>CM060970.1:80193758-81646258 GCA_030765045.1 Tenodera sinensis | reverse complement strand
GTATCCTCTCACTTCACCCCCTCTCCTCCCGGGGCGCCATGTCACTGTCATAGACACAGGAGAACCCTTGGTTATTTCTGAAGATTCTGTTTCACTATAGAGTACAGTACAGCTATGTTTACAACGTTATCATATGACTGCTTTATATTCACTCATCTTTTATGTTTCCGTCACAGTTCATCTTAACATCCATGCAAATTACACATAATGCTGTATGGATAAAAATTACGTATTATTATTAAACCAAAATAGCTATCACATTCACGTGGTTAATGATGCAATATCTGTATAATTCTAATTAAATTAGGACTAATAATTAAAAATATTATTGATAATACAAATATCAATACCAAAAAAATAAATCGATTTAATGTTAAATCTCCTCTTAACATATTTCTTCTCCTATTCTATCCTTCAAGTCAAATATATGTTTGCTTATTTTAAGATTTGTGAGTTTTTGCAAAGTGGAAGACCTAAAATATGTCTCATTTTATATTCGGAAACCTAAGACGAATACACCTGATCATTTATTAGTCTCTGAAGCTATATCGAATCATGTGCAACGTCTGCTTAGAAGAAGCAAATACGAGTCACAAAATGCACGCAGAATTTCACACAGTAGGAGTACTCTCTTCCGGAAGTTGTTTTCCGCTTTACATTTAGAGGCGCTTGCAGTGAAGGATGAAAATGTAATTACTAACATATGTACCCCGTGGATTAAAAAATGTCCCGTCTGGACACCAAACTTGTCTATGTCGAACACGACACAGCGCCTTGATTGATCATATGGGTTAATAATATTAAGATTTGGAACTTGTGATAACTACGGTACACAACTGTATTGCGGATGGTGTAAACAAGGCGCTGAACGCATTTGACGTTCCGGACATTTTTTTTTTTACACAACACAGTAATTTTTGCACATCATTCCAGATTACATGAGCTACTGTACCTCCATATTGCAAATTTGGCCGATTATTTGCTATTTTTAGCCCAAAGGGGTGAATTAGGAGTTTAAAATGTTTTAAGTTTGTTACTTGAGGATTTAAGCATCTAGATGCCTTAAGGCACACAATTTGTCGATTTGTTTATTTATTTTATTTTTGGTCTTACCGTTTCTGAGATATTCTTTGTTGTTGGTAGAACCCGGAGTCTTGAACCAAGACGAAAGGTGAAGTGAAATGAGAAGTGAGATAAACGGAATGACAGGAAATTCATAGGTTGCAATGATCGTTACCTGGCGACCCGAAGAAATATTCCCCGAAAAAAGAAACATAGGTCACAAAGGTTGACCACAAGAATAGAACCCATGACCTCCCGAAATGCGGGTCACAGACGCTACCGCCTAAAATATCTCTCAGTTTATAGGCAATACTTCGAGCTGGTGTTTTATGACGGTGATGTTAAAATGCTTCTACAGCTCTTCCTGGTTCTTGGCAGCTCACGTTTGTTCTTTATTCGCTGTAAGTACTAAAACACATCATTGCTGAGTCGAAGCTTCGATATGTGATGAGAATCTTTATTGGAATTACGGGAAAAAAATTTTGAACTGCGGGATGATCATAAAAGGATTTAAACGTGCCGGTACATAGCGCGAAATGCTGATGAGAATGACAACTGACCAATTAATTATCTCTCATACGCTTTGCATACTTTTAAATAACCATTCGTATGTAAATATGTACCCAGAGTCTTTAAGTGACACAGATGCACCTTGATCACTACTTAGAATTGATCATATTCCTCTGGAACTTGCGCGTATGTATGTTCGTAGGAGTGCAATTTTGAGGCTGTTTATATTCCGTGGCGTAATGATCTAGCAGGTGGTAAAAATGTGGTAATATGCTCCTTATATTTCTGAGGGAGGATCTCACTTCCTTAGGTGCTTTTTTCACTGCTTACTGTGCCTCGTTCTCGTTCAGTCGTGTTTGCATGAAACTGCGCTCTTGAAATGCACATGCACTAAATGAATCACAATTTACTTTTCCCTTCTAGATTTCAAATACATCGCATTTGTTTTTTACTTTTACCAAGCGTTGTTATTTATTTCACCAAAACAATAAGACGATCGGTTTCCAAAGCCTCTGTATCTCACACTTGGTTGTGAAGCCTTTCTTTGTTATAAAATGGGCGAACTCGATATTTCATGCCCTTTCGTGTGGCGCGAAATGCTTATATTTATGTTTTTGTTGGATAAATTAACATATCTAATGTTATTAATGTTGTTCCACCCAATAGCCGTGTGTAGGACAGAATTGGAAAGGATACCGTGAGACTCTTAAAGCTAACTAGTGGATCCGTGGTTCAAACCCCGGTCATGGCATTGAATTTTTCAGTCTCACTCTACCCTTTTCAATATATAATGGTTTTAAAATGTGGATTTTGATGTAATTGTTGGGTATTATTCTAAAAGAAAAATTAACTATTAAAAAGAGTTAAAATTTTGAGGCAGTATTTTTGTGTAAAGCCTCTGAAATGATTCAAATTGCAAATATAGAGTCAACAGAAAGACTCCTGGAGGAAGAAGTGATTTTGATCGACATTATAACGACAAGAAATAATAATAATCATACATCTAAAAGTGAAGAATTAATTGTGAAAGTTTGTGATATTCATAAAAAGGAATTATATCGTCACTAATTGATTGACATCATCCGAGTGCGGCGAGATTGGAAAAGAACATTGACTGGCCTCTGAACGGAAAGAAACTAGGTCCGTGGTGTGCGTGAGGGAGAGAGAGAAAAAGAGAGAGAGAGAGAACAGCATGCCTCGAAAACTTATGTTGTGTTCAATACCTTCCAAAGATGCGACACGAGGATTTTCAAGGAAATCGTCCACCCCAAACCATCCTTTTCGTGGTAAATGTTTCGAAAATATAGTCAAAAATGAATTTAATGATTTTGACCAAAATGCCGCGTATTAAATATACTTTCATGACAAATAAAATTTATATCTTCAACAGTCTGGGAATAACCTTTGAAATTCCCTTCATTCTGAATGACCTTTGCGTAACTGGTAGCCGTAAGAGATACCTGAACAAAACTTTACTACATAAAAATGTAAATTTCATTAAAGCACACAATTTATGCAAATAATAGTGTAAAAGGTCATTATTCGTTTTTCCGCTTCCTGGTTATGCAAAGATAACAGGACTTCAAGCGCATTACACAATGACCCTCTCTTAAAGGATTTGACTATCGACCTACTATATTCACATATTGTTAATGTATCTACAGAGGAATATGCAATAAAAACCATTTCTATACATGCTTGCCTCTGTTAACATTAAATATATACAACAAGAAGTTTTTGTAAGAATAGTTAGTTGAAGAATATGTAGACACATCTGAGTTTAATATTTTGGTTGTTACTGTCTTCGGAAACAGTCACTCATTTATTTAATAAAGAATGGCGATATTATAATGCGTACCGCGTACGCTTTTCTTGAGGAGACAGTCATCAAAGGTCTGCAACAAGCACCTTATCGCTAGTTTAGCGTCCTTCATGCCACGCACGTGAGAAACCAAACTTCTGTAACTCCAGAAGCTTCAGTTGTCGAAACCTGTTCTGCCCCTGCGAGCCACTGATTTGCTTACCGACAGAATCTAATCTGGCGGAAAGCGATGTTGACAGCGAGGTGCGTACGCGATCTGGAAGTGAAACATGAGATTGCGTTTAGAATCAAATACAAAGGAAGAAAACAGCAGGAGATAAGACTTTTTGGTACGAGGGACGCAACTACATGTGGTATAGGTTGTAGTTGGGACAGTCTAGTTGAAACGACCGTTAAATATGTGATACTCCTGGAAGCATTTGAAGCCGGAGAATTACGAGTTATGCTGAATAAAACAAAGTGAGGACCTACTAAAAGGAGGAAGGGGACATTATATAAAACTACCCTAAGAGACCATCAGGTCAGTTAAGCACTTTAAATATTCGAGACTTCATGAATCAGGAAGTTGTACTGAAGAAGCTCAATAAACATTCTCACTGAAAAGACAAGGAACATAATTGTAAGTAATTGTAACAAAATGCCAATTTAACAAATCCCACTTCTCACACCAGTGTGACAAAAACGACCAAAATTCAGTCCTTATTTTTTTTTTCACACTTTATTTTCTTCCGAAATTCTCTTCCACTAACGTTAACACAGTCTTTCGTTATATTAAAACTCATAACAGTAGCTCTTCTTGTAGCCTTGACTCAGGCCTTCCTGTCTTTCTTCACCTTTTCTGTCTCTCAAACAGCTGACTTTGACGATACAATCAATCGACATTCCTTAACTGCTATCTGCCTTTCGACGCGACCGCACCAGCAGCTGACTCACACTAAAAGTAAAAACTGATCGATCCCGTACCACTCACTCCTCCGCTCGTTGCCTCGCCTCCTTATATAGTGAGAATGACGTAATGCGGACTTTTCTCAAATTTCTACAAATACGCTGTCTGCCGGACACCTCGAATAATCTGGAAAACCCTTTGTGTTGCCGCTTTGATTGTGGTCAAAAGCAGTGGCATGCGGCAGCCTGACCTTGAGCGCCTGTGAATACGTGCACCGCAAGTAGGGTGGGGCAATCGGACCCCGACCAACCTTTGTTGTACACTGCGGTGGCGTTGCATTACTTATAGGTAATGTGTTACTTTATGACCTTAAACAATAGATTTGTTATTTAACCGATTTTTCGTATTTGAGGATCTGTTCACAGACACACACACGCAGCACCTTTTTCTAAAAATGCTTTTCTTTATTCAGGAACCTCAAAATGTGTATTCCAGTGAAACCTCTAGGTATAGTTGGGCGAAATGCAATGCATTTCCTACCTATTACATACATGGCAGAGAAAGTAAAAATCTGATGCCTTGCACTCACATGACTTTCTCTACTCTTGTACTAACCATGCATACAAACTCTAATTGCTATATCTTCTTCGTGTTACTTGAGATACATTTTTTTTCATATCTGGCTATTGCCACTGTTTTCTTACCTTTGTATATTTTTCTTGTTGCTAGTATTTTTATTTTTTGAGTGAAATTTATATCTGGCTATTGCCATGAATCTCTTAAGGGCGCTGATGACCTAGAAGTTAAGCGCCCTTAAACCTAACCAAACCAAACTTGAGATACACATTTATAGAAATTATCTTATTGCTTATTTCCTTGTAGGTGCAAGGGGAATGCTAGAATGCAGTAGGCTTTGAGCGATAGTCAAATCTTTTAAAGCTTTGATATCCAGTTCTCTTTGCGCGCTTTACATATAAAAAATGAACAACAATGTTTCATTTCAGGAAAGTTTTAAGTTTTCCAAAACTGACACAAACAACAAGGAATATCTCTAAAATGATTCACTCTACAAAAAAATGTATTAATACATAAATTGTTTGTTTTAGCGAGATCTGCATTTTTGTATAGTAAGATTTTGTCTATCTCTTACGGTTTACGAGTTATTCAAAAGTCATCCAGAGTAAACAGGACTACATAGGCTATAGCCAGAAAATTCAAAATATAAATTTCGTTTGTCACTAAAATATCTTAAACATATGGCATTTTAATCAAAATCATCACAGCGGATTTCAAGAAAATCAAAATGTTCTATGTAAAGGGTAGTGTAGGGTGGGGTCATTTTCTTCAAAATCTTCGTGTCGCATCCCTGAAAGACATAAAAACGAAAAATTTGGTATTTGAGTTTTAAGTTATGCTGTCCATAGATGGACAGACACACACATACTTTTTTCTAAAAATGCTCTTCTTTTGCTTTTTTTTTTTTTTTTTTTTTTTTTTCTTTGATTCAGGGGGGGGGGGTGTCAAGCATATATTTCCGGTGAAATCTTGACATCGAATTTTTGGGTGGAATACAATTTTTCCTCTGCTTACCAGTAGAGAAAGTAAAAATGAGGTATCAGTTTTTGTTTAATTTTCTATAAGGATCCATTTCAGTTATAGTACAATTAACTATCTCCTGTAATATATTTAAAGAAATACAAATGAATGACAGGTAACGCTTGCAGCCAGATTAAACTATACAGGAATGGTATACTTGTGTAATTGAGCTTTATTCGGTGAACTAAATGATTCTCATTAGACGTTCCGTGCTCGTCCCCAGAGAAATGAGAGTCATATAGGAGGCAGCATATCTTTGCGAGGCACGCTCTCCGCAGGTCGTAAACTCACGTCCACGGAATGAGATTGAGCGGGGTTGCGGAAGGGGTGGAAAGTGTCGAGTGAGTGACTTTACTGGAAAAGCACCTTAAATCACGGTGCTCTCTTAAACACTGGTTTCCCAAAGGGCATAAACCTTTTAGCCTTGTCCCCATAATATCGCCTTCCGTGATACTGAATCGACCACAAGCTTCAGCGTTCATTCTCATAAAAGCCCCATGCGAGAAAAAAGTAGGTTAACTATCACATTAAGTGCAAGTAATCTATTATAGCGTGTTATTAGGGAGACAACATTAATTCTTCTACTTTCTCTAACACGTACAGAGCAGGTAAAAGAGGTATTGCCTTCCACCCAAGAATTTCATATCGAAATGTCACTGCAATTACACGTTTTGACACTCCTTGACTGAATTAAAAAGTAATTTAAAAGAAGACCCTTGTATAAGTGTATACACAACATAACTCGAAAACAAATAGTCGATTGAATAACAAACTCTACTCTTGTACTGACCATTCTTACAAAATCATATTCCTATATCTTCGTATTAATTGAAATAAACATTTGCAGAAATTATCTTATTGTTTATTTCCTTGTAGGTGCAAGGGAAATAGGGGAATGCAGTAGGCTTTGAGCGATAGTCAAATCTTTTAAAGCTTTGAGATTCCGTTCTCTTCGCACGGCTAAGACAAGAAAAATTAATCACGATCTTCCACTTGACGAAACTTTGTTTTCCAAAACTACCATAAATAAGGAATATCTCCGAAATGCTTCACTTTCCCAAAAAAATTATTTGGACACAAATTGTGTGCTTTCGCAAGATCTCCATATTTTGTACAGTAAGATTTGGTCCATCTCTTGCGGTTTACCAATAATACAAATGTCATCTAGAGTAAACAGGACTACATAGACTATAGCCAGAAAATTCCAAATATGCGTTTCGTTTGCAATAAAAATATCTCAAACATATGATTTTTTAATCAAAATCGTTAGAGCCGCTTTCGAGAAAATCAAAATTTTCGAAAAATAATCCATGTAAAAGGTAGTTTAGGGTGGAGGAATCTTGCTCAAAATTTTCGTGACATACCCTTAAAAGATGCTAAACTTAAATACCAATTTGCTTTTTAACCCACTTATCGTTTTTGAGTTATGCTGTCTACAGATTGACACACACACATACACCCAGCCAAACGCGCGCGCGATAGCCTGGAACTTTTGGGATTCGGAGACCTCAAAACATACATTTCCGGTGAAATCTCTACACTCAATTTTTGGGTGAAATACAATACTTCCTCTGCTTACTATACGTAGTACAGAAAGTAAAATAATCCCCCAGCTAAACTGTCGTTTATATAGAAACCGTTACGATGAAATCTTGATTAGATTTTCATTAAATACCTATATTTAAGATACTCTTATGGGAAATGGAATGTTTGTCTTGAACCTTCAGGAACACCCTCAGAAGTCCTCTTCATTCTGATGACTTTTGCATAACTGGTAAAACTTAAGAAATAGAGAATATATTACTGCACAAAAAATGTAGTAGGGAGATTCTCTTTTTCAATCTTCCTTTCGTATCCTTGGAATTTGAATATCAAGTGTGGTGTTAAACCGACTTTCCGTTTCTGAGTTATGCTCTTAACAGACAAACGGCCATACAAATAGACACACGCCAGATACCCACACAGGCTTTTTCGAAACATTCCTTTTTCCGCCCCCTTTTTTAATTCAGAGTGTCTCAAAACATATATTTACAGACAAACATCGACATAGGTCTACAAGTTCGTAGCTAAAAGCAGATTCTGGCTATAAGAAAGGAACGTGGCAGTGCTGTTCAACTTTCTTATGTGCTCGGGCAGATTTAAGTCATGCCTAAGAAGGCGTGGGCACCATCACAACCACCGTTAGGGCAAGTACCTATCCTTCTTTTGAGAGGAAAAAGAGAAAGCACTGGTTAGGGAAGTAATGAATACGGCTTTACATGAAACATTTTTTGAAAATTTTCATTTTCTCAAAAAAGAGCCTTAATGATTTTGATTAAAATGCCATATAATTAAGATATTTTTGTTGCAAATGAAACGTATATTTTGAATTCTCTAGCTATAGCCCATGTAGCCCTGTTTACTCGTGATGAGTTTTACATACTGGTAAATTATAAGAGATAGACCACATTGTACTATACAAAAATGTAGATCTTGCTAAATCACATAATTTGTGTCCAAATAAATGTTTCTGCAGAACTATTTCGGAGATATTCGTTGTTATTTCTGTGAGCTATAGAAAACAAGCTTTCGTCAAATGGACCATCGTTATCCATTTTTATGTGTTAGGCGTACAAAGAGAACGGAATTTGAAGCTTTAAAAGGTTTCAGTATCGCTCAAAGCCTACTGCATTCCCATATTCCCCTTGTACCTTCAAGGAAATAAACAATTGGCAAAATCTTATTGTACAACATATGTAGATCTCGTTAAAAACTCACGTTATGTCCAAATGTGGTTTTTTTTTTTTTTTTTTTTTTTTTTTTTTGTAAAGTGAACCTTTTCTGAGATATTCCTTGTTATTTGTGTGACTTCTACAATACTTATACTTTTCACAAGAGGAAGGTCGTTATTCACTTTTCTATATTTTAGCCGTGCAATGGGACTAATTTCATAGCCTTCATATAGCGACCAGCTTTAAAAGATTTGACTATCGCTCAAAGTGTATTCCCTTGCACCTACAAGAAAATTAGCAAGAAGATAATTTCTGCAAATGTTTATCTCGACTAACATGAAGGTAGAAGAATTACAGTTTATAAGAATATTACAAGAGTGATGTGTTACGCTCACAGGACATTCTCCAGATTTTTTGTAATTAAATATTTCAATGTTTTTTGCTGTATTAGTCCGAAGGAAATGTCTACTGTCCTAGGATACACGGTAAAAATTTTAAACTAATTGCTTAGTTTTAATTCCTGGCAGTTTTGTTACAAGTGGATCAAGTTTGCTCACTAACGGTTCATTCTGCTGTATTTGTGACACCATTTCAGTTGAGAAAACTTGGCAAAGGGCAAGATCTACATAGGTGCTTAACAGTTCTCAAAAAGTGAATATACGAGCTTCTCGGAATGGATATCTTAAGAATAGCGCGCCATGAATCGAGATTGCTTCCTGGCGCTTTTAAACACACTTAAAAAGATATGATTCATTTCCTATTCATCTATCGTCATGATGGTATCTTGCATAGATAGGCACGCCTATGCCTTTCAGTTACAAAAGTGGGTACATAAGGGAATATATCCTGCCCCGCCCTTGCAGTTTCCTCTCTGCACATCCGACTGTTATTTCCTAAAGCAGTGAAACTGACATTCTTTAGTAACGTATGCATCCTTTTCTTGGTTGAACGTTGTAACATGGAGTGTCTGCCAGGGACTGCATATTTAGCATGGCTAAGCAAATAGAGCCACACGAAAATAGCTGGTAGGTATATGTCTTCAAGGTAATCTTAGCTTTCAGATATCTGGGCAATCTAGCAGCGCAATAATGGAATGCTATTATTCTCATAATGTAGCCCGAATAGTTTTATTACTTTGTCTACTACATTTATTAAAGTATAGGAAGTATTGTATTCCACCCAAAAATTTAATGTCGAGATTTGACTGGAAATATATGTTTAGAGGCCATATGGATAAAAAAAGCATTTTTAGAAAAAGATCCCTGTGAGTGTTTGTCAGTCTGTAGACGGCATAAATGAAAAACGAAAAGTCGGTTGAAATCCAAAACTGGTATTTATGTTTAGTGTCTTTCAAGGATGCGACACGAAAATTATGAAGAAAATTGCTCCATCCTAAACTACTCTTTACATGGAAAAATTTCCGATTTTCTTGAAAAAGGCTAGCGATTTTGATTAAAAGAACCCATGTTTAAGATACTTTTATGACAAATTAAACGCATCTTTTGAATTTTCTGGCTACAGCCTATGTATTCCTGTTTACTCTGAATGACTTTTACGATTTACGAGTTATTCAAGACATAGACATAACCTTACTATACAAAAAATGTAGATCTCACCAAACAGACAATCTATGTGGTAATATATATATATTTCTGTAGAGTGAACCATTTCGGAGATATTCATTGTTATTTGTGTCAGTTTCGGAAAACAAACATTCGTCAAATGTAACATCGTTGTTCATTTTTTTATATTGTGACTTTGGTGGTGTAAAGTAAAGAAGACAGATGTAGTCGAGATAAAGAAACACTTTTATTTCCGTAAACAGTAACTTTGTACACTCGTTGCAACAGCAAGAAAGTGTTTTCCGATTCACCAACAGCACGGCTCCAAATTCGTCACAAAACTGTCCCTTCTCACACTTTACCGCTATTTATATCTCCCAGGCACTATTCTGGAAACTTCAGGAAAGTTCAGTTATTATTGCGGTGAAATACAAAGCACAAAATTCCAGAAGTCTCTATCCCTTTCTCT
The DNA here is from genome assembly GCA_030765045.1 of Tenodera sinensis. NCBI lineage: Eukaryota > Metazoa > Arthropoda > Insecta > Mantodea > Mantidae > Tenodera > Tenodera sinensis. The sequence goes on along the minus strand of CM060970.1, from coordinate 81,635,640 downwards.
CTTTCGGCAAGCGCCCAACAATGCGGCCATTCTCTGTCTCTTCCCTTCGGCTCATTTGCGGTAGTGCCGACAATAATGCGATGGGCGACACTGCTCCCTCCTCAAGGCTGGTCGTCCCGAACAGCACCATCGTAATGGGCCAGACGATCCAGATGTACCACCAACATCTTTACTCGGGGCGCCTTCTGGATGCGGTAGACTACGTCGTTAATCCTCTTTACCACTCGGTACGGTCCTTGCCACGGTTGTTGAAGTTTTGCGCAGCGTCCCTTGGTCCGGGTAGGGCGGTACAACCAGACCATGTCACCTTGCTGGATTCCTCGGCTGTTGGCCAGCGCCAGGGCATATCATTCCTTCATTGGAGCTCGCTACGTGTACACCTCTCCTCGCTCTACTGGATTTGCTGTGTACGTGACTGGCTGCACGCGCTGTTGCTACGTGAGACGGCTGGCTGGCCTCTATTTTAGAGAGTTAGTCACGTGGTTGTCTACACGCTGCCTGGCGTACGTGACGGCTTGCAAACTGGTTCCTGCCAGAGTTGACCACGTGCTCCCTGCACGCATTTCGACATTGCCTTAAGGCAAAAGCACATTTTTTCTGCGATACACCGCAAGACACTTGACAGCAAGTGGTGGGGTATCGCAGCAACACTTCTTCTGCGCTTCTTCGCTGCATCAAACCTGCACTCGGAGGGGGTGTGCATTGGAAAAAATCAGGTAACTATTCCCGACAGACTTACGGACTAACGGACCACGAGACAACGGGGCTTGCAAGGCCATAGCTAATGGTGAGGACCTGTGGTCCTATACCTCAAGCCGTAAAGGCTTGCATAGGCGCCTCCTCCACCTCGGAGGGGGTCGGGTCCGCTACAAGCAGCCGGATGGCACCCGTGCCGACCGACTCTAAGACCGGACGAGACATGGACACCGACGGGCAACAACCAGGGACTAGTTCCCAACCAACACCACCTGAAGTGGCAGAACCCGCCGCAAAGAGGCTCAAGGGGTCCAAACGCAAGGGTTTGGCCCCTCAAAAAGTACTTCAACCATCAAAGATACCTGTACCAAACAACCCGCACCTCCCGCTGTCTGAGACAGAGTCGGAGGACGAAGCCATGGCGCAAGACGACGGCTTCACCGTCGTTGAGCGCAGGAGGAAGAGAAAATCCTCCAATACAAGTCTGCATCCCCCAGAAGGGGCCGAAGAACCACCCTTACCCGAAAAGGGCCTTAAGATTCCGCCCATCATAGCGGATTCTTTCACAAACCATATAAAAATCATGAAACTTCTTGCGGCCAAATTGGTCAAGGGTTTCGAGGCTCAAAGGAAGCCAAGAAAGGTTCATATCCGAACCTACACGCCCGAGGATTTCGAAAGGGCGAAACAAGTCTTAAGAGAGGAGCAGATTCATTTCTACTCCTACTCAATCCAGCGTCCTAACGTTGAAAGACGCATTATTAGGGGACTCTCCTCTGAGTGTACACAAGAGGAAATTACCCAGGCACTCCTAGAGGAGCATAGTATCAAAATCTCAGCTGCAGCGCAACTGAGAAAAACTATTTGGACCGAGGAGGGGTCCAAAAAGGTATCTATGCCACTATACCTAGTGGTAGTAGATAAAGTCATGGACCAACAGGTACAACCCATAGACGCCATACGCACCTTGTTCCACACTGTGGTCAAGGTGGAGCGCTTCTATGGGCAAAATGGCCCAGCCCAATGCCGTAGGTGCATGGGCTTTCACCACTCCAGCCAAGCATGCGAACGAAAGCTGGCATGCTTGCGCTGTGCTGGGGAGCACCTCGTCGCAAATTGCGACAAAGAGGAAAAGGAGTGTGCCAATTGCCACAAACCCCACGTAAGTGTTTACAAGGGGTGTGAAGTGCGGCAAAAAATTATAGACAGCCGCCGCCGCGGTCCTAAAAATGTGGCACCAGTCCGTGCAGGGGTGAGCTTTGCCGCCGCCCTTACAGAGGCGGAGCAAATTGTGCAGCAAGTGGAACTTGCACAAACCACACCCGCACAGGTACAAACTGTGCAACCTACACTAGATACTAGTGTAAAGGAGAGTGTAGCTCCACCTCCCCGCCCCTCTCGCGAAAAGCGAGAGAGGAAGCAAAGAAAGGCTGAAAGACAACAGTCAGCTCTTCTTGAGCAAATGACTGAGTCTGACGCAGTCACCGCCACTGCCGAGGAACCCACCCCGGCCCCAACCCAACGAGCCCAACCGGCACGCGCCACTCCGGTGGCCCCATTGACCTCACTCGGAGGTGTTATATCCTCGGCAGACCTAGAGGAATTCAGGACCCTGTCCAACTGGTTCGGGGACATGATTAAACGGACACTTCCCATTTTGAGGAAGTGTATGCAGACACTAACGGACGCCAATGTTGACGTCCTACAAAAATACCAAATCCTGCTGCAAACACTAGAGCAGCTGTTCCCTAGATCCTCCCAGTAATGGCCTACCGCGTCGTGCGTAGACCATTACGAGCCGCTTTCTGGAATGCCAACGGCGTCAGGGAACAACGTCCAGGCATTCTAGAATTTGTACAGTCCTACGGGATCGACATCCTCATGGTGACCGAAACACACCTGCATGCTGGTATACACTTCTCGCTGCCAAGTTACGTCGCCCATCGGTCTGATCGGGTCGGCCGACAGGGCGGAGGTACAGCAATCTTCATCAAAAGCATCATCACCCATACACCCTTCCCTCTTCCTGCCCTTCAACATGTGGAAGCTACTGCCATTAGGCTTGCCATTGGTGGTGTGGACACTTTGTTGATTGCGGCTTATGACCCTCCAGATCATCGCTTCTATGAAGCAGATTACACCACACTCCTCAACCTACACCCAGTAGTCTGCATCGCTGGAGATCTCAACGCGAAACATGGGCTCTGGCACAGTCGCATTAGCAACCAGAGGGGGCGAGGGCTCTACCGCCTCATCAGCGGAGACCCAAGCCTCGTCGCGCACGGGCCGAGAGGTCCTACATTCCATCCGGCCCGCGGCAGGCCTGACGTCTTAGACATCATGATCACCAAGAACATGCCATTACATTTTGACCTCTCGGTAGTAAATGAGCTGGATTCTGACCATGACCCTGTTGTGGTAGATTCCACAGTAGCCATGCCAGCTCTGTTACACTCAGACTGGACATTTGAGACCGACTGGGATGCTGCAGTCCTAGAACTTAACCGTTCCGTCGACCCTCGACCTCGCATCGATGATATCGAGGCGCTGGAAGAGGCAGCGTCGGACTTTTCCCACCAGATCCTAAATGCGGTACGCGCACACACCCACCGCATTCCCACCAACACCCCAGACCCTAGAACCATACCAATAGAACTCCGACAGTTGATAAAAGCCAAGGCAACTGTTCGGAAGCTATGGCAGCGTTTCCGCCATCCCAGGATAGGAGCAGTCTACCAGAGGTTCAAATCCCTGGTAAGGCGACTGCTCCGTGCGCATAGAACATCAGCCTGGGAAAATACAATGCAAACTGTAAATCTACAGGAAAAGAAACCCTGGCGGATTATAAAGGCCTTGAGGAAGGACAAGGCCCTATACCAGCATCCTCTGCACGGCACTCGTGGGAGACTCGCTTTTGAGCCCGACGAGAAGGCCACTGTGTTCGCGGATCACCTTGAGGTACAGTTTGAACCCCGGGAGGACCCGCAAGACGAAGACTTTACCGAACTCGTGGATGCAACCGTGGATTACCTCTATGAGGAACCACGGCGGCTACATGAGAGGATCCATCTCCCTATAATCACCCCGAAAGCGGTGATTTCTGAAATCCTAAGTCTGAACCCAAACAAATCCCCTGGACATGACGGCGTCACGGCGCTCATGCTTCAGCACCTACCCAAAAAGGCTGTGGTTCGTTTGACTCGGATCTTCAATGCATGCCTCCGTCTTCGTTACTTTCCGGTTTTCTGGAAGGAAGCGAGGGTGGTATGTTTATTGAAGCCGACCAAAAACCCAGTCTTTCCTAACAACTACCGTTCCATCAGCATTCTCCCAATCGTCTCAAAAGTTTTTGAGCGGTTGCTCCACACCCGCCTATTACCTCTGTTTGAGGAGAGGCAACTCCTACCGGATCACCAGTTTGGTTTTCGTCGGGGTCATTCCACGTCCATGCAGTTGCTGCGTGTGGCCGAGATGGTATCTCTGGGATTCCAGGGAAACATCAAGACCGTAGCGGTGCTGTTGGATGTGGAAAAGGCTTTCGCCACAACTTGGCACCAGGGCCTTCTGTACAAACTTAAGCAGGCAAATATCCCTCCACCATATCTCACTATCCTTAGCAGTTTCCTTCAGGACCGCACTTTCAGAGTGAAAGTGGAAGGAAAACTGTCTACCAAAAGACAAATAGCGGCCGGAGTCCCAGAGGGCAGTGTACTCTCCCCGCTACTCTTCGCAGCTTACATGTCCGATTTCCCCACGGAACAACATACTGCGACATGCCAGTATGCGGACGACGTCCTCATCATGGCACAGAATAAAAATGTGAGATATTGCCTCCCTCCCCTTCAACGACAACTCGACGCCGTCGACCGTTGGAGTGAAAAGTGGAGAATGGCTATTAGTCCGGGGAAAAGCTCCGCTCTCCTCCTTGGTAAGGTTCGCAAGGCGACCGGATCGGTCACTTCGGCTCAGGCGGAGAAATATCCCATGGGTAACCTCTGCCAAATACTTAGGCGTTGTCCTCGATCGCGGGCTAATATACGCCCCACACGTCCGCGCAAAGGCCAAAGTTGGTCACGCTGCGCTCAGACAGCTCTACCCTATCCTCAAATCTACTATGCCAAACCACCTTAAATTAAGGATTTACCGGGCCATCATTCCGCCCATGATCCTTTATGGCTGCGAAGCCTGGGGATCAGCTGCACCTTCACACATCATCAAACTTCAGTCGGTGCAGAACAGGGCACTTAGAATGATCTTCAATACCGGACGTAGATTCCCGTCTCACATCCTACATACCCAAACAGGACTTCCCTACATCGAGGACTTGGTAAAGGAGCGATCCCGAACCATGTACTCGAAAATCAACTCCCACACCAATCAGCTGGTACGGGTATTAGGTCAATATGACCACTTAGCACCTAGAAGGAAGAAAAGCTACCGCTTACCCAAGGACGTCCTTGGATAAGGGTAACGCCACTCCCATCCTCCAACACATCATTACCCATCACCTATTCCTGCCCCCTTTCTGTATCCTGAATTAGGTATACAGAAAGAAACCTTTGCCCAGAACAAACACGCACGACAATACACGGACAACCTCCCATATCGCACAGATAAAGCCGCAGAAGCGGCTAGGTGCTGTGCGAAAAGACACACCGTACAGGAGAACCTGTACGACCTGATTATGGTTCTGGTTCTGGCTGTTGGCTTCCCTGTCGTACCGGGTCTTCATGCGGTCGCTCGCCATCTGGATGTTCTGACGAGCCATCTCGTGCATGTCGTGGAGATGGTCTACTAGATTCTCCACATACTCGGTTGCCGGCTGTTTCGCTTCCGGGGGCTCCCAAAAGCCAGGTCACAATGGAGGCGTAGCTCTCGGCCGAACATTAAGCTTGCTGGTGTCATCCCGGTGGTGTCGTGTGTCGACGAACGGTAGGCCAGCAAGAACAGTGGTACCTTGAGGTCCCAGTCTCGCTGATGGCTGGCCACGACCTTCCTCAGGTGCTCCTCTAGGGTCTTGATGTATCTCTCGACCATGCCGTCCGACTGTGGATGTAGGGGTGTTGTGCGGGTCTTGTTCACCCCAAGTCTTTCCAATGCCTCCTTCATTAGGTGCGACTCAAAATTGGTGCCCTAGTCGCTGTGGAGCTCTAACGGGACCCCAAAACGGCAGAACAGCTGTTCCACGAGGCAGTCTGTAATCGTCTTCGCCTCTTGGTTCGGGATGGCATACTTGGATGGCCACTTGGTGAAGTAGTTCACAGCTACCATCAGGTACTTGTTGCCTCGATCGGGCACTGGGAATGGTCCAGCTATGTCGACGGCGATGCGTTCGAAGGGCGCTCCGACGTTGTACTGCTGCATGCGACCCCGGCTCCTAGTCTGGGGGCCGCGACTCGCCGCGCACACGTGACATTGACGGCACCAGTTCTCAGCGTCTGTTCGGAGCCTCAGCCAGTAGTAGCGCTGTCGGAGTTTGTCGATCGTCCGGTTTGCTCCTAGGTGTCTACCCGAGGTACCGGCGTGCACTTCCTCCAAGACTTCCGGGACCTTACTTCGGGGAAGTACCAACTGCTCTTTCTGGGTCTTCCCATCAGGTGATTCCCATACCCGGAACAGCACGCCCTCTTTGGTCTTCAACGAGTCCCATTGGGCCCAGTACGACTTGTATGTAGCGCTTCTGGGTGCGATGTCCTCCCAGGTTGGTCTCGTCCCTTCCTACACTTCTCTCAAGAGTGACCCCAAGTCGGCGTCCGCCAGCTGCTCTCTCCTCAGGCCCGCGCTATCCCATCCATCCGCAGGCACTGCCGTGACCACTCTGACAGCTGCGGTACGCTCCTTCTCTTCCACTCTTGCGCATTGGCCGCACTCTTCTGGGCAGGGTCTTCGGGACATGGCGTCTGCGTTGCCGTGGCTCTTCCCTCTGCGATGTTCGGAGATGAAGTCGTACTCCTGAAACCTCTGGACCTCCAGGTTTCTAAAGCTAAGTAGCCAGGTTAGGGCGGAGTGGTCTGTCCTCAGGTGGAATGGCTGACCGTACAGGTACTTGTGGAAGTGCTCCAAGGTCTTCACTACCGCCAGTAGCTCTCGTCGGTGACACAGTAGTTCTTCTCTGCCTTGGACAACGTCTTGCTGTAGTAGGCTATCACCCGCTCGTGGCCGTTCTGGACTTGGGATAGGACGCCTCCAATGCAATGGTCGCTGGCGTCGGTGTCTACAATGAAGGCGTCGCCTGGTTGTGGGAATCTCAAAATAGGAGCACTGCAGAGCGTCCTCTTCAGCTGCCGGAAAGCGCCTTCGGCGTCCTCCGTCCACACATAAGGCCGATGTTCTTCCTTCAGGCGAGTGAGGGGTTTGGCGATGCTGGAGAAACCCTTTATGAAGCGGCGGTAATAACTGCACAATCCAAGGAAACTGCGCAGTTCTCGCTTATCCTTTGGGCGAGGCCAATCTCTCACGGCCTGATTCTTCTCCGGATCCGTGGCCACTCCGGTTGGTGAGACTATGTGGCCCAAGTAGTTGACTTCCCTGCGGAAAAGCTGGCACTTCTTGGCGTTCAGCTTCAAGCCGGTCGGCTGCAGTCTCTGTACCACCTTGCTCAGTTTGTCAAGATGGTCTTCGAATGTCTTGCCGACGATGATGATGTCGTCCAGGTATAACAGGCAGGCGTCATAGGTCAATCCTCTCCTTACTGACTCCATGAGGCGTTGGAAGGTAGCTGGTGCGTTGCAGAGACCAAAGGGCATAACTGTGAACTGCCAAAGCCCTTAGCCTGTCGAGAATGCGGTCTTCTCCTTGTCTCTCGGGTCTAGAGCCACCTGCCAGTAACCCGATTTCAGGTCCAGGGTTGAGAACCACTGCGCACCAGCGTGTCCAGGGTGTCGTCAATCCGGGGTAAGGGGAAGCAGTCCTTCCTGGTGACAGCGTTTAGCTTCCTGTAATCTACGCAGAAGCGTAGCTCGCCATTCTTCTTCTTCACCAGAACTACAGGGCAACACCAAGGACTGTCAGACTCTTCGATCACTCCCTTGGTTTTCATGTCCTCCAGCATGCCTCGTACCGCCGCTTGTTTAGCCAACGGAACGCGTCTAGATGGTTGCCGAATAGGCCGGGCGTCTCCGGTGTCGATGTGGTGAAGCACTCGGTCCGTGCGGCCGTAATCGCTGCTGCCTTGGCTGAAGACGCGCTGATATCGTCTCAGCTGTTGTTGGACCTTCTCTCTCTGTTCAGCGGTCAGGTGGTCGGCCGCCCTCTCCAGTAAGCCCTCCTGCCGGGGCCCCAAGTGTTGCGTCGGCACCGGCTTCTGGATTTTGTCTATTGGTGTTACGCTGACCACGGGCTCACACGTCCCCAACTCCGTCCCGGCCTGGACGTCGTGATCGGTGTCTGTTGGGTTGAGCAGTCTCACCGGCACCTCCTCTCGGCACGGCAACAATGTCCCGGGTACACAGAGCCCTTGCACATGCGTCTTCCGGTCCAGCAGCATGTTCTTCTTGCGCTGGCCTTCCAGTCGCGCCGTCGCTACCATCTCGCTTCTCGCGGGGACAACTACGTCTTCCCTGAGAATGACGCTGCAGATTCCAAGGCGTTCTTCGGGCTGCCGGAGCATTACTTCCTCTCCCTTAAGCCGCAGAACCTTCTTGCCGATGTCGACCGTCGCCTCGTGGCTCCTGAGGGCATCCAGTCCCAGTATCACCTCCTCAGCCACCTCCGCGACGAACACCCACAAACGCAAGACACTTCGCCCCAAGGTCAACTGCAGCAGGGCCTCCCTCTCCACAGGCAAGGTGTCACCCGATGCCGTCACTAGTTGGTACGGTCGGCTTGGTTTTCTCGACGGCAAGCCCCTGGCTACGTCAGGTCTGATGACAGTCACGGCTGCTCCAGTGTCAACAAGCACGCGGCACGGCTTCCCTCTTACCCTACCGTCCGTGATGAGGCTGTCATCCATCCGTCGGCTGACGGCGCGCAGTGTCACTCGAGGGGATGATGGTGATGGCGCCGACGTGCCCCTCGCCACGCCGGCCATTACTCGTTTTCCGGCTGCTCTTCTTGGTGCCGGCAGTCTCTCATCAGGTGTCCCGGCTGGCCACACCCCCAACACACGCCACCTGGTCTTCGTCGGCGTCCCTGGACTGGTCTGCGGTCTTCATCGTAGCGGACACTCCTTGTCTTCGAGATCGGGGTAGCCGTCACTTTGGCCGCTTCCATCCTTAATGCGGCCGTTAGTGTCTCGTGGATGGTCTTGTAGTCGCGCAGCATCAGGCGTTGACGTATCTCGGTATCGCGTACCCCGTCGACGAAGGTATAGGCGGCTTCTCGGGATACGAATTCAGAGGGGAGGTCGACCAAGGCTTTGCTGACCAGCTGTTCGATTGCCAGGGCGTGCTCCTGCAGCGTCTCCAATGGCAGTTGCATCCTAGATTTCAGTTGGCTGCGGTAGGCTGCGGCTAAGCGGTGGATTTCGAACCGGTTCTCCAGGGCCTCCCAGATGTCCTTGGGCGCCGCCGCTGTCTGGACTGCGTTCAGCACCTCTGCGGCTCGTCCCTGGAGGCTGGCTATCAGCTACGCGGCCTCTTCTTCTGGCGATCATTTGTTGTGCTTGGCCACTGTGTCGAATTGACGGCGGAAGACCTCAAACGTTGACGTGCCATCGTACTTCGGTGGTTTGACGCGCGTCGATGTTGTGTCGCGTGCTGGAGCCTCGGCCTTGTAGTTCTTGAACTTTTCACTAAACATCCCTTCCACCATTGCATTTAGCTCCTTGGCGCTACCGTCTACCCTGTCTTCGAGAACGCTAAGCCGTTCCCCGACATTCTCCAGGGCGTCAACGCGTTGGCCGAGGTCCTCCATCTTTCCACCGAGCTCTTCCACCTTTCCACCGAGCTCTTTCACATCCTCCCTCACGCCAGCCAGTTGCTCGTCAATTTTCGCCGATAGCTCCGGCTTCATCTCTTTCAGCTCGGCAGCGAGGTTGTCGTTTGCCGTCTTCATCTCTGCTTTCAGCTCTTGTAAAAAGCTCACCAATGTAGCCTCCATCGTCATATCCCGCTTCTGACACCAGTGTGACTTTGGTGGGTGTAAAGTAAAGAAGACAGATGTAGTCGAGATAAAGAAACACTTTTATTTCCGTAAACAGTAACTTTGTACACTCGTTGCAACAGCAAGAAAGTGTTTTCCGATTCACCAACAGCACGGCTCCGAATTCGTCACAAAACTGTCCCTTCTCACACTTTACCGCTATTTATATCTCCCAGGCACTATTCTGGAAACTTCAGGAAAGTTCAGTTATTATTGCGGTCAAATACAAAGCAGAAAATTCCAGAAGTCTCTATCCCTTTCTCTCTTTCGGCAAGCGACCAACAATGCGGCCATTCTCTGTCTCTTCCCTTCGGCTCCTTTGCGATAGTGCCGACAATAATGCGATGGGCGACAATATGTTAACCATGCAAAGAGAACAGAATATAAAAGCTTTGAAACATTTGACTCGGTCAAAGCCTAATGTTTTATAGCATATTTTCCTTGTACCTACAATGAATTAACCAATAAGATAATTTCTACAAATGTTTGTCAAATAATACAAATGCGAGTGGTGATTCAAGACACAGCCTATTTGTGTGTCCAACAGACGATAGATACTATATGCAACAGAGACTATCAATAAATGAGCTGTATATTAGGAATAACGACTTGTGTAAACCGCGCTGCAACACATGGGACTCCTAATGCGCTCAATGATTTTTGCCAAGACTGTGCATATATCATGAGCTCTGCCACAGCTACAAACTTGGGTAGCACAACAAATATTGCCACTATTCAAAACATATTATAGTCAATAAATTGTATGAAAATATCTAGTGAATACAAAGAGCAGATAGTTATTCAAACTGTCTTCTTTTGGATACCACACAGGGCAATCATCTACAACATTTATGTTCAAATTCTGCACCGTTCGCATCAAATCTCGTTTTAGATTTCTGTGTCGTGTCGAGCAAACTTTGCACTCGATTATGTCTCATAGTTGGCAATTCAACGGATTCATATCTGACTTCCCGACGGTACATCTTGCTGCACTATAAGCTCGGAAGCATTATCCGTAGCCACAGTTGCACTTGTACTGATGAGCCGGTGTAATCTTGTTGAAAAACCCAATGTTCTATGATAAAATAAGGTTCATATATTAGGATTCTGTTTAGTTAGGTTTGCAAGGAGGTTTTATGATGTAGCACACGTTGGACGGGGGCGGTACAGTCACGCCGCCTTACAAACAGTTGCTGTAACGGTGTTTCACCCTCCCCTTCCCTACCTCCTCTACTGTTAACAAACATGAAGTACAAACAATACAGTAATGTAGCTCTCAATGTAACGTCGTTTGCAACCCGGTCCGGAGCCCATCAATAATAATGTTTTCATAGAACCCTAAAAGAAATTCTTAGAAATTGATACCCAAACATTTATTTTCGAATAACGGTTGTAACGGTCATATTTACAGTGTGCTAACGGTTACCAGTAACGACCACATGCAATCGGGATCGAAGTCTAATCATGACAAAGTATGTAACAATCGAAGTGTCTCTGACAGACGGATTAAACTGCCTGTAAACGCGAAAAGAGTGCACGAGGGATGGGAATGGTTTCTTGTTTGTGACATCCCTGTGACAGTTCAATCTTAATTTCTTCCATCCTGACTTGAATACCTAGAAATTCCTATGCCTTCTAATCAATCTTGAGGGTGTTAATAGCAAACGCCAGAGGTACTGTATACTAAAATTTAAGCCATTAGCCCAGGGTTGTTAGTGGAGGGGTTTAACACATCCCCATATTTTGTTCTTCAGAATACCTACCTTCCAAGTAGCTTCTAGTATAATAGCACACGTCGCCGTAAGGTCCGACCACTCAAGTTGCAGGGAGAAGGGAGGAGAATGATACCGCCTGTCATAAAATGACATCCGTACAGTCTAGTCTGAAACAACGTGGAAAACGACCATATACGAGGGCAATTCGTAAAGTAATGTCCGATGTTTCATACTACACATGAAACCATCATAGATATTTGCAAAACGGTTGTTTTACTTAGAAGAAAGATCTAACAAACTATTTTTTTACACAGTTACCATATTTGTTTAAACATCTGTCATAACGTTCTACAAGGTTTTGTATACCGACATCATGGAACTTTTCCGGCTGTGAGGATAACCAGTCGCTGGATACGTAGTGGATAACCAGTGGAAATTGTCAATCTTCGATCTTAGCGGATCTTTTCATCCACAGTATTGACTAAATGTGGATCATTGATGGCCGGCCTGATCATGGTTCATTATGGACATTGTCCACTCCGGCCTTGGAATTTCTCATCCACTTACGCACTTTGCTGCCGATCATCCCGTTTGGGCCATTTACCGATCTGTCGATGAATGTCTGCTGCTGTAAAAAACCGAATCACAGACCTATTTCACAGTCGGCGGACCTATCGATTGTTTAAAGCAGTTGAACCGACACTGTAAACAGCACAATGCCACACTACCAATGCAAATGGCATCGTTTTATGTGCAAGGCATGCTGGGAGTCGGAGCGCATGCGTGGTGCAATGCTGGCGAGAAATTCGATCAGCTACGGTGGTTCGGACCTTACTTTACCAATTGCTCTCGTATTTCATGGGCCCCCTATACTACGGTTGCACAAAATCCGGTTTTAACCTTAAAAGTAATTATGAAAAGGCAGAAGTAAGGTTTTTTTACGAGAAGTTCATATTCTGGCACTTTCCAGTGTTCCTAATTACTATTTTTCTGCAAATGATGCTTAAAGTTCCCGCTTTGACTTAGTTAAGTGCTTATAGTAAACGTTACTTGAGCGCTTATGTCCTCTCAGTTCAAGCTGTTCTTCGCTGTAGTTAGTTACTTAAGGTATCTGAGCAGTGAAAACCCTAATCATATTTGTGCTCCCTCTGGCTATAGCCTGTCACGCATTATTCGACAAATGAGCTTAGTGAACCGTTATGAAACTAGAGCATAAGTTATCTCTAGTAGAGGACCAGAGATAGGGAAGTTTGTTCAGCCGTGAGTAAGGTGAGCGCAAACTTAAGGCAAAATAGGACCAGTAAATAAGTCAATGTCAAGGCTTTAAAGCTATACAATGAACGTAAACAGGCATTTTAAAATCTGTGGATTGGTAGGCACTTTACCGTCAAACAAGTGTCTTTGTGATAAAGAAGAGGCATCACTGAAATTGCTATTTTCTAATTTTTTTTCTGTTTTTTCCGGATAATTTGGCCTGATCACCCAGGGGTTTCAAATTCCGTTTCCATAACATTTTTTAAGTTTCAAGGTTAATACGTTTAAAATGAATTTTATTATTTTCACGAGTCCTCCATTCATGGGATTTTAAGAAAAGTCTTTCTTTTAAATACTCCTATTGTTTATAGTCCATAATATTGTCTAAAATATTTATGTTTTTGTTTTGAACTAAACCTAACAGCTTGAAAGTTCTCATTCTAAATGTTTATGCTTTTACGCATCTTTCTTGCTTTAAACACCAATAGCTCAAAAGCCCCCTACCAGTATGAAATATAATATACTTTTAACCTCCTAACTGAAACTATAAATTAAGAACAGAGGAATTGTATGAAACCTTCATCGTGTGGAACCTTCGAGCAAGTCTAACTACAGAGAAGGAAAACGATTAAAAAGTTCCGACTTTAAAAATAAAATATTTTCAAATTATGATCTTGTTGTACATAAAGGTAAAACATCCACAATCTCAGAGTAAAAATGCATTTTGATATATTTTACATGGGAAATTCTGATTTATCCAAGGTTTTAGTTTTGAATTCATAGATACATGAATTTGTGTGGAAAAACATCTTTTTTTGGATTTAGGGAACCGAAGCATTATTTCTGGTGAAATTTGGATATTCAATATTTGGTTGGAATACAATATTTCATTTACTCACTATAGTTAAGTAGCAGAGAAAATTTGCGAAACTGTAACAAAGCATCGTCTGAGGAATCAAGTTATTGCTGCATTGCTTAACAGAAACAAAATTGTTCTAAGAATATTTCTCTTGATCAGAAGCAAACTGGAATGGAAAATGTTGTATTTCCCTTCTTCCTTCCATTCTGCCTCCCATGCTCCCCCTCACTTCATCCCTTTCTCCTTTTCCCCACCCAATCTTCCTTCCTCCTTCCTTCCTACCTTCCTGCATCCCTCCCTTCTTCTTTCCCACCTTCCTTCACTCTGGAGACCCAGAATGAATGCGACCCAGAAACTAAACGCCAGCCTATGCCCTGGAAGGGCCCAGTTGCACACGGTGAAGTAAAAATTCAAACTTAATGATTGATCTTTTTCCATATCCTAAGGATCATTTATGCAGATTGCGTGGTAGAAGGATACATAATTAACCAAATATCAAATAGAGAAACGTGTGACCACTAATCCACTGGAACCACGAGACGCCTTTGCTGAATTATTCTACAACAAAACACTTCTGTAGAATATGTGCTTTCAGATCTATTTCTACTCAAGTTTTATAAAGTGAGGAAGCGCCGATTTTGTTATAGGATAGGAGAAATGAAGCTTTCAGTTTTATATACTCTACTAAAACTAAAATATTATAAATTAATTTAAAGTACAAAATATTCTAGAAATAATAAAATTATGTCGTGATATAATTGGAAGCACCAGTTACAAGGATAGAAAAACTGGCAATGAACCACAACCTTAAAGGAAGAAGATTTATTGGAACACCAACAAAAATTGACAAGACCAATAGGTCCATAACTTCAAGATAAAGATGCCAATCTATTGAGGGGTTTATTAATGTTGTGTGTGCGTGAGACCATCCTTTATATTGAACATTTTTCGAGAACTAATTTAAAAAGGAAGTGACTCTGACATTAAATTATCTTAAAATATGGAGTTTTAATCAAAATTGTTCAACGAAATGATCTGGAATTTTCTGGGAATGTCCTATGAAGTCCTCTTCATTCTGAATGACTTTTGCATAACTAGTAAAGCTTAAGAGAAGACAATACCTTACCATTAAAATGTGGATCCCGTTAAAACACACAATTTGTATCAAATACGCCTCTGTGTGTGCAGTGAACCACTTCCGAGATGTTTATTATTTGTCTGAATTTTCCACTACTTACACTGTTCTCAAGTGGAAAATAGTTATTCATTTGTTATCTCTTCGCCATGTAAAGGGAATGGAATTTCAAAGACGTCGCATTGCGACCAGTTTTAACACATTTGATTATCATTTAAAGCCCATATTCCCCTTGCACCTAAAGAAAATTAGCAATTAGTAATTACAGGAAAACTGGATTATTCCTGCAAATGTTAGTATCCTTTAACATGGAGTAGCTAGAGGAATAAGCGTTTCTAAGTATAGTCTGTACGAGAGTGGAGAAAGTAATGTGAGTGCAACATATCAGATTTTTACTGTCAAACATGATAAGAAACAAATACATATTATAGGTTATTCATCTATGAAAATCTACTGCATTTCCTTTGGTATTTTCGAAAACTTTTGGAAAATGTGGTGTTTACCAAATTCATGAGAACAAGCTCTTTCTGTTCATTTACAACACTTAGCTATAGATTGGGCTGTTTATCCACAGTCATTCAATAACTTCTTATTAAGTATCGAGCAGATAAACACACCAAGTATAACATTTGAAATCAGGAACTTGCAATTCTACTTTTTTTCCTCTCTTTACTGCAGGCTTATAGTGTTAAGCTTAGAACCAAACTGCAGTAGAAGCAGTATGCTGCGTTTCTGTCAACAGACGTTAACTTATTTTGTGATAATATGCTGGCAGTGACATAATTAACTTCAAGCAACCACGGAAAATAATAGTTACATTTATTATAGGCGAGCGTAGCCTTAAAATCGGAGTTCAAGTAATGCCACAAAGACAGTTGACACTATAGGGACTTTGTCACAAGCTGGAACAATAATTATTGTAAGAAAGTTTGTGAACTTTAGTAGGGAATAATCCAATATGTGGTTTGGAAGATTAAGTTTCCTTTGAGCTTGTTCTTGCTTTGTGATGGCTTCTCCTGCTACATTCTCGGCTAATTTAACTGTGGCTTTCAGAGGACAAGGAACATGCAATTCAGAACATGCGGCATTTACCCCTTCTAGCAGCTTGCGTGTATAGAAGCTGATGCTTTGAGAATATGATAGCAAATATAAAATGTAAGTAGGAGACCGTGCTACTGTGTGCTTATGCTTAAAATGGAATACGATTGCTTATTTATAGTGAGTAGAGGAAGTAAAAATCCATCTAAAAATATATCGAGATTTCACGGAAATACATAACAATGTTAAGTTTCCTCAATCCATAAATGAAGCATTTTCAGAAAAGGTCAGTGTGTCGGTTTGTGTGAACGACATAAGTAGTGGAATTTAAATTCAGCATTTTCCATGTGGCTCGAAGATTTTCCAGAGAATTGCCCACTCACCAAACTACCCTTTACATTGACGAATTTGTTATTTTTTAATTTTTCAAATACGGTTCTAACTTATTTTTTCTTTTATTAAAATACCACACGTTTAGGACATTTACATGACGGGTAAAATGTACATATATCGTGAATTTTCTGGGAATAGGCTGTGAAGCTCTCTTCATTCCATACGATTTTTGCATAAATGATAAACCGTAAGATTAGACAAAAATTTACTCTACAAAAATGTAGACCTAGCTGTCGACGGGCACTTATACCTTTTAACCAATTATGAAATTAATTAATTCTTCTTTCACACTGTACTACAGCGACAAGGGCGGCAAGCCTTGGCCCTTCATGGGCTGTTGCGCTAGGGGTTTAGTTTAGTCCTTGTTATTGGTTTGCATTTTAAAATAATTATGCTTTTCTCAAATGGGAGGCCGTTATTGACTTTCTGCCTCTCTTTCCTTGGCCATATAAAAAGAATGAAATTTCAGAGTCATTACACAGGGTCTTAAAAGATTTGACTATCGCTCAAAGCTTATTGCATTCCCCTAACCTCGGATCCAAAAACATCCGAACCAATGCGTACCCGAAAACACAATAACGCAGCTACTATACACAAGGTCATGCGGCTGACTTTTTTTTTCCTCCGCTCTGAAAGTGGAGTATTGAGCTGACACATTATCGCATGGGTGAGTTATTACCAGTGTGCTTTATTATTTAGTCCTGTACTTAGTCACAAAGTGTATTATGGCTCAGCATTTGTTTTCTACTGCTCAGCGTGTATTTATTATGATGCGAATGTGTTGACTCAGTCAGCTCGCGAACTGAGTGCGATTTGCAGAAATATTTTCTGATAATCTGCGATTTCTATCTCTGGGGTAACTTGTGGACAAGATAAACGCAGACACCCTGGAAGATTTAAACAAAATATCCGCCAGGAAATTGCCAGCTTTTCTCAACGTGAACCACGGCGAATGATAGATAGTTTCCTAAAGAGTTGCTGAAACTGGCCATCATTGTCGTCCATACATTTTTGGCATCTGCTATAATAACATTGGTAAGTAAAGCCTTTAAAAGTAGTTTTGAAAATTGTTTATGGTTTGATCCGCGCTTTTCTATGACAGCAGCAGTCGGCGACGCGTGCAGGCAAAACACAACGCAGCCGGTTCAGAGTCTTTTGGATCACCCGTTGCGTGAAAGGAAATCCATAATAAAGCAATTCTGAAAATGTTAATCTGGATTAACATGAAGAATAAGCGTTTGTAGGTCTAATTGTCGCAAGAGTGAGTAGAGAAAGTAATGTGTCTGTAACACCTGGGGTGTTCTTTTTTAGGGGCAAATGATGTGAGAGCTTGCTGTTGATTTGGAGAAGTGGTGCTAGGTAGCCTAGTCTAGACCTGTCAAATTTCAATTCATACTGTGGTAATACCTGGGTTTTAGTGGGAGACATCATTTATGCACTTTGCTGAATAATGCAAGAGCTGTTTTCCGCTCATGTGGCTACTGATAATGGTCACCGAGCGGTTCATGAGTCTTGGTTGAGAGGCTGTCACTAGTAGATACCACTCACTCCCCAATGAGGGACTAACACAGAGGATATATTCCCTTAGTTGTGCTTTTTTGTTGCTCTGGGGACATGGGATAAAACGTGAACGAATTTAGCGGTGATCAGCAGTTCACAGTGTAGAAATACGTAATTAAGATATTGCTTCATCAAAGCTCTGACATCATCAAAGAGATTGCGTTTATAAAGCGGATGGCACCAGATATAAATAGGGATGCTCTGTAATTTACAATAACACAGCATATTTAGTGCTATAGATAACCAGGATGCAAAAGAGGCTACGAACACATTGCAGATACATAGAATGTATATTAGGAAAAGTAGGATAACACTGAATGTACAGGTGTCCCAAAAACCACCAACAACGCTATGTTGTGCTGGAAGGCAAACTGATGGGCTTTGAAATAGGAACCCTTGTCCAGAAATGCACGGTTTGCACGTTGTGGCGCATCGAAGTATGAGATGGGTGTACGTTCACATTTCATCAATAAACCCAACATTGAGCTGTCTACATTACAAACGGGCTTCGAACGGTGTACCTCTTACGTCATTGCAGGTGGTGAGCCTCATGCACGTGATCCAATACGTGCGTTACATGAGTGTCATACACTATACTCTTCATATAGCTCCACAGAAAATAGTCGAGAGTTGTCTGATCCAGCATCCGTACTGGCCATGAAACTGGTCCACCTCTACCAATCCATCGACTTGAATATGCGATGTTGAGGAATTCTGCACATTTAATTAAAAGTGTGATTTAGCTCATGTCAGCCATTTCCACAGGTGTGTACTGGCACGTGTCGTACTTTTCTTAAAAACGTTACTGTGCTGGAAACTACACAAGTAACGCAGTAGGATGCGCACCAAGGATCCTATGGAGGAATTTAGCGCATGCGCAAGAATTTCATCGTTCCCAGTACACAGATAACTAAGGGTTGGATACCTTTCGTATTAAGGTACCAAAGCGAATGTAAACAGTCACAACCGTTCGTTCTCAAACTTAGACCCTCTCCAGCGTCCAAACCGCACATTCTAGATATGGGTTCTTATTTGAAAAATAATAAATTTGCCATCCCATACAGCATACTAAGCGTTGTAAATATTTATATCATTTGTTAATTGTGGCTGACTCTTTTAATCTTTAATTTAAGATACCGTAAATTACATATTGTGACGCCGAGCTGCCGCAACATACAGTTGCGGCGCGTAAGAGAGCTCTAAGGTCAAACTTTCCCACACCACTCACGCGAGTGAACACGTGACTAATAATAGAGCGGCAGCACAAAGGATTTTCCAGAGAATTCGAGGACTGTCCGGCAGCCGGCTTGTTTGTAGGTATTCGAGAAGGATCTGGTACGTCATCGCTGGTGCAAAAAGCTTGCGGATCGCGTGGAGCGAGACAGTTTTTGAGTCGGTCAGTGCGTCAGTGAGTGTGAGAGAGCTGTTAAAGGTACGTCACGTCTAAATGGTTGTGGAGTCACTGCAGCGTCGGATTTAGTGCATAACAGACAGAAAAAGTGAAGAAAGGCAGTGGAAGGACTGAGTCAAGGCTACGTGAACAAAACAATTGTGAGTTGTAATATTGCGAAACATAGACTGGCTTAACGTTAGTAAAGGAGAACCATGTTTTGTGCAAAATTTTAGAAGGAAAATAAGGTGATAGAAAAGTAATGGACTGGAATTTGTCATCTTGTCATAATGTTGTATCGCCCATGCCTTAATGGCCTTGCTCATTTCACTGTCTTTTTAGAATGGCCACTGGTCGTGTAATTTAACTAGCAGAGTGCTTAAGTGCACTCTAAATGCACAACTGTAACCGACTTGGTAACAGTAGATTCTTTCACTAAGAGTATATTTAGAACTACCTCTCTATTGTGCTCAGGTCATTAGCAGCGGAAGAAGGATGAGAGACAGCTTCTTAGAAAGTGGTCGTTTTGGGATAGCCGCAACTATATTTTTAAAATGTTTCAGCTTCACATTCAAGAGGTCCCGAATTCGAAAGTCGGTTAGGTTGAGTTGGCCGGATAAGGTTTCTTGCAGGGTTTTCCATTATTCTGATAAGACGGATGATGAGTAACTCTGATCATGACCCATTGTCACATTGATGCCACAGATCGAGCTGTGATTTTTATAGTCAAAAATGCCCTTTCTCGGCTTCCTGTCTCATAGGGTCGCTATCCGCAAGGAAGAAATAAAGTTTTAAGTTATAATGGCTGACTTGAGTCTGTCTTCTGCTCAACATTGAGTTGCCTTGAACGAGATAATAAATATTGCTCCGCACTGAGCTACAAGTAGCTGAGTGCAAGATCACACTAAAGATAACTTACCACCAAGATTGCTTGTAGTGAAGAGAAAAATGGCCACAGTTATATTTCATTTATTCACTCCCACACTTATTTGTGTCAGAAACTGAAGAGGTGAAAATTGCACATTTTTGTAAATTCGCTCCTATAATACCTTTTAAAACAGTGGTATGTGCAGGAGAGTATATATTATTAGTGAATCATTCTTCTTGCCAAACTTGCGTTAGTATTTTTATCTGTATTACGTAGTTATTGCGATCGTTCTCTCTTTGTCTGTCGCTCTCCCTCAGTATATAATCTGCTTAAGATTAATATAGAGATAATGAATATAACTGTGGCTTACCTTCCAGCTACTTCTCATGGTGTTTTCACTCATACAGAACGAAATGGAAAATCTGAAACAAAAAGAAATAATATAATTTATTGCTTTCTTAAAATTGTAAGAACTTTCAAGGGGCCACATAATGATGTTGCACACAAGCTGGGATTTTTTTTAGTGGAAATAAAAACAACCATTTCTCGACTTTCTTTTCCGTAGACCAAAGTTTTACAAGAAAAATATTGTTTCCAAATTAGAGTGGCTCACTAATAGCATACTAAGTCAGTCATTTTGAAGTGTTAACAAGAAAGACGGTATAACTTCCTTTTGCTAATAAATTCATGGAGACATGTTATGACATAGCATTCAGAGTTATTTTGAAGAAGATTGTTGTTTCCTGTAAGGTTACAAACAAACTATTTCAGTGTTCGTGCTTGTATGCAATAAAAATTGCTGTCACGCAACTTGAAGGACTACTGTCTGACATCTTTATTAATACTGCTGAACTGAGTTATATTGGCTGTAGTGGCTGTCACTGCTGGCTTTTATTTTAAACTTCTATTTTCGTCATGTCTAGCCACTTTAGAAAAGTCTGAAAATGCTATAAGAAACACTCCATTCATACAATTGCAAAAACGGTACGGCTATGCGTAGAATGTCTGGTGGGTAAGCTTTCTGTAAAAGAAACGCGTGTTCTTACGTCTGCATATACAAAATTTATCCTCCAATAAAATCTATACATATTCTATCGGTTATATTATTTGTTATAAAGGTTTACTCGGAAATGATATAAAACTAAACAAAAGGGTTTATTCAACAAATGTAATAAATATTTAGAGGCTAACCTTCACTTAGCTTTGATAAGTCGTGAATACTTCAAACACAGACCACGGTTCGTCAATGATTAATGCACGTCTTCCTGAGTAATGATTGAGTGAACGATTCACGAAACCTTATGAAGTATTCATAACTTGGCAAAGACGTTTGAAGCTTGGTCTCTAAATATTTATTATATTTGTTAATTTATATTGCTTCACTGTCAGTTGCCTCAGGTTTTGGTGGTTTCATTTCTTTACTATTCTTTGTTTTAAATAACCCCTCTCTAACTTCCCCCATTTTAAATATATTTTATTTAAACACGTAGAGACACTAAAATCATAACTATCATCATAATGAACAATTTACATATTGACACAATCTTAGTTTACAATATTTACTAACAAAGTAGTTAACCTGTAATATAAAATTATATCTTTAAAGAAGCGAAGAGTTGGAAAGACCTTTTATACTTTTTGTTTTTTTGTTAAGAGATGGAAGGACTTACTATGAAAGCGGAACATGGCGTGTAAGCCATGGAGTAAATAACCACGGATCTTTGACTTTTCCAACAATAGAGCCACTATGGCAACAGTCTGATATGACACTGAATTCCTCAACTGAATTCCCTGTAAAGCACCTTTTCAAATTTTGGGATAACATACTGTAATGACGACTTAGAATATTACAAAGGTGCCGTATGAAGGCTAAGTTGAAAAGATCCAGTGACAACCTATACAGGATGTATCTTTATTGGTGTCATATATATGGGGGACGTGATTGTGACACCAAAACATTAAAAAAGGTTCATATGTATATGGGTTTTAAAATCATTTATTTCAGAGTTACAACACAAAAATCGAAAGTTACAAAAATTGCTCGGTCTTCCTTTTGCTTAGATGCATGCAGTAAGCGTACGTTCTATGCTCTGGTGTACGCTGTTGAAAATTCCTGGTGTGTTTTGTATTGGTCAAATCCATTTTGGATACGTTCTCTCAAAATATGAAAATCAGGTACGGGAGTCGCAAAAACAAAGGACTTCAAATGTCCTCAGACGAAGAAATCCATTGGATTCAAATCAGGTGATCGAACAGGCCATGCAATGGGTCCTGGTGTAAACAAGTTCCTAAACGTCGAAAGCTTCTAAAAGATGCATGCAACGGCGTTTGTTCTGAGCCGCCCATTGCCGAGTGTTACGTAGCGGCCTTTACAAAGTCATGAGTGAGGTAGCTGTCACGTAATCCTTCTTTGTTGCGTAGCCGCCGTTACAAGAATGTAAGGGCTGACTCCGTAGCTAGGTCGGGAGAGCACCTGCCTGCTGTGCAAGAGGTCCAGCGTTCGATTCCCGCCTGCGAGGGTGAGAATTTTTCTTTAACTAGGATTATTTTAGGGTCCGCAAGTATGAATGTGAGTGTGAATCTGTGCCTGAATTTAACGTACTAAGTTAATCCAAAGTAATAGAAACTTACAGATAAAAAACCACCTTTAAGCGAGTGAACACCATTACTGTTGAGCAGTTTGTTTCAAAAGAAAAGCTTCCCATACAACCTTCGATCGTAAAGATGGTATATAAATGGAACATTGAAAAATTAATTGTAAGTTGCTATTGCGACATTTGACCGCCTCCGCAGTGGTAGCGCCCCTGACGCCCGGGTTCGATCCCCAGTACCGGCGTGCCATTTTCCCCCACTGAGAAGTGTGAAACGGAGGGCACTCAGCTTCATTAGGTCCCGGAGGGGCCAATTGAGGAGTTATTTGATAAAGAAGTAGTGACCCCAGGTCGCAATGGCCACATAACCGACCGGGGGTTCCGGTAGCCCCAGACGCTGACCACGTCCCACCTTTCAGTTCTGTACCACACTCATGACACCTTTAATGGGCAGAAGTGGGGAAGACAGCGGCCGGGCGGTAAATCTTGGCCCGCGAAGGGCGGTTGCGCCAGGAGTTCTTGGGACATGTTATCTCAAATTGATTTCGTGGCAGAAAAAATCATATTCAGTTGGAGGATTTAGTGTTGTATCCACATGTTGCCTTGGCAGTTCAGTTGATTTAGAGCGAAGAGAGTTTTCTAGGGGATTTCACTTTCAGTAATGGTGATGTTGGTCTCCGCTCTGGGAATCCAGAGATATGAGACTGTCAATTTGGAGAAATGGAGGCTCTTTGTAATCCGGCTGCTAAACTGGACCGCTGTGTTCATTCTTGGGATAAGGAGAACTTGCTAAAGCCACTTTCTCTCTTACTTTGTTTGGTCAAGCCACAGTCATCGCCTACCGCTGTCGCCGTGGAGGGTATACAACACGCAGTACAGCAGCGACAAGAATGCTTCCTAATTATCAGGCGCCTTTGCTCTGACCTAGCCACCACAGTTAAAGCGATTGCCCTTCCATGGGCTCAGTGTAGCGAATAAACACAAACCTCCTGACGGTGTAAATGCTAAACTTTAGTTAGAACTTCAAATACTGCCATGGAATTTGTGTGTTACCAACAGTGCATCTCGAATCTCTTACTATCCTTTGAAATGCAAAGTTTTACATGTTTTTATTACCTAAATAATATGGTAACAACTTAAAAGAATGATACAATACTTTCAAACAAGAGGATCAATGGTAAAATTCCCGGAAAATTAATTATTAATCAGGGTGTCAAAAGTGTACACCCTTGTCTTACTTTCTCTACTACATATAGCAAAGCAGAAGCATTTTATTCCACCCAAAATATCAATGTCGAAATTTCACCAGAAATGTATGCTTTGAAACCCCTTAATCTAAAAAACAGCATTTTTAGAAAAACGCGCGCGTGTGTGTGTGTCTGTGCCTGTTTCTCTCAGTCTGTGGAGAGCATAACTCAAAAACGCAAAATCGATTAAAACCCAAAGTTGGTATTTAAATTTAATGTCTTTCAAGGATGCGACACGAAGATTTTGAAGAAAATTCCTCCATCCTTAAGTTCTCCTTGCATGGACAATATTTTGAAAATTTTTAATTTCTTGAAAATACCTCTAACGATTTTGATTAAAATGCCATGTGTTTGAGATATGTTTGTGACAAATGAAATGTATATCTTAAATTTTCTGGCTATAGCCCAAGAAGTGCTATTTACTCTGGATGACTTTTGCATAACTGGTAAACCGTAAGAGATAGACCAAATCTTACTTTACAAAAAATGTAGGTCTTGCTAAAACACACAAATTATGTCTAAATAAGTTCTTCTGGAGAGCGAACCATTTCGAAGAAATTTCTTGTTATTTGTGTGAGTTTTGGAGAACATGCCTCTGTCGAATAGAACATCCTTATTCATTTTTGTATGTTAACCGTGGAAAGAGAACGGAATAGGAAAGCTTTAAAAGATTTGACTATCGCCCAAAGCCTGCTGTATTCCAATATTCCCCTTCCACCTGCAAGTAAATAAGCAATAAGATAATTTCTGCAAATGTTTAGCTCAACACTAAACTAGAGGAATAAGAGTCTGTAAGAATGGTTAGTACAAGACTAGAGAAAGTCATATAAGAGTTTTAGTATTTATATTGACGATCTAGTGAGGACATGGAAGCAACTAGTGAATGTAGGCTTTAAAAGGTTAGTTTTTGAATTTTTAAACATATGATTGCTTGCCGACGATTTGGTTGTTATTAAAAATGGCGAGTCTGCCGTGAAAAAATCTATTTTTAAACTTGATGAAATTTGTGAACAATATGATATGAAAATTCCTTTAATAAAAACAAAGGTAATGGCATTCATAGGGAAAGAACCAATTAGAGCAAAAGTAGTTGTAAATAAACACTGTGTAGAATAGGTGAGGCATTTTAACTACTTGCGAAGTGGTGTTGGTTATGATAAGGAATATGACGTGGAGAATAAAATATGCAAATTTCAAAGAGCGGGAACATTTAGGAACAAAATACGTAAGGAAACAAAATTAAAGTTTTCGGAAGTAACTAACTAAAAAGCTACGGAATAAACTATAGGCTTCAGAAGTGAATTTCTTGAGAAGTGGACGAAGAGATACTTAATAACCAATGAGAGAGTTAGGAATTTTAAACATAAATTAAAGGTTAAAAAATTTCAAGCAAGGGTGAAAAGAATGCCAAATATCATACTTACTAAACAAATAATGCAATATTATCCTGAAGGAAGGAGATTGGTGGGTAGATCCAGGAAACTGTTGCTGGAGGACTTTGAAGACGAAAGAGGCACTTGATTGACTATGCCATGGAGTGAAGAAGAAGTAGAAATAGAAGAAGATTCTTGATTTTCATAGTTCGAGTAGCCATTTTCAGCAATTAGTTTTCTACTTGCATGTATTTTTACTTTCTTTATTACTTGTAAGAAGGAATATCGCATTCAAGCCTGAAGTTCGATACCAAGATTTTACCGAAAATACACGTTTTGGAAGACTGTGTGCATCTGTGAACACGATAACTCAAAAATGAAAATTCAGTTTGGTATTTAAACTCCGTGTCTTCCAAGGATGGGACTCAGAGAAAGAAAATCCTCCAACCCCCAAGCTAAATAAACAATTATTTTTTTAATTTAGTCAAAACTGGCTTATTTCGATTAAGATAGTATCTTCAAGGAAACTTTATTTTACGAATGTATAAATTTAACAGTGAGTACCGGTGAAACCATAATATGAAATTTTATTCCCTATTTTCTATTTTCTGAAAAAGAAGGTAATGATTGTGGTTAAAATATCTAGTTTGAGATCATATGAGATAACATACAAATAAAATGCATATGCTGAAGTCATTCCTTGAATAGTTCTCTCCATTCCTATTAATTTTATATAGCTTGGAAAGCATAAGAGAAAAAGAGCTAAGATGAGATCATTCATAATATAATTCTAGTGAAATGATATATACTTTTTTTTTCAATGCATTAGCAGTTTTCAAAATATTCATTGTTAGGTTTTAGGCGTTTTCTTTTCCTTTTTGCTCTTTTTATACTTTTCCTGGTAACCCTACAATGCGGAGTACTGTTGAGAATATGCGAGTTTTCATTATTTAAACATGAGTTCCTTTCTAATGAAAACTGACTTGTTATATTAATATTTCAAGTGTTTATCTGCTTGTCACCAGACATGAAAACGAACATCAATTTTAACTAATGAACTTATATTTATTAAGTTAAACAGGTTTCACGTTATACATCCTAATATAAGTTATTTATACGAGTGGTAGTAATAGTAGTAGAGGTAGGAAAAAAGTGAATGCTGCACCCTTTAGAAATAAACGACTATGATACTTGTATCAGAAAGACAAGATCCCCTTGTAAAGCAATACCAGAAGTTAAACAGATAACGATGCCCCTTTTTTGAGGAGAGCGATGCGATATGGCATTACTGCTGCCCTACTAAACATGGATGGGGTGGCAGGAAGGAAATCAATAAGTTACTTTGTCTTCGCTGGTTTATTGTGCCTAAGTACCCGAGTGGCTCTGAGTGCTTGCTGAAGATGTTCTTTGTCTGCATTTTGTTTTTCAGTCGTACGAGTGTTAGTAATAAAACAGTAAAAACATGGACAGTCTCGCTGGGTCGTTAGTCATTAAATGGGTTTCCACACTCGAGGGTCTTCGAGTACTCAGAAGAGCGCGTCGTGGCGGGGGAGCTTCCATTGAATTGAAGTCCGGCATGGTGGCTGTTTTTATATGTCTAAAAAACAACGCGTAAAATGTGGTGGATGCAAAGACATGCCTTTCTTGCTACACACGGTCACAGAGACATAAAATAGCCCTAGGTTTTATTGTCAGTTCTGTTTAAGCATATACTTATAGTTTTCAGACGCAAAAGTTACCATTTTTAAGTAAAAAATAAACATACTTGTAGGGTTAAAATATTCTGGAGCCTAGAGTGAAACAAACACAGAGAAACCCAGAGCAGTTTTAAAATGTAGACCTATCTTGAATGTAGGGTTGAAATATTAGAACAAAAGTGAAGTAACAAAAAATAAACAAATTTAATAATAATTTTTAGGTAGGTAACACATATCCTTAAGTTTGATGAAACAAAGAAGAAACTGCAAACTAGATACACCATACTTTGTACTTGCTGGTTGACCACTCAAAACATTACCGGAAATAAACATTTTGAGAATCTTTGAACCCAGTTTAGAAAAAAAAAGTGCCTGTGGGTGTGCGTGTGCGCGCAATTCAAAAACGAAACCTCGAATAAATTCTTTTTCGTTGTTGTGCGAAAAAACTGCATATTTGTTACATTTTTATTTTCTAGAGTGGGGTTTTGAGAATGTGTTCTAAGTATATTTTGTTTGTTGTAGACTTCTAAGTTTTTTTAAAAATTTGGATATCTTGGCAGCGCAGCTGGGTCATCTCCCTTTTTCAAATAGATGCCAACTGTGCTTTTATTTGCAAAGTCAATATTGTTATGTTTTACACAAAAATGCTTAATCACTTTAAATATTGCAAGTGAGCCCAATATCCACTGTTCAGAATAGAATATTGGTTTAAAAAGTTACTACACTTATCTGTTTTGCAAATTTTGAAAATATATCATGCTGCATGCTTCTACCTATCCTGTGATCATCCAGGCGTGCCGTGCCACCGGTTATTTAACCTGGGCCCACCCCAACCTTATCCACAAGTGAGATAGAGCACAATTTTCATGAAAGCGTTCTTTGAATCTTTAATTTACTTATGGGACGATTTAAATCAGTCATCTGGTCATTTACAGTGCCATTCAAGGTGTTTATGAGCCTGATCATTTAACGTATTCAGAAACTTGGTAAGAAACAGAGCGTTTCCGATGTAAATATCAAAATGCGTGTTTCCGTTGCATTCGTAACCTAAGTTCAGAAAGACGCTCCCTAAAGGTAACTGTCAATATGTTTGAAGTGGAGGGAAAAAGTGGCGTCAGCTGGTGTTCAAACAGCGAGAAGAACGTGATCTGCATGCTACGTCGTTGAAGAGCAAAAAGAAGTGTAGAGAACTCCAAGTAGTTCCACAACTGTAATAACCATATCTAGGTCATTTATAAGGAAAATATATAGTTGCATATTCTTGATGTACTACAATCATACGACTTTCTCTAACCAATCATTCGACTTTCTCTACCCTTCTTCTAGAAAGTATTGTTAGAAGAGCTTGCTGTTCTATTTACTTCATGGTAATCAGGATAAACTTTGGCAGAAAAGTTTTGGTAGCCAAGTCTTCTAAGAACAGGTCCTTTTAAAAACCCCCTTCCTTTTGCATGACCACGAGAAAAAACGAATAGTGAATTCGTACGTGTTAAATACACAATTGGAAATCTCGAAAATGCTTAAGGCCAAAAAATTATTTTACATAAATATACATTTTTGGCATAGTATTTTTGGTTTACCAATTACACAATATTCGTTCAGAAAGGACTTCCTAGGTTATTCCTAGAAAATTTAAATTTTATTAATGATCCAGATATCTTAATTTTAATCGCAATGTCATTACATTTGTTATAGATATTTTTAAAAAAAGTGAAAGCTTACGAAAATGTGTATGTATAAATGATATTTGAGGTGAGGGAATTTCTTGAAAATGTTATGCTGCATCCTTGAAAGACATTGAACTGAAATACCAAGTTTGGTGTTCAACCACCACATTCTTAAGTTATGCTGTTCACAGACATAGACACGCATTTTTTCTAAAAATGCTTTTTTTTTTTTACTTTCTCTACTACGTAGAGAAAGTATTGCATTACACCCAAAAATTCGATGTCGAGATTTCACAGGAAATATCTGTTTTGAGACCCCCTGAATCCAAAAAAACAAGAGCATTTAAACATTTTTAGAAAAAGGTCCATCTGCGTGTGTCTGTCGCCTGTAGACAGCAGAACTCAAAAACCAAAAGTCGGTTAAGAACTGAGGCAAGACCTGGTTCGTACCTCGTTAAAAGTTCTGGGTGCTCTCCTCCTCGTTGATGGTTCCAGTTAGTCTCTTCCTCGTTCAGTCCTGGGTTCGACGTCCGTCCTCGTATAGCGTCGCCGTTTACTCGTTAATAGCATGGACTTTGGTAAAAAAGGATCTCGGGTGGTGGGAAACACAGTTTATGGAGTTTTACTTAGGATTAGCATTCCCGAAATTTATTGAGTTTGTTTACAGTCGTGTTACTCAGGATTGGAGCATTGGCGTCCTTGTTGAAACACTGTTTATGCTTGCCCTATACGGCACAGTCCAACGCGTTTATTTAAGAAACCAGTTCTCCACGCACTTTTCTTTAGTTCGATATTTAGGCTGGTTCACTCCACTGTTCACGACTTGCACTAATAAGCGATGCACTTCCATGCCGCGATAATGACTCTAAATTCATTTGACTCACTGATTTCACACTTCCAGACTATGTGTAGACGATATAACGACGTTATGAAGACTGTGAAAATGCTATGACGATGGCAAGAAGACTATAGGGCAATTAGGTGAAGGCTGTACGAAGCTTAGGTGAGGACTGAAAACTCCCATTTCCAATGTTTTCTTAAGCGCGCTTGCCTCTTCAATTTACTTTATTATAATTGGTTAACTTCCCAGACGATTTTACGTGCCTTGACATTTTAACTCAAATCATGGAGCTTCCACGTCCCCTCCTTCAAACTGCCATGTTGAACCAGGGAATTCCCCGAGTTGTATCTAGTGAGGCGCTCCGTCTCACTCCTTCCGTCCCGGGAAATTACGGGACAATGAGACAATAGCAATATCCCCTACAAGAGAATATAATAGATTTGTGGGTGGAGGATGCGTTTAACAGCCCTGCTTTCCCTTATATGTGCACAGTTCCAGCCTTCTTAACTTCGGGTCCCGGACAGTGTTTTAACATGAACTCCAATATTTTATGATTACAAGACTTATTGATACCCTTAAAATTACAGATACAATTGCAATATGCACAGAAATCCATTTTTATACTTTACTTCATTACACCTAATCGCACTCATTTTTATTAATTGATGAACAAAAGTACCGTATCAAAACCACAGTAGGTATTTAAGTTAAATATCTTTTAAGGATGCTACACGAAGATTTTGAAGAGAATTCCTCCACCCTAAACTACCCTTCACATGTACATGTTTTCGAAAATTTTGATGTTCTCGAAAATGATTAACGATTTTTATTAAAATGCTATATGTTTACATTTCTTTGTCAGAAAAATCTTATATTTTGAATTTCCTGGCTATGGCCTATGAGGTACTTTTTACCCTTAACGACTTTTGAATAACTCGTAAACCGTAATAAATAGACCAAATCTTATTGTAAAAAATGTACATCTCGTTAAAACATGCAATTTATGTCCAAATGAATTTTTTTGTGGAATGTACCATCTCGGAGATATTCTTTATGTGTTAGTTTTATAATACTAATACTTTCCACAAATGGAAGATCGTTATTCATTTTTATATCTTAGCTGTGCAAAGAGAATTTCAAAGTTTTCACAGATTTGACTATACTATTCTTGTACCTACAAGATAATGAATAAGGTAATTTCTGCAAATATTTATCTCGACTACCATGAAGAAGATAAAGCAATAAGAGTGTGTAAGAATAGTTGGTACAAGAGTAGAGAAAGTCATGTGAGTGGAACACATCAGACATAATGCTTCTTTTTTCTCTTTTGGATTGAGCCAGTCTCAAAGCAAGTATTCCCGGTGAAATCTCGGTATCGATATTTTTTCTGTCGAATGCAGTACTCTCACTCTCACACTCTGCCTAAGTAATAGGGAAAGGTAAAATGTTTCAAAAACGTTTACACTTGTTAGAAGCTCATGTTTAAGAACCAGTCCACAACCACTAAGTTAACACGGTTTGGGCATTGAAATGCTGAATATTTTATTCTACTAGGACAGGTATGTCAGAGGAAAGATCATTAGCGCTTGGGGGAGTTTTATCACTTAGCCCCAGCTGAGAGCTTTACCAGCAAAATAAACACAGTCGGGCTAGTGACGTCTCTCGACAGGTGGGGGAGGTAAATAGGCAGATCAAACGTGTTTCATGAATAACGAAATACAAGCTGAGACGTTTCATGTTAAATAAAAAAGTGGTGGGAATGACCAGTGTAAAAGTAGGATGTAAATAGAGTTAAAAAAAGGCAGGTAAACAAAGTCGTATGGCTCAACCAATATATTATATATTGTAATATTCCTATAAAGTATTATTTTCCTGTTGTTTCACTGGCAATATACATAGGTTAGGTTAGATTAGATTAAGGGACACTGGGCGTGAAATTTTGGTAAAAATTGTCAAAAAGTCCAAAACTGTTTTTGTTTACATTAAAATGTTTCTGGAACTCCTGTGCATCTGGATCAGCTAACATTTTTCACATCCCCCACTCCATGTGGTCATTACGGCCCTTTCAAATAGTGCTCTTCCCTTAATACATATAGCATGTTCCTATATAAAACATGTTTTTCTCAAAACTACATTTCTGCATATCCAAATGTAGGTCGCGCCTGAGTTTTGCTTCAAATTCAATGAAAATTTCCAAAAGTATTGATAAATAGCAGCTAAACAATTCTATGATTCAATATTGATGTTATCATTAACATTAATTCCAAAAACATTTTTTGTATGAAAAAATAATTGTTAAGATTAAATTGTCTCTGTTGTTAAAAAAAATATTTACAGCAGGATCCGCAAACGTACTTGAAGTATCTGTTCATACAATTGTTATATATGTTTTAGAATACCAATTCTGCCAATATAAACCAATTTTGAAAAGTCAGTAGACGCGTGTCACATTTTGAAGATATGCCTATTAAATTTATAAATTAAATTTATATATCATAAACAAATTATCCAATTTTAATTAAATTTGGTGCATATCCTATTCTCATACAAACAAAGTAAAAATTTCAAAAAAATCTATAAAGAAACGTGGAACTTTCAAATGTCACTCCCAGTGTCCCTACATAGGTTAGGTTAGGTTAGATTAGGTGGGTTATCGCAACACTAAGCACCTCGATCATATTTTGTTCCATTGTGCATTCCATTACTTTCTAGTCTCTCAAAATACTTGCATCCTTTCTAAAGGAGGCTTGGTTTATTATTGGGACTTCATTAAGTTCGTGCAATATGCATACTTTTGTTTAGGAATCATTTTAAGTTGAAGAAATTAGTTACAAGCTGAGGAAATGGTATTCAAATGATTATTCATGATAACATGCCCTCAAAAGGAAAGAAAGAAGGAAAAAGTAAAAAATCACAAACTTTCAAGCATGCTAGTTAAATGAAACAAAACACTTAGGAAAATGCATACTTTCAACACGAAATATTTCGAAAACGGCGAACGCTATGAAAATAACGGACAGGAAATGTGCATTTTAATGATTCCTACACCTTTCCTGTTTTTCTGATCTTCTAGTTGTAAATATCTAATTTTCTACAAATTGTTTGTGGTCTCCTTTATTTCACCCCGTTTTGTAAATTATTTTACATTTCGTCAGGCACATATTAACTTTCAGTATTTTAATAAAGTCACTGACTTATTTTAGAAAATACCATTTAGGATGAAAGAATTTTTTAAAGATCTTCTTATCGCATCCTTTAAAGACACGAACTTAACTTAAAAACAAAGTCATGGTATTTATGATGTACACACACCACACACCACACACCACTCACCACACACCACACCCCACACACCACACCCCACACACCGCACCCCACACACCACACACCACACCCCACACACCCCACCCCACACCCCACACCCCACACACCACACCCCACACCCCACACAGCACACAGCACACAGCACACACCACACCCCACACACCACACCCCACACACCACACCCCACACACCACACCCCACACAGCACACACCACACACCACACCCCACACACCACACACCACACACCACACACCACACACACCACACCCCACACACCACACCCCACACCCCACACACCACACACCACACACCACACACCCCACCCCACACACCACACACCACACACACCACACACCACACCCCACACCCCACACACCACACACCACACACCACACCCCACACACCACACACCACACCCCACACACCACACTCCACACCCCACACACCACACACCACACACCACACACCACACCCCACACAGCACACCCCACACAGCACACCCCACACAGCACACCACACACCCCACACCACACACCACACCCCACACACCACACACCACACACCACACCCCACACCCCACACCCCACACCCCACACACCCCACACACCACACACCCCACACACCACACACCACACCCCACACCCCACACCCCACACAGCACACCCCACACAGCACACCCCACACACCACACCCCACACAGCACACAGCACACACCACACCCCACACCCCACACACCACACCCCACACACCACACCCCACACACCACACACCACACCCCACACCCCACACAGCACACCCCACACACCCCACACAGCACACCCCACAAGCACACCCCACAAGCACACCCCACACACCACACCCCACACCCCACACAGCACACACCACACACCACACACCACACCCCACACCCCACACCCCACACACAACACACCACACCCCACACCCCACACAGCACACCCCACACCCTACACACCACACACCACACCCCACACCCCACACCCCACACCCCACACCCCACACCCCACATAGCACACCCCACACAGCACACCCCACACAGCACAAAGCACACACCACACCCCACACACAACACACCACACCCCACACCCCACACAGCACACCCCACACAGCACACCCCACACCCCACACCCCACACACCACACACCACACCCCACATAGCACACCCCACACAGCACAAAGCACACCCCACACAGCACAAAGCACACCCCACACAGCACAAAGCACACCCCACACAGCACAAAGCACCCACCACACACACACCACACACCTTTTTCAAAAATGCTGTGGATTCTTGAAGGATAGTTGGACGTTTGCGATTGTTTTCTTTTTCTTCTTCCTCAAGATCTCATTGCTACGACTTGTGAATTTATTCTCCGTGGTTACATTTGAATGTCATTCCTTCATGCTGTGTATAATGTAAATATATGCAAATTCGAAAGCGCTTCAGGACAAACATATATCATAATTCATAAATAACACAAGGTGGATAGAAGAATAAGTTTCTGTAGAGTATTATTTTATATATTATATGTGTGCGAAATTCTAGTGCGTAGATAAACTCGGTGGTGTTCTATATGAGACTATTCTTCACAAAAATGTACCAAATTCATTTTAAAAATGAATCAGGGAATGTATTTGAATTGAAATACAGAGAAAAAGATCCGAAACACTAACGTGGATCAAGCAAACCGAACTCACTTTTAATAACCAAAGAATAATACATTTAAAAAATCAGAACTCGTTACAATAAAACAAAACATAATTCTCTCCATCAGAGAACTTTATCATCGTCAGGAGCAGAAGGCTCATCCTAATTTACGCATTAGAAGGCTCTGTATATAAATGCACATTTTATGGGTTAATGTAGCTCTAATTGATGACAATTTCAGCCAAGGTCTCTCCTTCTCCCTTTGTAGGGATTCTAGTCTCAGTTTAAAATTTAATTATCTGTTGAGGATGCTGTCATTTACCAGGATCATATCAGCTCCACCGGTGTGCTGGAAATTTGTCTCTCAGATGTTTTACATACCAGTTAATCTGCTGACACAGAGCTATCGCTTTTATATATATTTAAAAAGCATCGGTTTGGGCCGGGTTTGAATCCGCAACCTTCGGATTAGTAGGTCAGCGCCTAAACTGAGCTACCCGAAAGGACTGCCATGAATGAAATCAAGCGTGTTATCTTCCTGTTATGAGACAGTCAATTCTACTGACACTGCACAATCATGTTAAAAATGTCTCTGTCTTGACCAATTAATAGTAGTTTCTCATGAAAAACAGTAACTCCTAGCACAACAGCTTTTTACGGAACCAGACTTACCGTCCAACCCCACCTTTGTCCACTACAGGCGTCATGAGTGGGGTGCAAAACTGTAGGGTGGGACATGGTCAGTGCCACGAACCCTCCCGACTGGTTATGTGGCCTACGGGACTTGGGGTCGCTACTTCTTTATCAACTAGCTCCTCAAATTACCCCTCAGGGAATTAACGAGGCTGACTGAACCCGTGCCAAACCTCCCAGCAGAAGAAAAATCCCCACGCCAGTACCGGAGATCGAATCCGAGTCCTCTGCGCCAGAGGCAGGCGCACTACAACTACTACCGCGCTACGGAGTCGGTCGGAATTTCTCATAGTCCGAATATTTTCCTTGGACGCTCATCGCATAAAGCAGCCTTGGTATTAGACGATCAATATATGAGTTGATAACTAATGAGTAAATTGGATTCCAGGAAAAACAGAGGGTGCTCCCGACCCTTGCTACGGCAAAACTTTTCCTTTCCTCTCCTGGTGCAGACCTGTAAAATGACATTACCTTAATATCCGCAGTAAGAAAATCCTTCACGTGAAGCAATAAACATTCAGCGTTTTGCCAGCAGAAAATGTGATTTAATGGAAAGGAGGGCTTGAGAAGAATCCGAGGAATAGTTCGTACACTTTCACCTAAAATTAGATGGAATATGGGTCATAACTTCTACAATAGTTATATAAGGCTATATTGATCATAGAATCATATTATTTTGTCGTAAACGATCCTTAAATTTCTTCTAAGCGTAGGCTTATCCGTATTTATAGCACATATATTCAGTGTTCTGGACCTTGAAGTCTGTTAGTTACAGCACTTCGGTTCCCTGCAATTAATGTATTAAGATTGTCAAAAAGGCAGCACCGAGCAGTTAGACCGTTCGCCTATCACCAAGCCGGCCCGGGTTCGATTCCAGGGATCTGCATGTGGTAGAGGAAGCCACGTCTGGGCAGTTTTTTTTCAGGTTCTCCGGTTTCTCCCGCCACTCATTATATCAACTGCTCCATCATCACCTTTCCAATAATCCATTTCGCCTGCATTTCGTATCATCCTCTTCCTCACTCTCATACCTAGTACTGGGCGCCCACCCGCTCCCAGGTCTTCACTCTGTCGGGTCCATAGGTTCGTCTGCTCCCCGACAGGCGTCTGACCCTAGGCACGGTCTTGTGTGTCCTAGAGGGTATGAGTCCTACTTAAGGGGAGGGTGATAAGATAAAGAAGAAGATTGTCAATATGATTAGTGAGTAAACCAATAATGGGGAGGGATTTTTCTCCCTATCTATGGAGTGGATGCCCACTCAGTTTGCTACAGTTGACAGCGTACTGTAGTTGACGAAAATCAAACGTCTTAAGGGATGCATGATGCTAACCACAATCCCTGTGCCGGTTGGCTATGTACACAGTGTGATGCTGGAGCGGATCTTCTTGGTTTGTGGTCAGAAATGCATTATTTAGCATCATCATCATCCTCATCATCATCGAGTTTTCTGACCCATGACTCCTTTTAAAGTTTTCCCAGGTCGTTAGGTGAGTTCTGGGAAGGATAATTACATCTCCTGAATTTCCTGTCCTACTTCACCTCACTTCTCATTTCACTTCACTACTTGCTTATTTCAGATTTCTAAGTGTCGCTGGGAGTTTCGGCATACATGGCAGGCCTTGCTCTCTGTAATTCCTCGTCCTCCGGATCGGGGGAGTTCACCGAGACCCGGGGACCTGTGAGCTCACAGGGGCAGGGGATGTTAGGGACTCTGCTCAGGTCCAGCCACCCTTCAAAACCTTTCACCTCATTCCTCCCTCTCTGGGGGCGCCCCTTCTGCGGCATAAGCACAAGTCCCCTTTCCGAACCTTGTGTATCCCATTGTTGCTTATTATTATAATTATCATTTTTATTAGTAGGCTATTGGCGTATTTCAGATGTTAGTATATATTCATGGTTACATCTTAGAAGAGATATGCTTAAAATGCGCTTTCGTTATAAGTCTAAGCTTTCCCTTTTCTTCCTGTTTTTCTGATGTTGAGTATTATGCAAAACATTTCGTGCTGCGAGGAATGTTGTATCTTAGATCAGCGTTAGTTAACATTTTCGGGCTCTCCTATCAATTAAAATCAGGTTTATTATTCCATCTGCCGTGTGTGCCAACATTATTTTCCCTTAAAATGGTTACCATCAAACTCTCTGCTGGCTTTGAAATCCTAAATATAGTGGGCTCTTTTTCGTATTATTTTGCGCATAATCGTATTTAAAAAAGTTGATTTGCGTTAACAAAATATAGTTTAAAAAATTAAACAAACCCTTTAGAAATAAATCGATTCTCCGTTAAAGTATGCTGTTAAAAGCAAAGTAGTAACATTGACACTGGACATTAAGTGAAACGTTACAGTTGTGTTTCATGTGAAACTAAATAAAATTAATAAAATAACTTGCTTGTTTAGTTGTCTATCCTTGTTCATTCAGCTGTGTTATCAAAACTACAACCCTTTTTAAGAAAATATATATGGTGTAGGAATCAATAATGTTACATTTCGTTAACAATAGAATGTTTAGTCGAGAGTGTTAAATTCCAGGAAAGGGTAAAATCGTATTACTATAGTTAGCATAGAATATTTCTTTTTGTGCTAGTATTATCATAAGTAATATAAGTCAGAAGGTCAGATCGTCGAATGATATTTATCTAGACTATTTTAGGAATAAAATATGAATTTAACAATTTTGGTCCAAATTTTGGGATATAGTATTTAAATTATATTAAAAAATAACCTAAAATACATTAATTTCTATTAGCGCAGATTGACTTAGTATTGCCAACTGAAGAAAACGAAACCTAAGGATTATGCATTTCGATTTTCTCTTGTTATTATAGTACAAAAGTAGTTTATAATCTGAAATAAATCTCGTTTTATTTATAACATTAATGTATTTTACCAGAAGAAAAGTTATTTATTAATTATTAAAAGAACAATGGTTAAAATCAGTTGTCAAATTAAATTGATTTTGATTGTTAATCGATTGCAATGTACAACAAATTGTTTGTTAGCGATTTATGGCATACAATTGGTGACTGACTAAACACAAGGATGACCTAATAATAATTGGTACAAAACAGAACAATGACCATGTGACTATTTCATACATATTAGCGTTAAATTGTCATAAGTAATGTCACGAGTGACTGTCAAATTATGGATAAATTCTCAAGTCAGGAAGTGACGAGAGAATTTATCTAAAGAATTTGCTCTCACGAGTTACATTTCTTAAGACTATTTCGCGAATTAAGGGATGATATAAAATAACCCCTGGCGCAACAACCCATGAAGGGCCAAGGCCTGTTGCCCGACCGCTGCGTCCCCCACCTCTGCCCACCACAGGCGTCAATGATGGGGTGCAATACTGGAGGCTTGGACGTGGTCAGCGCCCAGATTATAAAATTATACAGCCAATTATACAACAATCATACAATTATACAGACAATTATACGGCCTTCTCGACCTGGGGCCACTACTTCTCCATCAAGTAGCTCCGGGGGACCTAACGAGGCTGAGTGCACCCCGTGCCAGACCTCCCAGAGGGGATAAAATCCCTATGCTGGTATCGGGGATCGAACCCGGGTCCGCGCCAGAGGCAAGTGCGCTACCAACTGCGCTACGCAGGCGGTCAAGGGATGATTAAACATTTCATTGGGTATAATGCTGCATTGTCATTAGTAATCTCTTAAGAGAAACATGATATAGCATGAATACATACATCAGCACGGCCAACAAAATTCTCATATATATGATCCAACTTTTTTAAGATGTTGTCAATGTCAGAAGTTGGAGTTTCTGCTGTTAATTTAAAAATTTCTCAGACAGAATACAACAGAAAATATGTTTGGAATCAGTGATCTGAGGTTCCCCTCTCCGAATTATTTCATCTATTTCAGCGCCTAACCGAGTCAGTCATTTTTGACATTTGAATAGCGTCTCTGTTGAGTCAAATTACATCAGCTGTTGCGCATCTATAGCATAGCGCAGCTAGATTCTCTAACCTCATCTTAACATAAGAAAAGCAGATGAAGTGATAATGAAATTTAATACATTTTTCATGAATGAACGCTGTCTGGTTAAAATTTAAAATTGTTATGCACACGGTTGGTTGATTTTTACCAAGTCACATATGAGTAGAATAGTCAAAGTAATGCTTATTCAGCTTAATTTTTCTTAAAATCAAACTGTGTGTGAATGTCATTGTCTAAACGGGAGTAGTTTGTTGTGTATGGTGATGCTTGATACAAAGATTTAGCCCTCCTCTATAGGGGTTAACGTGTCCGTCTCACATTCAAGATGTCTCGAGTTGGAATCCGGTCAGGGTGGTTATCCATATAAGGTATTTTCTGGGGTGTTCCTTTTTCTTGAGAAGACAAATGCCGGGTAACCTTAAGTTATATTAAACCCAGAATCATTTTAGCATCATTTCGCCCATTTCATTCATCATGTGACATGACGTACCAGGTTAAAGGGTGTTAAACTCAAAATGATGAGATGTAGAATGAACCAATTAAAATGAGCATCTATTCTACACCCGTGGGGTTGGTTGCTCTGAACATGCCTACGCTCACTCTTGGATTTGCACCTTTTTCCCCCCTTTGTGATTGGCAGCATTGCCTCCTGGCTGTGTGTGTTTGTGTCTCGAGGTTGGGTCTTCGTGGAAGCAGTTAGTTCTGTACTACGGTGATACGGGAAGCCTTCTTGACTTTACGGTGAGTGAACATATAGCGTTTGAAATTTCATTGAGACTGAAAG
Source organism: Tenodera sinensis (assembly GCA_030765045.1). NCBI lineage: Eukaryota > Metazoa > Arthropoda > Insecta > Mantodea > Mantidae > Tenodera > Tenodera sinensis. The sequence goes on along the minus strand of CM060970.1, from coordinate 81,595,808 downwards.
AGGCGTTGCGGTTTCTGACTGCCGTTTCTGGTGATTTTGCTCTCAAGGCTCGAGTTAAAGGATTCAAGCTGATTTTTAAGGGCATAAAGCAAGGGTTCTGTTTTAATGTGTTAACAGCAAGCTGCCACCATTCCACAGAATTGATAATTCTTTGTGCTATGGCCACTGGCGTGGATTTCATTACCAACCATTTTGAAGAGCTTCTACAGAAATATAGCTTGATAAAGTGCTCTTAATCTAAAAGCATCTAATAATAGAATTAGGCATTTACTTAGATTCTGATTCCTATTTGAATAATTCTATTAATTCTATTAAAGTTCGTAGAATGCATATAATGCTGGGATTATGTTCTTGTATTTCGACTTTAAAGCAAACTACCATTACCAAAGAAAAACCCTTACTTGTCCTTGCTTTGCTAAATAATTTATTTATTACAATCCATTTATACAGGAATGATAGCTTGGTAAAGTGCTTTCCAACTGAAAATATTGTGTTCACAGTAGTAAACTATTTAATCAACTTATTCGCATATTGTATAATTGTAGCAACTGCATTGAAGTTGCAACAATTCTTATAAATCTAGGATCAGCTTAAAGCTACATACCATTATCACAGTAAAGCTTCTTTACTTACGTTTGACTTATTAAATAATTTCATTTATTACGTTCCATGTTTAAGAAAGTATCAAGACGTGATAGCTTTCTTAAATGCCCTTAAACTGGAAATATTGTAATACGTATAGTAGGGGAAAAGTATTTACTTAACATGTATATAATTATTCAGAAAGAAAATCCATGTTGGAGAAATTTATACAGGCCTAGTGTCATGTGTTTATGGCAGGTTGCCTTAAACTTAAAGACACAATCATAGTAAGATTTGCATTAGTTTGTGCTTAGTTTACTTGATTAGTAAATTGAGGTCCATTCTGAAGAGTTAGAATGAGGAAAGTAACTTGCTTATCTCTTCCTCAGCCCAATGCATTCTCATACTATTGTGGTAAGCTGTCCCATTTCATTCTGCTCAACCTATCAGATCTTTTGTTGTTTCCTCCATATTGGATAACTATTTAAGGCATTCTGGGTGGCTCAGTAGTTAGGCGATGCCCTGCGGATTTTCAGGTCGTGGGTTGAAACCCGACCCAGATCGATGGTTTTTGAATGTGCTTGAAAGCGACAGCCCGATGTCAGTAGATTTACTGGCATGTAAAAGAACTATAGGATGAAATAAAGGCGCTGTCAATTGTCAGGATTGTATCAGCACCGTCGATGTGCCAGAAACAGATACATATTTTTTGGTTTCAGGAAATCTCAAAGCAGCACTTTTTCAAAAATGGTGTGTAGAAGTGTGTGTGCGTAGAACTTTTCACAATGTTTGATTTTTTCAAAAATGCAGTAACGATTCTGATTAGAATGCTACATGCTTAAGATATTTTCATAACAAATGAAATGTTTATCTTGAACTTTATGGGAATAGGCTCTGAAGTCCTCTTCTGGATGAATTTTGCATAACTGATAAATCGTGAGAGAGACAAAATCTTACTACGTAAGAAATGAGCTCGTTAAAAGCATACAATTTGTCTTTTTGAAATATTCTGTCTTATTGGTTTGAATTTCGAATATTATACTTTTCTCAACAAAAGTTATTCCTTCTATATGTCCTGACTATGCAAAGAGAATGGAATATCAAAGCCATTATATAGCGACCAGCTCTTAATACGGAGCTTTAAGGGATAGTAAAATCTTCTATTCTCATTATACCCGTAAGGAAACATGTAATACAACCATTTCTACAAACGTTCATCTCCAGTAACGTGAAGGAATAAGTGCTTCTAAGAATAGTTTGTACAAGAGTGAGTAGAGAAAATCATATAAGTGCACAGATCACATCTTCTCGTAGTATTTAACACCAATAGCTATTGTGGAAGGAAATTTCGGTAGGCTCAGGCCTTATTATGTTATAGATAACTTGACAACCTGTTCTAATTTGAGCTTTTTAAATCTTTTATCGCTAAACTTGACTGTAATCATTTCTATTATCTACTATACGGTATGAATAGTCGAGATAAATTTTAATTAGCGTACATGTACAACCTATCGTATTCTGCCTTACAGTTACGAAAGAACTGACCGCCTATTGACCTTCGGTATCTAGTCAGAACATATGCAGCCGGCAGACAATTGTCATGAAATCAAATGCCTGCCACTAATAATGTGGATACATGGTACAAACACTTGTTTGGAAAGCTTGAAGGTTTATTGCTTTACTCACTACAAAGGTATTTTTAGACGTAACAATTGTGCAGTGGTTTATGATCGAGTTCACTTTTATATTTATAAGACCATAGGGGTGTCAGTTTATCTTTCCGAATTCCGTGGAATGTGCGTAATTAAGCACATGCATCTCACATTATCAGCAGCGTCTTGTTTATTTCAGGGAAGTAAACAGAGGCATTACTTACATAATCAATTTGCACGTCATTCGCGAACGTTCAAGCAAGGTTATTTGCCAGGTGTAAAAGATTCCTGTGTGAATGTTTAGTTTACCATGTAGTTACATATGTAACTACACGTAATTACGTAAAGTTACGTAACCATATTTCTGGTTACGGTGCAGCTTCCAGGATTTCAGACTTACTGTTAGTGTTGTGTTGAGTTGTCTGTGCCGTGAAAATGTCGAACGAGAAGGCAGTTTAATTTTCATTGTCATGTTAGAAACCAGATAAAGGGGAACATACTAATACCTAATACATTTTAGAATATGTTATACTTTGTTTCCTCTATGTAGGTGTTTATGTAATTTGCAGTATTATGTTATGGGTTGTGAATAACAGACACCTGATTCCATCAAACTCGACAACCTCTCGGTCCACATTAAGTCGAGTTATTGGGATTCCACTGTAGATCCCCGGCATTTGCCGGTAATGAGATCTGGTGAAAACTGGCAGAAACGAGAACAGTCCTGAACCGATCACGAATCCGTGCCTTGGGAACCTCGGTCTAGCACATTACTCATTTTACTTTTATTTTATAAAGTGCTTCAGTATTTTGAACCTAATAGAAACATTCTATTTGTGGAAAAGACAAAGTCATACATTTCCATTGCTTCGCTTGCTTCTCCCATACTTTATTTTGATCACTGGCATTGTCTTCAGTGGTACTTAATCAACAGGACCTTCTTACGCAGTTAAAGCGGCATGCTGAACACTACGGATATGGGAAACATACGAGATAGATGTAAGTATGACGTTTTACTGACATTAACGTAATGAGGCGTGGTGATAATGAGCTCACTGTTCGGACACATTGAATGTCACAACATTGAGTTTTAATATACTTTAATTTGTTTTCTTGATCACGTTTTATTCAGCACTAAAATATTAAAAATAATTCCAACGTTAAATTAAAGTGTTAGATCTGCAAGAAGAAAAGAGCAGAAACATTACTTGAGATGTAATTGGGTGAAGATATGACGATTGTTGATCACCAAAGTATCGTAAATGATGCAGCAGTTGTACAAAGAGGACCCTTTTAGTTTAGGTTGACATGAAAGTGTGAGGAGGGATAAGCACTGAAACCCATGTTTGAAATGAAATGGGGAAACATTACCTAGATGGACGTTTTGTGAATGTGCAAATGTATGTAAACAACAGACACTTGTTCTAATGGGACAGTGCAATGAAGTGCACATCAGAATAGGTCCGCGCTAACATTTAGTAATGGTCCAGCTGTTACTGGAATTGAACTCTCACGAGTTGTGATAAAAATAAAAAGTAAAAATCTTGTGTTGCACTCACATGACTTTCTCTACTCTTGTACTAACCATTGTTACAAACTCTTATTCCTATATCTTCTTCGTGTTACTTGAGATAACCAATAAGATAATTTCTGTAAATGTTTTCTCCTTGTAGGTGCAAGGGGAATATTAGAATACAGTAGGCTTTGAGCGACAGTCAAATATTTTAAAGTTTTGAGATCCCGTTCTCTTTGCACGCTTAATATATATAAATGAACAACGATGTTCCATTTCACGAAAATTTAAGTTTTCCCAAATTGAATACTTTTTTTTCTGTAGAGTGAACAATTTTGGAGATATTCCTTGTTTTTTGTCTCGGATATTATGTGCTTTAGCGAGATCTCCATTTTTGTATAGTAAGATTTTGTCTATCTCTTTACGGTTTACGAGTTATTCAAAAGTCATCGAGAGTAAACAGGACTACATAGGATATAGCCAGAGAATTCAAGATATACATTTCATTTTTCATAAAAATACCTTAAACATACGGCATTTTAATGAAAATCGTTAGAACCATTTTCAAGAAAATCAAAATTTTATAAACATTTTCCATGTAAAGGATAGTTTAGGGTGGGGCTATTTTCTTCCAAATCTTCGTGTCGCATCCCCGAAAGACATTAAACTCAAAAACAAACATTCGGTTAGAAACCAAAGTTGGTATATGAGTTATGCTGTCCACAGACTGACACACCCACACACACACACACACACACACACACACACACACACACACACACACACACACACACACACACACTCTCTCTCTCTCCTTTTTCTAAAAAGTTTTTTTGGGGGGTTCAGGGGGTTCAAAACATATATTTCCGGGTGGAATAAAATACTTCCTCTACTTACCAGCAGAGAAAGTAAAAATTAATGTTTTACATCTGATTCTTAATATTAACTCAATAACAAAGTGAATGCAATTTTAAATAAGCAGTGGTAAATAATAACTGAAACGTTTATATCATAATGTTGTTGTTATTATGAGAGCGCTGGGTAATCTTATTATGTAACAAGGGTCCACTGTCACATTGATAAGACTGCGCTGCACATTTTATAGTGAAAATATACCAAAATCAGAAATGTCCATGTCTCAAATTTCTCTTAAGTTATATTTCCTATTAGCCGGCAAGAGAGACAGGCGGTCTCAGATCTGCCTATAAACGATAAACTGCTGGGACGGGATAATACAAGTATCTGCACGCAAGACCGCACTAAAGACAACCAACAACTAAAGAAACTAAAATCATATCAGATGGTGATGATCTTCAGATTTTTAAACGAGATTCTATTAGTAAAAAGTGCAAATTGGAATATTTGACAATAGCATCGTGTTTTTGCAATATAAGAATAAAATATGATGCAAAATGTAATTCCTGAGAGAGATTTGGCAACGTCACGTTAACATTAAATTGTGACTAAATTCTTACGAATTGAAATAAAAAGACATGCAAATATTGTGAGAGTAGTGCTGTAATGACAGCTAGTGAAATAATAAAGCAGTTATTCGTCAAGGTTTTAGATGGCTCCAAATATTTGACAGAAATTATTTTTTTCATTGAAAAAAAAAAAAAAAAAAAAAAAAAAAAAAAAAAAAGCTTTTTGACAATAATTCTATTGGACATATTTGTTACATTCATCGTGTAGAAACCCTGGTTAAAGTATGGCCGAAGCATTACCTTCCATCCTGTATATATATAGCCACAAATGGAAGCTATATTTCGAGAATATACCCAGAAATACTCGAAACTAATAAATTGCATGCGAGTGATAGTAACGTAAGAAGAAAACATTGACAGACACAGAAAAATATGGAGGCACATTTCGGAACAGGAGAAGCCCTAATTATAGTGCTAGGAGTGTTAGCAGCTGTGAATAACTTGTGGAATAACTATAAGAATAAATCGTTAGGGTTACAGAAAATAGCTGTGGTGTATAATATAATTCAAATCAGATATACACTTTAAAGTATTTCTTACGTTTCAGCATGTAATCGACATCAGAAATGTTTTATAAAATGATATTTTACGCATGGGTACACAATATTCATAACGAAATATTGCTTTCTTCTTTATGCACGAAGCCCTATACATAGTAACTACGGTAGTGCGTGATGTATTTTCTCATTCATTTCCCTGGTGTATAGAGCGACGTCTGATATTTCTCTCAGAAGGGCAATAAAATCAGCACAAAGAAGAGACATCTAGTAGGAAATTATTAAACTCATCCTAGCGTGATATACATCTGATGTACGTATAACAAGTGACTCTTCTGAAGCAAAAGGATATTAAAATCGTAGCGAACTTCTTACAGTAGATTCTATTTGAAGCTTTTGCAGAAGCGTTCTGTCACTGTGGTTTCCATTCTTGGTGGAATTTTCAGTTTCAGCGATGCAATGAATTGTGAAAGAATGAAACCTCCTTTTGTGGAGGTCCCAGCATAAGACCTGTTGGGTATTATCAGCTGGGTATTTAACAGAAACGATCAACAAAATTTGGTACACGAAAGATGAAATATCTACCTAAACTAGGGTTAGAATTTTGTAACGGAGGATTTCAACAGAGCGACCCGGGCCTATTGCACCCATTAAACCAAATCTCGCAAAGGAGGAGATGAGGCGAGAGATAGCGGAGTGTGGGCAGCTGACGGGTCACAGAGGCACCCCCACGTTTCCAGAATAATTACGGACAAATTGAGCCAGAAGTTTTCGTCCCAGAGTAGAAACAGTTCTCTCCTTCCACAGATCATCGCGCCACGCCTAGCTGTTCTGTAAGGTGAGAGGAAGTTAGGGACAAGAAAATTGTATTCGTGGATAACGAACACCAGCATCTCCAACCTGGAAAGCTTACAAAACAACCGAACGTCAGGGTGAGGGATCCAACGAGAACACACCCGGAACCTCCTGAGCTATCCCGCTCGTTCCTACCTATAGTAAATAATACTGTATTACTATAAATAGTATTATCTCAAAAAAAAAATCATTATATCGATTTCAGTGGGGGTACACTTTTTGGAGTCTACCGCGCCGAAAGTAAGCATCCCTAAATAAAGGTCCGCGTGGCCTGTGAACTTCGTAACCCAAAAGCGGAAACGTAGTATTTTAAGTTCTGTGTGCTGCCAGAAAACCTCTTCCATCCTAAACTAACATTTGAGCTAAAGTTTCGGTTTTTATTTTTCCAACATGGTTCTAACAATTCAAAAAGATCTGTAGAGTTAATAAAATGTATTTACTAATTGTTCTGTAGAAACATAATTTCTCATTTTCAATTACAGTTTGAGCTGGTTGAACACAAAAGTGAACACGTAATATACGCAACAGAGCAACTACATAGGCAACATGAAAGAGTGAACTCAACAAGTAATAAACCTGGACTACGGCAAAGCACAGGCCATCTTGACTCGGATCGTTCCTAATACAAGACTGCAGGGCTCAAGATAAACTTACTAAAAGCTTTTATATCTGCATCTTGTGGAGAACGTGCAAGTAAAATTCAAGGTTCTATAATAGAGATATTTTCTTTAATGGAAATTAACCTGCATGATCTATCTACACCAGTTGGCCTATACTATATATTTTATCTAGTACAAATTAGCTTAAAAGTTGATCTCTCTGAAACCTTTGAACTACACCTCATATTTTCTGTAACTGAACTTAGCGTACACGTTTATTTATGTACACTTTGGTGTATCCTTAGTTTAATTTAAGATGGCATATCTCAGATTCCTATCCCACCCTCTCACATTCTATTCAAGACAAAGACCTTCATGTTAGCCCATCTCAGCATCCTGGCATATCCTCAGAAGTTCTATTGAAGACAAAAAGCATTCATGTCAGACTATCTCACACTTCTACCTAGCCTATGCATTCATATCCTGTTCAAGACACGAGGCATCATGTTAGCCTAGCTTAGCCCACTAGCTTATGCTTCCACATTCTATTTAAGAAGAAACAGCTTTCATTTAGCATATCTTAGCCTGCTAGCCTATGCTTCCACATTCTATTTAAGAAGAAACAATTTTCATGTTAGCATATTTTAGCCTACTAGCCTATCCTCACACATTCTCTTCAAGAACAAAACAGCCTTCATTTTAGCCCATCTCAGCCTACCAGCCTATCCTAGCCTACTAGCCTATGCTTTCATATTCTGTTCAAGACAAAAGAGCCTTCATGTTAGGCTACTTCAGCCTACCAGCCTATCTCAGCCTGCTAGCCAATGCTTTAAGATTCTGTTCAAGACAAAAGAGCCTTCATGTTAGGCTACTTCAGCCTACCAGCCTATCTCAGCCTGCTAGCCAATGCTTTAAGATTCTGTTCAAGACAAAAGAGCCTTCATGTTAGGCTACTTCAGCCTACCAGCCTATCTCAGCCTGCTAGCCAATGCTTTAAGATTCTGTTCAAGACAAAAGAGCCTTCATGTTAGGCTACTTCAGCCTACCAGCCTATCTCAGCCTGCTAGCCAATGCTTTAAGATTCTGTTCAAGACAAAAGAGCCTTCATGTTAGGCTACTTCAGCCTACCAGCCTATCTCAGCCTGCTAGCCAATGCTTTAAGATTCTGTTCAAGACAAAAGAGCCTTCATGTTAGGCTACTTCAGCCTACCAGCCTATCTCAGCCTGCTAGCCAATGCTTTAAGATTCTGTTCAAGACAAAAGAGCCTTCATGTTAGGCTACTTCAGCCTACCAGCCTATCTCAGCCTGCTAGCCAATGCTTTAAGATTCTGTTCAAGACAAAAGAGCCTTCATGTTAGGCTACTTCAGCCTACAAGCCTATCTCAGCCTGCTAGCCAATGCTTTAAGATTCTGTTCAAGACAAAAGAGCCTTCATGTTAGGCTACTTCAGCCTACCAGCCTATCTCAGCCTGCTAGCCAATGCTTTAAGATTCTGTTCAAGACAAAAGAGCCTTCATGTTGAACTGTGTTAGCCTGCTACCCTATCTCAGGTTGCTAGGCCATCTCAGCCTAACAGCCTGTCTCAGCCGGCTACTCTCCCATCTCAGCCTCCCAGGCCATCTCAGCCTACTAGCCTATCACAGCCTGCTAGCCTATGCTTTAAGATTCTGTTCAAGACAAAAGAGCCTTCATGTTAGGCTACTTCAGCCTACCAGCCTATCCCAGCCTGCTAGCCAATCCTTTGAGATTCTGTTCAAGACAAAAGAGCCTTCATGTTAGGCTACTTCAGCCTACCAGCCTATCTCAGCCTGCTAGCCTATGCTTTCATATTCTGTTCAAGACAAAAGAGCCTTCATGTTAGGCTACTTCAGCCTACCAGCCTATCTCAGCCTGCTAGCCAATGCTTTAAGATTCTGTTCAAGACAAAAGAGCCTTCATGTTGAACTGTGTTAGCCTGCTACCCTATCTCAGGTTGCTAGGCCATCTCACCCTAACAGCCTGTCTCAGCCGGCTACCCTCCCATCTCAGCCTGCCAGGCCATCTCAGCCTACTAGCCTATCACAGCCTGCTAGCCTATGCTTTCAGATTCTGCTCAGGAAAAAACTGCTTTCATGTTAGCCTATCTCAGCATACTAGCCTATCTCAGCCTACTAGCCTATCTCAGCCTACTAGCCTATCTCAGCTTGCTAGCCTATCTCAGCCTACTAGCCTATGTCAGCTTGCTAGCCTATGTCAGCCAACTAGCCTATCTCAGCCTACTGGCCTATCTCAGCCTACTAGCCTATCTCAACCTACTAGCCTATCTCAGCCTACTAGCCTATCTCAGCCTACTAGCCTATCTCAGCCTACTAGCCTATCTCAACCTACTAGCCTATCTCAGCTTGCTAGCCTATCTCAGCCTACTAGCCTATCTCAACCTACTAGCCTATCTCAGCCTACTAGCCTATCTCAGCTTGCTAGCCTATCTCAGCCTGCTAGCCTATGCTTTCAGATTCTGCTCAGGAAAAAACTGCTTACATGTTAGCCTATCTCACCATACTAGCCTATGTCAGCCTACCAGCCTATCTCAGCCTACTAGCCTATCTCAGCCTACTAGCCTATGTCAGCTTGCTAGCCTATCTCAGCCTACTAGCCTATCTCAGCCTACTAGCCTATCTCAGCCTACTAGCCTATCTCAACCTACTAGCCTATCTCAGCCTACTAGCCTATCTCAGCCTACTAGCCTATCTCAACCTACTAGCCTATCTCAGCCTACTAGCCTATCTCAACCTACTAGCCTATGTCAGCTTGCTAGCCTATTTCAGCCTGCTAGCCTATGCTTTCAGATTCTGCTCAGGAAAAAACTGCTTACATGTTAGCCTATCTCAGCATACTAGCCTATGTCAGCCTACTAGCCTATCTCAGCCTACTAGCCTATCTCAGCTTGCTAGCCTATCTCAGCCTACTAGCCTATCTCAGCTTGCTAGCCTATCTCAGCCTACTAGCCTATCTCAGCCTACTAGCCTACCTCAGCTTGCTAGCCTATGTCAGCCTACTAGCCTATCTCAGCCTACTAGCCTATCTCAACCTACTAGCCTATCTCAGCCTACTAGCCTATCTCAACCTACTAGCCTATCTCAGCCTACTAGCCTATCTCAGCCTACTAGCCTATCTCAGCCTATTAGCCTATCTCAGCCTACTAGCCTATCTCAACCTACTAGCCTATCTCAGCTTGCTAGCCTATCTCAGCCTGCTAGCCTATGCTTTCAGATTCTGCTCAGGAAAAAACTGCTTACATGTTAGCCTATCTCAGCATACTAGCGTATGTCAGCTTGCTAGCCTATCTCAGCCTACTAGCCTATCTCAGCCTACTAGCCTATCTCAGCTTGCTAGCCTATCTCAGCCTACTAGCCTATGCTTTCAGATTCTCCTCAGGAAACAACTGCTTACATGTTAGCCTATGTCAGCCTACTAGCCTATCTCAGCCTACTAGCCTATGTCAGCTTGCTAGCCTATCTCAGCCTACTAGCCTATGTCAGCTTGCTAGCCTATCTGAGCCTACTAGCCTATGTCAGCCTACTAGCCTATCTCAGCATACTAGCCTATCTCAGCCCACTAGCCTATCTCAGCCTACTAGCCTATCTCAGCTTACTAGCCTATCTCAACCTACTAGCCTATCTCAGCTTGCTAACCTATCTCAGCCTACTAGCCTATCTCAACCTACTAGCCTATCTCAGCCTACTAGCCTATGTCAGCTTGCTAGCCTATCTCAGCCTACTAGCCTATCTCAGCCTACTAGCCTATGTCAGCTTGCTAGCCTATCTCAGCCTACTAGCCTACGTCAGCTCGCTAGCCTATCTCAGCCTACTAGCCTATGTCAGCCTACTAGACTATGTCAGCTTGCTAGCCCATCTCAGCTTGCTAGCCTATCTCAACATACTAGCCTATCTCAACTTGCTAGCCTATCTCAGCCCGCTAGCCTATCTCAGCATTCTAGCCTATGTCAGCCTACTAGCCTATCTCAGCCAGCTAGCCTATGCTTTCAGATTCTGCTCAGAAAAAAAATGCTTTCATGTTAGCCTATCTCAGCATACTAGCCTATGTCAGCTTGCTAGCCTATCTCAGCATACTAGCCTATGCCAGCTTGCTAGCCTATCTCAGCCTACTAGCCTATGTCAGCCTACTAGGCTATGTCAGCTTGCTAGCCTATCTGAGCCTACTAGCCTATGTCAGCTTGCTAGCCTATCTCAGCCTACTAGCCTATGTCAGCTTGCTAGCCTATCTGACCCTACTAGCCTATGTCAGCCTACTAGCCTATCTCAGCATACTAGCCTATCTCAGCCTACTAGCCTATGTCAGCATACTAGCCTATCACAGCTTGCTAGCCTATCTCAGCCTACTAGCCTATGCTTTCAGATTCTGCTCAGGAAAAAACTGCCTACATGTTAGCCCATCTCAGCATACTAGCCTATGTCAGCTTGCTAGCCTATCTCAGCCTACTAGCCTATCTCAGCCTACTAGCCTATGTCAGCTTGCTAGCCTATCTGAGCCTACTAGCCTATGTCAGCTTGCTAGCCTATCTGAGCCTACTAGCCTATCTCAGCCTACTACCCTATTCAGCTTGCTAGCCTATCTGAGCCTACTAGCCTATGTCAGCCTACTAGCCTATGTCAGCATACTAGCCTATGTCAGCATACTAGCCTATCTCAGCCTACTAGCCTATGTCAGCTTGCTAGCCTATGTCAGCCTACTAGCCTATGTCAGCTTGCTAGCCTATCTGAGCCTACTAGCCTATCTGAGCCTACTAGCCTATGTCAGCTTGCTAGCCTATCTCAGCCTACTAGCCTATCTCAGCCTACCAGCCTAAGTCAGCATACTAGCCTATCTCAGCGTACTAGCCTATGTCAGCTTGCTAGCCTATCTCAGCCTACTAGCCTATCTCAGCTTGCTAGCCTATCTCAGCCTACTAGTCTATGTCAGCTTGCTAGCCTATCTCAGCCTACTAGCCTATGTCAGCCTACTAGCCTATGTCAGCTTGCTAGCCTATCTCAACCTACTAGCCTATGTCAGCCTACTAGCCTATCTCAGCCTACTAGCCTATCTCAGCCTACTAGCCTATCTCAGCCTACTAGCCTATCTCAGCTTGCTAGCCTATCTCAACCTACTAGCCTAAGTCAGCTTGCTAGCCTATCTCAGCCTACTAGCCTATGTCAGCCTACTAGCCTATCTCAACCTACTAGCCTATGTCAGCTCGCAAGCCTATGTCAGCCTACTAGCCTATCTCAACCTACTAGCCAATGTCAGCTTGCTAGCCTATCTCAGCCTACTAGCCTATGTCAGCCTACTAGCCTATCTCAGCCTACTAGCCTATGTCAGCTTGCTAGCCTATCTCAGCCTACTAGCCTATGCTTTCAGATTCTGCTCAGCAAAAAACTGCTTACATGTTAGCCTATCTCAGCATACTAGCCTATGTCAGCCTACAAGCCTATGTCAGCCTACTAGCCTATCTCAGCCTACTAGCCTATCTCAACCTACTAGCCTATCTCAACCTACTAGCCTATCTCAACCTACTAGCCTATCTCAGCATACTAGCCTATCTAAGCTTGCTAGCCTATCTCAGCCTACTACCCTATGTCAGCTTGCTAGCCTATCTCAGACTACTAGCCTATGTCAGCTTGCTAGACTATCTCAGCCTACTAGCCTATGTAAGCTTGCTAGCCTATCTCAGCCTACTAGCCTATGTCAGCTTGCTAGCCTATCTCAGCATACTAGCCTATGTCAGCCTACTAGCATATCTCAGCTTACTATCCTATCTCAACCTACTAGCCTATCTCAACCTACTAGCCTATCTCAACCTACTAGCCTATCTCAACCTACTAGCCTATCTCAACCTACTAGCCTATCTCAACCTACTAGCCTATCTCGACCTACTAGCCTATCTCAACCTCCTAGCCTATGTCAGCTTGCTAGCCTATCTCAGCTTGCTAGCCTATCTCAGCCTACTAGCCTATGTCAGCTTGCTAGCCTATCTCAACCTACTAGCCTATGTCAGCCTACTAGCCTATCTCAGCCTACTAGCCTATCTCAGCCTACTAGCCTATCTCAGCTTGCTAGCCTATCTCAACCTACTAGCCTAAGTCAGCTTGCTAGCCTATCTCAGCTTACTAGCCTATGTCAGCCTACTAGCCTATCTCAACCTAGTAGCCTATGTCAGCTCGCTAGCCTATCTCAGCCTACTAGCCTATGTCAGCCTACTAGCCTATCTCAACCTACTAGCCAATGTCAGCTTGCTAGCCTATCTCAGCCTACTAGCCTATGTCAGCCTACTAGCCTATCTCAGCCTACTAGCCTATGTCAGCTTGCTAGCCTATCTCAGCCCACTAGCCTATGCTTTCAGATTCTGCTCAGCAAAAAACTGCTTACATGTTAGCCTATCTCAGCATACTAGCCTATGTCAGCGTACTAGCCTATGTCAGCCTACTAGCCTATCTCAGCTTACTAGCCTATCTCAACCTACTAGCCTATCTCAACCTAGTAGCCTATCTCAACCTACTAGCCTATCTCAACCTACTAGCCTATCTCAGCATACTAGCCTATCTAAGCTTGCTAGCCTATCTCAGCCTACTAGCCTATCTCAGCCTACTAGCCTATCTCAGCTTGCTAGCCTATCTCAACCTACTAGCCTAAGTCAGCTTGCTAGCCTATGTCAGCCTACTAGCCTATCTCAACCTACTAGCCTATCTCAGCTCGCTAGCCTATCTCAGCCTACTAGCCTATGTCAGCCTACTAGTCTATCTCAACCTACTAGCCAATGTCAGCTTGCTAGCCTATCTCAGTCTACTAGCCTATGTCAGCCTACTAGCCTATCCCAGCCTACCAGCCTATGTCAGCTTGCTAGCCTATCTCAGCCTACTAGCCTATGCTTTCAGATTCTGCTCAGCAAAAAAGTGCTTACATGTTAGCCTATCTCAGCATACTAGCCTATGTCAGCCTACTAGCCTATGTCAGCCTACTAGCCTATCTCAGCCTACTAGCCTATCTCAACCTACTAGCCTATCTCAACCTACTAGCCTATCTCAACCTACTAGCCTATCTCAGCCTACTAGCCTATCTCAACCTACTAGCCTATCTCAACCTACTAACCTATCTCAAACTACTAGCCTATCTCAACCTACTAGCCTATCTCGACCTACTAGCCTATCTCAACCTCCTAGCCTATGTCAGCTTGCTAGCCTATCTCAGCTTGCTAGCCTATCTTAGCCTACTAGCCTATGTCAGCTTGCTAGCCTATGTAAGCCTACTAGCCTATCTCAGCCTACTAGCCTATCTCAGCCTACTAGCCTATCTCAGCCTACTAGCCTATCTCAGCTTGGTAGCCTATCTCAACCTACTAGCCTAAGTCAGCTTGCTAGCCTATCTCAGCCTACTAGCCTATGTCAGCCTACTAGCCTATCTCAACCTACTTGCCTATGTCAGCTCGCTAGCCTATCTCAGCCTACTAGCCTATGTCAGGCTACTAGCCTATCTCAACCTACTAGCCAATGTCAGCTTGCTAGCCTATCTCAGCCTACTAGCCTATGTCAGCCTACTAGCCTATCTCAGCCTACTAGCCTATGTCAGCTTGCTAGCCTATCTCAGCCTACTAGCCTATGCTTTCAGATTCTGCTGAGCAAAAAACTGCTTACATGTTAGCCTATCTCAGCATACTAGCCTATGTCAGCCTACTAGCCTATCTCAGCCTACTAGCCTATCTCAACCTACTAGCCTATCTCAACCTACTAGCCTATCTCAACCTACTAGCCTATCTCAGCCTACTAGCCTATCTCAACCTACTAGCCTATCCCAACCTATTAGCCTATCTCAGCATACTAGCCTATCTAAGCTTGCTAGCCTATCTCAGCCTACTAGCCTATGTCAGCTTGCTAGCCTATCTCAGACTACTAGCCTATGTTAGCTTGCTAGCCTATCTCAGCCTACTAGCCTATGTAAGCTTGCTAGCCTATCTCAGCCTACTAGCCTATGTCAGCTTGCTAGCCTATCTCAGCCTACTAGCCTATGTCAGCTTGCTAGCCTATCTCAGCCTACTAGCCTATGCTTTCAGATTCTGCTCAGCAAAAAACTGCTTACATGTTAGCCTATCTCAGCCTACTAGCCTATCTCAGCCTACTAGCCTATCTCAGCTTGCTAGCCTATCTCAACCTACTAGCCTAAGTCAGCTTGCTAGCCTATCTCAGCCTACTAGCCTATGTCAGCCTACTAGCCTATGTCAGCTCGCTAGCCTATCTCAGCCTACTAGCCTATGTCAGGCTACTAGCCTATCTCAACCTACTAGCCAATGTCAGCTTGCTAGCCTATCTCAGCCTACTAGCCTATGTCAGCCTACTAGCCTATCTCAGCCTACTAGCCTATGTCAGCTTGCTAGCCTATCTCAGCCTACTAGCCTATGCTTTCAGATTCTGCTGAGCAAAAAACTGCTTACATGTTAGCCTATCTCAGCATACTAGCCTATGTCAGCCTACTAGCCTATGTCAGCCTACTAGCCTATGTCAGCCTACTAGCCTATCTCAACCTACTAGAATATCTCAACCTACTAGCCTATCTCAACCTACTAGCCTATCTCAACCTACTAGCCTATCTCAGCATACTAGCCTATCTAAGCTTGCTAGCCTATCTCAGCCTACTAGCCTATGTCAGCTTGCTAGCCTATCTCAGACTACTAGCCTATGTTAGCTTGCTAGCCTATCTCAGCCTACTAGCCTATGTAAGCTTGCTAGCCTATCTCAGCCTACTATCCTATCTGAGCCTACTAGCCATATCAGCTTGCTAGCCTATCTGAGCCTACTAGCCTATCTCAGCCTACTAGCCTATCTCAGCCTACCAGCCTATGTCAGCATACTAGCCTATCTCAGCGTACTAGCCTATGTCAGCTTGCTAGCCTATCTCAGCCTACTAGCCTATCTCAGCTTGCTAGCCTATCTCAGCCTACTAGTCTATGTCAGCTTGCTAGCCTATCTCAGCCTACTAGCCTATGTCAGCCTACTAGTCTATGTCAGCTTGCTAGCCTATCTCAACCTAGTAGCCTATGTTAGCCTACTAGCCTATCTCAGCCTACTAGCCTATCTCAGCTTGCTAGCCTATCTCAGCTTGCTAGCCTATCTCAACCTACTAGCCTAAGTCAGCTTGCTAGCCTATCTCAGCCTACTAGCCTATGTCAGCCTACTAGCCTATCTCAACCTACTAGCCTATGTCAGCTCGCAAGCCTATCTCAGCCTACTAGCCTATGTCAGCCTACTAGCCTATCTCAACCTACTAGCCAATGTCAGCTTGCTAGCCTATCTCAGCCTACTAGCCTATGTCAGCCTACTAGCCTATCTCAGCCTACTAGCCTATGTCAGCTTGCTAGCCTATCTCAGCCTACTAGCCTATGCTTTCAGATTCTGCTCAGCAAAAAACTGCTTACATGTTAGCCTATCTCAGCATACTAGCCTATCTCAGCCTACTAGCCTATCTCAACCTACTAGCCTATCTCAACCTACTAGCCTATCTCAACCTACTAGCCTATCTCTACCTACTAGCCTATCTCAACCTACTAGCCTATCTAAGCTTGCTAGCCTATCTCAGCCTACTAGCCTATGTCAGCTTGCAAGCCTATGTCAGACTACTAGCCTATGTTAGCTTGCTAGCCTATCTCAGCCTACTAGCCTATGTAAGCTTACTAGCCTATCTCAGCCTACTAGCCTATGTCAGCTTGCTAGCCTATCTCAGCCTACTAGCCTATGTCAGCTTGCTAGCCTATCTCAGCCTACTAGCGTATGTCAGCTTGCTAGCCTATCTCAGCCTACTAGCCTATGCTTTCAGATTCTGCTCAGCAAAAAAACTGCTTACATGTTAGCCTATCTCAGCATACTAGCCTATGTCAGCCTACTAGCATATCTCAGCTTACTATCCTATCTCAACCTACTAGCCTATCTCAACCTACTAGCCTATCTCAACCTACTAGCCTATCTCAACCTACTAGCCTATCTCGACCTACTAGCCTATCTCAACCTCCTAGCCTATGTCAGCTTGCTAGCCTATCTCAGCCTACTAGCCTATGTCAGCCTACTAGCCTATCTCAGCCTACTAGCCTATCTCAGCCTACTAGCCTATCTCAGCTTGCTAGCCTATCTCAACCTACTAGCCTATCTCAGCCTACTAGCCTATGTCAGCCTACTAGCCTATCTCAACCTACTAGCCTATGTCAGCTCGCTAGCCTATCTCAGCCTACTAGCCTATGTCAGCCTACTAGCCTATCTCAACCTACTAGCCAATGTCAGCTTGCTAGCCTATCTCAGCCTACTAGCCTATGTCAACCTACTAGCCTATCTCAGCCTACTAGCCTATGTCAGCTTGCTAGCCTATCTCAGCCTACTAGCCTATGCTTTCAGATTCTGCTCAGCAAAAAACTGCTTACATGTTAGCCTATCTCAGCATACTAGCCTATGTCAGCCTACTAGCCTATCTCAGCTTACTAGCCTATCTCAACCTACTAGCCTATCTCAGCCTACTAGCCTATCTCAACCTACTAGCCTATCTCAACCTACTAGCCTATCTCAGCATACTAGCCTATCTAAGCTTGCTAGCCTATCTCAGCCTACTAGCCTATCTCAGCCTACTAGCCTATCTCAGCTTGCTAGCCTATCTCAACCTACTAGCCTAAGTCAGCTTGCTAGCCTATCTCAGCCTACTAGCCTATGTCAGCCTACTAGCCTATCTCAACCTACTAGCCTATCTCAACCTACTAGCCTATGTCAGCTCGCTAGCCTATCTCAGTCTACTAGCCTATGTCAGCCTACTAGTCTATCTCAACCTACTAGCCAATGTCAGCTTGCTAGCCTATCTCAGCCTACTAGCCTATGTCAGCCTACTAGCCTATCCCAGCCTATGTCAGCTTGCTAGCCTATCTCAGCCTACTAGCCTATGCTTTCAGATTCTACTCAGCAAAAAACTGCTTACATGTTAGCCTATCTCAGCATACTAGCCTATGTCAGCCTACTAGCCTATGTCAGCCTACTAGCCTATCTCAACCTACTAGCCTATCTCAGCCTACTAGCCTATGTCAGCTTGCTAGCCTATCTCAGCCTACTAGCCTATGCTTTCAGATTCTGCTCAGCAAAAAACTGCTTACATGTTAGCCTATCTCAGCATACTAGCCTATGTCAGCCTACTAGCATATCTCAGCTTACTATCCTATCTCAACCTACTAGCCTATCTCAGCCTACTAGCCTATCTCGACCTACTAGCCTATCTCAACCTCCTAGCCTATGTCAGCTTGCTAGCCTATCTCAGCTTGCTAGCCTATCTCAGCCTACTAGCCTATATCAGCTTGCTAGCCTATCTCAACCTACTAGCCTATGTCAGCCTACTAGCCTATCTCAGCCTACTAGCCTATCTCAGCCTACTAGCCTATCTCAGCCTACGAGCCTATCTAAGCTTGCTAGCCTATCTCAAACTACTAGCCTAAGTCAGCTTGCTAGCCTATCTCAGCCTACTAGCCTATGTCAGCCTACTAGCCTATCTCAACCTACTAGCCAATGTCAGCTTGCTAGCCTATCTCAGCCTACTAGCCTATGTCAGCCTACTAGCCTATCTCAGCCTACTAGCCTATGCTTTCAGATTCTGCTCAGCAAAAAACTGCTTACATGTTAGCCTATCTGAGCATACTAGCCTATGTCAGCTTGCTAGCCTATCTCAGCCTACTAGGCTATGTCGGCTTGCTAGCCTATCTCAGCCTACTAGCCTATGCTTTCAGATTCTGCTCAGGAAAAAAATGCTTTCATGTTAGCCTATCTCAGCATACTAGCCTCTGTCAGCTTGCTAGCCTATGTCAGCCTACTAGCCTATGTCAGCTTGCTAGCCTATCTCAGCCTACTAGCCTATGTCAGCCTACTAGTCTATCTCAGCTTGCTAGCCTATCTCAACCTACTAGCCTAAGTCAGCTTGCTAGCCTATCTCAGCCTACTAGCCTATGTCAGCCTACTAGCCTATCTCAACCTACTAGCCTATGTCAGCTCGCTAGCCTATCTCAGCCTACTAGCCTATCTCAACCTACTAGCCAATGTCAGCTTGCTAGCCTATCTCAGCCTACTAGCCTATGTCAGCCTACTAGCCTATCTCAGCCTACTAGCCTATGTCAGCTTGCTAGCCTCTCTCAGCCTACTAGCCTATGCTTTCAGATTCTGCTCAGCAAAAAACTGCTTACATGTTAGCCTATCTCAGCATACTAGCCTATGTCAGCCTACTAGCCTATGTCAGCCTACTAGCCTATCTCAGCCTACTAGCCTATCTCAACCTACTAGCCTATCTCAACCTACTAGCCTATCTCAGCATACTAGCCTATCTAAGCTTGCTAGCCTATCTCAGCCTACTAGCCTATGTTAGCTAGCTAGCCTATCTCAGCCTACTAGCCTATGTAAGCTTGCTAGCCTATCTCAGCCTACTAGCCTATGTCAGCTTGCTAGCCTATCTCAGCCTACTAGCCTATGCTTTCAGATTCTACTCAGCAAAAAACTGCTGACATGTTAGCCTATCTCCGCATACTAGCCTATGTCAGCCTACTAGCCTATGTCAGCCTACTAGCCTATCTCAACCTACTAGCCTATCTCAACCTACTAGCCTATCTCAACCTACTAGCCTATCTCAACCTACTAGCCTATCTCAGCCTACTAGCCTATGTCAGCTTGCCAGCCTATCTCAGCCTACTAGCCTATGCTTTCAGATTCTGCTCAGCAAAAAACTGCTTACATGTTAGCCTATCTCAGCATACTAGCCTATGTCAGCCTACTAGCATATCTCAACCTACTAGCCTATCTCAGCCTACTAGCCTATCTCAACCTACTAGCCTATCTCGACCTACTAGCCTATCTCAACCTCCTAGCCTATGTCAGCTTGCTAGCCTATCTCAGCTTGCTAGCCTATCTCAGCCTACTAGCCTATGTCAGCTTGCTAGCCTATCTCAACCTACTAGCCTATGTCAGCCTACTAGCCTATCTCAGCCTACTAGCCTATCTCAGCCTACTAGCCTATCTAAGCTTGCTAGCCTATCTCAACCTACTAGCCTAAGTCAGCTTGCTAGCCTATCTCAGCCTACTAGCCTATGTCAGCCTACTAGCCTATCTCAACCTACTAGCCTATGTCAGCTCGCTAGCCTATCTCAGCCTACTAGCCTATGTCAGCCTACTAGCCTATCTCAACCTACTAGCCAATGTCAGCTTGCTAGCCTATCTCAGCCTACTAGCCTATGACAGCCTACTAGCCTATCTCAGCCTACTAGCCTATGCTTTCAGATTCTGCTCAGCAAAAAACTGCTTACATGTTAGCCTATCTCAACCTACTAGCCAATGTCAGCTTGCTAGCCTATCTCAGCCTACTAGCCTATGTCAGCCTACTAGCCTATCCCAGCCTACCAGCCTATGTCAGCTTGCTAGCCTATCTCAGCCTACTAGCCTATGCTTTCAGATTCTACTCAGCAAAAAACTGCTTACATGTTAGCCTATCTCAGCATACTAGCCTATGTCAGCCTACTAGCCTATGTCAGCCTACTAGCCTATCTCAACCTACTAGCCTATCTCAGCCTACTAGCCTATGTCAGCTTGCTAGCCTATCTCAGCCTACTAGCCTATGCTTTCAGATTCTGCTCAGCAAAAAACTGCTTACATGTTAGCCTATCTCAGCATACTAGCCTATGTGAGCCTACTAGCATATCTCAGCTTACTATCCTATCTCAACCTACTAGCCTATCTCAGCCTACTAGCCTATCTCAACCTACTAGCCTATCTCAACCTCCTAGCCTATGTCAGCTTGCTAGCCTATCTCAGCTTGCTAGCCTATCTCAGCCTACTAGCCTATGTCAGCTTGCTAGCCTATCTCAACCTACTAGCCTATGTCAGCCTACTAGCCTATCTCAGCCTACTAGCCTATCTCAGCCTACTAGCCTATCTAAGCTTGCTAGCCTATCTCAACCTACTAGCCTAAGTCAGCTTGCTAGCCTATCTAAGCTTGCTAGCCTATCTCAGCCTACTAGCCTATGTTAGCTAGCTAGCCTATCTCAGCCTACTAGCCTATGTAAGCTTGCTAGCCTATCTCAGCCTACTAGCCTATGTCAGCTTGCTAGCCTATCTCAGCCTACTAGCCTATGCTTTCAGATTCTATTCAGCAAAAAACTGCTTACATGTTAGCCTATCTCAACCTACTAGCCTATGTCAGCCTACTAGCCTATCTCAGCCTACTAGCCTATGTCAGCCTACTAGCCTATCTCAGCCTACTAGCCTATCTCAACCTACTAGCCTATCTCAACCTACTAGCCTATCTCAGCATACTAGCCTATCTAAGCTTGCTAGCCTATCTCAGCCTACTAGCCTATGTTAGCTAGCTAGCCTATCTCAGCCTACTAGCCTATGTAAGCTTGCTAGCCTATCTCAGCCTACTAGCCTATGTCAGCTTGCTAGCCTATCTCAGCCTACTAGCCTATGCTTTCAGATTCTATTCAGCAAACAACTGCTTACATGTTAGCCTATCTCAGCATACTAGCCTATGTCAGCCTACTAGCCTATGTCAGCCTACTAGCCTATCTCAACCTACTAGCCTATCTCAACCTACTAGCCTATCTCAACCTACTAGCCTATCTCAGCCTACTAGCCTATGTCAGCCTACTAGCCTATCTCAACCTACTAGCCTATGTCAGCTCGCTAGCCTATCTCAGCCTACTAGCCTATGTCAGCCTACTAGCCTATCTCAACCTACTAGCCAATGTCAGCTTGCTAGCCTATCTCAGCCTACTAGCCTATGTCAGCCTACTAGCCTATCTCAGCCTACTAGCCTATGTCAGCTTGCTAGCCTATCTCAGCCTATTAGCCTATGCTTTCAGATTCTGCTCAGCAAAAAACTGCTTACCTGTTAGCCTATCTCAGCATACTAGCCTATGTCAGCCTACTAGCCTATCTCAACCTACTAGCCTATCTCAGCCTACTAGCCTATCTCAACCTACTAGCCTATCTCAACCTACTAGCCTATCTCAGCATACTAGCCTATCTAAGCTTGCTAGCCTATCTCAGCCTACTAGCCTATCTCAGCCTACTAGCCTATCTCAGCTTGCTAGCCTATCTCAACCTACTAGCCTAAGTCAGCTTGCTAGCCTATCTCAACCTACTAGCCTATCTCAACCTACTAGCCTATGTCAGCTCGCTAGCCTATCTCAGCCTACTAGCCTATGTCAGCCTACTAGTCTATCTCAACCTACTAGCCAATGTCAGCTTGCTAGCCTATCTCAGCCTACTAGCCTATGTCAGCCTACTAGCCTATCCCAGCCTACCAGCCTATGTCAGCTTGCTAGTCTATCTCAGCCTACTAGCCTATGTCAGCCTACTAGCCTATCTCAACCTACTAGCCTATCTCAGCCTACTAGCCTATGTCAGCTTGCTAGCCTATCTCAGCCTACTAGCCTATGCTTTCAGATTCTGCTCAGCAAAAAACTGCTTACATGTTAGCCTATCTCAGCATACTAGCCTATGTCAGCCTACTATCCTATCTCAACCTACTAGCCTATCTCAGCCTACTAGCCTATCTCAACCTCCTAGCCTATGTCAGCTTGCTAGCCTATCTCAGCTTGCTAGCCTATCTCAGCCTACTAGCCTATGTCAGCTTGCTAGCCTATGTCAGCCTACTAGCCTATCTCAGCCTACTAGCCTATCTCAGCCTACTAGCCTATCTCAACCTACTAGCCTATCTAAGCTTGCTAGCCTATCTCAACCTACTAGCCTAAGTCAGCTTGCTAGCCTATCTCAGCCTACTAGCCTATGTCAGCCTACTAGCCTATCTCAACCTACTAGCCTATGTTAGCTCGCTAGCCTATCTCAGCCTACTAGCCTATCTCAACCTACTAGCCAATGTCAGCTTGCTAGCCTATCTCAGCCTACTAGCCTATGTCAGCCTACTAGCCTATCTCAGCCTACTAGCCTATGCTTTCAGATTCTGCTCAGAAAAAAACTGCTTACATGTTAGCCTATCTGAGCATACTAGCCTATGTCAGCTTGCTAGCCTATCTCAGCCTACTAGGCTATGTCGGCTTGCTAGCCTATCTCAGCCTACTAGCCTATGCTTTCAGATTCTGCTCAGGAAAAAAATGCTTTCATGTTAGCCTATCTCAGCATACTAGCCTCTGTCAGCTTGCTAGCCTATGTCAGCCTACTAGCCTATGTCAGCTTGCTAGCCTATCTCAGCCTACTAGCCTATGTCAGCCTACTAGTCTATCTCAGCTTGCTAGCCTATCTCAACCTACTAGCCTAAGTCAGCTTGCTAGCCTATCTCAGCCTACTAGCCTATGTCAGCCTACTAGCCTATCTCAACCTACTAGCCTATGTCAGCTCGCTAGCCTATCTCAGCCTACTAGCCTATCTCAACCTACTAGCCAATGTCAGCTTGCTAGCCTATCTCAGCCTACTAGCCTATGTCAGCCTACTAGCCTATCTCAGCCTACAGCCTATGTCAGCTTGCTAGCCTCTCTCAGCCTACTAGCCTATGCTTTCAGATTCTGCTCAGCAAAAAACTGCTTACATGTTAGCCTATCTCAGCATACTAGCCTATGTCAGCCTACTAGCCTATGTCAGCCTACTAGCCTATCTCAACCTACTAGCCTATCTCAACCTACTAGCCTATCTCAGCATACTAGCCTATCTAAGCTTGCTAGCCTATCTCAGCCTACTAGCCTATGTTAGCTAGCTAGCCTATCTCAGCCTACTAGCCTATGTAAGCTTGCTAGCCTATCTCAGCCTACTAGCCTATGTCAGCTTGCTAGCCTATCTCAGCCTACTAGCCTATGCTTTCAGATTCTACTCAGCAAAAAACTGCTTACATGTTAGCCTATCTCAGCATACTAGCCTATCTCAACCTACTAGCCTATCTCAACCTACTAGCCTATCTCAGCCTACTAGCCTATGTCAGCTTGCTAGCCTATCTCAGCCTACTAGCCTATGCTTTCAGATTCTGCTCAGCAAAAAACTGCTTACATGTTAGCCTATCTCAGCATACTAGCCTATGTCAGCCTACTAGCATATCTCAGCTTACTATCCTATCTCAACCTACTAGCCTATCTCAGCCTACTAGCCTATCTCAACCTACTAGCCTATCTCAACCTCCTAGCCTATGTCAGCTTGCTAGCCTATCTCAGCCTACTAGCCTATGTCAGCTTGCTAGCCTATCTCAACCTACTAGCCTATGTCAGCCTACTAGCCTATCTCAGCCTACTAGCCTATCTCAGCCTACTAGCCTATCTAAGCTTACTAGCCTATCTCAACCTACTAGCCTAAGTCAGCTTGCTAGCCTATCTCAGCCTACTAGCCTATGTCAGCCTACTAGCCTATCTCAACCTACTAGCCTATGTCAGCTCGCTAGCCTATCTCAGCCTACTAGCCTATGTCAGCCTACTAGCCTATCTCAGCCTACTAGCCTATGTCAGCCTACTAGCCTATCTCAGCCTACTAGCCTATGCTTTCAGATTCTGCTCAGCAAAAAACTGCTTACATGTTAGCCTATCTCAACCTACTAGCCAATGTCAGCTTGCTAGCCTATCTCAGCCTACTAGCCTATGTCAGCCTACTAGCCTATCCCAGCCTACCAGCCTATGTCAGCTTGCTAGCCTATCTCAGCCTACTAGCCTATGCTTTCAGATTCTACTCAGCAAAAAACTGCTTACATGTTAGCCTATCTCAGCATACTAGCCTATGTCAGCCTACTAGCCTATGTCAGCCTACTAGCCTATCTCAACCTACTAGCCTATGTCAGCTTGCTAGCCTATCTCAGCCTACTAGCCTATGCTTTCAGATTCTGCTCAGCAAAAAACTGCTTACATGTTAGCCTATCTCAGCATACTAGCCTATGTCAGCCTACTAGCATATCTCAGCTTACTATCCTATCTCAACCTACTAGCCTATCTCAACCTACTAGCCTATCTCGACCTACTAGCCTATCTCAACCTCCTAGCCTATGTCAGCTTGCTAGCCTATCTCAGCTTGCTAGCCTATCTCAGCCTACTAGCCTATGTCAGCTTGCTAGCCTATCTCAACATACTAGCCTATCTCAGCCTACTAGCCTATCTAAGCTTGCTAGCCTATCTCAACCTACTGGCCTAAGTCAGCTTGCTAGCCTATCTCAGCCTACTAGCCTATCTCAACCTACTAGCCTATGTCAGCTCGCTAGCCTATCTCAGCCTACTAGCCTATGTCAGCCTACTAGCCTATCTCAACCTACTAGCCAATGTCAGCTTGCTAGCCTATCTCAGCCTACTAGCCTATGTCAGCCTACTAGCCTATCTCAGCCTACTAGCCTATCTCAGCCTACTAGCCTATGCTTTCAGATTCTGCTCAGCAAAAAACTGCTTACATGTTAGCCTATCTGAGCATACTAGCCTATGTCAGCTTGCTAGCCTATCTCAGCCTACTAGGCTATGTCGGCTTGCTAGCCTATCTCAGCCTACTAGCCTATGCTTTCAGATTCTGCTCAGGAAAAAAATGCTTTCATGTTAGCCTATCTCAGCATACTAGCCTCTGTCAGCTTCCTAGCCTATCTCAGCCTACTAGCCTATGTCAGCTTGCTACCCTATCTCAGGCTACTAGCCTATGTCAGCCTACTAGCCTATGTCAGCTTGCTAGCCTATCTCAGCCTACTAGCCTATGTCAGCCTACTAGTCTATCTCAGCTTGCTAGCCTATCTCAGCTTGCTAGCCTATCTCAACCTACTAGCCTAAGTCAGCTTGCTAGCCTATCTCAGCCTACTAGCCTATGTCAGCCTACTAGCCTATCTCAACCTACTAGCCTATGTCAGCTCGCTAGCCTATCTCAGCCTACTAGCCTATCTCAACCTACTAGCCAATGTCAGCTTGCTAGCCTATCTCAGCCTACTAGCCTATGTCAGCCTACTAGCCTATCTCAGCCTACTAGCCTATGTCAGCTTGCTAGCCTCTCTCAGCCTACTAGCCTATGCTTTCAGATTCTGCTCAGCAAAAAACTGCTTACATGTTAGCCTATCTCAGCATACTAGCCTATGACAGCCTACTAGCCTATGTCAGCCTACTAGCCTACCAGCCTATCTCAACCTACTAGCCTATCTCAGCATACTAGCCTATCTAAGCTTGCTAGCCTATCTCAGCCTACTAGCCTATGCTTTCAGATTCTGCTCAGCAAAAAACTGCTTACATGTTAGCCTATCTCAGCATACTAGCCTATGTCAGCCTACTAGCATATCTCAGCTTACTATCCTATCTCAACCTACTAGCCTATCTCAGCCTACTAGCCTATCTCAACCTACTAGCCTATCTCGACCTACTAGCCTATCTCAACCTCCTAGCCTATGTCAGCTTGCTAGCCTATCTCAGCTTGCTAGCCTATCTCAGCCTACTAGCCTATGTCAGCCTACTAGCCTATCTCAGCCTACTAGCCTATCTCAGCCTACTAGCCTATCTAAGCTTGGTAGCCTATCTCAACCTACTAGCCTAAGTCAGCTTGCTAGCCTATCTCAGCCTACTAGCCTATGTCAGCCTACTAGCCTATCTCAACCTACTAGCCTATGTCAGCTCGCTAGCCTATCTCAGCCTACTAGCCTATGTCAGCCTACTAGCCTATCTCAACCTACTAGCCAATGTCAGCTTGCTAGCCTATCTCAGCCTACTAGCCTATGTCAGCCTACTAGCCTATCTCAGCCTACTAGCCTATGCTTTCAGATTCTGCTCAGCAAAAAACTGCTTACATGTTAGCCTATCTCAGCTTGCTAGCCTATCTCAGCCTACTAGGCTATGTCGGCTTGCTAGCCTAACTCAGCCTACTAGCCTATGCTTTCAGATTCTGCTCAGGAAAAAAATGCTTTCATGTTAGCCTATCTCAGCATACTAGCCTATGTCAGCTTGCTAGCCTATCTCAGCCTACTAGCCTATGTCAGCTTGCTACCCTATCTCAGGCTACTAGCCTATGTCTGCCTACTAGCCTATGTCAGCTTGCTAGCCTATCTCAGCCTACTAGCCTATGTCAGCCTACTAGTCTATCTCAGCTTGCTAGCCTATCTCAGCTTGCTAGCCTATCTCAACCTACTAGCCTAAGTCAGCTTGCTAGCCTATCTCAGCCTACTAGCCTATGTCAGCCTACTAGCCTATCTCAACCTACTAGCCTATGTCAGCTCGCTAGCCTATCTCAGCCTACTAGCCTATCTCAACCTACTAGCCAATGTCAGCTTGCTAGCCTATCTCAGCCTACTAGCCTATGTCAGCCTACTAGCCTATCTCAGCCTACTAGCCTATGTCAGCTTGCTAGCCTCTCTCAGCCTACTAGCCTATGCTTTCAGATTCTGCTCAGCAAAAAACTGCTTACATGTTAGCCTATCTCAGCATACTAGCCTATGTCAGCCTACTAGCCTATGTCAGCCTACTAGCCTATCTCAACCTACTAGCCTATCTCAACCTACTAGCCTATCTCAGCATACTAGCCTATCTAAGCTTGCTAGCCTACCTCAGCCTACTAGCCTATGTTAGCTTGCTAGCCTATCTCAGCCTACTAGCCTATGTAAGCTTGCTAGCCTATCTCAGCCTACTAGCCTATGTTAGCTTGCTAGCCTATGTCAGCCTACTAGCATATCTCAGCTTACTATCCTATCTCAACCTACTAGCCTATCTCAACCTACTAGCCTATCTCAGCCTACTAGCCTATCTCAACCTACTAGCCTATCTAGACCTACTAGCCTATCTCAACCTACTAGCCTATCTCAACCTACTAGCCTATCTCAACCTTCTAGCCTATGTCAGCTTGCTAGCCTATCTCAACCTACTAGCCTATGTGAGCCTACTAGCCTATCTCAGCCTACTAGCCTATCTCAGCCTACTAGCCTATCTAAGCTTGCTAGCCTATCTCAACCTACTAGCCTAAGTCAACTTGCTAGCCTATCTCAGCCTACTAGCCTATGTCAGCCTACTAGCCTATGTCAGCTTGCTAGCCTATCTCAGCCTACTAGGCTATGTCAGCTTGCTAGCCTATCTCAGCCTACTAGCCTATGCTTTCAGATTCTGCTCAGGAAAAAATGCTTTCATGTTAGCCTATCTCAGCATACTAGCCTATGTCAGCCTACTAGTCTATCTCAGCCTACTAGCCTATCTCAGCCTGCTAGCCTATCTCAGCCACTAGCCTATGTCAGCCTACTAGCCTATCTCAGCCTACTAGCCTATGTCAGCCTACTAGCCTATCTCAGCCTACTAGCGTATGCTTTCAGTATCTGCTCAGGAAAAACTGCTTTCATGTTAGCCTATCTCAGCATACTAGCCTATGTCAGCCTACTAGCCTATGTCAGCTTGCTAACCTATGTCAGCCTACTAGCCTATCTCAAGCTGCTGGCCTATCTCAGCCTGCTAGCCTATCTCAGCCTGCTAGCCTATGTCAGCCTACTAGCCTATCTCAGCTTGCTAGCCTATCTCAGCTTGCTAGCCTATGTCAGCCTACTAGCCTATCTCCGCTTGCTAGCCTATCTGAGCCTACTAGCCTATGCTTTCAGATTCTGCTCAGGAAAAAACTGCTTTCATGTTAGTCTATCTGAAGCCACTAGCCTATCTCAGCCTACTAGCCTATGTCAGCTTGCTAGACTATCTGAGCCTACTAGCCTATGTCAGCTTGCTAGGCTATCTCAGCCTACTAGCCTATGTCAGCCTACTAGCCTATGTCAGCTTGCTAGCCTATCTCAGCCTACTAGCCTATCTCAGCTTGCTAGCCTATCTGAGCCTCCTAGCCTATCTCAGCCTACTAGCCTATCTCAACCTACTAGCCTATCTCAGCTTGATAGCCTATCTCAGCCTACTAGCCTATGCTTTAAGATTATGCTCAGGAAAAAACTGCTTTCATGTTAGCCTATCTCAGCATACTAGCCTATGTCAGTCTACTAGCCTATCTCAGCCTACTAGCCTATCTCAGCTTGCTAGCGTATCTCAGCCTACTAGCCTATGTCAGCCTACTAGCCTATGCTTTCAGATTCTGCTCAGGAAAAAACTGCTATCATGTTAGCCTATCACAGCATACGAGCCTATGTCAGTCTACTAGCCTATCTCAACCTACTAGCCTATGTCAGCTTGCTAGCCTATCTCAGCCTACTAGCCTATGCTTTCAGATTCTGCTCAGGAAAAAACTGCTTTCATGTTAGCCTATCTCAGCATACTAGCCTATGTCAGCTTGCTAGCCTATCTCACCCTACTAGCCTATGTTAGCCTACTAGCCTATCTCAGCTTACTAGCCTATCTCAGCCTGCTAGCCTATCTCAGCCTGCTAGCCTATCTCAGCCTGCTAGCCTATCTCAGCCTGCTAGCCTATGTCAGCCTACTAGCCTATCTCAGCTTGCTAGCCTATCTCAGCTTGCTAGCCTATGTCAGCTTGCTAGCCTATCTGGGCCTACTTGCCTATGCTTTCAGATTCTGCTCAGGAAACAACTGCTTTCATGTTAGCCTATCTGAGCCTACTAGCCTATCTCGGCTTGATAGCCTATCTGAGCCTACTAGCCTATGCTTTCAGATTCTGCTCAGGAAAAAACTGCTTTCATGGTAGCCTATCTGAACCTACTAGCCTATGTCAGCCTACTAGCCTATGTCAGCCTACTAGCCTATGACAGCTTGCTAGCCTATCTCAGCCTACTAGCCTATCTCAACCTACTAGCCTATCTCAACCTACTAGCCTATCTCAACCTACTAGCCTATCTCAACCTACTAGCCTATCTCAGCCTACTAGCCTATGTTAGCTTGCTAGGCTATCTCAGCCTACTAGCCTATGTAAGCTTGCTAGCCTATCTCAGCCTACTAGCCTATGTAAGCTTGCTAGCCTATCTCAGACTACTAGCCTATGTTAGCTTGCTAGCCTACTAGCATATCTCAGCTTACTATCCTATCTCAACCTACTAGCCTATCTCAACCTACTAGCCTATCTCAACCTACTAGCCTATCTCAACCTACTAGCCTATCTCAACCTACTAGCCTATCTCAACCTACTAGCCTATCTCAACCTACTAGCCTATCTCAACCTTCTAGCCTATGTCAGCTTGCTAGCCTATCTCAACCTACTAGCCTATGTGAGCCTACTAGCCTATCTCAGCCTACTAGCCTATCTCGGCCTACTAGCCTATCTCAGCCTACTAGCCTATCTAAGCTTGCTAGCCTATCTCAACCTACTAGCCTAAGTCAACTTGCTAGCCTATCTCAGCCTACTAGCCTATGTCAGCCTACTAGCCTATCTCAACCTACTAGCCTATGTCAGCTCGCTAGCCTATCTCAGCCTACTAGCCTATGTCAGCCTACTAGCCTATCTCAACCTACTAGCCAATGTCAGCTTGCTAGCCTATCTCAGCCTACTAGCCTATGTCAGCCTACTAGCCTATGCTTTCAGATTCTGCTCAGCAAAAAACTGCTTACATGTTAGCCTATCTCAGCATACTAGCCTATCTCAGCCTACTAGGCTATGTCAGCTTGCTAGCCTATCTCAGCCTACTAGCCTATGCTTTCAGATTCTGCTCAGGAAAAAATGCTTTCATGTTAGCCTATCTCAGCATACTAGCCTATGTCAGCCTACTGGTCTATCTCAGCTTGCTAGCCTATCTCAGCCTACTAGCCAATCTCAGCCTGCTAGCCTATCTCAGCCACTAGCCTATGTCAGCCTACTAGCCTATCTCAGCCTACTAGCCTATCTCAGCCTACTAGCGTATGCTTTCAGATTCTGCTCAGGAAAAACTGCTTTCATGTTAGCCTATCTCAGCATACTAGCCTATGTCAGCCTACTAGCCTATGTCAGCTTGCTAACCTATGTCAGCCTACTAGCCTATCTCAAGCTGCTGGCCTATCTCAGCCTGCTAGCCTATCTCAGCCTGCTAGCCTATGTCAGCCTACTAGCCTATCTCAGCTTGCTAGCCTATCTCAGCTTGCTAGCCTATCTCAGCTTGCTAGCCTATGTCAGCCTACTAGCCTATCTCCGCTTGCTAGCCTATCTGAGCCTACTAGCCTATGCTTTCAGATTCTGCTCAGGAAAAAACTGCTTTCATGTTAGTCTATCTGAAGCCACTAGCCTATCTCAGCCTACTAGCCTATGTCAGCTTGCTAGACTATCTGAGCCTACTAGCCTATGTCAGCTTGCTAGGCTATCTCAGCCTACTAGCCTATGTCAGCCTACTAGCCTATGTCAGCTTGCTGGCCTATCTCAGCCTACTAGCCTATCTCAGCTTGCTACCCTATGTCAGCCTACTAGCCTGTCTCAGCTTGCTAGCCTATCTGAGCCTCCTAGCCTATCTCAGCCTACTAGCCTATCTCAACCTACTAGCCTATCTCAGCTTGATAGCCTATCTCAGCCTACTAGCCTATGCTTTAAGATTATGCTCAGGAAAAAACTGCTTTCATGTTAGCCTATCTCAGCATACTAGCCTATGTCAGTCTACTAGCCTATCTCAGTCTACTAGCGTATCTCAGCCTGCTAGCCTATCTCAGCCTACTAGCCTATGTCAGCCTACTAGCCTATGCTTTCAGATTCTGCTCAGGAAAAAGCTGCTATCATGTTAGCCTATCACAGCATACGAGCCTATGTCAGTCTACTAGCCTATCTCACCATACTAGCCTATGTCAGCTTGCTAGCCTATCTCAGCCTACTAGCCTATGTTA
This sequence comes from Tenodera sinensis, assembly GCA_030765045.1. Lineage (NCBI taxonomy): Eukaryota > Metazoa > Arthropoda > Insecta > Mantodea > Mantidae > Tenodera > Tenodera sinensis. The sequence continues at coordinate 81,563,958 of CM060970.1, read as the reverse complement.
GCCTACTAGCCTATCTCAGCTTACTAGCCTATCTCAGCTTGCTAGCCTATCTCAGCTTGGTAGCCTATCTCAGCCTGCTAGCCTATCTCAGCCTGCTAGCCTATCTCAGCCTGCTAGCCTATCTCAGCCTGCTAGCCTATGTCAGCCTACTAGCCTATCTCAGCTTGCTAGCCTATCTCAGCTTGCTAGCCTATGTCAGCTTGCTAGCCTATCTGGGCCTACTAGCCTATGCTTTCAGATTCTGCTCAGGAAACAACTGCTTTCATGTTAGCCTATCTGAGCCTACTAGCCTATGTCAGCCTACTAGCCTATCTCGGCTTGATAGCCTATCTGAGCCTACTAGCCTATGCTTTCAGATTCTGCTCAGGAAAAAACTGCTTTCATGGTAGCCTATCTGAACCTACTAGCCTATGTCAGCCTACTAGCCTATGTCAGCTTGCTAGCCTATCTGAGCCTACTAGCCTATGTCAGCCTACTAGCCTATGTCAGCTTGCTAGCCTATCTCAGCTTGCTAGCCTATCTCAGCCTACTAGCCTATGTCAGCCTACTAGCCTATGTCAGCCTACTAGCCTATCTCAGCCTGCTAGCCTATCTCAGCCTGCTAGCCTATCTCAGCCTACTAGCCTATGCTTTCAGATTCTGCTCAGGAAAAAACTGCTTTCATGTTAGCCTATCTGAGCCTACTAGCCTATATCAGCCAACTAGCCTCTGTCAGCCTACTAGCATATGTCAGCCTACTAGCCTATGTCAGCTTGCTAGCCTATCTGAGCCTACTAGCCTATGTCAGCCTACTAGGCTACTTCAGCTTGCTAGCCTATCTCACCCTACTAGCCTATGTCAGCCTACTAGCCTATGTCAGCTTGCTAGCCCATCTCAGCCTACTAGCCTATCTCAGCTTGCTAGCCTATCTCAGACTGCTAGCCTATTCTTTCAGATTCTGGTCAGGAAAAAACTCCTTTCATGTTAGCCTATGTCAGCCTACTAGCCTATGTCAGCCTGCTAGGCTATGTCAGCTTGCTAGCCGATCTCAGCCTACTAGCCTATGTCAGCCTACTAGCCTATCTGAGCCTACTAGCCTATGTCAGCTTGCTAGCCTATGTCAGCCTACTAGTCTATGTCAGCTTGCTATTCTATCTGAGCCTACTAGCCTATGTCAGCTTGCTAGCCTATCTCAGCCTACTAGCCTATCTCAACCTACTAGCCTATCTCAGCTTGCCACCCTATTTGAGCCTGCTAGCCTATGCTTTCCGATTCTGGTCAGGAAAAAACTGCTTTTATGTTAGCCTATGTCAGCCTACTAGCCTATGTCAGCTTAGTAGACTATCTGAGCCTACTAGCCTATGTCAGCCTACTAGGCTATGTCAGCTTGCTAGCCTATCTCAGCCTACTAGCCTATATCAGCCTACTAGCCTATCTCAGCTTGTTAGCCTATCTGAGCCTACTAGCCTATCTCAGATTGCTAGCCTATCTGAGCCTACTAGCCTATGTCAGCTTTTAGCCTATCTAAGCCTACTAGCCTATGTCAGCTTCCTAGCCTAATTTTTTGCTGAGCAGAATCTGAAAGCATAGGCTAATAGGCTCAGATAGGCCAGCAAGCCGAGATAGGCTAGTAGGCTGACATAGGCTAGTAGGATCAGATAGGCTAACATGAAATCAGTTTTTTCCTGAGCAGAATCTGAAAGCATAGGCTAGTAGGCACAGATAGGCTAGCAAGCTGACATAGGCTAGAAAGCTGAGATAGGCTAGCAAGCTGAGATAGGCTAGTAGGCTGACATAGGCTAGAAGGCTGAGATAGGCTACCAAGCTGAGATAGGCTAGTAGGTTGAGATAGGCTAGTAGGCTGAGATACGCTAGTAGGCTGAGATAGGCTAGTAGGCTGATATAGGCTAGAAGGCTGTGATAGGCTAGCAAGCTGACATAGGCTAGTAGGCTGAGATAGGCTAGCAAGCTGAGATAGACTAGTAGGTTGAGATAGGCTAGTATGCTGAGATAGGCTAACATGAAAGCGGTTTTTTCCTGAGCAGAATCTGAAAGCATAGGCTAGATGGCTGACATAGGCTAGTAGGCTGAGATAGGCTTGTAGGCTGAGATAGGCTAGCAAGCTCACATAGGCTAACATGAAAGCATTTTTTTCCTGAGCAGAATCTGAAAGCATAGGCTAGCAGGCTGAGATAGGCTAGCAAGCTGAGATAGGCTAGTAGGTTGAGATAGGCTAGTAGGGTGAGATAGGCTAGTTGGCTGACATAGGCTAGTAGGCTGAGATAGGCTAGCAGGCTGAGATAGACTAGTAGGTCGAGATAGGCTAGTATGCTGAGACAGGCTAACATGAAAGCAGTTTTTTCCTGAGCAGAATCTGAAAGCATAGGCTTGCAGGCTGAGATAGGCTAGTAGGCTGACATAGGCTAGTAGGCTGAGATAGGCAAGCAAGCTGACATAAGCTAGTAGGCTGAGATAGCCTAGCAAGCTGACATAGCATTGTAGGCATACATAGGCTAGTAGGCTCAGATAGGCTAACATGAAAGCAGTTTTTTCCTGAGCAGAATCTGAAAGCATAGGCTAGTAGGCTCAGATAGGCTAGCAAGCTGAGATAGGCTAGTAGGCTGACATAGGCTAGTAGGCTCAGATAGGCTAACATGAAAGCAGTTTATTCCTGAGCAGAATCTGAAAGCATAGGCCAGTAGGCTCAGATAGGCTAGCAAGCTGACATAGGCTAGTAGGCTGACATAGGCTAGCAAGCTGACATAGGCTAGTAGGCTGAGATAGGCTAGCAAGCTGAGATAGGCTAGTAGGCTGAGATAGGCTAGCAAGGTGAGATAGGCTAGTGGGCTGAGATAGGCTAGAAAAGCTGACATAGGCTAGTAGGCTGACATAGGCTAGTAGGTTGAGATAGGCTAGCAAGCTGAGATAGGCTAGCAGGCTGACATAGGCTAGCAAGCTGACATAGGCTAGTAGGCGGACATAGGCTAGCAAGCTGAGATAGGCTAGTAGGTAGAGATAGGCTAGCAAGCTGCATTAGGCTAGTAGGCTGACATAGGCTAGTAGGCTGAGATAGGCTACCAAGCTAAGATAGGCTAGTAGGTTGAGATAGGCTAGTAGGCTGACATAGGCTAGTAGGCTGACATAGGCTAGTAGGCTGAGATAGGCTACCAGGCTGAGATAGGCTAGTAGGCTGAGATAGGCTAGCAAGCTGACATAGGCTAGTAGGCTCAGATAGGCTAGCAAGCTGACATAGACTAGTAGGCTCAGATAGGCTAACATGAAAGCAGTTTCTTCCTGAGCAGAATCTGAAAGCATAGGCCAGTAGGCTCAGATAGGCTAGCAAGCTGACATAGGCTTTTAGGCTGACATAGGCTAGTAGGCTCAGATAGGCTAACATGAAAGAAGTTTTTTCCTGAGCAGAATCTGAAAGCATAGGCCAGTAGGCTCAGATAGGCTAGCAAGCCATAGGCTAGTAGGCTGACATAGGCTAGTAGGCTCAGATAGGCTAACATGAAAGCAGTTTTTTCCTGAGCAGAATCTGAAAGCATAGGCTAGTAGGCTCAGATAGGCTAGCAAGCTGACATAGGCTAGTAGGCTGACATAGGCTAGCAAGCTGAGATAGGCTAGTAGGTTGAGATAGGCTAGCAAGCTGACATAGGTTAGTAGGCTGACATAGGCTAGCAAGCTGAGATAGGCTAGTAGGCTGAGATAGCTTGCTAGCCTATCTCAGCTTGCTAGCCTATCTCAGCTTGCTAGCCTGACATAGGCTAGTAGGCTGACATAGGCTAGCAAGCTGACGTAGGTTAGCAAGCTGACATAGGCTAGCAAGCTGACATCGGCTAATAAGCTGACATAGGCTAGTAGGCTGACATAGGCTTGCAAGCTGAGATAGGCAAGCAAGCTGAGATAGGCTAGAAAGCTGACATAGGCTAGTAGGCTGACATAGGCTAGCAAGCTGACATAGGCTAGCAAGCTGACATAGGCTAGAAGGCTGACATAGGCTACCAAGCTGAGATGGGCTGGCAAGCTGACATAGGCTAGTAGGCTAACATAGGCTAACATGAAGGCAGTTTTTTCCTGAGCAGAATCTGAAAGCATAGGCTAGTAGGCTCAGATAGGCTAGCAAGCTGACATAGGCTAGTAGGCTCAGATAGGCTAGCAAGCTGATGAAGGCTAGTAGGCTGACATAGGCTAGCAAGCTGATGTTATCTAGTAGGCTGATGTAGGCTAGTAGGCTGAAATAGGCTAACAAGCTGATGTAGGCTAGTAGGCTCAGATAGGCTAGTAGGCTGACATAGGCTAGTAGGCTGACATACGCTAGTAGGCTGAGATAGGCTAGCAAGCTGAGATAGGCTAGCAGGCTGACATAGGCTAGTAGGCTCAGATAGGCTAGTAGGCTGACATAGGCTAGTAGGCTGACATACGCTAGTAGGCTCAGATAGGCTAGCAAGCTGAGATAGGCTAGCAGGCTGACATAGGCTAGTAGGCTGAGATAGGCTAGCAAGCTGACATAGGCTAGTAGGCGGACATAGGCTAGCAAGCTGAGATAGGCTAGTAGGTAGAGATAGGCTAGCAAGCTGCAATAGGCTAGTAGGCTGACATAGGCTAGTAGGCTGAGATATACTACCAGGCTGAGATAGGCCAGCAAGCTAAGATAGGCTAGTAGGTTGAGATAGGCTAGTAGGCTGAGATAGGCTAGCAAGCTGACATAGGCTAGTAGGCTGACATAGGCTAGTAGGCTGAGATAGGCTACCAGGCTGAGATAGGCCAGCAAGCTAAGATAGGCTAGTAGGCTGAGATAGGCTAGCAAGCTGACATAGGCTAGTAGGCTCAGATAGGCTAGCAAGCTGACATAGACTAGTAGGCTGACATAGGCTAGTAGGCTCAGATAGGCTAACATGAAAGCAGTTTTTTCCTGAGCAGAATCTGAAAGCATAGGCCAGTAGGCTCAGATAGGCTAGCAAGCTGACATAGGCTTTTAGGCTGACATAGGCTAGTAGGCTCAGATAGGCTAACATGAAAGAAGTTTTTTCCTGAGCAGAATCTGAAAGCATAGGCCAGTAGGCTCAGATAGGCTAACATGAAAGCAGTTTTTTCCTGAGCAGAATCTGAAAGCATAGGCTAGTAGGCTCAGATAGGCTAGCAAGCTGACATAGGCTAGTAGGCTGACATAGGCTAGCAAGCTGAGATAGGCTAGCAGGTTGAGATAGGCTAGCAAGCTGACATAGGCTAGTAGGCTGACATAGGCTAGCAAGCTGAGATAGGCTAGTAGGCTCAGATAGCTTGCTAGCCTATCTCAGCTTGCTAGCCTATCTCAGCTTGCTAGCCTGACATAGGCTAGTAGGCTGACATAGGCTAGCAAGCTGACATAGGCTAGCAAGCTGACATAGGCTAATAAGCTGACATAGGCTAGTTGGCTGACATAGGCTTCCAAGCTGAGATAGGCAAGCAAGCTGAGATAGGCTAGAAAGCAGACATAGGCTAGTAGGCTGACATAGGCTAGTAGGGTGACATAGGCTAGCAAGCTGACATAGGCTAGCAAGCTGACATAGGCTAGCAAGTTGACATAGGCTAGTAGGCTGAGATAGGCTAGAAGGCTAACATAGGCTAACATGAAGGCAGTTTTTTCCTGAGCAGAATCTGAAAGCATAGGCTAGTAGGCTCAGATAGGCTAGCAAGCTGACATAGGCTAGTAGGCTCAGATAGGCTAGCAAGCTGATGTAGGCTAGTAGGCTGACATAGGCTAGCAAGCTGATGTTATCTAGTAGGCTGATGTAGGCTAGTAGGCTGAAATAGGCTAACAAGCTGATGTAGGCTAGTAGGCTCAGATAGGCTAGTAGGCTGACATAGGCTAGTAGGCTGACATAGGCTAGTAGGCTCAGATAGGCTAGCAAGCTGATGTAGGCTAGTAGGCTCAGATAGGCTAGCAAGCTGACATAGGCTAGTAGGCTGACGTAGACTAGCAAGCTGAGATAGGCTAGTAGGCTGACATAGGCTAGCAAGCTGAGATAGGCTAGTAGGCTCAGATAGGCTAGCAAGCTGACATAAGCTAGTAGGCTGACATAGGCTAGCAAGCTGAGATAGGCTAGTAGGCTGAGATAGGCTAACATGAAAGCAGTTTTTTCCTGAGCAGAATATGAAAGCATAGGCTAGTAGGCTCAGATAGGCTATCAAGCCGAGATAGGCTAGTAGGCTGACATACTCTAGTAGGCTCAGATAGGCTAACATGAAAGCAGTTTTTTCCTGAGCAGAATCTGAAAGCATAGGCTAGAAGGCCCAGATAGGCTAGTAGGCTGACTTAGGCTAGTAGGCTGAGATAGGCTAGCAAGCTGACATAGACTAGTAGGCTGAGATAGGCTAGTAGGTTGAGATAGGCTAGTAGGCTCAGATAGGCTAACATGAAAGCAGTTTTTTCCTGAGCAGAATCTGAAGGCATAGGCTAGTAGGTTGAGAGAGGCTAGTAGGCTGACATAGGCTACTTGGCTGAGATAGGCTAGTAGGCTGACATAGGCTAGAAGGCTGACATAGGCTAGCAAGCTGAGATAGGCTAGTAGGCTGACATAGGCTAGCAAGCTGACATAGGCTAGAAGGCTGACATAGGCTAGCAAGCTGACATAGGCTAGAAGGCTGAGATAGGCTAGCAAGCTGACATAGGCTAGCAAGCTGAGATAGGCTAGTAGGCTGAGATAGGCTAGTAGGCTCACATAGGCTAGAAGGCTGACATAGGCTAGCAAGCTGACATAGGCTAGCAAGCTGACATAGGCTAGTAGGCTGAGATAGGCTAGTAGACTGACAGGCTAGCAAGCTGACATAGGCTAGAAGGCTGACATAGGCTAGCAAGCTGAGATAGGCTAGTAGGCTGACATAGGCTAGTAGGCTGAGATAGGCTAGTAGGCTGACATAGGCTAGCAAGCTGAGATAGGCTGGTAGGCTGAGATAGGCTAGTAGGCTGACATAGGCAAGCAAGCTGACATAGGCTAGCAAGCTGAGATAGGCTAGTAGGCTGAGATAGGCTAGCAAGCTGACATAAGCTAGTAGGCTGAGATAGGCTAGCAAGCTGACATAGGCTAGCAAGCTGACATAGGCTAGTAGGCTGACATAGGCTAGTAGGCTCAGATAGGCTAACATGAAAGCAGTTTTTTCCTGAGCAGAATCTGAAAGCATAGGCTAGTAGGCTCAGATAGGCTAGCAAGCTGAGGTAGGCTAGTAGGCTCAGATAGGCTAACATGAAAGCAGTTTATTCCTGAGCAGAATCTGAAAGCATAGGCCAGTAGGCTCACATAGGCTAGCAAGCTGACATAGGCTAGTAGGCTGACATAGGCTAGCAAGCTGACATAGGCTAGTAGGCTGAGATAGGCTAGCAAGCTGAGATAGGCTAGTAGGTTGAGATAGGCTAGTAGGCTGACATAGGCTAGTAGGCTGAGATAGGCTAGCAAGCTGACATAGGCTAGTAGGTTGAGATAGGCTAGCAAGCTGAGATAGGCTAGCAGGCTGACGTAGGCTAGTAGGCTGAGATAGGCTAGCAGGCTGAGATAGGCTAGCAAGCTGAGATAGGCTAGTAGGCTGAGATAGGCTAGCAAGCTGACATAGGCTAGTAGGCTGACATAGGCTAGCAAGCTGACATAGGCTAGTAGGCTGACATAGGCTAGCAAGCTGAGATAGGCTAGTAGGTAGAGATAGCCTAGCAAGCTGCAAAAGGCTAGTAGGCTGACATAGGCTAGTAGGCTGAGATGGGCTACCAGGCTGAGATAGGCTACCAGGCTGAGATAGGCCAGCAAGCTAAGATAGGCTAGTAGGTTGAGATAGGCTAGTAGGCTGAAATAGGCTAGTAGGCTGAGATAGGCTAGCAAGCTGACATAGGCTAGTAGGCTGACATAGGCTAGTAGGCTGAGATAGGCTACCAGGCTGAGATAGGCCAGCAAGCTAAGATAGGCTAGTAGGCTGAGATAGGCTAGCAAGCTGACATAGGCTAGTAGGCTGACATAGGCTAGTAGGCTCAGATAGGCTAGCAAGCTGACATAGACTAGTAGGCTGACATAGGCTAGTAGGCTCAGATAGGCTAACATGAAAGCAGTTTTTTCCTGAGCAGAATCTGAAAGCATAGGCTAGTAGGCTGACATAGGCTACCAGGCTGAGATAGGCCAGCAAGCTAAGATAGGCTAGTAGGCTGAGATAGGCTAGCAAGCTGAGATGGGCTAGTAGGTTGAGATAGGCTAGCAAGCTGACATAGACTAGTAGGCTCAGATAGGCTAAGATGAAAGCAGTTTTTTCCTGAGCAGAATCTGAAAGCATAGGCTAGTAGGTTGAGATAGGCTAGTTGGCTGACATAGGCTAGTTGGCTGAGATAGGCTAGTAGGCTGACATAGGCTAGCAAGCTGACATAGGCTAGAAGGCTGACATAGGCTAGCAAGCTGAGATAGGCTAGTAGGCTGAGATAGGCAAGTAGGCTGACATAGGCTAGAAGGCTGACATAGGCTGGCAAGCTGAGATAGGCTAGTAGGCTGACATAGGCTAGCAAGCTGACATAGGCTAGCAAGCTGACATAGGCTAGAAGGCTGACATAGGCTAGCAAGCTGACATAGGCTAGTAGGCTGAGATAGGCTAGTAGGCTGACATAGGCTAGCAAGCTGACATAGGCTAGAAGGCTGACATAGGCTAGCAAGCTGAGATAGGCCAGTAGGCTGACATAGGCTAGTAGGCTGACATAGGCTTGCAAGCTGAGATAGGCTAGTAGGCTGAGATAGGCTAGTAAGCTGACATAGGCTAGAAGGCTGACATAGGCTAGCAAGCTGAGATAGGCTAGTAGGCTGAGATAGGCTAGCAAGCTGACATAGGCTAGCAAGCTGAGATAGGCTAGTAAGTTGAGATAGGCTAGCAAGCTGACATAGGCTAGAAGGCTGACATAGGCTAGCAAGCTGAGATAGGCTAGAAGGCTAACATAGGCTAACATGAAGGGAGTTTTTTCCTGAGCAGAATCTGAAAGCATAGGCTAGCAGGCTGAGATAGCCTATCTCTGCCTACTAGCCTAACATGAAGGTTGTTTTTTCTTGAACATAATGTGAAAGCATAGGTTAGGAGGTTGAGATAGAGGTGCATATCTCAGCCTACTAGCCTATTATTTTCCTATTATTAGCCAATGTTTCATCTTAACGTCAGGAAATTCGCCCTTAGAGTCTGCGCATTCGTACCCCTACCACCTCAATTTATAGTACATGCTGTAAGTGTTAAAAGAAAGAAGTGTCTTTGACTAAGATTAAAGGACTATAACACATGAATGACATAATTTTATAAATACAGGGTCTTTTATCATTATCCAGGTTTTGTAGAGTAACAGCGCAGATGCTTTCTTCAAGAAAACCATTTCCCCTGAACATCAGAATGCTGCGTGGTTGTGTAGGTCCTTTGCCGCTCACTGTAGGCAGCTTTGGCGATTGTTAGGGACTTCTGCTTGTCTACGCGGCCTGCGACTTCCTTCACTTCATCCACTCCTCCTGGAAGCTGGTAGCCACAATAGTTCTGTATAGGTCGCAGAGTTCCAGATGTTCCCCTCTGTTTGTATATCCTGTAATACTGAAGTGAAGTTATTCATTATAATTAACAATTTTGTTATTAAATAAAGAGTGTGTTTCAACAACTGCATAATGGCATTAAAACTAAAAAGCTTACCTAAGAAAATAAGCTACAGTTAATCAAGTATTTATGTATCACACGTTTTCGTTCAAAATCACAATATTTGTCATGCATAATGTTTAAAACTGTTACATTGGTATGTACACATTAGGAGAATGCCAGAGGAAGTTGTAGACCCAAAAATACTTGAATGCATGAAATAAAGACTGGAAGGGGATCAGACCAAATTGAAATAACCCCTTTCCAATGATATACCGGGTGGAAGGGAAGTCATTATATTAATTTAAACCAGTGGCAGAACTCGCTACTGGGAACACATTTTGTACCTAAAATATCTCCGTAGGAAATTGTCAGTTTTATCGAAAACATGCTGGCAACACTGCTGATTGTGTGTCACTTTCTTTAGCTCAATACATAAACACCTTAACGGTGAGTCTTGAGAATGTAAACACATACCCTACCTTGTCCTTCCGTGTTTACTAGGCGAGTGTAGGCTAATCACAAGCGTTAGGTCCCAAAATATTACATGAAAGCGAAAGCACCCAACCTGTTTACATCGTCAATTCCCTGACCAACCTCAACGCAACGTTGTCGACTTACTTCACGTCTGAAAGAGTTTCTCGGAGTATTCCTTCGCGTCTTATAAGTGAATTAATTATTTGGAAATCCTGTGTGATGTCGCATAATTACTACCGAAGCTACATCAGAAATAAATTACTCTACAATCTTACAATTAACAAACTGTTATCTTCGATATTCTTGTGGAATTACGCATCCAATTTGCAAGACAAACCATTTATTTTTTCGACATCGGCTGAACAAAATGCCATTCGACTTTTTTTGTTTGTTTGTAGCACATATACTGGGTGGGAGGGATTTCATTACATTCCTTCTAATATGTTGTGATATTGTTTTGTTTAAATTAATGAATAAACCAGAAATACTCTATAGGAGTAAACCATCCACCTTAACAACTTTAATGCCTGTTTCCCGTAAGTTGTGAAAAAGTATACTTTATTCTTGTACAAGTTGACAGTAGGTGTTCAATATTACAAGGTATACTATGAATATTATGCATATTTTTTTAAACAGCAGTTTTTTTTTTATTGTTATTTTTATGTATTTAAAGCTCTAATTTCTGTGAAATTTACAAACTCTGTATTTTCTGTGTTGTTTTATTTACAAAAATAATTGTCTTAAAACTAACCAACAGTTTTAGCAATCCTTCTGTTAAAGTAGTTAAATGTGTAACCTACAAGCCATGTTATTGTCAATTTTTTATTTCAATACTTCAGCTAAAGAACTGGACGTGCAGAAATGAAGTCGCAAGGGTGAGTGAATTTAAATCAATCCCAAGGAAAATGACATATTTACATACTTATAAATAAAATTCTAGAATAGTCTCTTAAAAATAAGAGCAACACCTTTTTGTGTGCAGAACTGTTCATATAAAAATAAATAATGATTGTTATAAATTATTATAATACATTATAAACGTTAATATTATAATACTGCTATGGACATCAGGAAAATGCCAGGCTGCCTGCTGACAAGGATGTCCAAAGCTGTCTGACATTCCTCGAACTTATTTCGCCTTACGTTCTAGGGAAAACGTTTGCCTAGCCTTGTTTGTTTTATAGTTCAATAGTGCCGTAGGTTGGGCGGCCCTGGCTTAGAGACCACTCAGAGGTTTGCCCCAAGTGAGTCCACAACAAAGACAAAGGAATGTAATTTATGCAAATTTGCTTGAATAGCACGAGGATGATCATTTCTTACCCAAAAGAATCACAAGCGGTGAAACATCGAAGTAAGAAAACACATCCATGTATTTTCACTATAAAAATCGCAGCCCAAATCCGTGACATCAATATGAAAATGACCCCTTGTGAGATGTGGAGAAAATGAAGGTTGAAATGTAGGTAATGCTTGTTTTGAATGACCCTATACATTCTCCTTTAAGGGAAATGTAGCAAGAGGTGCACCAAATTTGCGAGTTTATTGAAATTCCTTTTTGACTTGCCTTTACGGTGAACGTCATTTCCCAAGCTATGAGCTCTACAGCCCCAGGAATCTCGAGAAATTAAACGAGAGAATTTGCTAGAGCTATGCTTGATGAGACACTGCAATAATTCCCTTGATGTCGCTAAATTAAATGGAAAAGGGACCTTATCGGCTAAGTATTGCAAAAGTTCATGGTAAAAATATCCTCTTGGAAATTTGCAAACTTCGTTACGTTTTTTTCCTTATCGGGATATGGTTTCTGAAGACAAGTGATCTTTTAAATGGATTAATATAAAAATGTACGTATACATTAGGTCATTATTATTTTCTATGCCAAGCAATGTGCCTAATAACTAGAAATTAACGAGATTTCACAAGAAATACACCTTTGAGGTCCCCTGAATAAAAATACTTTTAGAAAAACAGCTTATGTAATCCGTGTGTCTATGAGCAACATAACTAAAGAACGAAAAGCCTGTTATATACCAAACTGGTATTTTGTTCAGCATCTTGCAAGGATGCGACACGACTATTTAAAAAAGTTCCCCAGCACAGACTATACATGGAGCCTTTTTTTTTTTTTAATTCTTAGTCTGCTCAAAAATGGCTATAGCGATTTTGATTAAAATACGATACGAATGCATATATTTTCATGACAAATGAAATGTATATCTTGAATTTTCTGTGGATGTCTTCAGAAGTACTTCTTCTGGATTATTTTTGCATAATTGGTAAACAGTAAGACAAAGAGAAATTGTGTACTTCAACGAGATCTATATTTTGGGTGTAGTAAGATTTTGTGAAAATATTTTTGGTGGAGTAAACCATTTCCGAGATATCCTGGCTATTTATTTGAACTTTCCAGTAGTTTAACTTTTTCCCAAATGAAAAGTCATTATTCCTTTTTCTCCATGCTGAACATGCAAAAAGAATGAAAATTTAATGTCATCACACAGCAACCAGCTCTTTAATAATTTTCTTTTCAAACACATAAAAATATAGAACTAATATGCGGGATGTTACGGATGTGAGTGCGCAGATTTTGTGTGAAGGTAGATACAAATATGACGAACAAAGAAGTCCAATTACAAATTCATCTATCGTGAACGGTAAAGGACATAGCTGACCATTATTGAATGCATTATCTGCACAGTCTGGCAACAGAGTAGGACTGAATAATGTTTGTTTACCAATCAACTTCTGCTACCCAATGCACGGATTCATACCTACGACGAGTGAAAGTTCAAATAGACCAGGGCTGGACAACTGGTTTCGCCACGTGTCGGTGGGTTTCATATCAGCTGCTGAAGTAACGAGTGGAGGAATCATCAAGAGACCTGATTATATAGCTTTTACTGTTGACATTCTTGACCTTCCACTCTACACCCACGCCTAAGTTGCACGCTTGCCAAGTGTATATTGACAAATGTATTCCAATAGACACGCTGGAATTCAACAATTTAGTATGTTGCGGCTAAACAACCACATTTTAGCGAGAAGTACACAAATAACTCGTATTTTTAAGCAGTACCTCTCTATGTTTATTGTTTACTTTGCAATTAAGAAGTGGTTGCATATTGGCTATCAAACACTCGACCAATTTTACGTTTATTTGTGCAATTACGTACTGGAGAGGAACTCCATGTTTCAGCTTAACAGCGAGTTCGTAACGTTAAGGTTTGCGCAGCCATACCCCTAACACCCTTTGCATTTTTATTTAATTTATAAATTATCTCAACATTGTTCTTATACCTGGCTAGTAAATAAGGCAATGTAATAATTTCTTTCAGATGTCTTAAGGTTGATAATGCAATAGTTATAAATTACATAACATTTTCTGTACTCTAATTTTAATAAATTAAATATCAGCATTAGGACATCTTTTATTTATGTCGCTTTTTTAAATTTTTGGAGTCACCTCACAGCTCATTTTTGAAAAAGCAAATTGGTACTTAAGATTTCCAATGGCCCGGATTTTATCTATCTCATGATCCTTATGGAGCAAGACACTAAGGGTGAACAGGGAGCCTGAATGTGCCAAGACTCGTAAATTCACAATAAATCTCGGCTCGCCTTCCTGTTCTACATGAACTACATGGCACGAAGTGCTAAATTATTTGCATCTTCATGACCTGATTACCCCTTGTATTCTCCTAGGGCCGCAGCGATAAATCAGAACCAACGAAATACTCACTACATCAAATCAATGACGTTACATATATTCGTTATATGATATTAGTCTTCACATCATCATCATCATCATCATCATATTTGTATAATCCCCTTTAACGCCTTTAGTCATATCGGGGTCATTGACTTCAGAAAGAATTGATTCAGTCATTACCCTCTTAACTGTAGGGTTTCTTAACACTTAAGTTTTTCACCTAAAACTTTAAACACACACACATTCGCTCCCATATTCATACTTCCAGACTCTGGGGGGCATAGAGAATTATTCTAGTTAAAGAAAAATTTCTGCCTATAGCAGGGAATCAAAACTGATACCTCTGGATGAGAAGCCAGAACGCTGACCACTCCTATCGCAGAGTTAAAAAATATATAATGTTAACTATAGAATTATTGCAAGTATCGATGTCGAAATTTTACATTGAATTGGAGTCTTCTCTATGTAATAAAAATAATAAATAAAAATATGTGAGTGCGGCACATCAGGACTTATTCTTCTATCTTCTTCGTGTTAGTTGAGATAAACATTTGCAGAAATTATCTTACTGCTCGTTTCCTTGTACGTGCAATTGGAATATGGGAATGCAGTAGGCTTTGAGCGATAGTCAATTCCGTTCGTATTCATTTTTGCGTGTTAACCGTGCAAAGAGATCTTCCATTTTACAGAAGTATGAGTTCTCCAAAACTTAAACAAATAACGAATATCTTCGAAATGGTTCACTCTACAAAGAAAAATTATTTAGATATCAATCGTGTCTTAGAGATTGTGTAGTAAAATTTGCACTAATGGCTTACCAGTTATACAAGAATCATCCAGAATAAATGCAACTACAGGGACTATAGCCAGAAAATTCAATATATACATTTAGTGGTTAAAGCAGCCGCTGGATAAGCGGAAGATCCGTGGTTCAAATCCCTGCTATGGCATTGAATTCTTCAGTCCCGATTCAACCTCTTATACATTTCATTTGCCATAAAAATATCTCAAACATATGGCATTCTAATCAGAATTGTTAGAGCCATTTTCAAGGAAATCAAAATTTTTTTAAAATTTCCCATGTAAAGGGTAGTTTAGGGTGAAGCAATTTTCTTCAAAATCTTTGTATCGCATCCTTGAAAGACATTAAACTTAAATACAAAATTTGTATTTTAACGGCCTTTTCTTTTTTGAGTTATGCTGTCCATAGACAGACAGAAATTTTTCTAAAAATGGTTTTTTGGTTTCAGGGGCCTCCAAATTTCACCGGAAATGTATTCCACCCAAAAAGTCGATGTCAAAATATAATACTTCCTCTACTATACTATACGTAGTAGAGAAAGTAATAAACAATTCTTACTTCTTAGAAAAATGGATGCGTATGCAAGAAGAGCAATTCAAAAAGAGAAAAGTTGGATAAATATTATACTTGATATTCAGGATCAGTTTATATCAGGTTCTGATAAGCAGATTGAGAATACGTCACACAAATTAACCCATTCTCGGCTGGGCAACCAACTCCTGACTGTGACTCATGCAACACTCCATTAAGTATCAGCTATTCAGTATACAAAATACGCCATAGCTAAAATTCTGCATAGGATAATGTGTTCAAACCTGAAATTTATAACAAATGAATATTTATACCATGCTATTAGGAATATGGCAACAGAGCGAGGGTAGAAAAGGACGCGGCTAATGGCAACTTGTATGCGCTAGATAGAGACAGAGATGTCCCATTTAACTCCATACTGTCTTCTAAGAGTGAAACGCTATATAGAAGACAATACAGCATTCCTACCGATATTTCTGAAGCTCTTAGTCGCCGCTTGTTGCACCAAGTTATACTCTTTTTAACATCCACTCAACTCTACAAATGTGTATGATTCTTCACAAGTACTGGGTAGCACCAATTCATTTTATTCAGTTGACTATTTTATAGTGTATGTTGTGTTTAATTTGTAAATTATTTGTATAAGGCATTGTAAACTCTTAACATGCACCTCAATTATTTTTGTTAGCTTGTGAATAGATTGTTGTAACCCCAAGATGTCACGATAAATACTAGCTGTTAAAGCGACAATAAACAAATTTTAAAAAAAGATTAGATTCTTTCTCCAGATACATTACAAATATTTCAAAGAAGATTCCAAATCCCAAAGTACACTTAATGTGGAAAATGTTCTTACATGATTAAAATTTTGGTTATAATAGCACACATATTTACGTGGGAAATGAAATGGGTTATTCTCATAAAATTCCTTTCGAATGATGTAATATTTCCAATTTTCAAAGTATTGTATAGCGTGTAAACCATAATCTATGGACTAAAAGCGTTACACACACCCGCACGCACTCACGCACGCACACACACCCCGAAAAAGATGTTGATATCTAAATGCAAATTACTTCTTTTAATAGAAGTAATTTCCCTACTATAAGTTTGAAATGGTAAAATTCGTCATTTTTAACTAGGCGTCTCTTTTTGTTCTTGTTTATCATAGGTAATGTAATGATCGATTGTCAAATTATCGATTTATCTAGAGAATTTGACGGTTACGAAACGCATTTATTAAGACTATCATCCTTTAATTCGTGATAGCCCATGAAATGTTATTTAACTGCTGTATTGTAATTATTAACCTCTCAAAAGAAACATGTAGCATTCTGCGGGGCCAATGACGTCACACTACCTAGGCCAGCAGCTTACACATTGAGGTGTGAAGCAAAATGGGTATTTACTCGAGGAAGGACTATATCTGGAGCTGTTAATATCAAGGGAACTATTCAAATGTTCATTTCATGGCAGAATTACTTCTTTATTCAAGTAGCTCCTCAATTGGTTCCTCCGGCAGAGTGCACCTCGTGCCAGACCTTCCAGCGGGGAAAAAAAAAAAAACCCACGCCGGTACCGGGTCCTCCGCGCGAGAGACAGGCGCGCTACCACTGCGCAACGAAGGCGGTTATTAATAATGAAGTATGGAATAAATTAGTTTTAGTAAGAATAGTTTGTAAAAGTAAACGGGAGTGGCTACTGAAAAAGTCATGTGAGTAACAGTTTAATTTTTTTCTACTTTTTGGTCAAGATTTCAAATTGAGCAAGAAGTGCTTGCTTACAACGCACGGACAGCCATTCAAATGTTCACTCGTAATAAGCGAGGGAAGGAAAAACAGAGTCCCACATTTTAAATCATTTCCGTTAAATAACGCACTTCAGTATCGACAAGGGAATGAACTTAAAAACGAAACATTTCCAAAACCCCTAACGCTACGGAAATGGTTGACACCTTTGCTATGGCAGGTTCAGTTAAATAAGGAAGTCCTTGTAAGGTTACCCACAAAAAGTTCAGGATGTACAATTTTTGTCGTGTCAAGGTGTCCCACATACGGTATTTTAATAAGAATTCTTATAGTTTGAGAAAATTGAGATAAATAAAAATATTCTATTTAAACGGTAAATCGGGATGGGGGAAATTTGCTAGAAAATATTTATATGGCAACCTTGGGGGGATGCTGAAATAAACAAGTTTCAAATGTTTTGGGTATTGGCTTTTTGAATTCTATTCTCTCTCTCTCTCTCTCTCTCACACACACACACACACACACACACACACACACACACACACACACACACGCATTTGTCCCAAAACTATTTAGGGGAATTTAAAACGTGCATTTACGGTTAACTCTCTAAAGCAAATTTATGGGTGGAATAAATGCTTCCTATAGCTGCTTAATATAAGCACATAGTAGAGAAAGGGAAACCGTATATCGTTCTATAAAAGCAAACTAACAGTCCTCAAAATAAATTATCAGCTGGGAGATACGCGGGATTGCTACACACCAGTTTTTCGTTAGATTCGTCAGCAAACACCGGATATCAATAATTATGTTTGTTTTTGAGGAAAAACCACGTAATTGGCAAACATTTCAGATATTGATAACCTGAAATTTTATTCAAAGTTTACGTTAAGGCCATCCTATTAGTCGGCTGCAGCAGAGTAATGAGATTATGTAATTATCTGCCAACAAAAAGTGAATTGTAGATAATGCAATGCAAATGCATACTACCAAGTACGTAATTTCCAGCACTGCATGCATGGCTGGACTTCAATTAAAGTTATTTTCAGACTTGTTTGCAAATTCACTCTGCAAATAGAGCAAATTTTGTGAAGCGCACTACTATTCTATGTTCAATTCTGTATGGTGGTAATTATATCAAAGGTCAACACAAGAGCCATGACCTTTGTTTATATGAACTATGAAATGTGATTATTTCTCCTTTTGCATATTGCAATACTTTCTTCGCACATTAGCCCTAATCATTTTCTGTATGTTCTCTCTGGTTTTCATTATTTATTAACAGGAAAATAACATTATCGCAAATTAGGTAGGACTAGCTGTTGGTGACATAAAATACGCACATGTTTGTAACACAAACGTGAAGTGTTTTGTCACGGTCGAATTATTTATTCAGTAATATCAACAATTGGAAAATACAGGTTCTTTTTAACGATACAACGCTGTAACAGCAAGATTCGGAAAATGCATTATTTGTCCTATTTATCTCTTATTTGTTCTGCATTTCTTCTAAAAACCACTAATAGGTTATATTCGATTACATGGTCTATCGGGAAAAAAAAATTTAAAATTTTTTTATTGTTTAACGACACTGTCAATTGCCAGGATCACATCAGCGTCGCCGGTGTGCCGGAATTTCGTCCCGCAGGAGTTCTTTTACATGCCAGTAAATCTACTGACATGGAGCTGTCGTTTTTAAGCACATCTGACATAAATTGTGTTTTTGCACGACTGTGAGTAAGTGAAGCGAGCAGAGTTTAACGGCCCATCGACAACTGGGTAATTTAGGCCTGCTTTAACGAGACATATTTAAAGTGTTTGGTGGGACGTCGTAAACAAAGATTTCTAGAATGCACGCAGGGTCGGTTTTTGTGTTGTACGTTGGAAATCTACTGCATTTTAGAATAGCGGTGACCTCACATCTGTGATGAGGTACACTGCACCTGTCACGTGATATTAGTGTTATGACTCCTGCAGCAGAAAAATTTCGGAACCGGCAAAATGCCAAGAACACCGTGGAAATAAAACTGCAGACACATCTGTAGCCAAGGTAAAACCTTGCTAAAAGCGTCTGCCAAGAAGCATGCAAAACACCAATATTGTATACATCTGTGTTGGAAGCAGGTATTCGTGTGTGTGTGTGTGTGTGCAGAAGCAACATCTGTTTGAATTCTCTTTAAGGATTACAGTAAAATGAACAATAGTAAGCGCAACTTGTTTCATACGTTTTCCATATACCCAGAAACATTTTTGCGCGATAATTTACCGGCGAAAGTCGAAACAAAAAGCCGGATAAGTACTAAATTTCTCGAGTGGGATTTGCTTAAGCATATGAGGCGAAGATTTGGAAGAAAATCAATTCATAATTAAGTATTACTTACATGGAGACATTTTCGTTATTTTTCTTTTTTCAAAAGTGACAAAAATGTACCAGAAGAAAAACCAGTTCATTCAATTATAGTTTGTCATAACTTTTTCAGTATCATGAACAGTTTTTGCACTGGCAAGTAAAAATTATATTTCTGTCTTTTTTTTTTTTTTTTTTCTTTCTTTTGCATGGGGTGAAGGCGCCAATTATGTTTTTAGTTTTTTATACAGTCCATGCAACACAGTACAATATTGTGTAATTTAAATTTTCTAGTTCAAAATGTATCATGAAGAGCGCAACGTGAATAAAAGCATCACGTTTTACTTTCTCTACTAAATTGGTAAGCAAGCTTTAGTGTACACCCAACGCTGAATCTGCTTTCCCGGCGCTTCCGCCAACCTGATAGCGGCAAAGCAGTGGGCACAGGCCCCCTTCTAGCTTGCCGCTCGGCCGCCAGTGTACCCAAGTTCCCATTTTTCGTAGTCCTCTTCCTGTTTTATCTTTCTTTCCTGAACTCAAGACAAACTGACTCACGGATCACAACACAGCGGGCTCACAAGACCTCAGCCAAGGGTTAGAGCCTCTGGCCCGACATAGTAGAGGAAGTATTGTATTCCACTCAAAATTTCAATGTCGCGATTTCACCAGAATTATATTTTGAGGGCCACTGAATCCTCCCCAAAGAAAGAATTTTTAGAAAAAGTTTGTGTGTGTGTTTGTGTGTGTGTGTGTGTGTGTGTGTGTGTGTGTGTGTGTGTACAGCAAAACTCAAAAACGAAAAGTCGGTTAAAAACCAAAGTTGGTATTAACTTTAATGTTTTTCAAGGATGCGACTTGAAGCTTTGGAAGAAAATTCCTCCGCCCTAAACTACCCTTTGCATGGAAAATTCTTTGAACATTTTAATTTTCTCGAAAATGGCTCTGACGATTTTGATTAAAATGCCATATGTTTCAGATGGCTATTGCCTATGGAGTCCTGTTTACTCTTTATAGAGCAAATCTTAATGTACAAATAATGTAGATATTGTTAAAATACACACTTTATGTCCAAATGAATTTTTTTTGTGGACTGAACCATTTCGGAGATAGGTATTCCTCCTTGTTATTTGCATGAGCTTTCCGATTCTTATACTTTTCTCAAATTGAAGGTCGTGATTCACTTTTTTTATCTTAAACCTGCAAAGAGAATAGTGTTGGACTATCGCTCAAAGCCTACTGTATTCTCACATTCCCCTTGCACCTACTAGGAAATGAGCAATAAGGTAATTTCTGCAAGTGTTTATCTCGACCAACATGAAGAAAATAGAAGAATAAGAGTTTGTAAGAACAAAGTACAAGAGTAGAGGAAGCCATGAGAGTGCAACACTTCAGATTTATAATGTAAACATTGTAATATATAACGAATCATTATAGGAGGTGCAAGTGTGACGCGTATTTTACTTTCTCTATTGCGTACTTACAGTAAGAAGAGGAGTATTCGGGTTTAGCTACTTGTTTTAGGTGTCGCCATGTTTGGTGCGCGTCTAGTTACTATTGAGGGTTTGACCCGTAGTTCCCGGTGCAATCCTGGCCGTCGAACCACGTATCCCACCTGAGTCTGCAGTTGTCTCGCAAGATCTGCTCTTGCTTTCTGACAACAATCTTAACTTTCGCTTAGATTGTTGTCATCTCGATCATTACGTCACACTGGAGTAACCTCATTAATTGTTCTTTTCTATTTACTTATTTCCTATTTATTTATTTGTTTATTTGTAACTGCTTTGGCTGCCTTATATATTTTGCTTCACCCTATATATCTTGTCTTTTGAAAGCGGGAGACCGATCGGCCTTTCTATACCGTTATTTCACTGAAAATACGCGTTTTAAGTACCTTAATAAAAAAACATGAATTTTTGGGAATGTCGGTGTGTATCTGTATGCATAATTCAAAAACGCAAAGTTCTTTAAACAACAAACTTGGTATTGAAGTTGAGAATATTCCAAGGATGCGGCAGGAAGACTTTCAGGGAAATGCCCTATCCTGTAAGGTGGGCAATAATTGAAATACAGTAGGCTTAAACATGCTCCTATTTCAAAGTTCAACTATTGAAAAATTAAACCAATAACAAGGAATGTCTCGGAAACGATTAACTATATGCAAACAATTTATTTGAATAATTGTGCGGTTTAAAATAAATCTACATTTTTTTGTGCAGTAAGGCTTTGGGCACCTCTTACGGTTTATCACTTATGCAAAAGTTATTGCAGAATAGAGAGGACTTAATAAACCATTCTCAGAAAATTCAAATACACCTGCATTTCAATTGTGAAAATATGTGAAACAAATATTTCAACCAAAATCATTGAAGCAATTTTTGAGAAAAGTAAGTCGAAACCGTATTACTTTGCCGTGGGGGATTTTCTTCAAAAACTTTGTGTTGCATGCTTGGAAGATGCTGAACTTACATGCCAACTTTTTTATTGAAATGCTTTTCTTGCGTTCAGGAGTCTCAAAGCGTGTATTTCCAGTGAAATCTCAGTATATAATTTTTGTGTGGAATACAATATATTTTTTATCTGTTGTGCACGTGGGCGATAAAGTTAAAAACAAGACAAATAATCCTGAAAAATACATAAAACAGCGAGTTTACTATTTCACTGCATGCAGTTGAAATGTGAGTGATGTTACATAAACAAAAAGTTGAGCAGGATCCTCATAAATGAAAAGGAAAAACAAATATACGAATTAGAAAAAACATAAAAGTGGATCCAGTAGTGGAAGAGATAAAAAAAGGGAATTCAAAATGGTATGGCCGTCTGATCAGCATGAATGATTACCGCAAAACAGGCTTGGAGGGAAGCAGAAGACGGGGAAGACCAAGAATAGCGGTAAAGGAAAATGGCACAAGATAGAACACCGAAAATGGCTAAAAGGCCCGACGCCGAAAGGCAGCAGGAGAAGGTGAAGAAGAACAGAACTGTACTCACTCCCTATTTTAGGACAATGGCACGTCTAAATTCGGACACAAAGAGTTTCTGTATCGAGCTTCGGCAATGTTTAATGCCCTTCTCCACCTCTTGCTCAAAAATTACAAACTCTTTTTATGAGGTCTATATTTTTACTTTTTCTACTACATATAGTAACTAGAGGAAATATTGTATTCCACTCTAAAATTCGATGTCCAGATTTACCGGAAATATATGTTTTGAAGCTCCCTGAATCCAAAAAGGTGTGTGTGGATATATGTGAACAGTAGAGCTCAAAAACGAAAAATCAGTTGAAAACCAAAGTTGGTATTTAAGATAAATGTCCTTCAAGCATGCGATGCACACGCACACACAACAAAACTAGAAGGAATCTTTTTTTTTTTTTTTTTTTACCTGATTACCCTCCCATTATGTAGGACTTACAAGTCAGTGCCTAGGGTCAGACGCCTGTCGGGGAGCACAGGAACCTATCGACCAGACAAAGTGAAGACCTGGAAGCGGGTGGTCAGCCCAGCACTAGGTATGATAGTGAGGAAGAGGATGATATGAAATGCAGGCGAAATCGATGAATGGAAAGGTGATAATGGAGCAATTGGTGGAATGAGTGGTAGGGAAACTGGAGAACCCGGAGAAAACCCGCCCTGATGCGGCTTCGTCCACTACAGCAAACACTTACTCTGCTAATGTAAATTTAGGAAAGGTTCTGTACCTTTCCTAAATTTAATTTCCGATTCAGATGCTATCAAAAAAGTATTTTTTGTGAAATCTCGATATCGAAGTTGTGAGTGAAAGGCAATAATAAGTCTACCTAATAAATGAATGCTCCAAATTGATGCAAGTGTAGCATATGGAACCCTGTTCCACAATCCTATAATATCAAAACTGGAGATAAAAATAAAAGTGAATCCATTATTGATTGTTTCTTTCCGATAGTCAATTTAAATTCTTTAAGGTATGTATTCAGGAGGGAATTGACAATAAAGATGTTCTAATTAATAAGAATCCAATATAGGTAGTTAATCAGGTTGTTCATGAGTATTTCCGAGAGAGTATTTTCTTTCTCCTGAACTGTTTATATTGGTTGTTTGCTATATAAAGACACAAAGTGTTAAAAGAGAAAATGAAGTTGAGATAACTGTTTTACTTAGTTTTCAAACAATGTGATAGCTGCCAGTTTAAGCTGATAATTGCTGTTGGCTAGGTATGTCTTGCCAGAACAAACTATCAGCAAAATTTGAGCATGTCAGCAAACTGCTCGCAGCAGGGCGCTAATGAGGGAC
The DNA here is from genome assembly GCA_030765045.1 of Tenodera sinensis. NCBI lineage: Eukaryota > Metazoa > Arthropoda > Insecta > Mantodea > Mantidae > Tenodera > Tenodera sinensis. Next base: position 81,540,488 of record CM060970.1, on the reverse strand, counting down.
CGGGAAACTCAAGCTCTTCCCACAGAATGCACTACCTCGATAATGATGTTGCTGCGGATTTCCCTGCGAAGAAAAATAGCTACTGGAGGAGAGGGGGGGGGGGCGGGGGGGGGGGGACTCTCTTACCGGTTCAGCTGGAACTGAATACTTTAGATAACGGAAATGTTGTTAGAACCGATATTTGGGTATAGCGATGCCTTTCTTAATGTGGCAAACACAAAACACACCACAACATGATGGAAGTGCATTTTCAATAAAATCAGCAGAGAAGTTTAGTAAAAATCTCATGTGTAACAATCACATGGCATGATTGTACACCCACTATTGTTTATTTTCGCTATTAAAATGGAGGTACGGTTTGTTCACCAGGTTAGCGATAACTCGCGCTTCTGGTTGCACTTACGATAGTAGTGCCAACCTTGGACTCTGTATTCACGCTAGGTTAAAGCAAGGAAGTCACTCAAAAGAATAGCAGTTTAATGTAACTTTCAGTTCATGAAGTATATTTAGTTTATAAAACGTAAACGATTCTTACAGCTACTCCATCGTTCTCCCACTGATCATCCTCTGTTTTCTATATTTTTCAGAAATTCCGTCGCCTCTTTCGGTCACAAGTGACATACCCTCGAGCGTTATATCGTGCAATTCCTGTGAAGATAAACAAATGTCACAGGTGATCTAACTCGGTTTCATAAGTGACTGCTAATAATGCAAGTAAATTCCGCGATGCTGAGTACACAGAAGTCGGAGACCTGCTGTACCATATCCCAGGCTAGTTCAATCCTGCTGTAAACAACAAGGCGGAGCTGACTCAACTTGCCACTTTTTAGACCTACATGCCCGCACATAAGTTTTGCAATACTAGCAGTATATATAGCAGCGCTAACTTCTAGACAAATACCATCGGTCTGCACCTGATTTGAACCCGCGACCTTGGGATCAGTACGCCTGCGTCTAACCAACTGAGCCACCGAGACCAACTCATTATCTTGTGGTGTGTACTGTTTTTCAGTACAAGTCCCAAAGGACAGAAACACAAGACATACCTCATGCAACTATGTAAAAATGCAGAAAAACCCTGTGAAGTGTTAGAAACAATGTTTTGATCCAAAGTTTCATAATTTATTAAGGGCTATCAGAGTTTCTAACAGTACTATATCATGGTCCCACTTAAAATTTTACAGTTAACCCCTGACGTCACTTGGGCCTCACTGAGGTACTGCCCCTTAAGCTGTGTAGAGGGCCCCCACCTCCTATCACAATTAAATAGGTTTTCACTTATTTAAATGGATCAGTAAAGTTAGTTGGTCAATATTCCATACCTTCCCTTCATCCTGTATAATCACACAGCTCTATAAGCCTTGAAGTAACTACTTCAGAGAGAGTAAAATGAGCTTAGACTGCCTACTAATATTTTAGAAGAGGTTATAAGGCCAATGATAAAGAGCATGTCATGTAAGAGACAGTGACTGATGGATTGTAATTTCTGTACGACTCATCGTCACATTTTGCTCGAGGTGATACTCTCAGTCATTAGGCTGATGTGCTGTGTGTCCCCGTCAGAAAGAAAGCGTTCAATAAAGGTGAATTATTGCTCCATATAACTCGTTTTATCTGCAGACATCGATACAGTTAAGAGAAATGCGATGAGTCCTTCACCCAAAGCTCTCCAAGTAATGGCTGCCTTACTCAACTTACAATAATGCTTATATCTACAAGATAAAGTTAAAAAAGGAAACTATTAAATGGTGGCTTGCATGCTGGCTTCTCAATCCAGAGATCCCGTGTTCAATTCCCGGCTGCAGAATGGTATTTTTTAGTAGAATAATTCCCCGTGGTCCCTAGAGTCTGGAAGAGAGTGTAAATGTATCTATGTGTTTTTCTGGTAGTGTTTAACGCCCGCTTTTACTACAGGCGGGGACACTGATGATACACACAATAACGATGGAGCACCGGTGGAATGAGATGACAGAGGAAATCGAAGAACCCCGCTCCTACCCCGGTTCGTCCACCACAAATGCCACATCCATTCGCCTAGGATTAAACCTGGGCCGCTTTGTTCAGAAGTGAATGCTCTAACCCAGACTGTTCCAAATCCCAAAGTTTGAGCATGAGGACGTGCGAGTACGCAGCAGAGTTGCGCGGAGCACGGCTGTAGAGGAGGGCGACGAATGATGATAGTCAATACGTCACTGGGCAAACGTCATAGCTACCTCACTCATTACCCAGGGTGTGCGCGCGCGCGTGTGTGAATTTAATGTTTAGAAAGGCAGTCCAACCAACTAAACCCAAGATATAGGATAGTAAAAGAGTGAACACCATTTCCGATGAGCAATTGTTTCAGAGGCAAAGAAGCCGGTAATTATGACCTTGAATGTCAAAAGCGTATAAATGGTACGTATCGTAAAATACCAGAGACACTGGGGCACAAAACCGTGAACTTTGGAAATTATTTATTTCTTAAGCAATTGTTTTGGTTTATCTCTATCAGGTTCTGGCGCGGAGGACCAGTATGGGGACTTTATCCCCTCTGGGAGGTGTGGCACGGGGTGCACTCAGCCTCGTTAGGTCCGAGGGGGACCAATTGAGGAGCTACTTGATGGAGAAGTATCGGCCCCAGGTCGAGAAGGCCGTATAACTGGCCGGGAGAGCTCGGGGCGCTGACCACGTCCCACCCTCCAGTACTGCACCCCGTCAATGACGCCTGTAGTAGGCAGAGGTGGGGGATGCAGCGGCTGGGCTTCAAGCCTTGGCCCTTCATGGGCTTTTGCACTAGGGGTTTATCTTTATCAGGTAATTTATTTGGGTACTTTATAACAAACATACAAATCCACAGATCGATTCCTTGAATACTTCTGAGAAGAAGTATGTTCTTAATTCTTTACAGTAAAACCTCTTTGTAAGTTTTGAAACTCGGTTCCAAAATATTAGAAAGCCAAGGTTGCTATATTTGAAATAAATTATCTTAAACATAGTACATGTTATTAAACATCACTGCAGCCAATTCTGAAAAATAAAGTTTTGGAAGATATTGAATTTAACTACCATGTTTTGTATCTAATCGCACATTTTGTCTTGAATTTACGCTTTCCAAACACGCACACTCACCCCCTACTCACCCTCACACCCATACCCACAGCCCCCCACGTGCACGCTAAACTTTTTTAAAAATACCTTTTTAATTTAAGAATCTGCATTTTCGTTGAACTCTACAAATTCACAGATCGAGTCCTTGAATAGTTGTAGTTTAACTATTTACAGAAATATCTCCTTGATTTGCAGTTTTACATATTTTGTCACTAAATTACAAATTTGGTTTCAAAATATTAGAAATCCAGGGTTGCTGTATTTGAAGTAGATTTTTTTAAACAGTGGATTTTATAAACATAACTATAAACAATTTTATAAATAAATATTTGGAAGCTACTGAATATAAATACCATGTTTGGTATCTAGTTGGACACTCCTTTGACGTTACGCTGTTCACACATACAGTTATACAGTTAGACACATTAAAAATACGCCAGCAATTGTTTATCGTGTGACAGGGCCTTATCAGACACCTTGCAAAACAGAAAAAGACAACGAAAAGCAGAGGATACGAGGGAAAATGCTTGAGTATGAGATACGGTAAGAATAGCCATGTGCTGTTAGTTATTGTCATTAGTATAGGTATATATTCAGTGTACGTCTATGCTCAACAGAAATTTATTTGATTTTTGCAGCTCAAATATGTTTGAACTATGTTAGTATTTCACATTAAACCACAAAACTAATTCACCAAATTAAATGCTCGGCTATTTTGTTTCATTCAGTAAACGCTTTACAGCAATGCTGTGTTCTTAAACAGCATTGGACACGTAATGTTATCGCAGGGGTAAAGGGGATGGACAACCAACATAACTGGCGACAAATGACGCTCCGAGTTATGAAGTGGAGTTCCTAGGCTGACCAGTGTCACCGGGCGATGCAAAACTATGTAGGTATATCTTTCCTGCCCGCTACATAGCAAAGCCCTTACTCAAGGCATTGCCTATGAGCAGTAGTGTTTGATAATACACTCCCTATGGAGGCCAACCTGTTCTAAGGGCGGGTCAAGGGGACGTTAAGAGTGAAGGGAAAGACTAACCAATCCTATTTGTTTCTTCTTATGGGCATGGCGAGGTGTAAGAAATTAACACCAATAAAATTTGTTTAGAGTCCAAGACCCTGGATCATATTTTCGACTAAATCACAGTGCCAGATGTATTTTTAATGCACGCAATTTTCTTTAATTCAAGGATCTGTAAATCTAATTTTTTTTTTGAACTCTCGTTATTTCCGGGTGGAATATAATAGTTCCTCTACTTACTATAAGTAAGTGGTAGGTAAATTAATAATAAAAACATAGTTTAGTAAAAAGTGGAAAGTTTTTAGCATACTGTTCCCTTTGGATTGAACAGAGCCATGTCAAAGTGTAAACGAGAGCTAATGAATTTGTAGCAGTTAGCCAAAGTTAGTGAGCTATGAAAGCCCCACAGAGGAACTTCGCAAACTAACATTGAATGTTTGGATATGTTGAATGAAAGAACTACTGACCCCAGATGTTTGAGCAGTTTCCATTATAAGAGGAAGGAACGCTAAAAAACGAGAAGAAAATACACGGATACGGAATCTCGAACGCAATGGTAGAATAGCAAATGGAGGAATTGGATTGTCAGGGTTGAGGAAGAGAAGGGCAGGCAGGGCCCGAAATTCAATTCAATCGCCCGAGAAAGGAGAGACCAACTCATTTTTCCCTAACTTTTCAGTAGAATGAAGGGGAAGGGGGGTAGCTTAAAGCTGATGAGAGATTTAAAACGTCAGCCGCATTTGGTTTTTACTCCGTTCGCATATCAGACGTCTGATGTTGACCAGTCCTCTGATTGGTTAAATTCTTACAGTCAGTTCAGTAGAATTAACCGAGCAGCATGGGTTCATGGTAACGTTCAAGGCTGACATTCGGGAGATGAAGGGTTCGATTCCCCTGGTCAACCATTCTCACCCATGGAGCTTCCCGGGTCCTTAGGTGAATGCTGGAAGGATAATTACAACCCCCGAATGTTCTGTGCCGCGATTTCAGCTTGCTTCTCATTTCACTTCACCTTTCATCCTGGTTAGTTGTTTCAGGGTTGTAAGTGTCGGCTGTGGTTCCACAGTGTATCCCTAAACTTCATTGTCTTTTCCAGGACAATGATGGGAATACTACAAATATCAAAATTGGACCGAACTACATTGTGTGGAATATTTGAAATTGCTTACAACAATTCAGAATTACGCAGAAAGGCCCTCCTCAATTTACCTATATGCTGATGAGCTGTATGCCCCATTTACTATATTTATTGGCATATAAAAAACTCTGCGGGAACACATTCTGACTACCTTTGTTAACAAACGAAATACTTTTATTACTCTGACCATATACTTTTTGTGGTTTCCCCGCATCGATAGTTCTCGTTCTGCCACAAATATCCTTTCCTGAACATTTCTATTTATCTGTTTCAGAGTTGTGCGGCTAGGCGACAGCGATTGATGTGTTGCGGCAGGACGATGATATTTCACTATGGAATGATTTCTCCCTGGAGCTTGGCGCGACGGCCGGGCTCCTTCCCCCTTTCTTCTTCTCGTCTATTCCCAGCACTCCAAGTTGCAGGTGCAAAAGGCAGGGCTAGCCAGCGTCAAAATTGATGTCTTGCTGGAATCGTTAGACACCCTTCTTTCATAGCATATAATAATTGTTCAGATCTGGTCGATCTTCGGGTCTCCCTTTTATGCCTTCCTCCTAGGGATCACGTTATCATACAAATGGCCACTGTCCTAATGTTACACTAATCCTTTCGGAATTATTCCTAAATTCTCGTAACTTTTAACAGATTGAGCCAACCTATGTTGAAGAAAAGTAGTTTGCCTCGTTTTCACCACAGTTTCATGTACTTGGTCGCAGTCCGAAGCCCCACATTGTTTTGGTTTTTGAAACTTAAAGACTTATCTTCCGTCATACCGTTTAAAGGTTACTGGTAGCTTGCCTTCCAGCGTACATACGTCAGTAATCATGAGGAAATTTCAATAACCTTTTGAATAACTCCAATATCAAATTGTAAGTCTATTTTGGTATATGTTTCTGCTTCACTATCTAATTCGCACAATATGATTATTTGGTTTCTGTGGAATTCAAATATGAATATACGATTTCTGATAATATTCCTATCTTGATTTTTTAATGAAGTACAAAACTTACTCTACCTACCATTAAGTGTAGATAAAGTAAAAGGCACTGAGAGACATTGTCAGATATTACAAAAGAATAGAAAATATATTAATTTATACAGAACAATTGGAATTAGCACATTAAAAACTACTTACATTCTAGAAAAATTTGAATCCGATGTCTTTCTAAGGGCTACTTTGCGCCTGGCAACCCGGTTGGCTTTCAGTTAGCCCTGCCCTCTTTTCCTGTTTTTCTTCTTCTCTAATAGCTACTTTCTCTTGGCTTTCCTACTCCATTTGCGGTTTTTTTTTTTTTTTTTTTTTTTTCCTTATTCATTTTCCGTGATTTTCCTTATAAACTCCCCCACATCTTTCGTTCTTTTCATGCCCTTAACTGTTAATATTGTTATGGCAGCCATTTCGTTGCTTATTTTCCCCCTTTTTGCACCTCAAACATCCTGTCTCCTTTTCTCTAATTCTTTACATTCTATTAAGTAATGTATCTTATTCTCCTTCTCTCTACACATGACACTCCCATTTAAATCTCTACGGAGCATTGCCCTTGTTCTTTCCCATGCTAATTTTTCCTTTCCTGTCTGCTACTTAAGTCAACATAATCTTCCCTTCCCCAATCTCTCTTAATCGTTGTATATAAACTTAGAAACTTTTTGTTTCCCAGATTCCCCTCAGATTTGTTTTTGGATACCTTATACCCCATTTTTAACTTTTTTTCCCCCCACAGCCTATCATCATTATTTCCCTCTAATTCCAAACGTTCCCCAGTCTGAACTTCTACAACTCTTTCCCTATCCCTCCCCATCAGCTATTCTTTTCTGATGCTACCTTCTGTTGGTTCACACAAATTTTCACCATATTGTAACCCGACTATCCCTCTGTTCGTCAGAGATGGTCAAGTTCAAGTTATCTCATACCACTGCTTGTAAATACACGGCCCGATGACAATGGAGCGGTCAGAACAAACACGACTATAAGCGCTGCGGAACAAAGCGTTTCGAGAGTGTTCGAGAAAGTTTCAACTGCCCGATTATTTACGAGAAGTTCGGCAAAAGATGAATTTCTAGAAACATCTCTGCTTCATTCTCGCCTTTACAGTAAAACTCCGATAACTCAACTATCCGTATAACTCGACGACTTTTTATTTTAATTTATTTTTCACTTTTTATCGTTAAACTTGACTATAATAATTTCTGAATAATCACTATGCAGTATAAATAGTATAGGTAAAATTTAATTAGTGTAGGTATATATACACTAATTAAAATATATATTATGTATTAAAGTATGATTAAATTATATATAACAAAAGGGCTGACCGCATATTGACTTTCTAGTCGGAATATAAGCAGCCAGCAGTGTTGGGTTGTGTTTGTGCCAATATCGGACGAGGAGAAATCACAAATTAACATAGCGATGTAAATTAAATTAGATGCGTTAGAGACCGGTTAAAGGGGAACATAGAAAGGCATAAAATGCCCCATAATGTCTCCTAAATTGTTCTAGAACATGTATTTATGTGATTTGCAGTATTATGTTACGAGTTGTGAATAACAGACCACTTATTCCGTAAAACACGGTATTTCGGTAACTCGACAACCTCTCAGTCCACATTAGGTCGAGTATTCGGGATTCTACTGTTTGAGTGAATGCAGAATTTAAAAAAGTCAGTCGTCAAGTGTTGAAGGAGACCGGTGCTAACATGTGTGCGCGCGTATGTTTGTGTGTGTACTGTAAGTGTTGAGTTTAGCATTGTTAGACACGGTTGTAGACATTTAATCGTCGCGTAGATTTTTGTTGTGTGAAGCAGTTTTTAAAGTCAGTTTGAGTGAGTGTATCGTCGGAAGCAGTTTGTGAGACAGAACTGAAGGACAGTCAAGATGTGTCAAGGCAAGATTACGACGAATTGTAGATTTTGTTAGCGACAAATAATGAGGACTGTTTTTGTGATTCAATTTTAAGAGTAATAAAGTGACAGAAAAAGTAGCTGGACTTGCTATGCATCACAATATCTTGATCTTCTGTTTGAAGGCACTATATCAATATGTATCAATATATACATATAAAAGGGCAAGCACAGTTGTGGATTCTGCTAGTGTAGCTACATTTTTATGACGTTACAAGTGGACAAGACAAAATACGTTAATGTGCGAGCTGACTCATGGCTAGCCGAGGCAGTCCATCATCCCAAGCAATAAACTGGGTCGATTATCAGACATCTGTCATAAATCACTTGGTGTAGGTACAACATATGAAAGGCCGTGTGAAGCAGATGGCGGAACAAATATTGACTAATAAAACGTAATAGAGGAGTTCATTTTACGAGTATGACCCATCTGTTCTGCATGATAAATCCCATAGTAGCAGTCAAATTCACGGAAAATGTTAACTACTCATCTGAAGTAATTGAGTCAGTGAGTGTGAAATGCGCTCAATAAGCTTGCTATGGAAACGAGAATATGAAGGTGGAATCAGAATAAAATGAGCAAAAGCAGCTTCGTTTTTCGAGGGTTATGCAAAGGAGTTGGTGGATTTAAAAACGGAGAAAGGAAGGAAGGCAGGATAACAAGGCTTTTGTCAAAGAGCAGCTGCAGACAAACAAGAAATGAACGTTCGTTAGTTTTCTTCTCTATGCTCAAGATATACCGGTTGCTTCAACTACTCCTGTGGGGACTCAGAAGTTTTGCAATAATGATGCTTTACTGGCAATGACAACGCTGCCAAGGAGGCCCTTCGCTCCAAAACTTGCCCCTTCACTCTTTTCTTTTTTCCGCTGCTGTCTGCTTCTCCGCATATTGGTATTTGTTTATCCCCAGGCCCTTTTCCCACTCACCATATTACTTCATGCACCTATTTGCACTTCTTTCAATGTTTCAACTGATTTCTCCTCCTCTTCCTGCTCAATTTTAGTAATTGTTACTTCCATTAGTAAGTACTTAAAGTAGAAGTATTCCACTTAATAATTTGATATCGAGATTTCACTGGAAATACAAGTTTTGGGACTTCCTAAAACTAAAAAAGAATTTTAGAGAAAGGTCCATCTGTATTCCAAAACCTTCTAATAACGATAAATAATAATAATAACAACAACAACAATAATAATAATAATAATGTGGATCTCGCTAAAACATACAATTTATGTCCAAATAAATTTTTTTGTAGAGTGAGCCATTTCGGAGATATTCCCTGTTATTAGTAAAAGTTCTGGAAACCTTATACTTCTGTCAAATGGAACATCGCTATCCATTTTTATACATTAGGCGTTCAAAGAGAATAGAATTTGAAAGATTTAAAAGATTTTACTATCGCTCAAAGTCTGCCGTATTCCCTTATTCCCGTTGCACATGTAAAACAAGAGTAATAAGATAATTTCTGCAAATATTTAGGTCAACTAACACGAAGAAGATAGAAGAGTTTGTAATAATGGTTAATACAACAGTAGAGAAAGTCATGCGAGTCAACACAGACACTTTGTTTAGTAACATTTATCTCCTACGGTTTACCAGTTATGCTAAAGTCATCCAGAATGCAAAGGACATCTAAGGATATTCCCAGAAAATTCAAGATATACGTTTCATTTGTCATGAAAATATCTTCAACATATGGTACTCTAAATCAAAATCGTTAAAGCAATTTTTGAGAAAATATAATGTTTCGAAAAATGTGCCACATTGAGCAGTCTGGATGGGAGAATATCCTTTAAAGTGTTCGTGTCGGTTCCTTGGAAGATAAGGAACTTAAATATCAGGAAGAAGATAACAAAACTGCAGCGATATACACGGACAGTAGAGTCACATTACAATCATTGCATAACTACAAAATTCACAGTTACCTAACAGAAGCAATTAGAACAATGTTAAAAATTTTAGAAAAACAAAACTGGAATGTAGAAATTGGGTGGGTCAAAGCACACATAGGGATACAAGGCAATGAAATTGCAGACCGACTAGCAAAGAGAGCAATTACAAACGAAGAGGAATGCAGCTATAATAGAATTCCAAAGAGTTTTGTTAGAAGAACGCTAAGACAAGAAAGTCTAAAACATTGGGAAAGTCAATGGCAAGAAACAACTAAAGGTCAGGAAACAAAGCAATACTTTCCTACTGTAGCAGACAGACTGAAGTTAAGGATAAATCTAACGGCAAACCTTACAACACTACTGACAGGACACGGAAGACTTAAAGCATACTACTATAGGTTCCACATCACAGATGACCCAAGTTGTTCCTGTAATGGAGGAGAGCAAACAACAGACCATATAATTTATGACTGCAAAAATCTCGAAGAAAAAAGAAGAACATTCAGAAGGAAAATAATTCAAAGAAGAGGAAAATGGCCACCAACTAAAGTCGAAATTGCTAAAAGTTATTTTAAAGAATATATTCAGTATGCCAATGCAATTGATCTGACAAAAAATAATTGAACTATATAAATCTATGTAATTATTAATGTTAAATTAAGATGTATTTATCAGTTTACAAAGCAAACCCAACATGTAGTATTACATATTGTAATGGAACATGTAGAACAATAAAGAATCTTTAAAAAAAAAAAAAATCAGGTTTGGTATATAACCCGACTTTTCGTTTTTGAGTTGTTGTTCACTAAGTAACGTGCACAAACACACACAAATACTCACACGCGGAATGTTTTCTAAAGTCTTTTTTTGGATTCAGGGGTCTTAAAAGAGGTATTTCCGGTGAAATATCGATATCGATTTTTTGAGAATAAAATACTTCTTCTATTACTTTCAAGGCCGTAATAAAGAAAATAAAAATGAACATATTTTAAATACATTATTGTAAAGAGAAGCCAATCATTGGCTATAATAGATCAAAGTTTAACTCAACGGCAGATTGAGGTCAAGGCTCTACTCACTCACTTTTATTACTGCCACTATTATTATTGACCATCTCCTGCCTCTGGTTCGGAGGACCTGCGTTCGATATCCGGTACCGGTGTGGAGACTTTTCCTCCGCTGGGAGGTCTGGCACGGGGTGCACTCAGCCTCGTTAGGTCCCTAAGGGACCTAATCTGGGAAGCTACTTGATAATGGAGGTCGCGAGGCCACATAACCGGCCGGGAGGGCTTGAGGCGCTGACCACGTTCCTCCTCCGGTACTGCACTCCATTCATGGCTGTAGTTCGCAGAGGTGGGGGACGCAGTGCCCGGGCGGTAAGCCTTGGTCCACGATGGGCTTTTACTCTAGAAGTTTGGAGTTATTATTACTATTATTGTTATTATTAGCATCCTTATGAAAAGTTGAAAAAGCTGTTTTTCCGCTTTCAAGAGAAATGCCTAAATTTCGTGAGACTGCTAAATCGAAGATCACTTTTCAGATGTTTTTATGTTCTAAAGCATTTCCGCATAAGTTTAGCTTTGAGCAGTAGTCCTTTGGTTACCTTTGACGACATAATGCGGTACTGAATATACAGACAAAAACATTTGCTTTAAAAAAAACCTGATCCACGCTTGTATAGATATGAAATGAGCAGCGCACTTGTATATTTGTGCTACGTCAACCAGCTGCAACTCAGAGATTCTGACCTTATAAACTGAAGACTGAAGTGCCCGCCCTGTAGTGTGGTGGTAGGCTGTCTGACTCACATTCAGGAGGTCCTGAGTTCGAATTTCGGCAGGGTGAGTTATCTAAGGTTTTTCCTGGTTTGCCCTTGTTCCGAGCAAACAAATGGGTAACTATGCTCAATGGTACCCGAGCTCATTTGAGCATCATTTCGCCCATTTCATTCATCGGCCGATATGACCTGCCAAATTAAAGGACGTAAAAGGTAAACAAAAAGCGAACACAATATACTTTCTCGCACTTTTTAAATTGTATGCTTCTTTATGTTTCTGTCTTAGTAGGTATTCTAAATATTAGTGGTTTTATTGCTAACATAAATGGTAATGCTACACCTGGCACACCTTTAACCTGATGTTGTCAATTACGTTATTAATAAAAACTAACGATGTGTATCCGAGTGAAATGACTAATGAATACATATAACGAACCGTTATGCATGTCCATGGAATTTTAACAAAGCCGCTATAGGTACCTAGTGGGTGTGCTTGTTAGCCTTTTCTGTAACATACTGGCTCAATTTCATACAAAGGCTTGCTTTTTCAGCTGTGGCCCGTGTGTACATTTTCACCATAATCATATTCAATGGCCTTCCCTTTTGTGAGATGAGCAATTCCTCGGTATGTTGCTTCAAAGGCAGCCCCAGGATACTGTGACAAACGTTCAAAGGGAAACCAGCTTTGAAATTTTAGTTTTGTATTGAACAGCACTACCATTTATTAAAATATAATATAGTGTTAAAATTGTGTTGCAGATTGACTAATATTTCTGTTTCTCTGAAAAGCTCAGAACGTCATAATCATCATCGTAATAATCATCATCTTCCGCTTAATAGAATTAACTCTACTATAACTTCGTCGCCCATACTTTAAACTGCAATGTAAACAACAACACGTGTTTGAGTAGCGCTTCATCAGTTGATCGAGCCGCACAAGTTCCATTTCAGCAGGCGCAAATGAAAGTATAGTCCGTTAACTAACGTGCAAAATAACATTCAATTTAAAATAACTACAAAAATTATTTGCAAAAACAGTTTGAAAGTAGTATAGTAACAATAAATGGAATATATTAATGTGCAAATACATTATTGTAAATAGGGATGCGAAATGCACGCGGAGGAATACAATTTTGCACTTTGTTTACATTGCAAGTAAGGACGGCAAAGCTATAGCATCCATCAAGGAAAGAGAATGGACACATTTAAAAATAACTTGCACGAATATTTTTAGTGCCCGTTTTTATTGCACATAGTACCAGTGGTACATGAAATTAAATGATGTTTACGAAAGGAAATCTGAGAAGGAAACTTCTAAGCCTATGTTTGAGATACCACTCTGGCAATTGCCAGTAATGAAGACCTGAAAAAAAGACTTCAGTCAGGGAGGACTGTTCTCACTGGATGTGAACCGCGGACATTCCGCTCACGACTAACGAGCTGGATCACCCGTGTAGGCCTGTATGCACATGTTCAAAGTCTAACTGAAATGTAGTTAGTCTTTCATTGGCCTTGTTTAAGATTTGGTTAGATTTTATGACAATAATACGAGAACGTTTATTCTTAGAGTATAATTTACCATTGATTTGTTTATTATTTATTCAAATATTTATATTAGAGTATAATAATGGAACTGTTACTGAGATAATTCTATTTTTAATATCATAGACTATGATGCTGAATAATATGAACACAGTTGGTGCTAAACGATACGAAACGAATTTCTATGAGGATATAATCGAAACACTGCAGTTTTTATTAATTTGAATAAGAAACGCGTAACAATCTAATTTCTTCAATCGTACAGTCATTTGCTTTTTATAGTTACGCTATAAATTATATACAAGTTTTTTCTGTTGCTCGCAGATGGAGCCAAAGACTGACATTGAACTACATGCAAACAAACGTAATCTCGAATTCTCTCTGCAGGGTAAAGACTTAAATAATTCCTACCCTTCTTTTTCAGATCATTTTGCGTTCGTGGAATGCTTCAGTTTAAGTATGGTAGTCAAAAAATCTAATGGCAGGTGGCTCTATACAACATCCACACCTTGTAGTGTTGTATAATTGGACACTATGAAATCACGCTATAAAACCAGTTATATAAATATAATTTGCACTCACAAAATTTATTTACACAATAAGAAAGGAAATAGTCATAGTCGGCTATCAGCCGCCATTAAATTTGGCGTCTACCGTAGTTGCGGTAGCTCGTGTGGAGCCTCACTATGTGGGAACTTCAGAGGAGTGCAAAATATGGTTTCAAATATGTTTAGGTCTTGATATTGTGAAGAGAACGTATCATATAATTGTTTCAAGAGTTCGATGTATTTTTACAGGAGAATAACGTTATCGTGAATACGGAATATGAATATGGAATACAAGGGATATGGTATAAATCTGCGACTACCAATCAGCACTTAACATTATCGTCCTCTTGTCGAATATAAAAATATTCATTCCCTCATTTAATGTGGACATTGCACTACTACTATGTGCCATCCGCCTCTGACTACCAGGTCAGTCTCTCGTTGCCGTGGTCAGTGGTGGGAGAGAATAATAGGGAGGCGAGCGTGTGCTGAGCAACCCCGATCCAGGCCTTACACCTTCAGATTTTGATCTGTTTATTTCCATTAAGAAATTGTTGGCCAGCCAACGCTTTGGGACAGATACAGAAGTGAAATCAGCTGTCCGTAGATGATTATACTCCAACAGAGCTGCCTTCTATGAACAGAATATAATGAAACTGGTATCACAACGGGAGAAGTGTGTTGTACAATTTGGCTGAAAGATGTCAGTTCATTAGAGCATTTTATATTTTTTACCCATTAAACTTTAAAAAAAAAAAAAAAAATGTGCATTACTTTCGATCCACCCTCGTATAAACCCCGGGTATAATCGTTGACATAGTACCCTTTGTACACATGCAGCTACTGCGCATACATTTACTCCTACAGCGCAAGGTTATTGCTAAGCAGATAAGAGGCATCATCATATCCTATCTGTCCTTGAGGTTGTTTTAATCTCCACGCTTAATGTAGTTTTTTAGTGTCCTGCCCAAAGAAAATATTTTTTATGCTTGTCCTTTAGTACTTCTTTACTGTGGCGGAACGAATAGCCTTCAGCGCGAACTTGCTTTCTGCCGTGTAACGACCTGACTGATGAGGCTCGTAAACTCAGCACTTGGTTTTTAAACCCTGCTAACTCCTTCAGGGGAGCACTTAGTGGTATTAAAATGTGATTATCTGTCTTTATACTGTCAGTGGGTCGTCACGGCAGCTCTGCCCCACTTTGCATTAATCTATTTCGAGGAGAAAGTAGACGATCACAAGATTCAGAGTGAATAAGATGGCCAGGGAAGTTTACTACCAGTCATCCAAACTGCCATGCCTGCGCGTGCGGAGAAGTAATCAACTGTTCTTTACAACTCTGCGGGTTTTCGCTTCCCTAACTTGCAGAAAGGCAATTTCTCTGCAACCCATTTACACAAACAAGGAGGGCAACTCGTGTACAAAATGAGGAACAGTGGCATATATTTGTGTGTTACTAAACAGGCAAGTGATAATGACCAATCAATACTCTTGTACCGCAGTCCATGTGATACGATTTCCAAATGGGCATAGGCTCAAGAGTTTAGGATTAGCTAGCGAGAGGTCTGGACAGTCCAATAAAGGATAACGTGCAGTTATAGAAGTATGACTCTTGCATGAATTACTCCGAGAGAGATGGCGCCGCGGTAACGAGTGAGGCTCGCATTCGGGAGGTTCTGGGTTAGACTCCCGTGGCCGACCTTCCTGAACCATGGGTTTTTGGGAGTTTCCCGGGTCACCAGGTAAATGCTCGGAACGATAATTACATCCCCCGAATTTCCCGTCCCTCCAATTCATTTCAACTTCATTTCAATCCGGTCTTTTAGGTCGGAAGTGCTGGCGATGGGCGAGTTTGGCGCTGCTATGTGAGGACTTGCGAACTGTAACTAGTGTACTCGATGGATGGGTGGCGTTGTAGTCGCCTGACCAGTGGCCGCTTGGCGAACCTCAAAGAATCTCCAACACACGTTAGGGGCCAAATTTCGGGTATTTGTTTCTGGTATTAATAGTAATCTCTCTGCAAACGTTGAGAATGTTTCTTCTATTAGTTTTCGCTTTATTAATTGTTTAATAAGAAAATTATACTACAATATACAATACCCCTTAGAAGTTTTCATGCCTAAGGTATAATATTTGGTGAGCATGTTGTTAATACGCATGCAAATAAAGTTTCATGTGTATTGGGCTGTATAAAAGATACATGACTTTTTTCTACTTGCAATTTTAATTTTTTTTTTAAAAAAAATTAATGTAATTACACTGTTTGTTGACGTGTTCAACAAAAACCAGATCAAATTATAAATTAAAGCTAGTAAGAAACTCATATTCCAAATTTCATAAAAACCTGGCAAAAGGTGCGCCACAAGGGATTTTATAGGAAGTAAAGTGTAGTTTTGAGAAACGAAGAAAGTAAAATGTAATGGGTATTTAAATCTGTGCACTCTCATGTTTAAATAGTTGCTGAGGCATTTAGAATGGCACAGATTAAAAAATTTACCATTTTAAATAGAGAAGGAAGCAAAGAGTTTGTTACTAGTGAAAGCAAAAATCCCCTTAAAGAAGAAAAGATGCGTTTAATAGCTACATCCTGTGTGAGCCTCACTACCTAAAAGGGACTTTGGAACACTTCTGTCACGTTTTACCGCGCATGCGTGGTGTTCTGCTACTCATTCGAAACTGTTCGGAAAGCACCAATGGTCACTCATTGTTATAACTATTACCATATTACCCTAATATCACACATTGCAGTAGGGGTTTTTATTTGAAGGTATCTTGAAAATTCCTCATTCGAACTGAGTCACATCTTTAATAATCCATCCAAGGAGAAAAGCTATAGTGTGACGCCTGTTAAAGCTTAAATAAGGGGACAGAAAAAGTATTTGGAATTACTGGTCATCTTGTCACAATATTTTAATTTGTCTTCTAAAACTGGTTCACAAAACAGAGTCCTCTTTTACCCTTAACACAGCCTACAGTTCTTTGTGACCTTGCCACTCACATCTGTTCTATTCTCTTATAATTTTGACACACTTTTCTGTCTTTCAGTTCTCTCTGGCTTCGACGATCACGCTCACTAAAGCTGCTTCTAACTACAAGAACTCTATGTGTCGACAGAGACATTTAACGTCACGTCACAGTTCTCTCACGATGACGATGAATGTACACATACGCACTGCTAACAGCTGTCTTCTGTCACCTAGAACTACTACTTTCCCATTGCCTCACAAAAATGCTCTTCTCTCGCCATCTCGCAAGCTTTTATAGGCAAGAATGACGTAGCATGGATTTTTATGGAAATTCACTTTTTGTCGACGCCTCCACAAACAAGCGGTAGTCGAAGCTTCCGGAACGTGCTCGTAGCTCTTTGTTCTGGTGCGCTGCGCTCATTGTTGGGTGTTAACTCGCCGCGAGTGTTGTGACGTAACTTGACTTTGCTGTTTTTTACGCCCGCAGTCTCCAAGAAGTACGAGGCAGCTTGACCTTGAGTCTTTGAGGCGTGCACCCGTGACCGGCGTCGCAATATTATGCACTAATATTACAAGGGGAGGTTTTCTTTTGTTCCATTTATAACCCCTTCAATGGTCATATCGGCAACCTTTCCCTTGGAACATATTGCCTATAGGCAATGGTGTTAACCCATGTACAGTTGTCATTAGGTGTATTTTGGTTTTATACATTAGACCACATACATTCACGCTCTCATTAATACTTCCAGACCCGGAATAGTATATTAAATAATGTTGGCTAGAGAAAATTTCCTAACCCCAGCCGGTAATCGAATCCGACACCCCTGGCACAGCAGGTAGACGTTCTAACAAATGAGCTGCGGGACCAGCAGATAAATATTGTGTATAGAATATATCGTTATCTAAAAAATACAGCCAATTTTGATAGTTGCTTCACGTATGCCCGAGTCGGGATTTGAATATGTGGTCCCCTATATCACGAAACACTAAAGATAGGGACCTAAGTGAGCGCGGCCATGGGGACGGGATTGTTGAAAAGCCTCTCTTTCTGAAGGAAATGACTACAAAACACTTAATTTTAGTTCACAAATTACTGGAAGATTAAAAAGGATTTGCAAAGCCTATGCACAAGAATACAAACACACTGATGTTGTAAAATACTATAATTGAAAACATATTTTGCGTTAAAAAAAGGAAAAAAGAAAGAAAGACTGTTAAACCTGGTAGGTTGGCACTATCACGCCACCAACATTGTTAAGCTTGTTTACGCTTCTCTTATCCTGGGCGCTTGTGCTGTCTGCATTTGTATAATATACGAGTATGCCCGCTATTTGTTGTTATGGTTCTGAATCTTTGTGTTGTCACTCAGCTTTGAGGTTTTATAGCTTCAGGCTATTGTTTTACTCCTATTTGCAATTGTGAGCTTTGTTTGCATCTTTAGTTTATTTGTTTTTTATTTTCCGATGCGGCGGGGGGCGTGGGGCGAGTAGTGTCTTTAGTATGGCTTGCAAACATATCAAACGAACACATTGGCGATGGTGCATATTCAAGACGCCAACTTGATGTTTCGTCAACAGAAGAAAGGCAGAGAAAGATGGATGCTGAAAAGTAACAAAGATGTACCGATTGGTCAAAACTAGGGCTAGGATTTGATGCCTCGTAAAATACTTAAAAATGCACTTTAAAAATGCATTTATGAAATCTCAAAAAATGCCCTAAAATATTTTAAAATGTCCTAAAACTGAAACTTTTTAGTTTAAGATTGTCATCAACAACAGGGTTTAAGCCATTAGGCGCTTGTTTCTGTCAGCACCCCGGTCTGAATGTGTTCTTCACAACCAAAGGCTGCTACTTCTTAGTCAATTAGCTTTTCAGTAGGAGAGCTAATGAGGTTTAATGCACTCCGAACCAGGTCTCCAAGCGGGAGAAAATCCAAACGCTGGTACCGAAAATCGAACTCGAGTCTCCCGCTCGGAAAGCAGCAGCGCTACAGGTCGCTAGTTAGTTCTTGACTAATGAGGTTTTTAAATGAGAGGTTAGAGGCGAGTCACTTACTCATCTTTATGGGAGCATTGGCTGGCACATGGAAGGAGAAATGAGGCGTTGAGCGCAACAGTGGTCCAACCACTAAATGTGCATAATGGAGATAATGGAGTGTAAAAATATCTGTGATTTGAAAGTTTTATGTTGACTTTAATAACTAAGCAAGAGTCATATTTGGAAATTTTAATCAATATGGCACCGACGTTGTGATACATAGTTACAATCATGCAGGAAGGTTGGGCCACTGTTTCTATCCAGGAAGCCAGATTCAGTTCCATTCAATAACACACTTCTCATGCCATCTGTCGGTGGTTGTAGAAATGTGGTATAGGCCACTACTGCTCTCCTAGATTTTGATATGGAGAACATGTCTGTGCTAGTAACTCAGTTTCTGAATTTTTGTGGGTTGGGCCACTGTTGCGCTCAACGCCTCAAATGAGAATCAGATGCTGTGTACTTCACTTTCATGTTTTTGCGCTGACGAAGTACAGTAACTACAAAGCAAATTATAACACTTCCAGTGATATCAGCCACGTGTATTTACCAATCTCTGTAACTGTTTACACTTAATTTGCTTATATTTCTTCTATTCCCCACATTTCTCGCTCGTCTTCTTCGTCTGAAATGCTGTCAGTTCATTATCTCTCGTTAAAACCCTGTGACACCGCAACACACAAACCTTGCAGTCAACTCGCTTTCTCTTCAAAAAACAAATAAGGTAGCAGAGCTGTTTGTTATCGTAACGTAAACTATTTGCTGACTTCATTATTAGGGTAGGCTAACTCAATGGATCTTCGCTGAAGGACATTCGTCAAGAATGAACGAGCACCGTATAACTACCGTGCTAAGGAGAAGACCATATGTATATCTGAATAATCACGAAAAATTAGCTAACTACTTAAACATATACCATACCGAATGTTGCAAACAACAAAACTTGCTGGAGAAGTAAAGTTTTGAACCTGTATTCTGTAATATTTACCAGAAGTACAACAATAAATGAGATACTATTGCGCTTTTCAAGTGGGAAAAGTTCTGATCTGCAGACAATAAGATACGTTTACATGCAGAGCGTTGCAAGGTCATTAACCCCACTCCTCATATTTCTTGGTGCGCGTCAAGCCCCACTTAAGGGGAAACCAATATGACAACACAGCAGGACTCCGATTGGTTATCGGCCTGGAGACGCTCAAGGACAAACTCCTTCCCATTTAAAAAGCACACTAAATTGTTAATTTTGTGACCCAATGCACATTTTCTTTGTAGAAAACAAAATAATCTCTGATTAAGAATATACATAAAGTTATACAACCTCGGGGGACACCTCGCGCACTACCACCTAGATGGATGTTTTGTGACCACCACGTCCGACAAGGAAAGAATGAAGTGCAAGCACCACAGAAGGCTTGAGGCCACAGGGAGACGTGGAAATTCGTTACACTTCCAGGCTCAAAGACCCGCCTCTCGCATCCGTGGGACCGCAATGCGGCATGCAGGAAACGAAAAGAAAAGGTAATTACGGAAAGCATATCGTGCTAGATGAGCAATCATCTTTGAATTCACCTACCGACAGGAATCGAACGCAGGACCGAATGCGAACCTCATACGTTACCGCGGATTCATCTCGCACTATTAAATTGCGGTTAAGTTATGCTTCGCAGAAATCAGCTTATCCCCGATTGATAAGTTACACACACACGCTCACACACTCACACACTCACACACTCACTCACACATACACACACAAATGCTTGCCTTCATGTGTAAATTAACAGACGACGTGAATAAGCATGAAAGATTTTTTCAGCGCAGTGATGTCACTGAGAAACAATATCTCTTTGTAACATTTGAAGTATAACATATTTAGGGCTTTCTTTTCCTGCTTTGCATTTCGCGTAAGCCATGCCACTCTTCAGAAGGTAAGCAACAAACATACACAAGATAAACAACGGCTTTTAAATTTGTTTGTATGGCTTCAACGTAGTTCTTTATTCGAAATCGAAAGTTACCAGAAGAGGGAGTTTCAATCTTGACTGTTATACTATTTATTTGAAGCAACACTCCTAAAGAATGAATGCGGAGATCAACAGCTGTGGCAAATTTTAAAACATAAGAAACATACCGATGGGTAACATTTAGTGTAATTTTAACTGTTCTTAGTTTGAAGATGACTTAGTTTTACGGAAGTTCTCTGAATAAAGTCTTTCCTCTTCTTATTACCTATTCTTTTATTCTCAAACTAAGAAAGTATTCTCGCTTAACTTGCTCGTTTCTGTTCCCTTCATAACCTGACAGCTGTCAGAAATTTAATTTTCTCTGCCTGTACCTGTCTAATTCCTCTTTTTCTATTTTAACGCTCTGTGTTCATCACCACTGCCGTAAAATTGGCAACTTTAATACTTGATGGAAATTTGACAGTCAAGCAGGGAGAGAACTGAAGCATTTTTATCTCATTTTTAGGTTGCTTTCAAAGTCGGAATAAATCAACGAAGGGAAATGAACTAGACAGATCTACTTTTGATATAGAGGCATTTACAGGTGCGTTAAAATTATACATCTCAAAATGAAAGAATTAATATCCAGGCAACATTCAAGTGCATCATAAACAGGTTGTTAAAGAGAGTTTTATAAACGTTACCAACTGCTGAACGACCTTGCCATGTCAAGTTTTTAAAACTCGAATTGCGATGAGACTTTACACAATATACTCTTACCGAAGGGTGGTACATAGACAAAGATATATAAAAATCAGGGTTTTGGTTGGAAAATTAAAATACCGGTACTCAACTAACCAAATATTTTTCAAGGCTGGCTCGAAGGGATGTTATCTGCACTTATCTTTTACGACAGGAGTTTCCTTTGGATGATCAGATCCCAATTAAGAGCCAGAATGTTACATAATATGGCATTATATAAATAGGTAATATCACTTACACAAAGCGAAAATTACCAGAAATATGTTGATTATGTCTTGTATTACATTTATGGAGATGAAATAATACTTTACACAAGTAATCACTGAAAGTTTCAATAGGAAAGAAGACATAGTTAATTCTTTTATTAATAAATTAATAATACTTTATTTTGTTATCTATTTATATACTCTCGGTATGCGTAGTAACATATGCTCTTAGCTAAGCTTACATTGTTTTATAATAATACTTGCCGATGCCTTTTGTTCTTGGTAATTTTTCAATGCTATTCTTATTGTTTTATTATTTTTATTACTATTGCTTTTATTATTGTTATTTTTATTTTCAGGTAGGTGACCAGAAGCCAGAAGCCATTTTCTTAACAAGCAGAACTTATAATTAGTAAGTATAATTATATAATGCATTGGGTATCATATATATTACGTAATAATTCTTAACCGAGGTTCCTTTGAATAAATCAGCTCAGAAAACTTAATCTTCTCTGTAAAGGCATATTTCAATGCGTGAGGTAGATGATGAAGAATCAAAACCAGTCCTTTAAAATCGTAAGTTAAAAATTCAGGTACGAAATTCCCATCGCTAACCATTTTATTAAAAGCCAAAGAAGCAAAAATACCCATAATACAAATGGTTTGAAGTCTGGAGCTAGTTGCAGATGAAGGTAAACAGAGAGCAGTCATATCACTAACTTATACCGCATTTGACTTTGCTTGTCTCGTGCCTAAAGAAAGAGAAAGGGATATATTGACACTGTTATGGCGAAGGCGGAAGAGTTCGACTCCCTTTCAGTGCTAGACTAAAACTTTAGTCTCAATGGACTTCCAATCATAAAGCATGTATTATACCCCACATCCCCACTTTGCCCGTTGGAAACGACCTTCCACTTTTATGGCCCTGAGACAAGTAAACCTAAAGGAATTTTAAGTGTGGCTGAAGGGTTTTAGATACTCATTTTTTCGTAACAGCACAATCTGATTCTATGTATTAGACAGTGCGTTTAACGCTTGTGTTTAATCCAGACGGTGACTGATGATTAATGGAATGAAGATGGAGCACCGCTGGAATAGACGGCGGGGAAAATCGTAGGAAACTCTCCGCTGCGTTGCCTTGTCCGTCACAAATCCCACATGCAGTCACCTGGGATCGAACCCGGCCCGCTTTAGTGAGAGGCGAATGGTCTAACCCAGCGCTGTCCAACGCAGCGTCCGTAATGTATTTTTCTGGCGCCCTTTATAACCAAATTTTATTCCGACGATTTCTAATATTAATTAAATATTTCCTACCAAAAGTCTTTCCAGTACACATCCATGAAGTATGTTTTTGTACACCTAAAGCTGTATTCATTACTTCCCTAACCAGTGTTTTTTCCTTTTTCATCTCAAAAGGATGCTTGCCGTAACGGTGGTTGTGATGGCGCCCGCGCCTTCTTAGCCACGAGTTAAATGCACTCGAGCACATGAGAAGGTGGGACAGCACTGGTCTAACTACTCGGCCACGGCGCAGCCTATACAGATTAAGAGTAGGCATATTGCATTGTGTGTGTGGGTGTCTGAACAACATAACTCAAAAATTAAAACTGACATAAATACCAAACTTGGTATTTAAATTCAGTGGCTTCCAAAGATGCGACATGAAGATTTGCAAGAGAATCCTCTTCTAAGGTTTAAAGGAAACTTTTTTTCAAAATGCTCTATTTTTATAAAAATGGCTCTTACGATTTCGAATAAAATACCACATGTAGAAGTATTTACATGAAAAAATGTACATCTTTCATTTTCTAGGAATAACTTGTGAAATCCTGTTCTTTTGGAAGAAATTTGGCACGTATAATATTTTATCACTGGTAAATGTTAGAGATAGACAAAATATAGATCTCTTTAAAACATTTCAGATAAATTTTATTCTTGAATCAGTAATACCCGATATAGCCATTACTATTAGCTCGAATTTTTATATTTCGTCGTGTTTAAAGTGCTGTCGCTGTTTGCTTGTTTCTCACGATGTTATAGAACGAGTATGAAATTTCAAACCCAGAATAAATCGTTATTGCGGTTTCCTATCTCCTTTTATCTACCACGAAATATATAATGGAACAAAGGTTTACTTGAATTAACATCATGTAGATCGAAAAATCGACTTAATAGTTTGTAGAAGCTATATAAAAATAAACAGTAGTGGGTAGAAAACGCCATGTAAACGTAACACACGAGGTTAAAAGCCTATATGACATACGTTTAAAAAGTTGCTCTATTTTTGTCGTGGGAATACAAAACTCGCCTTATAAAATCTCTACACTATAATAAGTCATTAATTTGGCACTGCGATATTTGTATTCAGTTATTCGGCTGCCTTCCAAATAATTAAATTCTATCAGAACCTGTTTTTACTTTCTGTACTACGTTAGTAAAGTAGAGGAAGTATTGTATTCCACCCAAAAATTCAATGTCGAGATTTCACCGGAAATATATGTTTTGAGGCCCCCTGAATGCAAAAAAAGTATTTTTAGAAAAAGGTCCGTCTGTGTTTGTCTCTGTGTACACCATAACTCAAAATCAACATTAGTATTTAATGTCTTTCAAGGATGCGACACGAAGATTGTGAAGAAAATAGCCCCACCCTAAACTATCCTTTACACGGAAAATTATTCGACAATTTGGATTTTCTTGAAAATGGCTGAAACAATTTTGAGTAAAACGCCATATCTTTAAGATATTTTTATGACAAATGAAATGCATATCTTGAATTTTCTGGCTATAGTCCGTGAAGTTCTGTTTACTCTGAATGACTTTTGCATACCTGATAAGGCGTAAGAGATAGTTCAAATCTTAGTATAGAACAAAAAGTAGATCTTGGTAAAACACACAATTTATGTCTGAATAAATCTTTTTGTTGAGTGAACCATTTCGGTGATATTCCTTGTGTAAGTTTTGGAGTACATATACTTCTGTCAAATGGAACATCGCTATTCATTTTCCTCTGTTAACCGTGCAAAGAGAACGAATTTGAAAGCTTTAAAAGATTTGACTATCGCTCAAAGCCTACTGTATTCTGATATTCCCGTAGCACGTGCAAGAAAACAAGCAATAACATAATTTGTACAAATGTTTATCCCAACTAACACGAAGCAGATGTTAGAATAAGAGTTGGTTAATACAAGAGTAAAAAGTCATGTGAGTGCAACACATCAGATTTTTTTATACACACTCCATTCGCTCCCTCAGTCATATTTCCACACTCTGTGGGGGTACAGAACTGTTCTCCTTAAAGAAAAATTTCCACCCACCGCCGGGAATGGAACCCGGGACCTCTGGATTCAGAAACCAGAACGCTAACTACTCGCCGCAGAGGCAGTCTAACCCAGTATTATTTACCTGTTTTCCAAACAGTGTTTATTAATCAATTGTGTTTATTCCAAGAAACTATTAACCTGAAATAAAGGTTCACACTCCTTATTTGAACCACTCTGCTTCACTGGAGCTTTTTGATAGGTAAATTTATGAATAAATGTGACGGCCTTTCCGAGAACCACCCACTGAGAACGTGCAGTCGATTTCGAGAGTACTCGGAATTAGAAGAAAATTCTCGGCCCAAGCGGATGATGAAATATCCCAATAAAGCTTAGTGTGTATTTAGTTTTAATTTTACATGCATTCTCAGAGAGAAGCAGAGGCGAGAAAAAATTCGTTATATTTCGCTTGCATCGCGAAAGCTTTTATCCCTTGTTAAGGAGGAAAACGGGATTGAGCAGGTAGCTAAATATAGCCAGCCACGAGTAGGAGGAACTTCACGCTGTTGTTTTGCGACGACTCCCTGCCCACATAGGCATCCTGCAGCATTATCTTCTCTGAAACAAATGCCTAACATTGACTTGTTATGTATACGCTTAACAGGATACACAATAAATAATAAGCCAAGCTAAGCTACAAGGGAGACACACACCTGAGTTTAAACGTGCGTGTAGGAAATCTGTTAACAGCTCAGATTACTTGTTTGCAGCCTTAGTCTCCTGCTGTTGATTGTATTCCCAGTTTAAGCTCGCAGCGACCTATCAAGTTCAAAAGCACACTGCCTTATATTCTCAGCACCTTTTCTATCCACTATTGTATATTTTTATACCTATCTGTTTTATAAATTATTTTTGACAGTTTCTTTTAGATACCGTCTTTAACTCCAATGGTCATATTGGCGGTCTCTCCTTTGAAACATTACCTATCGATAAAGACATTAGACGGCATTGGGGTAAGTAGATAACCTTTCGTACGTTAAAAGAGTTGCAGTAATCACGGGGGTAAATTCAGTCAATGGCGTGCTTATAAGAAGCGGGTGGGATGCCAGGCTAGCGTGTGTAGTGCGTGATAACACACAAGAATATCCTTAGAATATTTTCCATTTCACTTATAGAACTTTATTTTCCAGGTAATAAACTCTAACATTACGGAGGACAGACTGTAAATTGCCGTAAGAAAATCCATGCAAACTTGAGGGCACGTAAAATTAATATATACTGAGTGGAAGAGGACTAGTAATTGAAAGAAATTTAAAATATTTATTTAGAATTTAGGGGTTATTTCATATTTATTTATTAAAAGCGTGTTTGAATTCTTAAAAAAGATTGGAAACAGATAAATATATGGTTTGGAAAAATTAAATATTTGTTAATGATAAATGGGCTGGGGGATACGTGGGCCCCTAGAATATAAATTAATAAAGAGAGTTTGGAAAAAATAACAAAGGTTAGTAGATATGGGTGGGCAAACTTTATTTACACAAGAGATAAAAAGTTATTTAGCTTTTATAAGGAATGCAAAAATGAATCAGGGAGGTTTGTAAAAAGAAACAAACAGAAGGGAGTATTTGTTTTTGATTGTAAATATGGAAACTGAGACATGAAAGAAAGAAACTGATGAAGGGAGTATGTCCAATATGTAATGTTAGGAAAAATGAGATTTTATTTAGAATGTTTAGGAATACAAACATTGGAGAAAATAGTTGATTTGTAGAAAATAGTTGAATAGAAATAAAGGGTTAATAGGAAGAACAATTTTTCAAGATTAGTGCAATCCCCAAAAGTTCAACATCAAGAATTCACCCGAAATAGATATTTGGGATTCTCTGAATCTAACAAAAAAGCAATTTTTAGAAAAAGCTCCGTGTGTGTATTTCTGTGAAGAGCATAACGAAAAAGTCGATTAATTACCAAAGCTGGTATTTCCAAGGATGTGACATTAAGATTTTCAATAAAATCTTTTTCCCTAAACTACTCTTTAAACAAACATTTCTTCAAAAAGTTTGGTTTTCTCCAAAATGGCTGTAACGATTTTGATTAAAATACCATATTTAAGATATTTGCATTAAAAATAAAATGTCATCTTCGATTATTTGTGTATAGTTCTCATTCTGGATGACTTTTACATGACTGGTAAACCTAAGAGATATGCGAAATATTTCTACTTAAAATGTAGGTTTCTTAAAAGGCACATAATTTGTTTGCAACACATTTTTAGAGATAATCACATTCAAGATATTCTTTATTATTGTTTTGAATTATATATTTGTACGTTTCTCAAATATAAAGTCGTTATTCGTTTTTTAAGCCCTGGCCAAGTAAAGATAATGGAATCTCAAAGCCATCACGTAGTGACCAGCTCTTGAGGGATTCGATTGTCACTCTCATATTACCAATGCACCTATAAGGAACCATTTAACAAAAAAATTTCCACAAACGTTTATCTGGATTAGGTTAAGTAGATAAAACAAGCATTTTTAAGAATATAGATAAAGGTATGTGATCGTACACATTAGACATTTGTTCTATCTACTCAATATGAACCGACCAAACGGCTTTACAAAAGTATACAATTTCAGACCACTAACACTTCCAAAAGTGTATGGAAAATTCAAACCAATAACTAGGAATATCTCAAGAGTGGTTAATTACACAAAATAATTGTCACATAAACTGTCTAACTTGATGAGATCAATGTGTTTCGTGCAGTAAGCTTCCACTTATTCATTTACTCTTTACACACAATTTCTACAAAATACACTCCAAAGAAGAGGCCTCTAGACGGTAATTACGAGAAACATAAGCCGTAGACTTTATTAGTCATACAAATTTTAAACATACGCTATTTTATCATACCACTTTTGCAACAGTAGCGCAAAATTTAATTTAATATTTCAGATAAGCGCTTGTAAGAGATATGTCATGGCCACATTCACATCTGTTACTCAAAATATCCCTCTTCTTGCACTGTTAGTAGTGCGTAAAGTGAACCGTTCTAGTAGAGTTGTGCTCTTCCAAAACTACGGTCCCATAGCTCTGGTACAGTAAACAAATGACGTAGTAAATGTTAGGTTTACCGGTAGTGGAAAAGAACCATAATACAAGATACAATGAATTAAGAAATTTAATGGGGAATTCAAACATAATGATCACCAACAAAATTTTATCAAGAGTTTGGTCACTGTTATCAGAATAAAAATTGTACTTTTGGTTCAAAATCACTATCAGGGTCTTAATTCTAGTGGCGGCTGTGCTTAGAGGAGCTTCCAAATATTTTTGAAGACACTATTGTTCCGTACGTTAAATGGCTCTTTACATACCCTCTCTGTTTCGATAAGGTCCAAAGTTCAACGCTTTCGGTATCCAGAAGAATCTAGTAAAATATGGTCACATAATGTAAACAACGCGGTCGATATGAGGTAACGCCTGATTGGTATGCAACACACCTAACGTACCGGTAGCGCGGGTATGTTCTTAACTGGCCAATTCTACCAAGAAAACTACCGTAGTCTACACTGACTTACAGCAATCTACGGTAGTTCTACAACTCTACTGATACACCAGCAGTTAAACCCTGCAAGCCAATACATCAGAAAAGGTTTATTAGATGTAGTAGATTAGAAAACCTTTAAATTAAATAATTGTAATTATTTTGCACAAGTCTATATTTCATGTTTTATCGTAATCTTGTTCATTTTCATCTTGGAATCTGTTCATTTAAAGTGCTACTGTTTCGCTACAGGAAATTCCACTCCTTGTTTGGCTAGCAGTTTGTTGGCATAAATAAATAATAATTACCATGTGAAGGTCATTTAATCCTGGGATATAAAGTGTTTACAATAGTAAGTCACCATTGGGATAATTGTTTCTGATGTGAGACTGCCTTTGTGGTTTACCAGGAGAAATACGAACTGGCTTGAGAATTTAATGCCATTCTGGCAGTTTGTCACAATAGCTCAGTGGTTAGAGCGTCCGCCCGGCAAGCGGAAGGTCTGTGGTTCAAATCCCAGTTGTGGCATTGAATTTTTAAGTTCCAGTTCTACCTCTTAAACTTTGCTCACACACGGCTTGTGTGTTTAAAAACACCAACAGTAAGTTTGTTGGCATAAATAAATAATAATCCTGTAGTTATTTATTTTTAACCTATATTACCCGAGATAATGCTTACTCAGCGAATGCAGTACTACTTACTAGTTAATTTCTAAGTAAAATACATATATATTGCTCCACGTTTCTTTTTGGAATAACTAGGATCCCAGTGGAGTATCTCTATCAGGATATGTTCTTTATCCTTTGTCCATAAATTCTCCTTTACGACAGCTCTAGCTGAACGGTATTGCTATTCGAAGTCAAGGTCACGTTTTCTCGTAAAGTTTAAAGGTGACCACGTTGTTGCAGTCCATAAGAATGAAGCATGGTCCTACATATATGACACGTCATTTTGTAGATAAGAAAGTGTGTCACATAAATAGGTCAATGGCTAGTTTTCTTACCGTTTCTTTCCGTGCCAGAGGACCTTGGTTCTCTTTTTTGCAGTTAATATACAATATTTTACTAAGAACCTGATGCATTGCAGTTATATCCTAATGAAGACTATATTTAATATTGTTGACCTTTTTTGACAGTGCTAATGAATGTCTTCCAAAGCATGATTATTTTTTGCCGTTTGATTTTGTTCTACAAACACGTGGTAAGCTAAACCGTTATATACAGGATGGAAGTGAAATTATCCGCCAGACTTTAACAGCAAATTTCTTAATTTGTGAATAACAAGAAAATCTAATACGAAAACGTTGAAAAGTTTATAGTTTTCTAGAAAAAAATGTTTTTATCAAAAAAATTTATTGGCACCTGACTGAATTATTGTTCATTGAAGGTCCTTGATTTATAGCTATATTCATAGAAAATTGAATAAACGACAACTTTTTCCCTTGGTGTATTTCTATAGGTTCAAGGGTTTTTGTGTAAATTAAATTTAAAAGAACCCACAATTTGTTGCCTTTTTGTTTTATACCAGCCTACCTGGAAAATCCACCCCTTTGTCCAGATATCATTCACCGCAAAGGGTACCGTTAGCTGACACTGTGTGCTAGTGGCCTGCCATGAAATAGTTCTACCAACATGGCTTTACCAAACCTCGTCTACACGCATTCAAAAAATGATTTTATCAGTTTTGTCCACTGCAGGGACAGTTCAACTATTTAGCTCTGCTGGCATCTTCAGAAGATGAATTAAAACGTTCAGAACTTAATTTTAACAAAATAGGAATAAAATATTACACGAAAATCTATAAACAAAAAATAAAATTACGGCTTTCTGTTAAAACATATTTTGCTATGAACAGGGTATTTTCGATTTAAAATATTGGAAAGAATGAATTATTTCACATATTTCGTATACTCTTTTTCCAGAAAATCACAACAAAAACATGGGAATAACTCATAACATGATGAAACCTTCCCTAGTACAAAGACATACTAGAATCCACTTATAGAGGACCTTGGCAAGACCTATACTTTGTTACGGAAGTAAAGCATTAACACTGAGGAAAAAAGATGAAAACACAATAACGACCAATGAAATTAAATTCACGAGGTATACAACAGAGTGTACAAAATGGTATCAAACACATTGAAGATGCACTAGACGAATTACAAATAGAACTGCAACTATATAAAGAATTATCATAAGAACTGGTTAAATCATGTATATCGCATGCATAAAAATAGAATCTTAAAAGTGATGCTTCAGTATCGTCCAAATGCAAAGAGATTTTTAGGTCGTCCAATGAAACGCTGGGCTGAAAATCAAATGTAAGGTTATAACACGTATTATGGTCTAATATGTACTTGGAAGGAAGAAAAAGAAGTTATGGGCATTCTATACTGCTTCCTCGGGCCCTAATGACCTACCTGTCCACGGGCCCTTAAACCTTACTCACTCACTCCATACTGCTACCATGCTGTATAGATCTTTTTTTTCTCTTATCAAACCCGGATTAAACTCATTAACTGCTCAATGATGGTCATCATAATCACATAAAGTAATTAAACTTAAACTGAAAATTCATATTCAGATATTCATGTTCAAGTTCAGACTAATGAAGAGCATTTTTATCGGGGTATGCTTGAGAATACGTATTGTATTTTCTCAGTAGTGTTTTGGTAGTTATTGTATTCTTGTAACAATTTCTAGCACATGTTATTTTCATTTAATTGCCGTCCTTTTTCCGTCTTGTTTATCTGAGAGCTGCTGCTGTCGTTTCTTGTTCTGGTCGTTTGATGTACTTTTTTACACGTTCAAATTTTCTTCTTCTTCCAAGACCTTCACGGAATGGAAACACAGAGAAGTAATTAACGCTTTCCTTTTCCTCAATCTTGAGTTTTCTTTAGCTTCTCACAGGCCCTGCACCCACCCTTCAAAAAACTGAATAGAGCTAGACACATTAAAATAATAACGTATTTACCTAGACGTGCATAGTTTATTATTTCAGAACGCCAGTCCCTTTCTTTCACCCGGTATAAAAAGATTCTGCCTGCTTCTTCTGCTCTGAATCCTTCCACCTGCAACTCATTTTGTGCCATTTCTTTGCTACCCATTGGCATGTCTACGTAAGCTTTACCTACCTCCCCCCTTCCGCCCCCTAAAGCTGGTTGCCTTCATTTCTTCATTTAGTTTCCTCTCTGGAATCTGCGTCACTGTTTTTGTGTAGACCGCAGGGAAAGAGCTCGTGCGTTCTTTATGAAATAAAATTCATTTTTGATGGTTTACTCCGACCAGACCGGGATGCTTCTTTTGTTACAAGCTGTGTGAGGTAAACAAGAGTGTAGATGTACGCACACCGTAAATTCCAGGCGCGTTCGGTATTTTTTTCTTTGTGCGACCGTGCTTCCCCTAGTCTCACAGAGGAAATTTAGATCTCCAACACAGGAGCTTGTTTCCAAGAAAACTCGTTCATTCGGGGGTTTAAATACACAGTATTAGTTGACGAAGTAGATTATCGAAGCACTTGTCACCTAAGCTGACTGCACATGTACGGACAACACCAGTTCCTGCAACGTGAGCTTGGCACGTATGAGAATAGGAAGTCGCCTGTCCGAACTTTAATAAATTACTAGCTAGGGTAGTTTAGGGTGGGGCTATTTTCTTCAAAATCTTCGCGTCGCATCCTTGAAAGACATTAAACTTAAATACCAACTTTGGTTTTTAAACCGACTTCGTTTTTGAGTTATGCTGTCCACAGACACACCGACAGACACACACACACACATACACACACGCGGACCTTTTTCTAAAAATGTTTTTTTTTTTTTTTTTTTTTTTTTTTTTTTTTTTTTTTTTAATTCAGGGGGCCTCATAACATATTTCCGGTGAAATCCCGACATCGAATTTTTGGCTGGAATACAATACTTCCTCTACTTACCAGTAGAGAAAGTAAAAAATCGAAATGCTTTTAATTCCTGGATTTCGTTTTCCTCAGTTGGTAGACGGAGTAAGCAGAAGTGTACTAATAGTCTTTTACTGCTTCTTCACTTCAAGGAGTAGCCTTCTGGCCTGTTCCGACTCCACAACACCCAACGTTTTCTCAGTCTTCCTATATATCTCTCCTTCCTGTAGGTCTATATTCCAATACTTGTCTAACTATTTTTTCTGTTCCCATTCTTCCTACATGCTTGGTCCACCCAGTTTTCGCTTCCTCTATTCTTTCATTCATACCATATATATTTAATTCCTTTCCTATTTCCGAATTCTTTATTTGGTCTCTCAGAGTACATCCTTTTACTTTCCTTAGGAATTTAATTTCTACGGACTCTTTCATTTTTTCATGTTTCTTATTTATTGTCCAAGTCTCACTTCCGTATGTAAGCAATAGTGTTGCCATTACTTTATAGAATTTCATCTTTGTATCTTTCCTGGTTTTGTTCTATTTATCGTAGCATATATCACTTGAAGTTTGGCTAGATTATTGGAGATGTCATAATATCCATAACTTATATCACACCCTAGTAAGAGAAAGTGAGATACTGTTCTATTGGGTATTTTCCTTTAAAGGCCATACATTTGATTGTATTTTCTGATATTTTCGGGGAATATACTTTTTTTTTTCAAAACACTGCGTCCCCTACCTCGGTCCATTACAGGCGTCATGAGTGGGGTGCAGACTGGAGGTGGGACGTGGTCAGAGCCCTCGCGGGCGGCTATGCGGTTTGCGCAATCATGGGTCGCTACTTTACACTCAAGTACCTCCGCAGTTGACCTCTCAGAGACCTAACAAGGCTGAGTTCACCCCGGACCAGGCCTTCCAATGGGAGAAAATCCCCATGCCGGTACCAGGAATGGAACCCGAGTCTCCCGCAGGAAGTAATGAAGCTACTTTAGTTTATTTTTTATAGAATCTAACATTACTTTATGCTGCAGTATTTAAATTTACATTTTATATACGAAGGAGCCCCACTAATATTCGATGACCTGACCTCCCCAGATTCAGACGTCTTGTGTTACTATTTGTGATTATTCTAATTAAAACAGCTACTGACCTAGCGCATAGTCTTCGTATAAAGTTATAACTGCTCGGTTACGCAGCTTTCTAATAGGAATATTTGCACGCAAGAACATGTACGATATTCACGTCTAACTTCATTTGGTTTATCTTCTTTTAGGGGCTATACTTTTTTCTTTAAGACGTAAGTGCTCTTAGTTTTTAAAAGAAGTTTGAGACACTGGTATCTCTTTTCTACCAATCTACCTCCACATAACAAATTGCACATATTAAATATCAGTATCCTATATAAAGTCTTTCACTAGCAAATTCTAACTCTGGAATGAACTTTAACTGACGAAGCCTCACTCATCTCAAAAACTATTATAACTGAGCATTAGAAGGAAAAATCCCTAAAACAGCCACACTTTGACATATTTGTCTTAACATGCTTTTTAGATGGACACTACGTTTTTTTCTCCTCTGTCAAACGTCAAAGTACGATTTTGTGAGCAGGGATGAAATCCTAATTGCCTTTGGAACGTGTGATATTCCAATTTTAACTTTCGGATTGTGAATAGAATACAAGGTTAGACGTCTAAACGGTGAATCGAATTTACGTTTAAGCAATAAAATAACAACTCTGACGTGTTTCACTTACACGAGTTCTTCTACTTTTGTACTAACCATTCTCACAAACTTCTATTGCTATATCTTCGTGTTAGTTGAGATAAACATTTGCAGAAATTATCTTATTTGTTATTTTCTTGTAGGTGCAAGGCGAATAAGGGAATACATTAGACTTTGAGCAATAGTCAAATCTTTTAAAATCTTGAAATTCCATTCTCTTTGCATGGCTAAGATATTAGAAATAAATAAAAATCTTCCATTTGACGAAAGTTTAAGTACTCCATAACTCACACAAATAATAAGAAATGTCTCCAAAATGGTTCACTCCGCAAAAAAATTCCTTTGGACATAAATTGTGTTTTAACGAGATCTGCATTTTTTGTATAGTAAGACTTGTTCTATCTCTATAAGTTATTTAAAAGTCATCAAGAACAAACAGGTCTATATAGGCTATAGCCAGAAAATTTAAAATATAAATTTCATTTGTAATAAAAATATCCTGAACATATGCCATTTTAATCAAAATCGTTGGTAATTTTTGAGAAAATCAAAATGTTCCAAAAGTTTTCCATGTAAAGGGTAGTATAGCTTGGAGAAATTTTCTTCAAAATCTTCGGCTCACATCCTTGAAAGACACTAAAGTTAAATACCGCCCGCGCGCAGACCCTTTTTTTAAAAAAAAATTTTTAGGGGGCCTCACAACACGTATTTCCAGTGAAATCTCCACATCCAATTTTTGGGTGGAATACAATACTTCCTCTAGTTACTGTAGGTAGTAGAGAAAGTATAAATTTAAATACATTTCGGTTTTTCGCCGAAATTATGTATTTTGCTCTAAAACACATCCATTGCGAAAATTCACTTTAAAATTTCGTAATTTTGGTTACTGTTACTCGTGTTCAGGAAGGATACATTTTATTTTTAAAGGCATCGCTTTTATCGCGACTCCAAAATTCTTTAGTCTCTTTCTCAGACGGGTAAATTGTAGTGATATTTTTCGCCAGTAGTGCTAACA
The DNA here is from genome assembly GCA_030765045.1 of Tenodera sinensis. Taxonomy (NCBI): domain Eukaryota; kingdom Metazoa; phylum Arthropoda; class Insecta; order Mantodea; family Mantidae; genus Tenodera; species Tenodera sinensis. The sequence continues at coordinate 81,505,230 of CM060970.1, read as the reverse complement.
GAAGTGCAGAAGCTATGCTACGAGTAATGAGGAAGTTTTGCATGTCAGACGATGTTCCCTGTAATAGATTCTACAGGCATATGCTGACTGACATCTTGACAGGCCGTCATTGGTTACATTTCTGACGATGGAGAATTCTACGCAAGCTGGTATGTTTTGATGGATGGCCAACGGGTAATGGGAAAGCTTCACTTGCGGATTTGAATTAGAATCAGATGCTGACTGCAAGGAATTCAGAGGCGTGTGCCAGGAGCGTAGATGTCGAGTAAAATGTGCAGTGTTTCACTGCGATACCCCACATGTTATGTTTAAGTAAATAAAATGTTTATTTGACTGCACGTAAAGGGAAAGTTATCTCCATTAATTATCAAAATTGGTTTTTTCATTTTCATAAATGAAACTATTTCGAACACATTCTAAAAAAAGTCTGGGATGTTGAGCCCACGTCATCTTCTTTACTGACCCTTGAACAAACTATTCTTAGTAACACTTATTCTTCTATCTACGAGGATCACAAAAACCTTTTCATTTTGTAAAGAAAGTTTAATAGGTAAAACCAGAAAGAGAAGTAAACAAAAGATACGTAAGCGGACTGACATCTTTATATAGTCGCCAACTCCCATCGTGATTCCAGTTTCATTATACCCTGTTCATAGAAGTCGGTTCAATTGGAGTAAAGCCGTCTGTGGACTGCAGTTGGACGGTGTAAGGTCTCAACTGCAGGGTCCGGAATGTGCCGAATCACAAAGATTATCACGTCATCTATGAACAATGTATACTATCATCATCAACCCTTAAGATAGGACAGATAGACCTGTTTCGACTTCGAAGAGACCTTCTCAGAGTCTCCGTGGTCTTCCAACTTCTCTGCTAAAACTGCAAGGCCTGCTTGGTAAGTCTTCCTTCCGGCATTCAAGAGATAGAACCATGCCATTTCATTTTATACGTCCTGACTTTGTCGTTTAAATGAAACATTTTAGTTGCTCTCTCATTGTTTCACTTTTAATATGTTCTTTGAGACTGCAGCCAGCTACGTACCTCAAAAATTTCATTTCAGCCGCTTCAGTTATTCTTTTGTCATTTCTATTCAAGGTCTAGGTCTCGGCTCCATAAGATATAATGGGCACCGCCATAGTTCTATAAAACCTCAATACGCTATCTCTTGTTTTGTTTTTCAATGTTCGTTTCATAGTATCACAGAGATTTAAAACAAAAGCAAACATATATCATATTCATGACAAGTATTACATCCCAAGTTCCCGAGGTCGCGGGTTCAAACCCACACCGATGGATTTTAACTGTGCTTAAAAACGACAGCTCCATGTCATAGATTTGCTGGCATATAAACGAACTCCTGCGGGACAAAATTCCGGCACAGTGGCGACGCTGGTATGATCCTGGCAGTTGACAGCGTCCCTAAACAACAAAATACTTCAATTTAAACATCCCAAGTAGCTAAAATATTTCACTTGTTCCAGCCTTTTGTTTCTCAGGAGCAGCTTTGACCGCTTTGGGTATTTACCAATGAAATCCATAACTTTCGTTTTCTCTGTGAAATAATCAAATTGTACTTTGACATTGTTTAGTCGAGTTGGTACAAAGCTACTTGTAGTCTCTCTACAGTATCTGCCAGAATGACCTGATCATTTGCAAACGGGGCTGCATTTAGCGTGGTTCGACCTAACTTAAAATCTATTTTCAACTGCACTTGCCAATCGGCAACTGCTGCGTCAATATAAATATTAAAAAGGGTTGGCGAATTGAGGAATGTATACCATCTGTGGTTATTACTATGGTACTTTCAGTTGTCCCCATGCGCGCCACGCATGTTCCTCTGAACTTCACTGGGGTTATGCCCTTTAACCTAGAAACCTCGTTAGGTCCCGGAGGGGTCAACTGAGGACCACTCGAATAAAGAAGTAGCGACCCTGGGTCGCGAAGGCCGCAGCGCCGGGCGGTAAGCCGTGGACCGCGAAGGGCTACTGCACTAGGGATTAACTTGTGCGTCATCTTTGTTGCATACTTGACGCTTCTCTCGCTAGCCGTCCACATGAAAAATAACATCTGTAGTAAAAGCTTCAAATTATATCCTGGTGAAATTTCAACATCCCAGCCCTAATACCCAGGCAAGAAAAAAGTTATGTGCGTTATTTTCCGATTCACCCTTCTACTTACAGAAATGGCTTTATTGCATTCTTTCTTGTAGAGACAATGGGATTGGGCCAATCGCTATGCAATGCTATTAAAATTGGTTCTCTTTGCATAGTCTAGAGAAAAAGAAATAAAGAACAACGAATTCCCATTTGGGAAAAGGATTTTTTTTTTTAACGTCTTCAACTGGAAGGATGATATCAATGCCTCCGGTGTGCCGATAAGTCTACTGATATGCGACTGTCACTTTTAAGCACAATTAAAAATCATCGGTTTGAGCTGATTGATCTTGAGATGAATAGGTCAGCGCCTAACCAACTGAGGCACCCAGAACGGCAGCTTATGAAGGTAGTTTCATTCTGAACTATTCATTTTTTTCTCTTGTTCATACAAAGAGTATCAAAGCCATCATATAGCGATATATAGCGATCCGTTTTGTTTTTTTTTAATTCGATTCGGCGCCCCTGAACTTTAAAATGCGCTTCAGATTAGCTACCTCACACCACTATGTTACTGGGCTACTCGCGGCCGGTAAACAAGGGCAGCAATAGTTGGGACGGAATAAACACGTATTCTGGGCGGTTCAAGAAGCTTTCGACTGCCGGATTCTTTGGAGAATTTTCGAGGAAAACGTGCATTTTCCAGAGACTTCGACGGGACCTAACACTCGGCTATATAAGGGAGCTGTACCAATAAAACAGTCAGTTGCTTGTTAGAGTTGAGTTGAATTTGTGTAGCGGACGGGCAGAGCTTTTAAGTGTGTGTTAGTTCACTCACTGTTAAGACAAACTGTCTCACAAACAACTGTCTCTGACGATACACTCACTAAAACAGAGTAGTTGAACTGTGGGCAGTTTTAGTGAAGTGTGTATCAAGACTAAAATAAGATAGAACAGCTGATTTGCAGGACATAACAAATTGCAAGTTGTGTTAACGATAAACCAGTTTTGTGATTCAGTTTTTAAGAGAAGTAAAGTGACGGAAAAAAGTAATCGGATTTGTCGTTTGTCACAGTATTGTATTTATTTTATTTATGTCTACAACGAAATGTATAAATATGTAATAAAGACTTCTGTTTATTATCAAGAAGTATACAGAAGAATAACCTTTTTTAAAATAGCCTGTAGAAAACAGAACAGAGAAGATCACGGAATGCAACTCATCAAATTTTGTTAAATGCTGCTGCAATTTGTTCATCTTTTCTCTGTGATGATTCTTGCAACAGTGTTTGATCTCTTAAGGCGTCTCATAATCGACGTTTAAATACGAATGTTATTAGTGCGAAAACAGCTTTAGGGGTTGTTGTACTTAAGCAGTTAACACAAGGGTTTGCGTATCAGTTCTCTCGTATCCCTAGCAGCAGGTAGATCTATAATGCTCACGATAATGTTTAGTATGTCTTGGCTCTAACCTCACAGTTCCATTTGGCCACTTTCCAGCACACTCTGCACTTCGTATCAATAAAGAAATTATATAAGATATAATTCAAACTTATCGCTATGGCCATACCCTGGTATCTTTCCAAATAAAGTTTACAACATTGCGCAGCAATAAAAACACAGGAGAGAGCTCGGGAAACCTGGTTTATTGTGTCGAATGTATACATCCACTGGAAGACGCCATAGCAGCTCAGAAAATGTTGAAAATGTCGAACTTTAAATCTACAATAAACCTGGAGAGAATGTTACAACTTCTGTTTAGTGCTTTGAAAAAAATACCTAAGTATATCCATGGACACTCTAAGTTCTTCAAAGTCATTTACTTCACGAAAATATAGTCTCAACTAGCAGGAAAAATCAACTTATTAGATAAGCAGTAAGCAAATTTGAATTATTCACAACTTTATAAGATACTGCTTTACGAGGTGGAATTTACGTTAACATACAGGAACGTAAGATTTGAATTTCCATGAATTATGCACTTTAAAAACTAGAGGCGATTTCTTTATCTGTTCTAGAAAATGTATTACTTGCTGAGAATAAAACAGTTTTGTTCATCGTATAACTTAATACTAAGAGATAAATCGTAGAAAAGAAATTTGGGAGCACAAGTCGACTAATATGGCAGGAGAAATTATAGCAATAAAAATGTTGGGTGTGAAGGGAACAAGAAAAGTTTAGGAAACATAAAATAAAGTAATGTGAGTGCAACACATCAGATTTTTCTCCACTCTTGTACTGACCATTCTTACAAACTCTTATACCCCTATCTTCCTCGTGTTAGTTGAGATAAACATTTACAGAAATTTGTTATTGCTTATTTCCTTGTAGGTGCAAGGGGAATATGGGAATACAGTAGGCTTTGAGCGATAGTAAAATCTTTTAAAGCTTTGAGATCCCGTTCTCTTTGCACGCTTAACATATTAAAAATGAACAACGATGTTCCATTTCACCAAAGTTTTAAGTTTTCCGAAACTGACACACATAACAAGGAATATCTCCGAAATGGTTCACTCTACAAAAAATGTATTTAGACATAAATTGTGTGTTTTAGGGCCATATACATTATTATACAGTAATATTTTATCTATCTCTTACGGTTTACGAGTTATTCAAAAGTCATCCAGACTAAACAGGACTACATAGGCTATAGTTAGAAAGTTCAAAATATACATTTCATTTGTCATAGAAATATCTCAAACATGTGGCATTTTAATCAAAATCATTAGAGCCGTTTTCAAGAAAATCAAAATTTTCGAAAAATTTTCCATGTAAAGGGTAGTTTAGGGTGGGGCTATTTTCTTCAAAGTCTTCGTGTCGTATCCTTAAACATTAAACTCAAATACCAACTTTGGTATTTAGCCGACTTTTCGTTTCTGAGTTATGCTGTCCACAGGGTGACAGACACGGATCTTTTTCTAAAAATGCTTTTTTGGATTCAGGGGTCTCAAAGCAATTTTTCCGATGAAATCTCGGCATCGTACTTTTGAGTGGAATAGAATACTTCTACTTACCCGTAGAGAAAGTAAAAATGAATAAGAAGAGACAGCGATCGTAAAAAGTTACATCGTTAAGGAAACTGAAAGCAAAATCTACAACGAAAAAGACGAGATTGGATAAGGATTTTGTTAGAAATCATTGTATCAGAATATAATTTGCTAATCGGCGCTACTATTATAAAAGCTTCATCAAAATGAAAGAATTAAACTATTTGTTCATATTACAATATTGTTTCAAAGCTTATGTTCTAGCGTCCATTACTCTGAGAAAAATAGCAATCTCATGCAACGATTGAGACTATGGCGAGGCAACCGAAGGATAAGAAAAGTGAAAATGACATCTACATTCCACTTAGTGCTCTAAAATGTATTTACCTCCATCGGCTATTCACTGGAAGTTCAACACACATTTTGTCAGTTGGGTAAATATTGTCGCCTTGGCCATCGGCAAGGAAGAGTTAAGTTCGCTGTGCAACAGGGATAGAGGTCGTAAACTACGTGATCGCCAACGTTGGCAAAGGCGAGCCGAAGCACCGCAAACATGCTAGGATAAGAAAAGCACCGCAAACATGCTAGGATAAGAATGTTGCAGACGCAGCACGGCTCGCCGACTAATGCGCACCCATGCAATCCCGGCCCTAGGACACACACACACTACTGCAGAGGCCTATGCCTCAGGAGTCGCACAGAAGCTGCAACCTGACCACCTAGGAAAACAGCGGAAAACTGTAGGTATATAGTGTACATAGTGAAGCGAATAGTAGTGCAGTGCGTGAGCGGGGACGCATATTTTTTGGTGTGCCCAGTGTGTGTGTGTGTGTGTGTGTGTGTGTGTGTGTGTGTGTGTGTGTGTGTGTGTGTGTGTGTGTGTGTGTGTGTGTGTGTGTGTGTGTGTGTGTGTGTGTGTGTGTGTGTGTGTGTGTGTGTGTGTGTGTGTGTGTGTGTGTGTGTGTGTGTGTGTGTGTGTGTGTGTGTGTGTGTGTGTGTGTGTGTGTGTGTGTGTGTGTGTGTGTGTGTGTGTGTGTGTGTGTGTGTGTGTGTGTGTGTGTGTGTGTGTGTGTGTGTGTGTGTGTGTGTGTGTGTGTGTGTGTGTGTGTGTGTGTGTGTGTGTGTGTGTGTGTGTGTGTGTGTGTGTGTGTGTGTGTGTGTGTGTGTGTGTGTGTGTGTGTGTGTGTGTGTGTGTGTGTGTGTGTGTGTGTGTGTGTGTGTGTGTGTGTGTGTGTGTGTGTGTGTGTGTGTGTGTGTGTGTGTGTGTGTGTGTGTGTGTGTGTGTGTGTGTGTGTGTGTGTGTGTGTGTGTGTGTGTGTGTGTGTGTGTGTGTGTGTGTGTGTGTGTGTGTGTGTGTGTGTGTGTGTGTGTGTGTGTGTGTGTGTGTGTGTGTGTGTGTGTGTGTGTGTGTGTGTGTGTGTGTGTGTGTGTGTGTGTGTGTGTGTGTGTGTGTGTGTGTGTGTGTGTGTGTGTGTGTGTGTGTGTGTGTGTGTGTGTGTGTGTGTGTGTGTGTGTGTGTGTGTGTGTGTGTGTGTGTGTGTGTGTGTGTGTGTGTGTGTGTGTGTGTGTGTGTGTGTGTGTGTGTGTGTGTGTGTGTGTGTGTGTGTGTGTGTGTGTGTGTGTGTGTGTGTGTGTGTGTGTGTGTGTGTGTGTGTGTGTGTGTGTGTGTGTGTGTGTGTGTGTGTGTGTGTGTGTGTGTGTGTGTGTGTGTGTGTGTGTGTGTGTGTGTGTGTGTGTGTGTGTGTGTGTGTGTGTGTGTGTGTGTGTGTGTGTGTGTGTGTGTGTGTGTGTGTGTGTGTGTGTGTGTGTGTGTGTGTGTGTGTGTGTGTGTGTGTGTGTGTGTGTGTGTGTGTGTGTGTGTGTGTGTGTGTGTGTGTGTGTGTGTGTGTGTGTGTGTGTGTGTGTGTGTGTGTGTGTGTGTGTGTGTGTGTGTGTGTGTGTGTGTGTGTGTGTGTGTGTGTGTGTGTGTGTGTGTGTGTGTGTGTGTGTGTGTGTGTGTGTGTGTGTGTGTGTGTGTGTGTGTGTGTGTGTGTGTGTGTGTGTGTGTGTGTGTGTGTGTGTGTGTGTGTGTGTGTGTGTGTGTGTGTGTGTGTGTGTGTGTGTGTGTGTGTGTGTGTGTGTGTGTGTGTGTGTGTGTGTGTGTGTGTGTGTGTGTGTGTGTGTGTGTGTGTGTGTGTGTGTGTGTGTGTGTGTGTGTGTGTGTGTGTGTGTGTGTGTGTGTGTGTGTGTGTGTGTGTGTGTGTGTGTGTGTGTGTGTGTGTGTGTGTGTGTGTGTGTGTGTGTGTGTGTGTGTGTGTGTGTGTGTGTGTGTGTGTGTGTGTGTGTGTGTGTGTGTGTGTGTGTGTGTGTGTGTGTGTGTGTGTGTGTGTGTGTGTGTGTGTGTGTGTGTGTGTGTGTGTGTGTGTGTGTGTGTGTGTGTGTGTGTGTGTGTGTGTGTGTGTGTGTGTGTGTGTGTGTGTGTGTGTGTGTGTGTGTGTGTGTGTGTGTGTGTGTGTGTGTGTGTGTGTGTGTGTGTGTGTGTGTGTGTGTGTGTGTGTGTGTGTGTGTGTGTGTGTGTGTGTGTGTGTGTGTGTGTGTGTGTGTGTGTGTGTGTGTGTGTGTGTGTGTGTGTGTGTGTGTGTGTGTGTGTGTGTGTGTGTGTGTGTGTGTGTGTGTGTGTGTGTGTGTGTGTGTGTGTGTGTGTGTGTGTGTGTGTGTGTGTGTGTGTGTGTGTGTGTGTGTGTGTGTGTGTGTGTGTGTGTGTGTGTGTGTGTGTGTGTGTGTGTGTGTGTGTGTGTGTGTGTGTGTGTGTGTGTGTGTGTGTGTGTGTGTGTGTGTGTGTGTGTGTGTGTGTGTGTGTGTGTGTGTGTGTGTGTGTGTGTGTGTGTGTGTGTGTACAAATACTCAAAGTACATAAAATCAAAGGCCACAAACAAAAACTGTTCTCGGTGACCTAAAGCTGGTCACCGTATGGTTTTTTTGATAACCCCAAAACTGTATATATTGTACAAATTGTTAACTATATCACCATGTCAATTGTACCCTGTAAGCCGGGAAAACTAGAGGCGGTTTTGGGAACGCCGAGTGAGGTTCGTTCTAGAAGCTTCCAGTAAAGATGCCGAGAATTGTCGAAGCTAAGCGAACCCGCACGAAGACACTCGGTTGGAGAATGCGTAGTAAAATGGTCGCTAATTGCTACATTGATATCATTATGTAAATGATATGTAAATACAGTAGCAACCGTAAGGTCAAAATTGTGTTGGTTATGCTTTTTGTTGAGAGCAGATTTCACCCATGAAGTTAAAGGAAATAGTAATAAAAAGATATTCGAATTAGCATTTTGTTACAGTATCCCATATTGGTATTTGAGAAAATAAGATCCTTATCCGTTTTTGAGAACATAAAACATCAGCATGTTCACAGTAGGCACGCGTCGGCACTCGCACGCACACACGCACACACAACTCATACAAAAACCGATATTTTCCAGATAATAGTTTTTTTTATTCGGGGGATCTCAAAATATACATTTTCGATGAAATCAGTATATATGTATGTGGCAGAAGATGTAAGAAATACCGCTGCATGCACAGTTGAAATGTCATAAGAATCACATAGGGTATTGTTAAAATAGAACTTTAGTGTTATTAGTAATAGTAGTGTATCACTGTAGGAAAAATAGGAATAACAGAACTTTGTTCTCTTTTGAATGAAAACAGGGCTTTACTGACTCATTTTTCCATACACCAGAAACCTCGCATCCAATCTGTTGCGTCATGCATACTTTTATTCTCCATTTTTCATCCTCTATCTTTCCTTTTATCTCCTTCAAGATGCACATCTTCTTTTATCTTGCACGCAACGCTCTCTTGCCCCTGTATTTACTGAATGCAAATCCATTTTTAATGCCCCTCGAGCGAAGCTGGTTTGTGGTATTGTAGCATCACCTTTGTCTCCAGTTCTACTTGAGGTTCCATCTTCTTTTCTTCGCCTACTCCCTCTTCTTTTATGCCGGATAACGTAGAAAAACACCTGGTAATTTCTCAAATACATTCACCAAGATTCTCTTGTTGAAATATAGGGTATCTCCTCGCAGTGTGTTTGCTCACGTATAAAGAAATATTTGTTATTCCCTAATGTGTATTGCAGCTATATGCAAACAATTCTGTCGACCTCCTCCAGTGCGAAACAACGGTTCTTCCTCTTAACCCCTTCATGGCCCGTTTTATTCTAAGAGTGTTACAAGTCTGCTGTTGTATGCATGACAATAGTTTATGGGTGTGCTTTGCACGAACTTGTTTTCAAATTTTTACTTTCACTACCTATTTTCACAAACATATGAAAGTAATAATATGCAATGGAAAAGTGTTAGGTACATTAAATATTTACAGAATGTACATGTCCTATGTTATATGTAAGTAGATACTTTAATTTTGCCCTTTTTGCAGTTTTATTATACTAGACATTTTGGTATAATCTAAACTGCACTCTTCCATAAATTCTGAAACCGAAATTATAATGTGAATATAAGTAATTAATAATAGAAAGAATAAAAAGGAGATTCTAATCAATAGTTAAGGGGAGAACATTGTTAATAAAGCTGAATATATTAAAGTCTCAAGAATGGAAACCTAGGCAGATTAGATGAGTGATAAGATTACAATTCGCTTTCGAGCAAAGCCTAGAGAGTTCAGCGGGTTGATTCTTATCTTGCCATGACGTACTCAAAAGTTGACCAATGAAAATCGCTTCCTTCGCGTCGCCCACGCGATCACGTGCAAGGCAACTCGCATTCGTCTGGAATCGCGCAGCCAGTACACATGCAATTTTGTGTTATCTCCTGTAGCTGGCGCGTATACATAATTCGGCGGTCGCTAAAGTGTGACAAAGTTCAAGTATTATAGCGTTGCAGTTGGAGTTAGAAAGTTATATTCTATTTAGATATCGTTGGCAGTTCTCTACAAATCTGTAAATTTGCAAATAAAGTCGAATGTTTGTTAATTCTTAGTTTGGTTCCATTCATGATAACACAAGTACCTAGGAAGCATACTTCCCAAGGCCTTAAAAAGGGTTAAGGGATCCTGGGACTGAAAATTACCGAAAAATTATCAAATTCACGATTATTAGATATATGCATATAAATGTTCCCCAAACCTTCAGTCATTGGTTAGCATAATCCAAGTGTGTAGAACAATTTGGTTTCTCTTGACTTTACATTTTTACTTGCTGTACTACTTCTGTCTTTCAAAGATGCGACAAGAAAATTTTGAAGAAAATTCCTCTACCATAAACTACCCTTTATTTTTATGACAAATGAAATTTATATTTTGAATTTTCTGGCTATTGCCCATGCAGTTCTGTTTAGTCTTGATGACTTTTACAAAAAAATGTAGGTCTCGTTAAAACACACCAGTTATGTCCAAATGTATTTTTTGATGAGTGAACGATTTCGGAGGTATTCCTGGTTATTTGTGTGAGTTTTGGAATGTTTAAAATTTGGTCAAATGGAAGAGAGTTTTTCATTTTTTTAATATCTTAACCGTATAAAGAGAATGAAACCGCAAAGCATTAAAAATTTGACTATCGCTCAAAGCCTACTGCATTCCCATATTCCCTTTGCACCTACAAGTATATATGTAATAAGATAATTTCTGCAAATGTTTATCTCGACTAACATGAAGATGATATAGGAATAGGAGTTTCCAAGAACAATTACTACAAGAGTAGAGAAAGTCATGTGAGTGCAACACATCAGATTTTTTAATACACTATCTGCTCCATGCGTATTAAATTTTGTGCTGAGCTCCTAGCACGTGGTCCAGTTACGTGATTCTTAATCTTTGGTTTCAAAATCTGAAAATTTCCTTAGCTTTAAAAAAACTAAATACAACAAGAAATTTAAAAAATATTTCCAATGTCCAGCAAACCATAGAAATTACTTTAAAAGTAGTTATCTTTTCTTCCTGCCAGAGATTGGTGGTGCTTGTTGCGCAATTAGAGTTTATAAAATAATAAAACTGATATTTTAGTTTTTGGTGCACATGAAGTATTTTGAATATTAAAGTATTTTGGCATTTTGAATAAATTGAATAGTTAATTCCCTCAAAATTGTAAAACAGACTGTGCCGAAATGTTGTGTGGTAATTTATAACAAACGCACTTGAGGTATTGATTTAATACCTATAAAAATATATAAAATTCAAATTTCAGTTCCAGGGTCCTTTAAGTTGCCAAAATGTTTGTTCATTTTTATGTATATTTAAATTAAAAGTGTGGTGGCTGAACTAAATTTAAGCCAAATATAACCGGGTTTATATATGCATACATCACTGCATGTTTAATGATGAATATTCGCCAAAGGCTTTACGAGTCTGAAGACGAGCATTTTCATTACTGTTTCGAGGTCTTATGAGAAGCCGGTTTGTACCGCGACATTAAAACGGACATTTAAGAAATGGGACTACTTTATTATCTCGGTTAAAACTTATACCGTTTTAATTATTATTGGCGCGTTATAGCGTCTCCTTTGCTTTCAGATTTATGGTGGCACTCCCGCAGAATGGGGCTCGTTTGGAGAACAATTAAGGAGGCTAGAATACTACGCCACTCCTCTTCAATATAGTCTTGGATTCTCGTCGGTTGTGTGATTTATCGTAATGTACAAAGTGTTTAGATATCCTTAGTCTAAAAGTAAAAGCTGGCACCGTCTAGGAATGGAACTGTCGCCGAAGATATCGTGCAGACTTTAATGCTCAAGATACTGTACTGGAAACACGACCCCGTTGACCTAGGATTCCATTATATTCAATGAAGCGCTGCTATTATGAAGTATTATTCCTCATTATCATTTGCTGAACCTTCCGTAAATAACAAAATCCGATAAATTACATTTTACACAATTTTCTCTAGAAGTTAGCACTTTACCTAAATTTAACAGTATTCGTGTAATTTATCTAAACCATGATAAAGGTCTTAACCGAGAAATGATCTCAGACTAGACTATGTGGAGTTTGCTCATTTCCTATGGTGGTATGAAAGATACACAAATGGTAGTCGGTTAGAAATAGCATCAGCTATCCAAAGAAACGATTGTTCTAAATAAGAAAGTTTCACGTAACTATTACCATGAGCTCTTGGGGCAAACAATTATGCCCCTTCATGAGATGCCTTTAGAAATTTAAAATATCAGTGCTGTTTTAAACGGCTAAAACTACTAAATACTATACACACTTATTCAATGCTCAATCAGAATGGAGAGATTTGGAGCATTTTTGAAAAAGTAAACAAGAAGGTGCCTTGTAAAGGTTTTTTTTGAGGTGAGGAACTTTTCCTCGAAACTCTTCGAATCACATATTTGGATCATACTAAATTTAAATAAGAACTTTGATACGTATAAACTTTACGGTTTTTAAGTTATACCGTTCACATTCAGAGGTTTAGGACTTCAGTGCCTATTTTCGTTGAAATCTCAATATAGGATTTCTGGGTAGAATCCTACACTGCCTTACCTATTATAGTGAGCTGGAACAGAAAGAAGTAAACATAAAATTAACTACCAACCAACTGGAGTCACAAAGTTAGGGATAGCGTGAGTTTATGACACACGATTCAATGACAACTTGCGGTCCCTTGCGAGGCTTAACACCTCGACCAAAAGGTCATCTTTTGTGCCTATGTCTTCGACATTTTCTTTGGGAGACGATTATCATATTTTTATAAGATTGCCCAGCTAGTGTTTGAGACGTTATAAGTCTAAGAATATTCTGGGCATTCGTAAGATCATTCAGCTCCTGGTTAGTACAAATTCTCCTTCAAAAGGTCCAGATTCTTCTTTCAAAATATCTAAGGGCGTTAACACCAGAAAGAGTTAGAGATCATGCCTCTGAGCAGCAGGCCGAATCAAGAGTCGTGTAGAATTTTACTTTGGTGTTACTAGAAATTAGTCTATTTCTGAGGAGGAATGAATTTGCATCATGGGCTTGGTTCCCAGCCTGAATGCTTTCTCTAATTGAATCAAGCTATCTGATTGTATCTGCCATTGTATCTGAAACTAGCAACCCGTTCAAATGATGTAAAATAATGTAAAGACAATAAAGTGATAGAAAAGTAACCAGACTGAAGGCGCAACTATCAATTCTCGTATGTACAATCTAATAACAAATGCATGATTAAAATGTCGGGCACCAGTGAAATTAACACGCAGCGTAGAATATTTAAAACGTTTTGTAAATGTTTTAAGCTTTACTCCAGATCGAGCATAAGTAGTCGTATGAAACTTGAGTATGCTCTGGTTGCATAATATACTATTTGCAATGTTTTCTTTTGCGCTCTCAGTTTGGTAATACATGTTCTCCTGTAAAAATTACCTAAGTTGAGTTTAGATAGATTAAAATCTTCAGACATCACAGCGTTGCATTAAACAGCAGGTGCATCACGGTATGAATACATAAGGTGAATTAATGCAAATCTTGATCCGCCTTTAAATTGCAAAAGCTTTAAACATGAACATTACATTAAAATGTCTTGCATATTATCCTAACGCTTATATCCGTAGCCTGCATGAGGGCGTTTGCTGTTGGGTAACTTCGGATCGTCCTTAGCGCAATACAGTATTTCTAATGTTTCAGCGTTCTTTTTCTCAGCTGTAATTCTTAATGCCGTTTACCATTTGAATTGTTAATGTGGTAAATAGCTGTTTTTACTTGCGAAGAAGGTGATAAATATCCTGCTTGTAAAATTTTATCACAGTGGATAATCTGCAGAAGTTATCCCATTTGAGGATGCACAGGAGGGATTTACTCAGGGAAATGGTAATTTTCTCTCTTATTCTAAAGATGCTGAAATCGTACCTCTTCTCTCCCCTCGTTGCTCAGGCGAGGTTGTAAAAGCCATTTGTTAGGATTTCCGTCAGAAGTTCCTTGCGCTAGAATATCCCAGCAATTGGTCCCAAACCTCAGAAGACGTAACCTCCAGGATCCTTCCGGACGTATGTCTTAGGAGAGCTTTAACTCTCACAGCTGGTCAGCCAGAAGTTTCCCGACCATTAAATATCAAATTCATTCAGTAAATTTGTGTTCTATGGAAGTTCGTTAAAGGAACGTCCGCTTCAACTTCATTGTGAAACCCTAATAATGTATATATTTTTTCGACAGTAGTATTTTTGAACATCCACTTTCCATTTATGCAGTCATACTTTCTCCGTTTAGTGCTGGTAAACTAACCGTGTTTTGCCTACCTTACCACACAAATGTGCATGAACTACATTTCTTGTCTGTAATAATAAATATATAAAAAGTTATAGCATTTAATATAATCATATTTTATGGATGGTTCAATTTCACCATTTGAATCTTATCTCGGTCTTTAGCTCCTGTTTATTTTCTCTAAAGTATACTTAGTTTTATTTAAGGTGATTCAAATACTTATTTAGTGGAATAATTGCTGAATTGTGAAACAGTGCTAAAGTATCTGATGTGTTGCACTCACATGACTTTCTCTACTCTTGTACTAACCATTCTTACAAACTCTTATTCCTATATCTTCTTCGTGTTAGTTGAGATAAACACTTGCAGAAATTATCTTATTGCTTATTTCCTTGTAGGTGCAAGAGGAATATGTAGTAGACTTTAAGTGATTTGACTATCGCTCAAAGCTTTGATATTCCGTTCTCTTTGCACAGCTAACATAAAACAAATGAATAATGATGTTCCATTTGTCGAAATTTTAAGTATTCCAAAACTCACACAAATATCTAGGAATATATCCGAAATAGTTCACTCTAAAAGATTTGTTTGGATATAAATTGTGTGTTTTAGAAAAATCTACATTTTTTGTATAGTATCTCTTACGGTTTAGCAGTTTGCAAAAGTCATCCAGAGTAAACAGGACTACATAGGTTATAGCCAGAAAATTCAAAATATACATTTCATGTGCCATAAAAATATTTAAAACGTATGGCATTTTAATCAAAATCGTAAGAGCCGTTTTCGAGAAAATAAACAGTTTCGAAAACTTTTCTATGTAAAGGGTAGTTTAGGTTAGAGGATTTTCTTCAAAATCTTCATGTTGCATCCTTAAAAGATACTAAATTTAAATATCGACCGCGTGCGGACTTTTTTCTAAAAATATTTTTTTTTTATTCAGGGGGCCTCAAAGCATATTTCTGGGGAAATGTCGACATAGAACTTTTGGGTGGAATACAATACGTTCTCTACTCACTATACATAGTAGAGAAAGTACAAATAAACCTCTTTGCGAGTCCTGTACACAATTTAAGGTAGAAATTGGACTTCTTTTCTTTGTTACTTTCTTTTTCTTTTTTGTCTGAAAACATGCATTTCCTTGTAAAATCTTAATATCGAATTATCGGGAGTAGCCGGGAGTAGTACTATAGAAAGTAAAAATACAGAATAGTGGCTAAAATTGCTCAGTAGTGTTATTATGCCTAAAACATTACAGCATCCTCATAAACTGTTATTGCGTTGCTGTAAATGATATGCGACTTGGGCTAGAGACTTGGTTTATAAATGGCGTACTAGCAACATTTAGGGTATTATGTAATTACGGAAGGCACCTGTTCCTAATAGGAGAAACTAGGTAAGGTGATTAATTGGAAATTCAAACGGCACCACTGTCTAGGACCCAGCTGCAGTGCACAATGAGTTACACACAGGAATAATGCAGCAATTGAAATGGGTTACGATTGCCATCTTAACATCTGAATATCTACGAATACCTACAGATTATCTAGCCATCAGGTACATTCTGTAGCTGACGATTAGAACCGCTAGAAACCGGTGGTTAAAAAGTATTATAGATCAGTATGGAAAATGTTATATTTAATTTAATCTACTAATTATTATTGCCTATAAATCAATATAGCTGAATACCTGTTATGTTGTAGAACCCCCAGTAATAATAGGCGATTTTTCTTATTTTTACATTTAGATTATGCTTCTAAATTCTGGACTTTTTTATATTTTATTTTATTCGTCTTATTTACTAGAATATAATTTAAACGCTGCATAAAAGGTATAACAAGTTAGGGTACACGAGATAACAGTACAGTATTGCAGGAGCGAGTGAGTGTGTGGGGTTTAACGGCCCGTCGACAACGAGGTCATTTGGGCCCAAGTAGTGCAGGATAATAATAAAAGAATCTGATGTGTTTCTCTCAGATGTCTTTCACTACCCATTCACTGCAAATTATTCTTTAACAGCTAACCCTTCTATTTCATGTTAATCTACATTTATAAAAAATGATTTCATTAATTATATTTCCTTGTGTTTATAATGGGAAAGGTGAATACAATACGCATAAGTGATGGTGAAACATTTTCAGAGCTGCTCCTTTTGCCATTGCTCTGAAACTCCGTTCTCTTTGTATGATGAACTCCATAAAATAAATCTCTTTGACTCAAATTGTGTGCTTTAACGAGATATTCTTTTTCTGTCTGTCTTACAGTTTATTAGTTATGGAAAAGTCATCCAGAATGAGGACCTCAGAGCCTATTCTTAGAGATTTCAAGATATATATTTGCCATAGAAATATCTTATACGCGGTATTTTAATCAAAATCGTCAGAAAAATCTTTAGCAAAGCAATTTTTCTAAAACAATTCCATGTATAGTTTTTGATGCGGCATTTTCTCGAAAATATTTGTGACATCGTTCGAAAAATCAACTTGACCCTCTATTTCATTAACTATTTTATTGTATATGCCACTCTTCTAATTCCTGAATCAGTTGAGGCGTCCCTGACAGAGGAACCATCAAGGAAGTAATTCGAATAGGTATGATTGTTAAAAGCCAGAGGAAATAGACCGCTCATCCATTTAAAGCAAAACGTCGTCAGTTTAATACCAACGACTGTAATTAAATATGGCTGTAGTAAAGGATGGGGAGAGCCCACGTGAAATAACCAGTGAGACGGCACGCGAGAATTGCATGGATTTTTATTTTTGAAAAAGAAATAGAGAAAACTACAATAATATTAAAATAAATTGATATATTTTGGATATAAATAGCTACCGATACCTTTATTTTAGTATTAAATGCCAATATAATATGAAAATAACCCCAAAAATATTGTTACTATATTGTAAAACTTGGACTAAACATTTCTGTTGCCAAATGGCAACGCTACGGAATAGAGGATTAAATAGCCACACTCCTTTCTCTCTCTCTCTCTCTCTCTCTCTCTCTCTCTCTCTCTCTCTCTCGAACACATTCAGATAAGACGCACACGTTTTATAGAACTGCTTTTTTTATTAGGGAAATGAAAATGTGTATTTCAGTGAAATCTCGATATCGAACTAATGCACTGCTGCACCTGTTATGTAGCTGGTAAAGAACGTAAATACAACTCACGTACACACTGCACATTAATTATGTAAACATGTGTTTAAGTTCTGGTGAGGTCCTCAACGCACATCCGTTGAGAGAAAAGGCTACACGTTGTTTACCCAAGAGAGGGAGTCTAGACGCTGTCGAAGTGAATTTGGCTATTCCGATATAAACGAAGAAGAAAAGAGGCAAGGGTCGGTCCATGTCTCGAAGGTATAATTATTTTTACCTCAATGGCATTTCAACAGAGATAATTTGAACGAAGGTAAGCTACAGGTTGCTAATGAGATCCTACAAGAATGAACTTGTCTCGAGAGTAATGTTGTAATGCCATGTCTCCAGGGCAAATAAAAACCTACCTCCCTTCTCAGCATCCTTCTTAAGGAAACGACATGCACAATTATCTTTTTTCTTTCCCTTTCTAATGTCTCATTTTCTTCAACATTGTGCATTTCTCTATGTGCATCTATTTTTATGTACCTTGCCTCAGGCTAATAGGTTGGATTCAAACCTGCACTTATGCAGTAAGTTAGGGAAAATAAATAAATTTTATGTTGGATAACGACGCTCTCAATTGTCATAGTTGAATCATCGCCGCAGGTGTGCTGGAGTTTCGTCCCATAGTAATTCGTTTACACGCCAGAATACATGGGGCTGTCGTTTTGAAGTGCACATCGGTCTGGGCCGAGTTTGAACCTCCGACCTTGGGATTTCGGCGAGCGCCTAAGCAACGGAGTCACCCAGACCAAGTAAGTTAGGAGTTAAAAGTAGTAAGGTGAAGGGACTTCCAGTAACGATAGTAGTTTTTGTACTACGGCTTTCTTAGACACCCGCAATCTAGAGTCCCGGGAATATGCGAGACAGCTCCCACAAAATAAGGGAGCCTCAGCAATCAGAAATTTCTCCAAAGCGAAAATTTAACCGTCTTACCACAACACACCAACCGCCATCGCCAGGTCCTACAATCCTGAAACAGATGAAAAGAAAAGCTGGAGACAGGAAAATCGTGGAAGAAGGGAAACCACCTCACCACTGGCTTAGCGACCCAGGAAATACGGGTTTTGAGACCCCTTGAATACAAAAAATGACATTTTTAGAAAAAAGATTCTGGCTGTGTGTCTGTGAATAAGCATAACTCAACACCAAAAAGTCGGTTTAAATAGATTTAGAATCTTTCAACAATGTGACAAAAAGATTTTCTGGAAAATGCTCTCTTCCCAGACTACCCTTTTGTGCAACATTTTCGTAAGCTTTGATTTTCTCAAAAACGGCTCTAGCAATTTTTATTAATATATGTTTAAGATAATTATTGTGATCATGCAAAATGAAGTGCATATCTTGAATTTCATGCGAATGTCCCTAGAAGTTCTCTCCATTGTGAATGACTGTTGCAGATCTAGTAAACCATAAGATAGACAAAACCTTACTACACAAAACATACAAATGCCGTTGAAGCACACAACTTATGTCAAGTGGAATTTTTTGTGGACTGAACCATTTCCAAGATATCTCATTGCTTTTGTTACTCGCTACCGCTCATTTCATCTTAAATGCTATCATTATGCTCTCGTTGCATAATATACTATTGCATTGCTTACTACCTTTCCTAGCTCAACGTCTTAAAAATCAATAAACCAATGAATGTTTTAACGGTTTGATATAGCTCGTAAAAAGTTTGTGTGCAATATATTGTGACAAAATCAATCCGATTACTTTTCTACAAGTTTATTGTCTTCCAAAAATGTTATCACAAACACAGTTTTCTTCTCGTTAACAAAGTCTACAGTCTTTGTGCTATCACAGCTCACAAATTTTACATCTTGTAACCTTGATCTGTCCTTTCAGGGTCTTTCTTCACTTTCTCTGTCTCACATACACTACTACGACGTTACTATTACTCGAAGCCCGTTGGAATGTGTTTACGACGCACGAGTATCCATCACATGAAACAGACACGCACAGCTGTCTTGCACTCAATAAAACACTGATCGATTAGCTCATGTCTGTAACTATAACTCAACTCAATTTTTTTTTTTTTTTTTTTGCTTTGTTTACTTTTTATGTCACTTTATGAATATGAAACTGATTATAAAATTGAATCACAAAACATAGCTCCCCGTTAGCAATTTGTCATGACCTTGTAACTCAGTTATCCTGTTGACACAAATACTGTTCACTGTTTCACTGCTGTTTCCTGGTCTCCTTATATATATGACGTAATTTGGACCTTACGCGAACTTCTTCAAATACACCGGCAGTGACGCAGCTAGATCTCTCTCGAAGGCACTGGAAAACCCGTTGTTTTGCCGCTTCATTGTTGTTAACACCACTTACGCAAGCAAGCACGTGACTAACAACTTTTCCTTTAAAGTTGTTAGTCACGTGTTCGCTCGCGTGAGTGGTGGGGGAAAGTTTAGCCCCGACAGTCCATTTAGTGCTGCGCGGCGTCAAAATATTTGTTTTTCTTTAATTTCAACTTTGTGCACAGTCGCAATATGACCAAGTAGTTAGGCGACTATAAACAAAGTATTTACAAAATGACTGTGTTAATACAATGATACAGTCAGTTACAATGTTCAAGTCTTAAAAGCTAAATATTTATAATATTGGTTGAGAAGTTTAAAATACAGTGGAATATTGACAGAAGTACTGTCTTAAAACAATAGTGATATACTAAGATTACAACAATTGAAACACTGAAATGTCTCCTAGGAACTGTAATATGCTGCTACCATTTTAGGATCGCTAAGTACAACAGGATCGTCTTCTGGAATCTTGTTCTTCGACCACCATTTTGTGTATCTGGAACATTTAGTGATGATTTGTACAGTGGTCAAAGCAATCTGGCACATCTCACGTATGGAAGCAGGATCCTTGGATATGACGTGTGAATGCGTGATTCTGCAATGGCCAATTCTTAGCCTAGTTATAGTCGTCTGTTCTTGACGTTTCCGTTGATTGAAAGAAAGTCTTGACATTCCGTTATGTCATGCAGTTTACTGTTTGAATTGCTATACCACTGGTTCTCCCAGTTTCTTCGGATGTTACTCTTAATAGAGGTAATGTAACCTTGGTAAGTTATGCTTGTAATTGTTTCATCTGGAGGTAAACTGGTTGCTTTATGGGCTACTGTATCAGCTCGTTCGTTGCTATCTATTTGTCTATGGGAGAGTATCCATAGTATGTTAATTTTTTTACACGAATTGATAGCTTCATTGGATAAGGATTGTATTTCCTGAACCAATGAATTTCTTGTTTGTTTATCCTTAATGACCAGGATTGCACTCATTGAGTCAGTCATTATCAAAAAGGATTTGGTATTTTCCGATTCTAAAATGAATTGCAGAATTTCTTTTATGGCGAATAACTCGCACGAGAAAATTGGAGAATGCTCAGGTAGTTTGTGGAAAACTGTTTTTCCAGGATAAACAATTGCACATCCACCTTTTCCATCGATAACCTTCGCTGTATATGCGTAAATCATTTCGATGGTAGTCTTGAATTTGAAGCAAAAGTTGATTATAGGTAACATTAGAAGTTTCACTTTTGATGTGTAAAAATATCTGTGTGTATGTCAGGTAGTAAAAGCTTCCAAGGCGGTATTTGGCGAAAGATTTTCCTTGCAGAAATTTCAGGTACTTTAAGGCAACAAAGGTAAGTGGCTAATCTTTCGTATAATCTAGTACGTCTGTGATGTCGATTTGTGAGAGGAGCACAGCGTTTTTCAAAACTTTGCTCAAATTTCTGGAATAGAAGCTTGTTTGAACGCATATGTTGAACTTTGTTGAATTCCTCTCATTTCTAACGGGGGTTCTTCTGTCTCTATTTGAAGGCTCGAAGAAGGACTTGTACAAAAAGCTCTGCTAATACAGTCTGATATTAGATTTTTAATATGAGGAACCCATTAAGTTTATTATCCAGAGGTACACCAAGGAGTCCGAGTGTCTTAACAACTTCAATCATTTTATTCTCCATATAGATCTTAGGATCCTCTTCGAAGTTCTTCTTTTTGGAGAATATTATGCATTTTGTTTTCTTTTGTGAGAACTTGAATTCTGTTTGTTCTGCTCAGTCCTATAGCACATTCGTTGTGGTTTGAAGAATTTCTTGCGTAGTATTTAGATGTTTGCTCTTACAGTGGATTGTTAAATCGTCCGCGAATAAGTTAGCTATTACTGATAGTTTTATATGAGATGTAATATCATTGATAGCTACAAGAAAAAGCAAAACACTGAGCGAATATCCCCGAAGTGCTCCATTTTAAATTTCCTGTATTTCAGAATAAGTTCCATTGGACAAAACTTAGAATTGTCTTCTTTCAAGAAAATTGCCCACATATGCAAGCATCTCAATGGTTCTTGCATGGTTCTTGCGTTAGTGTCCTTTGAATCGATACTACTGACTTTTTTAGCATTTATATTCCATTGTTTTCCGGAATTTCTTGGTCAGTACCAGTTTCCAAGAACGATTTGCATTCCTACACAAAATGGCCTTCCCTTTTGCAAAGGAAGCAGGTTGGGGCATCTGATGAAAAATAAATCCAATAGGTGCTACCTTCAAATTTTATTGGCATGGATTCAGGCAATTTATCAAATTCATAGGGTTTTACATAAACTTGTCGGTGAAAGCTCATTATGTGGGTGTACCCTGGTATAGATATTTCCTGCTCTGATGTAGGAAATTGCAGAAGCTGTTTCAATACCTTTATTCCAAAGATTTTCCTCAGTTACGTGGTTTGGTATCACCGGGCACACATTAGATATTATAACTCTTAGTTTTGGTTAGGAGGGGTCTGATTTCCTAGGATATGTCATTTATTTTGACCTTTGAAAATCTTGAGGTTATATCTTCCACCAAGGCTTTGTTTGTCTGATAGATACAAACTCTGTTGTTAGAAATACTTGATGCGAATCTATACTTGTGGGATTTATTAATTTACCTAGAGCTAGTACATATTCTTTGAGTGGTAAACTATCATGCGCTTCAATTACGAAAGCTTGTTCTTTATTTGGGACAGATTGAGCAATCGCAGAGTAACTGCTTGTGGTTGCAGTGTTGCTTTTGTTTAACATGCTGTTGTTTTCTGAAGTTGGATGATAAACCTGGTTTTCTACAGTGATGTTGGCCATGCTGCTGCTGAAACAGCTGAGTGCTGCGGTATCATGTATCGCAGCATCGATGGCGCACAGTTCTTTCTTTGTTATGCCGTAATTATAAGTCCATAAATTTACATTTCACAAGTAAAATATTGAAATGCAATAGCTACCTTTACTTACAGAGCTACGTTGGGTAGAGGACTACTTTCCTTTGTAGTGAAATACTTCGATACAGCCTTGACACGAGGAAAATACCACGCTAAACTCTTAGTTACGTTCCATATGCAGTCCACAGCCTTCTCTGGTTTTTGTCGTACAAAAATGAAATAAATCACGAGAAAACTGGATTTTTTTTTATTTCCAGAGATCTTAAAGTAGATCTACTGATGAAGGATAAAGTTCTTCCAAAATCTATGCTTTAAATTACTTCCCTAAGATGAAAGAACAGGTCAAAAGTAAGAGGGTGATAAAAAAAACTGCACGTTAATGTGTGTTTTAATTCTGCAGAAATCGATTCAAGAGGAAACGCTCCTTTGCGCAGGGTAAACGCCTGTGTAAGATACGAAACTGTACACAAACATTGGCAAGCATGTGCCTTTCATCTCTAGCGCTGCATTTTAACGAGACTCTTGTCTCTTCAGAGGGCGCAATACAACAGGAAGGGAAGGTTTCCTTCTTTTTTCCCCCAGCCTACTTCGTAATTAGAACCGCGAAATGTGTATAAAAGGGCGGGGAGATATGAATAATAAAAAGAAATGTCGTGATAAAGTAAGTTGCAATGTTAAAAAAACACTTGTTTCATGACAGAAGAAGTGAATTATTACGGAGTGCGAATTATACTAACGTTTATGGGGTGCGTCACTTCTTTAGTAGCTTATCTGTCGCCTTCTGGTTTTATTCCCAGCGGAAAAGAGACATACACAAAAGCTATAAGAAGATTTACACTGTGCGTTAAAAATAAAAATTAACTTTAAATGAAGCGCTCTAAGTGAGTTTATTCAACATACCAGATTTTAGTTATTGCATACGAAAAAGAGAAATAGAGAGATAAATTCGGAGGCAAGAGACGGCAATCCGCCTTGCCCACCTATCCTGAAACACGTGAGCATTTTTCATTAAGGTTGTTAGCTACTTTATACACCACCCCCACCCCAGCTTACGCCACGATGGTAGTGGATACACCACTTATGCGCGTCAATCTGTTAGGGAAGACTACCGAGATCTCGGCGGTGTCACCGGTGCCTAGCATTCGTCTACTGGGTCTCTAGGCTAGTACCGAGGGCAATGACGCGTCTCACAAACTGTCTCGCCACCGCCCAGACGTACCCGATCTCCCATGGCTATCGGAAACCACTGCCCCGCCGAGGCTAACCCAATCTGAACAATTCCCTTGCAGAAGGGGCCCCAATAGCTCCTGCACCTCGCAAGCATCATAAACTTTGCTTTTTCGTTTCTGTTACCAAGTTACCAGTTTTCAGCGTTCAGAACTCTTGACTTCGGACAGTTTCTTAACGTCCAGTTAAATTACATGGATACAAATTAATTCCCTAAATCAACAACGCTTACTCTACATATACAAATTGAAGACTTTCGGGTAGCCCTTTGTAAAGTACAGAAGATAAACCTAAACATTTGCATATAAATATAAATCGGATGCTATAACTGCTAATTTTGTAGGATAAAGTATATGAATACGGCTGTCAATGTGGATTACAGCCTCAGCATGTAGCAGAGAATGTAAACATGTCAAGAATGTACGTGGAGAAACGAGCGTATTTTATAGGAAAAGTATAAATATTTGCGTTGAATTTCTAACACAAAAAACACAAGTTTAATTTTAGAGCTTTTAACACAATTATTACAATAATATAGAAGGTATAGTTAACATATCACTACAGTGATATTGAGTGACAGGATTTATAAATAATACATTTAAATCTTAAAGGGAAAAAAAAAAAAAAGAAAAACAGAAGAATCACTCTGGCTAAACCAACACTTCTATATGGAAGCGAAATATAGACTCTGAAATGACAAAATTTAAAACGAATTCAAGCTGCAGAAATGCACTTAATGAGGAAAACTGCATGATTTAGGTTATGGAGTAGAAAACAAAGTGCAGATATATTAAACCAATTACAAGTTACTCGTGTGTTACAACGTGAACAAAATGATAGAGAAAAAGGACATGTTAATAGAATGGGGAGAACTCTATTACTTAGAAAAATAGGCCTAATCTCCATGAAAGGAGGAGGAAGAAGAAGAAGAAATCACTACTCACAAGGAAGTACGTTTTGGTCTGAAGCAGTGAAACCTTCCTGCTCAAGAGTGGTTGGTCCACCAGGACATTTTAGAAATTGGAGTTGGGATACAGAGGTAGATGACTCCTTTGGGAACTATGTATGTTTCTTGGACTTCCCTTTATTACGCTGCGTTTTACTGCCACCCATTTCTCATCTCGGTTTTCTAACTCAATTCTCCCTTAGGTGCACACTCTTACAAGTCAATGAAGCGAGGGTACAAAAGGCAAGTATTCGGCCACAACTGGCGCAAATGATAAAACTATTTTTTAAAAAATCTAACATGTTGAACGTACATGACTTTCTCTACTCACTCTTGTACAAAAATTCTCAAAAACGTATATTTTTCTATCAGCTTCATGATTAGTAGGATTTGAAATGGTTGCCTTAGAGGGCTTGAGACAAGCCATGAGGGCAAAAGTGGTGTCGCTATTTGTAATTATCATTTTCACTGGTTTGTCACACCAGTGAAATGAATTTCGCCAGTATCTAAATTATCATACGCCCCCATAATTATCCTACGGGTTGGCAACCCTGGCTGGTGGTAAGGTGCGACACACATTCGCGAGGTCCCGAGTTCGATCTTTGGGGACCGAGCACTCTGACTTAGGTTTTTCCGTGGAAACCCTTTGTTACTCATGCTTAATTTCATTCTAGGGCTTCCTTTCCTTCGCTTCCTCATTTCATTTTCCTTCTTATCTTTCGGTTGTCCGCGTGGTGGTACGGGCAGCTGCGGGCAGATGGTGGTAAATGCGAGCCGTGGGTCATGAGGGTCTCTGGCGCCCTCTCTCGGCTCTCTGTAAGCTATTAAGGACTTCCGTACGTCTCTGTGACACTGCCTTTGCCGTCCAGTACCGGGACTGTGGTCTCCCTTCACCTCATCTCTCCTTCCCAGAGAAGTGGTAGCCTGCAATAGATGAGCTGTCCCCTACATTTCAATACCTCGTACCTCTTGCCATACTATTGCGTAGTCGGCGCGTAACAGCAGCGTGCGCTCCAGCTCAGATGTAAAGAAGGAACTTAATGACATTCCTTTGATATGGAAGATTCTGATTATGCCTCTGCACGTCTAGAACAGAAATGTTATCTTAGGTAATATCCTCTTGTAAGGCATTACTCGTGTGTCAAAGCAAAAGGTCAGGACTGATAGACGACGGAGAGAAATGTGATCGGATAGAGCGAAAAGATAAAAGGAACAGAAATGAGGAACATAACAAAAGCAAATAAAGAAGAATCCGAGTGGTGGCTGCATAGATAAGAGGAAATAGGTTTTCTGAGAAAGGATTATGTTTATAACTGGCAGTTACAGATCCTGTGCGAGGCACATTCTGATTCTACCAGCGAAGTCAGAGAAGTTCAAAGAGAATGGAAACATGTGAACCCAAAGCTATGCGCAGAAACAATCCTTCTGGCGTTTCGAATAATGCTTGCCTTGCCACATTCACAAAAATCTGATGTGTGGCACTCACATGACTTTCTCTACTCTTGTACTAACCGTTGTTACAAACTCTTATTCTTCTTCGTGATAGTTGAGATAAACATTTGTACAAATTATCTTATTACTTATTCCATTGTAGGTGCAAGGGGATACAATGGGCTTTGAGATTTGCACGCTTAAGATATTAAAATGGTTCACTCTACAAAAAAACAAGTTGTGAGTTTTAGAAAGATTTACATTTTTTTGTATAGTAAGATTTGGTCTATGTCTTACGGTTTACCAGTTATACAAAAGTCATCGAGAATAAACAGGACTACATGGACTATAGCAGAAAATTCAAGGTGTTTCATTTGCCATAAACATCTCAAACATTTGGCATTTTAATCAAAATCCTTAAAGCCATTTTCAATTCTACATAGGGTAGTTTAGGATGGAGGAATTTTCTTCAAAATCGTCATGTCCCATCCTTGAAAGACATTAAACTTAAAAACGAAAAGTCGGTTAAAAACCAAAGGTGGTATTTGAGTCAAGTCTGTCGGACGGACGGACGGACGGACGAGCGCGCGCACACACGCACACACATGACCCTTTTTCAAAAAGAATTTTTTTTTTTTAATTCAAGTGGCCTCAAAACATATCTCCGATGAAATCTCGACGTCAAATTTTTGGATGGAACACAATACTTCCTCTACTTACTATCCGTAGCATAGAAAGTAACAAAAAAGAAAAAAAAAAAGTGTTTCTGGTTAAAACACACAATTTATGTCAAATGCTTCATTTTACCTCTGAGTGAACAATATCCGTGATATTCTTTCTTATTTTTTTGAATTTGCTAATACTTATTTCTGTTTGAAAAAGTATATGTAATTTCTTTTCTTTATCTCTTGGCCTTACAAAGAGGACGAAATGTCAAAGGCATCGCATAGCAACAACCTCTTAAAACATTTCAGTATCGCTCAAAGCCTACTATGTCCTTATATTCCCTTGCACCTACAAGAAAATTAGCAATAAGATAAATTTGAAAATGTTTATGTCGATTAAAATGAAGTAGAGAATGAAGCATTTGCAAGAATAGCGTATATAAGTGTGTATATACTCTACATATATTTGCGAATAGTTTCTCATAATTGAATTATATTAAAAGTCTACATCGCAATATGTTACGCGACGATCACTTGGTGTATTCTCTAAGACTATGTACTTCGACTTAGTCGCCAAATATGATAGGCTTACGAAAATACTGCCAAAGAAGTCACTAATGAACGGATGTTTATCGCATAAGATTTTAAAGTGCTTTCGTAAATCAAATGCAATGCACATGTAACCAACACCCCACTATAATACAATGCACGGCTTAAAGAGAGGCAGGTCCAGGTGCAATGGAAGGAGGTAAACACATACTCCCCTCTTTTTCAAAGTTGGACATCGCTGGTATAAACCATCCACTTTGCTCCCACTAAATCAAATCGTCTCTTTCCCTCTCCTAGATGACTCAACTGGCTAGAGTGTACCCAAATATTGGCAGACATACCAAGAACCCTGGATCCCTGCTCCACAGAACAGGAAGTCGACGAGCTGGTATTAAAGCTGAACACTTATATAGCTGCAGCCATAGCACAGGCAACGCCACCTAGTCAAGGCCCAGCTCAGGCAGTAAAAAGGTTACCTCGCCACCTTCGGGATCTCATAGCGGCGAGCCCAGCACCTTGGTTCACCCCTGGATAGAAGGGAATTCAACAGACTGCAACGTGTTGTAAGACTGGAACTTGCAGACTGTTCGAAGGATGAATGGGAGCGACAACTGTCTATGCTCGACACGGAGGATCAATTCCTTTAGCGTATGTCACTGTTGCGCCTACCCGTGCAAGAAAAACCCCTTAGTCAGGGCACCCCCTTGGCTCAATCAACCAGACAGAAGGTGGAGATGAATACCTTAAACAGACTTTTCATTCAACTGGCACCTGCGACATGGATCGTATACGTCAGGTCGAAAACCAAGTCACACAATTTTTATCCAGGCCTTTCCTGCCAGAAACTGCAACCCTAACATCTAAGGTGGAAGTGCATAATCTCATTTCCACTGTCGCTCCCTATAAGGCAACGGAGATTGATAACACACCCTACGCGGCGCTTCAAGCCCTTCAGCTGAACTGCTTGGAGCTCATTGTGCATCTTTTCAACGCCCTGCTCAGTCTGGCGTACTTCCCAAAGGCATGAAACCATGCTAAAATAATCAGCTTGCCGAAACCTAGGAAGGACATTTTCTCCCCAGAAAAATACCGGCTAATTAATCTGCTTACAAACCTGAGCAACATTTTTGGGAACATTGTGGAAGTGAGGCAATACCGTGGATACCCTAGAATTACTTCGACCGGAGGAGTTTGGTTTTCCTCCACAGCACTCCACCATCCATTAACTACTCCGGCTAGTGGATGACATCATCAAAGGCTTCAACAATAGGCACTTTTTGTCGCACTTTTTCTGGGCATCACACGCGCCTTTGACTCCATTAGGCACGAGGGGCTCCTGTATCGTCTAATCCAATTCCACGTTCCTTCTCGCATTACCCCATCTTATTCATGCATACTCGGAGGAATTAAACAACCTGAAAGTACATTGCTGACTAATACTTTTAATCATTAGTAGTAAATTAAGTAAATATTGATGTAATTCTATCGATTACATTGTTCCGGATTATCATTACAAATACCTGCAGTTAAATCCCTAACATCCTATAGAATTACAATTCTGGAAGGCAGGCTAGAAGAAAGATATATGATAACCGCTAGACCACTCCCGCATGCCACATCCGTTCTCAGATAAAGCTCGCTTTTATATAGTTGCTCCTCTTTGTGCAGTATTGTAACTTTGCTATCATGTCACGGCCTGCAGTGGTTCCTAATATGGGCACACTAATAAATTCCTTCTATGTTGTAGTCATTCCTTGAAACTACTTGAACACGTGAAACTAAAACAGCAACACAGTAAAGTATCTTAAATCTGTTCATAACATCATACCCTAAGAAAGGGTTTCTATAACGGATAGCTGATTAGCTTTACCATCAATAATTATGTTCACTTATAATAAATGCAAACAAGGCCTTCCTTTGGATTTGTGGATTTGTGGCTGGCCTAACGAGGATTTTCTTGGCACAGGTAAGAACACTGTTAGCTGGTGAACTCGATATTCATAGCCCCTTAAATTCAATACCGTAGATTTCTGTGCAAATTAGGACTATAATAACCACATATCTTCCGTCATAGAAGATGCAGGAAATAATCCACAAATCTTCCAGGAAAATTTGCCATAACCCTAATAAATTCTTCGTGGCCATAAAAATAACTCTAAAGTACGTCAATATAGGAATTGCTAACATAATCCTCCACTTGCAGAAATTAGCTCTGTTAGTATAATCTCAATTCTTCAACTATAGATATTGAAAAGTGTTTAGTGGCACCCCAAACTGAAATTAGGGAAGTTTCTCATTCCTGTGCAAGCTTTGTCAAATATTTATTTAGACTTATTTGGTCATTTGGTTTTGATAAATCGAAAATAGATCATCGATGTGAATGGATACCAACGTTTTCTCTCCGAGGCGCACTGAAACACGTTGCGTAACAACCTATCAAAGTATATTCAAGATGTTCTCGGGCTTCCAGCCAGGTGTAGAGCCATCGACGTTTCGGGAGTGTGCATCTCTCCCATCATCAGGATGATGAATGACTCCATGTTGACGCTGTCACTGAGGGGTTATCCTACGCGGGGGGGAGGCGTCCTCGGACTATAGCCATTCCGGGACATGGTCCCCTGCTGGCATTGGTGTGGTGGTTAAGGAACTGATGGTGGTTTAAGCGTGGCGAATATGGTTAGGGATTTTTTTAAGATACAGGATGGTAAGAGAAACGGTTGGATTAATAAAGGAAATGGGGAAAATGATTTGTGTGTGTG
This sequence comes from Tenodera sinensis, assembly GCA_030765045.1. Taxonomy (NCBI): domain Eukaryota; kingdom Metazoa; phylum Arthropoda; class Insecta; order Mantodea; family Mantidae; genus Tenodera; species Tenodera sinensis. The sequence continues at coordinate 81,475,050 of CM060970.1, read as the reverse complement.
CTTTTTTTTTTTCTCTTCTTCTTCTTTCCTATGGAATACTTGATAATGGTACTGATAAATATTTCAAGCTGCATCACATCTTGGTCTTATTGGGCAAGAACCAGTCTGGTTCGCTTGCATGTTTTCCCCGGAGTCTATATCATACTCCCAGAGGCCGCGGATGAGGTGGTTGAAGCTAGATGGGAGTCTAGCATAAAAGCTGCGGGACAGTTTAAGGATATATTCAGTTAGGGTTGAGAAGCATAGGTCAGAATGGATGTTGGCATCTGGAATCTACCATTCGGATGCGGCTGCTGTCCGAAGGTAACGGTTTTGAAGGACTTGGAGAGGACATCGGTTGGTTTTGGCAGCAGCTCCCTAGACTTGACAAGCGTAAACAAGTACAGGTCGCAAAACCTGCTTGTATAGTAGGAGCTTGTTCTTTAGACTCGTAAGGAATTTTTGTTCGTCCTAGTTCATCTCATGGGGGATTTTTTGTTGTGGAGCAAGTACAGCATGTCCATCCTGCTGTTGAGCTTCGACGCCAGCAAAGTGATATGAGCCTTCCAGGTTAGGCGCATATCCAGTCGCACTCCAATACAGTTTCCCTCAGTAGACCAAGGGATTTGTCCTCCTGCGAGGTGAAGATCGTCCACATCTTGGAGGTGGCATCTTGCGAAGGTAACGGCTTGCGCTTTGGCAGCATTGATCCTCAGCCGCCATGAGGCAAACCAAGTGGTCAGCATGTTTGCGTAGCGCTATAGACGTTGTGTCACTATGGCACGGTGTGACGATGCCGTAGGAATGGCGGTGTCGTCTGCAAACAGGTAAATATTGCAGCCCCGGAGAGGTTAAAGACTGTTGATGAAGGTCAGGAATAGCAGGGGGCCTAAAACACTGCCTTTGGGTACCCCTGCGTTGATGGCGTAAGGTTGGGAACTGGTTTAAGAGTCCTTTATGCCACACGGTATAAAAAGCTTTGGAGATGTCCAGGAATAGGGCAGCAACATAATGTCGGTTGTTGAAACCGCGTATCACCTCGTCTGCTGGGCGCAGGAGCTGGTCCCCTCCGCCTAGTCTGGTCTCCCTCGTAGATTGGGCAACTCTACCGTCATCTATCAGAGGTGGATCTGAGAAAGGGATACGAAGAAGACCCTTGGACATTCTCCAGAGAGAAGAATCTTCTGCGTCCAGAGTGCCCCCGGTGTCTTTCCCATTCGTCGTTGGAGTAGTCCGTTTTGACAATGTGTTGGAGGCGGTTCCACTCTCTTTTGTCCTGTGGATTGTGCGTTAGTTGGTATCTGCGCCTGGATTTATTTTTTGTTGCAATGAGTTGCCGAAGTTTGAGGGAGAGGTTTATGGTGGATCTGAGATTGCCGTCGAGGTGGTGTCGCTTCTGCCATGGCTGTTGTCATGGTGGCAGTGATGGTGGCAGCTAGTTGGTCTGCTTCGATAATGCTACGGCACGGTCGAATTTCCGCAGTTTTCTCAGCCATTAACATGGTATACTTGCTCCAGTTGGTGCGTTGGGGTTTAAATGGTTTTGTGTGGACCTTGACAGTTGGTGGAGACTGAAAAGGGTAAGGAGAGGATAATAGTCTGATGAGAGTTGTGGAAAGGAGAATATGATAGGATGGGAACGGATGTTTTTGAGGATGGCGATGTCCAACCAGTCTGGTGGACGTCGGTCGCCATAGGTTATGGTGGGCAACACTTGAGCAAGAACAGCGGATCCTCTGCGTTCAATGTAGGTCTCCATTGCCTCTGTGGTTTTTGATAGTGGCGTTCCATAGCTGGCTCTTGGCGTTGAAATCGCCCATGGCTATGGTGGGCAACTCATGACTGAAGACTGCGTCCAAGTCCTGGTGGTATATAGATCGAGAAAATGTTTGTGGGCCCTTTATTAGTGGCTACTTGGATGCCTGTGCCTTCCAGGCCAGCAGTGGCTGCCGGATGTAGGCGATGATACTGGAGGTTTCGACTGATGTATATGGCCATGCCACGGAAGCCATCTTCTCTGTCCCTCCTGTGTCAGAGCATGCCCGGGATGGTAACTTTGTGGTTACCAGAGAGGTGTGTTTCCTGGACCATAAGGACGCGGATTTTGTTAACTCCTATGAAGTTTTTGACTTCATGCAGTTTACCACGTACACCGTTGGCTTTCCACGAGCATATCCGTAACTGAGAAGATCCGCCACTGCCTTATTGTTGTTTCCCATACTGACCCATAAAGACGAAGATGGTGTGCACAAGGATTGTTTCAGGTGCAATGTTGGTTGGTCTCTGTGCAAGAGCCTCTGCCAGCACTGCAGAATTCTGCTTGTATTCAGGTGAATGGGGATTTTGTCCATGAGGCTCTAGAAGTTGGTATCAGGGACTAATGGGATTCGGTGGGATGGTCTGGGTGTGGGATGGGCCAGTAGGCGCTAGGGTGTTTTCTACTCGGTAAATACTGATCCTTTCACTCTTACTAGTCATTAACCATGCCTGAACCTACATAATGACATAACTAATAACTACAAGAACAACCTCAACGTCAAGAAAACCAACTCTCAGTCAAATTATACCACAGCTTTACCACAGTCCCTTCATAATAACACTATTTAGGCAGTGATGGACCTAGCCCTGCTATGGTTTCGGTCTAGAGTTCCACGGTGGAACTACTACTTATGACACCCACCTGAAGAACTAGTCGTTCATCATCCTGATGATGGGAGGGATGCACACTCCCGAAACGTCGATGGCTCTTCATCACTACACCTGACTCGAAGCCCAAGAACATCTTGAATATGTTCGTCACCAGGAAAGCTTCACGTCATACTTAACCTATCAAAGATCTCGCATCAACTGATTAGCCGGTACACGGGGATGAGGGAGAACAGAACCAATTGGAAATAGCGCAGTATAGATGAAACGATTCCCCATAATATGGCTTTTCCTCCAAACGAGGACTCTGTATTAGGATACGTGTTGAATTATTGGTATTAAATTCTTAAATGTAAATCCATGCATTACATATTCTTGTATTCTACGTCCATGATGTTTCAGGTGTAAAAAATATTAGCACGGCTTCCTTCGCAAGGGAACTAAAGTAGGTGGTCCTGATCAACGGCGCGTCAAAGAACCTCAAGCATGATAAAGAAGCCTCTGGGTTCCTTCATCCCAGTATAGAATGGGACACTGAGAACCATTGCAGTTAAAGAGCGTCCATAAATAACAAATAGCTAAACTAAACTCATGCCCCCATATTATCTTTTTAGGTGTTTAAAACAGTAACATATGAGCATCACTGTGGTACGAAGAGAGAGCATACCTTTGCATGAATGTGGGAGAGAACGATCACAGTAGCACTTTCTCTGCTGACTTTTGCATAAGAGAATAATTGTGGGATTGCGCAGACAGATATGATAGTTCCTTTGATGCTGTATGCGTATGACGTTTGGAGCATGGCAACAGACTCCTGACTTCTCCGGTTACAGCGGATTCAGAATAGGAGATTCCAATCCATCTGTTCTGCCTTCCACCGCTCAAAATATATCAGATTGCCACATGATAAAAACATGCTTGTCAGAAATTGCGCTTTCAGGTATTACTGGGTTCTGCGAGTGGCGTGTGGGCAACTACTGTAACATTGGCATTAAATCAATAAGTTCAACGTAAGTAATTCTCCCGTAAATATGGGAATCGGTCAAAACTCAAAGTATTAATAACTTTGGACTCAGTACTCGTGCAGCAGCAGAGCAGCGGCCGACTACTCTGAACTATTGAACTTATTAAACTATAACTGCTGACTTAGGTATTTCTTCCACTCAACGATCAGCTGCTTGGAATGGAATAATGAACTTTGCCCCACACCAAGCCTACAGGTATAAGCGAGTAAGACCGCGCTAAAGATAAATGACAACCAAGGTTACATGTAGCGAAGAGAAAATCGACACAGTTACGTCACATTTTTACTTTCTCTACTGGTAAGTAGGGGAAGTATTGTATTCCACCCAAAAATTCGATGTCGAGATTTCACCGCAAATATATGTTTTGAGGACCCCTGAATCCAAAAAAAAGCATTTTTAGAAAAAGAACGTCTATGTGTCAGTCTGTGGACAGCATAACTCAAAAACGAAAAGTCGGCTAAAAACGAAAGTTGGTATTTAAGTTTAATGTCTTTCACGGATGCGACACAAAGATTTTGAAGAAAATAGCCCCACCCTAAACTACCCTTTACATAGAAAATTTTTCGAAATTTTTTATTTTCTTGAAAATGGCTCTAACGATTTTGATTAAAATGTCATATGTTTGAGATATTTTATGACAAATGAAATGTATATCTTGAATTTTCTTGCTATAGCCCCTGTAGTCGTATTTACTCTGGATGGCTTTTGCATAACTGGTAAACTGTTAGGGATAGACCAAGTCATAGTACACAAAAAAATGTAGATCTTGTTAAAATACACAATTTATGTCGAAATAAATTTTCTCCGTTTCGGAGATATTCCTTGTTATGTGTGCGAGTTTTGGAAAACAAAACTTTCGTGAAATGGAACATCCGTGTTCATTTTTTTATATAAGTGTGCAAAGAGACCAGAATCTCAAAGCTTTAAAACATTTGACTATCGCACAAAGCCTACTGTATTCTAATATTCCCCTTGCACCTTCAGGAAAATAAGCAATAAGATAATTTGTACAAATGTTTATCTCAACTAGCACGAGGAAGATAGAGGAATAAGAGTTTGTAAGAATGGTGAGTACAAGACTAGACAAAGTCATGTGAGTGCAACACATCAGATTTTTTTCTGTTTGTTTTACGGCACTTTAACTGCGTAGTCAAATTGCAACGCATCTGTTAGGGGATACCACGTAGACGATGTGTGGTGGACTGTTAGCCTTCAAGGTCTCATCCCTAATCTTGCTTCGTCCCGAGTCCACAGAAGGAGCAGTGCAGGACAACTGTACCTCCGCCTATGTGACGGGCAGATAGTATTAGGATGCCATCCAGTCTATCTGCTTTCTTTACCTGTAGATAGATGGCACAACATTCACTATTACTATCTTTTTCATTTATGCCATTGTCTTTAACACTTGAGGTGGAGTTTTGGGTGGTAGTATTAAATATCCATTCCAAGATTTTTCGTACCTTGAAAACTGAGGTCAAACACGAGAAAACTCAAGTGATCCTCGGAACCCGGGACCTCCAGAATGCGGACCACAGACTTTACGCCCGGTAGATGCACAACTTATCCTGGCTTATATTCCATTTTTTCAAACGGTGTCCTATACTCCTGTAAGTACCACATATTTGCATACCCACTTTTACATTTCGCTCCTAAACGTACGTTTTCAGTAGTATCAATAAAAAATTTAACTTCTTTTTTACAAAGTAAATAATTATTTTATCGCAAGATTGGACTACAGCAATTCGCCGTTTCTTGTGCAGCATGGAGACCGCACAAGGGCAACCTGAGCTGGTTATCAGATTAATAAAACACGGGATTATGACGACAGCAGTAATTACCGGTTCGTAGTGATATTAGCTAGGAAAGTAAAGTTTATAGGAGAGTAAAGCGGAGTTGACCTACTTCGGTGGGCGTTACCCCCTCTGGTAGGAAAGGTATTCCGAGGAGGAGCAAGGAAATGAAATTTTGTTATACACAATGAAACTGAGACGGAAGCAACGGAGAGGTAAATTGAAAATGCTCTCCGTCGGCCCACAGGCTCAAGAAGCACTTGAAGAATTTTCTCGAGACAATGAAAAAATTCCTTGCATATAAGGTAAGCTGCGCGAATACCGCCATAGAGAATGAAGTGCCCTTACTTCTAGTATAATCTCGATTACACTTGTTATTGATGTTTTAAATTTGAAGAAATATGGATATGGTATAAGGTACTGTAATTCACAGGCGGCAGGAGTTGGTGGTATAGTATATCCTAAAGTTAGGGCGACATGCCTGTGTGTTGCTAGCAGCAGGGAGTCATGCGGCTACGGTGAACCCGGCACGCTTCTGTTTATTTCTGTTGTCCAGGGCTGTCCAACGACGTTTGGCCACTCTTTGGCGAGTAATAAATAGGAGCTGATTTATGTTTTCAGTAAAAGGTACTGAGGTTGACTGGCTTTGTCAAATTGATACTTATATACTGATGCAAGTAAAGGAAACACAAAGATGTAAGATTCGCTTGAAATAAAATATAACTGATAAATACAAAGCAAATAGACTGGTGAGGAGCAGCGTAATACTCAAAACATGGAAAAATGTCATGTTATATTTTAGCATACTAATTCTCGTATGACAAAGTAATTCACTACATTTTAGTTACATAAATTAAAGCACTTTCGTATATGCTTTCCATATTCATACTTTGTTCCAATGATCTTTCTTTCATTCTGTCCTTAATGTATTTATGTCATCGTGGTTTAGAATGCAAGAATCAAGTAAACGCTGCTTTTTTAACATTTCTTCTCATTTTTTATAGTGGGTGTTAGAGCATTTACGTACATATATCTAATTGAGGAGGTAAAGAAACAAAACCATTGCTTTACAAATATCTGAGCGTTTTTGGATAAGGGTCCACGCCTCTGTCTTCTGGACGTTTCCCAGGGCCTCCGAAATGACATGGTGGTTTTTTTACACAATAACTGCAAAACTGCCTGAAGATATCGCAGGTGTCACCGCCCATAACATACAGCCTTAGTTGGCCAAAGCGGAAGACGGAGCTGTCCTGTTATGTCCAATAATACGTGATGAATGTCTGGCTGTAGCCAATCCACGTGGAGCACAATAAGATACCTGCCAAATCAGTTGGAGTTGGGTACCGCTTTTCGCTTGTAACACCTTGACGCAAACGTTCCTCTCCGTCGAAGACGTCTACTTTAAGACCTATAAGATCTCGTGTTTGGTGTCCGGACTAGCTCTAGCAAGAGGTCCTAATCTACAGGGTATGCGTGAGTTATGGTAGGAATGAAACCAAACGAAGAATTAACCAACATATCACTTTATTTGTAAATTTCCAGATTTGTAGAGAACTGCCGACGATATTTAAATAGAATGTAACTTTGTAACTTCAACTACAACCTTATAACACTTTAACTTTGTCACCCTTCAGCAACCGCCGAATTATGTATACGCGCTAGCTTACGCACAACTCCCAAGTTGCACGTGTGTTATCTCGACTCGATTCAAGACGAGTGTGTGTTGCGTTGCATTTGTTCTTGCGTGAGCAACACGAAGGAAGCGATTTCCAGCCCGCGGGATCAATATGGCTTCGTACAAACAACAATTGTAACCGTATCACTCATTTAAATCTGCCTAGGCTTCCATTCTTGAGACTTTAATCTATTCAGCTTTGTTATGTCTTCCCCTTAACTATTGACCAGAATTTCCTTTTGTTTCTTTCTATTATAATATATATATATATATATATATATATATATATATATATATATATATATATTGACATTATAATTTCGGTTTCAACCTTAAGTGTGATGTTCTAGTTCTAGGATAGACTATACGTTCAGATACACATCACTGGGCAGTCATGGTGAACACAATTCATATTGTTTAGTATGAATGCACAGTTTTCGTCCTATTTCTGTCTAGCTGTCTGTGTCTGAACTAAAAAGTGTAACTTACAAACGAAACCTCAGTTGGATAGCAGACATACTCTTAAGTTTTTACACCTCCCAAGGATAGACATGAAGAATTTTAAGAAAATCCTCAACCCTAAACTGCTCTTGACATGGAACATGTTTCGAGAAGTTTTATTTTCTGAAAAATGTCTCTAGCGATTTAAATTAAAATACCATGTGCTTAATATTTTCATGACCGATGAAAGTAAATGTCTATCTTGAATTTTCCAGGAATACCCTCTGAAGTCCTCTACTTTTGCATAAGTGGTAAACTCTAAGAGATAGACAAAATACTACTGCACAAAAAATTAAGATCTCCTTAAAGCTCACAATTTGTGAAATATATCTTGAGTAGGGGTGCAGTTAACCATTTCCAAAATATCCCTTATTATTGACTTGAATTTTCCAATATTCAACGTTTCTCAAATGGGAAGTCATTCTTTTTTCTCCCTCCTATTGTAACACTATCGTTTAAACTCACTATATTTCCCTATTATCATTGTACCTGCAAGGGAATGTTTAATAAAACCATTTCTACAACAGTTTATCTTGATTGACTTGAGTTAGATTGAAAAAATATTATTTTGTACGAATATTTTCTGAAGAATAATAAATTGGGGCATTTTTAGATGCTGTATTACTTTGTTTTATTTTTCTTTACTTTATTATAGCGAGGTCAGGCACAATACGAAATAAGAGGGCTCATATATTGCGGCAAAGTTTATGGTCATTTGACTGTCCTCCTAATCTACATGTGGACACAGCAGAACATGTATCCAAACCACTTTGAATGAAGCTGACAAAAGGCCTTTTTTATGAATAATTTGTAATGTGATTACAAAAATAAGTTGTAGTGAGTAGAGAAAGTATTGCGATATTAACATATCCACCTTTTTCTGTTTAACTAGTTTCTCAAGATATATACTACTACAAAGTGAGAGATTTTAATGAGCACTACTTTCGAAATATCTTTGCTTATATACCTACATATATTATATTGCATTTGTACATATGCATACCAACAGAAGTCACCTGTTATTTGTTCAAAACTTGTCAGACGGCTAGGGATTTTTCGTGTAATTGTTTGCAAAAGCGTTCTAGTTTCGCCCTTCTCCCCTCTGTGTTTCACCAGCGGCTTTTGTTCCTTGACAAAGATTAGCGTTGTCAAGATGGCTGTGACGTGAGCAGCACAAAACGCTCTAGCAAGAACTTTCAAAGGAAAATGCATTAGTATAGAAGAGAGAAGACCGCCTTAGTCTGCAGAAAATAGTTGACGTCCTCTTCACCACAAAAAAGACCTCGCAATTCAAATGAGAGATAAAAATCAGAACTTGCTCGTGAGATACGAGAGACTCATACGTCAGTAAGGTTCTTTCCTTTCATTATCAGCGCAACAGAACCTTAATGGATGCTTTTCACAGAATGGCATAAGGGAAAGTTCACAGCGAAAATGCCGAAAGGCTAATTATTATTTACATGCATGCGCATGGATTGCGCACAGATAGTTGAATAATATCTGTGTGTTACTGTTAGAAACCTGGATTTTGAGTCAAAGGCTTTATGGTTGCTAAACTTAAGAAATCAAGGTCAACACTCGCTTGATAATTGTTCTATTATATCGTTCCTACAAAAAGACCAGAAAAAACTGCATTTCAACCTTCAAGAGAGGTGATGCTGGCTACAGCTATACTTTTCAGATATCAATTGAGCAAAAATAAGAGAGATGAAGTAGGGAGGGAGCACTGTTTGTATAGGGTTTCAGGGAGCAGAACATCTACGGTTATTGGCGTCCGATCAGTGCAGCTCTATCAAGCCCAGACTATAAAATGTATGAAGATATACGTCCCAAATACATCAATGACTGGCCTACGAGTAAAAAGTAAAAACAGTGTCAGCAAGTGTAGAATGTGTAGCTAAAAACAGGTGAGGCATCAAAGTTATAAAGACAATAAAAATAAATAAATAAAATCCGTAACAGTCCATCCTGGTATCTAAATTTGGAATAAACTGCCTGTTTAGACAACCACGTTTTATTTCCTTTTTTCTTATTATGTTGTACGAGGAGAAATCGGAAACTAACCTCCGTTGTTAGGTAGTGCCGGAAGTAGTGGAGACAGCGCCGCTTAGCATAACTACAGAAGAAGTATCGCCAATCATAACTGTTACCTGCCAAAACATCAGACGAAAGGGAAAGGGCTCGATCTGTTTACATTCAGAAACCAGGTCAACTCCCTGACCAACTTCAACGCAACGTTGTCGACATACCTCGCGTCTGAAAACGCTGTTCGGAGTATTCCTTCACCTGCTTTAAGTGATTAATTATTTCGAAACCTGTGTGATGTTCCACAATTGCCACCGAAACTATGTCAGAAATTAGTTACTCTGCGCATCTTACAAGTAAACTTATATTCGTACATTCTTGTGAAATTACGCATCCAATTTGGAACAAAAACCATTTATTTTTTCGAAATCGGCTGATGAAAGAACAAAAAGCCATTAGACTTTTTTGTTTGTAATGCTTCCATGAAGCACATATTAGAAGGAATGTAATGACTTCCCTGTATATCCACATTAAATATTTCTCACTTCACTTCGCTACACTGTCAGATATATTACTTCTAACTCTTTACCATATTCAGCACACTTCCACAGTTTCAACTTCTAGTGTAATCCACTTCAATTTAATCACTTTCCTCACTTTCAGTGTATTTAATTAATTTCCTTCTCACTTTAACTTATTTCTATCGTAATTCACTGTTACTATACAGCCAAGTCATTATCCCAACATATTTGCCCTATAAGGTCCTTTCACCGAACTCCTCCCGTTCCTTCACCATCCACTCCTCCGTTAAAATCCCTTGTCTCCTCCATTCCACAGCTCCGACTGCTCATTCCAGCCTTCTTTCGCTTCCAATTCACCCGACAGTCATCCAGCTACTCACCCACCAACCTCAGTCTCCTAGCTCTATCGTCCCCTTTATTATGTTCCTCTCATTTTCTTCCCTCTTCCTACTTTCATTTTGAATCTGCATAGAACTCTACTTTGACTCTCTTACTCTTATCCTCCCTCTTCCCAAAATTTTCTTCCTAAAATAAAATTATCCTATATGTTCTCTTCCTCTCTTTCTCGTGTTGCATTTAGTGTATTGTATAATATGCGTTAATTTTGTAATACTTTGATATTCTAACTTGCTATATATTGTATGATGACTGTGTTTGTGACGCTCCCTATACTATAACCTGTTTCCAGAATATTTACTTATTGTTTGCTAATAAATGTACATAGTCCCAAAGATATTTTATTCTTAATATATACGATAGTTGATGACCACTTAGTATATTTCTTTCTTGACACGTGTCATTGTGAAGTAGATGTATTCAAACAAGATGTGTTCAAGTGTTCCTATTTTAATACAATATTTACGAAGACCATGTTTTTTTATTTTATTAATCTTCTTCCAGCAAGTGTTACAGGTGCAGCGCCACTTAAAAACCAACGCACTATAGCCTTTAGTGGACTGGATGCGTTTTAATTGTAATGTCTCAAAACTATTACTAAACAGACGAACGTTCTTGTTCCCGCATATATACTTACCTATTCCATTAATTTTGCTTACTTTGTTTAATTTTGTCACATCTGGTCCCAATACTTTCTGTAAGATACAAGAAGTGTCAGTTAAGAGAGATGCCACGACAGTAAAATCTATAAGGGTAAAACGGCGCAGAGAATATGTGACTAAAGACGAACACTGTATTAAAACATGCATGTACAGTCAAAGGCTCATTACAGTGAACACAAAGAGATAGAGCGTCAGAACATAAGTGACTGCGACTAAAACAAGTGTCTCAGACGCATCAAAATGAAATAATTCCTTCGAGCGAAAGGCACTCGAAGAGGTGCTCCATATACTAGGGAGGGACTAAACCTCCGAAGTTCTTTCCCTCGAATAGAGGCCCATTCATTGCGCCAGCGCAATCGGTCAGGACGACAATACTGCACTAAAATCGTCAGAAGGAGCACAACAGCTAAAATACCTGGACCGCCCGTGATGTTGGCAGGCTGAGAACAGCCTGAGGTGTGCTATACGTGTATCTACCCTTTTCAGAGGTTAACCACTTTTATGACGGGATGTGGGGTTTGCAGGATGGCGGGAGAAAACGAGGTTGCGGATTGAACGGTCCTGCTCCGCAACGACTGCAGGTCAGGGTGCAACGGTCGTTGAGCTGGTGTGTTGGTTTTTATCCAAATATGGGCTGTTTTTAATTTAGAATTTTGAAATCTAAGCATCTCTTGGAAGGATTCAATGGGAGCTCATCTTTGTTGGTTGCTGTGCCCGCATGCAATACGGGGAAGCCGGTGACACACAATACCTGCTACACAAAGAAAGCAGCCTTGGAGACGGCATCACGCAGTTTCATTCCCCAGCATGTCAACATGTCCAGCAACCCACTCAAAGGACGCGTTGACCACAGTGAGTGAGTAAAGACAATCATGTATTCATAGAATAAGAGAATGGCAACTGGACAACGACCGAAGGCTCTGGGCTGCCATCAAGAAATCGGTGCAAATACCCTTTGTTGCTGAACATACAAAAGAGCTTGGAGAATACTAGAAAGTGCAGCGGTAAAAATCGAACACTGCTGTAGAAAACGAAATATAAGACTGAGGGCCAATAGTAAAAGCACAGCTTGTTATGCAATCATTCTATAAACCATCCGTGTAAAGAATAGTCAACTTTCACAATTACAAACATATGACATCAACAAATAGAATGCATAAATAAAATGTATATTTAGATTTATGGAAGGAAACTCACCCTTATGAGCAGAATATGTATTGTAGAGCTCTAGTAGACTGTTCGCCTACCTGCAACAAAGAGAGAATGGTTATGTCATTATATTAATAAGATACATATTTTAAGTATGTGTAATATTATTACGACTAAGGGTCACAAGCACTAACCAAGGATACATTTTGTTATAAAATATTGACGCACAACATTTTATATATGTATCCAATTCCTTGTGATTGGTTTCTTCTTCACAGTACATATCCTAAAGTTGTCCGTATAATATAGTCGCATTAAGGCTTGAAACTACAGGGTGGGTCAAAGAAACGGGAAATTTTAATTTCGTTGTTGTTAGTACAAGGTTTATAGTAGAAGGCTTAGATTCATGTCATTGTTGAGCGCGATAGTTGCAATTTAGTAAACATGGAACAGTGGACTGGTGAGCAAAGAGGATTTGCTTTAAAATCTTATTATGTAAATAGTCAAAGCACCGAAGCTGCTCGTAGGGAGTCTCTTCGTCATTTTCAACTCCATCGTCATGATGCTGTGCCCTCTGCTCATGCGATAAATGACTGGGTTCATAAATCAGAAGAACACTAAAGAAGAAACCTCCAGGTTCTATTCGTACACCTGAAAATATTGAGAAAGTTAGAGTTGCTATAGTGAACAGCCCGACATGTTCAGTCCGGAGACATTCTCTGACACTTAACATGGATCGCTCTAGTGTACGAAGAATACTGAAAAACGATCTAAAATTTCACCCTTACAAGTTGTAAGTTGTGCACAAATTAAATTATGCAGGACGTAAATAATCGTGTCATGTTTTGTGAGCGATTTTTGAATGAGATTGAAAATAACGAAGTTCTTAAAAATTTATGGATGTCTTATGAAGCCCACTTCCATTTGAATGGGTTCGTAAATAAGCAGAACTTCGGTATTATGCACAAGAGAATCCACGGAATTTCATGAGCGGCCCCTGCACTCACAAAAGGTAACCGTTTGGAGTGCTCTCTCTTCCAAAGGAATTATTGGGCCATACTTCTTTGAAGATTTGAGAAATGGAAACCTAATTAGAGACGATACTGCCAACAACCAGAGAAGTACCTCAGTGTCAACATATGTAGAATGAAACTAAGAAGTATTTAAAAAGTAAGTAGACATTTACCTAGGTTTGGTTGAGCCCATCCTACAAGAGGAAAAGCACTAGGTACACAAAGAACGAGAAGGCAGCGGGACTGGGAGGAGTCCCCACAGAGCTGTGGAAATATGGAGGTAAGGTTTTGGTAGGTGCATGTTCTGACAAAGATGTTTAACCAAATAGTTGAGGGAGATATCATCCCCAAAAAATACAAATTGGCATATGTGTCTGTGATACATAAGAAGGGGAATAAACGGGCCCTAAATAATTATCGGGGCGTTAGTGTCATAGCATCTTTTGGTCGGATTTGGAGTAAGATACTTAAACAACGGTTTTTTTAAATTTAATTTACACAAAAACCGTTGAATATATTAAAATACGCCAAAGGAAAAAGTTGTCGTTTCTTCAATTTTCTATGAATATTGACATAAATCAAGAACCTTCAATCAATAATAATTCAGCCAGGTGATAAACTTTGATAAAATATTTTTTCTAGAAAACTATACACTTTTCAACATTTTGGTACTAGACTTTCTTGTTATCCACAACATGAGAAATTCACTGTTAAAGTCTTGACGGATCCTGTATCGTGTATCCTGTATCCGTCCTGTATGTATATTCCTTGCCATAAAATGTTACCATTTGTCGTAATACTCTGCGGAGTGTAGCAACTGTAAATAATGCGGAGCAATTGATTATATGTAGAAATAGAGATAATCGCACGTCCTTTAGTAAGTGCTGTGTCTATGGAATACACTTAACCCACAATGAATTATTTAGCACGGAGGGGGGAAGGGTGAGGGTTTACATGATATTCTCAACTTAAAAGTCAAGACCTTCCTAAGTATGTTCCAATTCATCGTATTTAAGTACAATGGATATGTAAATAAATGCCTTTGATTCGTTTAGTACTTTATGAAATAAAAGTAGATGGAGCTTTATGGCAACTGTCCACCCGAAGGGCTTGCGTTTTTGGAAGAATTGTCAAAATATGTTAGTATTTTTGAGACTACCCTACACACACACACACACACACACACACACACACACACACACACACACACACACACACACACACACACTTCCTTCCTTATAAGAGGGGACTTCAAAAAGTAAGTTACCCATGATTAAGGCCAAGTGAATGTTATTAAACGCTGTACTACGGCACGCTGTGGCACAGATACATGACACTGTCTTTGAACATGGTCACTAAGTCCCTCTAAACAACAGTAGTCGGACGTTGTACCAGTCGTTCGATTCCTGAGCGATATAAACCCGCTCCTTGGTCACGGAGGCATTCGAGGGCAGTTGTGCGATTTTCATGTGACTTACTGTGCAAGGTCTGGACTGTATACCGCATGCTTCCAAACCTCCTATCGAAAACATTGAAGCTAAACTATGCGCGCCATGTGGAGTATTGCATTGCATTGTCGTGCGTTTGCATAGTTTCAATATGACGTTGCATTTGGTATTTATAGCGCAGAATTTCACTATGAATCTCCGTGCAGCTTAGACGTTTTGCCCACAATAATTTTACCGTCCCACGTTCTTCAACTTTGGAGTACGTTTCCAGCTAAAAGTAATTTTGCTCGCACGCTGTTATGCACCTGTTATAGAGTTCATGATCTGGAATTCCTGTAGAGTTCCGCTAGAGCATGAACTCTATTCTGACAAAGTGCCATCCTTGTTGCGCGATGCACTTAGTGTGGGACATGTGTAACTTACTTTTTGAAGTACCCTCGCACATTAATACCTATACGAGATTTAAAGTCACTCAACATTACAAATAGCTTTTTAGGTATAACTCGATCTTTATGGTCGTTTTAAAAGTTTATTTGCTTTAATGGGCCTAAGACGATCTTGCCTGGTATGTCAGGCAGAGCCGAAGATTCGTAGTGCAGGTCTTGTCCGTGGCATTTAACTCTGGTTAACTTTTCCCATACTGATCAATACTATATATATATATATATATATATATATATATATATATAATATGCTCTTACCCATTTTCATTGCATACGTTGCCTTAACTGTTACAATCTATAATAAACCCGGAATTGAAAAGCCTGCTCTTGTGTGGATGCATCCTATGCCACTCTCGCAAAGTTAAGAAACCAGGAACCACCGCTGAAATAAAGGGATCCGCTTCCACGAAGCTTTTTGTAAATATAAACAATACAAATGTGTACATTTTTGTGGTGCTCAAGGCCCATGCTTCAGCTTGCTAAAGAATGAAAATCAATAAGGGAAGCAAACAAAAAAGGCCAGAAGGAAATACGAAAAAAAGAGGTTTGTTGCTAATGGTGTTATCTGAGAGGTATAGTGCAGGACTGTCATCAAGAGCACCAATTCGTTTCCTGGCAACGTTCCAACTGTAGTGTCTCTTGTTAGAAAGCCTCTATCTAAGCTAGCAGACATGTTCTCATCGATTTCTAATGAATTTATGTCAGTCTAGGTCAGGAGTCTCTCCCGCCCTCCACATTCCCCTTAACAACCTAACGTTGTTTTTATCTCAGGCAAGGACATGCCAGCGAAACTAACCAATGTCATTCTTTGGCTGACGGGACCTTTCAGTTAAATATTCACCGCTGACTTTGTTATGTATTACATGACAACCACGAAGTCATCCATAGTGTCAGGCTAAAAACAGTCTGAAGATGCTTAGAATACTGTCGAAGAAGTGGCAAAAAATTTTTATAAATCATACAACTGTATTTTTGCAAAAATAATTACACCCTCCTCATATTAACAATTTTATTTAATTGTTCTGACAGTCTCTTAAGTATCATTTCTTTATCGCATACCATATATTCCACACAAAAATTGGATATCAAAATTTTATAAAAAGTACAGATTTTTAGACCCCCAAATAAACAGGATATTTCTAGAAGAAGGTTCATGTGGGTGTTTGTGCGTGGCTGTCTGTCTGTGAGCAGCATAATTAAAAACCAATGACGGGTAAATACGCAAATTGGCATATAAGTTCAACTTGCTTCGAGATAAGATTTTCTAGAAATTTCTCCCGCTCTACTCCGCACTTGCCAATGAAAAATCATTCAAAATCTTTTATGACTAATCCTTACATTAAAATATATATTAAAGTTTCGTAATTAAGCGACAAGTAAAATGTAGATCTAAAATGTTCAGGAAATAGTCTGTTCATTCAGAATTGATTCTGTATAACGTTTTTTAACTATTTAATCATGGTTTACATATTACTTTCAAATAACCTTTTTGTGGTGTTAAAAATTCAATACCATAAAATACTTTGAAAATGGTTAAGCATTTTTCTTTTTTAATGGCTCGATATAGTGGAAAGAATATGGAATTATAAATATTTCACTATCGCCCTGGTCTCTTGCACCCCCTTTGTAGTGTAATGAAACTATTTCTAGAAACGTTATCTCGATTAACACAAAATAGAGAAAAAAACTTACCAGAAATAGGGTACTTAAAATAAACAATAGAGAATTTAGAATACATATAGTATTATAGTAAGTATTTTATGAAGCAAGCCTCAAAATGCGAGAAACCTTGGCATGGCATTTTTGGGGGAATGCAATACTTCGTCTACTGCTATACGTAAATACAAGAAAAAGTAAAAATATTCAATTGTAGCGATTCCGTACTGTCATGACTGAGTGTGGCCTACTCTATGTACCTAATTCTTCGTCATTTAAAAGTAGTAATTAATAAACAATCAGAATTAATAGATAAGAACAAACTGTTGCTCGTTGCCTCTCGTATTGTTTTACTTTTCTACCATATTTTTATATTTTTCATATTTTCCCATAACCCATGTCTGAAACTCTGGTGTTGTTGTTTTTATATTTATAACTACAAAACATAACCTTCATTGGCTGTTTAATAACTTATGAAGACCTTAAACAAAACTGAAAACTTTTCAAATTATAGATTGAACAAACGGAGAACACTGAGAAAATAACTGCACCATACTAAAAACACAAAAAAGATGAAACACAAATTAGAGCTACAGCTTAATTCAGTACCCTCATTTGTCTTAATTCACGGTAACGAAACAAAATAAATAAATTCAATATTTTGAATAACAAAATCCATACGCGCTTTCAAGATGTTCTGAAATATTATAAGGTCAGTGAAGAGCACATTCGCTATTCACGGAAATATATGGTAGAAGATGGGTCAACAAGCAAGAGTCTCGTATGAATGAGCCTCATGCATTTTTCATACAACCATTATGGCTTTTATATACACCCTGCTTGTGTGTTTTACTTCCTGATTTCGTCCCGGTACAGCTCCAGTGTCCGCGGATTAATGCCTTCAAACTAAATATATAATATAGGACACCCCAATTAACCAGAATCAGGCGTGTTTTAAGTAAGGTCAGACGCCTATTGATTAGTTTTTGCTTTCTCTATTATTTATTTATAGCAAAAAAACTTTATTGTGCGCGCGTATGTGTGTGCATGTCTGTCTCTGCGAGCAGCATAAACCAGAAACGAAAGTCTATATTACTCAAAATACCAAATTTGGAATTCAATACAGTATGTTTAAAATATAATACTTACCATCAAATAACATGTATATGTTGAATGTTTTAGCAATGTTCTGTAAAGTCCTCTTCATTCTGAATGGCTTTTGTATATCCAGTAAATCTTAAGAAGCAGACAAAATCTTACTGTACAAAAAATTTAATCTCCATAAAGTGCCAAAGAAAACCTATTTGGCGTTAACCATTTCCGATATATTATTTGTTATTAGTTTGAATGTTGTGATACTAGAACTTTTTGCTAACAGCAAGTCGCTTTTCGTTTTTGTTGTGATCATCCAATGGGCAAGGAATTCCAAAATCATCCATCCCTATGGATACGCTTTCTAATAATCTTAACTATCGCATTAGCCTGCACAGCGAAATGTGTGGATTTGTATTGAAAGCATAACTTATTTTCACTCTCTCTACTACGTATAGTAAGCAGAAGTATTGTATTCCACCCAAAAATTCGATGTCGGGATTTCACCGGAAATATATGTTTTGAGGCCCGCTGAGTAGAAAAGAGAGCATTTTTTTAAAAAGGTCTGCGCGCGTGCCTGTGCCTACATCTGTCAGTCTGTGAACAGCATGATTCAAAAACGAAAAGTCGGTTAGAAACCAAAGTTGGTATTTAAGTTTAATATCTTCTAAGGGTGCGACACGAAGATTTTGAAGAAAATTTCTCCACCCTAAATACCCTTTACATTGCAAGTTTTTCCGTTTGCTGCTCGACAGGCATTCAGGGATGCACCCGTCTATCTGTCTCTTAGCCCTTTCGTCCTCTCTATTATGTTCTCATTTTCCTCCCTCTTCCTCCACTTTAAAAATAAACTGAATTATCCAGAGTGCGTGAGCAGCTCGAAGTTTGGTATGAGAGTGAAGATGATGTTATGAAATGATGGTGAAATGAAGTAAAGGAAAGGTGATAACGGAGTAGCTGCTGAAATTAATGGAGAATCTGCTCAAACGCCGCTTTGTCCACCAAACATTCTACATACAGTTTCCTGGAATCGAACCCCGCGCCTTGGAGAGAGGCGAGAATTTTATCCACTGGCCACCTCTATAAACCAGAGACAAAGTCGTATATAATCACCAAAGCAGCTCTTTCTGAGCATACAGTTAATAACACGCTTGCTTTACTAGCGCTAGTGTGGGTTAAATCAAGTAAAGCTAAAAAATGAATATTCTGTAAGTCAGAAATCAAAATACACTATACTAAGCCCACTCGACTTCTCTTGAAGTGTCTAACCTTGCAAACACGAACATTATCCTAATAAATCAATGAAAAACCGGTATTTTTTTAAGTTTCAAGGTTTATTTTAATTAATCTTTGTCGCATTAACTTTTCATGTTGATATATGACTAAGTAGCAAAGCACGTGATGCGTTTACGGAGGTCATTACTCACTAAGATGTCAAGAATGCAAGAGAAAGTTCGTGAACGTAGCATGCACTAAATTAGATTGATGTGGTTAATGAATATCGTTTCTCACATAATCAAAGTAATAACGAAGGTCACCTCCAATCCATTTATGTAAGAAATGCATAGATACGAGTATATGTCAAGGTTTTCGAACTTCTACATCCACCCAATAGCGAAGCTTTTGTTATCTATCCTATTGTAAAACAAAACATTTGCTGACTAACAATTTCAGTTGTGCTAGACAAGCTTTAGTTTTGGAAATGCTTACTGTATTGCTGTGGCAGCTTTCTTCATATAAGAAGTCCCGTCCGTAACAAGTAACAAACCATTTTGTGTTATTGGACAGACACAATAGAGAGAAGAAAAGAAGAAAACAACCAAATATAACATATGACAGTCGCAAGAAACAGGCTGTTGTATAGGAGTGGGCGTGTCGTTTCCTCAACCCTCACGCTAGCTGCCGGCTGTATACTCCGTGCTGTTAATATCATTCCTATGTTTGTCTACTAAAACCCCGCTCCCTGATTATTATCATAAACTATTTTGCTGATGTGTCATCGAGGGTAGGCTAGCTCACTGCTCCTTTGCAGAAGAATATTCCTCAAAAACAAATGCACAACCTGTAGAGAGGTATTTTTAGACTGACGAATGGCCGATGGTTGAGCGGTGCTTCGTGATCAGGTTCGCTTTTGTAGTTATGAGATCATAGGAGTGTCAGGTTAGTATCTCTGCGACTTCAGTGCAGTAAACATCAGGAACAGTACGTGATGGAGCCCAGTGCCTATTCTGCTTATCAGAGTCTTATTTATTTTCAAGCAAGGAAACAGAGAGGTTACCTCCGCTATCAATTTGCATAACATCACTCGCACAGATCCTAGCAAGGTCGTTCGTCACTTCTACAAATACCTCTGCAAGTCCTACTGTTTTGTCAAAAATTGTTGCAGCGTGTGTAAAGTGTGACTCTCCAAGGGAGTAAAGATTAGAAGTGTTATTAAAACTCTGAGGCAGCCACATATACACCGCATTGCAGTATCCTCTTACAGAAGTTGAAACACTGATCCCCCTTTTCTGTTATACTGCAACTGAGCTGGTTAGCGCATTTCTGTAACAGAAATATGGGACTGTCACTACGCTTTACGTTAGCCTACACCGGCAGGTTGGCATTACTTTCACCCTGTCTATGTTCCTTTAAGACTGAAAAAGGGCATTGCAGTGTAATATATTATAATTTTTCTATTCTGTCCGCGTTTTTAATATGTATCAGTTAATTATTGTGATCGTTCTGAATCTGTGTTTGTTTTCCCCGGTACACACACACACACACACACACACACACACACACACACACACACACACACACACACACACACACACACACACACGCACACACACACACGCACACACAAGTGTTAGGGGTATGATTACGCAGTCTTTAACACGAACTTCTTGACATTAAGCTGAAACATAACCTCTACCATTCTCCTCTGTAGTGCATGGTTGCATAAATAAAAAATAAAATTAGTCGAATGCTGGATTGTCAATGTCACATATCCTTTTTGTTTACTTCTACAAGCAGCACAGAAAGTTAGTGGACAAAGGTTTGGCATCATTGGAGGGGGTGTAGAGTGGAACTTCAGGAATGTTGACAGTAAAGGCTACCCTACTTCCTGAATACTGCTCGGAAAGCTTTTAAGGAAACCACCCCTCTCGTCGTTACTTGCTTTAACTGATGAACGATGAACAGTGAACCCAGTTTTCGAGGCTGACCAAGTTTGGACATTCACCGTCATAGGTGCCAACGTATGCATAACAGCAGAAATCGTATTAGTAAACTAAACATTCGCTTCCTCAGTCCTACCCCCTCACCAGACTGTGTGGATAATGTATTCAATAATGTTCAATTAGTTGCTTTAATTTTCAGGATAAGTGAATTGTTTTTGGACCTTTTAATTCACCATATTGGAATCTAGCATCAAACAAAATCATACCTCTAACATTCTGTATATATCCATTATATCTATAAGCAAATATGTGATAAAATGTTGTTTTTTTTTTTCTGGATTAACTTGAAATAAACGAACAAGATCTTTTTAGAAGAGTTTGTTAAAAAAAATGGTAGAAATGTTAATATAATACATCAGATATGTTGTAAAACAGCATGCATTCGTGTAATATAGTAAACGTTTTGCATTAATTCATGTAATTTTATATTGGTTTGGAACAAGAATTTTTGTTTTCAATCTTTTATTTTTGCAAAAATCAGAAATCTGGTAACATACGTTGGCTTGTTAATTGCGTTAATTTGCATAACTTTTATATAGATTCTAAATATTAAAAAAGGTATTATCTCACCCAAAAGCACCAGAGATACCATACACCGTATGTATATTGTTTGCATACCCAATCAAAATTTGCAAATTTATTATCACCCTAGGGGATGACCTGCTGCATAGCATCAGTGGAATATTCTGCACAATGAATATGCAAATTCTGAAAAAGAAAAATATCCACAGCTCATAAAACGAATATAAATTAATAAACAACGATTGTTATTGATTTGCTATTTTCTTATTTTAATTAACCGATAGCGGAAAATAAACAAATATAAAGTGTGAAATGATAAGACTGTTTATAACACGTGTTCCTTAATACCCCAACTTGCATTTCGCTTTTCACTGTTCTATATAGTATCTTCCTTAGCCACAATTGCAAATGCTTTTATTCTGAACAACCATCTCAAATGAGGTTATGGGTGTATGCAGTTTCATTTATATACAAAACATATTCAATTTAATATTCTTCCCTCAAGCGCTTCAAAAATTATTAAACATAACATTCACTATTCACTTTTAAAACCTTATCCATATGGCGAGTTATTGCCTGAACCACTGAACAGATTGCATGAAGTAAATAAAGGATTTCACAGGTCAGTATAACAAACAAGGGTTTATACTCGTAGTTCCAAACAGGGTACATAGTGACTGAACTCCTCAGTCAGGACGCACAGATATTCGGGTGTATTAAAGGAGGTGTTGTGGAACCTATGACTAAACGTGTGCTGAAAAAAATATGGAGGAGCAGGACATTTACTTAATATTGTCCCCAATATGTGACTCGTAGGGAAAGTGTTCCAACTCCTACAGCCACCGTGGTGCGACCTTTAGCACTGGTAGTACGTATTTCTGATTTTACTAGAAGTTCGCCGGGCCGAACACTCTAAGCCGTTCCCGAAGGCGAGTTGTTCGGGCTGGGTTGGTCTCGCCGGGGTAGTGGTTCCCAATACCTATTGGTGACGCACAGACAGCGCTGTGAGACACCTCAATATCCTCCGGTACCTGCCTGGAGAGCTAGTAGCTGGTATCCTAGACTGCTGATAACCCATCCGGGAAGAATACCGAAAACGTCGGTGGGGCTAAGGCGCCTAACTGGCGTATCCACTTCCACCCCGTATAATAGCACGGGTGAGCTTTTTAGCTTCCAGGTATCGCCATAACAGAAAGCCCCCCCGGAGGGGTGAGGTACAAGTTTCCGCCTTTCCCTGGTTGGTAGAGGGCATTTCGACTCCTAGCAGACCCTCGCTTTTCATTGTTCCCAATATACAAAATAATGAAATTTCTTAACTTCCCCGTAACCCAAATATTCACTGGCTACTGTTTTAATGTGCACGAAATGTCATTACTTTCTCAACTACATAATTACAGCAAGTAGAGGAAGTTTTTTACTCCACCCAAAAGTTCGATACCGGGAAATATATGCTTTGAGACCCTATGAATCTAAAAAAAGCATTTTTAGAAAAACCTTAGTGTGTCTATGGGTGAGTGAGAGAGAGAGTGTGTGTACAGCATAACCCAAAAACGAAAAATCCGTAAAGTACCATAGTTGGTATTCGAGTTCTGTCCTCCAAGGAAGCGATATGATATTTTAAAGAAAGCCTCCATTTCAAATTACTCTTTACATTTCAAACAAACAAAAAAAGGAAAGATAAGAAAAGTGTTTAAGCTATTTTAATGACAAATAAATTTTGAATTTTCTGGGAACAGTCCTATTCACTCTGAACGGCATTTGTGCAAAACCACAGGAGATAGATAAAATCTTAGACAAAAATCTCGTTTAACAAATGGAAATGCTGAGAGACAAAAACGTAGGATACAAAATTTGTTCCAAATACCGAGATCTACTACTGGTTTCAATTAATTTAGTGACTTCCCTTCCATCTGTATATGCATTTTTTGTGGAGTGAACCATTTCGGTGAAATTGCTATTTGTATGAGTTTTGCATTACTTAAAATTTTCTCAAATGAAAGGTCGTTATTCACTTTTTTTTGTCCGTTTGGCCGTCCAAAGAGAACGCAATTTCAAAGCTTAAAAGGATTTGACTATCGTTCAAAGCCTACTGTATTTCCCTATCCTCCTTGCATCTGTAAGAAAATCAGCAGTAAGATAATTTCTGCAAATGTTTATCTCGACTAATATGAAGAAGATAAAGAGAATAGTTTGTAAGAATAGTTGGTACAACAGTGGAGAAAGTTATGTGATTTGTTTACCTGTTTATTAAGAGGTGCAATATTGTATACAAATCGGAGTATACAAGAGTTACAGAGACCAGTGCTTCAATATTACATTTTTGGATACCCGAAGGTTGACTTTAGCTACCGAAGGCCACCCCCGCGTGTGTGCCGCTGGTTTCTGTGTTTTGTTTACCCAGACGTGGAATAATAAATGGCATATTGGGCGATATCGACCCTTGTGCCTCACGCAAGAGAAACGAAGAAGTGATTCAGTATTTCCTATTCCCAAGGGTGCACTGTATTATTTTCCTTCAAGTAAAAAATACTCATCCAAAATTTTTCTATATACTAATATCCTGGGGCAGATTCTCTTCAAGAAATCTTCACTGCTACCGAGAACAGTGGATGACAATGCTGCGACCCATTTAGATGCGGAAATGAGATATGAGGCGAAAATAGAAGCCAGTCTCGACAATGGCTGCTAAATTCGTTAATCCGACGTGAGATTGTCATTTCAAAGAGCAGTGCTAGAGATATCTGTTTGGTTGAGTTGCCATCCAACATTCACTCAACCATGTCAATAATTGCACAGCGCTTTATTAGTTTCTCGGTTGCTGTGCGAGAGTTTGCAGCCTCTGCATGTGCATGGCGCTTGGCGTTTTAACTACCTTTTCATTTGCATACCCATGTTCATGTCTGGCCTTTCATTTACTCGGTTATCATCCAGAGCCTACATAAACTATGGAGAACATTTGGATTTTTCATTTCTATTTTACTATCTCTACCAGCTAGGTATAATAGCTAGAGGAAATATTGTATTCCACCTACAAATTCGATATGGAAATGTCACTGCAAATATTGGTTTCCAGGACTGTCATAAAACAATTTTTGAAAAGATCAGTGTATATGTGTGTGCGTTTAAGCACGCCTGACGAAGATTTTCAACAAAATTCCCACTCTAATTTACCCTTTACATTAAAAAATGTACGCTAACACTGACCCTATTGATTTTGATTAAGTTATAATGGTTTTGAGATATTACTTTGGTAATGTTAAACGTATAACTAAACTAAACCCCGGCGCAACAGCCCATGAAGGGCCAAGGACTACCGCCCAGCCGCTGCGTCCCCCACCTCTGCCGACTACAGGCGTCATTGGTGAGGTGCAGTATTGGAGGGTGGGACGTGGTCAGCGCCCCGAGCCCTCCCGGCCAGTTATGCGGTCTTCTAGACCTGGGGCCGCTACTTCTCCATCAAGTAGCTCCTCAATTGGTCCCCCCGGGACCTAACGAGGCTGAGTGCACCCCGTGCCAGACCTACCAGAGGGGATAAAATCCCCATGCTGGTACCGGGGATCGAACCAGGGTCCTCCGCGCCAGAGGAATGTTAAACGTATATTCATTTTTAATAGTCTGAGAGTTACTGTTCATTCTGACAGTTGAAAGAAAACCGCTGTTTATGTATGTCAACTGAAGAACAACATTTGTAACATTAAAATAAAATCAATGAGTTAAATGTTCAAATGCTGTCTATTTACGATCTGGAAATGTGAAAGAGCAGCACAATTCTTAATTCTTCCATTTTCACTCTAAAAAGTTGCTATTTTATTTAACTGCTATAAACAGCATCTATAACACTAGGAGATTCAACTATTTGATTACTAAAGCAACATTTATTGATAACTCCTATAATTATACACAATACTAAAATCTGGCTGGCCCCGTAGCTTAGTCAGTAGAGTACCTACTTACTGTGCAAGGGTTCCGGAGTTCCATTCCCGACTGGGGGTTGACAAGATTATTCCTTAGCCTCCCCAGAGTCTGGAAATGTGAATGTGTATGTGAATTTAACGTATAATATCCCTAAAGACCTGAAACCCACCGATACACGAGTAACACCATGGCCGTTAGGCAATATGTTCCACAGGGGTAGCCACCGATATGACGTAACTGGAACAATAAAAAAATATATTAAATTCTGCCATCCTTTGTGGTCTAGGGATAATATGCTAGCCTATGGTTCCCGAGGTCGCGGGTTCAAACCCGATGGAAGGCAATAGGTTTTTTCGGGCGTAGAAGTCCTTAGCTTGGCTTTCTTTGGAAGGAAAGTAAAGCCGGTGGTCCCGTGTCGTAGATATCCGGCACATAAAGGAACCTGAAGCCTGATTAAGAGACCCACTGAGCCCAGAGAGCGTGAAACATCGCTTAATATTGGCCATGGCCCTCTTTATCAGGCTTTGAGGTTGTTGCACGTGCCGTAAATTTACGACACGTGACCGCCGGCTGTCTATTACGCCCCTGCATTTATTCAATAGTTGTTGTTGTAGTTTTTAACGCCCGCTTTTACTACTACGGCACCGCAGGCGGTGACACTGATGATACATGGAATGAAGATGGAGCACCAGTGGAATGAGATGGCGGGGGAAACCGGAACACTCGGAGAAAACCCACCCTGACGCCGCTTCGTCCACCACGAATACCACACACCGGTCCCTGGGATCGAACCCGGGCCGCCTAGGTGGTAGGAGAGCGCGCTAACCGCTCGGCCACGGCGCCGCCTCTTATTCAATACAAATTGAGTATTTACTGACGTCTCGCTGTATATTGGCCGTTTAATTTTGCTCAGAGGCCTGTTTATTAGGCTTGAGATTCTTTTACGTGTCACAAATTTACAACATGGGAGCGCCGGCTTTACTTCCCTTCCGAAGGAAGCTTTTACACCCGAAAAAATCCATCGCCGGGTTTCAACCCGCGATCTGGCGAACTAGAGGCTAGCGTACTACCCCTAGACTGCGGAAGACTCCCACTCATTCAAGTTGTGCTGAAAGTGGCCTCTTAACTGCATTGAGACATTCCTGTCAATCCTCGCATCATGAACAATGGTCACCCAGTAGGGTTTCAATGTTAAAAGGTTAGCAACTGTATGAACAGAGGGTTTTGAAACACCCATTTGCTATGCAGCATTTCCCAAACACTTTTTTTTGGAGAGTCTCCGAATCATGCACCAACTTTGTTATTTTTCCCTTTGTAGAACACTGCTATTTCGGTTTTAAATTTAACCTTTAGCAATCCGGTTGTTATAAACGTATTTAAACAATTATCTAACAGTTTCTCAATAACTATGTTTCGAATTGGAATGGCAAGAAATTGCTCCTGAAGTTGTCTGCACGATTCGGTTTTTAGTATACATCGTACTTAAGCATTTTTTGTTCAAGCGTGAATTTTTCAGTGCTATCAGTGGACATATAACAATAATCTGATAGAATTAACATAAAACACAGCTGCCTTCAAGAAATTTTTACTTTTGAGATGGATGATGAAAATATTCTAGTCTTTACAGCTCCAACTTATGGCAGAAACTGGCAGAATATAACATAGCTATTAAAACATTACCTTTGAACGGGTCATTCACCACTAGCGCGCAGCTTAGAAATATAATACATGTAACCAAATGTCACCTTGTACTACATTCAGAGTGTCTATGGCCTCTAGTGAACCTAATCCGTTCTAAATACAAATCGGGAAACTTTTCCTTCGTAAGGAACTAACACCAGTATAACTTTTCATTTAGAAGCCACTGTCGCATTGATAAAATCAAACTCAAAACATGAATGGTGTATAAAAATCGGGAATCCATTACAACTGTGTAGCTGTGTAGCTGCTGGAAACAACTGCAATTAATTTTTATTGATACAAGAGAAATTAAATAAACATTAATGATGTCGCCAGACAATTATAGACAACGCTTTCATTACAAATCACGAAGGGTGTTTAAACGAAAGAGCTGTAAAACATTCTGCATTGACGGTTAACGTGCATGATATTTTGAATGATAAATGACTTAATTTATATTTTGACAGATATTACTATCAATGCAATGAAAATTGGGGGAAAGACAAATACGTGTCAT
The DNA here is from genome assembly GCA_030765045.1 of Tenodera sinensis. Taxonomy (NCBI): domain Eukaryota; kingdom Metazoa; phylum Arthropoda; class Insecta; order Mantodea; family Mantidae; genus Tenodera; species Tenodera sinensis. The sequence goes on along the minus strand of CM060970.1, from coordinate 81,447,171 downwards.
ACACGGCAATAGAATATAAAACAAGAAGAATTAAATAAAGCAGGAATTTACAGATTGAATGTTTGACGAAATCACCACCAACACCATGCGGCTTTCTGTACACCTTATTCTCTACCAATACCTCAAAATACCCAATATGTCTTCTGCTTACTAAGGCACTACAACTTTACAAAAGTTTTGGCCTTCTCAAAAATTTTATATTCAACAATATAATCTACTGTCATAAATTGGGTTCACTATTGCTCTGATTGGTCAACACCTTCTGTTTGAACGGAAATAAACCTGCTGTCCGTTCCGAACATATGAGGAAAATTAATGAACTTAATGTGCAATCAATTACAGACTACTAGACTATTACATTGAGTTTTAATATAAAGAAAAAATTTTATTTAGCACAAATTAATACGGTTATCCGCAACAACTACTATAACTTTTGACAACCAAATAGTGAATTAATATTGTTTGATTGGAAACTTCTAACATTCAGACCCTTAAAAATAGTCTACCGAAGCCCATGTTTCTACATTGCATACCTCTAACACACGAAGTAAACGAAGATAACATATTGTGACAAAAACTTTTTCCGGCACTGTATTTTCCTCTAAACTGAAACACAAAACACAGTTCTCTTTTATCATCGCTAACACAATCTACAGTTCTTCGTGATTTTACAACTCACAGCTATTTTGTCTTTCTTTACTCTCTTGCTTTGACGATACAATCACTCAACACTAACTAAAACTGATTCACCTCAAGGTTCACTTCGACGCGACATATCAAAGTCCCAAATCCTCTCTGTCGCCAGATAGTTTTGTCGTGACGGCTGTAGACGCCACACATACACTGCTAACAGCTGTTCCGTTCAACCAAGGCCATCTAACAGGCCTGGATATGTGATTCGTGACGTCACAACGCAAGGCCGACGTTCCAAGCAATTCATACGGAATACACATGTTTTACAGCATTTCTGCGCTGGAAGAAGCGTGCATTCATTTATATTTTCACATTTCGTACTAAAAGTTATTGTGTCTGAGTATATTAGTAGAAAACATGCTTTGCATAGTTGTTAATGGCAGAGCATGCTTCTTACGTTCGCAATGCGAATATATCTCCAGTTTCTTTTTCTTTCTTTCTTTCTTTCTTTTTTTTTTTTTTTTTTTTTCTGTAGATAATATCAAACTGTCTTGTTTAATAATGTAGTAGCTTTTCAACACGATGTTGGTTATTACTTTTATTATTTTCCTCGTCAAAATAGCACCCGGTAACTCGCAATCACTAGCATTACAGTCAGTACCGATATTATTGTCACATGTCTCAGCACCTAAATGTAGAATTAAGTTTCTCTGGTTTTCTACTTTAAGAAATTCTTGTTCATATGTCTCAACAAATTTACTACTTTTTCGTGATCACCAAACATTTTCACTTTCTCTGATAAATATTTTAAATGCAAGAGTTTCTGTCAGGACTGAGGGGTTGAGAAAATTGTCTGAGGTAATCAGGATGGGGTAAAAAAAGAACATTGGAATCACGTAACAGTCTGTAAGCTGCTGGGTGAGAAAAATAAATTGAGCACGCCCATAACAGGGTATTGGGCGTATATTTAATTTACTTTTGACTCACCAATTTTACCTACTCTTCTAGGAATTTAGGTTTTAGATATTCTGTGGAATCTTCATTCATGTCCTCCCAACATTCCTTTAAAATGTTGGCAGCCTGAAGTAGTTCACGTTTTGTTTGTTCACTTGCTATTGTGAACCAAAAGAGCATCAAATTTAGACCATTTATCCGATGTCATTTGTTTACCGAGAATTCATTTAAACTTACTATTGGGTATTACAGTTTTACCCCATAGAACCTAAATAATAAAATTTGAATTAATTTTTAATGCTGCTACAATTTTAGGAATTTCTTCAGTATCATTTTTCACAAAAATTACATCGTTTTCTTTTATGATGACAGTGAATATCTCTAAAAATAGAATTAGTGACATGAAATTAAAGCTCTGAAAATCAACAATTTTGTCATCTTCGAGTCATTTACGAAATGCTATGGATTTTCAGTAAGTTTAGGAGTTGTTCTGGGTACTACAAAGCGCTTCCATCACTTCGCGTAGCAGTTAATTCCTTCACTATGTGCTGTGTTCAGAAAAATGTTTAATACATACCACGCCTGGTTCATAATTATCCCTGTGAATAGCACGTACCCACTGCTCTCTCCTGTGTGGATCCTTTGGAAACGAAAACACTGTAACCTACTTTTCTACACTTGTGTACCAGGTTGTACCTCAAACTATAAAACAACACTTCCTAGGCATTTTGTGTTTAAAACTACACCACTTTGTAATTAGATTTCTCGGTCACTTAATTGTTTACTAACACGTTGTAAGGCACAAGAAACTTCTTAGCGTTTCAACCACGCACTAATATGTAGCATTCCCGTATTAAACAAGCAAAACATGAGCCCCCCGTGATGACGTCATTAACGTAATCTCTTTTCATATACAGGCCTGTTAGATAAAGATGGCCTTGGTGCAACACACAACTCACTCCTCTTAAAACAAGAACTACACACTTATCTCGCCATCTCACCTTTTATAGACGAGAATGACGTACACGGATCTTTCTCGGAATTGACATTTTCTAGAGGGTGTCACAAATAAGCCGGATTCGGAACTTCGCGAACGTTCCGGAAATTCCTTTGTTCTGCCTTGCTGACTGTGGCGGGCCTTTGACGCACCCACCGCCAAATGGTGTGAGCTATGTTGACCCTGAGCTTCCTTTGATGTACGCCGGTCTCCCGGCCGGTGTCACAATATTATACAACATAATTTACAATAGCAGTTCTAAGTAAAGGCTTATACTACGAAAACAAGGTACAAAATAGATTTCAGAGCTTAGAAATGGGTGGAAAATGCGCTGTCAACTCCTAAGTGTAGACTAAATTTGTCCACTAAATTAATAGACTGGCGTAGTCTTGACAGTATGTTGGTACGAAGTTTGCATTGAGATGATGAATATTTCCTTTTCCTTTGTTGTTTCTCTCTTAAAATTTTCACATTTCTTATTATACTGGTCTGATTGCACACATTTATACCTTTTATGCATGGAAGGCTTAGTATCTTCAATTTTGTAATGAATAAATAAGAGTATATTTTCTACTTATGCAAACGTTTCTTTACCAGCTGACCAAAATTACAGTGTTCGCCGATTTCATTTACAAGTTTCGTTTAACTGAAGGAACTTTCTGTGAATCCTCAATAAAAACGAAAACCAAACAGTATATTCTTTTCATATTTATTCATTTTTGTTATAATTAGTTACTGACATTTGGACTGCCCACTAAATACCACTACAAGTACATATTTTCCCAGGATAATTTATAGAGTTCTGGTTATATTGCATGGTCATGGCTGCTTGAGATTCAAGCTATTATTAGATTGATATTTATTAATATGAAATGACATGTCTCATCCGGAAAACAAATTCTAATAGTAATAAAAGAATAGGACTCAATTAATGGATGACAAATTCACTGTATTATTATTATTATTATTATTATTATTATTATTATTATTATTATTATTATTATTATTATTATTATATTATTATTATATTATTATTATATTTCCGCATTTTAACATTTATTAATAACTAAGACACTTTATTTTCAAAATAAATGTGAAAATATATAAATATAAGGTGTCTGTCTTTTTTTTTGGGGGGGGGGTCGATGTGGTCAACCTATCTGGAGGACAGATTTGTCATATATTTCTTAAATAGAGAAAGATTTATTAGCATTTTTATTTGACTTGCTCTCGTAAATGATCGCGTGTTGGAGCTTTAAGAGAAAAGGACATAGGCTAACATTTTAAACTATGTCATGGACATAAAACAAATGTTTGAATTTTTTATGTCACATTTCAACCAGGTTTATCGTTAAGGGACATTAAAACGCGTATTTGCATTGAAATCTCAATATGCAAATTGTTGGTTGGAATACGATAGTTGTACCATAGTGGGTAAGGGACAGAGAAAATAATAAATTCCATTAGCTGGTATCGTTTGCACTTTAAAGCCGAAATCTTGATGCCATCATGCGGTACCTGTAATTCATATGCAAATTCTGAGCGAGATTTAACGAGCACATCTGAAAGGCACATTAATAATTGATCCATTTGCTCACATTCTCGGAAATGGAACAAATCCTCAGCCTTCTAGTTTTTTGTGTGCATAACGTGGTTTTTGTGGCGATAATGGACTGACGTGAGATAAGCATCATTGCTCGATGAGTACCTTTGAAATAAAATTCACAAGAGAAAGGTTTTTTCTGTCGCGTTCTCAGAAACAAGGCACTCCTACCGTAATTACAAGAATCACTGAATGCCTTCTGCATATATACGTATAATGGCTGTAGAATTCTCTGCAAAATGGGCAGAGTAATATCTACTCCTCCATACTTAGTTGCTGTCTGTAGTGTGTAAAATTGACTTGCATACGTGATATTCGAGTAGAACATTAGTTCCCGAAAAACCGCACGATTTTCAAGTCAGAACAAAAAATATACTTTGAATTTAATTTTTCTTTCCCAAATGTGAACTTCCGGGTACTACGGATTAAGGCTGAATGTAACCTTGAAACTTGTTCAACGCTTCGAATGAATGAATGAATGTGGTATTGTAACAAAACGGCAAAAATCCAAGTCCTGTTGCTTTTGTGGCACTTTGTCATCTAAAATTTTACTAAAGCGCGTCGCAACGTTAGAAGACAGCACACGTTAAATGGGGTGCGATGTTCCAACACGTGCTATGTATATGTATGCCTCGAAGTTACGAAACAGGTTCCGTCAAACATTTGTTACCCATGTGTTTTAATGACCTATACATATTTTAAATTGTAATTCTTCGCCCAATTCTTCTAATTTGCAAGTTATATAAAATGTACTAAGAATTAGGAATATTTTGCAACACATTGATAACAATTAGCACATTTATTTTACCTTTACATTTCATGTAATAGAAGGTTAAGCATTAAATATGGATCATATAACTTCGTTAAATGTAATATTATACGTAAAGTTAATTTTACCTTCTAATTTAATCACAATTTTATTAGCTTGAGATGGATTAGGATACGTTTGTTATTGTTCAGTTATTTTCTTCTGCTACCCCTGCATGCGCTGTACACTTTACTGTGCGAGCAGATTTAGACAATCAAGAGAAGGCAGCGCAGAATAACATAGCACTTGCGGAGTAAGATTAAACAGGATTTAGTCAAGTTCATTCGTCGAGTAACTGCTCTTGCACCCAACATAAAGCACCATGCTGAGGCTAGCAATGCACCTTCAGGGAAAAGTATGTTTCAAAAACACAGAGCTCCCGAAAGCACAAATGCCTCACAAAAACTGTACTCCCTTTTACAAGGAACTTACCAGATTCTTTATGACGAAACACAGCCTGAAATTCTTGTAACAGAAGGAAGAGCCAGCGCAACAGTTGTCTTATTCAATTGCAAAACCTATAAATCAACACCACATCTTCTATATAGAAACATGGACATAATATTTTTATTGACTTGTTCCATTAAACAGCCGGGGTTTCTTATTGAATTGTCGCACCGTTGAAGGATATCAACTTCGTAGTTAAAGCTTAAATATTCCGTTCTGTTGCTGGATTGCACGTTTCCTTTGCGATAATCAGATTCTTTCCGTAATATGCCAACACAACTCTAGCGTGTGCACGGATTCTCAACAGTGAGACAAACATTGGTAAGAAAATTACATAAAATAGTCTTAGCAAGTGCACTTCTGCCCCCTTGTCCGTTAGCCACATTTTTACTTTCGTTAATTTTAAACAAGTAACCCCGCAACCAGCTAGTCCAACATAGACGTATGAATTTCACAAAGAGATTGCGATTGTTACTACCAGTATTTCAGTTTGTTTTTCGAAACATTATGGGTGACTTTATCGCAGAGGATGGAAATTTCATGCATCATCGATGACAGCGTTCTGCAACCGAACAGGCAACTTGTAAAGGGTTTATTGTGCTTTTAACAACTTCATTAGAACGCGTTGATGTATCGTTTGTTTATTGCTGACACAGATGCTTATCGCAGGTTTTTAATGTGATCATAAAACCAGCCTCTTTTGGAAGCGTTTGAACTGTGGTTTGATACTAGCAAGCGATGTAGGTATATGAGATTGAATATTCTGTAGACAGACTATCTGTCTGTCCATTGGAGAAGGTGAGCTGGAGGAATATGTTATCTAAACATTTTCTACTACCCTTATGTTTATACACGCTAGTTTTTCATATATCAAAGTTCTAGACTGGTGTTACCCTAATTTTAAATTAAAACTCGCTAGAAAGCCGTCAATTCAAAATAAATATTAAATTTAAGTAAAAAATGTTTATATCATATTTAACAATTTTAAAAGAAAAATTCACTTTCGTAATCAGAAAAAGGATGGTTCATCTTCCAACTGCTCTTCAAGCATCTCCGCAGCAAATACGCTGGATGTTTACATGGCTGTGTGTACATTTATGTTGTATAACAATATACGGACAAGAGGAGGCCAGGTGACCTTGGATACGGTGAGGGGCTAATGTGCGTGACCGTAATAATCACTCCAAACAAAGGATGTCTGAGGCTACAGGGCAACTAGCGACTGTATGTGTAAAATCAAACAGCGTGATAACACCGTAGTGTCCAGTAAGCTCTAGAAGCTTCTTTGATGAGTCATTGTACACGTGCACATGGAAAGCACTCAAAGGAAGTGACGTCACGCCGGCTACAGTATAAATAGGACAGACAGTGAGCAGTTCAATCAGTTTTTAGAGTTGAGTTTTCAGAGTTAGAGCCAGAGTAGTTTTGAGTCGTGTACAGTTACATTTAGTTACGAGACTGCATCATCAGCAAGTGTGTATGTGTCGTCGAGTGATTGTGTCGTAAAGATATAAGAGACAGTGAAACTGGAGAAAGACTTGAAAAACTGAGAAAGATTATTGTCGAAAGAACAATTGTGAATTGTAATAGTAGAGAAGACTATAAACTGTTAGTAACGAGAAGGAAATTGTGCATTTATAGTAAGAGTTAGAGGAAAATAAAGTGTTAGAAAAAGTAAACGGACTCTGCATTTTGCCTATTTAGTTACAGTCGGTACCAATAAAATTATATGCCCGACGTTTCATGGCATTTCGAACGAGTAACACCTACTTCGTAAAATCCTAATAGCATTTCTGCAATACAAGATTTTCAGTTGCCACAGTTGGAGCACTTTACGGCTTTGACAATATTCATCTGACTGCGGAAGGAGAAAGACTTTTCAATGCTATGTGCAAGTATCGAGAACTCCAGTGCAGGTTGCGCCGTGGTCGAGTGGTTAGACAGGGGTGTCCAATCTTCTCTCTATGGAGAATCTTACGTAAAAAGCGGCTATTTCCCACTGCACTCCCTAAGTCGGAGGGATACTCAGTCCTTCCGTTCGCCCCTCGGTCCCTCCCTCCCTTCTTTTCTCCTTTCTTCCTTCCTTCTTTCTCTTTGGGGCTTTAGACGTTTACCAGATGTTTATTTTCTATTTTCTACTATTTGTAAGCTACGCTTGTTCATCAGGCCATGCAAAATGCAATTCAAAATGTATTCAAAATATCAAATCCAGCATGCATACAGCGAGTATAGCAGGGGTGTCAAACAGCACTCACCAGGCGTGAAAAATTTTCCCCTATTTTCCCTCCCTCCGTGATGATCAAATCGGAAAACGGGAAAAACAAAGCGAAAACCGGTTCTACTAGTGCGTGCTACTGCAGTTAAGGAGGGGTAGACCCCTCTCTTCACACCCTCGGAGCGATGTTTGACATGCCTGGAGTATAGCATACAGTTGATAGAAAATGTTTTGGGGACTGTAAAAGATAAAATATTTTTAAACACTAATCGAAGTGTAAACTGTTTCAAACAGCAGTTTTAATAAGAAATACAGCAATAAGGTCATTATGTGCAAGATTTATGATTATGCCCCTGCTGTATCAAACCTTTGCTCCGTCATATCAGATAAGTCCCTCTCTTAGACCACCAACAGGTGACAGGTATGAGACATTTCTTCATAGGGAAGTCTCGCACCAATCTACGTGCGATCAGCAAGTTATTTCCTTGGAAACCTTCAGTTGTGAGCTTCCGAGCTAAAAGATATTTTTTGCTGAAACGGACGAACCCTGGTGTATGTTCTAGATCCAGTAGTGCAATGCCCCTAGACTGATTCCATGTCTTTTTCCTGCTCTGTGGCCTATACAGTGGTTGACAGACTGAATCCGTGCTCCGGATCGTTACTGAAAACCCGGAGGCGCTAAGGTCTAGCCCGACCCTGCACTCTCGTCTCGGTGCAAGAAACCCTTTTCGCTGTGTCCAAACTTTTAAGTTTTCCCCAGACAATTGCCGTTAGTAAGAAGTGACAGAAGACAAATAACATCTCCAATCCTCAATACACATAAGCCTCTCTAACGGACGATCAAGAATTTGAGAACAAACGAAATATTCAGTGCTTGGTTGAAATTCTTCCGAAGCACAGACATGTTAAATGGCCAAAATTAAAATTATGGACGTTCTCTTCCACCTACATAGACTAAGTATCCTATTACAATAAAAAAACCCATATCACGAATTCATCGGATATACCGGTCTTTCGATTCTTTAAATCCTTTTAAGAATGTTTTTGTGCAGCTGTCCATCTCTCTAAGCAACTATAATAGCCATAGCACATGTACTGATCAGTTTTCTTTCCAACATAATTTAAGCGCCTTCTAAGGCCGTAAATCGAAGATTTTCAGGAATCATAAGTGTTCTTTACACGGAAAACTTACTTTTTCCCCCTCTATTTGTCATAAAATGACTCAAATGAATATAATTAAATTATAAAATGTTTTGGGATCATAATAAGACCAATATTCTATCAATCTAGCGTCCCAGGGCTGGGAAAAAACCCCAGGCATAGGAGTGAGGTCAAATTCCGGAAAATGAAACTAGGGTTTACGGTGAACCTAGATTAAGAGAACGTGACGCCTCGCACGGTAGATATTAAACATTGCGAAATTGAAGTTACAGAAGCAGACCACCACGACACCCATTTCGGAACGTGTCCACGCCGGTCGTGGTCACGTACTTGTATAACCACTGAATAAAAAGTAACTTCATTGCCAGTCAGTGTGTAATAAGCTAAGGTGAATACATAATAAAAGGCTCAGTGTATGGGCATTAAGTGTACCTGGAGTTCTCATGGTCGCCGAAACACCCGAGCGCTTCCCGCTGGGCGACTGCCCTATATCTAAGTTACATCTCCCGACTAACACCCGGTTTTTTCCTGGTCTTTACAACATATAACACGAAACACATGAGACAGACAGAACTTATCACAGGAAAGGCTCCATTAAGCATAAACACTCGATACAAAATGCTCATTTAACATAATCAACTATTTCTGAATTTTTTCCTGCTGTTTGAGTTATGCTACATTTTAGGAATTATGCTTAGTGATCCGTCCTTTTCTACTTTCTATTTTCTCTAGGTTCTACCTACCTGTATCATGTAGGGACGTATTGTTTCACAGCAAAATTCTATATCATATATCAAGATACGTGTTAAAAACATGTAAATAGTGTAATTTAACGAAACTTTTGATAAATTCCTAACTTGCTGCATGATGAGATAGAAAGATTTTCAAAACAGTAACCCCACCCCAAACCTTCGGTTTTTTTTTCTTTTTTTCCCACATTCGCACGGTAGGTAAAAATTCGAGTACCATATTTAACTGGAAATACATCTTTTGAGATACCTGTATCCAAAAAACAGTTTTTATAAAAATAAAACCTTTGTGTGCGTCCATGTTTTCATGAGCAGCATAATAGAAAAAAACGAAAAGTCGTTTAAATACCAAATTTTATTTCAGTATCTTCCCAAGAGGTTCTCATCGCATAATATCCTTTACATGGAAATCTTTTCATTATTATTACTACTACTATTATTACTATTATTATTACTATTATTATTACTATTATTATTACTATTATTATTACTATTATTATTACTATTATTATTACTATTATTATTACTATTATTATTACTATTATTATTACTATCATTATTATTATTAATTATTATTATTTTTTTTCGCAGAAATGGCTGTAACGATTTTAATTTATTTACCATATGATTAGGTATTTGTATTATAAATAAAATGTACACCTTAAATTTTCTGGGAATCCTGGGAGAAACTGAAAAAGTTATTCTATTGTTTAACGACGCTATCAATTGCCAGGATCATATCAGAGTTGCCGGTGTGCTGGAATTTCATTCCGCAGGTGTTCTTGTACAGGTCATTAAATTTACTGACATGGAACTGTCGTTTTTAAGCTGGGCCGGTTTTGAACCTACGACCTTGGGATCAGCAGATCAGCGTCTAACCAACTGAGCAACCCAGACCGACAATACCTGTGAAGCAACCTCAAATAATGTAACGTGGTTAGATGAATCAGCTCACACATTATTGTTTTAATTTATAAAGATATCATTGGTTGAGAAAATCGTATGAATATCTGTCTTTGTTTCTCTGAAATGCCTCATTCAGTAAACTGGAGTTTTACTTTAGTACGTGAATTGAAAATGTGCTTCGTTAAGTGAGATGTGGAACTTTTTACTCAGTCGATGTCCTGGTAAGCAAGTTGCCTATTGTGTTTCCAGCCCGCAGACTGAGGAACCAAACGACCGTGCTGGCGGATTGGCGATTCTCCAAAAACGGGGGTTTTAGCTTCATTTATTCGAGAAGCCCTTGGGGAACACGGCTGCTGGTTAGCATGCTTAATTACAATGTTCTACACTGCATTTCCATGACCGGTGAAACAAATAGTTATCAGAAGGATCTTCGCCTCGTAATTAGTCGCAAATGGGCCACTGTGTGATCGCTATCTGTGGCAATAACAATAGTGACGGTGCAGGACTAGTCCATATCAATGTTAGTTTAGAAAACCATTGTGCATATCCGTCGGATATTTCCTGTTTACGAATATTTGTGCGTGAACGTCGTTACTTCTATCCTATCATACTGATGCCGTCATTCATAAAGGGTAAAGGGTACAGACACGGGGGACACCTCGCTCACGTCGACATACAGATCTATTATGACTACCACCAAGGATGAAATGAGGGAACCGAAGGTGCCACACAGGGTCGCAGCTAGACAGGCCACAGAGACGCGCGGAAGTCCCTAACAAGTGCTAAGATCTCTTCATCGCCGAGCAGCCATCACACCGCCGATCCTGTGTCACACTGAACGTCCCCCCACCCCCCGGCGGGGGACAAGGTCCGCCAAACGCAACCTAGCGCTGAGAACAGCAGTTGCCGTGCGCAGCCAACCACGACATCTGCTCGGCACTGCCAACACTACTCGCCTGGAAGTACACCTGAAAGCTAAGGAAATGGAATGAAAGGAAATGATGGAAATGAAACCGTGGTATGAAATAATGCACTTCAGCATGGGGAAACCATGGTAAAGCCCATATCAGAATGCGCGGTCACGGGGATCAAACCCGCGACCTCCCGAATGCGGGCCACAGACGTTACCGCCTGAACCATCCTGCTCGGTTGCCTTCACTTATGCTATCTAATTAATTGACAGATGATTGCCCAAACGGCGTATTGGATTACTTCCGTTATGATCTAGGATAAACTTGGTGAGATTTTCTTTCGTTTGCTGTTGGTTGCAGTGTTTTTAATAATACCTACCGAGTGGGATGTTCAGGCGGTAGGTCTGTGGCCCACATTTGCATGGCCATCTGTTCGATTCCATGGGTATTTTCGAGCGTTTCCCCGGATCGCTCGGCGAATGTTGGGAAAGTTAATCACATCTCCCGAATTTTCTCTCCCTCCATTTTACCTTACTTCAACTTTCATCTTGATTGCCTATTTCAGGATTCAAGGAAAGAATAATCGCAACCCATTTAGAACGAGGAGGACCTCAGAGGATCTTCCCAGAAAATTTCAAGACCTACATTTAATTTGTCATGAAAATATCTTATTTTGTGGCATTTTTGAGAAAATAAAAATTTTCGAAAAACTTTTCAAGTAAGGATAGTTTGGGATGGAGGTATTTTTCGAAAATCTACGTGATTCATCCTTGGAAGACGCTGAACGTAAATAACAAATTTGGTATTTAAGCATCTTTTCATTTTTGAATTTTGCTGTTCAAAGACAGAGGTATACACACACACACACACACACACACACACACACACACACACACGCACGCACAATTTTTTACCTGGAGGACCTGTTAGAAGATGCCTTGTAGATCGGTGCGTGGTGACAGCCTTAAAGGTCTCATCCATTTTGCTTCGGCAGCTGTACACCGCGGGATCGGTGCAGGACAAGCGTATCTCTGCCCATAACGGGCAGATGGCAGTAGGGTGCCAGTCCAGTCTATCTGCTTTGATTATCTCTATATAGATGGCACAGCATACGCCATTACTAGTTATTTTGATTTTTATTATTGTTTTAGACTTAAGTTTGAAGTATGGGTCCGCTATTTACCTTAGCGACTAAGGGAAACCACGAAAAAACCAGTCAGATTGGCCGGCGCATGAGATTTGAACCCTGGACCTCCCGAATCCGATTCACAGACGTTAACACTTGAGACGTTCCGCTCGGTACAAATTATATTAGAAAAATTCTAAAATATCAAGCAATGTCGTCTTCCTGGATGCATGGTGTGCTGTGGCAGTGTAGATAAATTATATGATGAGAGGGAAAGTCAATCGATTTTTTACGAGCATTAGCAAAAATTGCTGATGCTGATAACAAAATACACGTGCGTATAGTGTTATAGACGTTATTGAGTATAATTACTGAGCTTAGAGGAAAAGTTCAGTTGTTAACAGAACAAATAAGTTTAATCTTCAATCAAAGTAGACTTTTAAATTCAGTGATAGTAATTATATCACACACTTTTTCTTTCTGTGAATCTAGATAATTGTGACAAGGAAATCGTTCCTAATGTTGACAAGTCAAACGACGATCTGTTAGTGAAGCAGTCAGTAGGACCTGGTGTTGTTTCAAATCCTAATAAGGTATTCCAAAATGCAGTGCAAGCAAGTGCTAGACCAAGTACAAGTTCCAACATAAATGTAAGCAATTCTACCTCGGATGAGGTAGAGGCGAGTTAGCAGCCAGTGGTGAGCCAACGTTCAGCCAGTCAGCTTCGTTCTCTACGTCTTCAACGGCAGATGTTCAGGCAGGGATTGGGCACACCAACACCGGCAAGCTAGACTTCGAGAGTACGAAAGCGAGAAGTGCACTCTCAAGACACTTGGCAACTGGGCAACCAAGTGGAGAGTGCAATAATACATCAGTCCGCGCCCCGTCCACGAAACCTGTACCTTACCCCTCCTTGTGGTGAGGTTTGTGTACCTGCTGGGCCAGTCTCAGTAAGCCAACAGACGAAAGTCTGGTAGTCCGCTGGGACTACACATAGGCGTAGGCACAAACAAACCGCGCTTCTTAGCAGCCACATCCATCACACCAAAGTTCTCCGGCCAAAGAAGATGCCAAAGCGTCTCTCCAAGGCCAAGCCACCAAAACCCCCTGATCCTAAAACCGACCGCAGTCGCGTCCTGACAAAGAATACCAGGTCTACGACTTTACAAATGCAAGCTTCACCACCATCTACCAGTGACACACAAACACGACACTCACCTACTCCGACAAGCTATGCCCAAACACAAGACACAAGAACACGACAAACACCAGTGAGCTATGCTCAAACACAAAACACACAAACAGTACCAAGACAATCACATGTGAACTACGATCAACCTACACCATCAACAAGCAAGGCACACACACAAAACTACACAAGACAACGCACACACTCAGTCAGCTCCAGCTGCAGCAGCGTATTTACCCAAGCACCTGACAATATCAGCCATGACTCTGACTCAAGCATAGAGTCTACAACACAACTGGGATACAGGATCAACATACTCTTTGATGGCACAAACACAAACACCAACACACACTACACTCCAACAACATACATACCACCCACACCACACGGATACTTCACAATTTACGTAGTAAACTGCGACCCTGCAAAACAAAACGCGTGGCTCATTAGAAGCCTAATGACCAAGACTCACCTTGACAGACACACTATACAGAGCCCAACGTTTACACAGAAACACCTACGCACTTACTTTCAGAAACCAACAACAAGCTGTGACCTTTACCCAAACAATCCCAATACACAACTTCGGCAAGTACGCACACTATGCCAACAACCAACCTCAGAACAAACCAACACAAAATCCAGACACAATACAAAGACCAAGAAAAACCCTCACAGCCGTGATAAAGGGAATACCGTACGACATAACAGACGATGACATACTCCACAGCATTCAGGAAACTTACCCACAAATTTCACGTGTCTCACGCATAATTAGCCAAAATAGACAAACTCCACTGGTACGAATCTTTAGTACCTGTGTCGCAACAATCAACACAATTGTAAAAGAAGGCGCAATAATTGAAAAGCAGATCTTCCATGCAGAACCCTCAAGAGACACAGACAGACATGTACCGTGCCGACAGTGCCAACAATACGGACATAACGAAGACCAATGCGCACAACAACCGACTTGCTTCCATTGCGGACATAACAGTGATGCAACCATCCCATAAGACACAACACCCCATACTGCTCCACCTGCCGACAAAATGGGCACTACACCGGGCAAGTGAAATGCCCGATGTATCCCAGACAACCACCCACACTTCCCGAACACACTGCGAAAACCCACATTTTCCCACACAACATCCCAACACCACCAAAACCACAACACGTGACTGACTGGCCCAAGATAAACTTCCCAAAAATCCCAAGGACAAAAACGGACATGACGCCAAATGAAACCATTGGAACATTTAAACATGTAATAGGACACACAGAACAGCAAATAAAATCACTACAAGAACAAATCACACACATCCAAGAAAACATTTCAAAGTACATCCGACAAATCATGAACACCACAATAACACAAATCCTAAGCACACTCATTCCGCCAATTTATGACATAACTCCACCAGCACAAAGATCCAGATTTCTACACAACTTAACACAAACAGCACAAAAGACCTTGAAAAAAGCTGTCAACACAACTAGAGTTGGCAACCAACTTGCCATCTTTATAGACGACAGATAAAAACATTACAATCACACAACAAACAATAATAAAAAACACAAACACACAGTAAACAAAACCACACAGTAAACATAAACACACACAAACACAAACACACACACTATACATACACAAACACACACACTTTCATAACCTAACATACAAAACAACACAACTAATATAAAAAATTACAATTGAGCCGGGGCAGCAACAACAAACAACAAACCCCCCTAAAATTAAAACTTATTTCTCGGAGGGCAGAAGCCATCTCCACGCAGCTGGGGACGACAACACATACACAAACAAACACAAACAAATACATAAGCCACATCACTACAATCAAAACAATACACACACACGCCAGGAAGTTTCTCCCACACGACAAACAATAATACCAAGACGGGGCTGAAGAGGGACTGTCCCTAAACAGCCTGGGCATGTTGAAAAACATGCCCGAATTACCTTTTTACTTTTTACTTACTCGGATGATAATGTGACTGCTCGTAATAATGATAAATTCGAGGGGGTTTATGTTGTGAAAAAAAAAGAAGACAAAACTTGTTGAGAAGCCTGTTTTACGTGGTTCAAGTTCAGTTTGTAACTTTAAAGTAATTCCTAAATTACCACGAAACAAAGCGGTTTTTGTAAGTAGGTTGGCACCCGATGCTACTGTTGGTGAAATAACTCACCATTTGGTATCACGCAACCTAAACTCAGTAAAAGTGACAAAATTAAAAACTAAATACAATTCGTATGCGTCTTTCCATATTGAAATTGAAGAAAATAAGTTTAGCGATGTGTTTAGTGCTGAATGTTGGCCCGAGGGATGTTTCATTTCTCAATTTATGGCAGGCTTAAAAGTGACCAAATTATGGAACCTCCTACGAACAACGAGAACTCTTCAACCTGACTGCATGGGAAACGTAAGTTAACAACTCTAGCTGGTGTAAACTTACTGCATTGGAATGTTCAAAGTCTTCTTAACAAGGTTGACTATATATTAATTCTCGCCAATGATTTCAATATCCATATCTTATGTATTAATGAGCACTGGTTATCACATGAGGAATTGGTTCTAGTGAATATACCTGGTTTCTACCTGGCTGACAGCTATTGTAGACCCCTTACTAATTAACATTGTGGTTCAGCTATTTTTGTGAAAAATGGAATTGAAGCTAAGAAGGTTTTCGAATTTTCTGATTTATCGAAGTTACACGAGTTTGAAATCTGTTATCTTTTATTGTTTCTTTGAATATTTAATGCATAACCTTTTACAGAGTTCCTGACAGTACTAAATCAAACTTTAATCTGTTATTAAACAATTTGTATGAATTATTTGATCTAGCCTTCAAGCTATATAAAAAGATTCACATAGTCTTAACTGGTGACTTTAATATTGATTTTTATGTGACCATAGTAATGATGTTAGAGATATTACTAATTTATTTTCTAGTTTTGGCACAAGAATTATAATCCAGGAACCCACTCGTCCTGGTTTAAATGGGTCAATAGGTACCTGTATTGATAACGCTGTTACCAACATCGATACTAACAACTACGCAGCGTATGTTGTTCCCACAATAATATCTGACCATGATGCTATGTTTTACTGTAAATTCTTCTTCTAATGCTTCGAATATAAACTGTACAAATATCCTAAATTTTAAACGCCCTTTCAACTATTTTAATGTGTTACATTTTATTTATTTATTTATTAAGAAACTTAAATTGGTTTGTTATTTATATCATTAATGTAAATGACAAAGTTAATTATTTTATGACTGTTTTACTGCAGGTAATTGATAAAGCTTTTCCTCTAACTCCAATTAAATATGGTTATAATAGGAATCTGAGCAAGGAGTGGTACACTACCGACCTCCATAATTTAAAACAAAGATGCTTACTTTATTATGACTTGCATGTACACAAAAGAAATTTGGAATTTAAGGACAAATATTTTCAAATTAAGAAATTATATAGACAGATGCTCAAGACTACAAAAATGAATTACTATTCCAGTTTAATTAACTGCCCCAAGAATAAATCGAAGGCTACATGGTCACTTATTTCTAGTCTTGTTAATAATAGAAACAACTCTAACGCTCAATGTCTTAATCTGGAAGCTGATAAATGCAATTCCTTCTTTATTGATAATGTCAACAAAATTCTTGACAGCTTACCTGTAAATAATGATACTCCTAATCTTTCACAGTATGTATCTAAACCTATGCATACATTTAGTTTTAAACATTTTGGAGTGGATGAAACATATAATGCAATTTTAAAATTGAATAATACTACTAGTCTCGATATTTATGGCATTAATTCTAAGATATTAAAAGCTGCTGCTGCTTTTATTATAGAAAGAACCCTTGACACATATTTTTAATTGTTGCCTCGATTCCGGAACTTTACCAGATGCTTTTAAATATGTTAAAGTAATTTCAATTTTTAAAAAGGATAGTAAAAAATGACATTTCTAATTACAGGCCAATTAGCATTATACCTACCGTGTCAAAGGTTTTTGAGATCTTATTAAATAAGCAAGTTTATAATTATTTTGAAGCCAACTCTTTATTTTCTAATTGCCAATTTGGCTTTGGGACTTCTGGTGATACTGTGGACGCAGTAATGTTATTTATAAATCGGTGTTTTGGAGCTATTGAAAATGGATGTAAAGTTGGGTGTAGTTTTTTTTGACCTCTCAAAAGCCTTTGATACAGTTACTCATACCACATTATTACAGAAACTTACTCTCTATGGATTAAATAAGTCAAGTGTTAATTTTGTATCTTCCTATCTCTTTAATATATATAAAGCTGTATCTGTAAATGGTAAATTATCTGATTTTAAATTACTGAAGTATGGTGTGCCCCAAGGCTCTGTGCTAGGCCCGGTATTATTTATTATATATGTTAATGACCTCCCTGACTATATTCGTGGTGAACGCTCTGAGACCTACATGTTTGCTGACGATCTAACTGTTAACGTCATTGAGGACAATACTGAATTGTTAACTAACAGACTAGCTTAAATATTTGGTAAAGTCGAAACATGCTGTAATGCAAACAAGCTTATAATTAATTCTGATAAAACAGAACAGTTAAATTTTTGTGTAAGTCACTCTTCTTCTGCTAATAATGATTCTGTTAGGTTCCTGGGTGTTTGCCTCGAATCTGGATTGGGATGGCAGACTCATGTTCATAATGTTGCCAAGAAAATAAGTAAAGGAATTTTTATATTTCGAATACTCAAAGACCAGATATCAGTGGATTCATTACTTGCAGTATTTCATAGTAATATTCAGAGCCATTTAAGTTATGGTATTATTCTTTGGGGTTTTCATACTTCAGCTCATAAATTATTACTTCTTCAGAAGAGAGCTATTAGGCTAATTTATGGTGTGTCGTCTAGAGCTCATTGTAAACCACTCTTTGTCAGATCCAAAGTGTTGACTTTACCATCAATGTTTGTTTGTACCCGTCTCCTTTACGTTAGGGGTAGCCTAAACAATTTGACTATGTGCTCATCCGTTCATAGTTATACAACTAGAAACAACTGGAATGTATATATAAATGCATGTAAATACAGCATAACACAAAATAATGTTTATTATCTAGGCTTAAATTTATTTAATAGTTTACCCGTTGATATAAGAAAGCTCTCAATCCAAATTTTCAGGAGACGGATTAGAGTAGCATTGATTATTAATCCCCTGTATAGCGTTAAGGAGTTTTATGAAATTGATGTATTTTAATTTTAATTGTGTCTTCTTTTTAACGACGATGCTACACATGCTTGTACATGTTCAATGCTAATAAAAATACCTAATACCTATTGTTTTAGTATGAACAGTTGAATTCCGGCATCTCGTACATTGTCGACGTGATTAAAACTCGCGCTCGAACAATGTACAACAAACTCCAGAACCACCCTAACCCAGTGATAAATACTCTGGGACAATATGACCAGAGACAGCCGCGCCGACTACCATCCAAAAAATTGCCGAAGGACATCTTAGGTCCAACGGTGTAATTTTGGAAGATGGGAAAGGCCAAGAGCCAAGAGCCAAATCAGGTCGCTCGGGTTTACCCGAGCGGGATATATGCCCACGGTACCTATCCATTTAGTATGGATTTACCCGTGAGGTATGAAAGATGTAGTCATTTTACAAGCTATTTTTGTCAGTGTCAGCCAATGGTGATGATTGGTTACTCTCTCTTGCTATAGACTAGGGATATGAGTGCCAGTTAGAATGTCTACCCATCCTGGGGCACCCATGCCCCTCTGCTCACTTAGCAAAGGTCAGCTTGTCTAACCAGCAAGTCAAGCAGTGTCAATTTAGCGAGAAACCGAATGCATTGGAATGTTTGGTGAAATGAGGAAGCAGTGAAGCTAATTAGCCCAAGACATCCTTGGGTAAACGATAGCTTTTGCGCCTCCTGGGAAGATGGGGATCATATTGTCCCAGGGTATTCACCAGCTGGTTAGGGTGTGGTGTAAGTTTCGCATACATAGAGCGGGCTCTATCTCGCACAACATCCACAATATATGGAATGCCAGAATGAGTGTGGAGAATATGGGAAGAAAATCTACGGTCAGTATCGTAGATCATCCTAAGGGCCCTGTTCTGCACGACTTGCAGTCTGCGGATGGTGGTTTGAGCCACGAATCCCCATGCCTCGCATCCATACAGGATCAGGGGAGGGATGATCGCACGATAAATGCGTAGTTTAAGTCGTGTAGGCATAGTTGACCTAAAGATGGGATAGAGCTTTCCCAGAGCTCCGTGACCTTGGGCAGCTTTAGCTGTGACATGTTTGGTGAAGGTAAGTCCTCGGTCTAGTTGTACACCAAGGTACTTGGCTGTGTTGACCCAAGGGATTCTCCTCTGACCAAGTGTCAGGTCCCTTTCTGGTCTCCAGGAATGAATTTTGCCTAACACAAAAGCAGAGCTTTTCTGTGGACTGATTCCCATTCTCCATTTTTCACTCCAACTCTCAATGGCATCTAGGTGTCTTTGCAATGGGGGAAGGCAGTAACGTAGATTTTTGTTACGGGCCAGTATGAGGACGTCATCGGCATATTGGCACGTAACAGTGCTGGGTTCAACGGGGAAGTCAGACATGTATGCGGCAAAGAGCAGTGGCGATAGAACACTACCTTCCGGTACTCCGGCCGCTATTGGTCTGATAGTTGATAACCTGCCCTCCACTCGCACCCTGAAAGTGCGGTCACGGAGGAAACTGGCTATGAGGGTCAGGTAGGGGGAGGGGAGATTTGCATCTCTAAGTTTGTACAGTAGGCCCTGGTGCCATGTTGTTGCAAAGGCCTTATCCACATCCAGAAGTACTGCGACAGTTTTGAAGTTTTCCTGGAAACCCAGGGCAGCCTTCTCAACAAGACGCAGGAGCTGTAAGGTAGTGGAATGGCCTTGACGGAATCCGAACTGATGATCCGGAATGAGCCTCCTTTCCTCAAATAGAGGAGTTAGACGGGACAGTAGAAGTTTTTCAAAAATTTTTGAAATTATTGGGAGTAGACTTATAGAACGGTAACTTGATGGAAACTTGGGATCCTTGCCTGGTTTCAATATGCAAATCATCCTCGCTTCCTTCCAAGCAGTAGGGAAGTGTCGGAGATACAGGCAAGCATTGTAAATTCTCGTCAAGTGGATAATGGCTTTGCGAGGCAGGTGTTGTAACATATGTGTCGTAACACCATCATATCCAGGGGATTTGTTGGGTTTGAGACACCTAATTTGCGAGGAAACTTGCCTTGGTGTGACAATTGGTATGCGAGTCGCCTCGTGAGGTGGTGGAGGATCCTCATAGAGGTAATCCACCGTTGCCTCAACTAGTTCTGAAAAGTCCTCGTCTTCTATGTCCTCTCGGGGCTCAAATTGGGACTCTAAATAGTCCGCGAAGTCAGTGGCTTTCTCTTGCGGTTCGAAAGATAATCTCCCGCGAGTGCCATGTATAGGATGCTGATATAGCGTTTTGTCCCTTCTCAGGGATTTAATTATCCGCCAGGGCTTCTTTTCAGAGAGGTTTACGTTCCTCATGGTGTTTTCCCAGGCCTCTTTGCGATGTGCACGTAAGAGGCGTCTAGCCAGGGTCTTAAATCGCAGATAAATTGCCTGCAATCTGGGATGGCGGAAACGCTGCCAAAGCTTCCGAACTGTTGACTTAGCTCTCAGCAACAGTCGGAGTTCGTTTGGGATGGTTGTGGGGTTAGGAGTATTACAAGGAATGCGGTAAGTATGCCCTCGTATCACATTTGATATTTGTCGGGAAAATGCATTTGCCGCTAATTCTAACGACTCGATAGAATTTATATGCGGTCTGGGATCCACTGATTGGTTCAGTTCAAGGACGGCTGCATCCCAGTCTACCTCATACGACCAATCAGGAGTTACCAATGCTGACATATTAACATTGGTGTCGATTAACACAGGATCGTGGTCAGAATCCAGTTCATTGACTGTCGTCAGGTCTATATGGAATCTAAAGTTTTTAGTGACCATAATATCCAGCACGTCCGGTCTCCCTCGGGCAGGATGAAAAGTGGGCTCTCTCGGTCCATGAGCTATGAGGCTTGGGTTACCGCTTATAAGGCGGAATAGTCCTCGCCCCTTCGCATTGGTGGCACGACTATGCCAGTTGGCATGTTTTGCATTTAGGTCACCTGCAATGCAGACCACAGGGTGGAGGTTTAATAAAGCCGTGTAATCTGCTTCATAGAAGCGGTGATCAGGGGGGTCATATGCCACTATCAGCAATGTATCTAGACCACCTAAAGATAGCCTAATAGCACAGGCTTCTACATGCTGAAGTGGTGGAAGAGGGAAAGGCTTATGGGTAATATGGTTCTTAACAAAGATGGCTGTACCTCCCCCTTGTCGGCCAACCCTATCAGACCGATGGGTGACGTAATTAGGGAGGGAGAAGTTGGTGGCAGCATCCAAATGAGTTTCACAGACCATCAGAATGTCGATTCCGAAATACTGTACAAAATTAGAAATATTAGGGTAATGACTCCGTAGTCCGTTTGCGTTCCAAATCGCAGCTCTAAATGGTCTCCGGACATGTCTTCCAGCCATTATTGAGCGGAGTTGGGGTAGAGCTGTTCCAGTGTCTGAAGCAAGATGGAATGCTTCTGCATGGGGGTCAGGTTGGGGTTGTTCAACTGCATCTTACAGTTTCTCAGAGCAGGTAACGCCTTGTTTATTAAATCCCCAAACCATGAGGATAAAGAGCTAAATTCCTCCAGGTCACTTTGCGAAATAGTCGCTAGTGTGGAGGAGGATGTTGCCGTGTTAGGCATTGGTGGGATAGGGGTAGGGGGAATATCCCTAACCTTGGATATAGGCTCTGCCTCTACAGGTGCGTCTGTAGTTATTACAGGAGCTTGTGGCTCCGAAGTTACATTGGGGGCAGAAGATTTGCTCTGCCTAGGTTTTCTGTTCCTCCTCTTCCTGCGTGGTTTTGGTGCAGGGGGTTTAGGCACTATTGCCTTTTCTATAGGACCTGGAGGTGGTGGCACAGAATTTAATGGGGAATCGCTCTTTGGTGTAGCAGCCTCTTGTTCCACTCGACGCAGAGTGGACTCTGCCTTATTTAAGGCATTGGAAAAGGACACACCTGGGCGAACCACTTGGTCATCGGGGCGGTTCTTTCGGCGGCTCTCTATGATCTTTTTCCTTGTGGAGCATCCTTTGTACACACTTACGTGTGTACCATCACAATTAGCGCACTTGCACTCTTCCCTAGGTTTAGGGCAGTTCTCTAGCAAGTGGTTCCCTGCACACCGCAGACATGTAAGCTTTCGCTCACACATCATGCTGGAGTGATTGTACCCCATGCATCGGTAACATTGCACAGGTCCCTCTCTGCCATAATACCTTTCCACTTTGACTACAGTGAAAATTAGTTTCCTTACTGTGTCAATTGGTTGTACTTCTTGGTTAAGTACTTTGTCAAGTACTACCAAGAATAGTGGCATAGGAACTTTGTTAATACCCCCCTCGGTATTAACGGTTCTCTTCAACTGTGCCACTGAATTGACAGTTATGCCATGTTCTTCTTTAAGTGCAGTTTTGATTTCATCAGGGGTGCACTCTGAGTCTAAGCCTCTGATGACTCGGCGCTCAATGTGTGGACGTTGTGGTGAGTACGAGTAGAACGTTATGTTCATTTCTCGTAACACCAACTTAGCGGTTTCTAAATCACCCAAACTGTGGGTAAGGATATGGACGCTCTTAGGCTTCCTTTTTGCCTCAAAAGTATACTTGAGGTGTTTGGCCAGTGTACGCATTACCCTAACATGGTTAGGGAATACGTCCGCAATGATTGGCGGAATTCTTGGCCCCTTCTTGGCTTGGGATGATGCAACATTCTGAGGATGTTGCATCATATTGGATGATGCAACATCCTGTGCATGTTGCATCATATTTGGTGATGGCGTCTGTTTTCCCCGTTTACGGTTTTCCACAACCGTAAACTCCCCCAGCTCCATATCGGACTCGGAGTCAGATTCAGGTAAGGGATTGTCTGAACCCAGGCTCTCTAGTTCTGCCATGGGTATGTGGCGTGGAGTAGAGCACTTACGCTTTTGCGTATCGGTCTTGGAGCGCTTCCTATTTGGCTCCACTGCTTCGGGTGATAAGGATCTGTATGAAGATGATGTCGAAGGTAATTGTCCATCATCGGCAGTAAGCGCGGTTGCCCTCCGGCTGCTCACAGAGGACCGCACCTCCTCTAAGGCGGCGCCTTTGCGAGCCATTTCGGCTCGAGGTTTCAGGCGCAAAGCCGTCAACCCTTGGCTAGGATCTTGTGAGCCCGCTGTCACGTAAGTCGTCAGTCTGAAAGTCTGTCAAGGAAAGAAAGAATAAAGCAAAAGAGTAGGAAGAAAAGGGAAATACCTGAGTAGCTTTCTATGCCACTCCGGGAAGCTAGCCTGGTGAGTTCCAAAGCTTGCTTGCCAAGCCCCTTTAGGAACTCCACCAAATTGTGCTGTGACTAATATAATGTATTAGTCCGTAGATTGAAGCGTGCAATCCACCGACGCACACCACAACACTTCACCAAGTCGGCACGGGATCTCCTGCTCCGGCGAGTCAGCTTTCTGGATACCGTCTTTTCCACCAGTGACAAGCAAAACACGTCCGCTCTGGTCGAACGACGACGTGAGAATGAAAATGATGGGAAAGGCGAAAATTACAATCTGTACTTAAAACAGAGTAAAATGCCTAACTCAGTTCACCTCTCAGGTGACGCGCTAATCCCCACCAGGGTTCTGGTCGTCTGATTGACTAAACAGCCAATCAGCAGCCGGGCACTGCCCACTCACGGATCAATCCCTACCAACCATCCTTCCCGACCCTACAAATACCCCTGATTACACAAACCTTCTCTGTAGTAACAAAATCCCAGTAGACCATACTACCAAACTCATCGCGCAGGTAAAGCCGTGTTACGGCTAGGTACTGCGGTAAAGACACTCGGGCGGAGGATATCAGCGTCCCCGCTCGACTCGAACTGCCTCTGGAGCCTCTCTGAATTTGCTTGTAACAGGACTAATGGTTGGAGCAGGAGGGACAATTTCGAGGTTACTTGCAGAATTCCTGAAGAGCTTTCGCTTATCCAAAGATTTGGCATGCAATATTGCTATACTGTCGCTCAAAGGCTCTATAGCTATTGTTAGAAATCACCTGTACGGACCATGATTTTTGTTCTGTTTTATTTATTTATATATAATTATAGTACTTTCTGTCATTTACGAATTTTAGCTTTTGTACTTTATATTTTGTTATGTTTCATTAACTATTTTGTCACTTTTGTATAAGTATTCTTTGTCTTTTTGGCAGCCTGTAACTGTAACAGGAAGATATTAAAATAAATAAAATATAATCGAATTGAGAAGCTTCATTGGTCAAAGAGGAACTTAAGAAGCTAGCCTCACAAAGGTCAGACATGCATACTGGGGTTAACGACGCCTTAACCAACCAGCGTTGAACCTTAATTTGGTCCCATTCAGATCTTAATCTCTCCGTGTGATTGAGGAAGTTGGAAGGTCACCTATTTCGGAAAAACGTGAAGTAAGGAAGCTGAGGGATAGTTTGCTCTCTGTAGGTTGTGAGCTTGGGAGGAAAATACCTGAAAGGAGAAGGAAACGATGAAAAAGGTAGAAATACTGTTACCGAAAATTCAGTTCCTTCACATAAACGAGTACATAACCAGATCTGAAGACCCGATATATCACAGAATTTATTAAAATTATTCTTCTGCTCGTTACATTATTCAAGGCGTACTGTCTAGAAATGACTTCCAGCGAAGTAGTAAGTTCTTAATTACTAGAGCAAGGCAATTCATGATTTTGCATCTTTTCCTTATAAGGTTGAAACATTGCTTGCATATACGGAAAGGTATAGCATTGACTAACTAGTTAAATAAAAGCAATTAGTTAGGGCATTTTTGTGCATTTTCTTACTTTTTTTTACGGATTAGTCATTTTTTTGGCAATTTTTATGTAATTTTGAGCATTTCTAACAGTTTTCCGGAAGGTTAGGAGATTATTTGTATTTAATTCATTTTTTTTAAAATTAAAATTCAGTATTTTTCCCCGTCAATACAATTTCTTGGATTTAAGTAAATGCTGTGCTAATTCCTACCCCTATTTTTCAAGGGATGTGCAAAATACCTAAAGTGAAGGGAAGTAATAGTGTGAAATTGAAGGCATTTGTTTCAAAATATGGAGAAAGTATTTTTTCCACGGACGGTCATATATTATTCTGCAAGATCTCTGATGTGAGAGTGGCTGCTGAAAAAACGTTTACAGTAGAACAACATATGTCACGGGAGAAGCATAAACGTGGCCTGCAACGACTTGAAAATAAATCCAGTGTAAGCTTACAGCAGATGCTTCTGGGCGAAACTCGTTCAACATTTTCGCCATTTTGTGAGAAATTATGTGAAATATTTTTTATCTGCCTATATTCCACTTCACAAGCTGAATGATCCTAAGCTGCGCGCTTTCTTAGAAGAGGAGACAGGAAAATTAATTCCAGATCCCAGAACAGTGAGAAGAACCTACATGGATCGCTGCTACAACAAAACTTTACAACAAATAAGAAAAAGGACTGGAGAAAAGAATATATTCGTATCGACGAGACAACAGACTCTGTAGGCCGTTATGTAGCGAATGTTATTGTTGGAGTTCTAGAAACACACAGCCCCGGAGAACAATTTCTATTACATTGTGAACAGGTGGACAAAGTGAACTATTCAACCATCAGCTTAGTATTTGACCATGCATTGAGAATACTTTGGCCTAATGGGATTCAAAATTCCAATGTACTGCTTTTTATAACAGACGCAGCACCCTACATGATGCTGCTTCTTTAAGCGCACTCTACCCAAAAATGGTGCATGTGACATGTTTAGCGCACGCATTACATCGGGTCGCGGAAGAAGTACGTGCAATTTTTCCTGAAGTGAATAAATTAATTGGATGCGTCAAGAAAGTATTCTTGAAAGCCCCCCTCGAGTTGTAGCATTCAAAGCAGAAGCTCCAGATTCAACTGCCCTTTTCACCCGTTTTGACTAAATGGGGAACATGGCTCGAGGCTTGTGGTTATTATTGCAAGAATTTTGACGTTGTGAAGAAAGTAGTTGATTCTTTTGATAATGCTGAGTCTGTGTCAATCAAAAAGGTGCAAGAACTGCTGGCTGATAATGAAATTGCGGGTAAACTTTCTTACATAAACACCACTTTTGGTTTCCTTCCTGATGCAATAACTTCTCTGGAAAAATACCAAGTGACATTAATGGAACAGCTACAAATAGTAGATAAAGTAGTGAATGATTTGGGCCGTGCATATGGTAAAGTAGGTGATGCAGTGGCAATGAAAATAAAGAAGATTATACACAAGAACAGGGGGTGCAAAACATTGTGTTCAATTATTGGCAGTGGTTTCTCTGGTGAACTTTTCTCTTACTGACTGTGAGTCAAATCCAGATGTATACTCCAATTGTTTCCGTTGAAGTAGAGAGGAGCTTTTCCATTTATAAGTCAGTACTAGCAGACAATACAGTCATTTTTGTTTGAGAATCTCCGCCAATTTATGATTGTTAACTGCAATTCAATATTTTTATAAAAGTGCACTGAAATGGAATTTCTTCAATAAAAGATACTCTAACATGTACATTTATAATTTTCTTTTAATATTTTGATTTTGTTATATTTTATCTAACTTGGTAACAAAGCATTTTTATTGGCAATTATTTATTTTTTGGTAACTAACATTTTGGGGGTCATCTTTTTGGGTTATTTTTTGTAATTTTTAGGTCATAAATGCATTTTTTATTTTGCATTTTTTACCAAATTATAGGTCATTGAATGCCTGGCCCTATTAATTACATAGAGAATGGGAAATAAACGTTGAGATCTTTATCAGAAGCAATAAGTAATTCAGAAGGTCATGGAGGAAGAAATTCACTCTTTGTAGAAATAGCATGAAGCTCTTACGAAGGAAAACGGACAAAGAAGAATCGGAGGTTTTCAAGCATCCTGCGTCTCTTGACTTGGAAAAAGTAATCGTGGAATATTCTGAAATCGACTAATCCCTATGATGAAATATATTGACATAAATTGTGTATTTTAATGGGTTTTACATTTTATTAAGCTTTTCCCTATCTCTTAGGTTTCCTAGTTCTACAAAGTTATGGAAATCTTTATCCAAATGAAAGTGACTTCACAGGAAATTCAATATACCGACACCTATTATTGATCATCTCCTTAGCGCGATGGTAGCGTTTCTGCTTACCAAACGGGAGACCCGGTTTCGATCTTCGTTACCGGCATGGGGATTTTCTCCCGCTAGGAGACCTGGTCCGGGATGCACTCAGCCTCGTTAAGTCTCTGAGGAGCCAGCTGAGAAGCTACTTGATTGAAAAGTAGTGATATATGATTGCGAAGATCGCGTATCCGTCCGGTAGAAATCGGGGCGCTGATCACGTTCCACCTCCAGTACTGCACCCCGCTCATGTCGCCTGTGATGGGCAGAGGTAGGAGATTCAGCGGCCGGCTGGTAGACCTAGGCCTCGAAAGTGTACCTCGGGATTATACGCATATAATGCATATAATAAGGCGAATTCATTAAACATATTCTGAGCAAAATAATTTTAGAGCAAATAAAAAATGTTTTTCAAGGGTAGTTTGGGGTGTATCAACTTCGGAGCTCATCTGACTTAATTTTGGAGGTATGCTGTTCTGTCTACGCTTGTGTGCTTTCTGAAAATTTTTGTGCATTTCATGGGGCTTCAAAACGCGCTTTTCTAGCGAAGTGTCGATCTAGCACAATACCTACTTTTTTTTTCATAGGTAAACGACGGAGATCGCACGTTACAGAAAGTAGCACAAGACGAAGTCATTAGTTATTTTGGCTTTGACTTAAAACATAAAAAAATATTTCGTTTATATATGAACTGCTACTTCCATTAAACGTACTGGAACAATGCTTTTACTGATGTGTAACAAATGAAAGTCACTTTAGACACGCAATTATCAAGCCACTCGCTCTCGTCGGCTGAAAAATGGCAATGACGTCATGCGTTTGTATGTCGCCAAGTGTAGTTCTTCTCCAGCTCAAGATGAGAGCAGTGGAGTTTCGACTCTTAACTCTGAAGTAGTCACGATAAGAGGTCATAGTAAGTCAACAGTTGGTCGAGTTCTATTTGGTTCACAGAAGTAAACAGAAAATAATACTGTGTAAACAGTACGAGAGAAAGTAAAAAAATGCAACACTACGTATAGTAAAGAAGACAAGCATTATATTCCGCCCAAAAATTCTATACCAAGTTTCATCACAAATACGTGTTTTAAGACTCTCTGAATTAAAAAGAAAACTATTTTTAGAAAAAGCGCTATATGTATGTGTGGGTCTATGTGTCATTTTTGTAACAAAAACGACAAATCAATCCAATTGCATTTTCTCTCACTTTATTATTTTCCAAAATTTTTGCACAAATACACACTTCTCTCTTACTGACGTTAACACAGTCTACAGTATTTAGTGATGTTACAATAAAACTTTTCTTCTCGTAACCTTGACTCACTCCTTTCTTTCTTCACTTTCTCTGTCTTTCAAACAGAGGACTTTGCCCATACTGTCACTCAACACTCATTAACTGCTTCGCTGTTCCTCCACGACGCGTGCGTACACACAGACACAGACACAGACACAGACACAGACACACACACACACACACACACACACACACACACACACACACACTAAAATTGAACTGACCCCAGACGACGCATGGCTGTAACTCCTATTAACTCCTCTCGTCGCCTCGCCTCCTTATATAGCAAGGACGGCGTAATGTGGACCTTTCTCAAACTTCTACTAATACGCCGGCTGCCGGATACTTCTCGAATAATATGGAAAACCCCTATCGGTTCTGCCACTCTGATTATTGTCACGTGTTCACAACAGTCACGCGAACTATCCTGATCGTGAGCGTATTTGTTGCACTTAATACCCTCTCTTTTTGTGCGCTTCCGCCGGGGTCACAGTATATTTGTTTCCGTGCGTGTGCGTGTCTTTGAACAGCATAACTCAAAAAGAAAAGTGAGTTAATACCAAACATTCAAGTTCGGTATCCACCAAAATCCTCCCACCCCAAACTACATTTTGTATGGAAAAGTATTTTAAAATTCGAATTTTCTCAAATATGTTTCGTAACGATTTTTTATTAAAGTACTATATGCTTACGATATTTTCATGCCTAATGAAATGTGTGTGTCTTGAATTTTCTACAAATGTCTTCAGAAGTGCGTTACTCCGGATGACTCACATAAACAGTGAACAATAAGAGATAGATAAAATCTTACTAAACCAAAAAACAAAAACGTATTATACACAATTTATGGCAAGTAGGTACATGTTTTTGTGGAGTGAATCATTTCCCAGATATTCCTTATTTGTTTGAATTTTGCACTACTTATGGTTTTCTCAAATTGGCAATTATTTGCTTTTAATGTTCTGGACATGCAAAGAGATTGGAACTTCAAAGCCATCATATAGCGACCAGCTCTGAAAGCATTTGACTATCGCTTAAGCCTATTCTGTTCTCCTATTTCTATTGTACCTATAAGGATATATAATAAGAGCATTTCTGCATAAGTCTGTCTCTATTAACATGAAAAGAAGTCAGTAGAGAAAGTCATGTGACTGCAACCGTCAGATTTTTATAAGAACAACCATGCCTTTGGAAACAGAAAATTAACAAAAGGTAACTATCACTCATATTAATTTGAGGAAACGTTCTGACGCAACGCAGGTTTTGACGGTTTATCCCTACAATATTTAGCCTTAGGTTGTACTCGCCCAATAGCCTTGTGTTTCTTTAGAGGCATTTAAAAATATTACAAAAGACGCTCAAAGAGTTAATTAAAACTTTTAGGACAATGCAAAGACAATAAGATACATACAATGGAATCTGATATATGCATATATCAAGGGGAAGAGGTAAGATCCATAATGTTTTTGTTTTTTTTTTTAAACAGTTCAGTAGGCCTACGTGTGTAAAATTTTACTCGCCCAATAGCCTTGTGTTTCTTTAGAGGCATTTAAAAATATTACAAAAGACGCTCAAAGAGTTAATTAAAACTTTTAGGACAATGCAAAGACAATAAGATACATACAATGGAATCTGATATATGCATATATCAAGGGGAAGAGGTAAGATCCATAATGTTTTGTTTTTTTTTTAAACAGTTCAGTAGGCCTACGTGTGTAAAATTTTACGAACAAAAAAATATACGAAGAAAACATTACTTTGTACTTGGCCCAACTTTAAACAAATGTTGTATTAAGTGGTTAGATATCATGTCGTTACTGATGAGTGATGACTATACGTACTGTGGTGTAAGCAATTCCTAAGTCTGAGCTATTTCGGTTTTGGTTTTGTCTGGATTAACTTCCACCTCTCGTGTATTTTCTGATCTAATGTAGAACATTTTTTTCTGTTTATGTCTGATTAAAAGCAATTGAGAACTGAAAGGCCAAACCGCAGATAATCAGTAAACATGAGATACCGAAAATGTTTATCCTCTCATGTGTTACTACGATGTTGTCACGCCAAAAGCCGCCGCTCTACCAGTAAAGGCCTTTGTCTTTTGTTTCCGCGGCCGAGAGCTGCCCGCTCAGCTTACATCTTTGTCAACTTTGTTCATCATAACTACGTAAAATTCAAGTTGTATTTCACTGAAATCAAATAAGTATAGCAGCGATTTACGTATAAATGCATTATGCATAAATGAAGTTCTATTAACACTTTTCTAAATTACATTTTGCCGGGACCTACAAAAATGTACGTAAAAATATGAATTACTCAGAACTGACAAAATACTATGCAAAAGCACTGTCGAATAACAAGTTCCACAGTTTATCATTATTCCATTCACGTGTCACTTGGTTAAAATCAACCATCATGTGCATAACAATTTCAAATTTCAGCCAATGTCAGGGCTCATCCGTGAAAAATTTATCACATTTCATTATCACTCATTATCACCTCTCTTTTCTTATGTTAGAGAATCTAGGTGCATTGTGCTATAGATGCGCCATAATTTGACACAACAGGGCCGCTAATCAAATGACAAATATGGCTGACTCTCGCTTTGGTGCTGAAATAGATGAAATAATTAGAAGGGGAAACCTCAGAGCGCAGAATACAACAGGAAATGTGTTTGGAATCAGTTTGACAATTTATAATTTCGTTATATACAAAATTTAACAGCAGATACTCCAACTACTGACAATGCCAACATCTTAAAAAATTGGAGTATCAATATAAGAATCTTGTAGGCCGTGCCAATCGACACTGGTGTGTGTATTCATGCTACATATTTCTCTTAAGAGCTTAGCATTTAAATAACATTTCATTTCATCCTTTAATTCGTGTAACTCGTGATAAATTGACTATCACCGTGGCATTACTTATGATAATTTTCCGTTATGGAGCTTCCACGTTGTCACATTCGAGCTACCCCGTCGCTATTTATAGAGAAAGTCTCGTTGAAATAATCAAAGTGGTTTAAGTAAAGTCAATATCAACTTGTATATTCCCAGTAACCAACATACACCAAACTGCTAAGAAAACACGAGACAGTCAAAACAAAAGAAGTACCAAACTTGAATGTGTTATTACTCCATGATCGATGTCGCAAAGGAGATTAATGAATATTATATGAACTCGCTGTTCCTTTGTTATTTTTAGGCCGTTGGAACACAAGTAATGATTCTTATGTTTGCAATGTTCGAGCTACTACCATTGTTGACAAATGATGATGTTGCAAGCTTTAGTAGGCATTACATAAAATGAAGTAATTAACTGTGTCAAATTTGCAGTTCTAAGCTAGACGGCAATTGTTATCTTGTGTCAAAGGTTATGTTTCTCAAACGCTTCTACACCATCACACCGATTTCCACCAAACTTGGCACAAACACACATGCACTGACTTCTATATATAGTAAGATTAGATGTGCCAAGACAATTATACTTTTTAATGAGTCTCGCCATTTCTGTCACTTTGCTACGATGCTTTCAAATGATTGGCATCGGGATGGGATGCAGTGTGCCGCGTATGTATTTGGGTATTGAAGAAAATGTTTTCGAATAAGCAAAGAAAGCTAAGAACGTGTACAGAGTCCAGTTTGTTGCTAACACTTGTATTCATTATTAATATGAATTCTTACCTCGTAACAACTCCAGGTTATTGACGCTGAAGTGTGAACCAATCGACCACAACTCTTAACGTCTCTCTTAACAAGTATACATTTTTTGACATTTATTTTAATCATCCGTAAAACTACCACATAACGCGCGTTTAAGGGTACACAGAAGTGAAAAGGGTGATTTTCTAAAGTATTCAAGTTAGACTTTTTCCCCCATGGCCATTACTAGCAACTAAAGAAATGTGTGCACCAAGTTTCACTCTAATATCTAATCACATCCCTGATATATATTAATTAATACATATGAATTTTATTGGGTATAATCAAAATATATGTGCAACAACATATATTGAACAAGAGTTGATTTTTTAAAATTATATCTCTTGTTACCTTTGTAACAAATTAAAGGATGGAAACTTTGATATAGTGAATAGTTCTTAAACAAATTTAATACCGCAAAGTGTAAAAATGTCGTAAAACAGCGCATTATTATATTAATTATTTTTAAAAGGTATAAGCAATGTCAAAATTTCAAGCGGAAATTTTA
The DNA here is from genome assembly GCA_030765045.1 of Tenodera sinensis. NCBI lineage: Eukaryota > Metazoa > Arthropoda > Insecta > Mantodea > Mantidae > Tenodera > Tenodera sinensis. Next base: position 81,413,660 of record CM060970.1, on the reverse strand, counting down.
TTACGCATATTCTGAGCTATATTGGAAAAAACGTTTAGAACTGTAGCTATATTTTTGTGGGACAACATAGATTTTAAATAAGAGGAAAGTCATTTCAGAGAAAAATGAGTTTAAAGTTGAAATGGAAGGTGTGGGCATGCGTATTTAAGAGGCAGAGACGCACCACTTTAAAAATGGCGTCCAAAATGTGTTCCTCCCTCTCTAGGGAATTGAAACTTTGCAGATATATTCAACGTATAGTGAATTCTTTGCAATAATAATCCAAAAGTCGATTTTTTGACCAAACAGGCTAAAATATCACTTCGGCGTTCACTTAAAGCAAAACCGAAAGGCGAAAGTAGGCGTTACTAGCACAAATCTTAAGGTTTTATTTTGAAAATAAGTTCCATAAGGAGAAAATTGATCGTATAACTTTGCAAGAGAAAATAAAAGAACTGTAAAGAGTGGAGTCCGTCGTGGAGTCCGTCGTGGAGTCCGTCGTGGAGTCCGTCGTGGAGTCCGTCGTGGAGTCCGTCGTGGAGTCAGTGAGGCCTTCACAAAATATTCCTTGATCTATATTTTAAATTTGCAGTTTGAACTGTCATGCGGCATTTATGGAAGCATCTTTGAGATTCCTATTTTTCTCATATGGGTTTATTTGTTACTAAACTCGCTACGTGTTCTACCTCTCTTCAAAAGGTACCGAGTTTAAATTTCGGTTAGAGCGAGTTACCTCTTTCTCTAATACTAAAAGGTGAATCTAGGGTACTCTTGAACATCATATCAACCACTTCGTTCGTTCATCGCCCGGTATTATCTAACCAGTTAAAGCATGTGAAACTTGGGGAGAAAAGAAAGACAAAGAAAGGCAAAGCTAAATATATAGGTTGTTTTGTTTTGCGTATTTTGCAACCAATCAATATTGCTTAGTTTGCTATTATTTCTAATATAAATTCATTGTAATATCGTGAGTGTATAACGTCTGCATGCTTGCCGTAATAATATAAGAGGTTATCTGAACTTCTAATGAATGGGGGAAAGCGATGGGAGTGTGCAAAATCAGATTTTGTAGGAGACTCATTTCCTCAGCATAAAGCATCTTCTTGTGTGTATAAATACGATAAAAACTAGAGATGAACTCAGGGAATTATTTGTTGAAAATATATGGCTTAGAATTTTATGTACTACCACTACCCTAATACAAATAAAGAGGATACTGAATTGTACGTTTTCTCCTTGCAGCCAAAGCTATAAATATGTAAATAATATGCTTTTCCGATAATAAATAGTTATAATAATCAACTGACTCATAAAAATATAAAAGGCGATGATACATATTGTCTTAGATAAGATACACTATCATAAAATTAGATAAAAGTATTCTTTGGCGTACAGAGGACACAGGATCGATCCCCACTGCGGGTACACTGCGACCGCGAAGGCTCTTAACGCTGGTTGGCCTCTTTTTCTCCGCAGGGGGTCGTTTTCATAGCACATGGGGATAAAAAGAACCTCCTTTTATACACCTTCAAATCTTTCCTTTGCATTTAGCTGAGAGAGGCTTAATGATATTACTACTGGGTCTCCGAGCTGGGGAAAAACAGAATACTCTCCCTTAGAAAAGTAAGAAAAGCACATGCCCTAATTGCTTATGTAAATGCAGTTTTGTAAGTCTATCGCTCCAGATTTTGTTACAGACTCGTTATCAAAGCTGCCATCCAAAATATAGCATTCAGGGACCTCTAGTAATGTTTTCTGAAATCATTCGATCTTTTGTTAGTAGCCATTAATTGCCGATAGAGCTGCAAGGATCACTGAATAGCCCAACGCACGCTAGATAGCGCCAATCTAAAGCAGGTGTTTGCTGCATATGAAAATACCAAAACATTAGCTCAGGATCCGTTTTTTCACGGTATGAGGTTCATTAAAATATTAATAAATACTCAATGGCTTCCGCATGCTATGGAGCTTTACATACGGAAAAATACATTCCCACACACCGACTTGGAATTCATAAATGTAGGAAATGTAAATCTTGTTCTATACTCCTTATTTATTACTGCCACTAATTTTCGCGGCAGATTCTGCATGAGACTTTTAAAGTCGCCTCCGTAATAGTTTACTAAGCGCAATTATAGATTCAGTCCTTTTTAGTACACCCCCCCCCCCCACACACACACACACTTGCTTATAGGTTAGTGAAATAGCAGTACACATTCTATGTTTGAATCTCTGTACACGAATCCTTGTCAGTATGTGTTAGTTCACCCAGTCTGTTGCATAAAAGTCCTGGATTTCGGTCGCTTGCCTTCTTATTTTTGGATCTGTTTATGTCCATATTTCGTTGCTCTTTTAAGAAGAGTGTCTATCTAAGCATTTCATAGACCTATCTGGAGGGGTGATTAATGAGACATATGGAGCTTTTTAGGAACGTTTCTTTCACTTTTTCTGTTTTCCATGTTTCGTTCACTTATATATAATATTAATGCTAGATCATTAAATGATCATACTAATAGATAAAGTGTGAAATGAAGAGCTAACAAGAATGAAGGATGCGACTGAAAGCGCAGGAACACTTAACTGCAGATGGGGAGGACGCGTGGACAGAATGTCTCAAAATAGGTGAGACACTCCACGACAATATGGTATCTCAGATGGGGGAAAGAAACAGGACGACCATGTCAGATATGGGCACAAGAGTGAAGTGGTTGGTGATCATTGGACAAGAGTGGAAGGAGACAGAGAGGTGGAAGTTAGTCACATGAACCAGCTCACCGTGTGAGCTCCATAGAACTAGCCCCACAAACCGTGGAAGGCCCTTGCCCAATGGAATCTGTCGGGCTATCTTTATATTTATCTTTGTCATTTGAGATATTAAGCATAGCTTGTTATTTGACAAAATTCATTTACTGAAAGTTACCCTACAGCTAAAAATCCGATCTCAGAAGCCCACGACTAATGCGGTAGCAAAGGGAAGAAGGAAGTGTCTGGATGAGTGAAGTATAGCACCTTGAAATCAGGCAAACGGTCTGGCCCTCCAGGTTGGAGCTTTGGCAGCAGACTTGCAATCCACTCCTATAAAACAAAGTTTGCTACATTTCACAAGAGAATGATAGCTGGACGGATTAACAGGTATCGACTTTGGCTACGTAAACGGACCCTAGATGTGGAGCTTGGAATATACCTACAAGGGATAAGGGGAAGAATGCTTTGGAATGGTCACCTCTTGGTAAAAGGAGGCAGAGCTAGACGAGAACAATCTGGAGATGACAGATTCATATATTGATGAGTGATTGGTGTCTGAAGGAAGATGCTGAATGGGAATAAACGCTAAATACACCCGTCAAAAGCAAAGGTAAGTACTCTACTCTGATAATCACATGAAAAAATTTGATGTGTTGCACACGACATTCTTACAAACTCTTATTCCTATATCTTTTTCTTGTTGAGATAAATATTTGCAGAAATTATCTTATTGTTCATTTTCTTGTAGGTGCAAGGGAATATGGGAATACAGTAGGCTTTGAACGAGTCTCGTTCTCTTTGCACGATTGACACATAAAAATGAATAACGATGTTCCATTTGATAGAACTCACAAATAACAAGACATATCTCCGAAATAGTTCATTCTACAAAAAAAATTGATTTAGGCATACATTTTATATTTTAGCAAGATTTAGTCTATCTCTAACGGTTTACCAGGTATGCAAAAGTCATCCAGAGTAAATAGGACTACAGGGAGCACAGCCAGAAAATTCAAAATATGCATTTCAGTTGTCATAAAAATATCTCAAACATGTGGCATTTTAATTAAAAATTGTTAGCCATTTTTAAGAAAATCAAAATGTTCGAAAAATTTTCCATGTAAAGGATAGTTTAGGGTGGAGCAACTTTCTTTAAAAACTTCGTGTCGCATCCTTAAAAGACATTAACCTTAAATATCAACTTTGGTTTTTAACCGATTTCTCGTTTGAGTTATGCTGTCCACAGACTGACAGAATGCCGTTTTTTATTCAGGGGGCCTCAAAACATTTCTGGTGAAATCTCAACATTGAACTTTTGGGTGGAATACAACACTTCCTCTACTTTACCATACGTAGTAGAGAAAGTAACTAAATGCATGCATGCCTGATACATTGTCTTCTGCCTAGTAAGAAGGGCCTATTCCGGCCTCAATCCATCTTTATCTTGGTCTTCCCAATTTCCTATATGTTGTTCTACTTTATCATTTATTTTAAATGTGTTTAAACTTTCCTTTATATCCTGGCTTCTTATTTTGCTTTTTGTATGTCGTAGCATTGCCTCATACATTGTAAGAACTAAAATAAAGCATCAAACGAGAAAGATCACTCATTTTCGGATATTGAACTTTAGTGCAAATCAAAACTTCCACATGATTCCAGAAATGTGTGAACAAGGACAACATTTCCACCATCTCTTATTATAGGTATGTGCTTATTATCATTGTACTTGTAACTATGAGAATGTAATTATTTTGGCGGAAGTGCAGGATGTGGCAGCTGGTGTGAGTAGGGGTGCAAAGGCCACAGTGTCAGCTGCAGATACTGAGCACCGGAGTTTAATCATGTCATAACATTACCAGTCACTACTATAATCAAAGCATTAGGGAGATTGTAACATAAAAAAGAAACAGAAAAATCTCACTAACATCACACTTTGTTTCCCTAACGCAGTGCTAGTATATTACCATTTGTAAATAGATACAAAACTTATGGTAGCCCACCTGTGTGGTGTGGGGGTAGCGAGTCTGTCTCAAATTCAAGAGATCCCGAGCTCGAATCTTGACGAGGACACGGCTTTTTTTTTTTTACCCAGGATTGTCCCTTATCCTGGGAGAAGAATGTCAGGTAACTAAGTTCTATGAACCTCGGGCTCATTTGAGCATCATTTCACATATTTCATTCATTGTCCGATATGAACTATAAAGGCCGTTAAACCTATAAATAAATATGATGGGACAACATAATGTTGTGAACATGTTTTTAAAACCAAGATCCGCTGCGCTACAAAAACTTTCCAGTTATTTGAGTTACCTATCAGTGAACATGCTGAGATTGCGTGTTTACGGCGCATGCTAAAGAAGTTCGAAGTGTAAATACTGGAAAGGTACAATATAAGTCCCATTTCACTAAAGTGACTTCTAAATTATTGATATCCATCCCTTCCATTCACCTTTCGCTAGTTCTCTACCACAGGCCCCACTAATAAACTCGCATCAATCTACGGACGTCATGAATAGACGATTAAATGATTCAAAAGGCCGAAGATCCGGTATAATTTTTCAGAAAACAACGGCTGTTTTGTATGTAGTTACCGAAATTCATGAATCAATAGCGCAGTATTAAAGAGCACATACATCTAACATAGTTTGATTATTCAGGTTTGGTACATTGCAAAAACTCTAATGCTTATATTAAAAAGCTAAGATGTGTTGATTGTATTAGAAGATAGTAGTGAAGTACAGTAATAGTATTTCTAGCTTAAAACTGCTTTTCATTATATTAACGGTTCTTTTGTGTATGAGTTTGTAATATATAAACATGAAACACCACGGCGATATTGGAGGAGAATGAAAATAGCTGCAAGTTGTTAACGCTATTAAACAGAAAAATGTAATACTATTTAAACAAATAGTTTAACTAGTATCAACATCGGCGGTGAAAGCCTATTAACCTTGACAAAAATGTAATGATTAAAAACCTTCTCGACACGTCTCAGAATAACATTGCAAATAAATCAGTAAGGCTATATTTTCTTACATCAAGAGGGCAATGGCGATAGTCAAGATAACGAGAAATCTTTTATCACATAATAATAGAACCAGTTATTCTATTCGTTACTACCCTTTATTAAATAGTATCAAAGAAGCTATCCAAAACCAGAAATTCAGTTCTGAAAGAGGTTAGAAGTTGCAAATGTATGGTTTCAAAGACCTGAGATTAGAAAAAACTTAAGCATAAACATTTAAAAAAAACGTTACAATAGGCTTAACTTACATCAAAGTGATCCTTGCAAAAATACATTGTAGGTAGCATTGACATTTGTTCACCATGAAATTGCCTTTTCTGATTCCAAGTTTGCTTAGCACAAAATATACAACTGGATGTTGATAAATGTAATGCTAATGACATTGTGTCGGTGCAAAGAGAAATTATGCATGATTTGTACCCTTTTGTGCTTCAACAACTGGTAGGAATGCATTTTGATTCCGAGAACTTCATGCTACATATAACCTCGCAACGCAACAGCACTTTCCCGGTCAAGGCCGCTGTGTCTGCCCTTCTGCCCTCCACAGGCGTCATGATTGCGGTGCAATACCGGAGGATGGGACGTGGTTAGCGCCCCAGTCCCTCCCGCCCGGTGTACGCTGTCTAGGCAAACAGGGGCTACTACTTCTCAGTCAAATAGTTCCTCAATTGGTATCTCAGGGACCTAACGATGCTCAATGCACTCCAGATGGTTCACCCAGCGGGAGAAAAACCCCCAGGCTGTGCGGGATTCGAACCGAGATAGGTAGCAGCGCTGCCACTCCGCTAAGGAGACGACACATGCTACCCAAAGCTGCACTTAACTTGGCTAAAATAAATGTGAAATAGACAAAGCATATCTCCATTTCACTTTAGCACAAGGTGTTTTATTCTTTCTACTGAAAGGGTGAACCAGACGATGACGTCAGACCAGTAAGGATCGATTATTGCCTCATTGTAATTTAATGATTTTAGAGTTACCATTTTTTGCTCATGGTATTCCTTTCCAATTCTGCGCGAAATGTTCAGTTGGAATTGCTCATATGTGAGCATAATTGAATTGCCGTGCATGTTCCAAAGTTAAAGTGCATATGTCGAAGGTGGCTCACAAATGGAACAAGAATAAATTGCCCTTGTAAACGTACGATGTCGATTCTGGAGCACCATCTGTTGGGTAATTCTTTTTCTCCCATTCATGAAACTGCTCTATGAAATACTACGGTACGAGAGGGCAAGGAACTAGAAATTATGTGAAAGTATACGATAGAAATAAATCAGAATGGACTATTTTATAATTAGGTTTCCCAATTTCAGCTGCAGAAGTTATTACCAGGAAAGACAATTAAAGCAGGCAACACACTTCCCCATTAATTAAACGTTAACATTCTGCTGGAGTGAGTGAGACAGAGAATCAAAACAAGGCTCCACAGCAAAGCACTATGTATATACCTACCCCAGTTGCTGGAACAATGGAAACTCTAACTTTAGCTTCAATATTTGCCGCCGAGATCACATTAATTATATTTCGTTTTCAGTTACTGGTTGACATAAAAAACAAAAGACTTTAATTTGGTAACTTCATTAAAGAGTTCACTTACTCCATCAAACTTCACAGAGTTTTTATTTTGACCTGAATTTGACGTCATTAAAGCATGTGCGATAAAGCAGTTTTGTCCAGAATTTATAATGAAATGTTGCCCATCGTAAATATAATTATAAACTTGTGAAATTAAAAAGTAATGAATTAATGAAGAAAAGAAGCAAATACATAACGAGGTAGTGTATTGGGCATAGCAACCTTGAAAATGGGACAGAAAAGGACTTTCGTCGTCCAGCAAAGTGTAATAATCTGGGCGAGGCGTTTCTGCCTCTTTAGGTGAGGACTAAGTGAGTGCGAGTGAGTGAGTAAGAGCGAGTGAGTAAGAGCGAGTGAGTAAGAGCGAGTGACTGGGTGAGAACGAGTGAGAGCGAGTGACTGAGTGAGAGCGAGTGAGTGAGTGACTGACTGACTGAGTGAGTGACTGAGTGAGTGACTGAGTGAGTGAGTCACTGAGTGAGTGAGAGACTGAGTGAGACTGACAGAGTTACTGAGTAAGTGACTGAGTGAGAGACTGAGTGAGAGACTGAGTGACAGAGTGAGTGAGTGACTGATCATATGGACGATCTGCCTCTAAGTTTAGAGCACACGAATGTAGCCCAGGAAATAGCGCGCGCCGACAAGTGAAGAAAGCTATCTTATGGGTACTCAATCAAATAATACACAGTCGAATTATACGTTTAACTGACCGAAGTCTTAATACTTCATTCTTTGATCCCACAGGTGGTAATGCAATTTTATATAAATCCTTTTTGTGATTTTTTGGTCATCCCAAAGTTTATATTTTAATTTTATCAGAATTTAGTACAGTCGCTCAAGTCTGCAGATGAGCAGCTAATTTGAAATTATATGCAGGGTTACATAGCTATTAAAATGCCCATTGAGATATGTAACACGGAAAATACATTCAAAATTTGAATTGCACGTGAAAGATTGAATTAGTCATACCATTTATAAATTTATACATACACATTTATTTTGTAACGTGTTGCACTGTATGACCACATTGTCTCAAAACAATGCCCGTATAACACACCTTACCTCTAATGTTTTCTTCATATGTTGAGAAATTCATTGAATATAACTCCTTCACAATTTTATTGTTTACACGGATTTATTACTAAAGTGCTGCACCTCAGACATACTTGAGACTTATTTGAATTGCAAATCAATCTTGAGTTAGCTTCCCTATTCGCAACTATTTCACTTTATTGTGTTATGCATCCTGGAGCGGCTGTGCGAAACACAGCCAGTGCCTGAACTTGACCTAATGTCACTGTAATGGCAACCTCTAGTGCTCTTGTGGCAATGAGCTTCAACATGGTAATAATATTGCGATAATATGAAATTAAAAATACGTAAAATATTCAGTGCAGTAGAAGTACAACAATGATACATAAAATAAATAGTAACTCCGTTCTCTAAGAATTCTTGAAGGCATGCTACCACAATAAACACGCACTAAAGCAAATAGCACACCTTCCTCAATTATTGTTAGATTTTTAGTCCCCGTTTTGTTTCATAACGTCAACTACAAACATGTCACAAAATGCAAAAGCCATGTTTTGAGATGACAACCATTTAGCTAAATTTAAAGCAATAAGATCAGATAATACACCGAATATTAATTCAACTACTATAAATGATTGAGCAATCTCCAAAGCAACAGCATAGCTGGCGTGAATTTGTCTGTCACTGAGGTGTTCTAGTGATGGAGATTTCATAAAAAATTTGAGAGTAAAGTTGCCAACATAATTTTCCCTGAACAATATGATATTTTTAGCAATATTGCATTATCACCACAAACCATACTGAGATGGATACATAAAATAGCAGAAACAACCTAAAAAAAGACTACAAACCGAGGTCCATGAATTTATAGCCGTTTCTCTCGCGTTGGATGAAAGCACTGACAACGTTGCCACAGCACAATTGGTAATTTTCACTCGTGGAGTCACTAACAACCTCTCGATACAAGAATATATGCTTGAAGTCATTCCGCTTAGGGAACATACAACAGGGACAGAATTATCTCAAGCATTTAAGAAATGTGTAGAAGAAAAGAAACTGAATCTAAAAAAATCTTGTATCGTGATTAACAGATGTTAATTTGCGTGCTATATTGAGAGTGGCTACTTGTGATATATCACTAGATTTTCATGGTACATTGCAAATAGAAGTGAATTTAAATATATTGCTCAAATATCTAAGCCTACCTAAAGTATCGTAGACCACTCGTAGCTGGATTCAAGTATGTGTACTATTCCTTATTGTACTCTGTAGCGAGCGAGTCCAGCACTGACTCTGAACGAAGGTCAATGCCATCCCTTGTTCTACATTACGTCATGAGCATTGCGGGTTGCATGATGAGACGTCATACTGATACCTTATTGAGCACATGTTTGCCGATGTCTGAGTTAGAGAAACTGGTGTAGAATTGTTTTCTTACAATGTGCCGCTTACTGGACGCTAAATGTGTCCATATTCATGGTTTCCTTTTGAAGTACTTTCTACATAATATCAAGATGGAACACTGGAATGTTATTTTGTTTGGCTAAGAATTGCTTTTATTTGTCTTGTTCACTTTGGATACGAGCCCTAACATCTTTATTCGTTTATTTATTTACCACCATAAGAAAAGAGTGTAATCCCCAAAACTGGTTAGTACAAGCATGCCAAGTAGTAAAAAAGGTTTCTCTCGGTGAAAAATACAGTTGTAGACGAAACGGAGGAGTAGAACGGTCAGCTCCATCTGTCGTTTGTATCTAAATCGTATTCTGCAAGACAATGTTATTGTGTCTTCGGGAGTACCAAGCACGGAATGTTTATGTCTGTACAGCATGGTGCAATACCACGTCCGTGGGCGGGAGACAAAGCAAATAAAACAGCAGAGATAAAGAAGCACGGTGCCTCCAAAACTTCGTAAAACACACGGTATTCGTATGAAACACTTCAACTGCACTCTAAGTAACAGTTTATGCCGGAGTTGAAGTGCAAATTTCAATATCTGAAAGATTTCTTTTTTAGTTTATTAACCTCCAAACGATTAGACCTTAAACATTGGTATCCTAAATGGAAATAGGTGGATTTGCTATTTTTACACAGTTTTCTGTCCTTCATTACAAGTCCATTCTGACTCACTCCTCCCTCTTTTCTGCTTCTTGTGTCGTTTCATATATCATTTCCTGTAATATCTGGTGTTTTGTTCTGACCAGAACGTTCTCTCCTTTATGAATGTATTGCCAGACAGAATTTTCCCGCCCAATGTGCCAAGGCTATTGCATGTTTCTTTCCTTACCAGTTTTAGCAGTCTTGTTTTTGTGTCATTTTTATTTTGCCTATGGGTACTAAAATTGCTGTATTACTTCTCATTTCTGAGTACTCCACACTATTTTTTTCGGTAAATTCACTCTATGGTTCGATCCCAGGCGACCGCAAACTCTAATTTGGTGTTTTCCGTGGTTTACCCCTCGCTTAGGCGAATGCTGGGGTGCCTACTTTCATTCCACGGTCTCCTTTCCTTTTGTCCATTTCGTTCCCTTATCTTTTAGGTGTTGTTCTTAGCGCGGTAGTTCGGACGGTTGCAGGCGGATGGAGTGGTTGCTTGCGTTCTGTAACCCTTTTCCCCTGACTCCGCTTGTGGTAGCTGCGTGCCGCTGCTCAAGCCGCTAGGGTCGTACCGATGTCCTCTCTGAACAGTGATGAGGAGCTTCAATGACTCTTTGTCAACTGTTAAGAACTTGTGCACCTTTCTGTGGAGCCGCTGTCTCCACCCTCTGTCAAGCCTGTGGTCTTCCTTCACCTCATCTCTCCCTCCGGAAGGTGTAGCTTGCAATAGACCCCTACTGGGTCGCAGTAGGCGAGCTGTTCTCCGTGTTCCAATACCACATATCTCATGCTCTTGCTGGCATTGATGACCGAGCTGTCGACGGCCCCTTAAACCCTAATTACTCACTCATGATGTGCCACACTGTATACAACATCAATGATCACTTGATCAGTTATCTTTCTCAGGGTTCTATTTAAGGAAACACAGAAGGCACTTTTGTTTCTATTGAGGTTATATATTTATGAAGAACTAAAGTCTCTTTTGATTTGTATATGAAATAACCCAACGAAGTGTAACGAGTTTGTAATGTGCTTTCCATTTATAGCTAAAGCGAGTCGTTCAGGCACAAAATGACATTGAATAATTGGATACTAGCGTGTATATGGGAACAAGTCTGTGTACATACGATTGGCAATCACGGAAACTGGAAGATCAGGAGTGTTAAGTGTTCAGGTCTCCTGAATACTGCTCGGAAAGTTTGAAAGAATGCCACCCCTCCTCTTATTACTGGAAGTAACTAATAACACACACAGAGAGGTAACGAAACCAGCTTTCTAGGGCTGGCCTTTCACTCCCGTAGGTATGGTCGACAGCAGTAGACGTATTAGTAAACAAAACATGCGCTTTTTCAGTCCTACTCCGTTGCCAGACTATACAGATAATGTATTAAATAATGTCCAATAATCTCCTTTACCTTTCACGACAATGGATTTTGTTTTGAACCTTTTGTTTATGATGTTTAAATCTAATATAACGTGAAACCTACGTACTCGTACCCCTTCCATGGTACCAGATTTTCTAGTGGATTAAAAACTGTCTTTCTCAAGTTTTACTATGGTAGAATGTAGCATTAAATTCTAAAATAATATTGCAATCAAACGCTGAATTTCCCTTTACACCAAACCTTTTCACTCGTGATGTTATTCATAATGTGATCACTTAATTATTGCAGTATTCTGTGTACAGTTTCACTCAAAAATCTGGTCTTGAGCACAGCTTTCGTTCATCACGTTCAAGGGCCATCAATAATGTTTTATTGGAAACTGGTTTTATTTGTATAATTTCGTTTACGGTCATCGGTTCTGAAGTGGGCAGCTGAAGTACGCAGTGGAAAATGTGCAACAAAACCAATATTTCCTATCCGGAATAAAAATGTAATCAGGGAGTGGGAAGTTCTGAACAACTTTAAATTAGCCCATGTCTGTGAACAACTTAGTTCAAAAACAAAATGTGGATGCTTACCAAATGTCGCATTTAACTACCAAACATTTTTTGTTGCTCTACTACTTACCGATACTGAGTAGGGGAATTGTATTCCTTTGAAAAATTCGATACAGATATTTCACCGGAAATATACGATTTGAGACTCTCAGAATCCAAGCTTATTTGATTGCTGATGATTCAGTCCTGAATATTTGCTATAAAATGAAAATGTAGAAGGCGCCTACACAAAAGTGAAAAATGGTGTGATACTAATAAATTAGGTACAAATCAAAGCAAAACTATAAATAGTCAATTTGACTTAAGCGGACAAGATAGTCTCAAGAACTGAAATTACACCTCAGTGAGTTAAATTCTGTTAAATTGCCACTGCCCTTAAAGTTCTCAATTTTTATGAATTATTCTGTAAATAATGACAATTATATTAAGTGGTTGTTTGCATTGATAGCTAATGTGTTGAATCTATAAAAATTATTTCATCCAGAAGAAAAATAAAATTTCTCTTAAAACATGTGAATTCATGTTCTTTTTCTCTGAAAGTATGACAGATAGCTGAAATGTTCAGTATTTGTATACAACTCATAGTTGAACTTTCCGCACTACAGTAATTCTGTATCATCATCATTATAAGGAAGCAAAGGCATTTCAAATTAGACTTATAATTTTCTTACTTTGCAAATAATTCTTTTTGATTTTTTGGTAAACTGAATACGTAAGTAAATAGTTTACCTTGGGAAAATATCTGGTTGCTCTAAGACTAAGCATATAAAAGTGTCTGTATTTAAAGTAGTTTCAGAGAAAAAAGCACATGAATTGTCATGTTTTTCGAGTAAATTTTATTGTTTTTCTATTGGATGAAACAATTTTATACACTCAAATACACCACGTATTAATAAAAATAACCAGTGGAAAGAATTGTCGTGGGTTACGCAATAATTTAATAAAAAATGCAGGAAAGCCCATTGAGAACTTTAAGAGCAGTGATAATTTAATTCACTAAGAAGTTATTTCTGTATGTTGAGACTATCTTGTACACTTAACCTGCGTTCATAAAAATATGAACATTTTGGGTATTTATCTTGATAAAGATCTGGACTAGAAATCTCATATAGATTGCATTGCTAATAAAATAACTAAATGATTATTCATAATACGTATTCTTCAACGAAGAAATATAAAAAGGTCCTTATTGAAGGTATGCTATAGTCATATTTATAGACATCTTAATTACGCAGTCTTTGCTTTGATGCACCCATACTTACTCCAACAAGTTAGTGATTCTACAAAAAGGGCCGTGAGGATTGTCTGTAGGATTCTTTTTACTATGAACTGTAAATCACTTTTATTGAGTTGGAGATTCCTACACTTACTTGTGTATTTGTTTTGAACTGTGTTATTTATGTGAAGAAACATCTGTACGAACTTACATACTGTAATTTTGTCCACAATTATCCTACAAGGGCTTCAAACCATTTATACCCAAGGAGGTGTAAATTCACCAAGTTACAAAACTGCTATGAAACTGTCTAAAATCACTTAATAATTTGGCTGAGAAAGTCTTCTATTGGTCATTTCAAAAGGCAGGTAAGACATTTTAATTAATAATTGTCTGTATAAGGTCCATAAACTTTATTTTGTTGATTGGGTATAAAATAATGTTCGCTTTTTATTTATTGACATTGCTATAATGACATTGGCAATAAAATATGTAATCTAAAAAAACAAAGGAATTTTTAGAAACATCCGCGCGCGCGTGTGGTATGTGTGCGTGTGTGTGTGTAAATAGCATAAAGAAAATTTCCCTGTCTCAAACCACACTTTACATAGAACGCATTCTCAAAAATGGTTCTAAAATGTTAATGAAGCTACTATATTTTTTAGTTATTTCCATGACAACACATGTTTGGAATTTTCTGGGAATAGCCTTGAGGTCCTCTTCATCCCGAATGTTTTTGTGTAATAGAAAAAAGCGGAAAATATAGAAGTTACTGCACAAAAATGTAGATGCCGTTAGAGCACACAATTTATGCCAAATAAAAACTTTCTCGCGTTAGATATATACTTCGTCATTAGTTTGAATACTGAAATACTCACACTTTCTTAAAGTGGATAGTCGCTATTATCTTTTTTCTCACATCAAGGAATTCTGAAGCAATCACATAGAAACACGCTTTTCAAAAATGTGGCAATAGTTCAGCCCACTGCATCCATCTTGTACACTGAAGGAAAAAGTGTAAGTGGTTAACGGAACGAAATATGCAAAGTTTCTGTATATATAATTTTTTATTATTGTCGCTTAAACAATGAAGTCATGTTACAACTACAATAAATTTTAAATTACAATTACTTAAAAGTATTTATAACATGATATAAATTTACTGCTTTTATAAACTTTAGTATACTATGGCATACAGTTGCATCACCCAAGGCCACCGAGAGATCAGCAGGAGCGCGGCACAAGCCCATGCACATTGAAGAAAGGACACTGAAATTATGTGCTGAGCTATGGCGTAGTGGACTATCAGACTCTTGTATATAACCCAACGAATATTGTAAAATTCGTTAAAATATGACCCAAAATAAACCGAATTGCCCTTCGGAGCACGATTCAAAAGAGAATCTGCTCTTTTCTCAGAATTTACATTTATAAATCAAATAAACCTCTTCAATATTTCCGTCAACATTTATGTAACAAACGGCGCAGAGTTCTTTTTCACTATTAGCGTCAGGAGTTTCATCTAATATTAATTAAATAAAGGCATCAGAAATTTGTTTCTTAATTCCATGTCATTGCGGCGGCACATACACTTGAAATCAAATCATTCTGATCATCAGGAGAAGTTGCACGAAAAACAGTCGATTTTTCTAAGTGCTATCTCAGAGAGGCGCCATATATTGCAAATTAATTTGAAGATGCATGAAAACCAAGTACATATTTTCCTAGAAAACATACAGCCCGTGCCAAATGAAAAAGTAAAATTCTGTTTTTTTTTTTTTTTTTTTTTTCCCACTTCATTGTTATGCTGTTTAACTGAGAGCTTACATTGATTATTCAATGTAAATTTTATTTCTGGATCTATACGAAATATTTTTAGTTGTTTTTGGTATATTATGTGATTACCAGAATGATTGTGTTTTTTTGGCTGCTTTATAAATGTTCTTTAAGTCTTCATAACTTCCAGAATTTCAAACACACTTTTCTTTCAAAAAAGATAAAATATTTGCTTTAAGTATTACGACACAGCCAATAAACTTTAATAAACTTTAAAACATGTACCTAAGGCATTTCAAACTCAATGTTCGTCGTTATTACTGAGTGCGGGCTTTGGAGGTTCTTCTTTAATTACATATTGCATTTTAGATGAATTGCAATGTTTGGAAGCTTCTTACGTTGAATTTCTCGATCACACAACAGTTTGTTTTTGTGGCGTTGTTGCAACGCAAATCACTAGCGTACTAGCTCTGACTCATTTCGTGACCTCTGGGATGTAACTGGCTGCCTTGCATACCCTCGTTCCCAGAATAGGCACACATCTTAAGCTACATCTGCTTTAATAATAAGTAACCAAGAGTGCAGATCATGCTCAAATGTCCACAACTGAAGAGCGCACATCCAAGAAGCAAAACAAATCGCGAAAGCATGCACCATTCTTAAGGCGAGATGTGGCCTGGGTCATTGCATACCTTGGATGAGGCGCACACACCAGTTTCCTGCAGCTGACGACAGAGGCCGTTGACCCAATTATTGTTTCGAAAGATACTGCTGCAGAGCGGCGCGAATTCAAATCATGTTTACGAAAACTCGATGTTTAATTACATTAAAACGATTATGTACCACAAAATTATAATGAACACACCAATTTGGCAATAAATTTGAGAATGCGTAACTGCAGTATGTCCAATTATTGTGTAATTCAAGCTATTATTGGAGATAATATTATTTAATTGACTTTTGGATGTAGAATTCCAGTGTAGCTTCCATTGCTTAGATATTTCAAATTTCAGGAAACTTTGGAAGTCATGATGGGGAACATTGGACTCAGCCGGGATTGTAGAGCGGCAAGCTCTTCTTTAGCTACCATCAGCTTTCTCGTTTCCAGATATGCCAATATGAGATGGTATCCATCCCAGTATCACACGTTTATTACATGCTTTAATATATATAAAACAGTAAAAAATTGTCTGCACATATTTTTTTACTTTCTTTACTGGTACGTAGAGGAAGTATTGTATTCCACCCAAAACTTCGATGCAAAGATTTCACCGGAAATATGTTTTGAGGCCCACTGAATCAAAAAAAAAAAAAAAAATTTCTTTGGAAAAAGGTCCGTGCGAAGAAAGGTCCGTGGAACGAAAATTTGGTTAAAAACCAAATTTGGTATTTAAGTTTAATGTCTTTCAACGATGTGACATGAGGATTTTGAAGAAAATAGCCCCACCCTAAACAACCCTTTAAATGGAAAATTTTTCCAAAATTTTTATTTTCTTGAAAATGGGTCTAACGATTTTGATTAAAATGTCACATGTTTAAGATATTTATATGACAAATGAAATGTAGATTTTGAATTCTCTGGCTATAGCCTATGTAGTCCTATTTACTCTGGATGACTTTTGAGTAACTCGTAAACCGCAAGAAATATACAAAATATTACAGTACAAAAAATGTAATCTCGCTAAAACGCACAATTTATGTCTCAATAAATTTTTTTTGTAGAGTGAACCATTTTGGAGATATTCCTTGCTATTTGTGTCAGTTTCAACTTTCGTGAAATGGAACATTGTAGTTCATTTTTATATGTTAAGCGTGCACAAGGAATTTTTCCGTTCCGAAATATCTTCCGCAGCACATATTCTACTGTTGACTCTGCTTTCTGCTTTTTCCGTTGAGGAGTGGTCATCTTTAAGCTAGTCGAAAGGTTGAACCGTAATATACCTTTGGGTCTTTCGCCAACCGCCATGGACAGAATTTCCTCCATTTTTATATCCTTCCAGGATTGTAGAAACGCACAGTTTGGCTTCGTGAAATTTCTGCGATTGACACTCTTGATTCTGGTTTTATTTACCACCGAATTTTAGTTGTATTCGTTTATAAATTTTCAACAACTTTTGTCACTAAATAACACATACGAATAACATGTATGGAAGTGATTTAAAAGTGTTGAATTGAAGCTAAAATGCAAGTTCTACGAAATTAATACTTTTAAGTAATCAATGCTAGTAATAAAAATGTAATGAATATTGACTATAGCAATATATGTACCGCTTTGAATTATTTCTTTATTTTGTTCACCTCAATACTGGGACGGTTTAAAAAATTAGGAAAAACCCAAAGGAACAGCCGAAAAATCGAAAAAAAAAATCTAAATTGTAAAGTTTGTATGGGAATTGCCACTTCGGATGTTTCTCGTGTATGCACTCCTAAACCACTTGAAATTCGGGGCATATGTATTGTTTCATGGAGAAGGCTTACATACTATCCATTTTACTGTACAACATAACATTCACATGGTTTTAAATACTCACTTTTCTTGTACATAATGTATACACCATTTGACCGATCGCCGTGGAATTCGGCACGTATGTGTTTATTAATGGAGAAAATTTCTATTCTATTTTACTATAAAGCATAACATGCACATGGTTTTTTCTACTCCTTTTCTTTTACGTATTGAATTCACATACCCTTCCCTATTCGTCCAACATACAATTCATACAATTTTCTATGACAAATGGAAATGCCTCATATTACATTCACACTGTATTCTCTACTCACTTATTTTACGAAACCCGTTCACATTTATTTCTCTATTCCTCTTCAACATACAATTTATACAACTATTTATGATTGAAATAGAAATGCAACACATTAAATTCACACGATTTTCTCTACACATTTTTCTATCATGAAACACAATCACACTTCTTTCTCTACTCATAAAATGTCCAATATATTTGAAACTGAAATGCAACACATTACATTCACATGGTTATCTTTACCCAAGTAATACAACAATAGTTTGTTAAACCTACGTTTTATAAATATATGAAACATCATTTGGGTAATAGATGTTCAATAATTACTTTAGATAGAATCTTGCTTCAAATATTTAAACACAATGACAACAAGCAAAGAAACAACAACGCCGTAGATTTAAATAATAGTTTGGTAATTTTACAAAATTCAACATTTTTTGCAATATGACGTATGTGGACTCATACACCTTATATCTTGTATACTGGTTGTTCATTTAAAAATGTACCGTGGCACGCTGTATGACGTCATATCTACTTATAGATACTAACCAACCCGATAACTTACTACTCTTAAGTGAATTACGAGGTCAATTCAAAGTAAGGTCCAATGTTTTATACAGATGAAACCATCATAGTTGTAAAAGGTTGTCTTATTTAATTCCTGAATCTTTCTTTATTTTTCTACCTAGTTGCCATATTTGTATAAACATATTTCATAACGTTCTATAAGCCTGCGAGGATAAGTAGTAGATAACCACTAAAGAACCAGGGAAATTGTCAATCGTCGATCTTCATGGATCTTTTTATCCACGATATTAACCATCTTATTGATCATTGATGGCTGGCCTGATCACGGGTCGCTGTGGACATTAGCCCGTGCGACATTGAAAGCTCTCACCCACTTACGTACTTTGCTGCCACTCATCGGATTGGAATCATAAATTTCACTGATCTGCAATGAATGTCCGTTACTGAAACGTTCCTCGCTGCCAAAACCGAGTCGCAGACCGTATTTCGGACCCACCGAATGTTTTAAACACCGACACTCTGAACAGCACACTGCAACACCGCAATGCACAAGGTATGCCGGGAGTTGGTACGTATGCGCGTTTCAATGTTCACGCTAAATTCGATGAACTACGGCGGTTCAGACCTTACTTGCCGAGTCACCTTGGGATGTTTGCAAATATTGATGTAATAGAATTTGTTTCACTATCCTCAATTACCAATCAGAACAAATGCAATATATAAGGATGTTTGGGTTATATATATAGCATACATTCTCGTGGTACTATAAATCAAATACTGATAACTTAAGTATTTAACTACACCAGTTATTTATCTGTAAGTGCAGATTTTAGTGAAATAAAACATGTGTTCGAAAACTAATCCGATCTAAGCACCTTGTACCTCTGAGTTTACTTTTCCTAACGTAAGCTTGCATAATTACGCTCGCGATTGATTCTCTGATGGTGGTCCCCATTATAAAAAGTTTGACAACCCCTGGTGCAGATAATGGACTACCTATTATAATGACTAAGACAAGGCAATTAATGATATTGCATCTTTTCCTTATGAAGGTTGAAACATTGCTTGCATATACGGAAAGGTATGGCATTGACTAACGAGTTAAATAAAAGCAATTTGTTAGGGCATTTTTGTGCATTTTCTTACATTGTTTTACGGATTACTCACTTTTTGGCAATTTTTAGGTCATTTTGAGCATTTCTTACACTTTTCCGGAAGGTTGGGAGATTACTGAATTTTAATTTAAAAAAATGAATTAAATACAAATATTTTTCCGTGTCAATACAATGTCTTGGATTTAAGTAAATGTTATGCTAACTCCTACCCCTATTTTTCACTCCCAAGGAAATTCCTATATCCAGGTAAATCGGCATTGTTGTGCTGTTAAGTGAGGTGAACAGTTGTTCCTAGCACCTGTACGAGCACCATAAGAGCAAAATGCCTAAAGTGAAGCGAAGTAATAGTATTAAATTGAAGGCATTTGATTCAAAATATGGAGAAAATATTTTTTCCACGGACGGTCATATATTATTCTGCAAGATCTGTGATGTGAGAGTGGCTGCTGAAAAAACGTTTACGGTAGAACATATGTCATGCGAGAAGCATACACGTGGCCTGCAACGACTTGAAAATAAATCCAGTGTAAGCTTACAGCAGATGCTTCTGGGCAAAACTCGTTCAACAGAACTCCCAGAACATTGAGAAGAACCTAAGTGGATCGGTGCTACGACAAAACTTTGCAACAAATAAGAAAAAGGACTGGAGAAAAGAATATATCCGTATCCATCGACGAGACAACAGACTCCGTAGGCCGTTAAGTAGCGAATGTCATTGTTGGAGTGCTAGAAGCACACAACCCCGGAGAGCAATTTCTATTACATTGTGAGCAGCTGGACAAAGTGAACTATTTAACCATCAGCTTAGTATTTGACCATGCATTGAGAATACTTTGGCCTAATGGGATTCAAAATTCCAATGTATTGCTTTCTATAACAGACGCAGCACCCTACATGATGAAAGCTGCTGCACTCTATCCAAAAATGGTGCATGTGACATGTTTAGCGCATGCATTGCACCAGGTCGTGGAAGAATTACGTGCAAATTTTCCTGAAGTGGATAAATTAATTGGATGCGTCAAGAAAGTATTCTTGAAAGCCCCCTCTCGAGTTGTAGCATTCAAAGCAGAAGCTCCAGAAATTCAACTGCCCTTTTCACCTGTTTTGACTAGATGGAATGTATGGCTCGAGGCTTGTGGTTATTATTGCAAGAATTTTGACGTTGTGAAGAATGTAGTTGATTCTTTTGATAATGCTGAGTCTGTGTCAATAAAGAAGGCGCAAGAACTGCTGGCTGATAGAGAAATTGCGGGTAAACTTTCTTACATAGACACCAATTTTGGCTTCCTTTCTGATTCAATAACTTCTCTGGAAAAATCCCAAGTGACATTAATGGAACAGTTGCAAATAGTGGATAAAGTAGTGAATGATTTGAGTCATGCATATGGTAAAGTGGGTGATGCAGTGGCAATGAAAAAGAAGTGTATAGACAAGACCACGGGGTACAAAACATTGTGTTCAATTGGCAGTGCTTTGTCTGGTAACAGTTTTCTCTTGCTGACTGTTAGTTAAATCCAGGAGATATTCCTTGCTTTCAGTATGCTCCAATTGTTTCCGTTGAAGTAGAGAGGAGCTTTTCCATTTATAAGTCAGTACTAGCAGAAAATATAGTCATTTTTGTTTGAGAATCTCCGCCAATTTATGATTGTTAACTGCAATTCAATATTGTTATAAAAGTGCACTGAAATGGAATATCTTCAATGAAAGATACTCTAACATGTACATTTATAATTTTCTTTTAATATTTTGATTTTATGTTATATTTTATGTAACTTATTAACAAAGTGAGTGCTTAATATTATAATAATAAATAGCATTTTTATTGGCAATTCTTTATTTTTTGGTAACTTTAACATTTTTGGGGTCATCTTTTTGGGTTATTTTTTGTAATTTTTAGGTCATAAATGCATTTTATTTTGCATTTTTACCAAATTATAGGTCATTAAATGCCTGGCCCTGATAATGACCAATAAATAATAAACAGTCAATATAGAAACCTTGACTATATATTCTGGGCTTCTTAGAGTGGTAGTTCTCTTAAAGGAACAATGAACAAAAATAGCCAGGCCTAAACCATGTACAAGAGAATTCCTACTAAACAGAAATGTAAGCGGCACAACGACCAGGTAAACCAAAATCGCGTGGGAGTTGAAATGCACAAAGTTCTCTCCAACCCCCTCCCTCTATCCCAGACAACTAGTGCTGTTTGTGAGCGGCGTTCTCCACCCCTAAAAGCAAAGCTTCCTATCCTGCGAGTTTTGAATTACCCATTTCGCTTAGTCAGACAATGACTATTTTCATCTACATTGCCAATTGTTAATAAACCTCTCATCCGATAGGAAAAGTCCAACAACATGTTATACTGTATGCTACACAAGCACGCTGCGCACCGGAAAAGTTCCGCATACACAAATATTACTCTTTTTTTGTATTGTTTATATCTCCATACCTTACCAGGGAAGAGGTTACATTCACATGGCTTTCTCTACAAACTATCGCTTATATATGTATATATTGCAGACTATTCTTACAAAAGTTTTGTGTTTATTTCATGTTAATTGGGAAAAATAGATTCATTGGATAGATATTTGTTTATATATAAATATTAGGGGTATAAATTCAGATAATTTGATAATTGGTAACTTAGAATATATGCCCACTTCAGTGTGTTTTCTCTGTGTAACAGTTCTTCCAAAAAACTACCACAAACTACCTGATGTTTTGTGCACGGTCGTAACTGCGCCACTAAATTAACAACGCCTGCTGTTATAGAGCATTCTGTTTGCTTCCACGCGTTCACACGTCAGCACCTGACTTGCTGGCCCAGGTCATTATGCCTTGCAGAAAGCATTTGACTGTTACACTTTAAACTAATTAGTGAATCTATTGGGTAGACAAAGTTAAATATTAAATCCACAATTAAATGTATTTAAATTTCTTTCACGTTTCTTTCTCTCTGAAAATGTAACGCAAATAATGAATACATCGATACGTAACAACGGTGAGTGATTTCTCCGTTTTTTGTATTCTACAACGAAATGTGTGAATGCACAATGAAATTACACATTATTTCCATTAATAAGAAATACAGGCATTCCTAAATGTAGCAACTATACCTGCGTCTGGTAGCTGCACCTTTATGGACTTCATTAAAGTGCATCTATTCATTAAACAGTAGGTTTCCAACAATCAGAAGAAAGCGCAACTATTGTCTTCAATCGAAGAACGACTAGAAAAAGTAAAAATGTCGGACACAAGTCACAATGTGATGCAACTTACACCGCCACAAGTTTTTGCAGACATACGATGTGACTAAAGACCTACTGCCACAGTCATGCACGAAAAATTCTATGCACAACTCGTGGATTGGAGAAAATGAAAATGCTAACTTCGTTTTCACAAAATGCTGGTATACTTAGAGAAATTATAGAGTACTCTGTTCTGATCTCAAACTTGAACATTTGATTTCAAAATAAAGTCAATACTTTCGCGTCTGCGCACATATCACAACGCTGCCAGTTGTTTCACTGCGTAAAGTAAGGTCAATGCACTTATTGACTTAGGTAAGCGTAGAGTATTAAAAGAATTTATAAATATTTTAAATTGGACACATGATCGAGCATAAATGACTATAAATGGCAATTAAGATGCTCGTCTTAGAATCCTATGATAAAAACATTCTCATATTAATTGCTCTCATTATAATCTCGTTGTCTGATATACTATTGTAATGTAACGTCCTTTAACTGCTTAACGATGAATGTAATGGATGAAACGAAGCTCAAATGAGTGTCTATAGAGCAGCGATTTCCAATGTTTGCGAAAGAGGGATGGTTGGTTTTACCTCCTGCCACTATACGCAGACTTTTCCACTCAATAACACTCGGACGTGCACTTTGTTGCAGTGGCGGGTTGGCTACATGTACGTTATGTTTTATTTACGAAAGTACTTTCAAACCTTATATGATAAACATTTGTTCATTAGTGACTTCGATGATACTGCTTGCGTTTAAGAGGTCTATCAATATTTGGCGACAAAGTTGAAGTGCATAACCTTAGAAGATCCCCCAAGTGATCGTCGCGTAACATACTGCGATACAGACATTCAGTATAGTTTTGAGTTTGTTCGTAAATATATATAGAGTAATACTCGCTCTTATACAACTATTCTTTTAAATGCTTATTTCTCTATCTACTTCATTTAAATCGACATAATCATTTTCAGAAAGTATCTTGTTGCTAATATTCTTGTAGGTGCAAGGGGAATTTGGGAACACAGCCGGCTTTAAGTGATAGTTGAATGTTTAAGAGCTGGTTGCTACGCGATGCCTTTGAAATTCCGTTCTCATTCCAAGGCCAAGAAACAAAAAGGAAGAGCATATTGTCACTTGAAAAAAACGTAGAAGTACTGGCAAACTAAAACAAATAATAAGGAATATCTTGGAAATGTTTCACTCAAAAGAAAAAGTATGCGATGTAAATTGTGTGTTTTAACGTGATTCAAATGTTTCATTTAGTAAGCTTCTGTCTGTCACTTACTGTTTACTATTTATGCAAAACATAATCCAGAATGAAGAGGTCTTCTAAGGACATTCCCAAAAAATTCAAGGTATGACTTAGAAACTGCCACAGAATCGCCTGTTTGTGTCCGTCAGTGGATACTGACTGGTCGGGAGTCTACACGCCATAGAGGTGATTCACCTCTGACTGAAAAAGTGGGGTGGGGAAGAGCAGCTAGTTACGTAAGCGTCTGCAAAGAGACAAGGTTGGACATCTCTGCTATAAAGTATCCAACTAATTCACCTTAAGCGATATTCGAACTCAGGGTTTCTTGAATGTAAGTAAGAATAGCTGATAGCAGCTATGTTGTGAATGCAATAGATTTTTTTTTTTATTTACTCTTAATCTTGCAGTTATATTGTTTAATGTTATGTATACCTTGTAGCAAAATTTTACATTTTAATTCATTTTGACACAAAAAACATCAAGTTACGCAGCATATGTTTTGTTTGTGTTTACTAAAATTTGTTCTAATCGTGGCTCAGCTGGAAATAAAGCCTGGAATTTTATGGAGGTTATCTAGTGCTCCCTTCTACAAAACAGAATGATAAGTGTTTGTGTATGTGTGGAGGGGAGGGTTCTCCAGAGCTCACTGCGCTGAATTTACTGCGTTACACGGAATAACATATGTTCTTGAAATATATGCGAGAAAGCGTAGGTGTATACTGCTAACTCAAGAAGTTGCAACGTTGCCCTTCATTTAGCAATTCTTGCCTAAATAGCTCCACTTAATTTCTCTGCGTCTCGCATTCGTTCTCCGTGGTAGAACTTCGGACTCGTGGGCTTTTTTCAGGGGTCTCTCTAGGTTGCTAGGCGAATGGGGAGGTTAAATACATCCCCAAATTTCCTGCCCCACCATTTTCCTTCATCTCTTCTTTAGCTCCACGTTAATCCTGCTTAGCTATTTCAGGGTTGTAAGTGTTGGTGAGAGTCTCTGTTGCTTGGTAGGGAATGAGCTGCCGCCCCCCCCCCCCCCATGGATGTGTAGTCTGCAGGGGAATAGGGGAACCAACCGTATGAGCTGCCAACTGGGGCTGCAATCTGTGAAATTCAGGAACCCTGCCCTCTGTTGTGTCTGCTACGTCTAAGAACCCTCTATCTCCTTTCACCTCCCCTCCCTCCCGGGAGGCGCTCCGTGAGGGGTGTAGATACAAAAGATATTTCATAGGTCGAGGTACTAAGTCCCCCCCCCCCCTCCGGGCTATGTCTCATTATTTCCCTACAGCGTATCTATCCTAAGTAGGCATCAAAAATCAAGTTCTCAAAATACAGGTTGAGGATGCTATTTACAAAAGAACTTAGAAAATAATCGTTTACGTGATATTTGGAAGAAAGAGAAATTCATTATGAAGGTCTATGGAAGGAAGGAAGCAAGAAGGTTTGAAGATATACAGATACAAAAATTACTCAGCCAAATATCAGAAAATGGGACACTCGTGTTTCAATGAAAAATAGTTGGTAAAGAGATAGGTATATACATAAATCATGAAAGAAATGAGATGGACGCTTAAGAACAGGAGTTTCAAGGTTAAGAGGACAAAGAAATGAATACTCACAATGCGGAGCAGAAGAAGATGTAGAATTTTTTTAACACAAGTTAACACGCACGGGAGTAACACGGAAACTGAAACATGGAGAAAAGAGGTTACATGGTCAAAGAGGAAAACGGATTTAAATAAAATATATAAATATTACAAGAATATATAGCAATGCCTAAAGAAATAGACCACTAAAGAAGAAATAAACAATACACAAATTAGTATACTATAATATGTTTGTAATCCATAATGCGGCTTTCGGAGTGGAATTTCGCACCCAGGTTCACAGAAGTGCAATAAGTAACAATTGCTTCAAGTTGTATTGTGACATACTTTTAAGTATAACTTTGTTTTCAATTTCCACATAAAGTTCACAAAGCTCTACACATTGGAAAATGTTTAAAAATGCAGAGTCCACACCAGATGAGATCCATGGAAACTTAATGCAGTTTTAGAAGGTGCATGTATTGTAAACCTAGGATTAAAATATTAGAACAAAAATTTAATTTCTTTTTCCGCAAGGGATCTTTTTTAAGGTGGCTTAACAAAATTAAATTATCCATAATTTTAAAACACTACCGAAAAATTAATGAGATTCAGGCTGCGACATATTTGCATCATGATACATCTACGATATAAACTTAAGCAAGCTAGTATCATTTATTTCGAGTTTCAAAGGTATCCTTAAGTTTGTAGTATACGTCCACGTTGATATAGGGAACTAGAAGCCGCAACGTTGTATTAAAGGTTTTATTTCATTTTAGCAACTAGAGAAAGTAATTTGAATGAATTGCCTCAGACATTTATCAAGTATCTAAGACAGATTATAAATGATAATAAGCTAAAGAATTCTCAAGCAGTTGGATTTAACTTAAACCACATTAATAGATACTGTGTCGTCAGTAGCCGGCCGCACGCCACAGCTTGTAAAAATGCGGCTCGACGACAATGGAGTGGTCAGAATAAAGATTGCTGTAAGCGGCAGAACAAGGCGATTCCAGACTGTTCGAGAAACGTTCGACTGCCGACTTGTTTAGAGGAAGTTTCACGAGAAGGGATCATATGACCAGATAATTAGCCATTTCACCTGGACTACAAAAAGGGAGAGTACGGACAGAGGATAGTGCGTGTTGTATCAGTCAGTGTTGAGAGTATTTGAATGTGTGCATCGTCAGGGAGACAGTTTTAGACATTTAATTGTCACGTCTGAGTTGTTTATTGTGAGAAGCAGTTTTTAGTGAGTGTATCGTCGGAGTGGTTTGTCGAGCAGTATTAGCGTTTGCTGTAACAGCTGTGAGCTGCAAGGTCAGCACGAATTGTAGATTGTGTTAACGATAAAAAAAGAACTGTGTTTTTGCGATTCAGTTTTACAAGAGTAATAAAGTAACATTAAAAGTCACTGGACTTTTGTACATAGAACATACACATCAATGACCATGCGTCACTGACAGCAGCTAAAACCCGATCTCGTGATTGATCTGCACACGCCAACAGACTGAAAAGGATGCGAAATGGTTTGTCACCCACGACGTCACACCATACAGTTGTGTTCAACCTAATTTCTTTCCATTCTGGCTTTAATGATTGGAAACGCCAATGCCTGATAAGGAATGCTACGCCTACTTGCATGTGGTATTCGTGGTGGACGAAGCGGCGTCAGGGCGGGTTTTCTCCGGGTACTCCGGTTTCCCCCGGCCATCTCATTCCACCGGTGCTCCATCTTCATGTATCATCAGTGTCACCGCCTGCGGTGCCGTAGTAGTAAAAGCGGGCGTTAAACACAACAACAACAACAACAACAACAACGCCTACTTTTAACGACCAAGCATGTGGTCATCAGCTTGAGGCTTTACTGTTTTCTAAACAAGACCTGTAGTGTTTTGTACGGTTGTTGACCTTTAAACAATTATTACAAGCAAGAACTAAGTTCAACAATGAATTACAGGAATATTTTTCTTTGTGTTGATCTGCATTCTCTTTCCCCCACTGGCTTTCTTCACATTGCCTAGAAAATAAGCGCGAAGAAGGAAATCCTAAATATGCAAATGTCCTTTTCTTCCGAGGCAGTAACATCCGCAAAGGAAATTAGTTTGAATGGCAAGAAAGTTTTTCACGTCAACAGTCTAGTGAAGGATGGTGTTGTGTGTCCCATTTCCAACTGCGATCTTGTTTTCGTGTACTTCTGTTGTATAATCTTCAGAGAACTGCTGCGGCAAATGTTCTGCAGTAATAGAACAGCCATAATAAAAAGAGGTGTTGTACTCGACAAAAACAACAAGAAACTAAAGTGTCCAATTACTGGCGAATAGTTTTGGTACTGCAAGTTGGAATTTAAATGGAACAACATTGTTACCATCAAAACACTTTTTGTGCAACAACAGAAACTTAAGCAAGCCTAAAGTGGTTTTGTATACGCCGACGGAAACAAGAGATTCAGTGTTATACAGAACTCGTCAAAGTATTATAATAAACATTCTCATTCGTTTAATGAGACACTAAATGGCGAAATTTGCGCAAGAATGACATTTATTCATTGGTTATGATACCTTCTTTAATTTGATATACAGTGTGTTTGGAATGTTCTGCATATTTTCTGCTACAGCAAAGTAGCAAAAACCAAGTCCGGACATGTCAAACTGTATATTTTGTAAGGTCGTTGTTTTATAAATTGTAATATCATCAGAAAACTTTTTGAATTATTCCATGTCAAAGATTTTGTTATTGTATTTGCTTGTACAACGATAGCCAAAGAAAATCTCACTGCAGCTCCGGTTTATGTCACATTTAACGTTGTACAAAGGTGTGGCCATTTCATTGGTTGCTTTAGGCAACGTACCCTTGCACCGTGGCCTAGGTTAACCAATTAAATGGCCATGCAACGATAAATAACGTGACATAAACCGGAGTTGCAGTGAGATTTTCTGGTACAAGAAAACCAAATAAATAGTTGAAAGGGAACTTTTATCTATGTATATCAATCGAATCATAACATCGCTAACATTTAAATAAATAGTTGCAATTATTGTCCAATTAATTAAATGTTCAAAATTTACATTTTACGATCTGGGAATGTGAAAGATTGTCCGTTCTCTCATTTTCACTTAAAAAGTGTGAATGATGTTAATTTCCATAAATAAACCGCGTTAATAATACCAGGAAATTCAACTATGTTATCACAGCAACGTTTATTGCATAAAAATGATAGCTTACAGAAGTGTACCGAATAATAAAACGTTTGAGATGGTACGCAAACATTGGATGTAATTTGAAAACGTTTCCGATGATATCACACAAGCTGTGTAAAAGTGTATTAAGTTTGTTTGACGTGTCCAAGTGATCTGTGGCCAATATTTTCGTTGAGATGAAGCAGAAAACATGTCAGACTTTTGAAGCGCAGTGTATATTAAATTTTATCACTCTAAGCACAATTTATAACATATTTTTAAAATGGTACTGTTGCTGTCATTTTCCTCTGTTAATTCTGCACCACTTCATAGGAGGAGAAAAAAATAATGTATCCTATTTGTGTAATTCCCACACAGTTTGGTAAAGTTTATGCCATCTTTTAGGGTAAGTTTTGTACTACAAATGGGTACAACTGTTAAATATGTCACCTCCTGTTCACTTAAGCCATGTGATTATATTCTTTGCAAATATATGCATGTTTATTTTCTCCATGTTTGCTTCGAACCGCTTTTTCTGATATAGATGACCCATTTTCTGAAGAAACTATTGAAGATGTATATAATTTAAATTTTAGGATGATTAAAACCACCTCTAACTGCTGTTTTATTTCAGTGTTAAGAACAAGGTTGATTATTGTTTTAAAAAATCTTATGAATGCACCCACATAAATTTCTCTACTCACTCTTGCACAAAATATTATTACGTATCTAACGAGATAGCCATATGTAAAATGATTTTATTACACGTTTGATTGTAAGTGATATGAGAAGAGAGTACAATAGGCTTAAAATCAAAACTAAACTCGTGACACAACAGCCCATGGAAAACCTTTAAGTGCCGGTCGCTATGTCACGACTTTAATATTCCATTCTCTTTGCACCTCCAGGACATAAAAAACGAATAACGACTTACTATTTGAGAAAAATATAAATATTAGACAATTCAAACATATACCTAGCAAGGAATAGCAAGAAGGCAGCTAATCGTTGTTCAGTGTCGCACTGTCAGGTGGTTAGTCCGAGATTTGAGAGATATTTGTGGCATTAAATCTTAGAACGCTGATAGCGAGCCTCTGAAAATCGATTTTACTATACTCGGGCAGCAGTTTTAAAGCAATTTGTCACTAGGCTGTTGTAACACCGATTTATCAACATCTGATACTACTATGTCTAACGCCATATAGCTGCGTTATGTTTAGCCGCGGACCACACATTGCCTATCTCAAATTACTTGTATCACTTGCATCTACAACCTCTAGAGTTATTTCGGTGTAGTTCATTAATCGCCTGCATAGGTATGGATTTAGCAGATTGAACATTGTTTCCTCTAAATGCGTAGGTACTTGAATGGTAAAATAAATGAAAATAATAGATTTCATTGATCAAAATGAAAGGGTTGCGCATTTCTACTTTTGTGTGACAACTTGCGCATTAGATTTAATTTGTCTCCGATTTCAATCTAGGAAATTCAGTTCAAGTTTCACATTACATGTTCTATGCAGCAGGAATCACTGTCATGTCCGCCTGGATACGTTTTGTTTAATTTTTTCACATAAAAACGACGCTTTGTGCTGGACTGCCACTCTTTTGCCCGTTTTGTGTAATAATTGTTTTAATCAAACTCTCTTTGCATGTACAGCGTTTTAAAATGTTTCCCATCCTGCTCTAAGCCAATTAAACTGGTCAGAGATTCCTGCCATTTTCATCAGTTGAGCGAATGCCCTTGCCCGATCGTGCATCCCCCGCTGTAACGTAGTTGAAAAAAAAGGAACTTCGCCTACCCTTGTCAAGTATGTGAAGGCATCAAAGCAAAAAAGTAATCTAATTCATCATTCTTCTGTCTTTGTCGCGAATTTTTGTCTGGTAGCCTGCAACTCTTCAAACCTCAAAGCATAAGTAAATCAGAGGAAATTATACCATCGTGTATTTCGCTAAATGTTATGCCGTGCTCTGTAAAGCAGTGCTGATATTTAATAAAGTAATATGTGAAAAACATAAGCTCTCAACAGTGGGTGTATATTATACAGTGATAAAGACGCACGAGTCCGGAAGAGCTAAGTTCATCACTTTAAACAAGATGTTTTCTTTGTTTCGTGTTATTCGGGATAAACATTGTGCAAAAGTAATCCACAATGAAGACTTTAGATAATTCAGGTTATATATTTCATTTGTTATGACAATATCTTAAACGTATGGTATTTTAATCAAGATCGTTAGAGGCATTTTTTGAGAAAATCAAACTTTTTGAAGAATGTTCCATGCAAAGGGTAGTTTGAAGTAGGGGATTTTTATTTTATTTATTTGAAAACCGGTCGCATCTTGCACAGATGCTGAACTTTTGGTAATTAACTCACTTTTTCTTTTGAGTTATACTGTTTAGACAGACACACCCACATGTATATACACACATTTTTTCTAAGAATGTTATTCAGGCAGTACCAAAACATGTATGTGCACTGAAATCTCGTTATCAACTTTTTAGTTGCATACAATACACTCTCTGCTTATTGTAGGTACGTAGTAAAAAAAAATAATAATGTGACAAATAACAATATTACTTATATTTTCTGTCAAATTGTCTTCTGAGACTGTACTACAAAATATAGTCTTTTATCATTATCACGATCTAAAATTCGTTGTGACCTTGCAACTGACAGCTGTTCTGTCCTCCCGTAATCTTCACACATACTTCACTGTCTTTCAGTTCTATCTCACAAAGTGCTTCTGGCGATCACACTTACTAAACATACACACATTATTTCAACACTGGCCCTACACACACTTAAAAGTAACTGCTAACAACTGTATCGTTCAGCGCTTAACTACTCCGTAAAAATGGCTGCTCTCACCGCCTCGACTCGCTTATATAGGCGAGGATGACATAAGAGCGGACAATGGCGTTCAAGGTTAGGCTGCCTCACGCGAATCCTGTGTGTACGTGACTAACAACAATTGAAGCGGCAGAATCCAAAGCTGCTTTTCTAGCGCCTTAGAGAAAGATTTGGTTGCGTACTCGCCAGTGCGCGTGTGTGTGTGCGTGTGTGTGTGTGCGCGTGTGCGTGTGTGCGTGTGTGTGCGTGTGTGTGCGCGCGCGTGCGTGTGTGTGCGTGCGTGCGTGCGTGCGTGTGTGTGTGTGGAACTCGAGAACGGTCCGTGTGAGGTCATCCCACTAGAGTAACCGGATGGATTTTTGTCGTTTTCGTTGCAATACATTGGAAGATCCTTTGAAAAAGCATTAAAATTGTTTTAGGGAGAATCTGATATTTAATTGTGTCATGATTCGCTATGCCAAACTGAACTATTTTTCCGGGTAACATCAAAATTAGTACAGCCATGTGATTTTAAACGTTACGTGGTTGAAAAATTCACAGTCCTGGTGATAAAGCCATGACACTGTCCCGAGAATGGCCACCTTATTATATCTGTATTTAATTAAGATATCCATTACACAACAGGCTGCCGCAAATATTGGGAAGTGTACAGAGCCAATTCAGTCAGCTCCCAAATCACTAAAGCCTTTTTTAATCATCAATAAAATTATCAGCTACATCGGATAGGAGCAGATTTCATTTTATCTTCAAATACCAATCCTCTGAAAACAGATTGGAATGTAAAAGTCGTTATTATGTTCCAATACTGGTATCTGTCGAACCATATGGTGCATGAACGATAACTGCTGCTACTCTGTTTAGTACGGCCGTAGAGTTTACAGTGCAGAGAGGTTGGACTGCGGCAGAATATCTCTCTTTAACATTTCGCTTCGGGAATATTTTCCCAGTAGGCACATCTAAAGGATTCTTTTACATGTTCCTTTTTTGTCAGATGATACATAACTAGTGATAGCAAAAACGTTAATATAACTGTTACGCGACTTCGAAAATTTAAAATATCGAGTATTAATGTGCATTATGTATTTTCTAGGAATTATACACACACATATACTGGGTGTCCCCCAAAAAACACCGACAATGCTTAGTATGTTGTACGGGATGGCAAACTGATCGGTTTTCAAATAGAAGCCCCTGACCGGAAATGTACAGTTTGGACGCTGTATAGCGTCTAATTTGAGACCGAACGGTTGTGAC
The DNA here is from genome assembly GCA_030765045.1 of Tenodera sinensis. NCBI lineage: Eukaryota > Metazoa > Arthropoda > Insecta > Mantodea > Mantidae > Tenodera > Tenodera sinensis. The sequence goes on along the minus strand of CM060970.1, from coordinate 81,380,500 downwards.
AATTTGTTAACATGCGTTTTGGTATCTTAATACGGAAGGTATGCAACCCTTTAGTCATATGTGTATTAGGATGAACAACCTAAGCATTACATTCCTGTTCGTGCGCTAACGTTTTAACAGCTTTGTTCTTCTGTTTATACGTATATACAATTTAAAAAAATTAATTAGTCTAACAATTTGTTATGTATTTGTTGTATGTCTTTTCTCTACCAAGTCTCTTACAAATGCATTTTACTTTCTCTACCAGGTACATAGCAGATAGAAGCTATTGGCTTTCACCCAAAAATTTGAAAACGTTATTTTAGTTGAAATATGCGTTTAGAAGTACCCTTAATCCTACAAAAATTAGAAAAAGTGTCATGTGTGAACAGCAAACCTCAAAAATGTTAAATACCAAAATTGGTACATAACTTCAGCGCCTTCAAAGGATGTAACACAAAGGTTTTCAAGAAAATCCTTCCTACATCAGATATATATATGTTTAAGATATTTTATGACAAATACCTAAATGCATATAAATTTTCTGTGAATGTTTTCAGAAGTCTTCTTCATTCTCGACGTCTTCTGCACAAGTAAACCGTAACAGACAAAATGTTACTACACAGAACACGTAGATCTCGTTAAAGGACATTTTAGGGCGAATATGTTTTATGAGATATCCCTTGTTATTCGTTTGAATTTTCCAATAATACTTTTCTCAAATGGGTAGCCGCTATCCGTCGTTTTATGTCTTGGACGTGCAAAGAGAACGAAATGCGAAAGTCATCACATCAGGACCTCAAAACATGTTCTTACGGTGAAAAATCGTATCATTTTTGGGGGGTGGAATACAGTAGCTTCTCCACTTACCGCAGCTAAGTGCTAGTGAAGTGGTATATCAGTTTTTTCGAAAGTTTAAAGTTCCTTTCTTGTGCACTTTAGTCTGGTAAAGACTATTTTAATAAAAAATCATTCTGACATTGATTACATTTATGAGCCTTAGAAGGAAAGACACGGTTTTCTTCAAATTTCAAATCATTGGAATGATGATTGGAATTGACAATAGCTATTAGATTTGTGTGTATATATCATGCACATTGAATTCATTGTAAATTTTTGTATACCAATGCATATGATTATATAATCAAGGGGAAAGTGTACATTTTTAGGTCCCTTTATGAGCATACGTCCTTCCAATCATAGATATGTAATACATTTCTGTCTATCTCTTAAGGTTTACCAGTTAAAATTATTCATGTTTATTTCCGAATAAAGAGGACTTCACAGAATATTCCAAAAATAATAAAGCTATACATTTTGTCAAATAATATCTTACTCACGTGGTATTTCAATAAAAATTATTAGAGAAATGTTGAGAAACTAAAACATTTCAAAATACACACACATCTAAAGAGTACGGAGCAGAGAATTTTCATCGTGCCGTGACTTTCGTTTAGAGTAGCTCAAAATACGTATTTCTAGTGAACTCTTGGGTGAATTTTGAGTGAAGTGCAACACTTCTTCTGGATGCTATATCGCTCCACTCTCAGGTCTCAACTTGATGTAAACACAAGCCGTCAATAACTAACCCGAAATACACGCAAAACCAAGGCACATCACAAAATATGGTAGCTTAAATATTGGCGATTATCTGCGAGTTTTCAAGATGTATAATAACTGTGGTAAGGACTACTTGAATGTAATATTGCATCAGAAACACGAGGCATGAGTCCACGTAGCGTTTCTTTGTGTTAGTCGTAGCTGATCCGAACACCAGGTTATCGCGGAGGGATACAAGGTCTGCATCTAACACTGGAGGAGTATACGTTTTATGTAGGGAAGTTAAAAAAACGAAGTTTGTGTGTTGCACTTACATGACTTTCTCTGCCCTTATATTAACCATTCTTACAATGCTTATTCCTATATCTTTTACATGCTAGTTGAGATAAACATTTGCAGAAATTACCTTATTGCTTAATTCCTTGAGGATGAAAGGGGAAAATGGGAATACAGTAGGCATTCAGCGATTGTCAAACCTTTTAAAGCTTTGAGATTTTGCTCTCTTTGCACGGTTAACATAAAAAAATGAACAAACGTGTATTGTACTTGACAAGTTTTCCGAAACTGACACAAATAACAAGGAATATCTCCGAAATGGTTCACTCTACAAAAAAACTTATTTGAACATAGATTGTGTGTTTTAGAGATGTTCATTTTTTGTATAGTAGCATTTGGTCTATCCCTTATGGTTTAAGAGTTATTCAAAGTAGTCAAGACTGAACAGGACTACGTAGGCAATAGCCAGAAAATTGAAAATATACATTTCATTTGTCATACAAATATCTTAAATATATGTCATTTTAATCAAAATCGTTAGAGCCATTTTTAAGAAAAACAAAATGTTCTAAATATTTTTCATGTAAAGGGTACTTAGGGTTTAGCAATTTCTTCAAAATCTTCGTGTCGCATCCTTCGAAGACATTAAACTTAAATATCAACTTTAGTTTTTAACAGCCTTTTCGTTTTTGAGTTATGCTGCAGGCGCGCCCGCACGCACACACACACGCACACCTTTTTTAAAACTGCTTGTTTTGGATTCAGAGGGCCTCAAAACATATTTCCAGTGAAATCTCGTCATCGAATTTTTGGGTGGAATGCAATACTTCCTCTATTTAATATACGTAGTGGAGAAAGTATAAAAGGGTCATGATATCAATTCTACAATAGAATTATACAACAATTTCACACCTTCTGCACCACCACCACCACCACCACCACCACCACCACCACCACCACCACCACCACCACCACCACCACCACCACCACCACCACCACCACCACCACCACCACCACCACCACCACCACCACCACCACCACCACCACCACCACCACCACCACCACCACCACCACCACCACCACCACCACCACCACCACCACCACCACCACCACCACCACCACCACCACCACCACCACCACCACCACCACCACCACCACCACCACCACCACCACCACCACCACCACCACCACCACCACCACCACCACCACCACCACCACCACCACCACCACCACCACCACCACCACCACCACCACCACCACCACCACCACCACCACCACCACCACCACCACCACCACCACCACCACCACCACCACCACCACCACCACCACCACCACCACCACCACCACCACCACCACCACCACCACCACCACCACCACCACCACCACCACCACCACCACCACCACCACCACCACCACCACCACCACCACCACCACCACCACCACCACCACCACCACCACCACCACCACCACCACCACCACCACCACCACCACCACCACCACCACCACCACCACCACCACCACCACCACCACCACCACCACCACCACCACCACCACCACCACCACCACCACCACCACCACCACCACCACCACCACCACCAAGGAAGTTATACAGGCCTATATGTCTGCTAAATGTCATTAGTAAAATGTTTGAGCAGATAATTAATAAAAGATTAATAATGAAGAGCTAGAGAAAGGGGAAGGATTGTCAGCAAACCAGTTTGGTTTCCGTAAAGGAATGTCTACCGACGACGGATAGCACCTTATCTTATTAAACTTATATGCAGCTATCTACAGAACAGAGTAATCATGATCGGAGAAAAGAGTACAATGGATATGACCTGCGGAGTACCACAGGGCTCTGTTCTAGGCCCCACACTGTGGAATGCCTATTATGATGTATGGAAGCAAGTGGTCCCAGAAGGAACAACAATTGTGGGATATGCTGACGACTTAGCGCTAGTAATCAGTGGTGATAGCAGAGAAGAGATAGAAGACCGGATAGAATGGACTGTAGGGAAAGTAGAATCATAGATGCTGAGAAAAGGTCTGCAGTTAGCTCCACATAAAATTCAAATAGTTGTCCTTGTAGGGAGAAGAACTGTAAGAGAAATTGAAGTGACTATAGGAACTACACAAATAAAATCTGCGAGAAGCTTAAAATACCTTGGCATCAGAATAGGACATAACTTTGGTATGGGCCCACACATCCAAAATGTAACAGCAAAGGCAGAAAAACTAATTGCGGCTCTAAGCCGGCTGATGACAAATGTAGGAGGTCCTAGGCCATCTAAAAGACGAATGTTGGCTAGTGTTGTCAACTCAGTTATACTATACGGAGCGCCTGTATGGAAAGAGTGGATTGATAAAGCCACATACAGGAAGCTGGTTGAAAAACCGCAAAGGAAGATGGCCATAAGAATTGCCAGTGCGTACAGGACCGTTTCCACCAAACCGATTCAAGTTATAGCCGGAACTGTGCCCTTACATCTGTTAATTGAGGAGAGAACGTACTAATAAGAGGCAAATTGACACCAACAAAAACGGGCAGCAAGAGAACGTTCCTATGAGAAGTGGCAACAGGAATGGAATGAGGAGCAGGTAACAGCACAATGGACCAAAAGACTGATTCCGGAAATAAAACCATGGTTACATAGGCCACATGGAGAAGTGGGTTACTGTGTAACATAGTTTCTCTCAGGACATGGCTGTTTGAAGAGTTATTTGTACTCCATGACACTGGCCCAGGATGACAGATGCCCATATTGCGGCGATATCGACACAGCAGAGCAAGTGGCGCTGGTCTGTCCAAGATGGATCTCTGCTAGACGCACTGTGGAACAACATTTAGGTGCAGCTATTAATGCAGGCAATGTTATAGGCTACATGCTTCAAACAAAAGAGAAACGGGAACTGATTTCAAAAATGATTTCCTACATTCTAAAAACAAAATATGATGAAGCAAAATAACATAATTACCCCTGGGAACATAATATGAATTAATGTGATGAGACAAGATCAAGAAATACAGGTAGGCGTCTTTCGATGTCATGTTCTTACAGTTCCGAAAGTCGTCAGTTAAAAAAAAATACCACCACCACCACCACCACCACCACCACCAATATTCGACCTACACAAGCATATCGTCATTTCTGCAAATCTAGATGTTTCTAACTAACGGCGAAAACTGAAATTTTAAGTATCCCGTGAGTCAGTATGAGACAGAGAAAAAATTTCAAGCAGGGGAAACTAAAGTTGGCGAGAAAAATGCGATAAGAGGAGTATTAAGGGTGGCGTGTGAATTAAATTAAACAAAGAAACAAATACCACCATTTTGTCACTTTTCTAGCGAAGTGAACTTACGAAGTGTCTTATCTCGTAAAGCCAGCCCATTAGGTTCCAAATTAACTCCGCCTAGGAGAGAGGGAGGGAGGTGGAGGGAGGTAGAGAGAGAGGGAGGCAGAGAGAGAGGAAAAAACACGTTCACTGCGTACAAAGACAGACATAAAGCTTACTTTGATACACTGACTTTACAGAATGCCGCTTCACCAAAGCTAAAGGCGAAGTATGTATAACCCACTTACTATTTTTGGATTATAAAAGCGTTGATTGTTCTCTGCAGTGAGGTGAAAACAGGCGGGGCAAACCAGCCAGCCAGCCCTTGTGTTGGCAAATAAAATGACACACCTTGTTAAAATAAATATTCCCTTTTTATGTGCGCTGCGCATAGTTGTTTTATAATTATTCAGGGCAAGGGTGGGGTCTTAGTAATATTTCACAGAAGAAGCCGTTATACGCCGGCAGCAGCACAGCCACCTCTATGATAAATTTGCGCGCCAGAGTAGCTATGCAGCCAGCACGGCACGCGAGAGTCGTATAAGTGGAAGGGGAAAGACTGCATATGGTAATAGGTATCTAACCATTGCCTGGATGGGCTGTTTATACATAGCTCGGCTTGGGAAGCAGGAAATCTGCTCTAGAAATAGACAGTTATGTAACAAGTGAAGGTTGATATTTATTTTATGACCTACTAGCAGAGCACGTGCTTAAATTGGACCTTCTTTGCTCTCACTTTCACCTCTGTCTGTCTCTCTGCAAAGAGTAATATCAAGTTACTTTTTTTGGAATGTTTATAAACATCCGATGCGGTTTTTTAACCTTGTCGGTGGGGTGGATCCACTTATCACACAAGCGTTAATGCCTGCCTATCCTGGCATATTGCGTTCCTCAGGTAGATTCGTAGATTCCTGCAGTGATCGTCGATCTCGATGTCAGGACTAACAAGAATCTGAAGTGTTGCATTCGCATGATGTTCTCTACTCACTCTTCTACAAACTATTATTGCAAAAGCTTATTCTTTTATCTACTTCATGTTCCTCAAGATAAACATTTGCAGAAATCTTTTTATTACACATTCCCTTATAATTACAATGGAGATAGGGAAATATATTAGGTATAAGTCATAAGTAATCAAAACTAAGAGTTGTTGGCTTGAAATTCCGCCTGAGCAGAAAAAAAAACTACTTGCCACTTGGGAAAATATAAATATTGAAAACTTCAAACAAATAATGAGAAACATCTCAAAAATTATACTTGGACATAAAGTGTGTGCTTTAACGATATCTACCCAAGCTTTTTTCAACTTCTATGCAAAACTCATTCCAGAATAAAAATTACTTGAGAGGATATTACCAGAAAAGTCAATATATACATTTCATTTGTCATGAAAATACTTGAAACATTAGTCAACACATTCATCGTGTTTATCTGACCTCGAGTTGAGGTGACCTTTAAAGTATTACCAGCTGCCGGTGGCAACTCTTAAGTCTTTGTTATATCTCTGAGCGCGATATCGGATCAATGTTAATTTTTGGTTAAATGATTCTCCTTAAATAGTTCGTAATGCGTTTTATTTCCTTTTAACCTTACCACTGGAATATAACACATATCACAATTTTGCATACAATTTTCGTTAACTGTTGCTGTTTTTATAATCAACTTACCTAATTGCGGAATTCATTCCAATAAGTTCACAAAATTGTTGTTATATTTTATGTATTGCTCGTGGAGATAAGTCGTTGCTGTTTATAACAAATGAAGCACGATTTCACAATGCCTTTGTTCTGAGCTGGCATGCCTCTAGAATCTGGAAGCCCACAGAAACTATAGTTATAGTATACCATATATGGCAAAGCGTCATTTGAATCGAGGGACCGTATAGGAAACTGGACTCCTATATACCCATGTGCTCAGAACTCGCTCGGGGCTCTTGGCTAGTATGATGTCTATCGTTACCTGCTGTTATCTATCGCTTGTGTGCTTGTCATGTCAGTCGTCCCGACTGGTCCATCCAAACGCCTCATATGAGGATGGCATTCCTAATCTCGATACTACTCAGCACATCCTGGGATATCCACGAAGGTAAACCCCTCAGGGAAAGAGGAACTACTTGTACAGACAGCACGGAAAGCAATCAGCACTGCCATCTTCCGGACACCTCATTCCTTACCGTTTGTAGGGTACCTTATTACGTCATGCTTTCATTTTCTTGGCTGACAATGTCACCGTATCACACTTAGTGTTCTATATTGACACCTATGCTGGTGTTGTCAACTCATTGGCTAATTACGAATAGGTATAGCCACCTCCCTCAACTGGAAGGAAGGGCAGGTAACGTGCCCCTTTCAAACTAGTGGAGACCGATATCAGAAGACTCGACCTATAAGTACCCATAGAGACCATCAGAAATTCGATGTATATTCCTATTTGTGCTCTGTGTACGCTTTATTTCTGATTAACTGAGCCCCAATTATTTCAAGTCAAACACTTCTTTCTTGTAAATTCCAATACTTCTACTAATACATAATCCTAATACAATAAGCCAAGCTGAGTCTTTGGCTTCTGTTTTACCGTTTCCTTATTTTAGCTATTTCCCCCTATATCACAAACCCTATAGTTGTGACAATATTTAAAAAACAAGTTTGGTACTTATCCGACATTTGGTTTTTGAGATTTACTGTTCATCCCACCTCGTACAAACACGGACCTGAGCTATTTCACGTTCAGGGCCCCAAAACCTATATATGCAGTGAAACACTTCCTTCCGTAGTAAGTACAGAATAGAGAAATCAAAAGGTATTGATGGATCGTATAGAATCATGCATGGCCAAATATGAGTTGTGGTACAGTTGGTTCCATATATGCCGTCCGTACAGATTCAGATTATGCGGGGACGGCATAAATGGAAGCGAGTGTACTTTGGGTGCCTTACTTATGTACTTTGTATACGTTTTCATTGTAACCCTTGTTTCAACAAAATATGAGGAACTGCTGATGTACAAAGTCGCGTATCTGAAGTGTTACATTATGCCATAAGTTGCAATCTGGTCTATCAATAAAATTACCAAGTCCACTTGATCAATTCTTCAATCAGCCGTACTTCACTAAATTTTTGAATGAATTCTCTAAAGCTTTCACTTTCAAAGAGAAAGTAAAGTTAATTTCTTAAGTAGAGAGGTACTTCAACGATTTACCGCTGTGAGCGCTAGCAAGGGCCCCTGCGTTTTTCCGCTCTTGTCTGAATGCCCCGTCACTTGTTTTGCTGTAGTTCGCCGCCTTTACAATACGCTCCAGTAACGTCGAATGGCGCATGCTCGTTACTCATCTGGAAATAATAATCCAATTACGAACTGCAGAAGGCAAAATTTCATTTCATTTCATTTAAGGTCGCGTAGGTTTTCTACGCCGAAAGAGTTCTCTGCAGAAATTAAATACCTTTGAACAGTGCCTTTTTATAGACGAGGTTAAAGGGAGTTTTCATTAATGCCTCTTTGAAGTTAGTAAGCACGCAGGATCTGTGATTACACGTACGTTTTCTGGTCTGCATACCTCATCATTTTAAAAGAGAGAATAGCATTCATTCCTTTTAAGTAATGATAAACCCCAGATGTAAAATGAACTGAAATGGACAGTGAAGTAGGACGAGAATTGTTGAACAGGAAAACAGTTCCGTTAATTTAACCGAGTGAACTGGTTCCGCGGTAACGGGAGGTGCTGGGTTCAATTCTAGTTGAACCCCTCTCTGAATTTCGATTTTTCGTGATTTTACCTGGTCGGTAAGGCGAATGCTGTAATGCAGGTATGTCCAAAGCAGTGAGGTTTGCTCTATCACATCGCATTCAGGCGGCGGTGATATTTGTAAGTTATAATATTTATGAAATAAGTAGTTCATTTGGAATAAGATAAACTGGAAAGAGCAAGACTTCTCCCGTTTCCAGTACATGTGTTCATCAGCCACCCTCTTAAAACATGGAATAATCACATCCGCTTTAAGAAACATACCAGATTTTTATCATCCTATCTACCGCACATAGCCTTGAAGTCTCCGCGCATTGTTGTCGCGCGGTAACGTTAGATACTACGTACTTTTAAAGGCAAGTGTGTGCCAGATGTTTTATTATCGTTACATTTTGTAAAAATTTCAAGTTAGTTTCCAGTTTGAAGTTGCTCGCTCACGTTGTACTGTCAGTGAATGAGAACTTTGAAAAATATATGTAATTAATTTTGTCATTTTTATACGTAGATCTGGTACGGATACTTATTCCAAGGAAAGAGTATTCTTCGTGAATACCAGAGGGTTACCTGGTTGTCAGGGTCGTTTTTCGCCCTTTCTGGGCATTTCTGTCATTGGCCGGTTCTTAGAGTCAAGAAATATATTGTGACAGAACGGCAAAGGTCTGGTTCTTTCACTTGTCTATCACTTTATTGTCTTCCAAAATTTTCACAGATGCACAATTTTCTTCTCGTCGTTAACACGGTTTACAGTCTTCCGTGCTATCACAACTCACAACTTTTGCTTCTTGTAAACTTGATCAGTCAAATTTTGGAATATTACTTTTATAAACTCGTAAAATAAACCAAGCATCAGAAATCAAAATATTTACAATGAATTTGTTTTAGTATAATTAAATAATCACTGTGCAAAATGTTAAGTAATTCACTTTTAAAGGTATTTTTAAAATGACACACAAATTTCTTTATTTTGAAAAAAAAATAACCTATCTAGTTTTGCAAAAAAAGAAATTGTTAAATTTTATTTAAGTTTTCCACATATATATATATATATATATATATATATATATATATATATATATATATGTCATAAGTAAATAGAACGTATGCAGTTTACATAAATTATTAGAAAGAGCAATTAAATATTTTAATATAACACACATCGATCTGTATGTAAGAAAGTTTTAGACTGGGACGTTAGATTGTGTCTAGAATACCAAATTAACTCTGGCATTTATGAAATGCGTTTTTCTTAGTTGAATACCAAAGGCATAGTTTTGATTGGATGTCTTTTCATCAGGCCCGAAGTTAATGGACTATAGAGAGTTAATAAAGAGGGTAATCAATCATTGTCTTTGACAATTTTCGGCAGAAAGAGCAGCCGTTCACCCTTGCTCGTTGAACCTTGACACTGGAAGGGCGGGATGATATTTCCAATTACCGGTAGATGGTGTGGCACTAAATTGACGCAATGCGATACAACGCCTAAGGTTGCTTGGTGTCATGAAACCCATCTGTAACACTGACAGCATTTGAGTTACGGTTTTATGAACTGCTCGAGCTTCCATCGCTGCCTGGCTTCACAGATATGGCCAGAATACCTAATTGGGGATGTCAGTGCACAAGGAAAATATGGTCTATGTTATTCTCCAGCTCGCTCTCATATCACCGAGCAAAGATATATATTACTTACGCTTGTTTCACTCAGAAAATATTTCTGGCCAGAGCTGGAGCTATATTTGAATCATTGCTTGTTACACATTAAGTCGAAATTTATTTGCAAACCAAAAACATTGTTTTATCGAGCAACATGGATTCGCAGTAACTTACGGAGCTTTCATTCGGGAAGTACCCCTGTTCCATTCTCGTTAGGCCAAGTTAAGACATTCAATGGAACTATATATTTGTGATGAAAATGGCACTGGACGATTATAACTTATTTCTCATTAAATAAAAATCTCATGTGTTGCACTCATGACTTTCTCTACTCTTTTACTGTTACTAAAACGAGTATTCCTCTATTTTCTTCATGTTAGTCAAGATAAACATCTGCAGAAAATATCTTATTGCTTATTCCCTTGTACGTGCAAGGGAAATACAGTATGGTTTGAGCGATAGTCGAATCTTTTAAAGCTAGTCGCAATATCAAGCCTCTAAGATTCCGTTCTCTTTGCAAGGCAAAAAGATAAAAAGTGTAAGTATTTGAAAAGCCACACAAATAAGATATATCCCCGAAATGGTTTACTCCTCAATCAGATCCATTTAGACATATACCGTGTGTTTTGATGAGATCTACCTACATTTTTGTATAAGTATGTAGTGAGATTTGGTTTCTCTTACTGTTTACCAACTATGCAAACGTCATGAAGATTAACCAGGCTATAGGTAGAAAATTTAAAATATACAATTTATTTGTCATAAAATATCTTAAACACATGGAATTTTAAAGAAAATCAGAGCTACTTTTGAGAAATTCAAACTTTTCTATGTAAAGGGTAGTTTAGAATGAGGATTTTTTTTCAAAATCATGTCACATTCTATTAAACTTAATTTAAACTTAAATACCATATTTGGTTTTTAAATGACTTTTGTTATATATGCTGGTCACTCTCACACACACACTCACACACACACACACACACACACACACACACACACACACACACACACACACACACACACACAATTTCCAGACTCTGGAGAGAATGGGGCACAGCCCTAGTTGAAGAAAACCACCCACCCAGCAGGGAATCGAACCGAGACCCTTTGCACAGCAAGCAGATGTTCTACCAACTAAGCCAGGGGCCTTAACAGCTTTGGCTTAATGCAAGCACATTTTTCCCACATAAACTAGCACCGATATGTAGCTGACTGCAACATCTACAGCTACGTTTGTGCTATGACACAAGTTGTGCAAATATGTGTATGTGTTATTCAATTAAAAAGTTGGCCCCCCTGAAGGGCACTCGCACTGCATGACTGCTTCCCATTCCAGCTGCACTAAACAAACTAACAGCGAGCCTATCACCAGGCAGCTTTAAATCGCATCACCAAATGTCGAAGTCGGCTCAGATGGCCGTTCTCATTGAGTGGGTGATTGGATGTTCAAAATCCCAACTCTAACTCTAACACTGATGGTTCGGGGCGTATTTATCGACGTGTGGTATCGAGTAATTTGATTTGATGGAAGCACGTGCGAAAAAAGGCCGCTATACTGGGTGTTTGGTAGGATTAGTGTTTAATGCAGGTTTACGACTTCTTACGAGGTTGTACCTCGGTGAATGTGCCACACAATAGCGTAAATTTCCAATGTTAATATTACTAAGTATTAAGGGGCTCGTTAGTGTGAGCATTATATGGAGATGGACCTGACCCAAAAATGTTGTATTTCTCGGTCTATAATTTACAGATAGATCTAAAATAATTATAGTATAATCTATCTTTAAATTTTTATACGCATGTGTTTTGTAGTTCGAAAAGAAAAACTGCAAGAAAAACGTTTGTTATGTGGCAACATTTTCACATTTTAACTTTCCTTCTCTCAGGAATCAGTAGCAGCACAGAGCTGAAATGTTTACTACATATTAAAATATTCTGCCTCATATCACTAGACTAGGAGAATTAAGCTGCGAATAATATTTCTGGTTCTATTTTTTTAGCCTGTAAACAAGATAAAACAAAATGTACAAGTAATTTTTAAAATGTTGTCAGTTTTTTAAAATGTATTTCTTAAAAATATAACTGTTCACTGTATCTAATACGGTATCTTACATAAGCGTGCAAAATTTGAGCTTATGACAAAGTAACATGTTACAGAAAAAAAAAAAAAAAATTCTGGTATAATCGCAGTTGAAAATAAACGTTTTAGAAAAAGGTAAGTAAGTGGGTGGGTGAGTGTGTGTGTCAGTGTATGTGTGAGTGAGGGAGGGAGGAACGAGTAAGTGAGGAGTGAGTGAGTGAGTGAGTGAGTGAGTGAGTGAGTGAGTGAGTGAGTGAGTGAGTGAGTGAGTCAGACTACGTAGACTACGCTTTACATGGATTTTTTTCCTCAAAAATAGCCCTAACGATTCTGATTCAAGTACTACATGTTTAAGTTATTTTCATTACAAATCAAAAGTACATCTTGAATTATCTGCCAGTCTTCTGTGAAGTCCTCACCTTTCTGGTTAACTTTTGCATAACTGGTAAGCCATAAGAGATAGCTAAAATCTCACCAGACTAAAAATGCAGATCCCGTTAAAGCACATAATTTATATCAAATACATTTTTTGAGAAATGAAACATTTGATATATTCATTGTTATTTATTCGAATTTCCCAGTAATTATACTTTTCTCATATATGAAGTCATTCTTTTTTTATGCCCTGCACATGCAAAGTGCACGGAATTCCAAAACACCTTAAAACATTTGACTATCGCTTAAGCCTATTGTATTCTGCTACGGTAAGGAAATATGTACATAGAATAGAAGATAGAAGAATGAGCATCTTAAGAATATTTTGTACAAGAGTGAATAGAGAAAGTCATGTGAGTGCGCGTCAGGTGTTTTAGAAACTGTGTTATTTTTAGCGTTATGAAAGACTACTTTGACATACTATTGTTCGTTTTTCTTACAGAAACTCCGGCTATCATACCTCTGCAAATGTTCATGCTCTGTATGCAAGCTTTAAAATTGTGTTTGGACTAGAATATGCGTCTATTCTGCCGTGAATACGGACATTGTTACAATACCCAGTCCAAATAAGAGAGGAAACAGCCAGCAGCCAGTGAATGTTTCATTGAAACAACTACAAGAGTTGCGGTTTCAACAATGCCTCGGCGCCCGCATACAAAACCTCCACTCACAAAATCCTTGTGAAACGGACTCTGTCACTGATAGGATTGTCACCGATTGCCGCAAGTGAATGAATTTTCCTCAATAGAAATCACAAATGTGTTTTAAATCTGCCCAAACTCGCTTCGTCACTCACACAGTAATTCAACATTCGCTGTTCGATGTGGTACAAAGGGAGTTCACTTCTGTTAAACGTATTTGCACACTTCCATTTGCAATACAATTTCGAAACTAGGGGCTTTGTCGTTGATTTGCCAGAGGGGGTGATATATTCAGAAACTATCGTCTTGCTTCAATTTCACTGTGACATTTCCATTTTCTTTAATCACAAGGCTGTTCATCTCAGAAAAAGTAAAATTCTGTCATAATCTTACCACAATTATATTTCGTATGGATTATAATATGCAAAGACTCAAGAGGCTAGAATGAGTTATGCATGGGCTAGGACAGGGGTAATAAACCTAAGTGGTATGATAGGGATAAGAACGGGGAGAGATACACAAAATGCGGTAGATCAGGGAAGTTCAAAATGTTCTCTTTGGAGAACCTTACGCAGAAAGCGGCAATAACCCACTCCATTACTCAGTCAGAGGTAGAAGCAGTGAGTATGCACCGCCGCACACAAACAGGCGACTCAATGGAAGTTTCTAAGTCATACCTTATCTTCTCACAAGATCCCTTCATTCTGCATGACTTTTGCATAAATGGTAAACAGACACAGACAAAAGCATACTAAATAAGAATTATGGATCTCGTTAAAGCTCGAAATTTATGGCAAACAATTCTTTTTTGTCCTGAGGTAACCATTTCCGAGGTGTTATTTCTTGTTTGTTCGAATTTGCTAATATATATTTTTTTTTCAAATAGGAATATGTATTCGTTTCTTCATTCTTTGGCCTTGCAAAGAGTTCGGAATTTTAAAGGCATAGTATGTCAAGGCGCTCTTAAAACAGTTAAGTATCGCAAAGTCTACTTTATTCCCCTTGTACCTACAAGAATATTCGCAATAAGGTAATTTTTGAAAATGCTTATGTATAATAGATTAAAATGCAGTAGATAGAGGAATAAGCATTTGCAAGAATAGTGTTTCCAAGAATGAGTATATCAATTGGTAGATCTTCTAAGGCTATTGTTATACTTCTTAAACGTAAGCGGTACCAAAGAAGTCACTTTTGGACAAATGTTTGTCGCATAGGATTTCATAATGCTTTCATAAATCAAACGCAACGCACGTACCTCCAACCCCACCACTGCAACACAAGGCTCGGCAAGGGGTTAAAAAGAGGGACATCGCTGCGATAGATTGTATGATAATTGGCACTATATTTTGGATTGTAATGGTCCGGATAAAGGAAGAGAGAATCTAATATCCAAAGAATGAAATGACCTCCAATTAAACTTAAAAGTTAGGAAACTTTAATTCAATATCAGACGAATACATTGATAAAGCAAGAAAGTATTTAGGAAAAGTTGGACTGAAATGGTTAAAATAACTATGAAGAAATAGGGGAAATGGAAAAGAATAATGAGGGGTAAGAGTAATTAGTGGCCGTAATAAACTTTACCATTATATATAAAACAATGTTAAATGTAAGGGGAAGTTATAGATATAAGCAACTCCAAGAGAATGTTCATTGTCTTTTGTTTCCCCTTTTAGTCATTTTGCTTTTGGTTTAGTAGGTTAAATTGTATTGTTAATAAGAATAAATAAATTATTCATTCATACTAGGGCTAGCTAATCTATTTTGACTTTTCGTCGCTAAATAGAAGTGCTTAGAAGGGTCATATATAACTAAATTTATATGAATAACTATTTTGAAACTCGCTTAAGTATTGTGACAAACAAAAGTTCAGTTACTTTTAATATCACTTTATTTCTTTTCTAAAACTGAAACACCAAAAATCAGTGCTTTCTTTTATCACTAACGTAACTTACAATTCATCGTAACCTTGCAACTCCGACACACCAGGGTCACCCGTCTCTGGCGTCCATGAGGATTTTCCCCTCCTTTAAAAAAACAAAAACTCGGAAAGTCCTTCAACGCTAAACTTTATAACACGAGGAAGCTTGCAGGCAAAAGAGACAATTTACATATTTTTTTCCTGTATAAGTTTGTGTAATAAGGAAGTCCGATAAATATTAATAACACGGTTAGACTGATTATACCAAAGAAAGCTGTGTTTGGGTGTGTAATGTGTACAACTCAATTTTAGTTAAGTAAAGCTGTTGATCTCCAGTTACTTTGTGATATTGTTGGATTATGTTGTTTCCCTAGCTAATAGTTTCTGGTTTGTATAATAAAACTCTGTTTTATTTCAGGAATATAAGCCAACAATGATAGAATTAGAGCTAGGTGCAATAGGCGCTAAAATATTTTAAATATCGTTTTTTGGCAATTTCTCTCTCATACTAATCTGTAATTATTCAATATGTTATGTATTATTGTTAAACAGGTATGTTAGCATTTTCAATTAAATAAGTCGATTCCTTTTATGTCAGTACTGTTTTTTCGCCCACGTAGAAGTAGAAAATAATTCCATTGTATTTATGAACAAAGCTATGAGTTAATTGTCTATTTACCCTTCGTAAACCAATGGTTGTTTTGCATTTGACCATTTACCCTACATTTTATTGCATTAAGTACTCATTATTATAACAAACTATGCAACTGATGATGTTAGGAAAGGAGTACTGGTATTACAACTTCTACAGATGTGTTATTAACAATGACTAATTGGCTTAGAGCGCGAAACATTAATACTAAGGAAATCACAATCACATAACTATAGGAGAGACACAATTTGATGGCGGCTGACACCGTGTTTAATTATACAACACCTCAAGGTGTGGAAAGCCTTTGATTAGATCAGGGCCGAACAACAGGTGCTCACTGAGCGCAGACTGCTCACAACCATGCACTGATAACTGTAGTTTAGCAGGTAAAGAAATAAAGGTCGGTCAAGATATATGACGAGTCACCCCCGCCTAGAGTATATGTTCGTCTTCCATCTATCAAACGTTCTGTGAGCCATAAATAACACTAATAAACAACCGCAAATAAAAACTTCGACAGCTGAAAATAGGTAATAATTGAACACATTACAAAATCTGCATACTAACTCCAGTCAACAATATACATATACTGGAGTAGGGATTTTTTCCCGCGCTGGGAGGTCTGGCACGGGGTGCTCTCAACCTCGTTAGGTTCCAGAGGGGCCAATTGAGGAACTACTTCATTGAAAAGTAGAGGACCCTAGTCGAGAAGCCCACATAACTAACCGGAAGACACCGGGGCGCTACTTATATATAGGTGGGACGTGGCCCAATCCAGTCGGCATTGCGGTAAGTAGTTAATCCTTCGTGTGTTAAAAGAATTGCAGAAATCACGGGGTAAATCCAGTCAGTGGCGTTGAGAACAATCTGCAATTCAAATGTTAGACAATAGTACCATATACAGGAGTGAGTTTATTCCCTGGAAAATTAAGATCCTGTAAGTAAAGTGAGACCTTTTCGTCTGTTTGTACTGTTATTCTGTATATTACCACGCGCTAGTCCAACTGCCTCTCGCTACACGTCTGCTGAAAGGCAGAAACGCCACTGCCCTGTCTTGCGCCGTGGAGTTCGGCAACTTGTTTAACGCACCAAGTGTTATCTACTTTCGGCGGGGCCGGCTGTAGTGGGCCACCTGGTATATATGTATATATACATACACAAAGCCCACGATTCTAAAAGAAGGTGAAACAAATAAAGAACAAGAGGACAAAGAAGATGAGCAAAAGTTGTATATGAAAATGCAGGTAAAAGCTAAAAATAGCGAAGAATGGAGTGCTATCAGAGCAAAAACATATGACAATTTAAAGTGCTTTTATAAACATAGTGTGTGTAATAGATACACAAAGGAAGTTATTTTTATATCTTAATGAATTAAACATTCTTACATTATCCCTGACGCTAAAGATTTCGTCGCTGTTGATAGATCCTTAAGTATGTAAAATGTTATAAGCTTGACAAAACAGAAGTTCGTCACAGTTCGCATTGATTATGTGGGCGTGGCACAAAGCCGGCTTTGTGCTCGAGATCAAAGAAAATCTCAAAGGAAAAATTCAAAGCTTCATTAGCAATTACGTTGGTTTATAACGGAACTTTGCAGCTATGTTAGAATATTACCCAGCGCAGTTTTAACTTGCTTCTTTTACAATACTGTCGGTGTTAGGAGCAGTAAAGTCATAATAATTAGAAAAATTTTGTATCAACAAGTGAGCAAATGTTTATATACCAGTATCTTTTCAATTTGGGTTTGGTGAAATCTAGTGCTCTCATATTAGTGTTCTTTAGTGCCATTCGCATTTGTATTTGCTAGTATATGCACAAATGCGAGTGCTGATTCAAGGCTCGTCTATTCGTGTGTGCTCAATCATTTTCTCCGTGGCTGTACAATTGTGATGTGTAATATCACGAAAGAGTGTAGACTGTGTTAATGTGAGTAAAAGAGAACTGTATTTTCGTGCAAAAGTTTAGAAGAAAAAAAAATCTGATGTGTTGCACTGACACATACTCTACTCTTGTACTAACCATTCTTGCAAACTCTTTCTCCTGTTTTCTTCGTGTTAGATGAAACAAACACTTGCAGAATTTATCTTATTGCTTGTTTTCTTGCACGTGCAACAAAAACATGGGTATACCTACAGTAGGCTTTAAGCGATATTCAAATCTTTTAAAGCTTTCAAATTCCGTTCTCTTTGCACGGTTAACATAAAAAATCAATAACGATGTTCCATTTAACAGAAGTTCTCCAAAACTTACAAAAATAACGAGTAATATCTCCGAAATAGTTCTCTACCAACAATTTATTTAGACCTAAATGATGTGTTTTAGCAAGATGTACATTTTTTGTATAGTAAGATTTGGTCCATCTCTTACGGTTTACCAGTTATGCAAAAGTCATCCAGAGTAAATAGGACTTCATTTACTATAGCCAGGAAATTCAAGATATACATTTCATTTGTCATAAAAATATCTCAAAGATATTTTAATCAAAATCGTTAGAACCAATTTCAAGTAAATAAAACTTGTTCGAAAAATTTTCCATGTAAAGGTTTATTTAGGATGGAGCAATTTGCTTTAAAATTTTCGTGTCGCATCCTTGAAAGGCATTAACTTAAATACCAACTTTGGTTTTTAACCGGCTTTTGGTTTTTGATTTATGCAGTCCACAGACTGACAGGCCAAAGGACAGACACACAGACACATACATGGGCCTTTTTCTAAAAAGTTTGTTTTTTAATCAGGGACCTCGAAACATATATTTCCGGTGAAATCTCGAAATCGAATTTTTGGGTGGAATACAATACTTCCTCTACTTTACTAAACGCAGTAAAGAAAATAATAAAGTGACAGAAAAAATAATTGGACTGATTCTGTCACATTATCACAGTATTATAGATTTCAAGATTTCGTAGTTGCCTCCCCCCCCCCTTTTTTTTTTAGTGAACTAGTCTTTATTTCTGGCTTTTGCTATGATTATTTCTATATACTGATTGTGACTTCTACTAGGTTGTTTATTTTATATACGTCTTTGTATGTGGCTTAATGATTCCTTATATAAGGGTGCTGATAAACTAGTTGCCGAGTGCCCTAATTATGCTACATTATCACCGTCGTCGTCATTTGTTCTCTGATCCGTTCTGCCCTTCAGTAAGGATAGGCGTGAGGATGGTCCAGAAAGCAATGGGTTGATATATCCTACTTTTCCTGATGCAATGTGTGTTATAGAAGTCAAAACATTTCGTAGAGGTGGACAAAAGGTTTAATAAATCTGCCTTTTGCCAAAATTCTGGATTAATGAATTAACGTGCTGCACCGTAGCTTGTCTCATATACCATTGATTCCAGATGTAATAAATCTCATTAAATATTACTGCCTGTCTAATGGACGGGGCACGTACGTAAATCCGCAATCTGATCGCCAGTTAAGCAGCTTAGCGAACGCTGCACATGTTTTAGCTTGGTATTCAATTTTCCATCTATTTTTGTTTTCTCTTCTTTTGCTGAATAAATCTGATCTGAAGCATGCATAAAAGCATTTATTTTATTATTTCGGTTTGCTGATGTCATACTTTTTGTATACAGCACTTGGGTATACAGAAAATAAAGGTGAATGACGTTTCCAAACTGTGTAGTGGAATATACAGAGTGTTTAAAAACTGTCTGATATTACAACTCCACTTGGGATTGACCAAACCCTATAAACATATGTCCGAAAATAAATACATTTTTTGGAACATGAGCCATATTACTTATGTCAGGTATTTATACTAGACAATGGACTTCATTCAATGGATGGATTGGTCAAAGAGCTCCACTAGCATGGCCTTCCCATTTGCCGGACCTCAATCGTTTGGATCTTTGATGATGGTGACATTTAAAGGCATTGGGGTATGCCAAACCCATCGACAATGTGCTTACGTTACAAGAACACGTGACCAATGCATGTGTCCAAATCCGAGAGCTGGCAAGTGTGATCGAAAGAGCTCTGGATTCCTTGAGAAGACAAGAGTTGAAGCATTTGTAAGAATGCATGGTAACCACATGGAGCATCTCCTGTAGTAGTATCGACATAACGTGCAGATGTTACCAGAGGACAAAATAGCAGGAATCATTACAACTCTTGTTTGGTGATCTGATTATAGATGATTACACAATTGCTTTGCTAACCGTTTGTGATAGTAAAGTGCTCCCATAATGAACGCGTTTGATGAAGTCCATTGCCTAGTGTTTTGTTTCCGGACATATGTTGATAGAGATATTTATTCTAGTTTTGACCAATCCCAACTCCTGTTGCAATATAAGATATGTTTTCTAAACACATGGTATGCTCTTGAGTATCAATAAAAATGGCCAAACCCGAAGCATTGCTGTGTTAAGTAATCCTAATTCGATCTCTGATAACGTTTCATTTCTTCCCTGTTAGATCAGAAAGGGTTTATTTATGGGTGCACTAACCACCATGCGATACACTAGGTTCAAATGATGAGCTGTTTATGGAAAAGTCTGATAACTCGGACCAGAGTCAGTCTGGAGTCCAAATGTTGGACTGGTTGACTCAGGCGCTGACCCATTGCTCCCAAAGTCGCGAGTTCAAATCCGACCCAAACCGATGGTTTTTAGGTGTACTTAAAAGCGACATCCCCATGTCAGTAGATCTACTGGCATGCAAAACGACTTCCTGCGGGGTGAAATTCCGGTACATCGATGGCACTGGTATGATCCTGCCAATTGTCAGCGTCGTTAACAAATGAAATACGACATTTTTGTCTACATACTCTTTCAGGAAATATTCCTTCGTATCTTTTTATATAGGTCATGTTCATAGAAATAAATATTCTCACAGGAACTTAGTTTTCTATATGCTTTTTGTTAAATCATTACAAATCAGGTATGGGAAAAATCGACTCAAAAGGGCCAGACCACTGAAACGTGTTCTCGCCTCACTCCACCGGCCATCCCTCCCCTTCACTGCTGTTAAGCTTTACACGTCCTTCAAAACATGCCTCATATGGCTTCGTCGGGACATCCGTTTCATGAACAGTACTAGAGAGAATTTTTTGTAAGTACAAAAACAGGAAGGTTGCTGCATAATATACGGATTTCAATTTGCAAATATAAACCGTTACAATATCAAACGCCACTTTCATCAGAAGCATAAATCAAACGTTGGTGGCCTTAAAGATATTTATTTATTTCCAAAAGGTACTTTCTGAATACTTGTATTTCTAAACATTCAAAAGAATCTATATGATTCCACTTTTAGGAGTTTAGTTTATTACTTTATGAGGTATAAGGAATTTAACTTATCTAAAAAGTTGAGTACGTATAGATCTGTTTGATGCGATGTAATACATAATGATATATAATATTTATTAATACTATATCTGAAGTATATTTTGAATTATTTATCTTTGAGTTGGAAACAACATAAGCTTAACGAAGTGAAATTAAAGTCACGTGCATCCCTGAATGAAACCTCCAGAGAGAAGACACGAGTTGTGAAAGAGAAAGACTAAGAATACTAGTGCATAATATAAAGGAAGGTCATAAACTTTAACATTATGTAATTTACCTAACTACAGTAGGTGGTTATAATAATTGTTTAATATAAACACAGCAGTTAATACCAGCGTATAAAGTATTACTCCTGTGCAGATGGAACGAAGCCACCACTAAGTAGACGTCTGCACGGGCTCAGGCCTTG
Organism: Tenodera sinensis; assembly: GCA_030765045.1. Taxonomy (NCBI): domain Eukaryota; kingdom Metazoa; phylum Arthropoda; class Insecta; order Mantodea; family Mantidae; genus Tenodera; species Tenodera sinensis. The sequence continues at coordinate 81,358,532 of CM060970.1, read as the reverse complement.
CCCTCGGGCCTAATTTGAAAAATGTTTGTGGGACTCGGGCTTGAAAATTCAGAGACATTAAGTAGTTTATTGAAATGCTGAGAATAACAATTATCGCAGCATTTCTTCACTAGGAATTCCATGATTATTCGGGCACTTTCGGGCCGGGCCGGGCCGAGGCTGGGCCGAACTTAAGAATGTCGGCCCGTAAAGGCCTCTAACACCAAGCATGTATCACAGCAATCTTCGTCACTCGGCAAGAGAATGTGGGGTAAGACATGTTCAATCGCTACCTCTCCTCTCGTGCCCATGCCTGGTGTAAATATGCCATAGAAATCATTTCATCATGCATTATGTTACAAGCACGCATAAGTATATGCAAAGCTACACCACGACCCCCGAATGTGAGCCGCACACCTTACCGTCTACCTCACTCAATAGAAATAGCTAAAAAGCATCGTTTTCCTTTGGATTCTATCTGCTTTAAATAATTCCCACTTCCTCAAACAGTAAATGGCATGACCTTTCAGAACAATTTGAAAAATAATGATTATGCCACAATAACTAAAATAAACAATGTTTCCACAGCCCATTCTACACTAATTCATTCTTCAAAATCAACAACTGAATGTGGTAGAAATAATCGCTGTTAGCATAAAATAATAGTGGTAATTAATATAATTGAAATTTACATATTAATCACCAAATTAAATTTTCACTGGCTACTGCAGAAAAACATACCTCTGGACGCCATGAGCTACAATACTAAAACACAATAGACGAACAAAACTTTCAGACAACGAAGGTACTCGTGATAATAAATATATAATTAACGGAGCATTAAAAGCTCTATCTTGCCCATATTAAATCTCTATATTTATGAATCATTGCTTCATAAACTGTTGAAGTCATCAGATAATACTGATTTACAAAATATAGATCCATGTCTTCTAAATGCGCTTATTTATTTGTATGTAATATGTGTGTCTATTAAGGTAAATGATGTAATATCTTAAATATACCTACTTTTCACAAATTTATTACAAATCATTTCTCCTTTCTCTACTACGTATAGTAAGTAGGGAAAGTATTCTATTCCACCCTAAAATTCCATGGTACACAACTCCATAAATAAAAAATTTGAATTACACTCACATGACTTTCTCTACACTTGTGCAAACTATTCTTAAAGACACTTACTCCTCAATCCGTTTCATGTTAACCGAAATATGCACTTGCAGAACCTATTGCTAATTTTTTTGTAGATACAAGGAAAATCTGGGAATAAGTAGGTTTTAAGCGTTAGCCGCTTACATTATCTTTGCAAGGCCAACAATAAAAATTGCACCATCATTGAGTTACCTGTGTGTGCACTGCGTTTATCATGATTTTGGCAAATAGTACAAGGCATTATGAAAAGTCTTGAAACAAAAAGGTAAACGAATAATAGGAACAGCTGAAAACAGCATTATAATAAATGATAAATACGAATTAAACCTAAAATTAAACAGTCCTACGTATTTGGCAAGACTTCCTCGAAGTTCAATGCGCTGATAGACAGCCCTCACAATATATATTTAATTGCCTTATTACATTCTTTTACTTTCTCTACTTCTTAATAGTAAGTGGAGGAAGTATTGTATTCCACTCAAAAATTGATGTTGAAATACATGCCATAAGGCTCCCTGAATCCCACTCCCCCCCCCCCCCCCCCCCCGCCACAAAAAAAAATTAGAAAAAGGTCCGTGTGTGTCTGCATTTCTGTCAGTCTGTGGACACCATAACTTAGAAACGAAAACGAAAAGTCGGTTAAAAACCAAAATTCGTATTTAACTTTAGCATCTTTAAAGGATGCGACACGAACACTTTGAAGAAAATTCCTCCACCCTAAACTACCCTTTACGTGGAAAATATTTCGAATTTCTTTTTAATTTCTCTAAATAGCTAACGATTTTGATTAAAATACCATATGTTTAAGATATTCTTATGACAAATGAAATCTATATTTTGAATTTTCTGGCTATGGTCCATGTAGTCTTTTTTACTCTGGATCACTTTTGCATAACTGGTAAACCGTAAGAAATAGACAAAATCTTACTGTACATAAATGTAGATCTTGCTAAAACACAGTTTATGTCCAAAATTTCTTTTTGTAGAGTGAACCATTTCGGAGATATTCCCTGTTATTTGTGAGAGTTTCAGAAAGGTTAATCTTCCGTCAAATGGAACATCGTTATTCATTTCTTATATGTTAATCGTGCAAAGAGAACGGAATTTAAAAGCTCTAAAAGATGGGACTCCGTGTTGATGGTGTCACTGAGGGGTTGTCCTCCCCGGGGGGAGGCGCCCTCGGACTATAGCCATTCCGGGACAAGGTCCCCTGCTGGCATTGGTGTGGTGGTTAAGGAGCTGATGGTGGTATAAGGGTGGCGAATATGGTTGGGATTTTTTTATGGTATAGGAGTGTAACAGAAGGGTCGGAGTAATATAGGGCATGGGGATAAACAGTTTTTTTTTTTTTTTTTTTTTTTTTTTTTTTTTTTTTTTGGGCTATAGAATAACTTGATAATAATGAATGTCAAGTCGTACCACATCTTACTGTGCTCTTCAAATGGGAAGGAGTTTGTCCTTGAGCGTCTCCAGGCCGGTTACAAATCGGAGTCCTGCTGTGTTGTCATACGTATAGCTCTCCCACGCAGCAGGACCGCGATTGGTTACCGGCCCCTTAAGTGGGGCTTGACGGGCGCCAAGAAATATGAAGCGCGGGGGTAATGGGCTTGCAACGCTGTGCATGTAAACGTATCTCATTGGCTCCATATTAGAACTCTTCCCATTTGAAAAACACAGTAGTCTTATTGGCCTAGCACTATTCTGGGTCGCTTATGTTTCCCCGGGGCCTATATCACACTCCCCGGGGCCGCGGATGAGGTGGTTGAAACTGGACGGGAGCCTAGCATAAAAGCTGTGGGACAGGTTAAGGATATATTCTGTAAGGGTTGGGAAAGATGGGTCAGACTGGATGTTGTAATATACCATTCGGTTGCTGTCCGGAGGTAGCGGTTTTGAAGGACTTGGAGAGGGTACAGGTTGGTTTTTGCGGCAGCTCCCCAGACTTGGCAGGCGTAAACAAGTACAGCTTGATTATTTAGACCTGACCCTGTAGAAACGCAGAGGAGGAGAAAGTAGTTTAGGTGGGGGAGAAAGACTGCCAATATTCTCCTTACCTGCTTTTATTACCCGCATTGTTCACACTCGCTGCCCAGTTACTACGGACCCAATACCCCTACCAGAAGATAGTGGATTTGTCCGACTACTGCGCATACAGCCAAACAGTGTCAGGTTGAAATAATCAAGCTGCACAGGTGGCAAGACTTGCTTGTACAGAAGGAGCTTGTTCTTGAAGCTCATAGGGGACTTTTTGTTATAAACGGAATACAGCAGGCCATCCTACTGTTGGTCTGCGACGCCAGCGAAGTGATATGAGCCTTCCAGGTTAAGCGCATATCCAGTCGTACTCCAGGGTAGTTCGCCTCACTAGACCAAGACCTTTATTCTCCAGCTAGGCGAAGATCGTCCACATCTTGGAGGTGGCGTCTGGCGAAGATGACATTGGCAGCATTGACCTTCAGACGCCATGCGACAAATCAAGCGGTAAACATGTTCGCATAGCGCTGTAGACGTGTCGCTATGGAATGGTGTAACGATGCCGTTGTAATGGTGGTGTCTGCAAACAGGTAAACATTGCAGCCCCGGAGAGGAGGAAGACTGTTGATGAAGGTCAGGAATAGCAGGGGGCCCAAAACACTGCCTTGGAGTACTCCTGCGTTGATGGTGTAGGGTTGGGAGTGGATGCTGTCCCTGGTGACAACGAAGGATCGGTTGGAAAGGAAGCTGTGTATTAAATGCACTAGGTAAGGTGGGATGTCGTAACTGATAAGCCGGTGTAGGAGTGCTTCATGCCACATGTTATCAAAAGCTTCGGAGATGTCCAGGGATAGGGCCGCAACGTAATCTCTGTTGTTGACACCGCGTATCACCTCGTCCACAAGGCGTAGGAGCTGATGTTGTAGAATGCTGGCGACGAAACTCAAACTGCTCGGACCGTAGCACATTGTGTCTGTCGAGTAAGGTTTGCAGGCGAGCCTGAATGATCTTATCAAACAGCTTGCTGATGGTCGGTAGCAGGCTAATAGGCCGGGTGTTGAGTGCTTTTTCCTGGCTTGGCCAGAGTGATGTTAGCGTGCTTTCAAGTGGCAGGAAAATGCGCCAGGTGAAGCAAGCTGTTCAACAGATGTGCCAGCAGTGCAATCCACTTAGGTGAAAGTGTCTTAAAGGCAGCTTAGAGTAGGTTGTTATCCGCCTCTTTGAACAGCCGAACAGAAGTCACAATATTCTTCTTCGGCCGTGGTGAGACTTGTTTCTGAAAATTCGTATGGAGTGGAGCTGTAGTTTCGCACCAGTACCTCGGCTTCATTGGCAATCTCAACATCAAGTGGATCAGCCGGATGCAAGGGGGAGGCCAGATGGTGGACCTGAGATTGTCGTCGAGGTGGTGTCGCTTCTGCCATGGCTGTTGTCATGGTGAAAGTGATGGTGGCTGCCACTGGTCTGCTTCAATAATGCTGCGGCACGGCCAAATATCCACAGGTTTCTCAGCCATTAAGGTGGTATACTTGCCCCAGTTGGTGCGTCGGGGATTAAGAGGTTTTGCAGCGGCTTTGGCATTTGGCTGTGCCCTGAAAAGGAGAAGGGGAGGATAATGGTCTGATTAGAGTTCTGGGAGGAAGAATATGGTAGGTTGGGAAGGATGTTTTTAAGGATGGCGATGTCCAACCAGTCTGGCGGATGTCGGTCGCCGTAGCTTATGATGGGCGACGCTGGAGCAAGAACGGCGAGTCCTCTACGTTCGAATGTAAGTCTCCAGTACCATGCCTCTGTGGTTCTTAACAGTGGAGTTCCATTGCTGGCTCTTACCCACAATAACCATGGGCGATTTCAAGGCTAAGTCATGAGTGAAGACCGCATCCAAGTCCCGGTGGTTGATTGGTCTCCCTGGTGGTATATAGATGGAGAAAAGCTTTATGGGCTTTTGCTGGAGGTTGCGGCTGATGTAAATGACCGTGCCGCCGAAGCCATCTTCTCAGTCGCTCCTGTGACAAAACATGCCCGGGGTGGAGAATTTGTAGTTACCATAGAGGTGTGTTTCCTGGACCAGAAGGACGTGGATTTCAACTGCGATGAAGTTTTTGACCTCATGCATTTACCACGTACATCGTTGGCGTTCCACGAGGATATTCTGAGACTGAGAAGATCCACCACTGCCTTATTGTTGTCTGCCATACTGACCCATGAAGACAAAGACGGTGTGTATAAGGATTGTTTCAGGAGCAATGGTGGTTCGTCTTGGGCAAGAGTCTGTGCCAGCACTGCAGCGAAGTCTGCTTACAGATGGATGGGAATTTTGTCTGTGAGGCTCAGGAAGTTGGTATCAGGGACCAATGGGGTTCAGTGGGATGGTCTGGGTGTGGAGTGGGCCAGTAGGCGCTGTTGGACTAGTTGTCTAGGTGACAGTGGTACTGTTGTCCTGTTGGAGGACTTCCGGATGTTCTGGAAGGTTTGTCAACCGTGACGGCTGAAGATGCACAAATGGCGGTGGGTCGCTGTTGCGTAGGAGGTGGCGGATTTATAGCTACGCTACTGGGCTGCTCAGTCTGGCTGCGAGATGTTAGCGTAGTGGCGTAATCCTTGTTTTTTTTTCTTTCTTTTTTTTTTTTTTAATTTTCTTATTTATTTATTTTTTATTTTTTTTTATATTTTTTTTACTATCACTTAAGGTCTGTATTCAAGCCTCTGCAATTGGAGCAGACCTGGAAAGTGTGCGCCTCTAAAAGCTTCCTTGGGGAGGCCTAACAGATTGCCTCCTCTGGAAGCAGCCTCAAATCTTGTACGCTCTCCATTCTTGTTGAGAATCATTTCAACTCGTGCCTGCTGCCAGACGGGACACTTGGCATATCGGCAGGTATGGTCGCCACCACAGTTAAGGCATTTGGGCTTAGCACCCTGCATCTCTGGGAGCTTGCAGTTGTAATAGGTGGGTGCAGACTCCGCACAGGAGCAAATGGTTTCCAGCCTGCAGCGCTGTGCGTAAAATGCTTGCAGTTTGTACACTGCAGCGGTCGTGCAGGAGGGTGGTAGCTCTCGACACGGCTGACGGCGTTGAACATCTGTATCTCCTTGAACATGTCGGAGTGGGCCTCCTTCCTGAGGGCCACTCTGAAGTGCAGGATGAGCTGCGGCAGCTGGCTACTTTTTGATCGGAGTTGACCAACTCGCTCAACAGGATATCCTACGTGCTTTAGTGTCTCCATCACTTCTGCTTCAATTATATACATTGGCAGGTCCTTCAACGTAACATAACAGCTTCTCTTCAGGTAGAAGCGTTGTGTCGGATAGAACCCGCCAAATTTGACGGTGGTCGTCTGGAGGGGAGGGTAGGAAGCCCACTGTCCCGCTCATATTCCAGATGGTGTACTTTACCTCAGGGTGGTAAGTGGCAAGGAATTTGGTGAGATCACGGGCATTGTTAGGGTCCCGGAGAAAGATGGGGTGGTTCTATGAGGACGGGTAGGAGCTGGTGGTGCTGTGGGAGTGACGACCTCTCCGGCAGTGATATCCATCGAAGCTGGATCTGATGGTGGTGGTATTTCTCTATTACCTGCTTGGCTGGTGCTGGCTAAAGGACTGAACCTATTTGTAGTAGTGGTTATTTCAAGATGCGGTCTTGAATTGGAGTTTCGTTTGCGCTTATTCGTCACGGTCTGACATTGCTCCTGGCTGAGTGGACGCTCATTCTTTGATATGTAGCAGCCAATGGCTATGGGTTTTGTGCGCCGTAATGATTCTGTACAGGTGAGTTATCTCCTCTCTGCTGTACTTAGCAGGGTCTGGGATCATTATAAATAGCTGGTTTTCTGTTTCTTTGACATAGACGGTGCATGCTTTATGTTCGCTACGCATTGTTGACAGATTTTCTGCTGTCAAGAGGGAATGTGGGTTGATTATCAGAGATTTCCCCAAAACTCGCTCCAAATTCCCACCTTCAAGATAATAGAGGGTGGGGCTTGATGGCGTGACATGTGTAGCTTGTCCCTCATTGGAGGGATAGGCCTTCTGATTTTTGCCGGCCAATCACAGGGCTATACGTGTGCTGACCGTTGGTGTTGAAGGCCGGAGTTTGCTGACATTGCTCCGCCATGGCTGTTGCTTCAGAATGCACAGTTGATGTTTGCTGATAATGTGAGGCGATAAGTTAACGTCAAGTCGGTCGTGCCGAAAGGCGTGGATTGCAGAGGCGCCTTTAAACCAGTGAAGATGACCGTTGGCTTGGCATTGCTCTCCTCTAGCTGTGAAGTGGTCAGAGTCAATTTAATCAGGGCAATTACCCGCAGAATGCGTATGGTCGTAGAATTCTTGAAGATGTGACTACCGCTGAAAGCCTACTGTATTCCCATATTTCCCTTGCACACGAGATTTATACTTTCATAATTCAGTATAAACAAAAATTTCATGGTTATGTCTTGCGAAAACCGCAATCAAGTGTTTCCATCTACGTGAAAAGCTCTTGCAACGAAAAAATGAAAAGGAAAATTAACAACAAAAAAAATAAATAAAAAAATAAAAAATAAACAAAAAAGAAAAAAAACAACAAAAAACAAAAAAAAATGCTGCTAACCCTTTTAGTCCCGAATTCTTTTGCTACTTATGCCGTTCTTCCTCTAATTCGAAACCGGTTTAGATTAGGCGGTCTGGGACACCTTCCGCCTACTGACTTGAATAGCCATGATCGTTAAGCCAACACGTAGTGCACTGGCCGTGCACTCAAAAGCCCGAGGTCGTGAGTTCCACTCTCGGCAACCGCAGTCAAATGTGCCTGTGGTAAAGGACGGGGAGCGCCCACGTAAAATAATCGGTGTGATAGCACGCGTGGATGATGACGGGGTATCATTTGACTGCGGTTGCATGGATTTTGCTTCTTTTCTTATAAAAAACACTACAATGTAAATTGCAAAAAAAAAAATAATTTTCTACAATTCAGAACATCCCAAATACATATGTTTAGTTTGTGGCAAACAATATAACAAGAATATACCAGAAAAAACCGTTAAAGGTATTACAAATAGGCAAAAGAGACCTATGTCCATTATAATGGACACCGGGACTGAAAGAGTTAAAGCAAAGTGCAAGAGCTTGGAACTTGAAAATTATAACAAGGAATATCTCGAAAAAGGTGAAATCGATAAAGAAAATTAATATGAAGTGAATTCTGTGTTTTAAGGAAATCTACATTTTTACAGTAAGACTTGGTCTATCTCTTACGGTTTACCAATTATGCAAAAGTCATTAAGAGTAAACAGCACTATATGGCTATAGCCAGAAAATTCAAAATTTAGGTTTCATTTGGCATAAAAATATCTTAAACATACATATATTTGAATCAAACTCGTTATAGCTGGTTTTATAAAATCAATTTTTGAAATATTTTCCGTGTAAAGGGTAGATTAAGGTGGAAAAATTTTCTTTAAAATCTTTGTGTCGCATGCTTAATAGCCTGAATACCAACTTTAATTTATATCCGAATATTTGTCTTCGAGTTATGCACCAGATATGCGTGCGCGGACCTTTTTCTAAGAATGCTGGTTTTACATTCAGGGGTGTCAAACATTTAAATAAAATTAGTTGAATATTCGGCTGCCAATATGTCACCACTCCAACGTTTACTTCTGCAGTTAGCATAAAGTAGAGCTTCAAAGGATAAATCATCTGTTTATTTTCCATTTATTTCTATGATGAGTTGTTTGACCACAGAATGATATTAAACAATTAGATTCAAGCATGCCTATTGGAATAAACTCGTGGACTTACATTGGACAAGCGTGTAACTTAGGAGTGTCTAGAAAGGAAGGTCAGGAGTGTAACAGAAAAAACTACCTTCTCAGGTCTCGAAAAGCTTGAAAATTTTGGTTTTCTTAAAAATATCTTTAACGATTTTGATTAAGATACCACAGGTTTAATACATTTTCATTACAAATGAAATGTATATCTTGAAATTTCTGCTAATACGAGTAATTTGTGAAGTTCTCTTCATTCTGAATGACTTGTATAAGAGATCCCAGACAAAATCTTGCTTCATAAAAAATGTAGAACATACAATGTAAAACATGCAGTTTATGTGAAACAATTTTATTGTGAAGTCAATCCTTACCTAGAATATACCTTGTTAGTGTTCCCATTATTCTTTTCTCAAAAAGGAAGCCTTATTCTATGCGTTTCCCTCTCCCGCTTTACCTTCCACCTCCCTCTCCTCTCCTCTCTCTGTCTCTCTCGGCCATGCAAAGAGAACTGAATTTCAAAGTCATCACATAGCGACCATCTTTAAAATATTTGACTATTTACTTAAGCCCTGCTGTATCGCCCCATTCCCATTGTACTACAATGAAATTGCAAGAAGAGAATGTCTGCAAATGTTTGTCTCGATAGAGTTTGATAAATAAGATAAATAAGAGTTTGTAAGAATAGTTTCTGTAAGAATGAGTAGAGAAAGTCATGTGAGTTCAAAACAGTTTTCACAATTTTTTGGACTCAAGATGAAACTGAGTCGTATTACATATCCAGTTGGATGTTAACCTTGATGACTGGGGATATAACGGAAAAAAGTCAGATTAGCAGGCTCACGGGATTTCAACCCGGGACCTCTGCAATGCAGGCACACACGTCACCGCTTGAGCCATTGAGTTTCGTTCAGTCATTATTGTGGTTGTTCGAAATGCTGCTAAAGGAAATATAGTAATATTAGTAAACAAACGATTTAATCATTTTTAGCAGATAGTACGCTTTCATGGTCTTTCCGATTATGTTGACATTGTAGGTAAATGAATTATTCCGTATTCACATCTACCAACTTAACCTACCCTCCTATATTACGTACTTTTAAGGCCTAGGCCGCTAGCATTTTCACACCGTTAAACACGTTATGCAAGGCGTTTAACAGGTTATTTCCGTCCTATTCCGTCAAACTGTAGCAAATTCCAATAATAATGTAGCATTGGTTTAAGAAGACTGCCTCATTATACACTGAAACATGGACTTCGATTTTCCGATATGGTATCCGGTCTTCCCATGCTATCGATTTCTTGTGGCTAGTGAGGCTTTAAATGCTTCATTGCATGCTGAAACTTCCCTTTCTGTTTAACTTCTTCATTGAAGTTCCTCCAAAACCGAACATTTGAGCGCCCTTTGCTTGCTGGCAAGCCTGTTCTCTTGCTATCCAGGAAATTCGGTAACATAGTCCAAAACCCAAATCTAAGGCAATGGAAGATTTCATTACCTCTAGGCAGGCGTGAGAGCGGCAAGGTCTGATAGCCGCAAGCGCAATGAAGCGGGGTTTCTACCGTTTCTAGTTTGAGCATCCCCGACGCTCTTTATCCACAAGGATATATTCAAGCGGAAGTTTTCTACCAGGGAAGAAACGTTATGTCCTCCAATTACAGCGCATCACCGTCCGTCACGCCTAACCCCGAAACCCTACAAGATGAAAGAAAATTAACTGAGAGGAAATAAGCGTCAAGATTCGCCTACCGATCTAGAAAAACCACGAAAAAGGTTGATTCTTGGGCTGCACGGTCCAATGGGAGTGGAAACCAGAAGTGCCGACTGAGAAATTACCACTCCCGATAACTTGAATCTAAACAGATTTGCATAGGGTATTTTTTTATTAATATCAACCTATAAAAGCAACCAAACGAATGTCAAGTATTATGATCACAAGCTCATTTATTTCCGTAGCTTTTTCACAAAGTATTCATTGAAAAGCTTTCATTTTCCTCTCCGTCTTCGTTGATCATACTTTTGCGGAAATTATACAGGTTTTGTTGCCCGTATTCATGCGTGTGAAGAAAGCTCAGATAAACTGTATAAAAACAGATCAATATATGCTAATTCTTCCTACCAGCTTACGAGAAAACAATAACCACTCAACATTTCAAAGTTTATTCTTTAAAATATTTTGATGCAACAATCAAACAAACTGGAGAATATTTCATAAATGTCAGAATAATTAAGTCGCGAATAAGGTACCTTATCTCATATGAATTTGAGATTCCTTGTAGTTCACCTGCAAAAAATATAAATCAGTTGAACAATTGAATATCGTGCCGGCATGTTCCCATGGTGGCTCAGCAGTTAAAGTGACCGAACCGAGACCGGAAGATCCGTGGTAGTCCCGGTTATGGCATTGATTTTTCAGTTCAACTCCATCTTTGTATATGGTAATTTAATTGACATCATTAGAGCCATTTTTGAGAATATCAAAACTTACATAAAACTTTGCATTAAACGGTAGTCTGGGGTGTATATGTTCTTGAAAATCCTCATTTTGCATCGGACGCCGAAATTAAGTACCCAGCTTTTTTAAAAAATGCTTTATTTATTTAGGCAGCCTCAAAACGCGTAATTCCTTTAAAACGTCGATATTGAACTTTTGGTTATAATGTTCACTACGTACTTTGTATGTGGTAGAGAATTTAAAATTGTGGGCAATTAACGCAACAACGCCAGAAGAGGTGCAAGTTCTGGAAGAATCACACCAACATACGTAGATATCACAGGAAATTACGATACTTATTCTCGACCTAAATTTCAAACAGTGAAAAGGAAACCACTTTTCCCATGATTCAGTTGATCAGTGTTTTATTTTATCTACCGAGCGTTTTGAAAAATATACCTAGTTGAGCTATTATGAATTGAAACATCTGAAACCTAGACCCTCGTACATATTTGCTCAGATTTCTGGAGTCCTTAACCAAAGCAGCAGTTCCGAATACTCGAAGGTAGACAGCAGTAAATTATTCAGCAATTGCTGCGTTTCTATAATTCATCTGGACAGTGTTCTGTAAGAGTCGTTCTTCCCAGCGAATGTCAGTCGCGACATCTGAACGCATGACAGATAGACAGCTTAATTACGTGGCTTCCAGCTGTACGTTCCGTTTCCATAACAACGCCAAACCGCAATTATTTGCACTTCGCAGCCAATAATGCTGAGCGGCGTTCCCAGTCAAGACCCTCCTTATCGACTCATCGATTTCCACTTCATGCCAATTAATCCCTAGCGGCGAGCTCTTTCTTGCAAAAAGACAAAAAAATGCCATGCCATTTTAAAATGCAGAAATTCGCCTTCCTTCATCAAACTGTAAAGGCCGTCATTAATTAATTTATGTGATGTTAAAGCAACTTTTCACCACAGAAGCACGCAAAATTTTAATGAGCTCTTGGACAAGTAGAGTCACTGGCAGAGGATACTGTGACGGAGGCCATCAAGTCGTTGCACGATGGTGTACAGTAAAGGTGCTTGCTTATTTCGGTCTGTCCTAGAAACAGCGTGAGTGGGTGGTTGAACGGGTGAGTGGGTGAGTGAACGGGTGAGTGGGTGAGTGAACGGGTGAGTGGGTGAGTGAACGGGTGAGTGGGTGAGTGAACGGGTGAGTTGGTGAGTGAACGGGTGAGTTGGTGAGTGAACGGGTGAGTGGGTGGGTGAACGGGTGAGTGGGTGAGTGAACGGGTGAGTGGGTGGGTGAGTGGGTGGGCGAACGGGTGAGTGGGTGGGCGAACGGGTGAGTGGGTGGGCGAACGGGTGAGTGGGCGGGTGAGTGGGTGAGTGAACGGGTGGGTGAACGGGTGAGTGGGTGAGTGAACGGGTGGGTGAACGGGTGAGTGGGTGAGTAAACGGGTGAGTGGGTGGTTGGGTGAACGGGTGAGTGGGTGAATGAGTGGGTGAGTGAATGGGTGAGGAGTGGGAGAGTGGATGAGTGAGTGGGTCAGTGGGTGGGTGGATGACTGAGTGAGTGGGTGGGTGAGTGGGTGAATGGGTGAATTGGTGAGGAGGGAGGGAGTGAGTGGGTGAGTGAGTGAGCGAGTGGGTGAGTGAGTGGGTGAGTGAGTGAGCGAGTGGGTGAGACGAATATTGGCTAGTGTTGTCAATTCAATTATATTATACGGAGCGCCTGTATGGAAAGAGTGGATCGATAAAGCCACATACAGGAAACTGGTTGAAAAACCACAAAGATGGCCATAAGAATTGTCAGTGCGTACAGGACCGTTTCCACCAAACCGATTCAAGTATAGCTGGAATTGTGACCATACATCTGTTAACTGCGGAGAGAACATACCAACAAGAGGCAAATCGACACCAACAAAAAAGGGTAGCAAGAGAAAATTCCTATGAGAGGTGGCAACAGGAATGGAATGAGGAGCAGGTAACTTTATAATGGACTAAAAGGCTGATTCCAGAAATAACCATGGTTACATACGCAACATGGAGAAGTGGGCTAGTATGTAACACAGTTTCTCTCAGGACATGGCTGTTTTAAGAGTTATTTGTACTCCATGAAACTGGCACAGTATGACAGATGCCCATATTGCGGCGATACCGACACAGAGCATGTGGTGCTGGTCTGTCCAAGATGGATCTCTGCTAGACGCACTGTGGAACAACATATAATGCAGACAATGCTATAGATTATATGCTTCAAACGAAGGAGAAATGGGAACTAATTTCCAAAATGATTACTCACACTCTTAAAACAAAATATAATGCAAAATAAGATAACTATCTCTGGAAACACATTATGCTGAGACAAAATAAAGTAATAGAGGTAGACCTCTTTCGATGTTATGTTCCAACGGTTCGGAAAGTCGTCAGATGCAAGAGCGCCACTTGATCTGGTTACCAAGAAGCTAGCAACGTCCTCACTACAAAAAAGTGGGTGAGTGAGTGAGTGAGTGAGTGAGTGAGTGAGTGAGTGAGTGAGTGAGTGAGTCAGTGAGTCAGTGAGTCAGTGAGTGAGTGAGTCAGTGAGTGAGCGAGTCAGTGAGCGAGTCAGTGAGCGAGTCCGTGAGCGAGTCCGTGAGCGAGTCCGTGAGCGAGTCCGTGAGCGAGTCCGTGAGCGAGTCCGTGAGTGAGTCCGTGAGTGAGTCCGTGAGTGAGTCAGTGAGTGAGTCAGTGAGTGAGTGAGTGAGTAGGGTTCAAGGGCCGTTCGACAACTCATTTGGGCCACAGTGTATGTGAAGAAGGGAAGAAATTAACCTTACACGCCCAGCGGTTTTAATTGGAAACCACCCTCGCCTAAACAGCGGTTCTAAGCTAAAGGACTTGAATGACTTGGTAACCTGCTACCATTTGCATCATAGTTTTAATCTTCCAGAACCTGTATTTGAACACACCATTTTGTGCTGCTGTGTTGGATCATCTTGTGCTAGCGTTGTATGCATGCTCAGTTTTAATGTAGTTTTTGAATGGATATAAATGTATTCTTGATATAAAGCACAATTGCTGTAGTTTATTACAAGTGAACCCAAACTCAGTGTTTATAATGCAATATTAGTTAGACAGTGAGTATAGTAATATATTTACAAAATTTACAAAACAGATACAAAACCTGGGTGCTCCTACTCGCTCCGTCATAATTCACGCATGTACCACCAATTATTCATCATGGGGCCCACCCCATCCTAATCCTAATAAAAGGAATATGGTGGGGATTATATGAGGTATAGACATAGGGAAAGATATTACGTCATAGGTATGTTAGAATAGAGGCAGTGGGGAGAAGAAAAATAAGAGAAAGGAAAGAAGCAAAAGAAAGAAGGGATCAAGGAGCAACGTAAGGTAGGTTTGTGAGGAAGATGGTAGGATAGGGAAGTGAAGAGAAGAAAACAGAAGTTAAGAGGAATAGTTCGAGATGAATATAGTGAAATTTAGGACCATGAAGAATGGCTGTGTGGTTTTGGATTCCAGAGAATGTGGTTAAGTGTGAAGTAATGAAGCATGATTTAAGTAATTAAACTTATTGAAAATTGATTCGGTAATTATAGTTGCAAATTTAACTACCAAGTGAATTTGAATATTTCCGTTTTGAACATAGGAATTGTGAGTTTAAAACCTATTATTGAGATTTCATAAGCGTGAATGTATGACAATTCCTGAACTGTAATTGTAGAATGTAGTTGGGAATTACTGGAAACCGGTAATTTAGTTGAGTAAGTTAACTTAGCCCTTGACTTCATTTAATAATTCTGTTATTGTAAAAAGTTCTTGGAAACAAATTAGTCTGGGGACTTGGGAAGCTAGGTGACAAGACAAAAGTACACACACGAGCATGCTCCCGCACACCCACGCACACCCACACACACATCTTCGTTGTACTCTCCAGTTATACGTTTTGTTGTCGGAAATCGTATTCAATAGACCAACATGGTTTTGTGTCTGCAACAAATTGCATAAATATATTTAATTACATTCTCAATGCATAGTACAGTTTCAGGATATACATTTTGTGAACAATATATCTGTAACGCCAAAAGCCATAATAAAGCTTTTGCTTATAGTGTTGACAAGCGGTTGTCAAGCCATGTTTATGCTGGTCCGCATCAATTAGGGCAGTAAAACAACCAAATGCACCATTAGTAACATAATTGAGAACATTTATTGCGCTTCGTGTCAAATATATGCTGACCAGAGATGAATAATGGTACAAAGGCAATGTGAAAACATAGCTAATTTACAAGATTATCATCTTTGGACAAACATATTGAGTACAATTTATTATTACCGCCCATAAATAAAACCTCACTGATGTTACAACCTACTTTCATTTGTTTTAACAAATAATATAATACTCTCGTTGCAATTTCAAAAACAGACAACTTTATACTCTTTCTGGCAATAGGAATGTTATGCA
This sequence comes from Tenodera sinensis, assembly GCA_030765045.1. Taxonomy (NCBI): domain Eukaryota; kingdom Metazoa; phylum Arthropoda; class Insecta; order Mantodea; family Mantidae; genus Tenodera; species Tenodera sinensis. The sequence goes on along the minus strand of CM060970.1, from coordinate 81,342,762 downwards.
AGTTTTATTAAGATCATGTGGTACACAAAGACACAATGAAAAATAGTTTATAGGTGTTTTTTTTTTTTTTTTTTTTTTTTTTTTTTTTTTTTTTTTTTTTTTACCTTCTCTACTGCGTATAGTAAGTAGAAGTATTGTATTCCACCCAAAAATTCGATGTCGAAATTTCACCGGAAATTATATTTTGAGGCCCCCTGAATCCAAAAATTCAGTTTCGGAAAAAGGTCCATGTATGTACCTCTGTGGGTGTCCAGTGGATGTCTGTGGACAGCATAACTGAAAAACGAAAAGTTGGTTAAAAAGCAAAGTTGGTATTTAAGTTCAATATGCTTCAAGGATGCAACGCGAAGATTTTGAAGAAAATTCCTCCGGCCTAAACTACCGGTTACATGGAAAATTTTGATTTTCTCGAAAATGAGTTACGCATTTCATTAAAATGCCATAAGTGCAAGATATTTTTATGACAAATGAAATGTCATTTTGAATTTTCTGGCTATAACCTACGCAGTCCTGTTTACTCTGGATGATTTGGCATAACTGGTAAACCATAAGAGATAGAGCAAATCTTAGTATACAAAAAATTAAGATCTTGCTAAAACATACAACTTATGTCCAAATGAAATTTTTGTGGACTGAACGAACCACTTCGGATTAGCCGTGCAAAGAGAATGGAATTTCAAAGCTTTGACTATCGCTCAAAGCCTGCTGTATTCCCACATTCCTCTTGTACCTTTAACAAAATGAGCAGCAAGATAATTTCTACAAACGTTTGTCTCGACTAACATGAAGATAGAGGAATAAGAAGAGCAGAGAAAGTCATGTGATTGCAACACATCCGATATTTGATTCAGTGGTCCTCAAAGCCTTATTTCTGGTCAAATAGCGATAGGACTTTCTAGATGATATACAGCAGTTTTTCTATTCCTATCTGGATGGCAGAGGTTGTAAACGTGGCTTAGATCGCCGTTGAACTGACCTTTGTTCCAATTTAAACTTGCTAGAGTATAATGACGGAGAAACGTGTAGGCTGAACTTTTATGGCACATTATTGTAGGTTAGAGCTCATGTCAGCTTGGTGGAGATAAGGCAAGCACCACCGTTGGTAGCACGCATTTTAATATTGTGAAGTAACTGGACCCATGCTATAATAAAGGAAAGGCACTCGCGGGCATATCATACTGAACCATGTTGTATCAAAGGACTGCTAACGCATTAAACAGAACACAGCGCTTTTGGGGAAATGCAAAGCCAGGAAAAACAAAAGAGGGGCGGATTACTGAGGATGTGTAAATACTGTATCTGTATGCACAACAAGCGAAATGTGTGCCAACGTGCAATGCCACAACGGTGAATTTGTAAACTCTAATAGGTTGTTAAATATCTAACTTTGTATATATGCATCTTAGTACTTTCACGACCAGATTACTTCCTCTACTTATGTTCTGCTAGAGCAGCGATGTCCAACGGTTGCGAAAGAGGGAAGTTTGCGTCTACCTCCTTCCACTATATGCGAAGTTGGCCTAACTTTAACCCTCACTCGTGCATTCTGTTGCAGTGGCGGGTTGGTTATATTGTACGGGGATAATTCTCCTCTCTTAATAGTCATAATTTGGCACTATATTTCTTCCCGCTTGTCCTAATAAACTATTACGAAAAGTGAACCCGTACAAAATGTTACCCAGATATGCTAGTCGCGAAGCCAGATGTTCTGAGGGAATACACTACTAAGGTTACCAGGAAATAAGAGAAATATATCACAGATAACATATATTGTAATGTAAAAGGACAATTAACTTAAGACATGATTAAATACAATCATAAAAAACCACGATTTACAGGTGTCACTACACTACCTTCACTTCACGTAACTTCTCGAAAGTTAATTATTAACTGAACAATCCACTGTAATTAAATCACTATTTCCTCCCTCTGAGTAACTGAGACAAAGTTATAACTCAGATAAACATATAAGTAAAACAAATGTAAACCAGAAAAATGGTTGTACTAATAAATATTTCAGAAAGACAATACTATAAATCATACAATATCATACATCAGACAATATTATAAATCAATGTGTTCCACTGACGAATATTGTAACTATGACAAATGTCGTAACAAAGTCAAATGACAAAGTGCAAAGTTCCACTAACCTGTGCTGTTATTGTAACGAGATTGTAATATACGGTACCTGCACAGAATTACAAGAATTCCGAAGTGTTACCAGCCTGCTGCCATGGGTGAGTTGGAAGAGACCTTCCCCATTAGACCTTCTTCTTCTTCTTCTTGGTGGGGCCTCTTATCCATACGAAAATGCAGCTCCAACCATCCAAAATGGCGAATACCATGGAACACAATTGCAGACCCATTCTTCTGTAGCTAGCTCCGTAAACGTACATGGAAATTCCACTATATGTTCCATTCAGATATGCATACATCGTATCACTACTTCTGGCGATAATAATTCTGGACATGACAAGAATCTGTCATCCAAATCCAGTCGAACTACTTATGAGCATGACATGACTGTCATCCCTCACGTCGTTATACTCTACTCGAGGCATTCTTGCAGACATACCCCACTACTGCTCCATTGCACGAGGTCTACTCTCGACACGGCTCACCTCGCTACACTCCACTCACCTGTATTTCTCGCTTCTTTTGTTTACGAAATACACACGACCTTCAGGTGTGCCAACCATGTCAATCAAAATATTCGGAGTGAGCGTTCGGATTTCCTCTGCTCTCATTTCTCGTTACAATATGTACGTTGCTTTTGACTACGAAAGTGCTTTCAAATCTTATGTGCTACACACCTGTTCATTAGTGACTTATGTAGGTTTAAGAAGTCTATCAATATTTGGCGACAGAATCGAAGTGCATAGCCTTAGAATATACACCAATGATTGTCGCGTAACATATTGCAATATACTTTTAATCCGGTTAAATTTGGAGAAATTCTGTTCATAAGTACATGTAGAGCTATACTCACTCTTATACACACTATTCTTGCAAATGCTTCTCTATCGACTAAATTTTATTCGCCATAAGTATTTTCAGAAATTATTTTATTGTTAATTTTCTTGTAAGCACAAGGGGAATATGGGAATACAGTAGGCTTTAAGAGATACTGACATGTTTTAAAAGCTGATTGTGTGCAATGCCTTTGAAATCCCGTTCTCTTTGCAAAACCAAGAAATAAAAAAAAAAATTTTAAAAAAAATAAATAAAAACATATCCCTGTTTAAAAAATTACAAGTTTTGGCAAATTCAAACAAACAAGAAAGAATATCTCTGAAATGGTTCACTCACAAGAAAAGTGACGTATTTCACATAAATTTTGATTTAACCAAATCCACATTTTTATTTAGTGTCTCTTACTGATCATTTATGCAAAAATCATCCAGAATGAATAACTCTTCCGAGGACATTCCCAGAAAATTCAAGGTATGACCGAGAAACGACCATGGAAGCGCCTGTTTGTGTCCGTCACTGGATACTCACTGTCTGTCCCTCCAACTGAAAAGTGGAGTGGGGGATAGCGTTCTCATAAGGTACTCCAAATTGAGAAGGGCACTCCTCGTTGTATCCCTAGGAAATAACAGAGGAGTGTAAAATCTGGTAAGCGTGGTGACCATGGAAATGGTCACTAAAGGCATCTAATGCATTGGATGACTGCATATACTAAAGGGAATCCGAACAAATTCTGACTCCCACCGTTCTCAAACTTCACCATACAGCTCCCTAACTATACATTTCCGAGCTTGTGTTCTTGATTGCAAAATTATTTGTTCCCCGTCCCAAACATACTGTGATGCCACATGCAGCACGTCAAAAGGCGCTCAAGGTTAAGCTGCTTCACACCACTACGTTGCCAGGGAACGCGCGGCACGACGACAATGGGGCAGCCAGAACAATGAGTGTCGTTGCCGAATGTATAAACGAATGCAGTGTTGAGAGAAGCCGGTCGTTAACTGTTGAACGAGACAGTTGTTAGCAACTCTTAGTTAAGCCTGTTTGAGGAGTGTGGGTGTATCACCGGAAGCAGTATCTGACACGGAGAGAGAGAGAGAGAGAGAGTATTAGTGACGTTTGGGTGGAGGTTACGTTTGGACAGCACAGCTGTGACTTTCAAAGCTACGGCGACTTGTAAATTTTGGTAACGATAAAACAGGAGCTTTTTTGTGATTCAATTTTAAAGGAAATAAAGTGACAAAACAGTATATTGCGATATAGGTATGACAAGTGATTTTTACTGGACCGAGGATTAGTGAAAACACTTAACAGAAGTGACTGCACACAATTTTTGGGAGATAATTAGTAATTTAATATGTCATATGAATGTAATGTGAAATACTAACCTTGAAACTTAACATTTATCTTTCCATGGTGTCTTGACGGTTCAACTTAATTAGCATATATTAACTATGGCATCTCTCGTACTTCTCTTCAAATTTTTCAGGCATGAGAGTTCATATTAGCCGCCATGGGTAATGATTGGTTTGAACACGGTCTACTCTGTTTATCTCGCGGAACGTGTATTGAGATTCACTGACTGCATAATATCCTCGATCATGATTACGACAAAAGTTGGACTGATTCCAATGCTTTATTCTTTATAACGTACGCAATACAAATAAGAGGACAATTATGAAGGTGGTAAAAATCAACAAGGTTTGATTATATTTTATATCTGTATTAATCAAAATTCTGTTAAGTTTAAGGGTGTAAAAATACCAGCGGCCTAGGTCTTGACAGTACGTAATAAGTTGGTAGATATTAATACGGGATAATTCATTATCTGCAATGTCAACGTAACCGGTAAGTCCATGAAATAGCACAGGGTTTCCAACAAGTCCCTTCGCACCAGGTCGGTGCCTACCATTCAGATAACGTTATCCTGTACATCTATATTACCTTCAACGAATTACATAAATGAATGTATCAGATCTTTTATTTCGCGGAACTTTATAACCAGGTAGCGGGGTTTTAGTAAGAAATCCATCAAGTTAACCGTGCACCTACAACGGTAGAAACGCCGGCCGGCGACCTTGCAGTGCTCTTGTAAACAAGTCTACTGTAAGACAGTACAGAGTACACCCTGTTTCAAAGGAAGGAACACCAGGGTAAAGAGGCGTTACTAGGCAGCAAATAATGAATGTGAAGCGCGCAATTAACTCCATTTTTACTAAGTTTTTAATGTCTAGAATTTTAGCTAGAGACACCATCGTGAACGGTTGTTGCAATGTGCAATAATATATTTCCTAATTTATGGAAAGTAAGTCACATCTGATTTACTCGCAGAAAGTTTTTGTAATTTGAAAAACTACGTTCCAGACGTAACAGGATCGTACAAAAACATGACTCTGTGTCTCTGAAACTTGTTCTATAACCTTAATAGTTTCAAGCATTTTTGATGCACATAACTTAATTTGTTATTGCGGTTACTATATTACTGAAAATCTTCTCAATGTATGAAAGACCTTCAAACAAGGCTGGTGTAATTATTTGCTTCACTGCACGTATTGCGACATTTTTCTGCACGTCACAGACTTTATTATGTTTACAAGTCTGTGGTAATATTGAGTATAATATACTGCAGCCTGTAGCCATGTCCCCCACCGATTTACATTTGGTTGTGGAGGCAAGGGAATTCCAGGTGCCATCTGTTTAAGTATCTTGATTTTGGAGAGTGTTTTGCGAAATATCTTTTTCGTGTTGGCTATAAAGGCATTTGTATCCGGAAAAGAGGATATAATTTCTTCCGCAACTCGGTGGAGACTGTGCGCTAGACAAATTTTAGTGTTGGAGATGCTTACCGTATTGCTGTGGCAGCTTTCTTCATATAGGAAGTCCCGTCCGTGACAAGTAGTAAACCATTTTGTGTTATTGGACAGACACAATAGAGAGAAGAAAAAAAGAAAACAACCTAATGTAATATACGACAGTCGCAAGAAACAGGCCGCTGTGTAGAGGTGGACGTGTCCTTTCCTCAACCCTAACGCTAGCTGCCGGCTCTATACTCCGTGCTGTTAATATCCTTCCTATGTTTATCTACTAAAACCCCGCTCTCTGTTTATAACCATATGCTCGCGGCAGCCAGTGCCGTCCCCGGAATTCACGTCTCTAAGGGAATCTTGGTTACATTTTATATTTTAATCGAAATTATTATAGCTCTTTTTCGAGAATATCAAAAAGCATGAATCTGCATGTATATAAAGAGCAGTGATACCGAACAAGCTACCTTTCGTAAACATGACTGTAGCTTTCAGCGGTAAATGTATTCTATAGTGTAATGACGTCATTGCACTGGTGCGAAACAAAATGCCTTGATTTTTGCGATTGAACTAAATTAAAGGGAACACGTGCTAGTTAACTGCTTTAAATGTCATCCACAGAATGTCAAAAGTAACATCAATCGGTTTCGTGTACATTATCGACATTCCTTTTAATTAGTAGCTTTCGCTCTTGCAGTGGAAAACAACTGTGTTCATTATACAGAACGAAAACAGAAATACAAGGTTCTGTGGTAGATGTGTATCATGTTTGTTTACAAATCCATACCCAGAAACTCTTTAAAAAGAAGATATAATGCTACCGTGAAGAGAAAGTAATTTTTGTCTATTATCCGAGCTATGGCTTTGTCTCAACATAAAATAATAAGAACATTAACTAAATTTCAGCTGTATTAGTTAAAATATGCTTTTAGGGATTTTTGTATGGCAAAATACTATACACCTTAAAATGCGTGAATACAGATTTTCAAGCGACTGTGACGTCAGCAAGTTTCATTAATTATACATCGTATTTAAAGGTCTACGGTGTTTAAATATTCCATGAACGGTACATTTAAATCTCATATTTGCAAATGAGTTTTTCTAAGCTATCTGCACATTCCAAATCTTAATGCACCACCTAAAATGCATGCTAAAAATTTAACTGCATCTTCCCGAAACTTTTTAATAAAACTAAGTATGGAAATTTTTATTAGAGCATTACTATTTGAAATAAAAATGTCTGATGTGTTGCATTCATATGACCTCTACCCTTGTACAAACTGTTCTTATAACTTCAGCCACTCTTTCTGGAGTGGGAGAGTCACTACCTGATACTAGTTTACTCATAATGGATGGGGCTATCCCGTCCTGCATTCAATTTGAGTGGATCAACTTTCATTTTCTCACATCTTAAAACTTTCGTAGTTACCCTCGTACAGTAGGCTTTGAGGGATAGTCAAATCTTTTAAAGCTTTGAGATTACGTTCTCTTTGCACGGCTAAGATATAAAAAATAATTAATAATGATCTTGTAATTTGACGTACTCCAAAACTTAGACAAATAACAAGGAATATCTCCGAAATGTTTCACTGTAGAAAAACATTATTTGTGTATTTTAGCGGGGTCTACATTTTTTGTACAGTAAGATTTGGTCTATCTTGTTTGCCAGCTATCTAAAAGCCATCCACAGTAAGCAGGACTACATGGACTATAGCCATAAAATTCAAAATATACATTTCATTTGCCATAAACATATATCAAACATATGGCATTTTAATCAAAATCGTTAGAGCCATTTTCGAGGAAAACAAAATTTTCGAAACATGTTCCATGTAAACAGTTGTTTAGAGAGGAGGAATTTTATCCAAAATCTTTGTGTCGCATCCTTGAAGCATATTAAACTTAAATACCAACTTTGGTTTTTAACCGACTTTTCATTTTTGAGTTATGCTGTTCACACACACACGCGGGCCTTTTTCTAAAATTGCGTTTTTTATTCAGGGCGCCTCAAAATATATATTTCCAGCGAAATCTTGACATCAGTTTTTTGGGTGTAATACAATATTTCCATTATTTACTATATAGTATGGAAATAATAAATTGTATGCAGAAACAGTAAGTTTTTTAAAAAAACTTGCGTTCACAGTGTAGGTGTAACTCACCCTACGCGAAATTTGAACTCGGAACCTTTTGAATATGTGTCAAACGCGCTATCCGTAAACCACAGAGTTGGGCAAATATTTCTTGTTGAACATATTAGAAGTCCTGGCGTGACAGTGAATGATTCCGGTTTTAGACGCCATCTTTTGGATGTCATCAAAATGGAAGATCTATATTGTGATTGTGAATGAATGCTGGCCTTCAGAGCTGCTCGAAATTTGTCTTGATAGGATAAAGGTTGGTTCACAATCACCAGATAACGATAACCGTAACGGCAAAGACAACAGGAAACAAGACAGCACCACAACAGCTCGGCAACGTGAACGACAAGGCATACTTTTGATCAGCTTATGGATAGGAAGTGGAGGTTGAAATTAAGCATTGGGAATTTACGTTTCCTATTAATCAATGATTTTTTTCCCTAGCTTGCGACTAGAGAGAGCTCTAGCGGCGGTTTCATGGTACTACCTCCTTGAATAATTTCTATAGCGAAAACTTTAATACGCACAGTATGAATCTAACACGCCGTTTCCGGCAATTGGAACGAGAAAGTTAGAAGTCAGCCAAGTCTTTCCCGTCTCCGGGGCCAAGGAAAGCTTTCAATCGGTTGTGAAGACTCCCATTGGATACATGTATTTCAACCTTCTGGATCTGGTTATCGTTACCACTACCAGTAACCACTGAACTAAGCTTAAAGGAAAAACTGAAAAAAAAATAGCTTATCCGGAGAATTCACCCAAAGAACATCCTATCTCAAGATTTTTTAGTCTGAAACAAACACGGTACCCCACGTCACAGGAGTGGCCGTGTTTTGAAATTCTTCGCAATATACTGTAAAATTTCTATAATAGGAAGGAGTACTTACCCATGTGTTTCTAATTTTGGACAAGTTCAGGCACTGATGAACCTTACCTGAAAACAGAAAAAACATGATTAATATATACATATTTTCTTTTCATTCTTTCCATATTAAACCTTTCAAAAATATCATCCAGGGCGATGAACAAAAAACTATGTTTATTGTCCGCAAGCAGATCCCACAGACAGCTACATCTTAATTACGGAGATTCTTCTTACTCTTCCCCATCAACACCCCCCCCCCTCCCCCCCCCCCTCTCTCTCTCTCTCTCTCTCTCTCTCTCTCTCTCTCTCTCTCACACACACACACACACACACACACACACACACACACACACACACACACACACACACACACACACACACACACACACACACACACACACACACACACACACACACACACACACAGGAACACACCAATACCTACCTTATTCCTCCACTCCCACGAAACGGAATCCTTCTATGCAAGGAATTTTTAAGGTTATGTTTTAAAATGTGGTAATAATATTTGTTGGAAAAAAATTCAAACTTAGCGATACTCAGACGGCAGCCTCAGACTTGTATTTGGGAGGCTCGTTTTTCGTCCTTTCTTTTTCTTTTTTCTTCCTTTTTTCATTTATGTGCCGCTTTTAACATCTTAGTAACATCTCAGTATCTTCCAAGAATGCGACACGAAGATTTTCAACCGCCCCTCTACATAGAACATTTATAGAAATTTCTCAATTTCCCAAAAGTGGTTCTAACGATTTTTATCAAAATATATATTTAAGAGTTACAGGTTATAGCCCTCTTAGATCTCTCTGAAATACACAAGTTACTTCAATTAACTTTCTGTTGCAAACATAATTTTCGAGATTAATAGTTCGAAGTTGCCATTTTTTCAGTTCTGTCGATATTCAGTTGTTTGTCAGGATAGCATTGAAAGAGTAATGGAATTTTAAGCCAGTTATAAATAACGTCCAGTTCTTAAGTATTTGACTATCATTTCCCTTTGTATCTATAACGAAAATTGAAACTATTTGTGCAAATTTTTGTTTAGATTACAATTATACAGAAAAATAAATTATAGTTTGTATGTTCGCCAACATACGATATAAGACAGAGAAAATCTTGCAAATTGCCGACCCTCGTAGCCGTGGTCGCTTGAGTGCATGGCTTTGGCGCTGTGCCACGCAGAGGATCACTGGCTCGACTCCCACCTCGAGGATGGATGGATGGATGTGTGTGTGTGTGTGTGTGTGTGTGTGTGTGTGTGTGTGTGTGTTTGCGCGCGCGCGCGTGAATTTAACATCATACATCATCCGGATAGCTAAATAGTTCTTGAAGACCAAAGCCCCCTCCCAAATAAAATAGTCCTGTAAATGCAACAAATCAGATGTTTGGAAATAAATTGGAATTTAATTGTTCTTCCACAGAACAGCCATGATTAAGGCAAGGTCAGTATGAGATTGAACAAATTCAATTCCATAGCCGGGATTTGAACCAAGGATCTTCCTGTCTCCGTCCGGTAGCTCTAACCACTGAGCTATCATGGTAACGTGCCGACACTACATTAAATCAGACTTTTGTTACAAAAACCCACGTTAGTAGATAACACCGATGCACTGACACGTTGTGCAAACATATAAACCGTTGTTGTTCCGTTTATTACACATAATCGGTCGTTAAATTTCCTCCTAGCCTATAAAGGAGCGAAACGACTAGCCGTATTTACCGGCAACCCAAAGAGCTGTCATCTTGGATTTCTACACCCCTTAATAAAGAGTATCCTATTTCATTTGAAACGCCGGGTTGTTATGGCTATTTTCAGCTCGGCGTTAAAACCCTTCCCATGCTTAGCGTCACGTAGGTACTTAATTTGCTAGCACTGATTTATGAGTGTTTCTAGAAGCTGTTGGGAGTGGGAGATGCGAGGTTATTGGAGCACGTTAGTCCTCCCTCGCCAGGTGCCATGTCTTCTTGACGCTAATTGCACTGCTGGATTAGCATTCTCTGCACTAGCCTTACCTATCGACAGCTTCCAGCAGCAATGTCACATTAACCAACATGCTTGCATAATTTAGCATTGCTTCGACTCGAGCATGTCCTCTTTTCAGAATAATTCAGTAGAGGTCATGTCCATGGTCACCAAGCAACATTCTCCTGCTTCCACAGACGTTTGTTAATGTCCTAACGTCTGCTTAAATAAATTATTCGTTTAGCCAAGTTCTCTTTATCACCAAGCATCGTTAACACTACCACTCGCGCAAACGCATCATTAAATTAAAGGCAACTCTAACCTTCAGTTTTAACAATCTTAGTTATACAGGATTTAAGTTACTGCCTCGGCCATAGGCTAACCAGGGATTCTACATGGCTCCAAATGCCATGTGGATGGGTCCAAATGTTTGACGCAAATTATTTTTTTCGGCGAAACGGTTTTTTATTGTATTGGACATATTTGTTACACTCATCATGTAGAATCCCTAATTAACCTATGACCCAAGCAGCACCTTGCACCCTGTGTATGCGCAAGACGCCGCAGTAACAAACACATCTTTTAATTTTAACGCCACTGTTAAAAGTTTGATGCTCCATCAACCTTCATTTCATTTAAATTTACGTGCGTTTAGTAACGCGACGTTTTCAGCTTTTTGTCTTGACAATTGAATTTTCTATAAAGCACTGTGATTTTCTTGAAATGACAAATATAATTGGATACACAGTCACCTGGCAACTATGTCTTATATGAAGGTTTGAATCGGAAATGGTTGAACATTCAAAGAGAAATACGATTTTCTATTCCTAAAAGGTTCTGGCCGAGTGCAATCTATTTTTTTTTTTTAACATTCCATTTATAAGCCGCGTTTTACATCGAAGGTCATATCGGCAACTTTTTAACCTCTCAGAACAATTGCTGAAGAGCAATGGTGTTCACGTGGTTAGGTATAAACTTGGTTTTAATCCCATTCATACCTCTAGACCCTAGGGCGGATGGACAATCCCACTGGAAGAAAACTATCCCAGCCGGGAATCGAAGTCGAGACCCCTTGCAGGGCAGTCAGGTGCTCTACCAACTGAGCTACGGATCCAGCAATTTATTTTTCCAATGATTCCAGGGAATTTGTGAAATACTAGATATTTTGAATTTCACACTAAATTTTATGGCCGATCGGAAATTTTACATTTTGTGGCCTAAAAGATGTAAGTATGTCTGAAACTTTTTGAACATACCTGAACATACCTGAAGACTGTAGCCCTTGATACATCATTAATATCACCAATATATATTTTATATTCTAACCTCTTTTCAGTTTGTTCCGATAAGAAACTAACAACCGTTTCCATGAACGATATCTCTTGTAAAAATTTACTCTTCTATCCTGTGTGGGTTTTCGCTCTCTGAAGAATCCAAATAAATAAATTTTAAATTGATAAAAATCGGTGCTTTCTCACTGTGATTTTTAGATTAGCTTGACACCTTGCCCACTAATGTATGGAAAATAATCAGAAATAGTAAAAATGTTGCCAAGTATTTAATTTTTTTTTTTTTTTTATAAATTTGCCATATTTTCCGCAAATAATGGTTTCACATGTGATATATATGCTCAGATTACAGGAAAACTATTCTTAGGGAAATTATGACTTCATATTTGAATTTAGCAAAGTGAATTCCTTTATAATTACATACTATTAATACTAATTGAATTTTGTTTAAAACGAATTAGAAAACAAGACAATTCATGCTCAAGCTAAGAATAAATAGCAAAATTAGCATTAAAGCCTAATGGAGAAGATAGGACCGAAGCACTGCACAAATAGGAGCATTTCGGTTCGTATAGATGATATAATTGATGATATTTTTTTTAATTAACGTCCTCCAACATTGCGTCATATCGGACGAATGAATGATGCTCAAATGAGCCCGAGGTCCATGAAGCTTTAAGTTACCCGACATTCGTCTTCTCAGGGTAGGGAAAACCTCGGGAAAAAACCTTACCCGGATAACTTACCCTAAGCGAGATTCGAACTCGCGACCTCTTGAACATGAGACAGACACGCTAACCATCACGCTACCGAGGCGGGCAATGATATCTAGTTTAAGGCAAAATCAACTGTCTTGTCACATCAGCATCTCCGAAATACATCCCTGCAGCAACTATTTACAGACCAGCAAAGCTATTGAAATGAGATGACATCTTTGAAGAACAATACCTATCATTAAGGGCCAGAATGGAATTTGCAACGTTGAAAACCGAAAGTTAGAGTTTAGCAACCGCGCAGGCCATGCTGTTAAGCTTAGCTTAGAGCTTGCGGGTTGTGGGGCGATAGCTCATTAGTCAATCCGTGCATTGGTGATTCCTTGCCCGAAAGTCGCATTATACCCCATTCGGAAGGAATCTGTTTAGAACATAGTGTATAAGTTGTGCTACGAATAAAAGTAATTGAAACGGGAAAAATAGCCGTTATAACCTTTGGTTCCTCTCCAAGAATTTCGCCAAAAATAAATGCAACATTTGACAACATACTACACTGAAGTACGTGTCGCATTGCTCGCCGTGACAGGCCAGCTGTCGTATGAATGAAGTAAGTGGTAAACCGTAAGGAATAGAACCCCACCCGCAAAAAGCTGTTGTACAAAATGTGCGTCTTGTTAAAACAAACAATTTATGTCAAACAATTATTTGTAACATTAACCATTTATAAGGTATTCATTGCTGTTAGTTTTAATTTTAAAATAATGTATATATTTTTACTTTCTCTACTATACATAGAAAGTATTGTATTCTACCCAAATTTCGATGTCGATATTTTACCGAAAATATACGATATGAGGTCCTCTGAATCTAAAAAAAGAGCATTTTTAGAAAAAGATCCGTATGTGTGTATGTGCATGTGTCTGTCAGCATGGACAGCATAACTCAAAAACGTATTTAATTTTAATGTCTTTCAAGGATGCGACACGAAGATTTTGAAGAAAATAGCTCCACCCTTAACTATCCTTTACATGGAAAATGTTTCTGAAATGTTTATTTTCTTGAAAATAACTAACGATTTGGATTAAAATGTCATAAGTTTGAGATATTTTTATGCCAAATGAAATTTATATCTTGAATTATTTGGCTATAGCCGCTGTAGTATTTACTCTGGACGACTTTTGCGTAACTGATGAACCGTTAGAGATAGACCAAATCATACTATACTAAAAATGTACATCTTGCTAAAATACACAATTTATGTCTGAATAAATTTTCTTTTAGGGTGGACCATTTCGGAGATATTCCTTTTTGTGTGTGCGAGTTTCGGAAAACTTAAAACTTTCGTGAAATCGATCATCGTTGTTCATTTTTTTGTATGTTGAGTGTGCAAAGAGAACAGAATCTCAGAACTTTAAAAGATTTGACTATCGCTCAAAGCCTACTGTATTCCCATATTCCCCTTGCACCTACAAGAGAATTAGTAATAAGGTAATTTCTGCAAATGTTTACCTTGACCACCATGAACAAGATAGAGGAATAAAAGTTTGTAAGAATGGTTCCTACAATTATACAGCAAGTCATGTGAGTGGAACGCATAAGATTTTTTAGTCTAAAGTCGCTATTCGTTTGTTTTCCGTGGTCATACAAAGAGGTAGGACTTACACGCAAGTACGAGTGTATACCAGCCCACATTTTGATGACTTGCTGTCACTTGAATACCTTTTTTGTAGCTGTAACAAAATGTTTAATGAACCACTTTTGCAAACGTTCATATTAGTTAATACGAAGTGGATAGAAGAATAAGATCTGGAAGAATTGTTTGTAGAATATTGGTTAGAAAAAGCCATGTAAGTGTAAAACATTAGATTTTATCACGCTTGTATTAACTCTTTCTTCCCTGTGTGCTTCTTCTGTACAAATGTTTGTATCGATTTTAAAGTAGCTTCCTGATGAACTAGAGACCTGAAAATTAGAACATAGCTCAGACGTGTATAATGAACCGACAGACTGACAAAAAAGCGAGTTAATATACTATACGAACTCACAGAACAGTTCGTATCGTTTCTGTGCAATAAAATTGTTAGTGGCTTTAGGTGAATTATTCATGCATTAATTATTTATTACATGTACGTCACGTTTTTCGTTTTACATTTTGGTACGATCACGGGACGGAAGGTTAAGTTGTACAGGAAATGCCTGGGTGAACGCTCTCTCTCTCTTTCTTGCTCTGTCCCCCTCCCTCGCTCCCTCTCAGGGTGGGGTATTTCGATGTGAAATCCAGTAGGCGTTTTGTAGCTGAATATGTTTAGTCACACGTACTATTCCTGTCAACGTATTTCCCGTGGTTCGATCCCGACCGCACAAACACGAATATACTTATCCGGATCCGTGTTATGTATTTTGCGACCTGTTTGCCAAGCATGCCCTTATTCACACACTTAAGACATTTTCCAATGAGTTTCTTATAGAATCTCCCCTCAGCTGTTTACATGTGTCCTCGAAATTTTATTCAGGAGATTAACTTGGACTACAAAAAGATGGAGAATTGATATAAACGGAAGTAGACCGTGAAACCTCAGATTTGCAGATATGCCAAATCGGCAAGAGAACTACAAGATATGACAGCAGAGTTTAATGCAAGGAACAAAGAAGTAGGGCCATTGATGAACCTGACCAAAACCAGAGTCGTAACCAATTCAAGAGAGATGCCAATTCTAATTGTGAGGGTACGCCAATCCAGTATTGCAGCGCATACATCTATCTGGGACAAACAATTAGCATGCTAGAGAAAACGAAAAATGAGCTCCAAACAAGAATAAGACATGCATGGGGAAAACTTTGGAGTTTAAAATGTATTCTAATGGTAAAAAAGATGCCTCTATGGCTTTCAGACTTGGACATTTACAAGCAAACAGATCGAGATGATACTGGTCTGCCAGCGAAAAATGGAAATGGAAATCAGACTCAGCAACAAAGTACGAATTGATGAGCTAAGAAGAAAGAGTGGAATGGAGGGTATGGCCAATACAACAAGAACCCTTAAATGGCGATGGAAGGATACGTGTCCAGGATGACTCGAAGCAGATGGACCAATGCCTAGGCTTGGAAAAAGAAGCAGAGGACGTCCACGACAGAGATGGTCCCAAGAATTTAGTGAAGTGTTTGGAGATCATTGAACGAGGTTAGCACGAGGTGGAAACAAACTGTTACATTTAAATTAAATTTGAACTAATCTCTAGTTCCTAAGCAAGTTTACAAAAATTTAGAATTTAGTGAGGTTTAAGAAATGAAATGTAAACAAAACTATCGAACATTTTAAGTATTCTCTACTATGTAAGCAAATAGAATTTAACTTACAGGAACTAGCTCATCCTGCGAGTACCATTGAGATAACGCTACCACAGGCATCGGCAAACATGTACTCAATGAGGCCTCGCAAGTATGACGTATCAGGGGCAGCGCTTATTCTGTCTCCCCCTCCCCCTCCCTCGCAGCCTTAACTGGCACTGCATACACACCGATCACGGGCGAACTGTCCTGTCGTATTTACCTGCACTTCTAAACACGTCTGTCAAACTGTAATTTAATATTAAGACTTAAAGATAAATTTCTGCGCTTTAGAGCGCATGTAATTATTCCTGGTCTATTAGATTTGATATCTAGAATAGCACTTTGATTATTTCTTCTCTCATCATGTAAGGAACGTAAGGTGTTTGTTGTGCTCTAAAGTTCAAAAAGGCACTCATCAATGGAACATCAAGCGGCATTATGATACATGTCATAAGATCACCATACAATTATAGACAAGCATGTATTCATAAATTTATACCACGATTTAAAGTAGCATAACACTGACGTAATGTATTTTATTCATTTATTCATTTATTTATTTTATTTTATTGAAATCTAGATCTGACGAACCAACTGCAGCAGCTCAAAGAGCAATATTCAGATAATACACCTAATATTAATTAAAAAATTATAACTGATAAACAACTTCACGCCAGCTATGCTGTTGCTTTGGAGATTGCTCAGTCACTGAGGTGTTTTAGTGATGGAGATTTCATAAAAAAATGTGAGAGTAAAGTTGCCAACATAATTTTCCCTGAACAATGATATTTTTAGTAATATTGCATTATGACCACGAACCATACAGAGAAGGATATATAAAATAGGAGAAATAGCCGAAAAAAGACTACAAACCGAGGTCCATGAATTTATAGCCGTTTCTCTCGCGTTGGATGAAAGCACTGACAACGTTGACACAGCACAATTGGTAATTTTCACTCGTGGAGTCACTAACAACCTCTCGATACAAGAATATATGCTTGAATTCATTCCACTTAGGGAACATACAACAGGGACAGAATTATCTCAAGCATTTAAGAAATATGTAGAAGGAAAGAAACTGAATCCAAAAAAAATCTTGTATCGCGATTAACAGATGTTAATTTGCGTGCTATCCTGAGAGTGGCTACTTGTGATATATCACTAGATTTTCATGGTACATTGCAAATAGAAGTGAATTGAAATATATTGCTCAAATATCTAGGCCTACCTAAAGTATCGTAGACCACTCGTAGCTGGATTCAAGTATGTGTACTATTTCTTATTGTACTTTGTAGCGAGCGAGTCCAGCACTGACACTGAACGAAGGTCAATGCAATCCCCTGTTCTACATTACGTCATGTGCATTGCGGGTTGCATGTTGGGACGCCATACCGATACCTCATTGAGTACATGTTTGCCGATGCCTGCCCTACCATGATAGGAGACCCTTATCTTTATCCTTATTCACACTTTCTGATCATGCGCATCAACAGAAATTCAGTATCCTCATTGGTGAATAAATATTTCAGTGACATCCCCATATAACTTTTTCATTGAGAACCGATGTACCATTATAATAAGGCACAGCTCACGAACATTCTAGTATTCGCTTATAATGTGGGTATGTTTACAGCTGCTGAGACTGATTTGATACATACTGCTAAAACTGATAATAGTTATTTATGTAACTGGTGTGTAATCTGACTTTTACACGTTTTACATACGTTTTACGCAAAGTTAGCATTTAAATATGTAAAAATAATTAATAAGTTTGATAAATGAAAAATTATGATGTATCAGAGGTCACATATGTATGTCGTAATGTAGTTCCTAAGCAGATATTGTTTCGTTTGTTTCAACACTTATAGAAGAAAATTGAAGGTAATGATAAAACTATTGAATCTATGGATTGTATTCCGCCTCACACTTTGAATGAAGCAAAAGTGCTGAGAGTTTGTCAACTCCAGAAAAATCAAAATATGTTTAGGAAAAAAATGTGAAAAAGATTTGTGGATGGAGAAACGAAAAAATGCGTTAGTTTGGCTAATGAAACCACATTAATCAGGTAGTTCTTGTGTTTTAATGTTGCTACACTTGCGAGAATGACGGTTTCAGGTTTTCTTACAGCCACATGATGTGGCGATGATGACGTCATTACTGCCTTGTTGCCATGGTAATTATGTCATTTTCTAGTGTTGGTGCTATAATTTCGCATGATTTATGATGTCATAAGTCATTTTAGTGCTAGAATTGCACAAAGTACGTGTTTAATTCATTCTCATGATTTTTATAATAACTACACTCCATACCACAGCTATGTTTCAATCTTATAAACATTTCCATAGCTATTAAAAATTCACAATCACAGATTTTCAGGACAATTTGTGTGAAATTGGGAATCTCTATGAGGCTAAGAGGAATTGTTTTAAAAGGCGGTGTATTAATTTAAAAAAAATATTTGTGTGTGTTATGTTCGTTCCTCGGTGTATTTCTAGAAGCAGCGTACAATAGCCAGCGATTGTTTGCGTGAGGAAGACAATAAGAAATGACAAGAGTACGGATGTGACACCAAGTTTTCGTTTGCAGGGTGTTTGCATTAAAGCACCACATAGAGGCAGTGTAAACTTCTCCCAGAGCACTTCATATGAGAACCACCCACTTCTTGTGCAGAGTGACTGTAAATATTTCATAATGTAACCTCTCCAGCCATTCAACTTGCTCTGAATGCCTGCCTGCACGGCTTGAGAGAATGCCGTACCACTTCATAACCAGCTGTATGCATTTTTGTTCCTTCGAAATTAATGCTTTCCTACAAATGAAAATAAGAACAGCGCTACTAGCCCACATTTCTTTTCTAAAGCAATGAAATGTGCAATTTTCCCATATTTATATTTTGCTAGATGCATACGAGATGCTTTTAAGCTATTTATGGTAGCAGCTGGAGTTTGGAAAAGGAAAATATTGCACATTAGTGTCTCGTTAAGTTGTATATTTAGATACCTACAGTATATTTTAGGGGAGCATCATGAAAATCTACAAATTACAATTTTCTCTAGTTAAATGATCCGTGAGAATGGCCGTATTGATTACGTAACCAATTTTTTTAACCAGTTTGTGATGCTCTTTCAGCTACAACATAAATCTTAGACACAGGAGGTTCGACTCTCCAAAACGTTTCAAAGGCATCCAGTTAGGAGTGAGTGAGTGAGTGAGTGAGTGAGTGAGTGAGTGAGTGAGTGAGTGAGTGAGTGAGTGAGTGAGTGAGTGAGTGAGTGAGTGAATGAGTGAGTGAGTGAGTGGAGTGGAGTGAGGGGTTTAACGGTCCGTTGATAACTAGGTCATTTGGGCTCGAAGTCAAAAGCTAACAACTAACAAACCTCTAAGCTTTACACTGAAAAAGTGAAACTTAAAAATTCAAACGTGCACCAGTAAATGATTAAAGCCCACAAATGGTAAAACTTCAGAATGTTTAAAAGGGCACCGCAAGTCCAAAAAGCCAACCTTCTGCTGAGACGTCAAATAATGCTCTCTCTCATTTAATCGTCTTATATTACTTTCCTATAATTGCCAGAGTAATGATCTGTATTAAAATAGAATGATCCTTTGTAAATATATGGGAGGAGATAAAGGTAAAGACAAACGACGTTCTTAAGCCCCTGATTGCTGGAGGGAAATTCATGGGCTTTATATTTTATTATTTATCGTATAAACACTTGTATAAACACTTATCAATGTCCCTCTACTAATCAGCTCTAGTTACAGTGTCTGTCTTTCTCTTTCTCCCCTCCGAAATGTTTCAACAGGATCGTTCTAGTTTGATACAGGTTATAGTAACTGATTTTCTAATGCCTTAACAACAATAATAACAATAACAACAACAATAATAATAATAATAAATTTTATAGTGGAATTATTACAAGGTTCGGGCCAAATTTTCATGACATCGATAGAAACTACAAGTATAATACTACATAAAATAAAAGCTCTTCAGAAATGTGCGCCTAATTTCTATTCCACCCTATCAAAACTGATAGCGTGGACTTCCAGAGGACCTAATGAAATTGCTTGAATTTGGTTAACAAAGCCCAATACTTTAAGCTCGTAGCTGTCCTGTTTTATGCATGCTCATTTATTTACTGCATAAACAGATATGCGGCTATCCGCATTTCGCTTGTCAGATGCTTCTACCTTGAACTAACCATGAGAACGTTCCCAACAGTAGTGGGAAGAAAATTGGATTCTGCTGTCTGGAACGCCAAGAGGTCTCCAATATTTCCTACTCGTTCTCCCCTTACCCCGACGTGTTGCAACATCCAAAAAGTAATTTATTTCTGAAATCACCCTGTCTCTACTTTCCCCGAATGTAACGCACACTGAAAAATCCGGAACATGATACTGATGCGAGGGATCTCTTCCACTTATCTTTGGTCGTATCAAATGCAAATGTTGCTGGATTTGTTTCTTCTTTCCCGGGTGCAGCTCGCCATATTAAACACATTTG
Source organism: Tenodera sinensis (assembly GCA_030765045.1). NCBI lineage: Eukaryota > Metazoa > Arthropoda > Insecta > Mantodea > Mantidae > Tenodera > Tenodera sinensis. The sequence goes on along the minus strand of CM060970.1, from coordinate 81,322,174 downwards.
TTCCTCTCCCGGAACACGATCGCCATTATACCTATTGGAAGAGGTTTACTCTATGTGCAAAAGGAATGAAAAAGTATAATACCGTCTTAATATGACGTGATCACATATAAAAAATTGGTGTGTTGTGCTCACATGACTTTCTCTACTTTTGTACTAATCATTCTTACAAACTCTTATTCCTCTATGTTCTTCATAGTTGAGTTAAACATTTGCAGATATTATCTTATTGCTTGTTTCGTTGTAGGTGCAAGAACAATATGGGAATACAGTATACCTTGAGCGATAGTCAAATCTTAGGCTTTGAGATCTCGTTCTCTTTGCAGGTGTAAGATATAAAAAAAGAGTAACGATTTTCCATTTGACGAAAGTTTAAGTATTCCAAAACACACAAATAATAAGGAATATCTCCGAAATAGTTCACCCCACAAAGAAGTAATTTGGGCATGTATTGTGAGTTTTGACGAGAACTACAATTTTTGTATGGTAAGATTTGCTCTATCTCTAACGGTTTGCCAGCTATGCATAAGTCGTCATGAGCAAAGAGGACTATGTGAGCCATAGCAGAAAATTCAAAATATACATTTCATTTGTCATTAAAATATCTTAAGCATGTGGCATTTTAATCAAAATCGTTAGACATTATCGAGCAAATCAAAATTTTCGATAAATTTTCCATGTTCTGGGTAGTTTAGGAAGGAGGTATTTTCTTCAAAATCTTTGTGTCGCATTCTTAAAAGGTATTAAACTTAAGCACCAACTTTGTCTTTTAATCGACTTTTCGTTTTTATGTTATGCTGCACATACACGCGCACGGGCACACCCATACACCCACACGCCCGCCTCTGTAGCGTGAGGTTTTCCCTTATCCTGAGAAGACGAATATCGGCTAACTTAAAGCTCTACGGACCTCGGGCTCTTCTGAGCATCATTTTACCTATTTCATTCATTTATCGTCCGATAGGACATGAGGAGGACGTTAACAAAAAAAACCGTACACTCCCACATCCACCCGCACCCACACCCACGGACCTTTTCTCTAAAAATGGCTTTTTTGGATTCAGGGGGTCTCAAAACATATATTCCGGTGAAATCTCGACATCGAATTTTTGGGTGGAATACCATACTTCCTCTACTTACTCTACGTAGTAGAGAAAGTGAAAAGGAACAAAAACCAAGGAAGGAAACAAGAACCTACACTAACCTACAAAGTTATTAAACTAAATATATGGTAACTGAGCGAGGAATCACTACTATGATGTAAGCGACTCGCATTCGGGAGGTATTGGGTTCGATCCCCGACGACCGTCCGTTCTTGCCCATGGGTTTTTCATGGTTTCTCTGCTTGGTCCCTTTGTTATTATCGTAGCGCCTGCAAGGATGTGCTACGCGTTGCGGCTAGGCGGTGGATGTGCGCTTTGTAGAGGTGTCTTCGCTGACGTCATTCAGGAACTGTCGCATTATTGTTTGCTATACCGTTGCGTTTCCATATACTCAAGTATACACCGACGAGTTCCCCTCCACAGTAATCAGTCTTGGCATCACACTGATACTGCATCGGTCCAGTAAGTTAAACATCTACGGGGAGTCTCGTTCATAGCAATTAATGTTTCAAATCTATTCAGTTTCCTAATTTTAGGCTGACCCTGGCCAACGAGAGATGTACCAATTTTAAATTTAAAACAATGTTTTTCACTCACACGACGTTCTCTGCGCACTCTAAACTAACTATTCGTACAAATGCTTATTCCCCTGTCTATTTCATAACAACCGAGGCCAACATTTGTAGAAATGGATGTGTTATTTCCTTAGAAGAATACAGTAGGCTTAAGCAGTAGTCGTCAAATCCTCTTGAAATTCCGTTCTCTTTGCATGGCCCAGAGAGAAAAAGAGAGATAACAACCTATTTGAGAAAAATCCAAATCAATAAAACCGAAACTTGTAACAACACAATGACAAATTATTTGCTTTAATGAGTTCTAGGGAATCTCTTCAATCGTTAGCCGTTTTTCAAACATTTCATGTAACAAGTTTACACTTATCCCAAATTAAGGCACGTCATTTAATGGGTATGCTTAGTTTACAATTCGGTTTTCTTCTTTGTTTCCGCCGCAAGAGTTTGCTAATTCGAATAAATATTTGACTGCTGTTTCTATATATTGCACCTAAAAGCTTCTTGCTTAATTTTAAATAATTACAAAGCAAAAATATATCTATCTTAACGTAGAGAGAAGAGAGAGTAACTGTTTTATGTTTAACCGTGCTATAATGTAGCGCATCGACTCCCGTATGTCAAATAAAGCTATGCTGTTTGTTTAATAATTAGCGTTAATATTGTAAATAATACATTAATAAATTCAATTTGCCTACTCATTTTTTAAAGTCTACTTTTTTAAAGTAAAGTTGATACCTGATGTACCTACTTTTATACTCGACCATACCCAAATGTATTATATATAAGTCTGATAGCGATCCTTTAATGAAAGTTTGAACTATAGGAGGTCCATTAAAGGACAGGTGTTCCACCGATCAGAGAATTCCCATGCAGCAGTGATAAATTGCAATATCGATTAATTCTCGAAACGGAACTAGCGCGAGTTTAGAAAACGCTAAAATGTCGGACAGTACTGACAGTGAGATGCGACTTACACAAAACACACAAATTAACCTCAATACAGCATCAACTTCCAAGAATATTGTACTAAGCACAGTCTCACAAATTAATTTCACTAATTGTAAAGTAAATAATTTGTACATGAAATAAAGTTTTGTCTGGAAACCAATATATTCAATTTACCTTTTATTTTTCAATGTTACGTAGCATTCCAAGGTTATCATTTTCATCATGCAACTGCTCTGTGACGTGCTGGAAACAAATCGATCATTTAGCGCCTGCGCAGAACTCCAAATATCAGCTGATGCAATATGTAGGTCATCGTGTCTGGTGCGTGTCCAACATTTACAGTATTTCAACTATAAGATTAGGAGCATAAATTGCCGTATAACTACAATGGTAATTAAGACGCTCGTATGAAAATATATAATATATACTGGCGTCTTAATTACTACGGTTATAGTCTCGTTGCATAATATACTATTGTATCATTCTGTAAAGAACAACCTAATCGAATTTGAAGGTACAACTATCGATTCCTGTATGTACTATCGAATAACAAATGCATAACTAAAATGTCGGACACCAGTGACACCTAGTATGCGACGTAGAAAATTAAAACCGGTTATAAATGTTTTAAACTTGGTTAATGGTCGAGCATAAATGGCCGTATGAAACTTGAGCAATTAAGGTGCTCGTATGAGTATTATGAAATGCGCTACTCGCATCTTCATTGCTGCCATTATGCTCTCGTCGCATAATATACTTTTATGGATAATTTAAGTTACAACGAATATATCTGAGTTTGTCACTGATAGAGTCATACGAGTTTTTCACATCGGATGTTACATCTTCTTCTGTAGTTGTTAGTAATAGCAGAAGAAATGGGTTAATTGGCAGAAACCACTTTTTTTGTGAGGAAAGGGTAGATCTTCGGGAGATGCTGCGACCAACTTAGTTGCTAATTATCCCACTTTGTAAAGCAGCAAAGAAAAACGTTATGGGAGTGGTACACAAAAACCGCCTCCAATTTATTCTCTCTCTCTCCCGCCCTACCTCTTACTCCCACACGAACGCACATGCACACAGAGAACGATCTGAGCTCTTGTTTACATAACAAGTAGGGCATACTTCAGAGGAACATTGTTCTGACTTTATTAACTGGAAACATGACACCATAGGAAGACCTAGTAAACTGCTTTAACACACTTTGTATTTTAAGCTAAACACAGGCTCATGGAGAAATTGATATCTTGCTTTTTATTGGCTAGTTATATGCTATAAGTTGAAACATTGTTTTAAACAGTTTTGGGCATTAAAATATATTTGAACCAGGAAGAAAACTCCCATATTTTTCATACATCCCAGCACACGAATAATCCTTGACAATTAGTTAATTTGGCTTGTTTCACTTTTCTTGCATTAAGTGCATGCACCTCACTTTTACTGATTACTGTACATTGCAGATATAAACAATTCCCAAGTCTGAGCAGTTTTGGTTTTGGTTTTCTTCACCGCTCGTATGAATTTTATTTTCTAATCTAGTGTCTACCATTTCCTTTTACTGTTCTCTATGGCTGACTGAAAGCAACTGAGAACTAAAAGACAAAACCGCTGTTCAACAGTAAACACCAGATACCCACGATGTTTGTTTACTTCTCGTTTGTTACTACGACATTGTCGCGCCGAAAGTCGCCCGCTGAGGTTGGGTCTTTATCAACATAGGTAAGGAAAATATGCCTCGAGTTTATGATAACGTATGCCGTATTCTCATAATTACGTAAACCTCAGTTGGATTTCACGAAATTTAATTCGCATACTGCGCATTACTATAAATAAGGTTTTATTAACACTTTCTAGATTGCGAGCATTTTGCCGGGAGCTACAAGAATTTGCATATAAATGTGAATTACTAGAACTGGGTCATGTAAGGTAGGTTCAACTGTATTTAGTTTCCCGAAAATATTTCCTATTCACTATTGCCTCTAATGCATCTAATTCATTTATCATGAATGAACTTACCAATTTCCGTTACTCTTCCTAGAAATACCATTTGTTCTCCCTTCGATTATTTTTCCTGAAACAGGTTCATTACTAGTTTTGTGTGTCCAGTTCACACTCCCCAATGTTTATTAATATCCAAGTATCGCAAATTTTCCGTTTTCGCAACATACAACCTAACAAAACATTTCACACACTTCTTACTCATGCGTGCACATGTTTTTTTTTTTTTTTTTTTTTTTTTTTTTTTCCCTCCACTGTGCACCTACAGCACCGCCTTATTTCGTATTCTTTAAGTTTGTCTCCTTTGCCCTTCTTTTGATAACCGAAGTTTTTTTGTGTTTTTTTTGTGTTTTTTTGTTTTTTTTGTTTTTTTGTTTTTTTTTTCTTTTTTTCTTTTCCTGTTTAACTTAATTCCGTACATCTCTCCACCACTATTTTAGAATTGTTTTGTCTAAATATGTTATTATTTATGGAGAATCGAGTCAGTATTGCCAGCCGACAAGATGAGATTGAAAAACAATCTATAATCTTACGACATAAAATAGGGAAGGTAAGGCTAGGTTAAGTTAGATTAGATTAGGTTAGGCTGTTAGGTTAGGTAAAGTTAGGTTAAGGTTAAATTATATAAACACTGCGCACTGCTACCTATGTAAATATATTGTAACTAACTTCCCCACAAGAAAGGGGTGAAGTTGAGGAACCACAAGAAGGTGGTGAACTACAGACACTTTTTCTGATGAAATCTAATTTCCGGAGAGTTCTTTGGTGTTTGAGAAACTTTTATACTTAATTGAAGCGACGGAAGTGGTATATTTTAACTTTATCTGAAGCAACAACTTCAGAACATTTTCCCAAACATGTATGGTGTCCCAAGTCTCCCCTCGCCCGGTGCTTCAGTCTTTCCTTACACATAGTTCACGTAAATAAAGAGTGCAGAAAAGAAATGTCATTACATCTAGGGCATCTTGGAGTGGAAAGTAACAATATCAGTCCAAACTTCCGATAGAGACGTTAGAAGTACTTTCAACAAAGTTTGTACACTAGCTAGCTGTACATGGGCAAATGCTCTCATAAACCTACCGCTTCGAACCTAAGTTTTAAGTTTGCTCTGGACAAATAAGAATGACTTTCGGCAATTCTATTCCCAATTTTTTAATTTCGATAAAAGCTTTATCGGTTGAAAGGAGTGCATATGTAATTTTAGGAGAAGATTTTATACAAAGATACACAATATTTATAGTACCATTTTAGTATTTGAGGACTTAAACAAACAGAAAATATACCTTTGTTACATTAATCTTGACTGCAATTCCTTTGCTAATCAGGAGAAGAGGAGGAAAACGAGTCCAGCGATTGAACAAGTACTGAGTGTTCTGTATGTAGTGATGCCCAACCTTATGCGAGTGAAGCGAGAGCCGATTTGTCTGGGAACAAAGAATACATAGGGGGACACCTCGTACACCACGAACTACCGATATATCATCTCTTTTCAGAAGGAATAGATGAAGGCAAAAAATCATAGGATGTTGCAGGCCACATAGACGAGTAGAAGACGTAACATTTTCTGACTCGAAGACCCGGCCACACCCGGAGGCACCCAGAGTGGTCGAGAAATGACCCATATAACTTAGGCAGAAGTCTAGTATCCACTAGGAATACACTTTTTTTTTATTAACCATCTGTCCAATACTGTGAAACCTGCAATCACACCTCAAAAATAAGGGAAAGGGATGAGAGAGAGGAAATACCGAAAAAAAAAATCACCTCAGCCTTCGCGTACCAATCAGAAAAAATCGCGAAAAACCCAAAGTCAGGCAGGCGGTAGCGTTTATTAAACCCGAAACCTTCCAGACAAGAATAAAATGTTTTTGTTAGTTAACAACATAAATGTATTGGTGAGCATTAAATCACCTCCCGGCTTAAATATCACAAAACAGTATTTCCAATTGTAAAGTTGGCAATACTTCAGTATAGTGTAATGTCCAATTTAAATTCTTGAGAGCTGTCATTAAATTGTTTCCTTATAGCATATTTCAGACTGAGTTAAAAAAAAAAAGTAAAAATGTAACTGCTTAAACAGTAGCTACAACAATTTTAAGCGTTACACGAAAATATCAACGAGTTAAAGACTTACAGTTGTAGAGAAAAAATGTCAGACATTTCAATTCTCGGACAGTGTGCTATGTTAACCAAATATTCTCGGAAGGTCTGCTTGTCTGTCTGTCTGCCTGTCCTGAGAGAGCAACGTGTCCCTTTCATTAATTGCGTTGCTTGTCTGCTTCGTTGATATGCACGAGCTTACGTTTCCTGATGTTAGATATATGTATGCCCCTGAACTGCGCCGGAAATTCGGTCTTACTGACGCCTCATACTCCTGCTTTTTAACAGAAATCTGATGTATTACATTCACGTGAACATTCCTTAACCATTCTTTAAGAAGCTTGTTCTTCCATCTCCTTACTGTTAAATGAGATAAACGTATAAGAACTGGTTTTAATTTCCCTGTAGGTACAATGGAATTGTGGGATAGGCGATAGTCAAATCCTTTAAAAGCTGCTCGCTAACTCATAGCTTTGAAATTTCATTCTGTTTATGTGACCAGGAAAAGATAGAAAGAAAAAAAATCCCACTTTCTGTTTGAGAAAAGTATAAGTGTTTTACAACGCAAACCAATAATACGGAATATCTCGGAAACTCCACAACTCATCCAGAATGAGGAGAACTTCGAAGACTATTCTAAAAAATTCAAGATATATGTACATTTATTTATTGGTGATGAGAATATCTTAAACATATGGTATTTTAATCAAAATCGTTAGAGTCATTTTTATTTTCTCTACTGGTAAGTAGGGGAAGTATTGTATTCCACCCAAAAATTCGATGTCGAGATTTCAGCGGAAATATGTTTCGAGAACCCCTCAATCAAAAAAAAAAAAAAAAAAAAAAAAAAAAAAAAAAAAACATTTTTAGAAAAAGGTCGTGTGTGTGTCTGTGGACAGCATAATTGAAAAACAAAACGCCGGTTAAAAACCAAAGATGGTATTTAAGTTAAATATGTTTCAAGGATATGGCACAAAGATTTTGAAGAAAATAGCCCCACCCTAAACTACCCTTTACATGGAACATTTTTCGAAAATTTTGATTTTCTTGAAAATGGCTCTAACGATTTTGATTACAATTCCATTTGTTTAAGATATTTGTGTGACTAATGAAATGTATATTTTGAATTTTCTGGCTATAGTCTATGCAGTCCTGTTTACTCCGGATAACTTTTGAATAAGCCATGAACAGTAGGAAATAGACAAAATCTTAGCATACAAAAACTGTAGATCTCGCTAAAACACACAATTTGTATCTGAATAATTTTTTTTGTAGAGTGAACCATTTCGGAGATATTCTTTATTATATGTTAAGTGTGCAAAGAGAACAGGATCTCAAAACTTTAAAATATTTGACTATCGTTCAAAGCCTACTGTATTCTAATATTCCCCTTGCACCTAAAAGGAAATAAGCAATAAGATAATTTGTACAAATGCTTATCTCAACTAAAGCAAAGATATAGTAATAAGAGTTTGTAAGAATGGTTAGTACAAGAGTAGAGAAAGTCATTTGAGTGCAACACATCAAATTTTTTTTTTCTATGCGCTTCTCTTTTAGTAACACATTCAGATGTCCTTAACTCGTCCTGCAACACAAATTCATACAATTTTCTCTGTCATTGGAACAGAAATGCAACTATTGTATTCACACAGTTTTCTCTATTCCCTTTTCTTCCTGTGGTTTATGGTTGTTGAACAGTGCTTTTGCATAGTGTCTTCCCTATGATTTTATTTGTGTAGTTTATTTTTTGTTCTTTATAGCGTCCCAAGGGTTTTAATTAAATCTCTGTTCCAGTGAATTAAGTGATATTTTTAATGTCTCCAAAGAAACACAAGGGTGTTGAATAAGTGCTACCTAAGCCTACGAGTTGTAGGAATATAACACCAAACCATGGGCAACGCCGGGTATTTACCGCTTTATTTCTGCCAAACAGCGAACTCACTTGAAATTCAATATGTATGTACTCAGCATTTTAGTTTATTGCTTTTCACTATTCGTAACAACAGCCAATAGAAAGTTGCTGCATGTTATATTATACTGCAACAGCAACTAGCAGATAAAGGGTATTATATTAGCTGCAGTTTTCTTTTCTAGGCGCCTCCCAAGCTTGTAATTTGTATAGCTAGGCTATTGTTCCCCTAGCACAATTACTGACCTCATTTTCAAATGCTCGCATTAGAGCTTCTCCAGCCGTAAGAGGGCATGTGGTAATATTGGGTCAGGGACGGAAGCTTTTACTTTAAAGGCGTGGTGCTTTTAATCCGAACTCATGCTGCTGTTTTGAAGGGAATTTCTAAGAGCCTAAAGTAAAAGCAGGAGAAAAGAGACAGAGAAAATTCGATAACGAGAATGAATGGTCAACATTTGTTACGTGCTCCGCATTCCTTGGGTCCAAACCTGAAAATAAACAACGAAATTAAAAAAGAAAGGACGGCGGATAGGAAATTGGAAGAAACAAAAAACCAAGCAGGAATTGCGCTAGTATTGATTGCTCAAATGTGTCCCTTGGAGCTCTTAATTGCAAAAGGGACGTTGTAGATAAACCCAGGTACTTCGCGCTAAATTAGATTCTATGGATGAAAGTGAAAATATGTCGTTATGGAAATGTGATAAAATATAAAATGCGTTATATGCGATAGCAATATGTATCCAGGGAATATTGCAGTGATCACAGGACTGTGATGTTAATGTGTTTTTACTCTTTGTTCACAAGCTGTAGAGTTGAACACAAGTTGTGGCCGAATTCCCTTGTCAGACTTGTATAATCAAACTCCAAATGCAGGTACGAAATGCTATTCGCATTCAATATACGCTTTTAAGTAAATATTAGAAACATAAGCATTGGATGAGCAGTTACCTAAGAGTTTATGCTAGCGGCTGATAAAGGCACAATTCCAAAAAATATCAGATTTGTCATTAAAAACAACAACATGCGTAGCCCGCTCACCTCTCTGGATACCTTGAGCGACCTTCATTTTTTTACCGGCTAAATCAGCGATGTCCAACCCTATCTCTTTGCAGAAAAGTAGTTCATGAAGCTGTTGTGTAATCTAACTCGGTGTTTCACTGAAAATCAGTTTAAAAGTTTTCCTCTAAAATTGCCTTTAAGATATTTGAAAGTTCTAGTTGATTTAAAAGCCAGTCTTGTACGTAGGAAAACATATTTGTAAACTGTCAATATATTTCTTTCGTGACGAGTTTGACAGGAGCATACAGCATCTGAAATGCCATTTGACAGCTGCTGAACTACGGCAGTTAAGTGTTAGCGAAGGGCTTTTAAGAAATTGCGTTGGTTATTTGGTGCTTTCTACTGGAAGTGCATAAGATTAAGGCCCATTCACAATGAAGATATAACCTTAACATAACGCAGGCGAAACTCGGCATGGCTTTCTACCTATAGATCCGTAAATTGCGGAAATCTTCTGAGGGTACAAGTTTCAAACTGAATAACAAGACAATTCTCCTCCTCCTAAGGTTTGGGTTTAACCCGTTCTGAATCAAAGGTACCTCTAGTCTTGAAAGTGATATTTCTATCTACTTCTCGGGTGTCCTGTAGAGGTATGAACATTATCAAACTCAAAGCAACGTTTTGGTAATTTGATCTGTCTGTCTCCAAGATGTTCAAGCTTTAGTGCATAGATGGGGAGAACCGACACATTGTGTCACTTCCCCTGCATCGTAGTTTTAACCCCTTCCACTGCCTCACAACGATTACTACCAGGTCACGTGGTAACGCGGTAACCAGGCTTTCCGAGTAGTAATCGCGAGTTCTGTGCAATGTCAACATTCCTGATCTTCCGCTTCATGCGGTTGCCAACCTATGTCCACAAATTTAGTCCACAGACACTTGGAATCGAGTTATTTAATATAACTTTGTGGCTAAACGATTATTTGGCAACAAATGGAAAAGACATGAATAACTCGTATTTTAAAGCTCTGCCCCTCTATGCTAATTACAGAAGTAAACGATAAAGGAGTAATGTTATACTGGGAATCAAACATTTCACCAATTATATTTTTTATTAATGCAACCAACCCATAGGGGAAAATGATAGAGGAAGTAAAGTTTCAGCTTAACGTCAACCTTGTATAAACCGTCACAGCAATCGCCTACCATCCAGAGAAAACTATATAAAACCAAGGTCAGTGACAAGGTAGCAACCATGAGCATCAATGCACCATTGTAACATTCCTCTCGTTCCTCTGATCTATGCTGTTGTTTGTGCACTGTACATAAACGGAACAAGCCAACATAGAATATGCGTAGAGATGGAATGGGGGCGGGTGGGAAAGTTTTGGTGAGTGATGTTTGTGTTTCTACTACTGTTTGGCCAAGGGAGCCATTGTACGTTTCGATGCACATGTATGTAAACCTCGTCGCTTCAAATGCAAACTCGGTATGGCTTAAACGGAGGCACTCCTAGGATTATATTTGTAGGAGCAAAGCCGAGCTTTTAATAGTCCACTGTATAACATGACTGCATTAAAACAACGATTTTACTTTCTTTACTATATTTTCATAGGTAGAGAAGGTATTGGCATTTCAACCAAAAATTCTATATTGAGATTTCACCGCAAATACATTTGTTGACGTCCCCTGAATCTGAAACCCCCATTTTTTAAAAAAAATATCCATGAATGTATGTGTGCACTCACATGACTTTCTCTACTCTTATACTAGCTATTCTGGCAAACTCTTATTCCTATATCCTCGTGTTAGTTGAGATAAACATTTGCAGAAATTATCTTATTGCTTATTTCCTTTAGGTGCGAGGGAAATAAGGGAATACAGTAGACTTTAGGCGATAGTCAAATCTTTTAAAGCTTTCAAATTCCGTTCTCTTTGCACGGTTAACATAAAAAATTGAATATGTTCCATTTGGCAGAAGTATAAGTTCTCCAAAACTCCCACAAATAACAAGGCATATCTCCGAAATGGTTCACTCTACAAAAAAGTTTATTTGGTCATAACTGTGTATTTTAGAAAACTCTACATGTTTTGTATAGTGAGATTTGGTCTATCTCTTACGATTTACCAGTTATGCAAAAGTCAGAGTAAATATGACTACAGGGACTATAGCCAGAAAATTCAAGATATACACTTCATTTGTCATAAAAATATCGTAAACATATGGTATTTTAATGAAAGTCGTTAGAGCCATTTTCAATAACATCAAAATTTTCGAAAAATGTTTCATGTAAAGGTTAGTTAAGGGTGAAGCAATTTTCTTCAAAATCATCGTGTCGCAGCGTTGAAAGACATTAAACTTAAATGGCAACTTTGGTTTTTAACCGACTTTTCGATTTTGAGTTATGCTGTCCACAGGTTGACTGACGCACGCACGCACCCCCCCCCCCCCCCCCCACACACACACACACAGATACACACTGGCCTTTATATTGTACACATTTCTGGAAGAATGCTTTTCTCTTATGAAACAAGAAGGAAGAATGTACGTGAGAAATGAATCGTAAAGGAAATGGGATCAATGAAGTCATCGTACAACAGAGAAAAGTCCAAGGGAAGCAATTTCTTAGATAAAGCACTTCAAACTTTTGTGGCCAGGGATTGAGATAACAGATGGGTTCACTGCAATGCCCTGAATTCAAAATGACGACAGCTGAATGGTTTCCCTAGTGCAAAATGTGCTTCTTCATGAATAGCTATACTGGATCAGGACTGAAAATTTATGTTCAAAGTTACCTAAAAACAACTTTTCTGTTTTTATAATACTAATATAGATTTATTGTAATATTGCTTTTACCTTCGACTCTTATCTTCATATGTGTGTGTCCTTACTTTTGTCTTTTTCTTAGACAGCCCTGGCTTCACTATACCTCATTATATGCACTAATAGTACTGGTTTTGGGGGGACACCCAGGTTCGACTCCCGCTGCTTGCATGGGCATTTTCTCCCGCTAGGAGACCTGTTCCATGGTGATCTCAGCATCGTTAGTTCCCCGAGGGGCCAAATGAAGAGGTACTTGATTGAGTAACGTCCGTAGAACCGCTCAGAAGGGAGCGAGGCACTGACCACGCCCCACCTCCAGTACTGCATCCCACTCATGACGCCTGTGGTGGCAGAGGTGAGTGGCCGCGCGGTAAGGCCTTGCTCCGAAAAGAACTAGTTCGCCGCGGGGTTAGTTTTAGATCATGGTTTTACAGCCTTATGATTATTTTTTCACTGCATATTTCTAGTATTTATTCTTATACATATTTACAACTTGAAACCTCAGCCTACAGTTCTTTAACTCCCTTAGATTAAAGCTCTTAACAAACACATAAATTCCTTCAAATCTTTCTATACTATTTCTACATAATTGGTCATTGTTCTCCTCAAGACCTCATTGTTACCTTGAGGTCTATGCGCTAGCGTTCTAAAATTTTGTACTCAAGCAGGAGATGGTTTAGGCTTTGGTTAGGTAGCTATAGGGGCATGCTTTATAGTATATTATTGGCGCTGATATATCCTTATTAAATCTTAGTTGTGTATCTTGTGTTACATTTTTAAACGTTCGCTTGACTACTCCACAGATTTCCGATTTTTTTTTTAAACCTAATCTTGATCTAAGTTATATCGCAGCCAAGAAACTGAGAACTCTCTGCGGTCGAGTGCTCAGCGTTCTGATTTCTCAACCCAGAGTTCCCGGGTTTGATTCCTGACAGGGGTTGGGAATTTTTCTTTAACCAGAATAATTCCCTATCCATCACAGAGTCTGGAAATATGTCTGAGCGAAAGTGTTTAATGTAAAATGACAAAGTCAGCATTAAGAAACCCTACAGTTCAGCGAGTAGTAACATCAATTGTTTCTCAAGTTAAAGCCCCTGTTATGGCCAAGGATGTTAAACCGGGCTCGACAACAGAAACAAAGAAGGTTACTAGGAAGTTCTAATCTGTTATCGTACAACACAGTTTTACTTCTTATGAGCACCTTCTCTGGAATAAGTTTCTTTTATAGTAATCATACAAGTTTCTATGTTAGATTTTTTTTATGTTTTATTCAAATGATATTTCTCCTCTTCCAGCCTATTTTCTTTGTGAAAAAATAAGGGTATATCATTCGCAAACAGAAGGGAGATTAATGTTCTACTTTGTCTTAGTGTAATTTCCTGATGAAGCATTTCTTTCCATTCTTGTATATTTTCATCTATATACTTCCCACCTAGTTCATTTATAATTTTATATCCTTTTATACGTTTTGCGTAACTTTAATTAAAATAATGGGTATTCTTTTTATACAGTGTGTGTCATAACCTTGGGAGATACACTTTATAGAACCTCATTTGTAAGTCAATAAATCTCAAATCCATTGTTTCTTTGATAATGTCACTTAATATTTTCACTCTCTAAATAATAATTCAGTTTCGATTTTATACATTAGAATTATTAGCCTATGTTCGTATAACTTATGCATTTATTTATTTGCCTTTTTAAAAAAAATAGGTATAAATTTAGCTATTTCCATTCATTTTGTCATTGTCCTCTAACATGTATTTAGTAGATGAAGTAATCGCAAGAGAACATTAAACACATTTATAGAAAAGCATACATATATCATTTTAATTGCCATGCCTTGGATATTTTAACACAAAATAATTTCAGTGACCTTAAAAATGCTTCTTAAAAGCTTGTACAGTAAACAAATTAATTACAATTTGTCATTAAATGGAACTTATTCGGTTCCTCAGGTTGGTGCGAGATAATGGAGAGGATTTAAGTAATTCTCAAATGTAGCGTTAACAAAACGCTCATTCGATTTCAACTCAAGTTTTGCTACCAGATCTCTAGTCTCTAGAGACACCTCAGGTGGTGTTGAATTCACAGCAATTTCAGAGAAGCTAACAGCCAAGTTGCCCCTATTTAATTTCCCTTTGGGATTTCTTACAAAAGCTTAGGAAAGGAATCTACGCTGGTTTTGCTGTTTTTCGTTAATTTTAGTGATCACAACGTAATGCAGGTTCTGTATTGCATTTAATTAGAGCAATAAAATATGAACCCATTTTACTGAACCAAATTCACTGCAGAAGTAGTAACTAGTAATCATTACTGAGGTACTTGTCATATACACTACAGTTCAAAAATGTCTTAAAATCCTTGGTTTCCTTAGATAGGAAGTATTGTGACACAACTCAAAGCTAATTTTATATGTTGAATATACAACGTGGTCCCTATAAAGTGTTACAGGTGGATATCTCTTAAACGAACAGAAAAAGTGAAGTGCAAAGAATTCCAAATTGTATGGGAGCTTCCAAACTGTAATATGAAAAATATATTAATGAGGACTCTAATGGGGCTCATAGGGCCCAACCTCAGAATTTCTGGTTTTCCACAATAAACTAACCAACTTTTAATGAAACATTTTTCTAAAATAAATTGTTGAGCTTTACTATAGGATCTTTTCTTTCACGTACCTATAAATTAATAGAAAATAGTACTAAACAAATAAGTAAATAATTACTGTGGTGATTACTTTAAATAACTATATTAAATGCCCGAAGTTGTCTACATTAACATCTAAAGATTTGGCAATTCTTTTGGAAATGTTTCCCTAATGTTAACAACATACAGGGATTAATAAGGCGACAAGGTTCAGGTATTTTCAACATGACTTTCCGTTTTGAGTATCCCCATAAAAAGTACTCCAAGGGTGAACGAGAAGGCCAAATGGCATATCAAGTACGTCCAATCCACCTATCACCAAATTTCTCACTTGGAAGTTGACGTGTGCTTACTGCAAAATGTGGTGTTGCACCATCCTGCTGATACTACATACCTCTTTTCATACTGAAGCACACGGTTTCCAAAATGGAGGTAATTCATGGTTGAGAAAATAAAAATATGATTCACCAGGAGCAGAAATGCCATCCTCACTGTATTTGTTATTTGCATCAAGAGCTCACACAGGTTTTCAGCCACAAGTTTGTTTTTTGCGAGAGGTTATCTAATGCCCTTGTTGAGAATGGTTCATTCTTGGCAAACATATTTTCCGATGAAGCAACATTCTCACATACTGGACAACTTAATAGACAATGTGCATTATCGGACATCTGAAAACACCAAATGGATTAGAACTGTGCCCTTTCACCATCGTTAAATTTTCACTAATGTTTGTTGTGAAATTCTTAACCTTGTCATCGGCCCTTACTTCTTTGAAGACACTATTACTGATTACGACCGCCTCCGTAGCGCAGTTGGTAACGCGCCTGCCTCTTGCGTGGAAGACCCGGGTTCGATCCCCCTACCAGCATGGGAATTTTATTCCCTCTGGGAGTTCTGGCACGGGGTGCACTCAGCCTCGTTAGATCTCGGGGGGGGGGGCTAATTTTATTGAGGAGCTACTTGATGGAGAACTAGCGGCCCCAGATCGAGAAGGCCGTATAACTCGCCGGGAGGGATAGGGACGCTGACCACGTCCCACCCCCAGTACTGCACCCCACCAATGACGTCGGTAGTAGGAAGAGTGAAGGGGAAACTACAGAAAAACGCAAGTCCGAGTGAGCTGTCACGGAGAATCGAACCCGGAGCCTACGTACAGGTAGCCGCGGCGCCACCTCCCTAGGTTTTCTACCTGCTTACTGCGTACATGGTAGAGAAACTAACAGGTATAACACCGTAAAGGACAAAGTAAATACGAAGCAGGAAAGAAGTAAAGAGTAAAAGGGGGCAACAGTTCTAATTTCCACTCTTTTGTTTAAGAAGAAACAGAAAGAAACCGGAAGAAAGGATAAGTTTCTTTTCTTTTCTTTTCTTTTCTTTTCTATTTTCCTTTCTTGGCAGAATCAAAGCACTTTGCTGTCTCTGGAAGAAGTGTAAGGGAGCCCTTAGGGCAAATCTCCTTTTCGGCGATACTCTCTGGATCTGAAGCGGCCAGTCGAGGACTACAGAGGGAATAGTGAAGAACTTCGCACCAGTTTCTAATTTCCTCTCAGCTATTCGCAATCCCCTTCATAACTTCGCTTTGACCCATTTAGGAGACACCCTAGGTTCATGAAGGACCAGACGTTAGGTCAGCGGTGCGACTGCAAATAAAAGTCCAGAATGTTCCGGATGATTGGCTTCGAAATTTATGGCAAACGTGATCCTGAAAAATGATCATACAGCAAATGTCTGCCCAGACTTTCCACTCCCCTCAGTTCGTCTTTGAAACGCTGCATTGGCACGTTTGCCAGATGTTGAAGACATTACCATTTAATAGGGAAGATAGATAATATATTTATTCTGTCAAATTACTGAAGTTATTACACAAACACGTAGTATATGGCTCATTAACATACTATTTAGGAAATTAAAAAATCTGATGTGTTGCATTCATGTGAATTTCTCTACTCATTCTTCAACAAACTATTCTTAAAAAAGCTTATTATTTTATCTACTTCACGTTAATCGAGTAAAACATGGGTGCAAATGCGTTTTTTTAATATATATTTCAGTGCAGGAACAATGAAAATAGAATCATACAGTAGGCCCTAAGCGATAGTTAAACCTTAAAGAAATTCCGTTATCTTTGCATGGCACAGAGGGAGGAAGACGTTGAGAAAAGTGTAAGTATATTAATTATACATTATACCAATTTCTGAAAGGGATTTGGTTCTCATCCAGCACGAAACTAAGGTACAAGTATCTTGAACGTCAACAATTCCCACCTCAAAAATCTGATGTTTTATTTGACATGGCTTACTCTATAAACTACGGTTTATTATTACTTTTTCTACTACAAGGTGAACTATTGTATTCCACCCAAAATTCTACACCAAGATTTCACCGGAAATACAGGTTATTTTCTGACTCCCTGAATCCAAAAAAAGCTGTGAATGTGTGTGTGTGCGTATATGTGTATGTGTGTGTGCGTGCGTATGCGTGTGTGTGCGTATGCGTGTGTGCGTGCGTGTGCGTGCGTGTGTGTGTCCGTGCGTATGTGTGTGTGTGTGTGTGTTTGAAAAGCATAACAAAAACGAAAAGTCGGTTAAATATCAATCTTGGTATCAAAGTTCAGCATCTGCCAAGGATACGACACGAGGATTTTGAACAAATCCCCCACCTCAGATTATGCTTTAGATTGAAAAGCTTTATTTTCGTAAAAATGGCTTTAACCATTTTGAATAAAATACCATATGTTTAAAATAGTTTTATGACAAAAGAAATGTATATCTTGAATCTTCTGGGAATGTCCTCCGAAGTCCTCTTTATTCTGGTATACCATAAAAGATCAGACAAAATATTACTGCACAAAATTTGTCAATACATTTTTTTCAAGGAGTTAACCATTTCCTAGATATTCCTTGTTACTGGTTTGAATTTTGCAATACTTACACTTCACACTTTTCTGAAATGGAAAGTCATTCGCTTTTTCATGCCCTAGACATGCAGAGAAAGTGAAATGTCAAAACCCTCATATAGCAACCGGCTGTTAAAACGGTCACTTAGGCCCACTGTATTCCCATATTCCAGTTGTACATGTAAAAAGTATGTAATAAAACCAAAGGTCTATTTCGATTAACGTCAAGTAAATAGAAGAATAAGCGTTTCTAGAAATTGTTTGTAAAATAGTGGGTAGAGAAAGCCATATGAGTGAATACATCAGATTATTTTATCTGTTCTATCTATTGTTGCAAAAGTTTTATTTCTATAATTAATTTTAACCGAGAAAAACGTTTGGAGAAATACTTCCATGACATACATTGTTGTAAAGGTGAGAGTGAAGCAACAGTGAAATATTTAAAAAAGGATTACTTTATGTTACTCTTGAATGAATTCCACATTCATTTCCTGACATCGCAAGAAATAGCTCGGTTACAGCACTTTTAAAAGAACTGAATTTGAATATGGGTGTCTTGGAAATGGCTGATGCCACAAAAGTTATTTGAAGAAAAACATTTTTTGTGTTGTACAGTTTTTGTTCTATCTCCTATGATTTAGTAATAAAAACCAAGAATGTCAATAAAATCTGCAACTTTATCGTTCTGTTGAGAGAGTGACCTTGGTGAGGCTTACATCTGCGAACGTTAGATCCAAAGGAGCATCTCTGGCCCTTAAATCACCGAGAGCTACTCCCTAAATAACAATTACGATATTAATGACTAGATAATGCAGCTTGTTTGCCGTCCCTTGTAGCTATCTAGTAATAGTCTGGCGGATGTAATACACCAGATATTCACAACGCAACACTACAATCAAAGTGCTGTTCTACCCCATAACTGCGTGTTGTGGGGCAATATTGCTTTTGATGTCATGGAAATGAAATTGTGTCGACCTCTGCTCTGATATTGTTCAATTTTCACTGCTAAGCTGAAAACTTTCAGTAATATGCATTCACATATGCATGCAAATCACACTGCTCAGATATACTTTCGCAGATTAAAAAGGCTTTTGCGTCGACAATAGTACAGTATTGGTTGTACTGTGTTTTTCCTTTATGCTTTTTGTTCCCTAGAAATATTTTGGACAATTTTGGAATACAGTGGGAACACATCATAACCGTTCTTCATATTCATCACTTACAGTCAATATTTAATGTATTCAGATGGCCAGCTTTATCTCTAGTTTTATAAGCACATTATAATGGATTACTATGGAAGCAAGATCCATATAGTATTTTAAACTAAACTTTAGTTTTCAGTTTTCACCAGGACAGATACGTTTCTGATAATATACAGTCAGAAATGAATAGTTTAAACAAAAAATTTGATATAAACATATTTCAGAGTGATTACTTTACTTATTGGCTGTCAAATAATTACCGTGATATCAACAATAAATTTGTATAATATTAATACATTTTTCCATTTATTTTAATGTTATAATTATAAAAATAACTACTTACAAAATTCAGTTTTCTATTTCGTACACTTCAATACTTTAGTGATATTGTTTTAAATGATATATTCATTGTAATGCTTTATGGTACACGATACGTTTTGTTTGATTACCTGGCAAGTAAACAAACAAAGCTGGTGGTTTTCCAACATGGGAACAGGCAACATACAATTGACCATGAGTGAAACATGGGTTTTCAAGAAACGAACACTCAATGATTGTTCCTGGAATTTATTTATGGTCATAGCGAAAGCAAGCCGCACTGGAAACTGCAGTAGTTTAAATTCAAATGGTATGTCAGTGAAATCATTGGGATGCGTGGTATCAAAATGTCTTCTCCTTTATACTTTCCGTTCAGAGGGCAGAGGGCGTAGCAGCCCTTGATTAAAAGCGTCGTGCATCAGGCGATTGGGCGCGGCCATGCCTATTTGATAATACTTTGACATCAAGCACATGTCCTCAATTGAAATTAACGCCTCTTTGTAAATTTAGATTTCTCGTTCTAATGCGAATTTGAAGCAAGATATCATCAGACATATTATCTTTGTATTTGATCCATAAATCAATTGGTTTTGATGGGAAGCACGTTGACATAATTATAGAAAACAATGTTCGTATTCGATGAGCTTGTAAAGAA
The DNA here is from genome assembly GCA_030765045.1 of Tenodera sinensis. Classification (NCBI taxonomy): domain Eukaryota; kingdom Metazoa; phylum Arthropoda; class Insecta; order Mantodea; family Mantidae; genus Tenodera; species Tenodera sinensis. The sequence goes on along the minus strand of CM060970.1, from coordinate 81,302,007 downwards.
ATTACAGCATCATTGATAGTTTGATTCCAATGAGCGTCATTTTCTAACAGTTGCAAACATTGTCAGGCTTCTCTGTAAGAGCCATACAATTCACCATGAACAGTTCGTAAATGTTAGAAAGTTGTTGGGCCTTGAACATTGACTAATAGCACTCGCAAATAAAAATGCAAGATTATTAGTTGAATGACGCGCTGCACAGTTTTGTGATATCCGAAATCTTTCAATTTAATTTCGCTCTTCACAGCGAGTTCCTCAACCCAAATTGCTCCGCCCGTGTCTTATAGGCGGCATAGTCTTGAACTGAATACGAATGAAAACACACAAAATAAACCATTCAACCAAAGATAAATCGAGGAGCTTGTTTCCCGATTGAGAAACTAAGATCTAAAAACAATCAAGAAAATAACACTAATAGAAAATCTACTGAAAAACTGTCAAAGTCAAACTGTATATTGTAGAAGCAGAAAGTGTCAAATCTACGGAGGCATTCAAGTAGTTTATGTTAATTTTAACATTGCGTTCATAATTATGACGTTACTAATTACTGGGTCGGGTTTGAACACACGACCTTGACATCAGTAAACCGCGCCTAACCAGTCACTAAGATCCACGCATGGCCTGCTCGAACTCCTGATTTGAATCCAATACATCTTCGTCTGGAAGCATTTGGAGTCACTATTTTTGCGACCCATGTACCGGATATTGACACTCCAAAAGCGTATCCACATTGGATTTTACCAAATATGCAACACTTCAGGAATTTGCAACAGAGTACGCAGTGGCATGGAACGTAGGTTTGGGGAATGTATCAAAGCTCGAGGGAGCCACTTCGAGCAATATTTGTAATCTTCAATTTTGTCTTGTAACTCAGCAATAAAACTATTTTCAACCCATGTTCACATGAACTTTTTTACCGTTTTGATGTTGGTAGGGCGTTCCCAAAATATTTGACACCAATAAAGATACGCCCTGTATAATAAATAGAATGTCAATAGAAATAAAGCAAAAATTTTTAAGACCTTTCTACATAACAAACCCTAAGAGAGGGAGAGATCAAAATTTTTATTTCACATTTGCATTTCACAGGTCTCTACTTAACGCGGTGGTAGCACTGCTACTTACCAAGCGGAACACCTGGTTTTGATTCCTGGTACTGGCGTGGGGATTTTCTCTCGTTGGGAGACCTGGTACGGGGTGCACTCAGCCTCGTTATGTGCCTGAAGCACCAGTGGCCCCTGTTTGCGAAGACCAGAAGCACTAGCCACGTCCCAACCCCAGTACTGAACCCCATTCATGACACCTGCGGCAGGCAGAGGCGGGTAACGCAGTGGCCCTGCGATAGACCTTGGCCCAGAAAGGGCTGTTGTGCCGCGGGATTAGGTAGTGAATAGTTAGTGAACAGTCATGAATGTTAAACTTTTACTTGGTAAAATTGTTCCATGTGTATTTATTGTTTACAAATCTAAGTATATTATAAATAATAACGCACAGCTGCAGCTAATATATGTATTTTCTGATGCAATCTAGCTCCCCAAGTCCTTTAGGTCTTTTATGTTAATACATTTCACAATTTTATTGTAACGCGGCACCACCTTCCTTTGCATAAGACGTAGACCGGTGAGGGGTGAGTGGCAATGGATTGACTTTCATAAAACTTTATAAACTGGTATACTTTACAGTACAGACAAAGGTTTACTTCACAAAATGATATAACAAAAGATACAAGTCATATAAAGTATAACGTTTGTGCCATAAACCACTTCCGAGATATTCTTTGCTTTTTGTCGATACTTTTACGTCATGTTTTTTCTTGATATTGTAAAGAGGGATATTTCAGACCCAGCATACATGTTTTTTCAGCATTCTGTAACTCTTGTTTGCCTATAACGAGGATCTAATGCAGGCATGCCAATTTCTCCCGCCAATATGTGTTGCGTGTGGTAAGACTTTACGGCGACATAATGCTAAGAAAACAGAAGCTCCTTGAAGGGTAAGCAAACCGAAGAACAAAACACGACGATGTATTAATATCTCGTTTCATTAGCACCATTGGTCTACTGAAATCATTTCTGCAATCTCGAATAACATGCATATATTCGAAAAAATAGTCTTGTAAAATGAGTGAGTACAAAACATAGTAATCAAGTATATCCTACAGAGGAAGTTGGGGATGTAGAACATAGTATTTTATCGGTAGTAACTGTAATAGGTGCCTCATTATTGCATTGTACCAAGACTAATTTTATTTTAAATATTACCAATAACTTCCATCCAAAAATAAAATATACAATTCTGATGATAGACCAGAACTATTCTTGTCCAGTGAAATGTTTAATAAATATTCTCGTTCGAGCCGCAATAGTTCTCATGTGCAAAGACCATCAAACTTAATAATTACGAAAAAAACAATGAAGCAAAATGTTTTAGAACCACGCCCTGATTAGTTATTTGACAACACATCTTTAGATATTCTATTATGTTTCTATAAAACGTGAGGATTCAGTTCGCGAATTAACGCGGAACACAATAACATTGTCGAAACATACAAGTAACTATGTTTTCCGCGTTTAAAATAATTTGGAATGAACGTTCCATTGAGACAGAAATGCTCCTGGCAGCGGCAGCAGTCCTACCAAAATGTAAGAGAAAATAATAAGTGGAGACCTTAGAGAGAAATAAATGGAAAAGATAAGCATTTGGGAGCAAAAAGAAGCTTTCTATGCTCCAGAAAAGAAAAGAGAACAAGAACTTCAGTGGTGCACAGAGGCAAAAAGATAAGAAATCTAGTGGAATTTAATGAAATTGGTATAGGAAGAGGGGAGTAAGTAAAACGAAGTGGAGTTTCTTCGCAAAGCAAGCGCTAACAAGTGCCTGAAAATGGGAAAATATCATCAAGAAGAGCTTTGGGCAGTACCGCAAATATTATTGTCTAAGATATTAGAGAAGATGTGCAAAAGTACTCTGTTTCTAGCTCTCAAAATAATTCTCAAACATTTAGCATTAGAAGATTAACACACATATTTGGTGTGTAGAGAAATGTTCGCTGCAAAGAATATAGGAATTATGAAGACTCTCTGGATATGAATTACAACGAGGTACTTAAAATCACATTTATTAAATTATACTAATATTGTGGGGTGCACTCAGCCTCGTTAGGTCCCTAAAGGGCCAATTGAAGAGCTACTTGATCGAGAATAAAATTTGAGCCTTTGGTTTGTTTTAATTTTTGAAGATAGCTTTAAGAAATATTGTTCCTATTTGAAAACCCATCAATTTGCCATCCCGTACAACATACTAAGCGTTGATCGGTGTTTTTTGGGACATTCAGTATACACACTGAGAGGGCTTTCGTATTTACTTTTCATTAATTTATTCTCAACTTCATATGGAACATTACAGTTCCGTATACATCTAACATTAATTCACAAGCACTAACGTACAATAGAGCATGGAAGTTTTCTTCTGTCAATCGCGATGTGCTTTTTGTAGATTTTACAATCTGCAGTTTGGAAAACAACTGTTCACACTTGTGTGATGTTGAACCAAACATATTACTAATATATGCTGCAAATGAATGGAGAGAAGGAAATCTTGCTATATCAAGTTCTCTAAATAAATCTAAACCAGTTTTATTTTCTGTTTGTGATTCTACACAAAGACCTTTAGCGCTTTAGTTTTTTTTTTATAATTAGTGGACTTTCTAAACCACTTCTTCGTTAGACTATGAAACTTCAGTGAATGTTTAAACGTTATGATTATATCTAGACAAATGTTTGTTTTATATTATTGTTTTAAAATCCTTGACATTCCTATCTGTGACTTGCTTGTGATCTTTGTGACAACGTTCGTAATGCGCTTTAACCCTCCGTTTGTCGCTAAGGGCCTGGGAGGCTCCTACGTTTATTTAGAAGTTCTAGGTTTTGAACGAAGGTCTGACTAGTACATTTAATATTACAATTTACTTGATTATTTGGTGGAGCGACAAACTTATCTGTGCATTTCATTAGCTCCTGGAATGGCTAATCGGCAGTTAAGTGTCGCAAAGGTCAACCAGACTGTGGCCACACAGTACTGGCATATGTTTTCCCTTGTTAGTTGTGCAACATTGGTTTGTCATTGCAGGTAGTATGTTACTACTTCTCCCAAACAGGAACATGGCCTGCAGAACCCCAGGGATTGCAAGTAGTGCATCATTACCTTGTGATGGAGTCTCACGTGTATAACTTTTACTAATTAGGTGATACAAATTCTGAAGATAAGTGAAAACGAAATCAGTCAGAAACTGTTCATTAGGACTAGGAAGTTCATGCTTTTGCATGCTTTTTCATAGCGGTTAAAAACGTATGCTTTTACATTATGTGCACGGATTATGGAATTTTCAGTTATTTGCACATGATTTTATGGTGCATATAACTGCATATTTTCTTGATTTTTTATAAATGCATATTATTTCAATATTATAGTCCCTTTATTGCATATTTTAATGATTTTTATGGTTTTTATTATTTTTTTCCATGTGTATCATACTTTTCATATTGGTAGTATTGCACATGTTGATACAACTCGCGAGGTGTCATGTTGTCATGCAGTGAACCCTCTGTTTCCATCCTTTCATTATGTGTTTGTGTGTAGAGCATAATCAGTGCGTTATCTGAGAGGTTTATATTAACAAAGATAAAGTGCAGGTCAACGTTCTGAGCAGCACGATTATAGCAACGTTTACCTACCCTCCAGTAGTTGTGCCATGGTCTTCAAACGTAACAGTGTTGTGAACTGGTTCCCACCAAATTAAATTAGGCGTGTAAAATGTTAAAAAGCTCTTCAAATGCCGAAAATAAAACCAACTTCGAGTGCCAGATTAATTAAATTACAGAACGAGTTTTCGAGTGATTTAATATCTACAGATAAGAGGGTACTGTATTGTGGAGCATGTGAGAAAAATGTAGGGAGTGAGAAAGGATTTCAAATAGTTCAGCACATAAACACAGCAAAACATAAGGAGAATTTAATCATAAAACTTGCAAACAAAGAACCTGTTCAAAAACAGCTAGTAGAGTGTTTAGGAAGTAGGGTTACTGAATTTTCCTATGACCTGTGCCAAGCATTTTTAGCTGCTGATATTCCCTTGTTCAAAATCAATAATCCGACATTTAAAAACTTTCTGGCCAAGTACACTCGACAACATGTGCCTGAAGAAAGTACACTGCGTAAGACTTATGTAGGACATTGTTACAATAACGTATTGTCAATTATACAAAATGAATTAGCGGATCAGTTTGTGTGGTTGTCTGTTGATGAAACCCCTGATTCTGAGCGCCGTTCTATTGCTAATATAATCGTGGGTGCCTTAAATAATGAACAAAAGACGACACCTTATCTTCTTAATGTGTGCGAATTGTCGGCCACTGACAATGTGACTGTGACCCAGTTTGTGATGGACTCTTTGAAATTGTTATGGCCATGTGGAATCAAATACGACCGGGTACTTTTATTTGTTACTGATGCAGGTCCTTATATGGTAAAATCAGGACAAACCCTAAAAGGTATTTTTCCTAACTTAATTCATATAACTTGTTTGGCACACGCTCTTCATCGCATTTCTGAGACAATACGCGATTCTTTCTCACTTGTAGATAGATCTGTGTCCAGTACAAAGAGAATTTTTGTTAAATCTCCTAAAAGAGTTAAGTTATTTAGATCAACAGCACCTAATATCAGACTTCCTACTGCACCAGTGTTAACTCGATGGGGAACATGGGTCGATGCAGTTTTATATTATGCTGAGCACATAGAAATAGTCGAAGAAGAGGTTAATTCATTGGAGTCGAAAGATGCTTCATCAATAGAAACTGTGCAAAATATTCTGTCAGGCACTGGGTTAAAAGAGGATCTTAGTTTCATATCTGCCCATTTTTCTTTCTTACCAACAGCCATAACGGCATTGGAAGCTGTAGGATCTCCTTTGCATGAATCACTTACTGTCTTTGGAAAAACAATGTGATCTAAGTTCGGTTCCTGGTAGCATAGGACAAAAAGTGAAAGAGAAAGTGAATTATATAATTTCAAAAAATTCTGGTCATAAACAGATGTGCGATATTCGAGTCATCCTTGAAAGAAAACCATCTGTCACACCAAGAGACTTGACTCTCTCTGTGAGGCAGTTAACATAATTTAAATATGCCCCGATAACATCTTGTGACGTGGAGAGAAGTTTTTCACGTCACAAAAGTGTTTTGCGAGACAACAGACGATGTTTTACAGTTGAAAATTTGTGCAAAGTGTTGGTTGTGAACTGCAATTTAGCAGTTAATACTACAGGTGGGACCACTTCTGCTTCAACCTCTAAGGAATAAGGTAACTTCATTTATTATTTATACTAACTCGCCTTGTCTACTGCGAAGGGGCATTGTTTTAATTCAATAGTGCATATTTCTTGGCATATTTTCAAGTTTTTAAGAGCATATTTGCATGCATATTTCAGTGTTTTTAGGGCATGAACTTCCGAGCCCTACTGATCATAAACAAGGGGATGAATTCAACCTATGTTGCAATAGCATATATTTTGTGGGCAACATCACATGCTGGTCCTCCACCTCCACCACCACCACCACCACCACCACCACCACCACCACCACCACCACCACCACCACCACCACCACCACCACCACCACCACCACCACCACCACCACCACCACCACCACCACCACCACCACCACCACCACCACCACCACCACCACCACCACCACCACCACCACCACCACCACCACCACCACCACCACCACCACCACCACCACCACCACCACCACCACCACCACCACCACCACCACCACCACCACCACCACCACCACCACCACCACCACCACCACCACCACCACCACCACCACCACCACCACCACCACCACCACCACCACCACCACCACCACCACCACCACCACCACCACCACCACCACCACCACCACCACCACCACCACCACCACCACCACCACCACCACCACCACCACCACCACCACCACCACCACCACCACCACCACCACCACCACCACCACCACCACCACCACCACCACCACCACCACCACCACCACCACCACCACCACCACCACCACCACCACCACCACCACCACCACCACCACCACCACCACCACCACCACCACCACCACCACCACCACCACCACCACCACCACCACCACCACCACCACCACCACCACCACCACCACCACCACCACCACCACCACCACCACCACCACCACCACCACCACCACCACCACCACCACCACCACCACCACCACCACCACCACCACCACCACCACCACCACCACCACCACCACCACCACCACCACCACCACCACCACCACCACCACCACCACCATTAACAGTAGATTTCAAATTATAAGTTATATACCTGAACATCGCATTGTATCTTTTCATGTAGTGTGGGACAAATTATAGTGTATGCTGTGGTAGTAAGACAATTGCAATAAAAACTGGGTAAATATATTTAAACTAGATGAAGCTAAACATGGGAATGAAAGAAAAATACAATTAAAAAAATAAATACACACATATAAGCACTAAAATATAGCGAGGGCCTACTAGACCCCATGCGACTGACGCTGCTCTACCAGGACGCGCACCTAATGAAGGATTAATGCTTGATTTAAGCAAGTGAAAACTGTCGAATACAACAGACATTTTACATTCTTGCCTATAGCGCAGCAATATTGTTCTTCCCACTCCTCATTGCGTTTTCGTTGTTTCGAAAGAACCATGTCGTATAGATGAGGAGTACACCACTGCTAGTTTAAGTTTGAACGGATGTTGATCGAAGGCGGGAAGGCTCCGTATTGCTTTACTCCTGACGTTGGTATTACGTATATCATCAACCGATACAGTTTTGCCGAGCCCTGTCCTTAGTTAAGGCACTAACACGAGCGGAGCTTCGGGCTCTGCGAGTAACCAATTTAAATTTAAATTCGTGCAAAATATATAGAAACTGATTAACAAACATTTCAAAGTCCAGGGCATTTGGTTACAAATAGTACAGAGAAAATTAACAGTGAAAGCGCTGGATTGTATTTATCCTAATGTACAGCTGAGCAATTTAAGCTAATTCTCACTACCGCTAATGAGATTAGTGGCTGCTGCATTACACATTTACACTCACATTGTTTGCTAAATACAATTCCTTTTATCTCTGCTACAACAACAAACATTGCCTGCACACTATCAATTCAATGAACACCAATTTCATTCATTGTTTATTTTTGGTTCCTCTTACGAAGCTTACTCTGAAGTTCGATCAAAGATATGGGCTTTCCATATATTGTTCTAAATATTTCCAATTATAGCGCTATGCTGTATATTTTTATTTAGCACAAATACTATGACACTATGAACAGACGATACCCAATAGGATTTAATACAGCAGTGTGATGTTTACTTTTGTAGTCAGAATCCTACGTTTTACGATGCATACAACAATGATGTCTCATTTGGAGGCATATGCTGAGGTACGGTTCGGTACAAAAAACATTGCCGACATAGGAGTTTGGTAATTTCGGTTACTAGGAAACAACCGCTTTCTTGCCCTTCTGAAGAACTCTAGTGTGCCCAACAAGGCTTAGCCATGATGTATTGTTCGCAAGCGCACTAGACGTGTACAGGTGATGACTCCGCACATCAGAACACGTTAAATATGCATTAAATGTTAAAATCTTAACCCATGACACACATTGGATTGAAGAGTTCTCTCTCTCTCTATCTCTATCTCTATCTCTATCTCTATCTCTCTAATTATTTGATCATGGATGACCTCGTTTGTTAATTGAAATGTCACTTGTTTCAGCTTCGATAGACTTTTTTTTGTTAATCTTACATTTTATGAAATACCTCCTTAACCTACGACTTCTCTCGTAGCTCTTTTAAAATATATTTTGGAATATATTACTAGTTACTTTCATAAACCATAAATTAATTAGTAGCTATATCATTTTGTGAAAAATTGTTAGTAAACATAAATTTAGGCTATCAAACTAACCAATATTAACAAATATTTCTCTTTCTTTTTCAGGTAAGTGTTCAGCAAATACAACAAAGACTACTTCATTCCTACACTTCTATTAATAAAATAATATATTGTGGGAATGAAATTTAAGAACCTGAAGATCACAAGGTAACGCGAGGTAAATCACTTCTTGATTTTTTTCATTGCCTGCGATAGTGAAACAGTATAATGTGTTTCTTATTCAAGGACTATATTGTTTCTCCTTAGTAATTTTAAAATAAAGATGGGATTCATTGTATTTACATAAACAATATACATGAAGAACAGTTAATCTCCATGAAACATAAGCACGCTAAAACAATTACATTAGAATGAGAAAACTGGCAGGACGTACAGCACTAATTGGACCAAATTCAAACCATTTCTACCTCGAATACGAGCGAAATGATCATCACATGGTTAACCAGCATATCTACTGATACTGAAAGAACGGGCTATACTGAAACATACCTAATTCTTATTTTATTTATTTTACCTGTGGTTATAATAAATAACCCCTAGTGCAACAGCCCCTCGCGGGCCAAGGGTTATCACCCGGCTACTGCGTCGCCTGCCTCTGCCCACTACAGGCGTCAAAATAATACTGGAATCAGTGATTACATACTGGAAAATTGGATGAAATATCCATATGATATTGATTTATTTCAGATTAAATTTTTCAGGTGATTGGTTTTCAGAGAAGCTTGTTAATAAAGTAGTATTTTTTTAATTTTATTGCTTTGCATTACAATTTTTTTCATAATTTTTATCTCATGTAAAAATAGGACAAACAGTTGGGTTATCTTATAATTTTAAACTTTTTACCTACTCTACAGAATTTCCAGAATTTTGAAGATTTCTGTGGACAAGGTGGTATGTGAGGCTAAGGTTAGAAATACAAAAGCTGCCGATACTTCTGTGAACATTAATGTATTTTATTTCTCTTATTGTGAATAGTACAGGAATTTTATTAAATTGCGATACTAGGAGGTATAAATGTTTAAATAAATCAAAATTTGATATTTAAAAAGCCATCCATATAGCACTGTGATAGTAGCTAGTAATCACAGGTTCATATATGGCTGTGGAAACAAAACCAATGAAGATGCTAGCCATAACACTTATTTGAATACAGCTCATTTTTACTGCAATACGACTCAATTAAATATTGGAATTCGGGGAAGAAGTTATACTGGCAATATAGCGTATTTAAGACACCTGGTAACCCATTTTCCTGGCGCATTAAAACCCCTTTATTTTGGATGCTAGAAATGCTGAACTCCTGTTCTCAAGCAGGCAACATAGATCTCAAAAATATCGTCACTCCTTTGTGTAAGTTCAACAGAAATACGTGTGACTCCATTTAGTTGTTGTAGTGTAAGAGTTAGGTAAGCAACAGCATTTTTACGAAATATGATGCCTGCTTGAGGGAACAGCATCTACAGCACAGATGGGAGACCTGACACAATGTGTCATTTCCCCTACATCGTAGTTTGGTGAAGGATATAAGTGGAAGGGCTAAATAGTCGATTGCATTCCTGTCACCCCTTTTCCGCATGCCTGCTCTACATAAGGTAAGAACGTTAGTGCGTCTCTGACGGCACAATATTCCCGGCGACTCTCGATTACTCTTGCGATTACTCTCGAGACCCTATACTAGAAATATACTGGAATTTTAAAACTTCAAGGCAGTAGACACCCTATTAACAAATTGGACAGAAAAAGCATTTGTATACTAATAGTATAGTCTGTATTGGATAACTGAATTGACATAGTGTAGAGAAAGTCGTGGGATGTTCCACAGTTGTTCCAAATAACTTTTTAAGTGCCTATAATTGAGGTTAAAAAATATGTTTTTTCTTTTCACTATTAAAATCTGTACTCATAGTTATCAAATTCGCATTTAAATAGCATGCTGCAACTGCCAGGTATCTAGGAAGCTCAATTTTTCTGAGCTGCAAAAATACAACAATTCTGTTTTCTGGGTTCATAATAAGTTTAGACACATTAAAGTAGACATCAGCAGACTTTGTGTTAATTTACATGTATGTCACATGCCTTGCTTTAGACCTAAAAGTTTGGTTTTCACATATATGCTACCCCAAATACTGTAGAATGTGTAATGCAAAAATTATAATTAGAGCTGTAACGGTTTAGATTATGTTTACATCATTGTGATACATTTTTATGTGTGGATCAGAGTTTAACTAGAATGTGCCTCTAAGGGATCGATATTTTGCAACACTTCGTAACATTTGTAGCATCGTTCATTGTTATTTTAAAACAATAGTACACATAACTAATTACATATCGAATGGTTATATCACAGTGTACGTACAGACAAAGCAGAAGGTCTGGTTTGGGATGGGGAGAGGTATATACATACATACAATGTTAATGAAGATGCGTTACTAATAAATGGAGTCTAATGATGACTGAATACTACTCACGTTACGTGCTACAGTTAACAACATTATGGAGTAGCATGACAAGGAAATTTATTGCAGCGATGTTCACGCGGGTTAACCATGTTTGTCGGCCTATGACAGCCGGCAAAGCCTATAGAAGCGGATGTCGTGCATCACACGCCCGCCGCTTTAGAGCCCAAAACAAGGCAGATTTCCTTGCTTCAGATGTCAAACTTGTCAGCATAAAAACAGTAATTGAATATGTATTGGCTCCATCTGACTTATGTAGCAACAGATGCAACGCTTTGCTGTCGTGAACTAGTTCACATTTCGGGGTATTTATACTCCTATAAAAATAGTTAAATACCAGTCACTCACAATTTACTTATCTCCAAATTGAAACAATATGTATGGTACTTTTCTATGTTCGTTGAAGTTAATAACGAACATAATACTTAATAAAATTAATGATGTTAAAAATAATACATTATTATAATATATTATCATTGTAATAGCTTTAAATAAATAATAATGAATAGAGAAAACGCACAAAAACTGGTAGCCAACCTCGTAACTTTGAACGGCGATGTAATCTCAACGGTTTTTCATAGCGTGTCATCAGAAAGCACACGGACACTTGCGACTACCTAGTTTGACTAAAATTTTCTGGAACGTCTAAGTACGAGAAAAAACAACGGACACAAAATGATTATCGTAAAGCTCATTTGTGTATAATTGTGTGAATAGTGTTATTTTATTGGTACACTGCCTACTGCGACTGGCCAGTGACTAATTGGATCAGTTTTGCAGTCACCTATTGAAGAAGGCGAACATAGTTTGCGGGGAAACGTCGGCGTAATTTTTTAATAAGTTTTTAATTTTTTAATTTCTCAAAAAAGTCAAGTCAACGCGGCTCATACCGGAAACCAAGAAAGAAGTAATGGATAAAGGCCCGTAATCATTTAAAATGTCATCTGTGTAAGATATTTTTATGACTAATGAAACGTATATTTTGAATTTTCTGGTTATAGCCCATGTAGTCCTGTTTACTCATGATGACTTGCATAGCTGGTAAAAGATAGACCAAATATTACTATACAAACAGTATAGATCTCATTAAAGTATACAATTTATGTCCAAAATATTTTTTCTGTGGAGTGAACCGTTTCGGAGATATTAGTTGTTATTTGTGCGAGTAATACTTTCCACAAATATAAAATTGTTATTCATTTTTTATATCTTTGCTGTGCAAGGAGAACGGAATTTCAAAGCTTTAAAAGATTTGACTATCGCTCAAAGCCTACTGTATACCCATAGTCCCCTTGCAGCTACAAGAAAATGAGCAGTGAGAATTTGTACGAATGTTTATCTCCACATGAAGAAGAGATATTTTAAGAATAGTTAGTATAAGAGTATAGAAAGTCAAGTGATTTCAACAGATCAGAATTTTTTTATTTTATTTATTTGTCTTTTTGATAATATGTGGAAAAATACTCTGCAATCATATTCTGCCTTCCAACAGGAAATCAACATGAATAACCAATTCCAAAAGAGCACTTTCATTTTTTCTAGCCAACATTGCCGATTTCTTTGAACTTGACGCTGATCTCTTCCTGGCTCCTGTTGACTCAGGAATAAAATATTCGATGCAGGTGACGAGTATTGACTTAAAAATTGTTCTCCTTGTGAGTCGTATGGCCTTTTGGATATGTTATGCATGTACCAAACCAATGTCCGGAGGATGAGCTGTAATACAGCCTGTTGATAAAACTGTTCAATATCAGTTGATGAAATAAGAGTATAAAGCATCTGCGTGTTATTTTCTGTAATAAGGGAATGGTGAAAAACTGTTGTACTTTGTTTATTCCATCCCTTCCATTAGTGACAGACATAGAACAAATGCGACTTGCAAGACACGCCACGCCTTATCAGCCCAGATCAATCACTGTCCGCCACGACGTTTCGAGAATGATCATTACCTGACAAGTGCATGCACTAAGCTCCTGATAAGAGCACTAATTGCAGCCAGACAGACACCTCAAACAGATGCACATTGACAGACTTAGTAAGGCCATTTGCGCATAATGGTGGAGAACATTGATGTGATACATTCACACAACTTTCTGTAGCCTGCCTTTGTGGTAAGGGGTAGCGGTCTCTAATTTGAACCTCCGTTAGGGTGGTGTAATCCGGGTAAAGGGCTTTACGGGGTTTTCCCTTATCGTGAGAAGAAAAAGGTCGCGTAACTTTAAACTTTAGAGCCCCCAGGCTTCATCATTTGACCTATTTCATTCATTGATCGTCCGATGTAACCTAGTAGGTTAAAAGACGCTAAACTTTAAAAAATCTGATGTGTTCCACTCACATGACCTTCTCTTCTCTTGTACTAACCATTCTTACAAACTCCTATTCCTATATATTCGTGTTAGTTAAGATAAACATTTGTTGCTTATTTCCTTGTAGGTGCAAGGGGAATATTAGAATACAGTAGACATTGTGCGATAGTCAAATCTTTAAAGCTTTGAGATTCCCTTCTCTTTGCACACTTAACATATAAAAAAATGAACAACGATGTTCCATTTCACGAAAGTTTTGAAGTTTTCCGAAACTCACACACATAACAAGGAATATCTCCGAAAAGATGCAGTTTAAAAAAAAAAAACTTTATTCGGACATAAAGTGTGTGTTTTAGCGAGATCTACATTTTTTTGTATATTAAGATTTTGTCTATCTCTTGCGGTTTATGAATTACTTAAGTCAACCAGAGTAAACAGGACTACATGGGGTATAGCAAGAAAATTCAACATATAAATTTCATTTATCATACAAATATCTTAAACATCTGACATTTTAATCAAAATCGTTAGTCATTTTCAAGAAAATCAAAATTTTCGAAAAATTTTCCATGTAAAGGGTAGTTTAGGGTGGGGCTATTTTCTTCAAAATCTTCGTGTCGCATCCTTGAAATACATTAAACTTAAATACCAACTTTGGTTTTTAACTGACTTTTCGTTTTTGAGTTATCTGTACACACACACACACACACACACACACACGCACACGCACACACACAGAGAGAGAGAGAGAGAGAGAGAGACAGACAGACAGAGAATTGTTTCTAACAATACATTTGTTTCTGTCTGTCTCTGTGTATGTGTGTGTGTGTGTGTGTGTGTGTGTGTGTGTGTGTGTGTGTGTGTGTGTGTGTGTGTGTGTGTGTGTGTGTCATGTGTGTCTGTGTGTCTGTGTGTCTCTGTGTGTCTCTGTGTGTGTATTTGATTCAGGGCTCGTAAATTGTATTTACGGTGCAATCTTCATATAGAATAATGGGTGGATTACAATACTATATTTACTGTATGGACCTACTAACGAAAGCAAAATTGTAAATATTGTAAATAAAAATAAAAACCTTATGTATGATACCGCACCTCCACTAAGGGTTATCTAAATCGCCACTACAGTTTGTCGTGATAATCCCCTACTCCTGAAGCAAAGAAGCGCAATTGCACTGACCAGCCCACTTTTATAATAAGAGACGTGGTGGTCAATGTTGTACCTGCTGTGACTGTCATAAGTACTATGTGATTGTCTTAGTTCTGATGACACTTATAGACCCTGCCCCCCCCCCCCCCAACCACTCTCACCACTTCTCATTTATCCTCTATTGCACGTTCTACGCACACATTAAGTCCCACATTTTCACACTCATATCACAAATATACACAAAACGCTGTAGAAAATCTAAAACTGTAATTTTTTATATTTTTGTCCAGGTTTTACCTATAGGTCTCCTTAAGTGAATCACTATCTTAGAAAGGTATAATCGATCGCGAGCGGATGAATTATAAACGCTTCTGAACTGGAAAACCCAACAGACAAGTTGATTTGACCTGACCTTTCACAATCATTGTTCATAGGTTATAAATGTTTCATATGAATGATATTTTTAGCAGTTGCTGCGTGAGTAGGTATGTTTATTTAGTTTGATACCAGCATTGTTTTGCTAGCACAATCAATTAACCACGTCACGCGTGGCACTAACTAGAGCGTTAGTTACATAAGCTCACAACGCTATGAGGCAAATATTAGCTTTCATCTGATAAATAGGAACGCATAATGGCAGTAGACACAACTAGCACAAATATTAATGAAAATTTATGATCCTTTATGACCTTGGCTTATCTCTACCACATAGAGGTGTTTATGACCTGGCAACATGACCTGCGGCTGAATATTCCAGAGGCATAAGGCAACAAACAGCTGGCACGTAACTGTTGTTAATACTATCAGGTGACAGATAAAAATGAAGAAAAACATTTACAGAAATCCTTGCATGAGTTAAATGATATGGTTTTACGATATCAATAAAAAAAATAAATAAAGTAAAAAAATCCAGCCTGAACTAAAATTGTTCTAAATTGCTGAAGTATCGAATTTGGAATATTTAGAATACAATGTTAGCATTAGTATAGTAGGATACAATCGGATAGGATAGGAGAAGATACGACTTCGCGGAGAGAATTCGGCCCATCGACCTTGAAGTCTTTTGTTCCTATGGTGCCCTTACGGGGCACCCCAGGGAGGAAGGATGAGGCGAGAGGAGACAAAGAGCGGCCGACCCTAGGAATCATGAAGAGCAGAGGGCAGGTTCACTACCATTTACAAATTGAAACTACCCGCTGTGATTAGTAAAACTGGAGTCCTACGCACCGCGATCTCAGACACCCTAATGGGCGGTTCGGAAACCGGAGATCGGTCCACCATTACTCAACAAACTACTTTTCAAAAATCGTACTCTTCTATCTACTTCATATTAACCGAGATACAAATTTGTAGAAGTGGCTTTATTAATACTTTCGTTTAGATACAATGGGAATAGAACAATACCTAGAATAGGCTTAAACGGTAGCCAATCTTTTAAGAGCTAGTCTACATGTGATGTCTTCGAAATTATGTTCGTTTGCATGAGCAGGAGGGAAAACATGAATAAGACCTCCCATTTACAAAAAGTATAGGAAAACTCAAACCAATATCAATCAAATTCTAGGAAATTATTAAATTCATCAACAAAGATGTACTCGTCATAAACTGTGTGCTTTAACAAAATCTATATTTTTGTAGCATTTTTTTAACTCTTACGGTCAACCAGTTATGCAAAAGTAATCCAGAAGGAGGAGGACTTCAGCGAACATTGTGTGAAAACTGAAGGTTATCCGTTTCATTTGTCATGAAAAGATCTTAAATATGTCATTTTAATAAACATCTTTAGTCATTTTTCAGAAACATTTCCCTTTAAATTTAGGAGAGGGAGATTTTCTTGAAGATTTTGTCTCTCATCCTTGGAAGGTCAACTCTGGTATTTAACCGACTTTTTGTTTAAGGAAATCTGTGGAGGAAAACGCACCCTAGCATTTGTCGAACGATCAGGAAAAACCACGACAAACCTAAGCTCAGAATGTGGGATTGACGGGGAATCAAACCCGAGACCTGTTGAACCTGGTCTCACACGTTACCGCGGAGTCAACTCCTATGGCTCTATGACAACTTGGGGAGGAGGACTCAGCACTTCGACCGAAAGGGGATCTTTTGTGCCTATGTTCCTGACGGGGCACCTCCCGTGAGGACGGATGAGGTGAATGGATCCTGAGGGCGACCAGAAGGTTTCCACGACAGAATAGGTGGCACGGTTAGAAGCATCCCGGCTGTCCGAGCCTCTCCCACACCTTCGGGTTCGTACTCCCAAGGGGAGTGGGGGGGGGGGGGGGGAAAGGCCGGAACTCGGAAACCAACTCCCCTCCCCCTCGGGTTTGTATCATCTTATGAGGGTTCCGGAAACAAGTAGGCTCGCCGTCCAATCAGGGAGCGAGATTTTTTAGAAGGATGAAGGGCGAAACGAAATGAAATTATGAATGTAATGAAATAGAGCAGGGGTGTCAAACAGCACTCACCAGGCGTGAAAAATTTCCCCCTATTTTCCCTCCCTCCGTGATGATCAAATCGGAAAACGGGAAAAACAAAGCGAAAACCGGTTCTACGAGCGCGTGCTACTGCAGTTAAGGAGGGGTAGACCCCTCTCTTCACACCCTGGGAGTGAGGTTTGACATGCCTGAAATAGAGGAACAGGAAATTCGGAGGACATGGAGATCCTTCGCAGCATTCGTCTGGCGACCCGAGGAAACCTCCGAAAAAACCCAGAGTCAGGAAGGTCAGCCACGGGATTAGAACCCGCAATCTCCGGAATGTGGGTCACATCCTGAGCCATCTCACTCGGTAACTCACTAGTCATAAAGATACTGAATGTGTTTTAGTATGCTGTATATAAGTGTGTACACACAAAACTAATTTTTAGCAGTCTTTAAATATAATCGCTTCCACGTGTTCTAAATAGCAATGCTGTCTCTGAATATAGAACCTCCTGTGGAAAAGTAGAACGGTTGAAGTTGCAAACAGTTCTTTCTCATGCGGCATTAAATTTTCACTTCTCTACAGAAGGAAACAGTAGAAGTACTAATCCCATAAAAGGGGATTTCAGAGCATTTTTGCGAAAATTTCACAGTCGTTTCTTCGTGGCGTTTTAAATTTGCATGCGCGGATACAACATTTAGAAGCCTACCTCCGTCACCATTTAATATTCATAAAGCACTGGACTGCAGGAACGGAACGTTGAGCTTTTGGATTGTTTGTGATAAAGGTGTTTGCACTAACTCTTGTGATATCGCACACATAGCTTTACTACGTACAAACAAAGAACCCGTTTCGATTTAGAATTGTTTCAGGGTTGTAGTAAAACAAATAGCTCATGTATTATCCAGCGAGGCCTGGGCAGTGTATTCATGAGAATTTAGAGTGAAATTTAGACAAAACCTTCTGAAGATTTAAGAAGTATTTCTTATATCAAAAAAGACATCTTCTTCCTTAAGGAAGTAAATTTATTCCATAGGTGTAGTGTAATGCAAACATTTTACAGCCTAATTGTCATCCATTTTGCTTTAATAGTGTGACGTCGAGATCGGCGCTCAACAAAGGATGGACGGAGCTAAGCTACTTCACACCATATGCCATCCCAGCAAGGGGCCTGACTACCTCGCGGGACTGCTGTGTGTATGTGACTTTCAACAATCAAGGTGGCAGAAACAAAAGGGATGTCGGGAACTTTCGCGGAACTTCTAGCTGAGTCATTTCCGATACCTGTGTGTGTGGAACTCGTGAAATGTCCATGTGGCATCGTCCCCAGTACATAAGGACTCTGAAGTGAGTGATTTTTGGATTTGAATTACGCACATGAGTCGCTCAGTTTGTTAGTGAGTGTGAGAGAGCTGTGTCTATGTGTGTCCTCGTGCTACGTCGTAAGAAAACTCGACGAGTGTCGTGAAAGATTGCAACGTCGTAATTAGGTTATGAGAGACGCAGAAAGTGAAGAAGGACATCGAAAGGACTGAAGAAGGTTATGAGAAGAATAGTTGAGTTGTGATAGCCCTATAGACTGTAGACTGTATTTACGACGAGAAGAAAAGTGTATTTGTGGTAAAACTTTAGAAGATAATAAAGGTAAAGAAAAGTAACCGGATTGGATTTTGTCTTTATGTCACAATAGTTTAGAAATTATGATTACATGTATTTGTTTTTGGTATGTCCCTAAAAAAGAGCGTCACAACAAAAAATTTTAAATTTTGGTCTATAATTTTAGCCCTTCATTCAAAATAGATTTGCTTTTTAAAATTATCCTTGGTTTCTCTGTGTCGTACTTTTCTTCTGTCTGGCCTATTCATTGGCAAATTTTCTGATTTGAACGTCAGTGTGCTTTGTTAATAAAATTGAACTCTGAAGAAAGAGAAGAGGATATGATATTGCTTTTGAGCTGATGTTTAGTTTAACTGCTACCTCGCTGGCTATACAGGAGGAGGAGGAGGAGGAGGAGAAGGGAGAGCAGCGGGAAGTGGAAAACAAATATGTATTGAAATGAAATATAAAGGATTCAATACAATAATTATAAGCTTTACGGTAAAACTGTAATAATGTACCATCGAAGTATGGTCACCAAATGTAATGAAATTAAATTCGACTCATTTATTCGTATGTAAAGGTACAAAAGTACTCTAAAAATATAATATTCGTAAAGTGTGACGATTCATTCTGAACGTAAATGAAAATAGTAAAAGATTAAGACTACAATCTTGTTGCAAAGGACTATTTTCCCGACAATGAACCTTCGTATAGGTTTAAAGACCCTAGAGAAGTATTTACGATTCCAGACTTGACACATTCTCGAAGTAATTGGTTTGATGGTCTGGAAAATAGGCACCCTTCCAAACTTTCTCGTGAAATTCCACCAAGATTTGAAGTTATATAAGGGCTTAACTCACTGACTTGCTGTTGTTGCTTCAGTCCTAGCTGAAACTGATCGAAGTAAACCAACTCTGCATTATGTTCTCATCTGCCTTTATGAGCATCGGCATTAAATGAAAAAAATCTGATCTATTGCATTCACATAGACTTCTTTAAATTCGCACACAACCATTTACACTCTCACTCATCTTCCAGATTTTATGAATGACGAGGGATAACCTTGACTAAAAAGAAAAGTTCCCAGCTTCCAGCCGGAAAATGAACCCTTAAATTCTGTATTTCGAGGCCAGTGTGCTAACCACCAGACCACAGAAGTTTCATTTATCATAAATTGTGTGCTTTAACAATATCTACATTTCTTTAGTCTTAAGATTTTGGCTGCTCTTACGTTTGCCAACTATACAAAGCATTCAGAATGAAAACGACTTCACAGGCTATGGTCAAAAAACTCAATTCATGCACTTTATCTGTATTGAAGATATCTTTATGCAATCCAAGCATTAAGACGGCTTATCATGACGGCATAAAACTTGCGAAATTACCCTATATCTGGCACGAGTGGCAGAAAATTAAGTACCATGTACACCAAGTACACCAATGATGCCATTACCACCACCACCACCACCACCACCACCACCACCACCACCACAGAATTTGCACCAATGTGCCTTTAAGAAAACCTGAAATCGTCGCTCTCGCAAGTGCAGCAACATTCAAACACAAACCTTTCCTCAAATACATTTTGAGTTTTCTGGAATTAAAAAACTCTAGGCACTCTTGGCTTCACTCAAAATGTCAAGCGAAATACGATCCACATTTTCAATAGTTTATACGTGTTGAAAAAAATGAAATATTTGCTTAGCACATTTGTGATCTCTAATATATTGTAATTGTTCATTTAGAAAATTTTATTAATTACTTCACATATTTTAATGCTAAAATTGCATAAAGCGTGTATAATATTTTCATTGTGACACTCGTAAAAATTAGTGCGTTTGCATTTGTTCACGTGCTAAACATACTCGTGTCACAATGAGTCAGATTATGCACTAATTACATAACTATAGCAGATGGTATTTTAAACCAAATCGTTACATTTTTGAAAAAGTAAAAAATAGTGTACAATTACAAAGGTAGTTCGGGATAAAGTAGATTTTCTTGAAAATCTTCCTATAGTACTACTTGAAGATAATGAACTCAATTACCAACTTTGGTATTTATCCAAGTTTTTCAGTCATGCTGTCCACGGGCACGGTCACACTACACGAAACTTTTTCTAAAAATGCTTTTTAATGGATTCAGGGGTCCTCAAAATATGTATTTCCGGTGAAACTAGTTTTGGGGTGGAATGTAATACTTCCTCTATTATCATGGAAAGCAGCAGAGAAAATAATAATCAATGAAAGTTTCTGCACCTTTCCAAATCAAAGGACCCTTTAGCAAAATGAAAAGCAACGTAGACGATCTATCCTGATGAGATTGTTTAACCGTTAATTTCCACATTAGAAGACAGATTAGGAAGTCCGTGTTAAAGTCTCTGCTTTGATAGAGAACTGCCGGCTCTTGACGCGTAACTCTGTTTACTTTTGAAGTGGTTTCACTGTGCCCCTTTGCTGCTTTGCATATTAATCGCGGATTCAGAGGCTCTGATTTTCATACATTGTCATCAGAGCGTCTGCTTGTAACTAAATCGTGGATTTGTACGCTACATGTTAAACAAAGGTTTAAAATAATTTCTTCTGCAACCACATGTCACGAGGTCACTGTAAATTACATAGCAATTATACATATTCAGCTCTCGTATTTGTTTCTTACATATTTATGAAATGTATTTAAATTCAGTTAACTTCACAGGGACGTAACCTAACTTCAAGAATAAATAATATGAGCCAGCATGTTTTATAGCGTATTTTTGTGAGTTGAAATAGTAAGTGATAGTAATATTTATTCCAACAATTTTAATTATACAAATACACTCTTAGTCTAACAATAATTACATAAAACAAATATACTTAGTTATAACCATATTTCCCACAATATGCAATTTATTCCTCCCTTTTGGAGTTGTTTATTTCTAATACTTCCTCTTATATTTAACATTTTGTTTTATATATAATGGGGAAGTTTATTATGGCCACTAATTACTTTTATCCCTCGCTATCTTTTTTCATTCGTACTTCTTTTAACCATTTTAACATCATTTTTCCTAAATACTTTCCTGCTTTATCGAAATATTTATGTGATCTTGAATTAAAACTTGCCCCAACTTTTAACTCTAATGGAAAATTCTGCCATTTTTTGGGGTTCAGAATTCTCACTTCCTTTTTCTTACCATTGCATACCAACTTTCACACGAACTACCGCACTTCATACACCTCACCCCCTTTTCATCCCTGTCATATCGCTTAGGTTCATTAGCTCCGTCTTAGTCCATGTGTACCCCATTCTGGCCTCTTTATTTCATTCGATGTATTTCTCATTCCTTCGTTCCATTTTAAAAAAAATCTATAATCTATTAATGACCTTTAGTGACATGAAAAAGTGGCAGTTCAAGAACAATTTTACGAATGGGATAGCCCAGGCGGTAACGTCTGTGGCCTGCATTGGGGTTTTTGGTTTAAGAGCGCTCAACTTCTAGGTCATCAGCGGCTGCATTGGGGAGGTTCCCGGTTCAAATCCCGGGTCAACCAATCTGACTGGGGTTTTTTCGTGGCTTCCCTCAGTCAAAGTAAATACCGGAGTGGATGTTTAATATCACGACCCAAAGATCCACCTTAAGTCCAAAACAATAGTAAAAATTGAAAAATAGACGGTAATGCGAATGCTGTGCCATCTATCCAGAGATAACAGACTAGATGTTACCCTAGTGCCATCTGCCCACCACAGAGGCGGAGGTACAGTTGCCCTGCACTGATCTGTGTACTCGTGGCGAAACAAGATACGATATTGGGATAAGACCTTGCATACTAACTGTTCGCTACGTGCCGTTCTACGAGGTATTACCTAACATTTCAAGTTATGTAGTTCAAGCGACTCAAGAGAAACAAAGAAAAAATATGTTCAGCAAATTAATATTTTTCATTATTTATTTTTTATCTCTTGCCAGCTGTAAGCAGAGTAAGTATTTCAATCCACACACAAAATTTGGTATCGGGAATTCATTGGAAAGCCGTTTTGAGGTCCCCTGAACCAAAATAAAAGGAAGTATTTGTAGCAAAACTAACGTGTTGCACTCAAAATTTTCTGTACTCATTCTTCCACAAATTATTCTTGCAAATGCTTATTCTTCTATCTACTTCATGCTAATCGAAATAACTATATACAGAAATGTTTTATTACATATCTCCATGTAGCTGCAAGAGGAATATTTGAATACAGTAGGCTTAAGCGATTGTGAAATGTTTTAAGAGGGGGTCTCTATGTGATGCCTGTGAAATATGTTCCCTTTACATGGCCAAGAAAGGAAAGCTACAAACTACAATTTACCATTTGAGAGAAGTGTATTTTAAAATAGACACGAATAATAAGGAATATCTAGGAAGGTGTCAACCGCACAAAAAATATAAATATCGTAAAGATGAGATGAGGATACCCTTCGTATCCTCTAACCTCATCCCTCCCTCTCGGGGACGACCCGTCAGGGTCATAGGCACAAATGATCTTCCACAAATCGAGGTGTGAACCTCGAACCTTGTCTTCCCCCCCCCCCCCCCCCTACGAACCTTGTCTATCCTGTCTGTCCTATCTAGATACAAAATGTGTATTTAACCAGCTATTCATTTATGTTGTTCAACCATACACAAGCACGGACCTTTTTATAACTTTTTTACTCAGAGGGCCTCAAAACATATATTTCCGGTGGAATATCGACATCGAATTTGTAGGTGGAATACAATATTTTCCCTAGTTACTATACGTAGTAGAGAAAGTAAAAATGTATTTGACATAAATTGTATATTTTAACGAGATCTACATTTTTTGTATAGTAAGCTTTTGTCAGGTTCCTATAAGTTATGCAGTTGTCGCGCCGAATGAAGAGCACTTCTGAGAAGTCAGGATTTCCAGAACATTTAAGTTAATTATATTTCTTTTGGCACGAAATTATCTTAAACTGAAGTATATTAATCCAATTCGTTTGAGCGATTTCTGAGAAAACCAAAATGTTCCAGAAATGTTCGAGTTAAAGGATAGTGTGGGGGGATTTTCATGAAAATCTACGTTTTTGAGCGCGCGCACGCACACACACACACATACACATACACACACACATACACACACACCTTAGAGGTAGAGTATTGATGGAGGGGATTCCACACTGTGCAAACTTTTAGGCTATTGTATGACAGACCCCGGGAGGAAGGGATGAAACGAAAGCGCTATATGGGCGTATTGGAACCCGGGTGAGTAGTGTGAGGATCCCTAACTTGTGCTCGAGGTTCTTCATCTGGACACCAGGTTTCGCCAAGTAGCCTCACGGGTCAGACGGCTACAACGCCATCCATCCGTCGAGAACAGCAGTTACAGTTCGAAAAGTCCGTCCAGAGCAGCGCCAAGGCGCTCATCGCCAACATTTCTGACCCTGAAATACCGGATTGAAAGGAAAGTTAAATGAAACATATGGACGGGTAACTCATTCTGAGCATTCACCTGGTGACTCGAGCAAATTCCTGAAAAAAAGGAGAAAAAAAAAAACATTGGTCAGGAAAGTCGGCCGCGACCTCCCGAAGATCGGCCACAGAAATTTAAAAATTAATTGTTTTATTCAAAGATTTTCAAAACGTGTATTTTCATGAAATCTCGACATCAAATTTTTGGGTGGAATACAATACTTCTACTTAACGCAGTGGAAGAAGTAAAAAAAATCGGTGTATCCAGCTTTTGGCTTTTCCAAACAATTGCTAAGGTGTTACTCGAAGCACTTAGTAGAGAGAGACAGAAAATACTTCACGTAAAGGCTGCACCAGCTGGAAACGTTTACCCCAAGTGTAACTTTCGCTCTTAAGGGTGTGGGGTGAGGTAAGGGTAAGAAAATGTTTTCTAACGAAGAAAAACAAAAATACAACAGTAAAGAGTTGCCAACTTAGGTGAAATCACAGCGACATTTGCCAAAATGAGTTTGAAGTCACAACATCCTGGTAGTGCGAGCGAGAAACTGCGTCCTGAGAATTGGCGTGCAACTTCTAACCCTGACAACAAACATTACAGGCTTTGTAATAATTCGTCTTGCTTAAGGAAAGAAAGATGTTTTCTTAGTAGCTTTTTACATGTTTGCTGACAGTAAACAAGGTTATATTGAATTACTAAAACCGCTATTATTAGTTCCCAAATACATTTTCTCTATTAATAGTGACGCGGTAGCCCGAATGCGAGAACGTGGAAGTTACCCATATCCATTAACGAGAAATCATCACAATTAAACGGCCCGGGTTCGATCCCAGGGACTCGCATGTGGTATTCGTGGTGGACGAAGCGGTGTCAGGGCGGGTTTTCTCCGGGTGCTCCGGTTTCCCCCGCCATCTCATTCCACCGGTGCTCCATCCTCATTCCATGTGTCATCAGTGTCACCGCCTGCGGTGCCGCAGTAGTAAAAGCGGGTGTTAAACACTACAACAACAACAATCACAATTAAACGAATTGTAAGTAAACTTTTTTTTTAACGACGCTGTCAATTACCAGGATCACATCAGCGTCGCCGGTGTGCCGGAATTTTGTCCCGCAGGAGTTCTTTTACATGCCAGTAAATCTACTGACATGGAGCTGTCGTTTTTTAAGCACACATCGGCCTGGGCCGGGTTTGAACCCACGACCTTGGGATCAGTAGACCAGCGTCTAACCAACTGAGCCACCCAGACCGACAATGTAAGCTTGATTATATTTTGTAGTTCTTCAATTAATTATTATAAAAATAATCATGATTAAATCCAATAACGCTTGCTTAGTGCGAAAGTGATATAAGCGACAGTATGCTTCTTAACTCAAAATGGCCGCGCCGTAGCCGAGTGGTTAGACCATTCGCCTCTCACCAAAGCGGCCCGGGTTCGATACCAGGCAACTGCATGCGAGAGTTTTGGTGAACAAAGCGGCGTTGATATAGTTTATATAGATCATTATTGCAATGCTTAAGTTGGAAATGATTAATAAAATACATAATTTTGTGGATAAGTGGCTTAACAAAAATTACAGGTTAAAGGACATGCAGTGACTACAAGACACGGTCGTGCAGATCTTCTTGTCAAATCAGCTCCTAATTCAAGAAGCGATTACTTTTATTCCCTCTGTCCTCTATCACTCGTATATCAAAGAGATATTATGAAAAGAACTAATACAAAACTGGGATAATGAGTGGTTAAACAGGAGTAATTGTTCTTTAACAATAACATTTTTTTTTTTTTTTTTTTTTTTTTGCTACAGTGTTTCAGCGATTAAAGTACAAATACATAGAACCAAGTTTTATATTAACTAAATGTATGACTAGTCACGGTAAATTTGGGCATTACAATTCAAAATAAGTATTGATACCTGTATTTACGAGATCAGCTAGACAATACCACTTTTACTTAAATGTCCTGCTTTTTAATCCCAAATATTTGAGTTTATTGCCCAATTAGATTGTCAAAATAGATTCCAAGAAATGCTGCTATAAGAAGTACTGTAACTTTCTCTGTTGCACTTTCAAGAGATATTGAGATAGTTTTCAATTGTTCGTTAAGTAATTTACTTTTATTTCTATTTAGAATAGCATTATTGATATGTAACGCTAAAATTAAGCCTATTGTAAATAATGTACATATATAACTATTGTAACTAAAATCCTAGCACACCGGAAGCTGAAATATGATTCATATTACAAGGAAATTCAATAATAATAAATAAATAAAAAGTACAATGAAACCACATTTAAAATTGTTAGTATCTTTACTTAACTACGAACTTCTGCCTCAGATAGGGTGCCAGCAGCCACCGGGCGAAAGCTATGGACTGTACCCAGCTTGGAAAGTACCTAATAAATTCTTAAAACGCTTTAATTCAGGCTTTAGCCGACATTTTATGGAATATGCAGAAGCAGCACCTTTCATACTAAAAAAGGATATCAAATTTGCATTATGAATTTAAAATGAGGAAAGGAATTAAAATTCATACAGCCTATTTCCAGAATGTTCTGCGAATGGAATAGTTAATAATAGGAAAGCCCCAGCGGTTAAGTTGGTATATTGATATTAAAAACATAAGCGAATCAATTAATGTCCCTGTACGGCCAAATATAGTGGGGACAACCCAAAAAACAGTAATAAGATTCCATTTTTTCTTATTTAGCATATTCAATTTTCTACCCATTGCGCTGTTTTTACAGGAATAAAATGTGTTTATAGATGCACAGTTTTTGAATAACAACTCGAGTTACACACACTTATTCCACTTGGGATTGACTTTGCTCCGCACACAATATGCCTATTGCCTCATTCCACGATAGACGCCATGTTTTTACGACGGACGGCATAAAACTGATATTATATGCTGCTCTTATAGTTCGCATAATTACCACTGCTTGTAAAACCTTTATGTTACGTTATTAGCAGTTGAGAACTAGAGGCGGAAGAAGTTTTATTTTCCTGTAACAGTTCCAAACAACCGTTCCAAAATGACGGTCAAGCACTTCCATGAGTATTTATGTACGTATAAACAATAAGCTGTGCCGAAGCCGAGTGCTTCACATCAAAGCGGCCCAGGCTCGATCCCAGGTGACCACATGTGGAATTCGTAGCGGACGAAGCGGCGCTGGGGCGGTTTCCTCCGGGTTCTCCAGTTTCCCCCGGGTTCCCATTCCACCGGTGCTGCATCTTCATTCCATATATAACCAGTGTCACCGTCTGCGGTGCCGTATGTTGTAAAAGCGGGCATTAAACACTACCAAACAAAAATAAAAATGCCAAATATTCCTGCTTCGTATTACATGCGTGCCTCGTGTTCTTTCGCATCAAGTCGTGATTGTTCGTTCCGGTACTTCTATAATTAGATAATATACTGGGTGTTTAAAAATATGTATATTGCAACAGGAGTTGGGATTGGTCAAAACTGGAATAAATGTTCCTATAAATATATGTTCGGAAACGAATACGTGTTGAGATATGAGCCATTTTACAAAAATGTGCAACGTATGCACATTTTCGATGTATTTGGCATACACCGTCTTTAAATGTCCGCATAGCCAGAACTCCGATGGATTAAGGCCCGGCGAAAGGGGACGCCACGCTACGAGACCTCCTCGACCAATCCATCGTTCATTAAATGTTTGGTTTAAGTACTGTTTGCACATGCTTCGTCTTTCTACAAACACACCGTTCTCCAAAAGCACGGGTTACTCATCGCGCAGAAATCGATGATACCTATTAATCTGTTCGGTAAAATGTATGGTCCTAGAAGTCTCGGGATCATTTGCAGGCAGGACAACGGTTTGCGGTAGATCTCGTGCTGTTCACATGCCGAAAACAGAGGAACGAGTATTACAACAGATAGAACGTGATCCTCAAATTCGAAGAATTGCAGCTGCTGAAGGCATCAACCATGCTCTTTTTTATGGATGAGGCGGGATTCACCAGCATGACATAGTAAATCACCACAACACACGTGTGGGCAGATGCAAATCCTAGAGCAGTCATAGACTCAGGCATCAGGATCACTTTAGTCTCAATGTGTGACACTTCTAGGGCCATACGTTTTACTGAACAGATTAATAAGTGCGATATATCGTCGATTCCTGCGCGATGAGTTATCTGTGCTTTTGGAGGACGTTGTGCTTGTAGAGAGACGACACAGGTGATTTATGCATGACGGGGCACCACCTGATTTTCTACGCATCGTGCGACAACACGTAAACCAAACATTTAATGGATAATGGATTGGTCAAGGAGGTCCAGTAGCATGGTCTCCCCGTTCTCGGAACTTATTCCATTGAATTTATAGCTCTGGGGACATTTAAAAACATTCGTGTATGCCAAATCTATCGAAAACTTGCATACGTTGCACATTTTTATGAAATGGTTCACATTTAAGCACGTATTTGTTTCCAGACATATATTTATAGGAACATTTATTATAGTTTTGAACAATCCCTACTCCTGTTGCAATATCGGACATTTATTTTCAACATCCTGTATAGGTACTTACATATTCTCCGATATTTTGCAATACTGAAGAGAGTATATCGCTTTAAGATTAAACTCTTATTTTTAATAAATATAAATATTTTGAATGTAACTTTAATTTCAGCTTTGTGTACTAACACCAGTTATATTCTTGTGAATTATGATCAATAGTAGCCTTAGTCTTGTGAATGTTTTTATATTACTATGTACAAAAATAAAGTTTGATTACTTTAACTGTAATAGTCTTTTGCTCGTGATATGTCTTTAAAAGAGTAACTTTCGGTAAATTGTATTTATATTAAAGCAATATTTTAATATTAATACATTTCAGATCCAATATACATCCTAAAACTGATTTTCTCTCAAAGTAGGCTTTTTTTTTAACATTTGCAAAATTACAATCTGTTCAATAGTTGAACAATAAGTAACAATGATAACATATTACTTTTACAAACTACGCCCATTGGCCATAAATTTGCTTATAATTTGGGTGCATCAATGTAGGCTTGACACTATAAAATAAAATTTTACGGCACCCATAGGTATATTGCGCCAAAACAGAAATAAAATCCGAGGTAATTTTGCAATGCAGGGCATTTAAAGTGCATTTGCCATTTCTCTACTCCGTATAGTAAGTAGCAGTATTGTATGCCACCTAAAGTTGGATGGCGAGATTTCACTGGAAATACGCTTTTGAGACTCCCCTTTATCCAAGTAAAAGCGTTTTTTAGAAAAAAAAGTCGTGTGTGTAGGGGTGTGTGTGTGTGTGTGCGTGCGTGCTGTGTGCGTGTGTGCGCGTGTGTGTGTGCGTGCGTGCTGTGTGCGTGTGTGCGTGTGTGCGTGCGCGTGCGTGCGCGCGCGCGTGCGTGCGTGTGTGTAGAACTCGAAAACCAAAGGTTGGCTATGTACCAAAGTTGGTATTTTAAGTTTAGTATATTCCATGGATACAACACGAAGTTTTTCAAGAAAACCTCCCCCTTCCAGAGTACCCTCCACATGGATGATTTTCCCAAAATTATGATTCCTGAACTTTTTGGAAACATTATTAGAAGTTCTCTTCATTCTGATTGGCTTTTGTATAACTGCTACACCGTAAGAGATGGAGAAAATCTTACCATACAAATAATGTAGATTGATTAAAACAATTTATGTGAAATTCATTTTTTGTGCAGTGATCCATTTCCGAGATATTGTTAATGCTTCTCTCAAATAGGAAAGTTATTTGCTTTTAGATTTGACTACGTTCGGTTAATATGAAGTAGATATAGGAATAGGCATTTGAAGAATATCTTTTACAAGAGTAGAGAAAGTCATTTGAGTGCAACATCAGATTTTTTGGGTACATTTACAGACTCCTATGCTTAAGCGTTTCGGAACTATGCAAGTAGAAAGCAAACATGCGACTAGTTCTATGCTTAAGAATCATTTTATTTTTAAAAAAGGGAGCTGAAAATGATGCACTAAATAAAAAGTAGGTATAAACTGTTTTGCCAAATAGCAAACTACAAGTTTTGAAATGTGGTTGCCTGTAATGACAGATTTTAAAGGGAGAAATATGTGTTGTCAAATTTGACTGTGCTCTCAAGGTTTCTTACTCGCGTTCTTTCAAATCTATGGGTTTATGTGCGACTTGAAAACTGTATCAACTCAAATCATGTTTAATTATGGAGAAACAGTAATGTAGAGGAAACTCATACGGAAGTGGTTTATCACTATAGGACGTATAAAAATTAATAGTGCAAGCTAAAACGGTTGAAAGTACACGATAATTGAAGCAAAACTCGCAATAAAAGTGCTCCAAAACTCCGCCAAGCTCAGTTTCAGTTTTGCAGTTTGGTTTTAGTACTATGCCTGGGCGTGTAATTTGTGGCAAACAATGCGCTAGCTCATTCCATCCACCAAATGGTCCATCACCATAATCACCCTATCTTAATGCATAATGCATACGACGCAAATGATGCGAGAACTGAAAATGGGCTGCGAACTTCCCCTATGTGCAGTGACCAAGTTCGCTTTACATAAGTCATTATTAGGTGTTGCTCTTTCTTGTGGAAGATCAGCATGTATTGCCCCTGAAACCACATGGGTGCTTTGAAATGTTACAGTAGCTATACGACCAACATGTCCTTGGCTATTTTCCTCCTAAGTGTTGTTCGCGACACAGTCTTTTGTTCTTATGTCCTGGACAGCTGCCCCTGTGCCCGAGATTTCCCAAGCACATTCTACAAAATAAAATTGAAGCACCAGTGCTAGTGGATAAGCTCAGGGTATCACAAAAGCTATGAGTGCTTGTAACATCTGAGGTACGGTACAAAGTTCAGATCTAGACCATCGTGATGGACACCAGAAGTCTTGGCTATAATATCCGATGGATTTACTTCTCCCCCTTAATACCCCAGGGGCTAACTAGAAGGATTTGAGAACGATAATAGCAAAGGGAATCGGAAATAAAAGCACAGGAAGACATGACGCCCTATATTAATTGATAAATTGAATTTCCATAACATATATCTAAGAGTCTAAAGCACTGGCATGTTATACCTTTAACTCTAAGGTTATAATAATTGAAAGCACGTGCGTAAAAAAGTTCAGTTTTTTAAAAGTGACTACTACAATGAAATCAGTGATGTTTAATTCGTAGTTTATAGGCAACATTTTACTTTTTTGGTAGTGTTTAACGCCGTTTTACACATACGGCACCACACGCTGTGAACTACTGATACATACGATGAAGATGGAGCATCGGTAGAATGAGATGGCGGGGGAAACTGGAAAACCCGCGCCGCTTTGTCCATCACACATCCCACATGTGCTCGTCTGGGAGGACATGTAGGTTTAAGGGCACCCAACTACATGATCATCAGCGTCCTTAAAAACAATTCATGGAAAAAAGCCAGATATAAACTTTAATATCAAATAAAATTACTATTAAAATGGAAAATAAATTTACATAAATATATAAAACAGACAGGCACAAGCCAGAACTAAAATAAACTGACAAGTATGTCAAAAGAATACAAAAATGAGATATCTAAAGTTTCAAATTTTCAAGTTCATGTTAATCTCCGCTAAAAACTTAACCCTTTCGACCGCTTGCTTATCGTCCGCAGAACCTCTACAACTCTGGCAGGTAGTTCAACATATGGTTAATCTCTTTTCTTGGATGTGTCATTTGCAACAATGCTGAGAACTGCAAATTCACGCTTAAATCGCATTAGTCGTGTCCTGTAATGTGACAGCAAATAAACACTAACTCCAGTTAAAGTTTGCTAATTTGACTGAAAAATACCACCCTTAAAAACAGTAATTCATTATTAAAATGTCCTGCGACGTGCAGTATGGGGACCGCTTATCTCTGACGTACACTATTACAGTAAATCTGGGATTTTGGCCCCACATTTAGGCGCTTGAGGCAGGTTAGTAAATCAGGCGAGCATCTGCTTTATGAAACCACAGATTCTACCACATTAATCAATTAACTAAATAATGGAAATATATAATGTAATATTTGCATTGGATATATTCCCATTGCATCCATATTTATTAAAATCCTGCTTCTACTAGTTGTATAAACTTTTTCTTTAACATTGAAACTGCAACGTGGCGTTGATTTACTGATGTTTCCTGTGTGAATGTTCTACACTGCTTCCCATTTTATTCATTCCAGATGTGTACATTTATCTGATATTTTATAGTTGTTACGTTTTGTATCACCTACCTATAGAAGACAGAAGAAGTATTATATTCCGTTTAAAAGTCGAATAGAAATTAAAACCATAAATACGTGTTGTAAAGTTTTGAATCCCAATAATGCATTTTTAGAAAACTTCTGTCTGTGAAGGATCCTAATGACCTAGCTGTCGACGGGCCCTTAAACCCTACTCACTCACTATCTGTGCACAGCATAACTCAAAAACGAAAATTCGGGTGAACACTAAACTTGGTATATAAGTTCAGCACCATCTTCCAAAGATGTGATACACCTAGAGTTTTTTAAGAAACTCCTTCAGTAACGTTACTGAACACAGGCTTAGGGACCGTGTAACCATTAGTAGCACGTAAGCTGACCGACGTTGGAATTGTGTAGTTGGCAGCTTATCTAATACACACGTTGATAACGCAATTTCGTGAATTTCTTGGGGCGCTAGTGTAGATGTATCGAACTTGAGCACTGCGACTCCTATCTCAGGGTGTGCGTGGTTCTGGTTTTGAGAAGGGATACTTGCTACTAAATCTCTTAATTAATGTTTTAAGTAATTAAAAGTGAAAAGTTTCCGACCGACGAAAAACTATGCAATAGTTCACTAGTTGATTATAACTGGTATCATGCATACTTAGGTTAACATATTTCCAGGCGGTATTGTAAATCGCGGCAGTTGGTTTCAGTAAATAATCAAGCTCCGTTCTGCTCCTTAGGCAATAACAACGGAAATTGGTTCCAAGCGACAAAGGTTCCCTGATGCTATCACGATCCAAGATGAAAGAGATTTATTCAAACTAACACTGACGCTACTAGTAATAATCTTAACTTTGTCCTTAACCCCTTTCAAACTCCCACTTACAGCTGCAAAGCCATGTTGCAACATAATTTCTACACCGTCTTCAACGTCTCTTCATTTTCACCCTGACTTCATCTATAAAATTCTCAGTAATCCGCGAGATTCTCTGGTCTAAGCACGATAATGCAACTGGCAACCTGGTTTTAACTCTTTAATTACTCGTGTCTAACAACTTAGGAAATTCTACGAATTGGTCTGCACAGCCCAGCCCTTCGGCAATTCTTACTTATCCATCTGGTAACCGCAAACTAATTCTCCTGCCTGATAAACTTAATACATTCTAACGTTATATAGAATGCTCCTCTGATTATAATATTGAAAGTGATTCTATTCCCTTGGTTTCGCTATCAACCCTTTATCGATAATTTATTATTATTGTTATTATTCTCGTACTCTTACTTCCTTCATTAATTCCATGTTAAATAGTTTATTTTTTAAACACACAATTTGGGTATCATTCTGGTGGTCAGACAGTATTTATCTGTTACTATTTCCAGTGACTGCTGATGTACATTATGTTACCAGGACACTGTCTGTCTGTGTCTGTCTGTCTGTCTGTCTATCTGTCTGTCTGTCTGTCTGTAACAGACTGATCTATTAGCAGCAATTAATGATGATCACAAGATAAATGTTCAAATTTTAAAAATCTAATGTGTTGCCCTCACTTTAGTTTCTCTCCTCATTCTTGTAACTATTTTTACAAACTCTTCTTCTATCTACTTATTAATCTAATAAGCATATGGAGATTTTGTTTTGTGGCATATTTCCTTGTAGGTACAATGGCGATACAGTAATACGGTAGGTTTTGGCGATATTAAAATGTTTTAACAGCTAGTCGCTACGTAATGGTTTTGAAATTTCGTTCTCTCACGTTCGAGAGAGAAAGAGAGAGAGACAGACAGAGAACCAATATCGCCTTTCCATTTGCGAAAAGTGTAACTGTTTTAAAATGCAAAGACTAAAATGACGACGAACATCTTAGAAATGCCTAGCTCCACAAAACAAAGCAACAAAATGTGTGATGCGATGCTCTCACATGACTCTGCTCTTGTACTAACCATTCCTTCAAACTCTTATTTCTATATCTTCGTGTAAGTTGATATTTGCACAAATTATCCTATTGCCTATTTCCTTGTATAGGCAAGGGGAATATGGGAATACGGTAGGCTTTGAGCGATAGTCGAATCTTGTAAAGCTTCCGAATTCCATTCTCCTTGCACGGCTAACATAAAAGATGAATAAGATATTCGATTTGACAGAAGTTTAAGTTTTCCAAAATTCACACAAATAACATGGAATATCTCCAAAATGGTTCACTCTAAAGATCTAGCAAGATGTACATCTTTTTGTACAGTAAGATTTGGTCTATCTCTTACGGTTTATCAGTTATGCAAAAATCATCCAGAATAAACACGATTACATGGGCTAAAGCCAGGAAATTTAAAATATAAATTTCATTTGTCATAAAAATATATTAAGCATGTGGTATTTAAATCAAAATCGTTAGAGCCGTTTTTGAGAAAATCTTTTGGAAAATTTTCCATGTAAAGACTAATTTAGGATAGAGGATTTTCTTCAAAATCTTTGTGTCGCATCCTTGAAAGACATTAAACTTAAATACCAACTTTGATTTTTAACCGAATTTTCATTTTTGAGTTATGCTGTCCACAGACACGCACACACAAGCGCGCGGACCTTTTTCTAAAAAGGCATTTTTTGGATAGAGGGGCCCCAAAACATATATTTCTGGTGAAATCTCGACATCGAATTATTGGGTGGAATACTCTACTTACTATACGTAGCAGAGAAAGTTAAAGTGTACGTATTTGATCTAAATTGTGTGCTTTAAGAACTACATTTTTGTTGAATAAGGCTTTGTCTATCAGTTTACTAGTTATGCAATCATATGGTGGATTTTTCAGAAATTCCAATATTTTGAAAAAATATTTTATGTAAGGCTAGTTTGGGGTAGAGGAATTTCTTGAAAATCTTCATGTCACTCCTTGGAAGTTGCTAAACTTAAGATATCAAATTTGGTGTACATACATACAGAGGTATCGTTTTACAAAAATGCCTTTCTTGGAACCAGGAACCTTAAAACACATGTTTCCGACAAACTCTCAACACCAAAATGTTTAATGGAACACAACCATTTCTCTATTTGGTGGAAGTACGCAGTATAGAAAGTAAAAATACTTTTAATTTATAATTCAGGAGACCTCAGAAGCGTGTTTCCAGTGAAACTTCATATAAAGATATGAGTAGAATGAAATACTTCCTTTACATAGTATTCATTTGGAAGACAGCAGCTATTCCAAAATTCTTTTACCTACATTTACAAATTTTCTCTTTATCTATCCTACATTTTATTATTATCACAGCCACCTCAGCTGCCATGGCACCCTGGCCTTTGCTCTGCCGGGTAGCTCTTGTCAATTCTCCCCAATTTTTTTCCCTTTCCTTTGTTACATGTTTCACATTTCTTTGCCATTCTTCTTTTACTTTCTGTAAAAACCCGACTATAGCTCTAACCTTGTTTTCCTCTTTTCCTGTTAATATCTTTACTATGTATATTCCTTCGCACTTTTACGTATTTCTCTTCCCAAACCTGTTCCTAATGCTATCTCTTTACTCTGTCACATAATGTGCTATATTTTCTCACCACACAATTCACATTTCCTTTTCCTCTACATATTGCATTAGTTCTCATCCAAGCTAACCCTTCTCTTTCTTGTCTACTGCATAATCTATATATGGTTCCCGTCCCCAATTTCTTTTCACATGTTTGTAAAATTGTAATGTTTTCTTATTTTCTAAACTTCCTGTCTTTCAATGCCCTCCATTCCTCTCATTCTATAGAGAAAGTAAACCTCACTACATCGATGAGGCTACTTTGCATAGTAGGTAACGCAAAAACTAACGAACATGAATCTCGTTTTCTGTCAGTAGACAAAATAGTACAAGCGTATTCATACAAAATGCTAAAATAAATCGCCTCATGAATCAAACACATACCAACCCCTTTTACTTTTAGTATTAGAATTAACTGTGTCACTAATACCGTCAGCTGCGCTTTGATAAAATGTGATTTATGCAGTCCAGTTCATCCTTCATACGTACCTCTCTCATTTTCTATTTTCAGCAGAGGTTCTATGAAGCATAAAATAGTGAGCCTTCTATGGTGTACCTTTACAGCACAGAGCACATTATTTAAACAGAGAGATATAAAATAAATCTTCTTCTGTACCGAAACCTGCACTCGCAAGCTCTTTGACACAACGAGGGAGGCGGTTTTTCATCGCGTTCGTGAGAGAGGTAAAAATCTGATACCCTGCATTTACAGATTTCACCGGAAACACGTGTTTTGAGATTCCTTGCAACAAAAAAGGGTTTTTGGAAAAAGGTGTGTGTGTGTGTGTGTGTGTGTGTGTGTGTGTGTGTGTGTGTGTGCGCGTGCGCGTGCGTGTGCGTGTGTGTACACCATAACTCAAAAACGAAAAGAGTTTCAAGAGTACCTTTCCCCACTCTTGACTACTCTACCAGTAGATCTTTTTGAAATTTTGATTTTATAAAAAATGGCTCTCACGATTTTGATTAACATACTATGTATTTAAGGTATTTTCATGACAAAATGAAATGTAAATCTCAAATTTTCTGGGGATGCCCAGAAGATCTACTCATTCTAAAAGACTTTTGCGTTCTTCTGGTAGGCGTTAAGGGAAATATGAGAAGATAGTATCTAAGCTTTAAGGGATAGTCAGATCTTTCAAAAGCTTTGAAATTCCGTTCTCTTTGCATGGCCAAGAGATAGACAAAGGAATTACTTCCCATTTGAAAAAAGCATAAGCATTAGAACTCAATGATGAAGTGTAATGCAGAGTACTGTGACGCCGGGCACGGCACACGGTCTGTGCCAAGCTACTTCACCTTACATGCAGGCCGGCGAGCAAAGGCGCAAGGTCAAGTCTACCCGCACCACTCACGCGAGCGAACACATCACTAGCAGGTTTCCAGAGCCTTGGAGAGAGATCTGGCTATGTTAACAACGGCGTGTTTGTAGAAATCAACAAAAGGTCAGTGTGACGTCATCCCCGCTATATAAGGAGAAGAAGAACGAGAAGGAAAAATAAAGCGATAGAAAAGTAACCGGACTGGATTTTGTTACTTTGCCGCACTGGTGTCAGAAGAGGGATTCGTTGAGCTGTCATTTGTTACAGTGCATACCAAGTATATCATTCACAAGAAGTAATAACAAGAGTGCGTTGAAGTATAATACTTCTTATTCTTTCACAATTTTTTTTTTCCTGAACCTTCTACATACACAACATACCGATCGATCACCACATTTGGCGTTGCAATGCTAAAACTCTGATGTGTCGCACTCATATGACTTTCTCTACTCTTGTACTTACCATTCTTACAAACTCTTATTCCTATATCTTCATGTTAGTTGAGATAAACATTTATACAAATTATCTTACTGCGTATTTCCTTGTAGGTGCAAGGGGAATACGGGAATACAGTAGGTTTTGAGTGACATCTTTTAGACCTTTCAAGTTTCATTCTCTTTGCACGGCTGACATAAAAAATGACTAAAGATGTTCCATTTGATGAAAGTTTAAACTTTCCAAAACTCACAGAAATAACGGAGTATCTCCGAAACGTTCACTCTATAAACATTTTATTTAGACCTAAATTGTGTGTTTTAGGAAGATCTGCGTTTTTTACAGTAAAATTTGGTCTGTTTCCTACTGTTTACTGGTTATGCAAAAGTCGTGCAGAGTAAACAGGACTATATGGGCTATAGTCAGAAAATTCAAAATGTACAGTTCATTTGTCATAAAAATATCTTATACATATGGCATTTTAATCAAAATCGTTAAAACCTTTTTCGGGAAAATCAAAATGTTCCTAAAATTTTCCAAGTAAAAGATAGTTTAGGGTGAAGAAATTTTCTTCAAAATCTTCGTGTCGCATCCTTAAAGGATGTTAAAGTTAAATACCATCCTTGGTTTTTATCCCACTTTTCGTTTTTAAGTTATGCTGCCCACAGTCTGACTTACACACACATACACAGACCTTTATCTAAAAGTGCGTTTTTTGGATTCAGGTGGCCTCAAAACATATTTTTCCAGTGAAATATCGACATAGAATTTTTGGGTGAAATACAATACTTCTTCTAATTTACTATACGTGGTAGAGCAAGTAAAAATGAAAGGAAATAATAGTCAGGAAAATCTGCCCTGGAAAAACTATGAAAAAGACTCCGTCAGTTTGGCTAATACAAAGGTAATTGGACTGGGATCTCCAAATGCGAGACTCGGCAGTAACCAGCTGAAACCATCCCGTTCGGAATTGTGAACTGTTACGACAGTAAAGAAAGCCATCATGCCTGTGTAGCTTTCAATATCATTCCTCTTTATGGCTCACAACATGCGAATCAGAAAAAGTAGTTCAATATTTCTAAGTTTGGAGCACAACTACTGAATACGTAACGGCGCCATGCCATTCATCCAAATATGTTGCTTGGGAATGGAATTCCTGGGCTGTGGGATTGTACAAATCGATTGTGATATCTGTTCTTTTTCTCTCCCCATTTGCCTTTCTCTTAACGCAATCGTTCCTCTTTTCAGTTCACGGTCAGGCAATAACATGTTCGCCATAACTTTGAAGTACGCCCTCTGTATATCCGCCCTGCGCGACGCAAGGTTCAAGAATTCAGCCCAGCGCCAACTGTGTCTGAGATACAGCCGTTGACTGTAATAATGTCAAATGTTGCATTCTTCCATTTATCTTTCTTACGTTCTTTGTTAAGTTATGCTGTCTTCCTTTACTACTTTGTTTTGTTGCTTTAATGTTGCTATTTGCATAATTTAAGTGCTGCTGTTTTCAGCTCGCCAACAAAAACACGTTAGCACGTCGAGGTAGCTTCAGAAAGACAAAATAACAGACAGTGAGTCAAGAACCATCAACGCTCTTTATTGTGTAATGTATTAGCCGTTCAGTATCTGCATTCTCGTAAAATATACAACCCTAATCTCCTTTATTTAAATTGCTAATAAGAAACTCGTGAGCATCAGTGGAGCA
Organism: Tenodera sinensis; assembly: GCA_030765045.1. Taxonomy (NCBI): domain Eukaryota; kingdom Metazoa; phylum Arthropoda; class Insecta; order Mantodea; family Mantidae; genus Tenodera; species Tenodera sinensis. The sequence goes on along the minus strand of CM060970.1, from coordinate 81,262,424 downwards.
CCATAAATATAGGACTAATGCTGCAGCTTTCTGTATGCATAATAGAGGTACAACAGAAAAAATAAAAGAATATCTGAGTGATGCACTCTTCTGACGCACGCTACCACTGAAAAGTTCACGCATATTTACTATATAACAGTATAAACGTGAGCTATAATCTCACTGCGTCACTTGCACAATGTTATATATATATATATATATATATATGCATTTTTAAATTGTTTCAATATGTGGAAACAGCGTTCAAAGTTTATTCATGGTAAGAGAGGTTCGACACTGAAGCCAGCCTTATTCTATCTATGCACCCCTGAGAGGAAGGATGAGGCGAGAGGAGACACCGGGCGGCCAGATACAGACTTATGACACAGAGACTGACAAAGGTATGTAAGCTTTCCTAAGTTTGACGACACCTCGCAGTCGCTAGCTCTTCCGATGCCAACTGAGGGGGACCTCGGCGCGGGGTTCAATACCCGCATATGCTGCCCCTTTTCCCACCCGATTCACCTGCTGACCGGGGAAACCCCCGAAAAACCCATGGGTTTAGGAAGGTCGACCACGGGAATCAAACCTATAACCTCCCGAATACGAGCCTTACACGTCACCGCGGAGCCATCTCGCTCGATCAAAACCTTAAAATGGAAAGAAAACAAAAGGGAGAATCCATGAAGGAGTCCAAGCATGACTCACAGTTGACGCTTTGAAAAAATGTAAATATAATGAACTTGCAACATGGAATATTTTTAAAACGACTAACCTACGAAAGAGACACAAATTGTGCATTTTGTGATTTCCAAATGTTTCCTATAGTAAGTAATCCATCTTATACATTTTTCTATGCGAAATTACACAAAATTCATTCAGATTAGAAATGCATAGGGTATTCGTAGAATCTTCAAGATGTATAATTTATTTCCCCTGTCAATATATTATATGACAATTTAGTCAAATTATTAGAACCTCTTACGGTTTGTCAGTTATGCAAAGTCATTGAAACTGAATAGGACTTTAGAAATTATTCCCAGAAAATTCAAGATACGTTTCATTTATCATGAAAATACCTTTCACATGTAGTAATTTAATCAAAACCTTTGGAGCCATTCTTTTTAATTTTCGAAATATTTTCCATTTAAAGGGTTGCTTAGAACGGGAGCGAGTTTCTTGAAAATCTTCAGGTCATATCCTAGGAAGACCTGAACTTGAATGTCTAGTTGGGTATTTAACCGCTTTTCGTTTTTGAGATATGCGCTCCCGCGCGCGCGCGCGCGCCCACACACACACACACACACACACACACACACACACACACACACACACACACACACACACACACACACACACACACACACACACTCGCGTACACACCTACAAACTGATACACGGACACTGACCACTCACTAACACACTCACAAACTCTTACACATACACTGACACACACAACGTACTGACAAACATATACTGTCACACAAACACTCACTAACACACATTCACACACTGACACACACATCACACACATACACACATACACAGTGACACACACATACACACACTGACACACATACACACGCTTACACACACACATACACACACTGACACACATACACAGTGACACACATACACACGCTTACACACACACATACACACACTGACACACACATACACGCGCTTACACACACACACTGACACACATACACACATACACACGCTTACACACACACATACACACACTGACACACACATACACGCGCTTACACACACACACATACACACGCTTACACACACACTGACACACATACACACACATACACACGCTTACACACATACACACACTGACACACATACACAGTGACACACACATACACGCGCTTACACACACATACACACGCTGACACACATACACAGTGACACACACATACACACGCTTACACAAACATACACACACACTGTCACACAAACACACTCACTAACACACATTCACACACCTACACACAAATACACACACTGACACACATACACAGTGACACACACATACACACGCTTACACACACATACACACAGACACACATACACACTGACACACACACACACACGCTTACACACACATACACACATACACACTGACACACACATACACACGCTTACACACACATACACACAGACACACATACACAGTGACACACACACACACGCTTACACACATACACACAGACACACATACACACTGACACACACATACACAGTGACACATACATACACACGCTTACACACACATACACACAGACACACATACACACTGACACACATACACAGTGACACACACATACACACGCTTACACACATACACACAGACACACATACACACTGACACACACATACACAGTGACACACACACATACACAGTGACACACACACATACATACACTGACACACATACACACACACACACACACACACACTGACACACATACACAGTGACACACACACACACGCTTACACACATACACAAACACATAGACCTTTGTCTAAAAATGTTTTTTCTGGATTGAGGGATTCTCAAAACACGTATTTCCGTTTAGATCTCGGTATCGAATTTTTTAGTGCAATACAATACTTCCTCTATTTAATATAAGTACGTAATAGTGTTTGTTCCTGAAAAGTAATTTCGTCAATGTGGAGCATGTAAGTGCGTGCGTTCAGAAACCGCTGTAGAGTAAGTTATTCCTTGTCAGTGACTGAAAACCCGTGCTCTCAGTAACAAGACAAGTTGAATGTCCGATGAAAAGGAAGGGTAGTCAGAAGCAGCGAGAGCTTATGAGAAACATATTCGTTTACTGCCCTAGCCTGAATATGAAACAGCTCTTTTTAATTACAGGCCCTTACAACTCGACCGTCATCTCTTTCGTTATAATCCCTCAAACATCAGAGTCTATGGAGCTGGGTTTGTTTTTAGACATAATTAATTTTGACGAGTTGAGAATTTCAAAAACCACAGTATACTCCACGCTGGTTGACGGTTGCAGTAGTGCAGTGTGAAGCAGCAGATAACGATAATGTGTACAGTCACAGGTCTTTCTCTACTCACTCTTATACAAACCATTCTTAAAAACACTTCTCTTCTAGCCATTCATTTAATGCAAATACACATTTACAGAAATGGTTTTATTACACGTTTTCTTTAGGTACAACAGGAATAGGAGAATACGGCTGAAGCGGTAGCGAAATCTTTACAGAACTGGTCGCTATATGATGGCGACCATGTTCAAGATACAAAATACGAATGAAAACTATAGATATTAAAAATTCAAACAAATAACGAGGTACACCTGAAAGTGGTTGATTCCACAACAAAATATATTTGTAATAACTTTTGTTTTAACGACATCTACACTTGTTTTTAGTATCTCTAACGATTTAGCAGTTACCCAAAAGTCATTCAGAACAGAGGACTTCTGAGGATATTCCCAGAAAATTCAAGATATACATTTCATTTGAAATGGAAATATTTTAAACATGCCATTTTAATGAAAATCGTCGAAAAAAACAAAATTTTCGGAAAATCTTCTTTGCAAAGCGTAAAGGGTACAGAGACAGAGGGGAAACCTCACTCACTTCGACCCCCCACAGATCTATTGTGGCTGCCACCCCCAACAGGCAGGGATGAAATGAGGGAACCGTAGGTGCCACACAGGGTTGCAGCTAGAGAGGCCACAGAGACGCACGGAAGTCCCTAACAAGTGCTCAAATGTCTTCATCCCGGCGCCAGGCCCCACCAAGCAGCCATCACACCGTGGTTCCGGTGTCGCACTGAGCGTGCCTCCTCCCCACCCCCCGACGGAGGACAAGGACGACCAAACGCCACCTAGTGCCGGGAACAGCAGTTACTATGTGCAATCATCCAAGCCATCTGCCCGGCACTGCCAACACCACACGCTTGGAAGTGCGCCTGAAACATAAGGAAATGGAATGCAGGGAAATGATGGAAACGAAACCGTGGTATGAAATAATGCACCCCAACATCCGCCTAAGTGACATGGGGAAACCACGGAAAAACCCATGTTAGAGTGCACGGTCACAGGCATCGCACCCACGACCTCCCAAATGCGGGCCACAGACGTTACCGCCTGAGCCATCCCGCTCGGTATATTTAAAGGGTAATCTTGAAAATCTTCATAGCGCATGCTTGACAGATGCTGAACTTAAATACCAAGATTGGTATTTAATCATGTTTTAGTTTTCGTCATGATGTTTACACACACACACACACACACACACACACACACACACACACACACACACACACACACACACACACACACTTACAAACTGATACGCACAATCCAGTGACACATACATACACCGACATTACTTGGTAAAGAAAGAGTAATTGAACTACATATAACTGCTGCTGTAACGAAAAAATGATAAAACAAAATGGAATGTGATGAATTTAGGCTATTGGATAATTTATTATTCAAATGTTTTGTGTTGTTAATTTTGAAGATGATTAGCTCTGTGAAATGCACAGCTATGGAGAAGTAGCTCCGCAATTCTCGTGTATCCAAAATTCCCCAAAAGGCAGGAATTCCGGTGGCAGCACTGGCTGCCGCGAGCATATTGTTATAACGTTCCGCGAAATAAAAAATCTGATAGATTCAGGTTTGCAATTCATGAAAGGTAATGCAGATGAACAGGATACCAACGTTATTTTCAGCTGTACGCACCGACACGGTGCGGAGGAACTTGTTGATAAGTTGATAACCCTTTAAAATTACAATACACGAGCGCACGGATAGATTGGTCAGTAGCATGGGCCGCCGCCCCCCCCCCTCCCCGTCCGCCCCATTTGCCGGAGCTCAATTCATTGGATTTTTGGCTATAAGGATATTTAAGGACATTGGTGTATGCCAAACCTATCGACAAGTGCATGCGTTACAAGAGCGTGTGACCAATGCATGTGCCCAAATCCGAGAGCAACCAGAAATGATAGAAAGAGTTCTGAATTCTTTCAGAAGAGTTGAAGCAAGTTTAAGAATGCATGGTAACCACGTGGAGCATCTCCTATAGTAGTATAGATTTTACCCGAAGACTTGTTTTTATTTACCTGATTACCCTCCCCTTATGTAGGGCTTACACGCTCTGTAACTGACAAGCAAGTGCCTAGGGTTAGAAGGCTTTCGGGGAGCACAGGACCCTATGGATCGGGTGGTCACCCAAGCACCAGTATAAGAGTGAGGAAGAGGATGATGTGAAATGCAGGCCAAATCGATGATTGGAAAGGTGATAATGGAGCAATTCGTGGAATGAGTGGCAGGGGAAACCGGCCCGGAGAAAAACAGCCTTAACGCCGCTTCGTCCATCACGAATACCAAATGCGGGTTCCTGGGATCAAACCCGGGCCGCCCAGGTGATAGGTGAACGCTCAAACTGCTCGGTGCCGCCTTTTTACCAGAGGATAGAATAGCAGAAATCACCGCAACTCCTCTTTGGTGTTTATGGATGTTTACCTAACAATTTGTTCCGTTAACCTTTTGTGACACGCTGCCCTAAACAGCAGCACCCACTTGTTCTGCTTGGGACAGTGTCAATCCGGGCTATACAACATGCATATCATGGAAAAAGCGAAACCACTTCCACATTTGCAGACCCTTAACATAAGTACAGAAATTAATAAGTATTGTGACGTATTGGATGCACTCTTAGAGGAATTTGTTGGAAGATTTTCAGGTTTGGAAGCTCTCAAATCTAAAGCGGATCTCTTTTCCTTGGCTAACTGTATTGATCCCGAAACTGTTCTAGTTGAACGTAAATTAGAACTTGCTAATTTATGCTGTATTCAGATCTAGAAAAAGAGTATAGCGATAATATTGTCAGTTTTTATCAAAGCCTTGATTCACAAACATACCCAGAATTTCGTAAATTTGGTGCAAAAATTGTGTGCATGTTTAGCAGTACTGCTTCTGGGAGCAGTTTTTTTATTGAACTGCCGTGTAAGAGCAAAATTGTGTGATGATAACATTATATCTGCCTTGACACTTACTTTGTAAGGTTTTGCAAATATTAAGATGTCGGAAAAGCATGAACTGGGCATAATAAATGCGTAATTAGCTTCAAAAAGTGACCACAAGTAGAGGTTTTAAAGTGGAGTTATTTTTATTTTGTATTACAGGAGCAGTTTGTTTCCTTTTGAATTGTAAGGTTAGAAGTTATATAAATATGCCTTATCTTTTGTGTTTCTAACGTGTTTTTTTTAATATCAAGTTGTTTTTAATAATTACTTTATGGGTTAATTCATATTAAAACCTTATGATTACAAAATCGATCTAAATAAATATTTTTCAACCAAACAAAAAGAAACAGAAAAATAAAAACATATGACTTCATTTTCTCATCGTGCACCCATATGTTGCTGTTTTGCTTAACGCCGCCACTACCTGTGTGTATTCTATGGTCTGTCTCGGAGCGCTTCATGCCCCCTTGTGCAGCTGAGGTTACGAAATGGCGCTTGCGTTGACATCGCTGGTTTATAGGAACATGTATTTTACTTTTCACCAATCCTAACTCCTGTTGCAATATCACTCTTTTTAAAGGTATATGGCATGAAAATGAAACGGTGAAAGGAAATGGTGGAGACAGGGAACGATGGACATGAAATTCTGGTATCGGTCATACCCACAACACGAGCATTCGCCTATCTGTGTGGGAAATCCACCAAAAATCTCGAGGTCAGAGTGGCCAACTCGATGAAAATACACTCCTTACTGCAGAGACATCTCAATCGCAGGAAGGGAGGGAGGGAGAAAGAGAGCTAAATTAATCCTGGTCAACAAGACAATAGCCCGATTTATAATAAAATAGATACATAAAAGGCATAACCAGACATGGCCGTAAAAATCTAATTTCCTCACAGTTCTACTTTTTGTTGTTCAATTTGTAAAACCTGGTGCTCAATTATGCTATTTTGATGTGTTTTCCCTTTAGAGCCATTATGTATACACCTGGCCATTGTGGTGACATACTGCGAAGGTTGTCACAGCTAACGAACGGTTCTGCGGTAAGCCATAAGCCACCAAGTTGATTCATTTCAGGTTCGACGAACGTCATCATCTGCTGACGTCAATATAAGCGTCGGTGGTGGCCGGCAACGCATGCGCCTTTCTGATTACGTGATGTTTCAGTTTCTCATATTTTTGCGTCAGTGTTTTCAAACCATCTGCTTTATTCATTCTCACAGTTACACTGTCATGATTTTCAGATGTGTTCGTTACTGCAGTGCACGCTTCTGGGTATCTATGCGTCTGTCCATGTAAATGAAAAAACAAGTTGCGAATATCTGCATGTACTGAGATTTTGTCGGTAAATATAACATTTGGTTGAAATCAATAAAACAGAAGATAGTAAATGTGCACGTTGAGTTAAAAATAGGTGCGATCGTCTTGTTACAGACAGAATATAATATATTTTTACAAAATCCTTTATTTGGGATAAACTTTCACATCAATTTACACACTCGTTGTAGGAATTAGGAGGAAACAAAACGCTACAACGACAAAGATTTTTAAAAAGCAGATTGCTATGTGATAGCTTCAAAATCCCAAAATCAAAATGACCACGTGAAAAAACGAACAGCGACTTACTACTTGAAAAAAACAAATGTTTGAAAATTGAAACTAATAATAATGGATATCTCCGTAATGGTTAACACCACAAAAACACCATGTTCACTTGATATTGTGCTATAATGATATCTATACTTTTATGTAGTAAATATTGGTTTATTTCTTGTGCTTTACCAATTGTAGAAAAAAATTCAGAATGAAGAGCACTTCATAGGCTTATCCCAGACAATTCAATATGTCTCATTTGTCATGAAGATATCTTAAACATACGATATTACAATAAAAATCGTTAGCCGTTTTTAAGAACATCGGAAATGTAAATATTTTCATGTAAAGGGTAGTTTGGGATGGCGAGATTTTTTTAAATATCTTCGTGTATTACCCTAGAAAGATACTGAGCATAAATAGCAAGCCCTCTAGTCAATTTTAGGGTTTTAGTTGCATGCGGTTCAAACTGTTCATAGACCACACGCACGCGCGCGCGCGCACACACACACACACACACACACACACACACACACACACACACACACACACACACAGTGTTCCAAAAGTCGAGCAACGGGCCATCGTAAAAGCACTTCAGAAAGTAAAAGAACTTGAAGTTACGAGAAAAGAACAAAAAACGATAGCTATATATACACAGAGAAATCACACTAGGCACTATTAGAAACTTACAAACCACAAAGCCTTAGCAGAACAAATAAGGAAATCGCAAAGCTGCAACAACAAGAAGAGTGGGAGATAATTTTTCCTGGATCAAGGCACGTGTTGGGTACTTCGGAAACGAACTCGCTGGCAGTCTGGCGAAACAAGCAACTCAAGACATGGGCCTCGAAACTTCATGCAACTTCATACCAGAGATCCACATATGCGTGCAGCAGTTTGTCTAAAAATTACTATTTTATCACAGATTTTTAAATATAATCACATTCTTTTTGGGGAGATTTCTATCTAATTTGAAATGCAAAAATATTCTGCAAACTCTTATGTAATGCTGTGTCAGTTACAACATACGAGTGGTTTGAAAAATCTGATGTGTTGCACTCGCATGACTTTCTCTACTCTTGTACTAACCATTCGTACAAACTCTTATTCCTATATCTTCTTCGTGTTAGTTGAGATAAATATTTGCAGAAATTGCTTATTTCCTTGTAGGTACAAGTGGAATATGGGAATGCAGTAGGCTTTCAGCGACAGTCAAATCGTTTAAATCTTTCAAATTCCGTTCGCTTTGCACAGCTAACACATAAAAAAAAAATTAACAACGATGTTGCATTTCAAGAAATAAAATGTTTTCGGAAACTCACACAGATAAGGAATATCTCCGAAATGGTTCACTGTACAAAAAATAATTATTTGGACATAACTAGTGTGTTTTAGTGAGATCTACATGTTTTGTGTAACAAGACTTGGTCTATCTCTTACGATTCACCAGTTAGTAAACAAGACTACGTAGAGTATAACCAGAAAATTCAAAATATACATTTCATTTGTCATAAAAATATCTTAAATATATATTTTAATGAAAACCATTAGAGCCATTTTGGAGAAAATCAAAATTTTTGGAAAATGTTCCACGTAAAGAGTAGTTCAGGTTGGAGGAATTTTCATCAAAATCTTCGTGTCGCATCCTTAAAATACATTAAATTTAAATACCAGCTTTGGTTTTAACCGACTTTTCGTTTTTCAGTTATGCTGTCCGCAGACTGACTGAGAGACACGTGGACCTTTTTCAAAAAATGCTTTTTTTCTTTATTCAGAGGGCCTCATAACATATATTTCCGGTGAAATCTGGACATCAAACTTTTGGGTGGAATACAATACTTCCTCCACTTACTCTATGTAGTAGATAAAATAAAAAGTAGACAAATTGTATAAATAAAACTTCGACTCATATGCACAGCACATGCAACGGTTTATAAGTGGTGACAGATCGGCAGACAGTCAGACAGCGGACAAGGAGGTATTTTCACTAAAAATGCTAAGATTATTCTAACATATCATAAAATCTTCTTTGTAGTAGCTATTTTGTCAATGACTTAAGGAAAGATTTACTAAATTTTAGAACGGCACAACATTAAAACTTTCTCATTATTGTTAAATTCTGGACAGTGGAACCGTCCGTGCAATAAATGACCTGTGTACAATTTATTATAAATATACACTGCATGCAGTTCTATAAATCATGTAGACCTATCACTCATAACAGGGATTTTGCCATAGACGGGAAGGCATACGGGGAAACAAAGATACAACCTAACGGTACCTATGCTAGAGCAACCCCAGGAAAAAAACCGACATCCCAAAACTTTACCCTTCCATCTAAATAAAACGAACAGCCTCAACAGCCTTATTTGGAAAACGTGTATGGTCATTGAGCTGGCGATAATTATAATTACACCCAATCGTACACTTAGGAAAGTACCTTAAATAATATCCATTTTCTTTATCGATATAGACGAAATATTCTCTCTAGTTAAAGAACAGGTAAGGGCTAAACAAATCAAGCTTAAAGATTATTGAGATAGAGCAGAGGATTCTGAGAATGAAGAATTGAAGCAATAGCTATAGGAGCAAAGAACTTAACACAAATACATACATTCAGAACAATATTGACGCTGAAATGGTTCAGACAAAAAAAAAATAGTCTCATAGCCGAGATTTGAACCACGGATCTTTTGGTTCCGTCCGGTTGCTATATCGAATTGAGCTACCATGACAACGTGCCGACAGAAAATTAAATTCTCTAACTGAACAGTATTTTTTCCAGTAACCCGCACGCAGATCTCAAATTCATTTTGAGATAACAGCCCAATGACGACTTACTATGTTGTACTTTAGGAGCCGGGCTTCATACTTTAACCAACTATTACGTCAATCCATGTTGTCATGGTAGCTTCAGTTAGGGGACCCTGGGACTGAAAAATTATCACATTGACGATTTTTAGGATTATGCCATCGATTGTTGGTGAAATGTTTTAGATTCCGCCATTTTTATAGGTTGTTTAATTTTAAAAAATAAAATGCACCGAAAGTTTTAAAAAATATCTTAAATGTGCATCAAATCATAGAAATTACTTTAAAAGTAATTATTTTTTCTTCCTGCCAGAGGTTTATGATGTTTGTTGGGCAATTAAAGTTTTATAAAATAATAAAACTTGTGATATTTTAGTGTTTGATGCGTTTGGAGTATTTTGAATACTAAGGTATATTCGTATTGTGAATAAACTGAATAATTCTCTCAAAACTACAAAACAAATTGTTCTGGAACTTTGTGGGGTAGTATATAACAGACACCGTTAAGTGTGCAAAATATTGATTTCATACCTAAAACATGTAGAAAGTTCAAATTTCAGTCCCAGGGTTCCTTAATCAGAGCAAACGGATGGAAACCGGAAGACCCGTGGTTAAAACCCGGCTATAACATTGAATTGTTTGTATCGTTCTATCTTTCCAACCTTGTGCTACACACGGCTAGTGTGAAAGAACAATTACTTGATATTGGCGTTTATTATATCCTTCTAAATTAAATAACGTAAACCAAAGTTGTCTTTGGGCACAATTCAGGCAACATCGTATCTTATTGTGAAGTATCTATACATATTTATGAAATTACATTTCTAAAATATGTTTCTTGCGTAACTAGAAATTTTGAAACATAGCACACTTGTGTATGGGAATACTTACCGAAGTACTTGTAATTACTTTTCTCGAAGTTCAGAAGAACATTCACGTACCTGAAACAAGGTAACAAATGTAAGTAACTTTAAGGTTTGAAAAATTGGATGCTATAACTGAAAGAAGAAAAATTCAGAATATACATATGTTGGTCTCGAGCCTTATAAACGTAATACTTCAAGAAATTCTATGACAGTTGTATAAGTCCATAGAGTTTAATACAAATCTGTAGCATGCACTTTGGTTAACATACATTAGCAGCCACAAGTATCGTAACAGTTATGAAGCAACAGAGTATATTAAAATACTAATGCCCGGTTGCATAAAAGTTAACCTCAACTCATCCACTTGGAAATGATCTACAGTCTAGTTGAACCTAGAATTTTTATTTTATAAATCACGATATAAGTTCACGGCACCTTGATCTAAGATCAAACCTGACGGATAAATATAAAGTAAAAACATAATTAACCTACTATTTTTGAGTGCTTGTTAATCCGAATTAAAATCCTCAGCGACTTCCTTCCGTGTACTTTCTTCCTAAGAAACTGAAACTGCGTCGGATTTTTATTCCAGTATATGTTTATGGTTTTAAATTATAATGTCCACCAATATGGTTTTCTTCGCGTGTGTAATTTCACGATCTCTACTTTTTCCGTCATTTTCCGATCACACTGCGTCCTGTGGAATGCGTCCGAAGCTGAAAAGCAAATAAATGATTGCTGCTCCTCGGAATCAGCGATTTTCAGCTGTTTTAGCGACGTTGACAAACGTTATATTACGAACTAAGTTCAAACTTGAACTGAGACTCGATCTTAGATTAGTTTTATACAATGGGATTATACACTGATCTCAGTTCATGTTCTCAGCTTAGATATCTAATCTGTAGTCAGCGATATTTATGCAATTGGGTTAAATGTCTGAAATACGAGCTAAAACGTCTCTTCTATCACTCCTCTCTCACACAGAGATAACAAAAGTGTGTATTTCCAATGAAATATCGATATTGAATTAATGGGTGAAACAATAAATATTTCCTAAACCTAAGTAGTAGTGAAAGAAAAACATTTGCTTGCAAAGTGATTAGTGATAGGTGCATACATATGTGTGTTAATGCTCTTACAACCCACCACAGTATGTTTACAATGCTGGCATGCCCATAATTGCTAACTTTTGTCAATACAGCTATGTTCCCTGTCAAAGTGAAAACGCTCTTTAGAAGTGTCAAGCAGAACTTTCTTTTGTGTAAGAGACTTTTATCGCGGTGGTTTGAAGGTTTTCAAAGCTGTAACTTCTCATGAGATTGCATTGCCTTCTGCAGCGTCCAGGAAGTTCACCCTTGCCAACCGTTGCCGTAAATAACCTGTCAAACTTTCAGCGTTGTCCTGGGAATAAGAATACGGCTGCTCTACTGGTTATTTTGTATGAGATCTGTGCAGATTTTAAGAAAATGTCATGAAGCTTAAAATTATTGTTATATAAAGTGTTTATGGAAAGAGAGGGTAATCTAACTCCTTAGACTGGCGTTTGTCCTTCGCAATAAAGAAAAGATATTATCGTAATTCTGAAAATTATAGCACATAAATGTTTCATAAAAGTTTCCAAAAAAATAAAGAACATTTAGTAATAGTAAAATAATAATTAATAATTATCATTGTTGTACTAATAGTGACAAATGACGTGACAAATCACACTTCTGACACCAAGGTGACGAATAATTCAAGTTCCTTTTTCTGTCACTTTATTTCTATTAAAATTGAATTACCCTTTTTTTGTCCTTAGCATAACCTAGCATTCGTCTTGACCTTGCAACTCGCAGCTGTTGTCAGATCGTAAACTTGACACATACTCAAACAGGCTCAACTAAAAACTAACGTCTCGTTCAACACTTAAATACTCAACACTCAAAAGCTAACTTAAAAAACTAGCTTTCTTATCGTCCCAACTAGCTTAAATGGGCCAGGCGAATTACCGACGAACTCTAGGGAAAACACACCTCTTCTCCAACTTTTATAAGCCGGCAGTCGAAAGTTTCTCAAGCAATCTGGAATCGCTTTGTTCTGCCACGTTCTTCGTCTTTGTACTGACTGCTCCATTGTCCTCGGGCCGCGTATTGCAAACAGTGGCATGAGCGTCTCTTTAACGGCCGGCGTAATAATAAACATAATAATAAACATAATAATAATAAACATAATAATAATAAACATAATAATAAACATAATAATAAACATAATAGTAATAATAAAAATAATAATAATAATAAACATCATAATAATAAACATAAACATAATAAACATAATAAACATAAACATAATAAACATAATAAACATAATAAACATAACAAACATAAACATAATATCAAAGTTCTAAGGCTTTCACGGCCGGTGTCAATACTAGATGCAATATTGCATCTAGTATAAACATAATAATAAACATAATAATAATAAACATAATAATAATAAACATAATAATAATAAACATAATAATAATAAACATAATAATAATAAACATAATAATAATAAACATAATAATAATAAACATAATAATAATAAACATAATAATAATAAACATAATAATAATAATAATAATAATAATAATAATAATAATAATAATAATAATAATAATAATAATAATAATAATAATAATAATAATAATAATAATAATAATAATAAATAACGAAATCAGGTTTTATGAAACAAAATTACATAATTACAATTAAGTGAATAATAAAAAACAAAGGAATATGTTACAGCAACATGAATTCTCCACCTATAATTTATTTTGATATATGTTCTATATATTTTATTCACAAAATGTTAGTCGTCTGAAATGGTTTCAACGCACATTTGTCGTACAATAGCATACAGAAGATGAAGAATAGCAGTCAACGATTTCGTTGTTAGTAATCTTTGGTTTCAAATATAGGCTTCGATATTGCATGCTCTTTGTATTAATTCACCATAAACAAAATAACAGTGTCTTACGTAGTCAACTAAGGCATGATTTAAAATGGGAAATTTAGAGCAATGAGAAATATCTAATGCCACAAAAACTTTTATTAGACTATTAAACTGTACTTTAACAATATATGCATTTCTCGTCTAAGCTTGTCAATTCTTATAACTTCTCAATTATACAAAAATTATAGAAAGTTCAATTAGAATGAAAAGATACAACATTTGATACCTTAGTAAAAATCGCTAGCAGCAAATATACTGGGGAAAAGATCTGCAAAGGTATGCTTACGGTGAAATCCTGAAACTGAATTGTTGGTTGGAATATCACAGTTTGCTATCGTAGGTTAGGTGTCAAGATTGTTTTTGGGAGGTAAAGCTAATCAAGTAAAAAGTAAGAGAGAGAGAGAGAGAGAGAGAGAGAGAGAGAAGTCGGTTAATTGCCAAACTTACTATTTAAATCAGCATCTTCTAAAGAAAATTGGACACATCCCAAAGAAAAGAGATTCCAAAATTTCGATTTTCTCAAAAATGGGTTTAACAATTTGAAATGCTGTTATGAAAAAGAAAATTTACAACTTGAATTTTCAGGGACTAACTTCTGACGTCCTCTTCTTCTGAATTACTTTTGCATAAGTGGTAAACCGCAAGAGATAGACAAAACTGTACTACATAAAATGGTAGATCTCGTCAAAGAAACAATTTATAATAAATGCATTTTTCCCTTTTCTTTTTTGAAAGACTGTTAACCATTTGAGATATTCCTGTTATTGGTTTTAGTTTTTAGATACTTCTGCTTTTCCTTTCCTCAAATGGGAAGCTGTAATTCATGCCGCGCCTCCTGGTCATGAAAAAAAGAAAAACTACATTTCAAAGACATCACATAAGGACCGACTCTTATCACTTAAGGGTATTATATTTTCCTTTTTCAATTGTACGTATATGGAAATATTTAATTGACCGACCTACCAAACGTTTGTCTCGATTAACAGGAATTACAAAATCATCACATAGCTCTTAAATGACTATACTATATGCTCCTATTCCCATTGCACACACAAGAAAATGTGTAATGAAGCCATTTCCACAATTAATGTCTATCCCGCAAAAAAGCGTCAGATAAGAAACCATGTGACGTGTTTGTGACAAAAAAACAACTAATACACCGAAGTAGACACATATTAAGGTACCATTTATCAAAATATATCTATATCCCTAACATCCTGTGTATAAAGTTTTAAGTTACAACGGTTGACTTAGGCCGGTCTTCCGCTAAACGATACGAATACAAGTATCTGCGGGCAAGAGCGCATAAAGATAACTCACAGCAAAGATTGCATGTAATGAAGAGAAAATCGGCGGCAGTTACGTTGGGTGCCTCCAAGGAAAAAAGAGAAAAACACAAAGAAGAGAAAAAAATCACATTTTTGTTCATACACTCATGTAATATCAATAGTGTAGTATATGCAAGACATTGGGTATCATTCTAATTTGTAAATAATTTTGTTCTTGTCAAACTTGAAACTATGACAGATAAAGCGGAGACACGGATATTTTTATATTCTATCTACTTTCACTAAAGAAAAAAGTCCGTGTTGAATCTGTGACATCTATGTGACAATGGCCCCTTGTAATTGCATCAATCATGCCGTCACCAAAAAGCTGCTTAATTTTATTTATAAAATTTTATTTGAAACCTATAAACAGTCCATCTTTTGGAGTAGGCTTACGATACATTCCAGTTTAATTGAACTTTCTAAATGAATCAAAAAGCTTATAGAACTACATTGCGAAAACACTCGTGATTGAAAAGTGTAGACGTAATTTCCAACCGCTGCGTTAATGAAAAAACGGTGATTGATTGCTGCAGGGACAAACAATCTAATCGTGACGCTAAACTGCAAGTTCAATCCTGCACGGATTACCAGCTTGGAGAAATGTGGTCCGCGACTTTAGAGACCGGAGTTTATTCACCCCACCCGGGAGGTGATTACACGGAAATTGTGTTTTAAAACTTACAGATTTTGGTCATTTACCTATTTTCACGAGTGCTATGGATGGAGTGCGATTGCATTTACCGCATTCATTATATACATTTTGGCGAAGTTTTGCTTTCTCTACTACTATAGAAATGTTACTTTTCAATAGTAAGTAAAGCAAGTGTTTTCCATCCAAAATTTTAATGCCTAGATTTCCTCGAAATTTCACGTTTTGGACCGTGATGCTTTTGTGTGTGTTTATGTGTGTTTATGTGTGTGTGTGTGTGTGTGTGTGTAGTATAATTAAAAGACAAATATCTGGATGTATACCAAACTTGGCATTAAGTTCACCATCTTCCAAGGACGTGACGCGAAAATGTTCATGAAATTCCCCATCCCAAAGTACTGTTTATATGGGCATCTTAATTATGTTTGGTTTTTTTCAAAAATGGCTTTAGAGTTTTACTAAAATGTCATGTGCTTAAGACTGACTGACTGACTGACTGACTCACTGACTGACTGACTCACTGACTGACTGACTCACTGACTGACTGACTCACTGACTGACTGACTCACTGACTGACTGACTCACTGACTGACTGACTGACTGACTCACTGACTGACTGACTCACTGACTGACTGACTGACTCACTCACTGACTGACTGACTGACTCACTCACTCACTGACTGACTCACTCACAGACTGACTGACTGACTGACTGACTCACTGACTGACTGACTCACTGACTGACTGACTCACTGACTGACTGACTCACTGACTGACTGACTGACTCACTCACTCACTGACTGACTGACTCACTCACTCACTGACTGACTCACTGACTGACTGACTCACTGACTGACTGACTCACTGACTGACTGACTCACTGACTCACTGACTGACTGACTCACTGACTGACTGACTGACTGACTGACTGACTGACTGACTGACTGACTGACTGACTGACTGACTGACTGACTGACTGACTGACTGACTGACTGACTGACTCACTGACTGACTGACTCACTGACTCACTGACTCACTGACTCACTGACTGACTCACTGACTGACTCACTGACTGACTGACTCACTGACTGACTCACTGACTGACTCACTGACTCACTGACTCACTGACTGACTCACTGACTCACTGACTCACTGACTCACTGACTCACTGACTCACTGACTCACTGACTGACTGACTCACTGACTGACTGACTGACTCACTCACTGACTCACTCACTGACTGACTCACTGACTCACTCACTGACTCACTGACTGACTCACTGACTCACTCACTGACTGACTCACTGACTCACTCACTGACTCACTGACTCACTGACTCACTCACTGACTCACTGACTGACTCACTCACTGACTGACTCACTCACTGACTCACTCACTGACTCACTCACTGACTCACTCACTGACTCACTCACTCACTGACTGACTCACTCACTCACTGACTGACTCACTCACTGACTGACTCACTCACTGACTCACTGACTGACTGACTCACTGACTGACTCACTGACTGACTGACTCACTGACTGACTGACTCACTGACTGACTGACTCACTGACTGACTCACTGACGGACTCACTGACTCACTGACGGACTCACTGACTCACTGACTGACTCACTGACTGACTCACTGACTGACTCACTGACTGACTCACTGACTGACTGACTCACTGACTGACTGACTGACTGACTGACTGACTGACTGACTGACTGACTGACTGACTGACTGACTGACTGACTGACTGACTGACTGACTGACTGACTGACTGACTGACTGACTGACTGACAGATTTAGGGTCCGTCGACAGCAAGGTCATTAGGGCATTTGTGCTCAAGATATTTCTACGAATGCATGTCTGAATTTTCTGCGAATAGCCTATGAAGTCCTTTTCATCCTGAATAAATTTTGTATTTTTGATAAACTGTAAGAGACAAAACCTTACTAAACAAAAAAATTCAATTTTGTTAATGGACACAATTTATGCCAAATAAGTTTGTGGTTTTAAACATTTCCAAGATATCGTTTATTAACTGTGTGAATTTTCAAATATTGGCACTTTTTTCAAGCGGCAAGTCGTTCTAAGCGTTTTCTCGTGTTCGTACTAGGAGCATGGAATTTCAAAGCCCTCACTTAGCGAGCAACTTTTTAAAAATGCGCTTATCGCTTTGGCCTGTTGTATCCTTATCTCTGCAACAAAAATAATTAAGTGCCTAATGAAGGCTTATCTCGATTATCAAGATATCGATAGAATATGCTTTTGCAAGAATGTTTTCAGAAGAGCGAGTATAGTGTCATGAGAACGTATGACATGGCATTACTCCTGCTTTAATTTCTAACGTAGAGGTAACGCAACGAGAGTTTGCCAAGAGAGCTACGCGAAACTTCGGTACTACTTGGATAAAGTCGGGATACGTCGCTCGATTGATGGCTCATGGCACTTCCATATCTCGCATAGCACCTAACGCTCCCACTTCCTACTTCCCCTCAACTCATTCACTGCGATATGCACACCTCGAAAGGTTGTTACATACTGGAGTCGGTAATAGGCATACTGTCGCCGTGCACATACTCTTCTGCACATTCTGCAGATTGGCAAGCTTTCATTGTTTGCCAGAATATACCTGTAGACAGTAATTTGCTTATGTGAGACAGTTTGCCTTAAGTTCTTTGTACACGTAATATAATGTTCATCTTGCTCCTATAGTTTGTGTAAAACGTTACTAGGGCCCAGATTTCAATGACTTCACAGCTTTTTTCTAATGATGCTAACATGATATGTGGAGAATATACAAGGCTCAATGTTTTGTGAGAGATTAAACCGCTTATAAGGTCATTTTGTCTGTACTTTTAGACATTTTATTCTAGGACATTTTTACAGGATATAAAGAATTTTCAGTCATTCTTCTGAACTAAACCAGATTTTTTTGTCATGTTTTGAATGTTGGTTGCATGATTATTAGCACCACCATAATCATCACCATTACTATTATTAGTATAGTATATACTAAGGAGATATTGGTGGATAATTGAACTTTTTTTAACAGCCTGTATAAACATAGCTTATTTCTTCGTTGGGAAGATGTACTTTTAAGTTCTGCTGTACTTAGGTGTAAGACAGTTTGTCGAGTACATTTTAATTTTTCTGTTTATATATTTCACATAGTAATGCCAGCTGATTTCTCCTTGTACATCATTCCACGTCAAGGTTACTTTATGACAGCCAGCAATCGTTCATGAATCCTGAGAGGTAGCCAATCGTCTGAAGGTAATTACTGGAACAAGGATTTATAGCTGTGTCCACCAAATTTGGATGGATATCATATTACTGCACATCAATCACTGTAACAATTGGGACGGGTTTTGTACCATCAACTAATGCTGTGTTCATTCCGATAAATTTCGCCCATGTTATACGATAGATTTCACAGGACTTGAAGCTCCCTACTACATATTTAATTTGTCTGGACTGGAATTTAAAATCGCTGTTCCTCGCTTCCAAAATTAAAGATCTAGTTGCTCACCCAACGTGCGTTAGTATTGTATCGCTCTGCTACAGTTCCCTCATTCACATCCTGATGTCCGCACTCACTGACATCCATCCAAACTAACTGCCCCTTTATATACAGGGTGGAAGGTACTGCTTCGGCCATACCATACGTTAACCAGGTTTTTTACACGAGTGTAACAAATCTGTCCAATACAATTATTGCCAATAAAGAACCGTTTCGCCGAAAAAAATATATTATTTGGAGCCATCTAGCTTCTTGAGGAATGGATATAAATGTTTTATTTCAATAACTCACACAAACATTGTGTGAATAATGCTGTAATGCATTTACGCTTTAATTCGAACAAATTTAGTCACAATGTAACTTAATGGACAAAGTTTCATTTCTAAGAGAGATTAGGCAGCGTTAACAGCGTTACATTCAATAATAGACAATTTATATAAATTCAAGAAGCTAGATGACGCCAAATATTTGATTGAAATTATTTTTTCTCGGCGAAACAGCTGTTTATTGACCGTAATTGTATACTCATGTAGAATCCCTGATTTACGTACCTTCCACTCGGTAGATGCCAAGGAATTTTAGAAGCTTTAACTTAGGAAACGTTATTTGCGCTTCTATCACCTCCCACAAATTTCTGTATATTTTGGATCATCTGTCCCATTTCAAAGGATAGAGCGCTCCTTTTCTTTTCAAAGATGATCTACATCTACTCCAATGGGAACCCTTGTAAGACAACCATTGTTGTGCTATGAAAAACAAAGTCATTACAACCATAGGGTACAACAGCTAGAAGGCCTAATAATCGAGACAGTATATCAGGACATTCAGCAACAGGCTTTACTCCGGTAGATTTGATGTCAGACCTAGAGAGAAACAACTGGTGAAATAAATGTTTTGTTTACGCATGCTCTTTAACTTAAATGTTCTCTGCATCCCTTTCTATACCGGGCATAAAGACCGCTTAATTTAGCTGAATAGCTAAGTTTCTTATACATACCGTAAGTCTACGACACGGGACTAACCGTTTTACTTCCCCTCCGAAGGAATCCATGCTAAGGATTTTTATGCCCGAAAAAATCATTGCATTCGCCTGGTTTGAATCCGCGACCTCAGGAACCAAACGATGGAGACTGACAAACAACTGGTGGAAGGTGTAATTTCCGTCATAGAAGTCCACAGATAATTTATTGTGAAAGAGGAGTGCAAGATCTCTCTATAGGAGAGGATACTCGAGAAGAGCAAAAAGTGGAAAACGAAAACTAAGAGCTACAGGTACATGCGAGAAATATCCAGAAGAAGCGGATGAAGTTCCTGTCAAGTTTCCAAAGATTTCAAAAGCTATCTCATAAAATGTTCCCCCTCTATTTCTTTTACATCGCTTAAACTATGGAGTGATACCGCGACGAATCTGTTAGTATCTACTCGTATTAGAAGATACTCGTGCATGAGCGTCGGCAGACATTTTTCCAGAGGGGGGCCACATGTTTGAAATTTGCAATCAAATAATATTAATTCACTATTTTATTGTCAAAATTTATAATATTCGTTGCATATAACCATGTTAATTTGTGTTAAATAAAAACTGATCTTTTAAAATAGTAGCTTAATAGTCACTAATTGATTGCACATTAATTTGACCAACTTCCAGGAAGGGGCCGCGGCCCCTCCTTGCCCCCCCTTCGCGACGCCCATGTACTCGTGGATCTGTATGTGACGGACTGTTAGCCTTCTAGTTCTCACCCTCATACCACACCATCTTGCTTCGTCATAAGTCCACAGGGGTAGCAGTGCAGGTAACTGTACCTCCGCTTCTGACAGGCAGATGTCACTAGGGTGTTACCCAGTCTATCTGCTTTCATTATCACATTCACTATTAACATAATACATAACTCTGAGCCGTGATATTAAATACCCAATTCGGTATTTACTTTGGTGACAGGGAATTTATGAAAAACTCCAATCAGATTGATCGGCCCATGAGATTTGGGCTGGGGAACTCCTGAATGCGGGCCACAGACGTTACCACCTGAGCTATTCCACTAGGTCAGATAGAGAATTGTTTGTGTGTATTGATCAGGAAATTGAAATCAAATACCTCGTAGCATGGGACCACCCAAAAACATCAAATCCTGCTGCAAACACTTGAGCAGCTGTTCCTTCAAACTTTCCTTTAATGGCCTACCGTGTTGTGCGTAGACCATTACGCACCGCTTTTTGAAATTCTAATGGCATAAGGAAACAACGCCCTGGCATTCTGGAATTTGTATAGTCCTACGGGATCGACATATTCTTGGATACCGAGACACACCTGCATGCGTTATGAACTTCTCGCTGCCTAGTTGCGTCGCCCATCGGTCTGATCGGGTCGGCCGACAGGGCGGTGGTACAGCTATCTTCATCAAAAGCATCACTCATACACCTTTTTCTCTTCCTGCCCTTCAACACGTGGAGGCTACTGCCATTAGGCTCACCATTGGTGGTGTGGACACGTTGTTGATTGCGGCTTATGACCCTTCAGATCATCGCTTCTATGAAGCAGATTATACCACTCTTCTTAACCTACACCCAGTAGTGTGCATCGCTGGAGATCTCAACGCGAAGCATGGGCTCTGGTACAGTCACACTAGCAACCAGAGGGGGCGCGGGCTCTACCGCCTCATCAGCGGAGACCCAAACCTCGTCGCGCACGGGCCGAGAGGTTCAACATTCCATCCGGGCCGCGGCAGGCCTGACGTCTTAGACATCATGATCACCAAAAACATGCCATTGCATTTTGACCTCTCGGCAGTAAATGAGCTGGATTCTGACCACGACCCTGTCGTGGCGGATTCCACAGTAGCCATGCCAGCTCTTTTAAACTCAGACTGGACACTTGAGACCGACTGGGATGCAGCAGTCCTAGAACTTAACCGTTCCGTCGACCCTGGACCACGCATCGATGATATCGAGGCGTTGGAAGAGGCAGCGTCGGATTTTTCCCACCAGATCCTAAATGCGGTACGCGCACATACTCACCGCATTCCCACCAACACCCCAGACCCTGGAACCTTACTTATGGAACTCCGACAGTTGTAAAAGCCAAGGCAACTGTTCGGAAGCTATGGCAGCGTTTCCGCCATCCCAGGATAGGAGTAGTATACCAGAGGTTCAAATCCCTGGTAAGGCGACTGCTCCGTGCGCATAGAACATCAGCCTGGGAAAACAATACAAAATGTAAACCTTCAGGAAAAGAAACGATGGCGGATTATAAGGGCCTTGAGGAAGGACAAGACCCAATACCAGCATACCTTGCATGGCACTCGTGGGCGGCTCGTCTTCGAGCCGGACGAAAAAGCCACTGCGTTCGCGGATCACCTTGAGGTACAGTTCGAACCCCGGGAGGACCCGCAAGACGAACACTTTACTGAACTTGCAGAAGCAACCGTGGATTACCTCTTTGAGGAACCACAGCGGCTACACGAGGAGATCAAACTTCCCATAATCACCCCGAAAGCGGTAATTTCCGAAATCCAAAGTCTGAATCCCAACAAATCCCCTGGACATGACGGCGTCACGGCGCTCATGCTCCAGCACCTACTCAAAAAGGCTGTGGTCCGCTTGACCCGGATCTTCAATGCATGCCTCCATCTTCGCCACTTTCCGGTTTTCTGGAAGGAGGCGAGGGTGGTGTGTATATTGAAACCGGGCAAGAACCCAGTCTTTCCTAACAACTACCGTCCCATCAGCATTCTCCCAATCGTCTCAAAAGTTTTTGAGCGGTTCCAGGGAAACTTCAAGACCATAGCAGTGCTGCTGGACGTGGAAAAGGCATTCGCCACAACTTGGCACCAAGGCCAACTGTACAAGTTAAAGCAGGCAAATATCCCTCCTCCATATCTCACAATAATTAGCAGCTTCCTTCAGGACCGCACTTTCAGAGTGAAAGTGGAAGGAAAACTGTCCACAGTAAGAGAAATAGCGGCAGGAGTCCCAGAGGGCAGTGTACTCTCCCCACTACTCTTCGCAGCTTACATGTCCGATTTCCCCACGGAACAACACACTGCGACATGCCAGTATGCGGACGACGTCCTCATCATGGCACAAAACAAAAATGTGAGATATTGCCTCCCTCCCCTTCAACGACAACTCGACGCCGTCAGCCATTTGGAGTGAGAAGTGGAGAATGGCTATTAGTCCGGGGAAAAGCTCCGCTCTCCTCCTTGGTAAGGTCCGCCATTGGTGGCCAGAACGGTCACTTCGGCTTAGGCGGAGAAATATCCCATGGGTAACCTCCGCCAAATATTTAGGCGTTCTCCTCGACCGCGGGCTAACTTACGCCCCACACGTCCGCGCAAAGGCCAAACTTGTTCACGCTGCGCTCAGACAGCTAGCTCTACCCTATCCTCCGATCCGCCATGCCCAATCACCTAAAACTGCGCATTTACTGGGCAATTATTCCGCCATTGATCTTATACGACTGCGAAGCCTGGGGATCAGCGGCACCTTCTACCATACACAAATTGCACACAGTGCAGAATAGGGCGTTAAGAATGATATATAATACCGGACGTAGATTCCCGTCTTACATCCTTCACAACCACTCCGGACTACCCTACATCATGGACTTGGTAAGGGAGCGATCCCGAACCATGCACTCCAAACTTAACTCACACGCCAATCAGCAGGTACGGGCATTAGGTCAATACGACCACAGAGCACCTCGTAGAAGGAAAAGTTACCGCCTACCCAAGGACGCCCTTGGATAAGGGTAATGCCACTCCCATCTTCTAACACATTACTACCCCAACACTTATTCCTGCCCCCTTCCTGTAAAACTAGGTATACAGGAAAAAACCATTGCCCAAGACACAAATGCATGTTAATAAAATGACATCTTTAATACCGCACAGATAAAGTCGCATTAGCGGTTAGGTGCTGTGCAAATAAACATACCATACAGGAGAACCTGTACGACCTGTTCTCGAATGCTGGAAATGCTGGAATTGTGTGTAAAAAGAACCATAACTATTAAAGACATCAGGAGTATTTATTTGTCATTGCAAAGATATTTAAATATCTTATGTTCTAAGCTCTGTTGACTGATAAAATTTGTAACCTAGCAACAAGATAAATGAGGAACAGTTTAAGTGTAGGAATGTTTGAACTCATTTTTGTAGCACCAATATTGTGCATATAAATATCTCGCATTACATGCTACAGGATATTAGTGTGGTAAATATTACTCAAATAATGTATTGCGCTTTTGAGCTATATTAAACTTCCAAAATAGGATGATTTTAATCTCTCTGTGGACACCCGTACAGGGAATTAAAACACAGAACACGGAAGCCTGCTGGGTCTGTAATGCCAAGCAAAACGTTTGTTGGAATATATTACGCTGCTACATTTGGATGCTGTTGTGTGCAGTAAACAGACGCATGCAATGCGTTTGATGTTTACCTTCTGAATTTGATCTGTGACTTGCATTGTGTACCACGTCCATCATAGTTTCGGAAGGATTAGTATAGCTATGTTTCCGTTTCCGGTTGGGTCAAGTCCGTTCGGTGAACCGTTTTACACCGTAATTTTCTCTTAATATATTTATATGTCTGAGTATTATGGACCAATTTCCTCACTTTCCTTTTTGGGAAATGATGAATGAAACAGAATGGTGGAATATTTTTCTGGTATTCCTCTTTTAAGGGAAAATTGCGGAGGAAAGCATCTAGCCGCAAAAGCAAATGTGACAAACATTATGGTATTTCACAAACCTGAAATCCCTTTCCAACCGCCTCCGTAGCGCAGTGGTAGCGCGCCTGCTTCTGGCGCGGGGGACCCGGGTTCGATCCCCGGTACCGGCATGGTGATTCTTCCCTCGCTGAGTGGTCTGGCACGGGGTGCACTCAGCCTATTTAGGTCCCGGAGGGGCCAACTAAGGAGCTACTTGATGAAGTAGCAACCCCAGGTCGCGAAGGCCGCATAACTGCCCAGGAGGTCTAGGGGCACTGACCACGTCCCACCCTGCACTACTGCACCCCTGCAGAGGAAATAGGGACGCAGCAGCCGACTGGTAGCCGTCGTCTCTTCCTGGGCTGTTGCGCTGGAGGTTTACTTTTAGTTCAGAAATCCCTTTCCAATTATTTTCTCTACTACGCTTTTACAGCAACCAGAACTATTGCATTCCATCCAAAAATTCAATATCGAGATTTCACTGAAAATACATTTTGGGCTTCCCTGTATGGAAAGAAGTAGTTTTAGAAAAAGGCCTTTTTCTGTGTAAGTTCATCTGGCATTCGCTCTCCAAGAAGATGAGAAAACAATTCCCTATCACAAACTACCTTTACATGGAAATTCTTTCGGACTTTTTAATATTCTCAAAAATGGTGATTGTGACTAAATTACCGCACTATTAAGTTACTTTCATGTCAAATGAAATGTATATTTTGAACTTCATTGGTATTACTTTTCCATAACTGGTAAACCGCAAGAACTACACAAAAAAGTTTAAAAAATGGAGATTTAAAAAGCAATTCATTTCAAAGAACTTGGTTGTGGCCACAGTTGTATGGAATATATTTACCTATTGCTACTCGTTTGAAGTTTAACAGCTTGTCCTTTTTGAAGTGGTATCAGCATTCATTTCTCACTATGACATGGAAGCGTATGGGATTTCAAAGCAGACATATAGCGACTCGTTGTTTAAACATTTAACTACCGCTTTTGTTTCCTGCATCCTGCTTGTATCTACAACGAAATGTATAATGCAACTATTCTTCCAAATGCTTATCTCGATAAACAAGAATTAAATAGAAAAATAGGTTTTTGAAGGAATAATCTATGAAATTTATTCAAAGTTAAGCGATAGAGGATGGAAAAAGTCATAAATGTAATGTGAGGCCGGCTGACAGCCGCCATCAAAGAAGCTCAAGGTCATGCTACCTCACGCCACTAGGCGGCGAGTAAACAATAACATTGGAGCGATGCGGAGCAAAGATTCGCGGGCCAGGCTTGTTTACGAACCGGTGAATTTTTAGAAAAATCTGTCCTACATCATTCTCGGCTATATAAGTGAATGAGGCAGCGAGAGCACTTCTCGGGAGTCGTTAAGGGTTGAACGAGACAATTACAGCAGTTGGTTTTAAATGTGTGTTTGTGTGCGTACAGTCCAGAGAAATTTGATTGTGTGTCGTCAGAAACACTTCTGAGCATTTAATGATCGAGTCGGAGTTGTTTGTTGTGAAGCAATTTTAGTATGTGTGATCGTCAAAGCCAGCTGTTTAGAAGTAGAACTGAAAGACAGTGTGTCAAGATCATTAGAGTACAGAACAGCTGTGAGGTTGAAGGTCAAGGCGAATGATAGACTGTGTTAACGACAAAAAAGGACTTGTTTTGTGATTCAATTTTAAGGGAAATAAAGGGACAAAAAGGCATCTGAAAGTCTCATTGTCGCAGTAACAAATCTTATTTTTATGTTAAGAAAGCTACACAATGACGGATGATTACTGGAAGACAAATTTTCCACAAACTCATACTCCACGGAATATTATATGTGCGTTAAAATCTATTTTGTGCGGTTTTTATGGGCTAACAATCTGCAATGATTAATGGATTCTTTCTGCTTTTTGTGCTAGTCCTAAGGCACTCTTCTTACATTCACGGTACAGTAAGCTGGGGGAGAGATTGCATCCCCGTCTGAGAGACCTTGATTAATAGTTATTTGTGGCCAAGGTTTTCCTATGTCGGCACGTTGCCTGTCTCAGAGTAAGCCTCTCGTGGCGTTTATAGCTCACGTGGATACCCCGCAGAGCAATTTATTTCACATCTTTTTCCTCTACCTTACTTTACTAAGACTTTCATTCGTGATATATGAACGCTTATATTTGCTCGTAAGCTAATTTCTCCTCTTTAATCTCTGCGATCTTTTAATATAAATATATTAAAAAAGCAATAACGGTTACGTCTAAAGGTTTCCACTCTCCTAATAAATTCTCTCAAATAATAATAAATCTTTTGATCTACTGCTAATCTGACGGCTGAAAGGAAATAATAAACTGCTTTTGGATATAAGTATTGATTCTGTAGACAGAAATAATTTTTACTAAACAAATATATACATATGTATAACGAAGCTTCAAAATATTTTCTCTATAATGTCACAAAACGGAAGGTTGCCTAAATAGATCAAATATTTTCATTTCACTGAGACATTTTAATCAATCTTTCACCGGAAGGTCTTGTCAATAAAAATCAGATCGCTTTCAGGAGAAAGTTCTTTGTGTGTGTGTGTGTGTGTGTGTGTGTGTGTGTGTGTGTGTGTGTGTGTGCGCGTGTGCGTTCGTATGCGCGTGCGTGTGCGTGTGAATTGAAATTTAGTTTTTATTTACGGACGCTCTTTAACTGCTGTGATTTTCAGCATCCCATTCTATATTGGGCAGCAAAGAAGACTTAATTTTGCTTAGCGGTCTCTTTATCAGGCTTGAGGTTCTTTTACTGTCGTAAATATACGACGGGATCACCTACTTTACTTCCTTTTCGAAAAAGCCACGAAAAAATCCATTGTCGTGCGCTGGGTTTGAACCCCCTTACCTCGGGAATTACACCTCCTAGATTACGGAGGTGTGTGTGTGTGTGTGTGTGTGTGTGTGTGTGTGTGTGTGTGTGTGTGTGTGTGCGTGCGTGCGTCTGAAAAGCGTAGCTGCTGCCCCAGAAAGCCAACAACACCCAACTTCATAATTCTTATTCTTCCTCCTCTAAAACCTGCCTCGATTTACAAGATGTCAAATAAAACCTTTAAAAATGTATTAAAAATTCAAACCTTTGCTCCATTGTTCAATAAGTTGGCAGTACTGTTACAGTGATTCAAATAATGCAGTATAGGTGGCAGCATACTGCAGGCAAACGAAACGCTGCCGCAATAGCAGTTTAAAATGACTGTTCCGCTTGCGACATGCACCAACGAAGAACATTGGCGCAAGTCTTCTGGACAGTGAAGGTACGGAACCTATTGAAGCAAGTGTATGAGTGGAAAGAAGCTCAAAAACGGCGTGACTTCTGTGGTAGATCTCTCCACCCATGTTTGAACCACTCAAAGGGAGAATTGGAAGAAAGAAAGTTCGTACTGATAAGACATACAGGCGGCGTACGAATGGCTGTGCACATGACCAGAAGATTTTTCCCGCAGGAATACATGCATTTCCTACGCACAGCACGAGGTGCGTTCAACGACATGAAGACTTGTCTTCCACTTTTGATAAATTAATTTTTTTTAAAAAAATTGAGGTTTTCATTTTACTTCCTTTCGTATGGTGGGAGTTAGGAGTGGCCAGATACAGGGGCCTTCTCCATTATCTGAGACACGGCACTACATGTAGGCCTCCAACGTAACTACTGGGAGGAACAGATTTAAGAGACCCGAAGAATGACCAGAACGGGATGACGATGTGCGCGAGCAAGAACGGGTTCCTAACGAATCCAACATTACACCACTACTAACACCAGTGGTCTTACCCACCCGCAACCTGTAAGTTGAATCAGCCTCTTAACTGTCAACGACAGCTCAGACTTCAATCGGACGTAGGATCTCCCAGAAACTACCAACGGAATGGGCCACATCCCTGCCAAGGTTGAAAAGGGATAATAATTATCCCTTTGGAGGTTACCGGCTAACCTGAATTCGTCGTGGTTGTAAAGTGGTCCTTCGCCTTCTCCCCTTACCAATAAACTATTGACCAAGTTGTTGCATCGGGGCTGCAACATTCTCTGTACTTCTCCATTCTTTCTATTTTGTACCTCGATGGCCCTTGTCATTCCTCTAGATATTTTAATTTTTGTATTTCCTAAAATAGTTTATAAGACTCGGGGGCAGGGTTCAGAAATGACGGAGTAGTAGTAGTGGTCGTCGTAGTAGTAGTCATCATGGACAGCCACTGTTAAAGCCAGCACATTTATCTACCAAACGTTGAAATATGAGACATCATATAATTGAAGCCTAATATTTTCAAGAAACCACCTCACACAAACAACCGTTAAATTGTACTGCCACAATATATTTTCAGATGTGCTCTCGACCCTTACCTAGGAACGTATCAAAGATATGTGGTGTACTAAAACATACAATTTATGATATGGGGAATGAAAGGACACCAGAAACACAAATATAGGTTATTGTCCAGAATTCCAAACTTTTCTACGCTTTCGTTCTATCAGAGGAAGTGTATATGAAAGCAACACAGGAGCGTCTAAATTGAGTAACCTAGTATTTTTTGAGACTATCTTTTTCATACTACTTCGAAAGTTATTGATTTTTCTTTCTATAACTTACCAGACTTCAGGTTAGTGTAGCAGAGTTCATACTTAAAAGGTGACTTAATGGTTATTGATTGCACTAGTATTTAATGTCTTAAAATGACAAATTTATTTTTGTTTAATTTCACACCTAAGATTTAAGATTGCTTGTTCCTCTTCTTCGTCCTGAATTTTTTCTTCATTTCTAACTTGTCTTGACGATGAAAACTTCAGAAACGCACTCGACGTAAATACACACACATATTACCTACTCCTCCAGACTATCTTGCAGTATTAGATGCGAAAGTTATTCTTGATGATATAGAGTGGGTGCCATGCGTTCTATTTGGAGACAGAACACTTTAGTGACCTAAAAGTAGACACATCGAGACATACAAGATATGCGTAAACCTTTGGCACTTAGTCAAAAATGTTTTTGATCTGAACAAGATGCCGCTTCTTCCAGAGAATCCAAGAATAATCGGAAATAACACTTCGCCTTGGGCTTGTGGTTCCATCATATGTTTCAAATGGAAGTTCAAGGCTTAATCTCTGGGTTAAAGGAGGGAAGGACGCTTGGGATGAGGTTCCATACTTAATGCATTCGAAGAAATCATTCCCAGCTCTTCGAAGAATTTAATATTTGGTTTAATGACGTTAAGAAAAAGTAGTTTAGGCTGGTAGTGGACCCTTTACCAAAAAGCCCTTGGCCTGTGCAACCACAAACCAGTGGGTTCCTCATTTCGAATGACCTCGCATCTGTTTATCTTTATACATACTCTTTCTGTCAATATACAGTAGGCTACTGCCATCTTCTACGAACGGTAACTAAAATATTTACTTTGAAATAACACTTTAAACTAAAACTTTTACGTAATATTTCACTATATTTATAACTCAAATTAACAACTACATCTTAGTAAGTATATTCACTGTAGGCACGAACTTTAGTCATTCGCATCTTCTTCGCTAGAAGTCCTTCAGCCTCCTAAACGAAGCAACTTTTCACGATCGCTGTCTGTCGCGAACATGAACACATGAATCGTTCTAACCAATTTCCTTTCTCACTTAAAATTATAATTAGTTCAATGCAATTCATAAACTTTTTTCTTTATCGTATCTCATTACTGACATGTTTGAATAGTTGGAGTAGTAGGAGTAGGATAGACGCGAAAGGGGACTTCGGAACTTCGACCTTATAGATATTTTGTGTCTGTACCCAGAAGAGGAGCCTCCGGGTGGGAGGGGTGAGGCGAGGGGAGACAGGCGGCGGCCGGACCACAAGAGAGTAGGCACAGCAGACAGAGGGGTCCCTATATTTTCCCTAGTTGTAAATATATATATATATATATATATATATATATATATATATATATATATATATATATATATCGTATATAGTCTTAATCATATATCTAGCAACTCTTGCCCTAGTTAATATTTGTTGCTTTAAATTAGTGTATTCGACATCTCCATACCAAGAATATTTCTCCGTGATGTGATGCCTTTTCCTCTTCTTTGTGAAGGAGAGAAGCCATAGAAATGACAAATAAGAAATACATCATCTTAGTCCTTTCAAGCTGATAACTCGAGACACAGTCGGTAGAGCGAGCCAGATATATTCCACATTCATTCCACGTTATAACTGCTCTTGGGACGTGGTGATGGAATTTTGATGTTAAACCCTATGTTTCAGATTATTCTACTTTCCTATGTGCAAACATCTCCGCAAACGAATTTATGAATACATTAAATTACGTTGTGGAGCAGCGATGAATTTAATTTTCCGACAACTTCTGCGTAGCCGCCTAGTTTGCAGACCTTTCCATATGGGAGGCGTTGGTGCAAACTTGTGGCAATATCAGCTGTCAAATGAGCAACAAATTGGCGAGCCTGGGTGATGGAACGAGCTTCACTATTGAAAAGCCAGCGTTAATTGCTGAATTTAACATGTTTATGATTTCACTTCCAAATGAGGAAAGCAACATATGAAAGCCAGAAATCATATAGTATCATTCTCTCTCTTCCTTTATCTCTCTCTGTCAGTAGGAAATTCTTCAAAATGAATAAATACACACAAACCTAAATGAGAGGAATTTCATTTTTATTATAATGTATATATTCTGATGTGTTACCTTCACATGACACTCTAGTCTGTAATTTATTAATTGATGTAAACATTTATCTTAATAAAGCTAATTTTTCTATTTACTATATTTTAATCACAATAAACCTTTGTACCTGTACACATTCCATTATAGATACAAAGGGAATGGCGATAGTGGTTTAAGAATTGGACTCTATATGGTGGCCATAAAATTCTATACTCTTTCCATGCAATCGCGAGAAAGAACTGAATGTCTACACGACTTTAAAACAATGTCAAGGTATCGATTAATTCGAACCATTATTAATAGATAACTCGGAAATCCCTTCGTAAATTGTGTGCTTTGAACAGATCTGCATTTGTTGCATTGTGCGGAAGTCTTTCGCTTAAAATTTACCAGTTATACTAGAGAAAAACTAAAATGATTCAAAAAATGTTCCTCGCAAACGGTAGTTTAGGTGGGGGATTTTCTTGAAAATCTTCCTGTCGCATCTTTGGAAAACACTGAACTTAAGTACAAGTTAGGTATTTAATTTATTAAGGTTAATTTATTTATCCGACTTTTCGTTTATTAGTTATGCTCTTCACACAAGCACGAGCAGTTTCTTCACTACGTATAGTAAACAGAGGAAGAATTGTATTCAACCTAAAAATTCGATGTCAAGATTTCACCGAAAATAAGTATTGTGACCTCCTGAATGGAAAAAAAAATTATAAAAACGTTCCGTGTGTGTGTCTGTGAACAGCATAACTCAAAAACGAAAAGTCGCTTAGATATCAAAGTTGGTATTTAAGTTTAATATCTGCAAGGATGCGATAGGAAGATTTCGAAGAAAATGCCTCCACCCTAAACTTCCCTTCATATGGAATATTTTTTGAAAAATTTTATTTTCTCAAGAATGGCTCTAACGATCTTTATTAAAATGTCATATGCTTCAGATATTTTTATGGCAAATGAAATGTATATTTTAAATGTTCTGCCTACAGCCTATGTATTCCTGTTTACTCTTGACGACTTTTGTATAACTGATAAACTATAAGAGATAGACCAAATCTTCCTATACAGAAAATGTGCGCGCGCGTGCGTGCGTTATGTTAAGACACACACACACACACACACACACACACACACACACACACACACACACACACACACACACACACACGCGCGCGCGCGCGCGCGGAGCCTTTTCTGAAATCACTTTTTATTCAGGGGACCTCAAAACATATTTCTGGTGAAATCTTGACATCGAATTTTTGGGTGGAATACAACACTTCCCCTACTTACTCTACGTAGTAGAGAAAGTAAAAATAGATGGAAATTGCATAAAATAGGTGTAAAACACATGAACGCTATTTTAATTAAATTGTTTTAACCTATAACACAGATTTATATCTATATGCCATGCTCAGGAGCAGATCATGTTCATAAACTTTATCCTTTAAGATTCCTAAAAAATTCAGTAAGGAAACCACTAAGTAATAGGCATTATCAATAAAACAACCGAAGAACGGGCATATCCTAATTTCAAAGCTGTCCAGGTTTTCTTTGAGACTATCTGTTTTAAATAGAGCTCTTTCATAGAGAGAACATGTAGAATGACCCTGCTTGTCAACATCGCCCAAGCCTTCGTTCCAGGGATGCTACCACGTCAACAGAGAGAAAACAAAGCTTTCCTCGTTTGTTTAGATATCTCCATGGGCTGTGCAGTAGCTGAGAGATGGCAAATAGAAGCAGCTGGTTGGCTTATGACCTAGCAGACGAGAAACAGACCAAAGGCAATGCCTTTCAACTGTCACATTACTCGTTAATTGGACAAAAGTTATAGATATAACCGTCTTATATAACCCAAATAACTATGGAATTAAAACGTATTAGTATTAAAGCGTATTATTGCAGCCTATAATTTGTTGAGCTTTCACGTACTTTTGTTGAAAATAATCAAGATATTTTAGAAAAAGGTAACATTACAAATCGTAATTTTTTAGTATTACACTTAGCTTCCTATATTACACGTTTCGTTCCTGTTTCTCAACCATGAATAAGGTGTTCCAAAATTAGATCGGCAACCTTTGGGAGTTGTCAGATAACATTATTTTAAACACTTTTTGTTAAATTTTTTTGCTGCGGTGCTTCTTTGAAGCCCTAGACGAATTAATAGATTACTGTGTCCCAGCCAGTGTAACTATTTACGGCAAAATCAACAATGCAAATTAGTATTGCATTTATCTTGGTAAGGCATACAGTCTTAATCCGAGAAACAAACACAGAACACATAAATAAAACACAAACATCTCATTGTTTACAGTTAATCAAAGCTCTTCTATTCAAAGTAAATGTTAACTCGCACGCCCATTGTGATTAACACAAAGAGTGCATCAGCGTACCCTATTCTGCCGTACTCTCGCACAGACACCATCCATTTCTCTGGTTTAAAAGTTTATCGGTCTACTTTTGAATAATAAAGCTCTGATTAACTGTAAACAATGAGGTATTCGAGTTTTGTTTCTGAGTTCTGTGTTTGTTTCCTCGATTAAGATTATGTACCTAAGATAAATGGAATATTAATTTGCATTGTTGATTTCGCCGCACTGCGTGGGAGACAGTAATCTATTAATTCGTCTAGGGCTTCAAAGAAGCACCGCAACAAACAATTTTAAGAAAAAGTGTTTAAAATAATGTTACCTATAAGTTCCCAAAGTTTGTATGTCTAATTTTGGGACAGCCTATAATGGTCCTCAACATCCCATTCTGTACTGGGCGTGAAAGACCTGAACTCTGGTCAGAGGCCTCCTTAAGATTCTTTTACGCGCCATAAATTTACGACACGAATAACATTACGTTCGAAAAATTAATCGCCCTCCACCGAGTTTGAACCCACGACATCGTGTATACAATAGCGATTGCGATCCTCGCCTTTCACCTTGTGCCGATTCCTAGTTGGGGAGAAAGTTTTTTTTTTTTTTTTTTTTTTTTTTTTTTTTATAATTGACAGAAGATAGTTGGCTGACAATGACGTAAGCGACATTTTAATGTGTATAAATGTAACTGTGATGAACTTAAGGTAATGAACCATAAAT
This sequence comes from Tenodera sinensis, assembly GCA_030765045.1. NCBI lineage: Eukaryota > Metazoa > Arthropoda > Insecta > Mantodea > Mantidae > Tenodera > Tenodera sinensis. The sequence continues at coordinate 81,227,208 of CM060970.1, read as the reverse complement.
TGACTTGCTGTTCTAAATTAAAAACGCCCTGAACTCAAATTTCTTCTCCAGCGCTTTCATTGTCATTAAGTGCCTGTAATTCTTGCCGCTAGGGATGAAGCCCACTTTATACATGTATCTATTCTTCTCATCACTAACATGATGGACATATGTAATCTACAGTACCGTCATTTGGAATCAGTTATTCTAAAAATCTCCGAGAGAGGAAATAATTATATATATATATCCTAGCACTCTTTTACTTCGTGCTGTCGACGACTTTTTCTAAAAGCTCTTCGAAACAGGTGCGAGTTTCTTTCTACCTCGATACTGTGAACTCCCCCATTAAGTGATTGCCCATGCCATCATCATCAGAATGCTTCTCGTGTGTCAAGCCAATGCCATTCACTGGATCATCAAGTATTTACATACCTGATCGATCAGAGCTCTTTTGTAAAATCTAGGGTGTGCGTATTCATTTCACCTTAGTCTTATTTTCTTTTTTAGACCTCCCTCCTTACTTACTTCATATTGTTTATTCACGTCATTGGTTATCACTCAGGACTCCCTGTTCGTTTTCCTCGGGCAACGGTTGGAAGGATTCGACCCTGATGGTTGACAGTGCCTGGCAACAGAAATGCTTTGCTTATCTATAATCTGCTGCACTGGGGTGCTGCAATTTGCTTAAGTTTACAGTTTAGACGATAAAAGTTCAAGTACATTTCTAGAACATCCTAGGGAAATATTACTTTGCAATTGACGGTTTGTACTTTTAAACTGTGTGGTCAATTGACTGCAATGGGCACTTTTCAGTACCTCGCAGACTTTGCGACTCTGAAGCGGGTTTTCTAAATTATTTTATAAAATGTATTAGTATTTTGCTTTATATTTTTATTTGCTATTGGTCCGCGTTGGGGCGCAATTATAGCAGATGTTTGAATTCCCCGTCTTGCTGCAGTCATCAAGCTTCTCACGTCGTCGTTCGACCAGAGCGGACGTGTTTTGCTTGTCACTGGTGGAAAGGACGGAATTTTCAGCCATCCCCCACGGAGCAGGAGATCCCGCAAGAAGGTGGAGTGCGCATGCCGGTGGTGCACAGGCTTCGTACTTCGGGCTAATACATTAGCCAAAGTCAACGTAGGGTAGCTCTATAAGAAATTTGGAAAGCAAACTTTAGAGCTTACCGAAGACTGCTTTCCTGGAGCGGCAACATCTGTCTCGAGATTGGACTTTGCATTGGAGTGCCTGATTGGTGCTTGTATCAAGCATCGGTATTGGTCTCCAATATACTGCGAGCAAGGTCCCGACTAACAAGCAGTAGCGGTTTGTCAACAAGGCTAGAGCCAACACCTTCGGGTGGATATAGGCGCATCCTTTTTGGGTGTTCGGTCCTCTGTTGGCAACGCTTCTTAGCAACCGCTGCTGAAGGTAAGTGGTCAGCCCGACAATATTATGTCTACAATGTCTACAAAACCCAACCCCACTGTTAAAAACAGCAAAACCAGACTCGATAACGAGAACTCAGCAATGCCCAGCACATCTGGCGCAAACAATAACGTCTCCGCAAGCTCACCTCAGGAGACAGTCAACCGGCGACGCCGAAAGCCCATACAAGGCGGAAATGGCAACGCCAAACGTTTGGCACTAACCGGATATACGTCCAACCAAGGCGCTAAACGCGAATCAAATTCACGTTTAGGCAGAACCTCAGAGGCAAACTCTGACAGCTCCCGCGAGGATTCAGATGCGGAATCCAATACAGACGAGACTGTCGTCCAGTCTGAAACGTCCAGGATGGATGAAGACGAGGCAAGCTCCTCTGACGTCTCTACTGAGGTGGACGAGGCACAATTTCGAGAAGTGGTCAACCGTCGGAAGAAGAGCAAACAGAACCCATCAACTGTCTCGACTGACGAACAAACTGGTGAACCAACTGAAAAACCAGACAAGCAGCATATTCCGCCTATCATTGTAGACGATTTCAGGGGTATGGTGGGCTTCTTAAAAGAAGTCATGCCAACACTTTCGGGGTCGTGCTCGGTGACGAGGAGGAAAAGCCGCTATGTCTTTCAGACGAACCATGTGAGGGACTATAACACCCTCCTATCTGTCCTTGACAAGAAAAATCTCCCTCACTTTACGTTTGGTCTCGACAAAACTCGAGACATCCGCCGTGTCATCAGAGGTCTTCCATTAGATACGCCCGTGGGCGATATCGAAGAAGAGCTCAGACGCAAAGGCATCACCCCTCGACTGGTAAGGCAACTTACCAAACCGGGCGAGAACGGGGAAGCCAAGAGACCAATTCCTCTTTTCCTGGTTGTGGTGGAGAGGGCGTGTGATCCGGAGATGAAAATCGACGGAGTCACGTCTCTCTGCTACCTCAGGGTGAAGGTGGAAGCTGTGAGGAGTTCTTTTGGGCCCCCACAATGCTACCGGTGTCTTGGCTTCAATCATGCGCACCACAAAGAATCCTGCCCTAGACAGATCACAGATGATCCCACCTGCGCAAACTGCAAGGGCAAACATGTGGCCTGCTATGGAGGTTGCCCTGCGAGGAAGAGAGTGATCGCCTCCAGGAGACCACAGATACCTCAAGGTCCAACTCCCGTCAGAGGAGACCAAGTGAGACCTTCCACCTCAAATTACCAGGCCCCTCAACCCCAATTAGCCAACACCCCTAGAGTTTCGCAAGCTCAAACGAACCAACGCACCTCGGGTAATCCATGGACTCGAGAACAACACCAGCAACCATCACACAATACACAACATCAGCCCCAAAATAAACCTCCCCACAAACAATCCCAAGGCCGCAGAGGGAGAGAAAACCCCGGAAGCCCAAACGAGCACCCAGAGTGGTCGAAGCGAGGGATGTTTCCACCACCCGACAACATCAGGAGGAGGCTAGAGCCGAGGAGGCTAGAACCGAGGAGACACCAGCACCCCCTCCTTCCACAAACAACACCCCCTCATCCTCTACCTTTCAGCTCACTGACCTGCTCAAATGGGCGCAGCTAGTTTTGCAGACCCATGGGCAAAGGATTTGCGATCTCATCGTGAGATACAGTTCTGCGAGCGACTCAACAGCCAAGACGCTCATTGTAATGGAGGGGCTCGCCCTCCTAACCTCCGTACTCCAAAACACCCAAAATGGCCAGACAAACTAGGCCAAGCACCTCTTTTCGGTTCGCGTTTTGGAACGCGTGCGGATTGGCTGGCCAGGCGGGGGAGTTATCCCACTTTGCCCGCACTTATGCCCTAGACGCTATTCTAGTTAGCGAAACTCACCTACGCCCAAATGCTCGCTTCCGTTTACCGGGCTACGTTTGCCACAGAACTGATCGTCAAGGTCGTCCTGGAGGCGGAACGGCGGTGTTCGTAAGGCAAAACGTAGTCCATCGCCCAATCCAGCTCCCACCCCTTCAAACACTAGAGGCCATGGCTATCACTCTGAACCTTGACGGCACAGAGATACTGATAGTCTCAGTATATCACCCTCCACGAAGGCAGTTTGTCCCAAATGACTACCATTCCATCCTAGCCCTTTATCCCAACGTCATCCTAGCGGGTGACTTCAACGCCAAACACCAACGCTGGCACTGTGGTCGAAGGGCGGATGCCCGAGGCAATTCTATCATCCGCCTCATCGACGCGGACCCCGAACTAAGGGTGGAGGGCCCGTGGCAACCCACACATCACCCGCATGGTCTAGGACTACCCTCTGTCATAGACTTTGCGATCATAAAGCATTTCCCATTTCATCTCACATTGACATCAATAAATGCTCTCCAGTCAGACCACAACCCAGTACTGGCAGAAATCAATACCCGGATTGCCAGTCACGACAGCTTAAATTACACTCGGGAAACGGACTGGGAAGGTGTCCGTAACTGCCTTCGCACCTCCATCCCACCTAACCCCAGAATCGACATCCCAACTCTTGAAGCGGCAGTTTCTTCTTTCACATCCATTGTGACAAGAACTGCCCAAAACCTGACAATCCGAGCTCCAGCTCCCTTACACCCAGACGTCCTCCCACTTGACATAATCCTCCTTATCCGTCGGTCCTGGGCGGCACGAAGACTTTATCAAAGGCACCGCACACCCCACAACAGAGCCCTATTACGGCGACTGCGCCGACTGGTCGGGGCTCGACTGCGTGAGCACCGAGTGCAAGCGTGGGAGAGCAAGATGGCCAGCCTGGACACTGAAAGTGGGGACGTGTGGAAGATCGCCAGATGCCTTCGAAACCGTCGTGGCCTATACAACTCGCCAATTCAGGGCACCCGGGGCCTGGCATACGAGCCTGAAGCCAAAGCCAACGTGTTCGCTGACTATCTAGAGCGGACCATGTGTCCCAGAGACGACCCCCAGGATTATAGATTCTCAGAACGTACCCGCCAAGAAGTACGTCGATTCTTACGACGTCCTCCGGAGGATGCGGAACGACTACCGGTGATACGTCCCAGTGAAACCCATGGCGCATTAAAACGCCTCAAAATCAAAAAGGCGGCGGGACCTGACGGACTAACTCCCCTCATGCTTCGTCACCTTCCCTTCAACGCCGTGCTCTTCCTAACTAGAGTATTCAATATGTGCCTTACCCTGGGTCACTTTCCACGCGAGTGGAGAGAGGCTCGGGTGATATGCATTTTGAAACCTGGGAAAGACCCGGTACACCCCTCCAACTACAGATCCATAAGCCTTCTGTCCATCCTCTCGAAAGTTCTAGAGAGGATGATCCTAACCCGATTATCCCCTCTACTGAGAAACATGCAAGCCATCCCAGAACATCAGTTCGGCTTTCGACCTGGGCACTCTACACCTCAGCAACTGCTGCGTGTGGTGGAGGCTGCTGCCCTGGGTTTTCAGGAACGCGCATTCACCGCTGCGGTATCTCTGGATGTGGAAAAGGCCTTCTCAACCACCTGGCACACAGGGCTACTTCATAAGCTGATTCACCTGGGGCTACCCACACAACTCATACACATCCTACACAGTTTCCTCCGACACCGGACCCTCATAGTCACAGTTGCTGGACGAACCTCCACAATTAGGCCAATAAGAGGCGGAGTCCCCGAGGGCTCTGTTTTGTCCCCTACCCTCTTCAGTGTCTACATGGCAGACTTCCCAACTGAACCACAGGTCAATCTAGCGCAATATGCAGATGACGTACTACTATACTGCACCAACAGAAACATCCACAGAGCCTTCAACCCTATTCAAAGACACCTCCGCCTAGTCCAAGACTGGTGCCGACGATGGAGAATGTCTGTTAATCCAGACAAGAGCCATGCCATCCTGTTCACGAGACGTCCCACACCTGCAGACTGCCCCACCTTCCAACTTCGGGGTCAAAGGATCCAGTGGAGAGACACCATCACCTATTTGGGAGTTACATTAGACAAAAGTCTAACATTTCGAGGTCATATCAGAGACCTATCAGTGCGGTCGCAGGGGGCTATTGCCTCACTGTACCCTATGCTGAAATCCGAGATGCCAGTCCGCCTGAAACTACACCTATTCAGAGCCCTGATTATCCCCCTCATGCTTTACGCCTGTGAAGTGTGGGGCATGGCAGCGGGTAGTTGGCTTCTGTGGCTCCAGAGGGCGCAGAACAGAGGACTTCGGTCCATCTACTCTGTCCCTTTATCCTTCCCCGTGAGACTACTTCACGAAGCCTCATCTCTTCCATACGTGGAGGATGAAATTAGGCGCCGGGCAGCAAAATTGTACGCCAAATTACCCAACCACCAAAGCGTCCTGGTTAGATCTCTAGGTGATTATGACCCCACAACACGCCGCTTCAGGTCGTACAGGGTTCCCCGTATGGCTTGCGGGTATATCCCATAACAAAGTAGTTTACCCATCAGCAGCAAAAGCTAAACTACAAAATAATCCCAACAAAGAGCTATTCGGTTCAAAATTCAACCCACCATCAAAATTCAAAATTTAAAAAGATCGAAAGATCTTAAAACTTGTTTAAAAACTCTTTATCTCCACAGAATGCAAACATTGCTGAGTTCTATGAGTCATCAGCTAAGGGGCAAATAGCCTCCTTATTATATAAGCCATAACCTAAATTTAAAAACAACACCCTTAACCACCCTTTACCAAAAATTCTACCTGCGGTTAAACCCTATTGAGGGTAGGTACGCAGAAAAATATCGTCGGGCTGAACCACAGCCTGCCAGTATGTCGTCGTCGTCATCAAGCTGTAAGACTCCTTCCTATTTGATCTTCAAAGGGTTATGATGACTGATCCATGTGAAGTTCGTTAATAATTAGTAATTTTAAATTATATTGTTTTATTTTCTCGTAACACTATTCACAAGTTATATGACAATTTAACTACATAATTACACTAATACGTTAGATAAAATCGTTCAATCCGTAAAAATATTTGCTGTTTATATAGTATCTCAAACACAACTTCTCAGTGCTTCTTTTTTGGAAATTCATTATGAGAGCTTAGAAAAGCAGCTGCTCAACTTTCAGAAAGGGTATTAAAAATCATAACTATCACTGAAGGATTAGCAGCGCCTTGTGTGAATAAAATAATTGATGTTTTCATTCACATTACCTTTTCTGCTGTTATACCAACTATTCTTAGAAGTCATGTTATTCTATCTACTCTTTGTTAATCCAGATAAACTTTCATTATTTACAAGTTTACACATTTAAATTGTAGGATACAGTAGGTAAAGAGGTAGTCATATTTTTAAAGAGCGCGTTTCTATGTGATAACATTGCTCATCCATAATATTTTATGAAAAGAAGAAAAACTGACTTCCCAGTTGAGAAGACTATTTTAAAACTATACCAATAACAAAGAATATGTCGCAAATGGCTAAAGCCGGTGTAACAAATTATTTAAACGAGCTGTTCTTTTTCCTGAAGTTTATAGGTTACCTCTAATGATTTCATTACTATCAGAATGAAGACTGTATGAACAGACTATTCGGATATATACACTATATTCCTCTGTAGACCGCCGGGCCTTGCCCAGAAACGGCTGTGACACCGCGACGTTTGGTTTTATTTCTTTGTGCGAATATGTCAATCAAAAATTTGCTAAGGCGTTTCAATATAAGCATTTTATTCCTCATGTCAGTGTGTCAAAGATATAATGCTTTTAATCGAAATGGTTAGAACAATGTTTTGGAAAATGAAAAATTGCTTGAAGGTTTCCACGTTAGTATAGGTTGGACTTCGGGACTTCCTCGAAAATCTTCGTGTTCCAATCTTGTAAGATAGTGAACATGAGCAACAAATTTGATACCAATTCAATTTTTATTGGTCTGGAGTATTTGTGCCCTCTTTCTCTTTCCCTCTCCCTCATCCTCTCTCTCTTTCATGCCCGGATGTTTTTCTAAAATCTGTGTTTAAATGAGCCTGAAAACATTTATTTACTGTAAATGTTCAATAATAACTTCTTGAGAATAAAAGCTCCGCCAATGGATATTATCTAATTCTTCCGCAAAATTCAGCGCCTCAAAACTAGGTATATCTGCCGTAGACTTCTATTAAAATCGATAATTTCGCGAATATTCTAAGCAGCTCATGAAAAGCTGACGTATAATGTAATTTCATTCTATCTAGCATCTGTTTACCGTAAAGGACGGACTTCCGCAGTGTCTTATATATCAAAAAATGCGGAATTCAACGAGGAAATGGAACGTACAGCGCCACAGTGCCGAGCTGTATTGCATGCTACAGGCGGACTGCTGCGAGGCGCCAATACTCCGCTGCTAGCTGGTGTGCAACCAAGCTGGAACAGCCTGTATTAGACCTCAGAAAGGATGACTAATACTCCTGGGTAAACAAAATTTCCACCCTCCAGCTAGAAATCATTCTCAGGCCTCTTGATTTGAAAACTAGCAACCAACCACCAAACCACAGAGGCAGTGTAAGTTACAGGTACAATATATGCTTGATAAGCTCCGTGCATGAAAATCTTGCACATTTGCAGGTTTTCGGCATACGCCATATTTTCATGACCTGCTTAGGATCTATACAAAATGACGAGTTTTAGCAACAACGTTACGTGTCTACCCGTTTGCAAATCATATGCAGGAAAACGAATGTTGGTCTAGCTCCGTATTATTCAAAATATGTGAGCCGTAAGGAATTATGATAATGGACTATTTTTGGGAACCAAATTAAACCATCACACACGAGAATATATATTCCAGTCGTCCCTCCAATTGCTGTATTGCATCGCTAAATTATAAATAAGGGTCGTGTGTACTTTGGAAGAATTATTGTGATATATCGATACTAAATAAAACTACGAGTTAACTAACGCAAGCACATTATTTACTGCTACACATAGAATCTCACTACTCCGTGCATGTCTATGCAAATTCATTGACAATCTATGGAGGTGGAATGATAGGTCATGAAAATAATAGATTGGCATTCAATTTTCAGCACTAAGAGCGATTGCATAATGATACAATTCCCTAGTGAGATCACGATTGGTTTTATTCATACACAATGATAATATCAGTGCAGACCTAATGAAATGATGGAACAGAATAACTTTTATACCCGTAATAAACTATCACATCATTTTACCATATCACATTCGAACTCGTGTCATATGTAAATCGGACATTCTGAGTGCACGCTGCATGTGTTAAAAATACGTGTACCGCTTGGTAAATTGTTTTATCCCTTACTGCCATATAAACTATGGTTAGTTTTATCGTTTGTAGAAACCTAAATACTATACTTGATTACATTTGTGAATTAAAGCGGTTTAATCCATTCGTATAATCTCTATTTCATTTCTAGAATTAGACTTCAAGTAATACAGAGCAGTAAAAATTATTACACTCAAAGTACATGTATATGGTAAAATAATTGTAAGTTATGACTTTGAAAATAATTTATAAATGTCTAAAATCAAATGAAACAACATTGCATTAGTAATTTTTCTTGCTGAAGGATCAGTTTTGCAATTGATGGCCTCAAAAATCTACACAAAAAGCTATACAACATAGAACAATTAATTTACATTGATTGACCTTACATTTGGTTGAACTATGAAGCCCGGAACTTCATATTGTAAGTTCACGTTGTAAGTTTCGATTAGGGTATTTCATCTCATATGAATTTGAGAGCTACTTGGGTTTACAGAGAAAAAATGTGAGACAATTGGTGAATTTAATGTCGTGCTGGCATGTTACGAATGTAGCTCAGTGGTTAGAGCGGAAATAGGAAAATCCGTGGCTAAAATCCCGGCTGTGACATTGAATTTTTCAGTTTGTTGCCAGCTTTTACGGATATAGTATAAATTTCCACAGATAATATCTGGGTAAGGACTGATTAAATTCATAAGCAACTATTTTTTTAAAATAACTATATATGATATTTATTAAAGCCAAAATAGATCTACAACAAAACTTAAGAGGTTGTTATTAACATCCTAAAATTTAATTTAGCAATGTTAGTCAATTTTATTTATAGCACAAAATGTCATTCAGGGATAGAGCGTTTTTTGTATAGTCAAAAATATTTAGAGTAAAACTGGCCATAAAAGATGGACTAAAGTTTACCACTCTACTCCAGAATCTGTAGCAGCAATCTTTTATTTTTCTGTAAAGTGGTGCAGAATTCACAATACAAAATGGCAGATTTAAAATATAAATATTTACCTGCAATTATAACATATATATTAAATTGTAAAGAAAATTATAGTAAATAAGACTGCACAAAAATTTTAAATGTCACTTATTCGCACATAGTGCAAGGAAAATGTACAATCCATAAAAACACGCTATTTGTGAGAAATAATTCTACGTGTTTTTCGTAGCGTTAGCCGATTTCGAAATATTTCATGTTGCGTTTTAATATTTTCTCAATGCTAAACGCACCATAAATTACTGTAAGTGCATTTACTACGTCATTTAGTACGTTTCAAAATAAAACTAAGGTATTATTTTAAGTTAGCAAGCCACTCTAATCTGAGAAGAACTTCGTTCTTGAATTTAAGAGACCAAATGCCTTCGTAGCGCATGGATTAAGTATTACAAGTCATCTAATTGCTGCTTTATTAGGATTCATTTATGCTCTTCTACTGTCTAGTTCTTCCCTACAACGCGCCATTGAACTTCTTGGTTGGTAGCTGCTATGTTGATTAACTAGATGGAATTTCTGGTTGGTTTCTCATGTATAGGCCTTCCGGCTTATTCCGGAACGTTGGTTAATCTCTATCAATCAGTGACCACTTGATTAATGGACTTGGGTTCGCTTGTACGCGCAGGATGCCGCCCAACAGATATTGCTCAAGAATGGAAAGTAATATATCGTTGTACTCGGGTAAGGAAAGAAAATCGATGTTAGAAGCGGATGGAACACTCCTATGTTACATTTCTGCTTAGAATCCTATAACACAAATCCTTCCATACTACTTGATATCTATGTTATACGCATCTTTTTAATTTAATATAAAAAGTATCAATCATATTATAACAAATATTTCACACAATCAGTTACTTCTTATCTCTCTCAGCCTCTTTGCTTACAGCGGTAAAATCGGCCTCAACTAACAGTGACAGAAACACAGTTTTAGTTAAGTCTTTGCACACAAACTAACAAAATGCTTGACAACGTGACCAGAGCAATAGAGGCAAAAACTCAACAAAGCTCCCCCTCCAAGCTTCCAACATTCCCCGTCGCACGGCGCTTTTCAACGCTGTCTCCACTCGCGTTGCATAGTTCTTCTATGGCCAATGAGAATATTTTATCTGTGCATGTGTGACATTTGAAACGGTTTACCTCAATATTTAAATAAATAACCCGGCCCAGGCCGATGGTTTTTAAGTGGCATGTAAAAGAACTCCTGCGGGACGAAATTCCGGCACACCGGCGACGCTGATGTGATCCTGGCAATTGACAGCGTCGTTAAATAACAAAATAATTTTTTTTCAATATTTAAATGGCATCCACTGTCAAAATTACCTTTTAAAGCCCATTCCATTAACCACCTGTGTTGAATATTTATTTCTCTAGAAATTAGAGGAAGTACTATGTATTCCACATCAAAATTTCACAGGAAACAGGCTCCTAGATCCCCGATTCATAAAAGGAGCAATTTTAAGAAAGGTCCGCGCGCGCGCGTGTGTGTGTGTGTGTGTGTGTGTGTGTGTGTGTGTGTGTGTGTGTGTGTGTGTGTGTGTGTGTGTGTGTGTGTGTGTGTGTGTGTGTGGATTTTTAAGAAAAAGAGGTAATAATAATAATAATAATAATAATAATAATAATAATAATAATAATAATAATAATAATAATAATAATAATAATAATAATAGTGGATTAGGTAAACTATGTGCACTAGGATACATATTAATGAAGGGAAATTACAAAATAACACAGAATAGAAAATATGGATGCCCAAAAGTTATATTTCTAAATCAACCACTTAGTTTCTACAATGAATGGAAGTCCGAATTAGGGAGAGAATGATATCTTAAAGTTTGTGACAAGAACGAAACAGAAGGAATTGATTTTGTTTGGGAATATTCAAACTGAGGAATGAAAGAAAGAAGTGTTGAAGGGAAAATGACCAATGTGAAACGGTAGGGAAAATGAGAATCGCTTATTATTTGAATGTTCAGATACAGACCTTGGAAGAAACAATTGATTTGCAGGGAATGGTTAAATAGAAATAAAGAGCTGACAGAAAAAAAAAAAAGAAGACCAATCAGAAGTGGAGGATGGGAATATGTTTATGGTATGTAAGAAATGAGTGGAAGTGGGTAATTATTGTGGATTTGGGTGCTGTCTGGTGAATGGCTAGGATCAATACGTATGGTATATAACATTAACCTAGCGCTTGCATCAATAAATAATTATGTCTATATTGTCTATAATTACAACCCCCTCCATCGTAACAACCTATGAAAGGCCAAGGCTTGTCACTCGGCCGCTGCGTTCCCCACCTCTGCTCATTACAGGTGTCATGAGTGGGGTGCAGTACTGGAGGGAGGGACTTGGCGCCCTAGCCCTCCCGGCCAGTTGTACGGCCTTCACGACCTCGAGTCGCTAATTGTTTATCAAGTAGCTCCTTAGTTGCCCCCCCTCCCCCGGGACCTAACGAGGATAAATGCACCCCGTACCAGACCTCCTGGGGGGGGGGGGGATCCCCACGCCGCTACTGGGGATGGAACACGGGTCCTTCGCGCCAGAAGCAGGTGCGCTACCAATTCACTATGGAGGCGGTCATATTTATATTAAAGAGGTAATTCTAATTATGGCTGACACGAAATTTAATGGCAGGTGATTCAACACAACATCCAATCAAAAGCTTGCCACACCTTGCGGTGTTGTAAAGTTAAATACGGCGGTCATATAAATATAACTTACACCCACAAAATTTATTCGCACAACGGTAAAGAAAGTAGTAGTGGTCAACCAATGGTCATCCGACATTAAATTTTGTGTCTGGCATAGTAAAATTACAAAGGAAAATTCATATTTTCGCCATTTAGTCTCCCCTGAAGGTTAACCCCTAGAATGCCAGAGACCATAATTCTATTCGGTGATAATATTGGTAACAGTTTTGTTTATTATCTTCAGCCCTCTTCAAAAGTCTTCTCCTTAATAAAAATCCTCTCTTTTACGAGAGGCCAATACGAGTCCTTAAATGATCCAAGTAAAAACTTTAATCTTCCACTTGCCATAAATAATCCATTTTTAGCATCTCTTCCAAGCTCTATAGCTCATGAAACGAGAGCCATACTAACAAAAATGGAAGATTTCATCTGTGATAGCGCTGTAAAATAATAGCTATTGGTTTTTCTACGTCTCCTCTAAGGTAAAGAGAAGACGACAAATAACGTGCCTTTATATTTGACGTTCTCCCAGTGATCTGATCGATTATCGATTTGTGCGAGATATCTGCAAGAACACCATCTCCTCTCAGGCTGTAAAACTTACCCTTCTTGGGCAGGGAAGCATAAACATTCGTCAATGTCAAGCACTGTTTGGATTAAGGTAACAAATGCAATCTGCCAAGAGAACTCAATCATGGTATGCCATAAGCCAAGCTTTACTTCAGATTTAAATGTGTCCAACAATATCCAGTAACACTGCTTCTACGGTCCAGTAGTCTCTGGCTTCTCAACCGAGGTCTCGGGTTTGATTCGCGACTGGAGCGGGGAGTGTTTACTTTCTCTGCTACGTATAGTAAGCAGAGGAAGTTTTATATTCGTTCAATACATTTTTTAAACTGATTCCAAACATATTTCTTATTGTATTCTGTGTTCTGAGGTTTCCCTCTTCGAATAATTTCATCTATTTCAGCATTAGATACTTCACCAAAGCGAGTCAGTCGTTTTGACACTGGAACAGCGGCTCTGTTACGTCAAATTGCGTAAGCTGTTGCGCATTTGTAGCACAGTGCAGCTAAATTCTCTAACCTGATCATAACATAAGAAAAGCAGGAGGTGGTAATGAAATGTGACTTTTTTGGGAGGTGGGGGGGGGGGGCGAATGAAGCTGTCGTTGGTTGAAATCTGAAATTTTATGCACGTATAAGTGGAATAGTTAATTGGGAAAAACTGGTCTTCCTCCAAGCTAAATTCATCTCCTGCTTATATTGTATTTTTGTTCAGTTGACCTGGACCATTGCCTTAATTTTCATCACTCCTGTCATATTCAAGAAGGACATCGACATAGTCTTTCATCTTATCTGCATCACGTTATAAAAAGTGTTTATTAAGTTTAAATAATCTCTTATTGATATCTAAATTGATTAAAAGGATAGATATGCACACTATCCAGCTTAGTACATCAAATACTCCATCAAATTATCGAAAAACCTTCTCCTTAGGGAAAAGGAATGGTAATAAATAAATGAAAAGTTTAAATGAAACTCGCGTCACGTTTTTTCAGCGAACGGAAGCAAAAATTGACGTCACTAGTGCTTCAGGAAGAGTCGAGAAAGCCACAAGGGAAATACTCCTAAGAGAAAACGGCAAAGAAATAAGCGTCATCTTACGAACATACAAAGAAGTTCAAAGCAGCATTGCGAAAAAGAAGATCCAACGAGATCAAACATCTAGAAAGTGTATATCGAGGCTGTTTAGAAACGGTGTATTTTCTAAACGCCCTATTTTAGAAAGATATGTCAAAATGCATATTGGTGATAAAAGTCATTATAATAAAATCTATGCACACATGCAGTATTACCTGTTTGTCCTTGTATAATTTCATATTTTGTAACAATCATAAGTATTTATTGTCCGTTGTATAAATGTTCTAACAAATAATTTATTGATGTTTCATCTGTATAAGATATAATCGGTGTATTATTTATATAGTCTTAAATTAATAAACGATCTAGTAGCAAATTCTGTATACTTCTTCCTCTCATGGTAAATTTAGTTTAGGCAACGTAACAGCGTTTAACAAGTAAGGAAGATTAAGATGACATAGTGGAAAATGAACACTCAGAATTTGTATCCTGATAGTCGTGTCTGTGAAGTTACAATGCGCAAACATCTGTGCCATAAACGACGTGTATGAAAATACGCCTGAAAGATTAGGAAACGGAATAAAAAGAAACAATCGAAAGGAAATTGCCGAATGGCATCCGCCTAAGTGACAAACGAAACCACCGAAAAACCTAAGTTACGGAGCGCATTTGCCGGGGATCAAACCCGGAATCTCCCAAATGCGAGTCGCTCATGTTGACCGGCGCAAGTAATGCAGTAAACCGAGTAAATATCTGATACAATATAATTATTTTCTGTCGTTAACTATCATTTTATAGGTTTAGTATGTTGTATACCTATAATGAATAAAAGAAGCGTTTAGTCCAGTAGCATTTAATACTACAGCTCCTCTGGCTGTAAAATTTATTTTACTGAAGGGTTAAATACAGTGAACTTCACGTACAAATTTTTGCATGAAGTGAATCATTAATTGAAATAGTTCAAAATTCACGGCAGCATGCAGCCGTAAGTATCGATTGTCACCAATAAAATACCGCATTGCTGGTATGTAATTTTTGAGACAAAGAGACCTGCTACGTTTTGAGCGGGGGCGATGTGCCCATGAATATTTCATGTTCAACGTCACTTGGGGCAGAACAAAGTAGTTCGAAATGCAGCAGCCACTATCTTCCTGCTTAAGGCAAAGCTGGCTATGCATCCATATTATCTGCACTTTTCTTTCATCGCCTACTTCTGTGTTTATGCCTCACATATTGCTTTCAGTTTTTCAAAATATCTAATCAACTGTTTTATCCGTAGGCTGCTTTAGGGGTCTATTATATTTCTTTAAAGTTTCATATAGGGTGACTTTTCTAATCGGCTTGTAAATATCAGAATCTGCAGCTTCTTTCATTTATGACGACTGAAAAAAGAACCTCGTAATACAGAACTAATCATTACAAAAGTCTGAGATATTTACGAATTTACAAAAGAAGGGCCTAAAGGTCTCACTTCTTAGTTGGAAGTATACCTTTGTTAAAAATTTCAGAACTCTTCCGATTGCTTGGTTGTCCGCTAGGACCTCCGCAAGACTGAGCGGCAGTTACAAAGATCTGCTAGAGAAACACACTCCAGCAACACAGGATGGATGGACGGACAGACAGTGGGTACAGAGCGGACAACAGATGCCGCGGAAGGTGTTCAAAGAAAAGACCTGTACAGGTTGCAGAGCACGAGATATGCCCCTTCGTTGTATAATATATACCTATCTATTGCAAATTTACTCTTGCGAAGCAGGAAAATAAAGACAAATAATAATCGCAAACTCACACGACTGAGAAAACCTAATGATCTGCTGAATATTTAAAAAAACCGCTAACATTGTTGCTTTTTACCCACGATTCTGTAATCTACCACACATTTCAAAAATCTTATCTTGGTAACCTCTAATCTTTTTCTGTTGTGAGGCGCTCAACTCTCACTTCCATAGGTCAATTTTTAAATAGCCATCACTTTATAAGTTTTAACATTGTTACTTTATTACAAGTTTTAAAAGTTGTTTTTATTGCACAACACATTGTAAATTATTTTGAATATTTGTGTTATGAATATATGACAATATATCCAAGATAGTTCAAAACACTTTGCCGTTAGATAAGATAGTTGTTTAAACAAATGTTTGCTCTTATATACCTATGAAGGGTACACGGGGAAAAAGGGGAATGTCATATTTTCAACAAACTGCGATAATCCAATTTAAAATTTTCAACCTTTAATGTTGTTTATAATAATACATTTACATAAATTATTATTCAGCATTAGCCGAATATATTGGCATTGTACATAGATAATAATTAAAATACAGAATTACTGTTTATAATTAAAAAATGTAAAATGAAGTAAATACACATGTCACGAAAATAAAGGGGAATGTCGCTTTTAATAAACTATAACAAATAATAACAGCTCTCAATTTATAGTGAGGAAGTGTATCAATGAAGGACCTTCTATCTGGTCTACAGAATGACCAAGGGACTTGCAGATCAGTAAATTTTCATTTAGAGACTGCAGCGTAAACCTAAAATAGAAATTACAAATTTAAACCCTCAATATTCTATTGTCCTCAGAAATGTTTGTAAAACACTGCAATGACAGTTCTTCCCCTTGTCCATGAGATTGCACTTTAAGTTTCTTCACTATGTCAATCATTCGACTCAGAGTATGTCACTTCTTGGTTGATGCCATACTTGCTTCTCAGACATTCTAATTACATGCACAATAAACAATAAATCACAGTCATGGACAACTAAAACACGGTAAGTTGAAACAACTGACAATCCATGAAACGTAGTGTAAAACAGTGCTGCCATTTACCAGTTGATATTTCACTTTCTTTTTCTTTACATTGACAATCCCCCTTTCTCCGGTGTGCCCTTCATATGCAGAGCGGGTTCAAACCCGGCCCAGACCGATGGTTTTTAAGTGTGCTTAAAAACGACAGCTCCATGTCAGTAGATTTACTGGCATGTAAAAGAACTCCTGCGGGAGAAACTTCCGGCACACCGGCGACGCTGATGTGATCCTGGCAGTTGACAGCGTCGTTAAACAACAAAACAATTTAATTTTTGATATGTAGAATCAGAAGTTAGAATTTTTTGTGAATTACCTGCAAATTCTTCGTCATTTAGACTGGCTTATTTACGCCACACCACCTGAATAAATTTTAAAGCATGTGATTCATTAACAGGAATCCCGGTGTACAAGGACAGTCATGTACAGGGAGCTCAAAAATTATATTAACGATTTTTTGGTACTTCCAGTTTAACTCGAAAACGTTTCTTTCCTCCCTCCCCCCCCCCCCCCCCCCTCTGATTTGGCTGTCCTTTTTTTTTTTTTTTTTTTTTCATCATCAAGATTGGTTTGGTTTGGTTTGGTTTAAGTGCGCTCAACTTCTAGGTCATCAGCGCCCTTAAAAGATTCCTGGCAATAGCCAGACATAAATTTCATTCAAAAAATAAAAATACTAGCAACAAGAAAAGTTTACAAAGGCAAAAGGCAGTGGCAATAGCCAGATATGAAACAAAGGGATAAATGCGTCCAAAAGCAGGAACAGATAATTACAAAAAATTTAAATCCTCAAATTGATATTGCACTCCGCTAAAAAATTAAAAACTCTATCAATATCAACCGCTGTCTTGTCGTCCGCTAGGACCTCTGCAAGTCTGGCAGGCAGCTGCAGAGAATCCCGAAGGTGCGCTAGAGAGCAACAGTCTAGCAACACGTGGCGAACTGACAAAAGGTTGTCACACAGCGGACATAGAGGCGCAGGGTTCCTTTTAAACAGGTAACCATGCGAAAAATTGCAGTGCCCTATTCTTAATCGAGCCAAACTAACCTCCTCGCGACGAGATGTGCGACAGGAAGTTACCCAGTTTATCGGAAGTTCTTTCACTTCTCTAAGCTTATTACCGCGGAGAGTTGACCACTCGTCGTGCCAGGACGACAGCACCGCTCTCCGCACTTCAAGCCTAAAGTCTTCCGAAGTAACACGTGAGATGGTAATACTGGGTTCTGTAGTTGCCGTCTTTGCTGCTAAATCTGCCATTTCATTCCCAGGCAAACCTACGTGACCAGGAATCCATGCACACACCACGTCAACGCCAGAAGCGTGTAAAACATGGAGGGCATCCTGGATACGTTGTACAATAGGGTGGGGGTTGTACAACTGACAAAGGCTCTGCAGTGCACTAAGGGAATCGCTCAAAATCAGGCAGTCACCTAATTTACGACGGCGAACATACAAAACGGCTCGATAAATTGCATAAAGCTCTGCAGTAAAAATGGAGGTGCTATTTGGAAAACCGAATGTATATGGTTCGGTTCCATAAACATAAGCACATCCAACACCGTTGGTGTTCTTTGATCCATCGGTGTAAATCATCGTGGACTTCTGGTGTATGGTCATCCCAAGATCTACATGGGGCGTACCAGATAGCCAAGGGGGGTAAAGTCTCTCGCCCTTGGCGAACATCACAGGCAGTTCCACACCAAGCTTCACTAGGAGCTCTTGGAAACGGAACCCCGCAGGCTTTGGATTAAGGGTGCTATTCCTATATCGTTCTCTTAGCGTGGTGGTGAAAAAAGAAGCGAACGTTGGGTGCTTAGGCATACATCAAAGCGCACAACCATATTTTGCCAAGAGAATCTCACGCCGATATTGCAGAGCAGCTTCTGCGGACTCGGCGTAAAGGCTCACCACTGGGCTTGTTGGAAAAGTTCCTGTTGCAATGCGGATGCCCCTATTATGGACCACGCCTAATCTTCTCAGCACAGATGGTCGTGCTGACGAATAAACAATACACCCATAGTCTAGCTTGGATCGGACCAATGCGCGATATATTCGCAACAAAATTGTCCGATCCGTTCTTTTTCATCAAGAACGCACATTTTTCACCATAATCGGTTTATATTCATGGAATATAACTTTTTATTTTAATTATTTTTGCTGCTTTCTGTTTAACCGGAAATTACTGCAACTTTGGTGTTTTTAATGGTACATACTAAATTACTCGTATTTTACAGATTCAGATTGAACTGTCGAATAGCTTTTCAACAAGGACCCGCAATAGAAAAACAAATGAAGAAAAAAATGAGAGAAATTGCAGTTCACTTTCTAAATTCTGTATTCGCATTAGCAGCCCTCAGCTGCTTGGCAAATGACAGTCGATCTTAAAAACAATTTAGGAAAGACTTAACCACATTTGGGAACATCCCTCATCACTTCCGTTATACAATACTCTAGATATGTGAGGTTCTTGGGTCTGACTTGATATAACACTGACTTCAGATGACCCCACTGAAGTCCAAAAGCAACAAATCTATGCGACCTCTGCTACAAATCCATCATTGTGTGGAAAACTTGGTTTAAGTACTGACGAATAATCTGTCAAAAGTCAGCTGCAGTTCACAAAATTTACAAGGTGAATTGCATTTATTTGCACTTTCTCTACTACGTATAGTAAGTGGAGGAAGTACTGCATTCCATCCAAAAATTCGATGTCGAGATTTCGTCGGAAATGTTTTGAGACCCCCTGAATCAAAAAAAGAAAAGGAAAAAAAAAAACTTTTTTAGACAAAGGTCCGTGTATGTGCACGCGCGCGTGTGTGTGTGTGTGTGTGTGTGTGTGTGTGTGTGTGTGTGTGTGTGTGTGTGTGCGTGCGTGCGTGCGTGCGTCAATCTGTGGACGGTATAACCCTTTACATGGAAAATGTAGAGTTTCTCGAAAATGGCTCTAACGATTTTCATTAAAATACCTTACGTTTAAGGTAGTTTTATGACGAATGAAATGTGTATTTTCAATTTTCTGGCTATAGCCGCCCACGCAGTCCTGTTTATTCTGGATGACTGTTCCATAACTGGTAAACCATATGAGATGGCCAAATCTTACTATACAAAAAATGTAGATCTTACTAAAGCACACAATTTATCTCCAAATAAATGTTTTGTGGAGTGAACCATTTCGTAGAGATTCCGTGTTATTTGTGTTTTGGAATACTTACATTTTAATAAAATGGAAGATTTGACTATCGCTCTAAGCCTACTGCATTCCCATATTCTCCTTGTACCTACAAGAAAATTAGAAATAAGGTTATTTCTGCAAATATTTATCTGGATTAACATGAAGATGGAGAAATAAGAATATGTAAGAATAGTTAGTACAAGAGTAGAGAAAGTTGTGAGTGCAACAAATCAGATTTTATTGTTTTGTTTTTCCGGTTAAACTACAAGTAACAAAAAACCATTAATGTAATTTTTGAGTTCCATGTATATGGCTATTTCCACACAGTGAGTTTTGTGTTAATCAGTAAGATGGTTCAAAAGTCGTTCAAGTGATGCAGGACTTTTAACTATGTGTAATCGTTGTACAAATGTATACAAAATTCAGCGAAAATGACAAAGAATTTAAGGCCATTCATCTTCTCAGTCTATTCCTCATATCAATATATCAAGCATGTAGTATTTTAATCTTTACGCATCGGCCGTTTTCTGTGATGCTTCTGGATCTGTGTTTGTTACTCCTATGTACTTTGCGCCTGTAGAGTGAAATAGAATCGCGTGAAATACTACCGAGTAGACGAAAGTGTGTAATTCTTTTTTCAGTCTCTATAGGTGCGCTCCTTGAGAAAAACCGCAAACCAATTCACGCATGCATAACTTCACAAAACGTGGTAATTATAAGGTTCAAGGTCTTTGAACACAAGCTGATTCACACAGTCATCTATTCGATTGCGTTTGTTCATGTATGTGAGTTGCCAATTATTGACGGTTCACATCTCCTTCTGAGGCATTTCCACTACTGCATCTGTGTGACAGACAGACATAGGGATGCCTGGCATTTACATACGGGCCTAGCTGCCGACAGCAGTGTCTCCAGAGACAACCCTCATGTTATCTCTTGGCTCTGAATGCCAGCCAGCGCTGCTACGGACAAGAGCACCAGAAGCGAAAACCCCAACAAAGAGACATTCTAACAAATTGGCTACTAATTCACTTATCATTTTGTGTAAGTCCGCTTCATTCTTATAGCTCAATTTATGATCCAGGTACGGCTAATCTTTAAATGAAGCGAAATGAGCCAAGTAAAAAGATCCAATGTTACATTTACATGACCTTTAGCTATTGCTGTTTAAAAATAAATGACCTCTAAAACCTATTTTTGCAAAACTCAAAAGCCTGTTTTTCTTTCTGCTTTACGTTATCGAAGTAAACGTTGCAAAATTTGTTTTATTATATGATTCACTGTAGGGGCAAGAGAGAAACCAATTTAAAGCGATGGATATTTTCTCTATTGGTGTTGCAGTTTCATTCTCTTCCCATGTCACAGAGACATTGAATACAGGTAGCACTCAGAGTATAACAAGAGTAGTGAAAAAATTAAACCATTAATAACGAATATCCCAGAGATTGATGCCACAATAAGGTATTTGACATAAAAGGAGTCTGCATTTCTTGTGTGGCATGATGTTAGCTAATCTCTTTAATTTTACCAAAAACACAAAATTATGCAGCATTACTACCGCTTGAAGAGCACTACATAAGCTATTTTGATAAAATTCAATATATCCTTATTTATTTTCAAATATTCTTAAATATATGGTATTTTAGTCAAAATCAATACAACCGTTTTTGATAAAATGATAAAATATTCAAAAATGTTTCACGGAAAGGATAGTTTGTTGTATGCGAATTTGCTTGAACATTTTTGTGTCGCGTCTTTAGAATATTCTGAATATAAATACTAAGTTTTAATTTTTATTTGTTATTCGTTTTGGAGCTATACTGTTCGCTCGCACGCGCACGCACACACACTAAAAATGGTTTACTCTGAAGTGACCTAAATTGACGTATTTCCGGCACACTCTGACTATCCAATTGCTGAGTGGAATGAATATTTCGTACACTTACCATAGCCAAATAATAGAGAAAGCAGAAATCTAACATGTTACATTCAAATGTGTTTTTTTTTTTAGAAACTGCTTATATTTTTACGCGCTGTCGTTGAAAAAAAAATGCATTTTTTTCTATATGCTCCAAGTTAATCGACAAAAACATTTGCAGAAACCGTTTCATTAAATATGTCGTTATACAAGCGAGAGCGATACAGGATACTGAAACGAAAGCTTGCCTTGGAAAATTCCATGCTGTTTCCATGAAAAAACTGAATGGTGACAACACTTCAAAATATGACATATTGAATGTACGGATCCCACTCTCATTACATTACTGTAGGTGTATTTATTGTTAACAGTTTAAAGTTGCAAACGCATATTTAAAAATCTGATGTGTTGCACTTGACTTTCTCTACTCTTGCACTAACCATTCTTACAAACTCTTATACCTATATCTTCTCCGTGTTATTTAAGATAAACATTTGTAAAAATTATCTTATTGCTTGTTTCCTTGTAGGTGCAAGGGGAATATTAGAATACAGTAGGCTTTGTGCGATAGTCGAATCTTTTAAAGCTTTGAGATCCCGTTCTCTTTGCAGACTTAACATATAAAAAATTAACAATGACGTTCCATTTCACAAAAGTTTTCAAGTTTTCCGAAAGTCGCGAACATAACAAGAAGTATCTCCGAAATGGTTCACCCTACAAGAAAATTTATTGAGACATAAATTGTGTATTTTAGCAAGATCTACATTCTTTGTATAGAATGATTTGCTCTATCTCTAACGGTTTACCAGTTATACAAAAGTCGTCCTGAGTAAATGCGACTACAGGGGCTATAGCCTGAAAATTAAAGATATACATTTCATTTATCATAAAAATATCTCAATCATATGAAATGTTAATTAAAATCGTTAGAGCCATGTTCAAGAAAATCAAAATTTTCCATGCAAAATGTAGCTTAAGGTGGGACTATTTTCTTCAGAATCTTCGTGTCGCATCCTTGAAAGACAAACTTAAATACCAACTTTGGTTTTTAACCGACTTTTCGTTTTTGAGTTATGCTGTCCACAGACTGAAAGACACAGACACACACACACCTTTTTCTAAAAATGCTTTTTTTGGATTCAGGGGATCTCAAAACTATTCCTGATGAAATCTGGACATCGAATGTTTGGGTGGAATACAATACTTCCCCTACTTACCAGTAGAGAAAGTAAAAACTGTTTCATTTGTATGGCTCCCTTTAACTTCTTTGATCATATGGGGGCCTTGACTTAGGAAACACCTGATGGTGTATTGCTGTTTGGCTGTAGGATGGAAATGCCAGAGAAAACCAAGAACACCAAATGGCATACAAAAACAGCCAGTAAACTCCTTATTTCATCTTCTCCTTAAAGCACGTACATCACTGTATTTCTGAGCACAATGAGGTAGACTGCTTTGTAATCGACTATGCCTCTTCCACGGGGTACAGGAGGTTAGCACGTTTTGAAGGTCAGAAAAATGTACAAGCTTGTCTTCTGTACGTGTGTTCCACTAACAAGGTTATTCTATTACTGCACCTTGTGCTCTGTTTCGTGAGCAAGGCTGTGATATGCTTTTCCGAGGTCTCTATTACCTAATAATCTCCATGTGCTACTGCGTTGTTAACCTGCAATACCCCGGGGTTTGTTGCGCCGTGCTTGCATACTACACGCAGTACAGCAGAGACGGAGAAGTTATCTATACCCACGGAGTGAAGTTTCTGCAACTATCAACTGTTGTTACCGACGTACAACGCTTTTTGCTTGCAGCTTTCGCCTGATTTAGACTTTAATTAGGTGCAACTGAAACTGAGTTTCCGATATATTCTTTTCTTTTAAGGCTTAAATGCAATGCACTTAATTTTAAGTGAAGCACCTACTTCAGAGACCCCTTTATTTTTACTATACTTGTTCGAAACCCTGTTACTTTTCTATCTCTTTATTGTCCTCTAAATTTTATTAAAAATGCACAATTTCCTTCTTGTTGCTAACACTATAATCTTCTCTACCATTGCAATTCACGATTATTCTTCCGATAATCTTTATCAGTCTTTCAATGTCTTTCTCCAGTTTCTCTGTCCCTTATACCTTTACTATCACGATACAATCACTCGACAACACATACATACTCACTGACAGGCTGGCCGACTCACTCTTATAACTAAAACTATAGGCAACGACTTAATTCAACTCTAAAACTATTACTGTAGCACTCATTCAACCCACTCTAAAACTGACACCAACTCCTCTGCTATGCCTGTCCTATTTATACTGGAGCCGGCGTCACGTGATCTTCAAGATCTTTGCATGCGCACGTGTGCAATGACTCAGCAGAACTAGCTAGAAGCTTCTGGACACCACGGTGTTATCGCGCTGTTCGATCACATCTACACACTCACTAGTTGCTCTGTGATCTCGGACCTTTCCTTTGTGTTTTACCGCCATTTTTACGGTCACGTACACACACAGCCGCTCCTGTATCCTAGGTCACACTGCCCCCTTCGTCCGTATTTTGTTGAACGACCCAATGTCACAATAACTAAAAAACGGAAGGTTGGATGAATACAAATTTCGTATTTTT
The DNA here is from genome assembly GCA_030765045.1 of Tenodera sinensis. NCBI lineage: Eukaryota > Metazoa > Arthropoda > Insecta > Mantodea > Mantidae > Tenodera > Tenodera sinensis. Next base: position 81,202,732 of record CM060970.1, on the reverse strand, counting down.
ATCCAACACTTTCCAAATATACAACTACAAGATTTTCACGAATTACCAGTACCTCGAGGTACTACTTATACGGAAAAATTTATTTTTCCTCAAAAATCGCTCTATTTTCACTAGAACACTAAATGTCTACAGTGTAATGCGCTGTAATTATTAGTATACGAATAGCAACCTTCATTATCTGTACACTCTTTTGCAGGTTTGTGGTACAGAATGATTATAAAATATCATTATACAGTCACATGACTTTATGTACGCATTATAAGCTCACAATACGAGTATTAATATTAACCGAACGTAAATTCGAAATTACAACACATAAATAGCGCAGAAAAGACGACTTTAAATTAAGTAATAGAATCCTGGTGTAGCATACAACACGGAAAAATTTGGAAATGCGAGAGAAAAAGAATTTATGAAGACGCTATATGTACGCCGCACGACAGATCCATTTTAGAAATCAAAATTTAATAAAATATATAATGCAGTAAAGTTATTTAACATACATTATATATTTCAATATTCTCTAAATGTCCCGTGTGTTAAGGTTTCGTTCCCTTTGTATGGCTTACTAGCTATCCAACATTATAAAACGTTTTCAGAAGAGAAAGACTTCATCGCATATGCTCAAAAAATTCAAGAGCTCATTGGTCATGCAAATAAGTTTAAATATATGATATTTAAACTAAAATTGTTAGTGCTATTTATGAGAAAATAAAAAATAATGACACACTTTCAATATGATGGGTACTTTAGGGAAGGGTAATTTTCTTGAAAAATCTCATCTATCATGGCTTGGTTGCAATATAAAATTGGGTATTTATACAAACTTTTGTTTTCTATGTGCTCATACGCTGCTTTAAAATGCATTTGGAGGTCCATTGGACTTCAAAACATGTATTTCCAGTGACATTTCAATAGTGCAGCTTTAATAGAGTACATTACTCTCTTTACTTAGTTCAGGTAACATTCTGGAGGTACCAGATTTGATTCCCATTGACCGCCCATTCTGTCTTTGGATTTTTCGTGGTTATCCCTGTTCAGGACACAAATGCTAGCATGTTTCTCACACCACGATTCCCTCTCCACCATTTTCCTTTTGTTCTGTATTCTTTCAGGTGTGTTTCTAGGTATCATGGCGTATGGCAGTGCCGGACAAATGGCGCGGATAGCTGCTCAATGGAAAGAATACTGCCCGTGGATACTGGAAGGCTGCTTGGTTGAAGGATCGTTAATCGCCCTCTCTAGGGAGCTCTACAGTAGTGAACGGGGCTTCGAGCCTAGAACTTGTGGACTTCCGCGCGTCTCTGAGTCCGCGGCGTGTAGCCTCCTGGGTTCCTTCTTCTCATCCCTTCCTCCTGTGGACTGATAGCTACAATATAAATATAAGTCGCAATGCACGAGGTGTTACCCTCCGCTGTATAATCTATACCAGTGCTGTCCAAGTTTCTCATGTGCCTGGGCACATTTAAGTCATACCTAAGGAGGTGCGGGCGCCATCACAACTACCGTTAGGAAAATACCCTTCTTTTCAGAGGAAAAATGAAAGCACTGATTAGGAAAGTCATGAATATCTCGTTGCTTTAGGTGTACAAAAAAGTACCTCATGGGTGTGTAATGAGAAGATATGCAGAAGAAAATAGGTTTGTCTTGAAACGTTAATATTGGAGTAAAACTTTGCCTATGAAGGTCACCAGATGTCGGACAGCGCTGATCTATAACTACACCACACTGTAGGAAAGCGGCAGCGACAGTATAAAGAATCAACTTGTTTCCAAGTTAGTAGTAGTGTTTTCTTTGCAAGGCGCGTCGATTACGCGTTCTCGGTTACAAAATAAAGGGGTAGTAAGACTTTCACAGACAAGAAAATGATGTAACAACAGACACTGAGGCCGAAGTCCGAAGCGGATCAATAGGGCACTCAGTGCTAAGAAAATAGCTTTCTCTCTCGAGTTTTGGGGATAACACTGAATGTTGAATAATTCATAGGATTCTTCAAACAAAGAAGCACAGCACTGAAAACAGTTCCAGATTCAAATGTTAATGCTGTGTTTGTCTCTCAGACAGGTTTGTTTCTCAAGAGTTTTCATACTTGTGGCGTTCGGTCCCAAGAAAGAGCAACAATTTCCATCACTTAACTACCCCATCCTCGATGTGTTAATGAACAGCAGGTTGTGTGAACTTTCTTTGGTTTTCCATCCCGTAATTCCTGAAATATTTTAATAAATGAAACTCGTAATAGTCAAATTCTCTAGATAAATTGACAATCACTCGTGACATTACTTATTATTATTCTGAAAGGAAAAGCGAAAATTGCCTTGTAACAATCGCTGATTAAGAATATTTGTGTAACTTGAAGCTTAATATTGTCCAAGATTATGTTCTCATATGGCTCATTGGTGCTTGCCTCAAAGCATAACAGCTTTCTAGGGTTCAAGTGGTTTTCTACGTGGTTTCTACTATCTTTTAACTTCCGAGTGAGGCGTCATTTATAGCAGAAAGTGTCAAAGAAAAAGCTATTCATCGCAAAAATGCTGAAAACAAACTCATATATATTTGCAAAGAAAGAAATTACCTGGCCAGAGCACACAGAAGCTGACGTACTAATTTGTGGAGCCAACCTTCTCCTAAAAAATGGGCTAAGCTTCTCTCTTTGCTCTAAAGTGTGTAGGGAATACATGAAGTGGTGTAGAAGTCAAAGTAAAAAGCACATTTAAATATATATTTAAAATGCAAGTATCAAATTAAACAAGCCACAATGTATTAGAGTATACAAAAATCTAAGAATGATATTTGTAATTTTCATCATTAGTATCCCCCAATTTCCAGTCCCTCATTTCATCCCAGTCTTTCAGAGTGAGAAATGTTGGCGATGGGCGAGTTTGGCGCTGCTGTGTTAGAATTTTGCATACTGTTCTCGGCGTATCTGAAAGGTAGGCGAATACTGGTGTTCAGATGAGTCTCCAGCACACGTTAGGGACTCTCACACTGGCCTGTCGTAATTGCCCAGGTACCAACACGTCCATTGAGTGCTCTCACTTAATCCCTTCCTTCCGGGTTGTGATAGGCTCAACAGTTAACTCAGTGTAGAATCCAATCCTTAAATACTCTACCTCCCCTTGTTTCAAATACTCACTCAACTGATTCAAACGTTCTATGATTGAAATATAATGCTGCGTATGATCGCAGTTCAAATGCTTGAAGGCGAGAAAGCTGTTAAAAACAAAGAGCAAACTGGAATATGACTTGACTGACCTTGATAAAACTCGACAAAAATGAAACGAAAGCCTAGAAACACTCTCCTTCCCTGGTTTCAAACATTCTACTTTCCAGATAGCAGAGAGGATGCGTAAACTGCTATCTCACTGTTCTGTGTTATAAAACTCCAACCTTAATAAGAATAGCAGTTGAGGTTATGTTGCATGTTTAAGATCTCGAGTGAACAGGAAAGATATAACCCCTTTACAAGTTGCACTTCTTGTTTTATTACTCACTTTCTACCTAAGGTGGTGAAGATGCGACACTTTGCAAACTCGGCTGGGTTCCAAGGAAAGTAATGGCCTTCCCCACATTTCATTAAATTACACAGCTACATTTCCAGACACACTCATTTTACAAGCCTCTAGCTAAACACTTTAGTTGTAATATTACCTGCGAAAATCTAATATGTTAAATACACATGGCTTTCTCTACCTATCCTTTAGTTACAGTATATTATATGACAAAAGCATAATTACCATTATACTTAAGTTTAGTACTACTGTTTACGCTGAACCATGTGTCTGAGTTTAACACATCTATAAAATGTTTTTAATATTCCACGCTGCATATTATTGCCACTAATCGATAGTTGCACCTTCAGCTGTGAAATTGAAATGTGCGCAAACGGCAAAGTATTGATTGCTATATGCGTATCTTTTGATTGGTGAATAGCAATATCGTTTTATTCTGCCTACTTCTTGTTAAATTAAACACATATTTGTAGAAATATTTGATTACATATTTCCTTTAGGCAGAGTGGGAATTCTCATATAGGGATACAGTAGGCCTTAAAGTTTCGTTTTCGTTCAACCATCAGAGAAAAAGCTTTAACAACGGCTTTCCATTTGAAAAAGCTAGAAGCCTGAAAAAATGCGAACCAATTACAAGGAATATCTCGGAAATTATAAACTTCACAAAAATTGCTGTTCATATAAACTGTGTGCTTTAACGAGATCTACTTTTTTGTTTCCTAAGGTTTTATGTATCTATTACGATTTACCAAATATGCAAAAGTCACCCAAACTGCAGAGGACTTTGGAGAAAATTTACAGAAAATTAGAGATATACACTTCCTTTATCATTAAATTAACTTAAAAATATGAAATGCTAATCAAAATCGTTAGCCATTTTTTGAGAAAATCAACTTTTTCAAAAAATGTTCTGTGTTTCTTTAAAAGCTTCATGTCGTATTCTTGGATGAAGCAGAACTTGAATACCAAGTTTGGTATTCTAACGCGCGCCTTTTTATAACTTTTTTATTCAGGAGTTCCAAAATGTATTTCCGATCGCATTTTTGGGTGCAATGTGGTTACTATATGTGGTAGACAAAGTAAAAATGCTTTTTGCTGTTCAAGGGCTTCAAAGCATGTATTTCTGGCGAAATCTGGACATTGAATTTTTGGGTGGGATACACTACTACAGTAGATAAGCACATAGTCAATAAAGTAACAAAGTAAGATGTCAACTGTGAGTTTAATGGGAGTAAAATCCGATTTTTTTCTTTCTCGATTCCATCTGTTATTACATGATTTTACAATATTTTAAAATAATTTCCTTGCCATCATGTTAAATGAGAGAGACATAAATAGCATAAATGGTATTCGAGATAAATATTTAATAAAGAATGTAGTCCCATTAAAATACATGTAAACGACGGAATAATATGGCTCCAATAAAAGTTGATCAAAATACTAAAGTGAATGAGCGGCTGAGTGACTGAGTGAGTGACCGAGTGAGTGGCCGAGTGAGTGACCGAGTGAGTGGCCGAGTGAGTGGCCGAGTGAGTGGCCGAGTGAGTGGCCGAGCGAGAGGCCGAGTGAGTGGCCGAGTGAGTGGCCGAGTGAGTGGCCGAGTGAGTGGCCGAGTGAGAGGCCGAGTGAGAGGCCGAGTGAGAGGCTGAGTGACCAAGTGAGTGACCGAGTGAGAGGCTGAGTGACCGAGTGAGTGACCGAGTGAGAGGCTGAGTGACCGAGTGAGTGACCGAGTGAGTGACCGAGTGAGTGCCGAGTGAGAGGCTGAGTGAGATGGTGAGTGACTGAGTGAGAGGCCGAGTGAGTGACCGAGTGAGTGACCGAGTGAGTGACCGAGTGAGTGACCGAGTGAGTGGCCGAGTGAGTGGCCGAGTGAGTGGCCGAGTGAGTGGCCGAGTGAGTGGCCGAGTGAGTGGCCGACTGACAGGCCGACTGACAGGCCGACTGACAGGCCGAGTGACAGGCCGAGTGACAGGCCGAGTGACAGGCCGAGTGACAGGCCGAGTGAGAGGGTGAATGACTGAGTGAGACGGTGAGTGACTGAGTGAGAGGGTGAGTGACTGAGTGAGAGGGTGAGTGAGAGGGTGAGTGACTGAGTGAGAGGATGAGTGACTGAGTGAGAGGATGAGTGAGTGAGAAAGACGTTTAAGGGCCCGTCGGTAACTAAGTGATTTGGGCCCTCCAAATACTGAATTTGCAGTAGTAAATGATGCTTTACTGTATTAGAGTATCTATGTAGGCACTTAAACATACCCACAAATGTTAAAATACATAGCCTACTCTAACAGTTGACCTTCGATTTTTAACATTTTAAATCTCTTATGAAAATATTTCAAGTTATTGAAAGGAGTTATTTGTACTCTGTGATCTCTAAGTTATAACGTTGAACATGAAGCAAGCCAATATTTGTGGCAATTAATCTAGTGGGAAACAGATCACCGTTATTAATATTCATGAAGGACAATCAGGAAGCGACAGCTACCTGCAATTTCTCTCAATAGTGTCATGGCCCACTGACACGATCCAGTCTTCTCATGGATCGTGTCAGTGTGCCCTTTGACCTTCGACTCCTCGGGGAAATACCAACCAGCCTTTCCTATATGTATGTATGGGTAGGGATATTTTCAGCAGAGACCACGAGTCATATACCGAATGCCACATGGGCACAAGGTGGGCAGACCACATGTTTTGTATGCATGCAATATACAGTAACGCATATATCATTTACCGCATTTAACATTGTTTTCGTTTGGGTTATATGTCGTCTAGGGAAATGCCACAGGAAACCACTTGTTCCGTTGACCTTTCGTGAATATCCGCACTGTCCAAAATTAATGGCATTTTCAGTTAGTAGCGTATGAGACAGCTAAAGACCGAGAGACATTCTTCATCATTGATAAGCCATAAAGTTCCACACTCATGTTCAAATTTATGCCAAAGCTTGAAGCTTGTTTACAAAAGGAAAGAAACGTTCTGAAAATAGAAAATATAAGGCATGTGTGACCTGGGAGAGTAGTATCTTGCGGGATGGTTCAAGCGTTTTCGTCTGTGGCCCGCATTCGAGACGTCGCGGGTTCGATCCCATGAGTTTTCTCGGAGAACGCCAGGCGAATGCTGGGTAGGTTCATTACATCCCCCGAATTTCCTGTCCCTCCATCTCACTTATCATTTCCTTTCACCCTACATCAGGCTGGTCTCTACCAAAACTATAGTAGGTTTGGTTGCATTGGTATGTCAAGAAATATAAAATACAACGAATTAAGTAATGTAATGAGAAACACAAACATAATGACACGAGTTTGGTCTCTGTGATCAAAATTAAAATTGTACTTTTCGGTTCAAAATAGAGGAATCCAGTAAAATATGATTATAGCATAACGGTTCGATATGAGATAACGCCCGATGGGTATGCAACACACCTAACGTACACGTAAACACCTAAACATATTAATGTGCTTTTATCACAATTGCCATACAATAGCAAACACTGTAGGTTCAGTGCCAGGGTATGTTTCACATTTCCTTATCAGTACCCTAGGAGTGACGTCAATGTCGAGATAGATAGGGCATAAAATTATCAGTCTATTACACAAAAATACACAGTGTATGAGTATTATACCCTACATGTATGTTTACAATACACAGACTCTGGAACGTAAAGTCCCAGTTCAAATCCCACCAGGACCGTCTTTCTTGACTAATGTGATTTTCTAGACCTTCCTCACTCTTCGTAACTGACAGACGCCGGAAAGTAGACTAAATTGGGCTTGGAAGGTTTCCTTCTCACATTTCCTTTCCCAACTATTATTCCAGGAGAGACGCCCCAGGAATTATTATAAATTGGAAAAAGGGAAAATTAAATCATTAAATAGGTAAAACGCTTAAAAGGTAAAGGAGGAGATGTTAAAATGGTATAAAATAAAATAGATCTAAAACGCTTCTAAAATTAAGGTACAATTTAGATCTGTTTAGAGGGCCCAATTGTGTCGACGAGAAATATGTGATTTCAAGGATATGAATGAAAGGAGTATGACATGGTTGAGAAATTACTAATTTTGATTAGCCCGGAGCGTTGGGGGAAATGAGCAAATAAGTCAATTGATAATTCACCAGACTTATTTTTTAATTGTTTCATTTGTAATAACCCTTATAACTATGGTCATATCGGTATCTCTGAAAGAAGATCGTTGCCTGTATGTTCTTCAACGCAGTCATATTATTTTAATATGAAACACACTCACATTCACTCCCACATTCTAACTTCCAGACTCTGCAGAGAGTTAGAAAATGTTCAAATTAAACAAGTCCTCCGTCTCAGCAGTGAGTGAGATGGTTCCACGTTAACATATGACGCTTACATTCGGGAAGCCACTTTGTAGTTCTCCCGGTAGGTGAGTACTATGAATTTGCTATCCATTAGTTCATATCCCCATCATTTCCTTTCATCTATTTCATCTCATTTGTTTCAGGATTTTAGGTCCAGTTAATGGTGCTTTGTATGTTGCGGCAGGACGGTAGAATATGCGCCATGGAAAGATGTCCTACTGGGCTTGGTGGGACTACTTGGGTCCTTTCATGTTAGAATCGTTCGGGACCTCGCCCTAGGTAGCACAAGCGACTCTTACCTTACATGGGTTACGTTTGAAGCACAAACGGATTACTAAGGCCTATGTGTGATGTACTTCAGTTTACTAGACGCCCCTTCGTCTGACTTGACAAGGCTATTTATCTTACATTCCCCAAATCACTCCATTTCATTTCACTCTCTCTCTCTCTGTCTCTGTCTCTGTCTGTGTGTGGGTATCGGCCTTTCCAGGTTTAAGTCAGAAGGTCGACGGTAGGATACGCTGCGGTAGAGCTTGTGCTTTGGAACTATCGTGTTCGGCTGAGGGGAAGCACTGTGGTCGGCTGGTCACCCATCAAGGGAACTGATTGATCAGTAGGACCTGGGTGGCGGCGTGCTCTCCGTGGCATTCTGGAACTCCGTCGGGTTCAAGAATCACCTGCACCTGTTAGGGACCCACCATAGCATTTCTGCCTGTGATGCGTTCTGGCCGCCTGTAGGATACCTTCACATCATCCTTGTTCCTAGGGTCTGACAAGCCATCACCTGATGTGGCGGAATCCCCACCATGTCAGACAACAACAGATCCCTAACCCGGAACCTCCGTGTTTAGAAACCAGAACGTTGGCCATTCAACTACAGAGCCAGGCCCAACAACCTTGTTTAGCACATTGTTTTATTATTATTATTATTATTATTATTATTATTATTATTATTATTATTATTATTATTATTATTATTATTATTATTATTATTATTATTATTATTATTATTATTATTATTATTATTATTATTATTAGTACTATTACTATTATGCGTGTGGACGGGATTGTACTATCTAAAATATACAATAAAGGAAAAGTTTCTATTTGACCTTTTGCACAACGTTCCCCGTGCGAGTAAACTGCTAGAAAGTGAAGGCTACTGCCGAGTTGTAAATTCATATAATGGGTGAGAATTTTCCACAGAGAGGACTTTAGGAGTGTAGCTAATTGTTTTATTAGCACTGTTTGCATGTATTTAACTCTAAAATTGCACAGACAGCTTCATTTCAATTATCAAAGAGCCTGTTTTAAATCCCTGTCAGCTGAAAAGCCTAGCATTTAAATGTTCTTTATGAAGCAGTCGGTAATTAAGCTCCATTATGGCGTAAGTATATCCCCAAAATGGATTTGTAATCTGCGCATCCTGCCATGATAAATGAGCACGTAGTAAAAGCAGTTGATCCAATGAAGGCACGGATTTCAACAGACAGTTCTCTCCGTCAGGTCCGAATTAAATCCATTTTTATATTCACTCCATGGCAGACATGGCCACCTGGGGCATTTCCTTGCAAACTGGATTTCATATCTTTGTTCTTGACAGAAGACAATACGCTTAAAAGATCAGGCGGGAATAAAATACGTTAGAGCTTCAGAACATTTTTATCACTTTATCTAGCATTCTGTATTTATTTTCGGAATTCAAATTCTCCATTTAATACAAATATTTGTTACTCAAAGAGCAAATCTAGAATTAAATGGCCAGTATAAAATTATTCTTAACGGAAGTGATGGGTGAAAGTTAGATGTTTCCAAAATTTGATGCTAGAGGCTTAATATTAGTACAGTTATCAGGGGTATAAAAGTACTTCTAAATTTCTTTTCTCCAAGTGTAATATTTCTATGTTTGTTTAAACGTATGCATTTTTGAAAGTCTATCTTATCACACCGTTTTTAGTAAAGTTCTTCATTACAAAGAGAGGAAAAAGTTTATAATCACGTAAGAGCAAACTTTAATTTGCTTATTTTTATTAACAATAGTTTTGCTAAGATGCAGTAAAATTGTGTACCTTCTAGTATGTATTTTGTGGATTGCATTATATTTTGAGTGTCAGATATGTTGTAAAAATTAAACTCTGAAAAACGACCTTTAAATACCCCTACCAAATGTATTTAAATAGGGCAGGTTTAAAATATTGTAACCTCGGGCTCGGTGCATAACTGGCGATGTACGGAGCCGCGCTGCTGTGACGTGCCGGCGAGGGGGGAAAGACGTCCAAGACCGGGTTGCCTCACGGGATGGCTGTGTACGTGATTTTCAACAATCGAGGCGGCAGAAACAAAAGGGGTTTCGGGAATGTTCAGGAGACTTCTGAGTCATTTCCGGTGCGCGCGTGTGTGTGTGTGTGGAATCGAGAAAGGTCTGTGTGACGTCATCCCAGTATGTAAGGAGGCCAGAGAAGAAAAGAGTTTTGAAGTTGAGTTACGGACATGAGCGAGTCGGTCAGTATGTCAATGAGTGTGAGACAGCTGTGCATGTGTGTATTGTTGTGAAAAGGTTCAACGAGCGTTTCGCAGATGATTGTAACCTCGTAATTAGGGAATGAGACACAGAGGAAGTGAAGAAAGACACTAAAAGGAGTGACCAAGGTTATCAGAAAAACAGTTGCGAGTTGTGATGTGTTAACGACAAGAAGAAAACTGTATTTGTGATAAAAATTTTAGAAGATAAAGTCATAGAAAAGTAACTGGAGGATTGTCACTTCGACACAATATGATGAAATTAAAGCAACTCGTGGAAGTCTACAATTTTGAACCTTTGCATACATGTTCTTTAATCTGTGTACTATTTTTCTATGCAAAAAACAACACAAAAGGAACAAAATAATACTTTGAAAGTGGCTGAAATTTCACCCCCCTTAAACTGTAGAGTACTATTTAGTTAAAGAAATTAACATTATAAACCAATAAAACCTTCAGAGCATTATTTACTAGTCATTCATCTTAGGCTGAAATTTCACTCCCTTAAAATGTGGAGTAATAGAGAAGTAAATATTATAAAGCAATAAAATGTGCACATTATTATTTATCTCAGCATTATCTGTAGCCAAGTACTAAGTTAAGTGATATTCGATTCTCAAACGCATTCCATGATAAGTATGTAATTATTGGAATACTTTCCTGTGTTTCCATTATGTATTTGTGGATCTTCTCACGGTGATTATTCAGTTATTTGTTATGAACTTTTTGGCAGATGGTCCTTATATTTTATTGCGACTATATCGACCAATTTATTCCTTGTACTACAAACGGGGTCACCGAAAGATGGCGGCTGCGTGACATTCAGTTCCCTTGTTACCTGCCACTGATTGAATTTTCATGTCTGGAAGTAATCAATTGAACAGCTGGAGCTGCATGGAGCATGGTTAACATCCGTCACTGTAGTACTCTCGAGGGATGACCAAATTTTATCCTGCGTTTCACTTATAAAGGGGCGCAGGAGAGAACTATTTAAATATGTATATGAAACGATACAAAGACGATTATACTGCGCCAATAACGAAAATAAACTATATCTCCCTACCTCCCCCCCCCTCTCTCCCCCCTCCCTCCCTCTGCGCCTATCTCTCACTGATTTCTTTCTTTAATGTTTTTTTGTTCTAATCTAAATACTTAAGAAATATATTTAAGCCCATTTTCGACCACAATAAACATTTACTGATCCCCCCCCCACACACACACACATTCTCTCCCTATGTCTCTTTAACTAACATTTTTCTTTGATAGATATCTATTAAGCTTGTTGGTTCGTGAAGGACTAAGTATGACATGCGCAGAGTAGTACACGAGTACAGAGGTATTTTTAGAGGTGGCGCGTGACCTTGTCACTCGCGCATATCCAAGCATCACGCAAAGCGATGGTGGGGGTAAGTTTCCACCAGCAGCCTGCTGGCTAGTGGGCTAGAAGTCGAAGAGATACTAACCAGACACCCCTTTTATCTTGCAATAGACAAGTGGACTCGACAATGAACTACTGCGCAACATTACGGCACACGCCACCTCTAAAAAATACCTCTGTAATTAACGTTGTGGGACTTGATTCTGAGCTTTCTGTCTAGTGATTTGTCGCGTAGTATGAACTACGTAAAGTGTCCAGAAGGCCCTCTATTAGCTATGTGTCTACCGACTTCTTTTTCGTATTACATAGGGTGATGAGTTGACAAAGATACATATTTTTACTTTCTCTACCACGTAGAGAAAGTAGGGGGAGCATTGTATTTGGCCCAAAAATTCTATGTCGAGATTTCCCCAAAATATGTTTTGAGGCCCTTTTTTTTAGAAAAGGTTCCGCGCGCGCGTGTGTGTGCGTGTGCGTGTGTGCGCGCGCGCGTGTGTGTGTCTGTGCTTGTGTGTGTGTCTGTCTGTGAAGAGCATAACTCAAAAACGAAAACTCGGTTAAAAGCCAAAGTTATTATTTAAGTTTAATATGTTTTAAGGATGCGACACAAACATTTTGAATAAAATTCCTCCATCCTAATACACCTTTATATGAAAAATGTTTCGAAAATTTAGAATTTCTCAAAAATGGCTAACGATTTTGATTACCATGCAGTATGTTTAAGATATTTTTATAGCAAATGAAATGTACATTTTGAATTTTATGGCTATAGCCTATGTAGTCCTGTTTACTTTTGACGAGTCTTGCATAACTAGTAAACAGTAAGAGACGGGTCAAGTCTTACTGTACAAAAAATGTACATCTCGTTAAAACACAAGTTATTTCCAAATGCATCTTTCTGTGGAGTGAACCATTTCAGAGATATTCCTTATTTCTGTATGTTCTGCAATACTTATACTTTCCTCAAATGGGAGGTCCTTATTCCCTTTTTTATTTCTTGGCCATACAAACAGAACTAAGTTCAAAGATTTAGGAGATTTGACTACTGCTTAAGGCCTGCTGTATTCCTATATTCCCGTTGCGCCTAAAATAAAATAAGCAATAACATAATTTGTACAAATGTTTATCTCGACTAACATGAAGAAGATATAGGAATAAGAGTTTGTAAGAATGGTTAGTACAAGAGTAGAGAAAGTCATGTGAGTGTAACACAGATTTTTTCTACATTCTCTGACTGGTTTCCATCAACGGTTACTAGGTCTGCTGGCCTGTTACGCGTTAAACTATGTTGAAGGTCATCGAGAATCCTGCCATAAGCAAGTACCTATTTAATTAGTGTAATTTCTAATAAATAACTCGTATCCAGATGACTAAAATACATGCCGAATTACGTGTGTTTGCCTAACTTGTACTGTATGTTGTACTTGAGTGCGACACACGCAATGTTCTCGGAACTTCCAATTTACATGTTGTCAGCAAACAAACATGGAACATATATCCATATGGACAACCAAATCCCTTTCCTTTCAGAAACATGTGTCCGATTTGGTGTTCCAGGAAGCGGAAATCAATACCGGCATTGTCATTTTATGGAATATGTTCCGTAAGAGAGACGGGGGTCTTGATGGACAGTATCTCCGGAATTAAAGACTGCGTTTATAAGAGCATAGCATGTAAAGAATAAACTAAGATAGTCGTTCTAAAACTTAAGTGAAACATTTAACTGCAAGCTTTAGATGGATAATCATCTATATACACAATAATTGATCCATTTCCCTAGACTGCAATAGTTATTTTAGTTCCATAGATTTTCTTTATTTATCTAACATAAAATTCCACACAGCCTTTACCACCCCTAAGACTGGCTTGAACTAATTGTGATGTTATACTCAATATGAAACAAAGCAGGGGTCACTGACGCTCTCGATGTATTTTATGCTCGAGCATATCCAAACGTATAATTAATAAGTTTGATAGCGATCCTTTAAACTTTCATTAAAGGACTGGTCTTCATCCAATCGGACAATTCAATTTTCATTAAAGGACAGGTGTTCCACCAACCAGAGAATTCCCATGCAGCAATGGCAAAGCGCAATATCGATTAATTCTCGAAATGCAACTATGGCGAGTTTAGAGAACGCTAAAATGTCGGACAGTACTGTCAGTGAGATACAACTTATTCCGCCTAAGTAAGATGCGACTTATTTAAAACACACCAATTAACCTCAATACAGCATCAACTTCCAAGAATATTGCAATAACCACAGTCTCGCAAATTAATTTCACTAATTGTACAATAAATTACTTATACATGAAATAAAGTTCCTTAAGAAAACCAATATATTTTATTTGCCTACTATTTTATAATGTTACGTAGCATTCCAAGATGTTCATTTTCATCTTGCTGCTGTGACGTACTGGAAACGAATCAATCGTTTAGCGCCTGCGCAGAACTCCAAATATCAGCTGATGCAATATGTAGGTCATTATCCCTGGTGCGCGTACATCATTTCACAATATTTCAACTATAAAATTAGGTATATGGTCGAGCATAAATTGTCGTAAGAAACTTAACTATAATGGTAATTAAGAACGCTCGTGTGAAAATTTGGAAACTCGGTTGGCTCGTTTCCTAATGTATACTCGCGTCTTAATTACCACCATTATAGTCTCGTTGTCTAATATACTATTACTTTGATGTAAACTAGTGGTGTATATTTCCGCTATTTTACTACCTGCACCTGCCTCTCCGGTTAATAGATTACCCGCGTCCCAACCCATGTTTTCCTAAGCTGGGTAAGAAAAGAAAATTCTGGTTTATACTACATGACGGCATAAGTAAAGGTTTTAGTAAGGTGTGATTGAAAAACTATCACTTATACGCCTGTTCTGATAGATTATTTATTATTAGTAGGTAGTAGTGGTAGTAATAGTACTATATTCTTGTGCTTACAACTTTTCAAAATGAACGCCTTTAATACAGACAGTGTCATTATTTATTCGTCAATGTTTCCACCTCTAATTGTCGCAATTTTAATAATGCGCACTCTCACGGAAGGTGATATACGAATGTAAACATTGTAAAAGAACGATACACTGAAATTAAAGTTAAAAAATCTAACAATGTCAAAGATATGTAAAAATGACGGGAAGTTCACAAATGGTGGGAACCACTATTTTGTGATATAGTACAAAATTATTGTAAAACACCGAAAATACTTTTACAAGGCAGTAAGAAAGAAAATTTTCTAAAGGTTATACTGTTAACGCATCTCCAAAGTGAGCATTGTTTTATTCGATGCATGTGTCTCGAAAGGTTTTAGGTCCTGTAGGCATACTACAACTGTTAGGTCTGGGCCCTATGGAGGAGAAGGTTAGAGAAGATAAAATACTGCCTCCGTTTTGCCTAAGCATACAGAAGTAGGTCGAAAATCTAAACGGGGTAGCCATTCGACCTTATAGTAGAGGGAAGTGTGGGTAAGATGTAAGCTACCCAAAGTATTTAAATGCACAACAGCCACAATATTAATATCAAATGTTTCTTCCGGAATAGATATGAAAATGAGGACTAAAACAAATGCCACCATCGAGTAAGAATGAAGCGTTGCAAGCTCTCCGGAAGTTCTGGCATACCTCAAAGAATATAATCCGATGGTGGAAACATTTCCAAAATAGAGGCTACTATTTCGACGTGTTTTATATTTGTCAATTTCAATAACCACTTCATAAGTGTTTAAATATAAGCAAATAATAGTAGAAATACTATTTATATCAAAACTTAATTATATGGAATATGTAATTATTATTACTAGTATTATCGCTGTTATTATTATAGCATGATGGAACTGACTTACTCTAGTAATGAAAAAGTCCTTAAGTTAACGGACTGTTATCGCATTCATATTAAATGACTATGATAACAGTTAACTTAATAGTACTCAACTACAAAAATACAATTCATTGAGAACGTTACTCTTTCGGGATGATGTAAACTATGCAATAATTGGCTAGAGTTAGGCAACAGGAGAGAGAGCAGTGATGTTTACAGAGAACGAAGCTGCACTAATCTAAACCGCCCCCTTTCAGCCCCCCCCCCCCTCCACTTATTCCTCACTCCCGAAGTCCTGAAAACTAAGGTATCTGAAAACATCTTAGGTTCGTTCCAACACGAACCACCATCAATTCTGAACTATTCGAGTATATACAGTAGTTAAGTGACGCGCCAACATGACAGAGAATCAGTTCAGTTCTGATTCTGAATTTTCAATTTGCTATCCCAACAAATTTGAGAACTAGTTCGGAACTAGTGAAATCGGTTCTTGATCAGGAGTAGAACTGAAAATTCTGGACATGCGTAAATCGTATAGTCTACTGCGCATGCTCAGATTATTCAAAATCAAATGGAACAGGGAGTAATATTTAATATTACTACTCGTAATATTTATGTGCTGTTTCAGCAATTACTTAAACTTCAGTATGAAAACATTGATAACTATTGTGACCATGATATCTTTGTAAACTTTTGACTAAGTATAAATTTATAGAATTTAGATATTCGGACATAGTTTATTAAGGTCCAGACACGTGATTTCCTACTTCGTAAGCAAGTTTAGAGGTTACGCCGCCAGGAATCATGGCCAAGGTAATAACAACAGCTGCCTTACTCTAACCATTATTTACTCTTTCACTCAGTGTAATGCAAACCAATAATTTTATTCATGGAAATGAAATCTCCCGAAACTAGAATTACAGGTCGACTTCTGGTATATATCCTTCACTACGTTTTCAGCCATCTTTAAGAACTGCTTAGGAAACTACTGTCTTTCAGTCATGGTATGTAGTTCATTCTTTAGTGAATACGCCCAGAGTCCATCTGATAGAATCACTACGTAACGTTCAGGATTGAACGTCACATCTGGTGGAGGCGCCGAAGTCCTCCGTCATCTATTATTTATGCCCTTGAAGTTGACTATTATTAATTTAATCTGTTATAACTAATTTTACTTGATTTTAATTTGTAAAAAGATAAAAACATGTTAATTGTAGAGTTATACTTTGTCTTCTTGGCAGCTCTCAAATGAGGAAAGTACATACATTAAATAAGTGTGATATGCTATCTGTAGGAATACAGCAGAAAAATATGTATTGCCTGGAAGAGTCTTTTTTTAAGTTTTCTTTAATTGTTTCATTTATACCCCACCTTCAACTCCAATGGTCCTATCGGCAGCCTTTCCTTTGGAACATATTGCCTGTGTGGGTTTTATACATTAGATCAACATACACGCGCATGCACGCGCGCGCGCGCACACACACCCACACCTACCCACACAAAAACACATTCACACTCTCATAAATACTTCCAGACTCTGGGGAGGATACGGTATAATCTTAGCCTCTTTTTCTTGTTGTTCTTTCTTTGTTTGGTAACGGTGGAATGTAGAGAGCAATGACAGATTACAGAACGTTTCAAGTAGTGTTCCAGTGATACAAAATTCCGTACTAGTTCTGAGAGCGTACTTCACTGGCGCATTCGTTGGAATAAACCTCTTCTTGGCAGCTAGGTAGAGATTTATGGGACCAATGAACGTAGGGGAGTGATTTAGGGGGTGGAAGTGGTATGGCTGAACTGCAGTTGGTGTTGAAGTGAACTGGACATGCAGATCAGGGTAGTGTTTTCGCTAGAACCGTCCACACCATCTACCCTCGGGTGTCTCAATTTAGTCTCAAGATAGTGGGTCATCTCTATAACTAGGCATCTTGATGGGCAGCTCTTTGGTATGGAATGTACAATAAACTATCAGCTGAACAGAAGTGTGTGGTTATGACGTATGTTTGAGAAGACACTAAGAATACTCGCTCTAAGAGTTAAGTGAAATAAACTTTGGTTATGTATCCTCCACTGATGCGTAAACAGTTTGTAAAAAGTAGTGAAAATATGTGAATAAAGACTATGCAATTTGGTATAAGTGGAAAGCAACAACATGTCACAAAGAAAGCACAACTTTCTTAGTTTGTGGGAGTAGATGTTAACGTCAGTCAGATACGATAGAAATACTACCGTTAATGTGAAGGCATAAACTCAAAAGCACAAGATTCCCATGTCTTCACAGTGTGAAAACAAGATATTGAAGTGTGAAAGCAATTAATCATGGAGGTTGCGATGAGTAACAAATTTTGTTGCTACAAATTACATTTATTGTGTTTGTGATGTAGCACTAAATTACATCTTTCCATGCATGAAAGACAATGGAATAATTTGTAACCTATATTTGACACAACGTCGAAAGACACAATTAGTAGTAATAATTAAAATGTATTTATTTCATTCGCATCCTGTTTCCAAATATTTTGTTTAAAAATTATCTTTGCAAGATTTGTGTTTTTTGTAATAAAGACGATGGTTTTCAAATTAAATAACTAACTTCTTATCAAATGAATCCATTTCTGCTTTTGTTTAACTCTCGCAACCTATTAATGTGAACATGAAAGCTTAGAGATTGCAAGGAGCGTCTAGTGGTACTCTTCATATTCATGTTAACGAAAATCACTGTAAATTATCCCACTTACTAACTTGGTTACAAGCTTTTGTGTGCTGCATTTGCATTAATATTTCTATGTGAACAGAAACGCTAGAAACGGAGTTAAATATACTCAGTTTACTTATTTAACTATCATTTATTACATTCCAAAATAAGGTCAGTTGATATAAAGGCTTATCTTTTATAATACGAGTGGAAAGTGCCAGCTTTGTTGCTTATTTAGTTTATGAGAAAAGGGCACACATTTGCGAAATCTCAGTTGAGTGTACGAGTCTTAGAAAGTATTGTGACAAATGACAAGTCCAGTTACTTTCAATGTCACTTTATTTCTTTTCTAAAACTGAATATAAAACATAGTTCTGTTTTATCGTTAACACACTGTACAACTCATCGTGACATTGCAACACACAGCTGTATATTGCTATCCTAACCTTGACGCAACTACTGCCAACTATACACACATACAAACAACTCCGACGATTCACTCACTATAACTGCCTCAACACTCACTGCAAGCACTCTCAATACTTCTGGCTCAACATGCACTGAAAAACTTGCTTCTCTGTCGGTACAACTTGTTTGTATAGCCGAGCATACCGCGGTAACATGTGAGGCTTGCATTCGGGAAGTCGTGGGTTCAATTCCCGCGGCCAACCTCCCTGACCCATGGGGTTCTTCGCGAGTTTTCTCGGATCGCTAGGAAAATGCTGGGAAGGATAATTACGTCTTCCAAATGTCCTGTCCTTCCATTTCACTTCATTAATCGTTTCATTCATCCTTCATCCCGTTGGTTTGTTCAGGGTCGTAAATATCGGCGAAGACGTTAGAGGCAGCTTGGCAGGGATGATACGTGCACAGGAATTCTATCCGTGATTCGTTGTCCGTGGGATCCAAGTGGCCGAGGTCCCCCGGACTTGGCCCCAGAAGACCTAACGACTGCGAGATATCATCAAATTGGGGAAACCTTAGGGACATCTGTCAATGTCTGTACCGTTAGTATGGATATGGCCGCCTGTTATCTCCTCTCATCTCATCCTCCCTCCTGGGGGTGCCCCTTGGAGGAATACGTACAATAAGCCTGGCAGTGGAACCTTATCCGTATCTCTCCTATTCCTAGCCGAGCATTAGATAACAGGCGATTTCTCTCCAATTTCTCGAAACTAACAATTCGGCATCCGAAAGCTTCTCGAACCGTTTAGAATCTGTCTTCGTCAGCTAACGCTAGCTTCCCTTTGACGGCGAGTGGCGGCCGGCGTCACCCTATAACTAAAGTTTCCTCCAAAGTTCCCTAACAGACGTATTAAACACAGTTCCTGTAGAACTTTCTCTACTACGTATAGTATATTTGAGGGAATCCAAAAATTCGATGTCGAGATTTCATCGGAAATGTTTTGAGGCCCCCTGAATTCACTTTTCAATAAAGTATTTAGGCAAACCTGTCTTTAAAATGTCATGCATTCTATTGAAATGACATTTTCTAACGTTTAATAAAGCAACCCCAGACAAACCATTAATAGGCTTAACAATTCACAAGCACAGGACAGTCATTTACTGGTCTTGATATTTGTTTTGTAGATATGTCTGGATTTAGTTCATTTTCTGCTACTAGAACACTAAATACTCCGGGAAGACTCTCTGTTGTGGTTGTTTGTGGTGCAGCAACAAGAACAACGTATAGTACTTGTACCTTTTATTTGCTCTTGCCCTTTTTGTTTGTCTTTGCTACTGTACCGCAAAGGAAACCAAATATCAACCAAAATGAGCTACAAGAAACAAAACATCCTCGGCAGCATATGTCAGTATAATGTAATATCCCGACCTCTGTGTCTCTGCCATAGAGACAATATCTGGGAGGCATAACCCTGTTTTTGCAAACGAACATGTTCCACAGCACAACAAAAGAACGAGTATGGAGTCACCGTTGCCACTCTTCTTAAGTTTGACGTCATTTCCAGCTGTGTCGTTCATCAAAGCCAGAAGGCAAGCTTTATCTTAAGCTACCATCCAAAATTTTGATTCAAGATTCTTTCGAAGTGGTTCCGAAACTTTCTCAACTCATGTGGCGTACGGTAATAATATGTATGGAAGCAATTTATGTTGAGAATAACGAAAAGAGACCTCAATTCAAAATTTCGTACACATTCACCTTCCCTCCCACATGTTTCAGCGTTTTCCATTCCAATCATACTCTTACTATAAAACATAAGAAGTTTCACAATTTTTTCCAATAAGTGCTACTCATTTGGTTACCAGGCAACGGAAAATTACCAGACATGCCCTACAACCATTTGTCCGGCGACCGGGGGGAATTTCTGAAAAGTCCTTAAAATCCTACATTTTTAATTAGCAATGATCATTACAAAAAGAACTGAAAACTGGAAAAATAAAAATGAATAATTGGTCACTAGCCGTAGCTGCAACTTGGTAAGCCCAAATGGCGTCACCGGCTGCTGTCAAAGGTCATACTTATGCATTGGACGGGAGACTGGTAACACAGCATTTCCACTCCGAGGGAAAAGGTTAGTGTTCTGCAGAGATGCTTTACTCTCACTCTTCTATTTGCATTTTGGTTATCGAACAATAAGGAAGTGGAAACCTAACAGTTAATTCACCGTGCTTTTGTTCTAAGCCAAAATGCCGGAACGAAAATCAACTTCAGTGATGCATTGTCTTAAAGTGTAAAATATGTCAAGACAGGAAGAAGCGAATACAAAGCACAATGCCTCTAATAACATGTTTTTGCTGCACACAAAAGTAAGGCTATAAAATAGTTCTGAACTTCTATTTAATCTAACGTATGTTTGACTTGGACTGGCAAGTTGCAATGGCGATTTAAGAAGGTTTAATTTATAATTACCAGTTTTCGTAGATTATTATTTTAATACGAGGAACTTTTCTCTTGTAGTTTCGCAAGATTTGGAAGTATATTTGTCTCGTAAGAAAAAAAAAGTCATAAAATTCTTTTGTAGTTCAGCGGCAATTCTTCTATATTTCAGTGGTAATATTTCACATTTTTAGCATTGTGTCTTACATTTTCATAAAATAATCTGGTAACCATATCCATTCCTAAAGAGTAAAACATGTGCAATTCGGTATTTAGAAATTAAATTTTTTAAACTCTCCAGTAGAAGCATCTGCAACATTGTGTAATACTAAACTGCTATTATTTATAAAGAAAATATAAAAGGACCATTTTCTTTCCAAAGCTCTAACATGCAGCAACCTGCAATACCCACATTGAGGCAATAAGCAAGATATATCATGTTTCCATTAAACAAGATTATATCGACAGTGTATCTAAATATCGATCATCAGGCAACACTCCATGCCATCTGCTGGGGCTTCAGAAAAATACATGAAAAGGTGTAGCAATTTGTGCAAGCTGTTTGAAAATTGTATCGCTAAATTTCCCACAAGTGTGACTTTAATGCAATTCGGAAACAAGTAAGGGAAAAAGGAATTTTAAGTTATTTTTGTGTGTCAGATAAAACTGTAGATGCAATGAAAATATAGAAATGTAGAAGTATGTCACTAACAATTAAAGCGAAAGCAATGCTTCCTTCGCTTTTCCATACCTCTGATCCAATCCTTCCTTTATAACCCCTGCAGTCATGTACAGGAAGAGGTTTTAGACGTGGCGAATGGCTTGAAGTTGCTCAGTGGTTTATGGTCGAGTTCACTTTTGTGTTTATGAGATCATAGGTGTGTTAGGTTGGGATCTCTCCGACTTCCGTGCAGTAAGCATCGCGGGACAGTGTGTGATTAGGTACAGTATTCGCTCGCACTATCAGCAGGAGGAAACTGAGAAGTTACCCCCACCATCAATTTGCACGTAGTTACTCGCGCAGACCCCAGCAAAGTCATTCGTAACGTCTAAAAATATGCCGGTTTCTTCCTACACTATTCCGGGTGGACAGAACATTCATGTTGAACAACCCTGTACATGATAAATCAAACGCTAACCTAAGATAGGTCACAGTGTTACTATAACAATCCATAATTAAAATATCACTAAAGTTATATTTCCAGAATGATGAGATGCGATTGATCTACCCTCCATTCATTAAAGTAGGACATATTTTCTGCTCTACGTGTATACATAACTGATTGATGTGTACATGGAAACTAAAAATAAACAAAACGCAACTAGCTATAAATCAGCTGCACCCAAAATGTTTCATATGCAAAGCTGCTGAAGGTGATTGATGCTGCTCGTTAAATAGAACGTCAGCTTAAATTATAATTTTCCACAGAAACAACGTTCATTTACCAAAGTCTCTATGGTTAATGAATACACGATCCCAAGATACTTTTTCGCGTCTTAATAAATGTATCCGCAGAGAGACGCGCCAGCATTCAATAAAAAAATAAAATATGAGTAACAGCTGCTTTCAGAGTGAAGTCATTGAACTCTTTCAGGATGCGGATACTGCGCGGAAATAGCCGATTGTTTACACCTAATTTATCTTATTGGTTCACGCAGCAACACGTGTGAAAAATAGGAAGATAAAATTAGTAGAGCATGTCAAAATTTCACCGTAGATACACGTGAACAAACAAAAAAGCGAGCGTGTGTGTCTAGGGACATCATAACTCAAGTCGAATAAATACCAAACTTAGTACCTAAAATTTAGTATCTTCCAAGAATATGACACGAAGGTTTTCCACAAAATACCCTTCTTAAGAAAAATGCAACATCATACTACACAAAATGTAGGCTTCTTTAAAACAGAATTATTTTAAATAAACTTTTTGTTGCATGGGTGATTTCCAAGGTATCCGATAATATTGGTTTTAGTTGTTCATGTCTTGTAATTTTTTAAAGTTCTATAATTATTCACTTGTTTCTCACGAATTTTAAAGCATTTCAATACCTGAGTATCGCTTTGGTTTTCTCCATACCAACAACGGAATGCATATTGAAACTGAATCTGCAAATTTTTAAATCGATGAAGACGAAGGAGACAGGATGACAAGGTTGCATAAGAATAGTTTGTAGGAGGTACATAAAAATAAATGATAGTAAGTAGAGAAAGTCATGTGAAGGCAACAGTTCAGATACACAGTATTTCATTTGTTTGGCATTGGTTGCTAACCATACAGCCAAAACAACAATTGTATAGGTTAGAAGTGGGCGATTCCAGTTTCATAGATGTTACCCTTTTTATTGTATCATTTATATAATAAACCCTAGCGCAACAGCCCTTCGCGGCCTAGGTTTAGCCCTCTTTAGCTCCTGTTTCTATCGAAATGTTTGAGAAAAAAGACGATGACCTTACTATTCGTTGAACTATAGGTTTACTAACCGAGTGGAATGATTGAGAACATCCGTGGCCCGCATTCAAAAGATAGCCGGTTCGATCCCCGTGGTCAACCTTCCTGACCCGTGATTTTTTTACAGGTTTCACTGAGTCGCCAGGCGAATGCTGGGAAGGATTTGCATATCCTCCAGATTTCCTCCATTTCGTTACATGAATCGTTTCATTTCACCCTTCATCCCGTTAGGTTTATTTCAGGGTTGCTGGCGTCGCGGCAGCAGCAATCTCTTCCCCCGGATTGGACGGCGAGCCTACTGGTTTCCACCAACCCCCCCCCCCCCCATGGAATGATATAAGCCCGAAGGGGCAGGGGAGCCGGTTCCCGAGTCCCGCGCCCCCACCCCTGGGAGTACTAACACACAAGGATGGGACTGAGCTAAGCCAGCCTCCGTCGGGGTGCTTCTAACTGGGAAAATGTGGGAACCCTGCCACCTCTGTCGTAACAACATTCCTGCCACCCTTAGGATCCATTCGCTTCACCCAATCTCCCCGGGATGTCCCGTTAGGAGCATTGGTATAAACCGTCTTTCGGTCGAGGTGTTAAGTTCCCTTCCGCAAGTTGTGAGAGTCATAGGTTTACTACTTTCTCTACTAAGTACCCGCAATAAATAGGGGAAGTATTGTATTCCACCCAAAAAGCGGCATCGAGAGTTCACGCAAATACATGTTTTGAGCCTCCCGAAATGTGTGTAGGTGTGTATGTGAGAGATCAGCGTAACTCAAAAACGAAGTTTCGGATACCCACCGAATTTTATATTTAAGTTCAGGTACACGACACGGAGAGTTCTTGCGCCATTGGCAGCTTTATGGGCTAAGCGTTTTCAGCGCTTACAGTGAGAGAGAATCGGTTGTATTTCAATAATGAGAAGGTGGGCTGTTAAAACTGTATTCAACTTTTGACTATTAAATACGTCACACTCATATTTCCAGACTCTGCGGAGGATGGTACCCTGGACCTCCAGGATGAAACACTAATACTAATTGACTACAGAAATCATCTAATTACTTCTTTGTTATTTCTAAACTTTATATATTCGTAATAAGCAACAGCATTTCGCTATTGTAATTAATATACCTGTCTTCAGGTTGGACACGGAATCATGAACGGGGGATCTGCCGTTGAAATCCCGCTAATATTGTCCTGCATTACTTGAGATTTTCTCCAGATTTACCTAAGACAAATTCTGCGGAAAAAACCTAAACTTAGGCGTGGAACGTTCTTCCCCAATTTGACTGTCTTCGTGGTCGACTGGACAGCGTTTTGGCTTCTTAAACCAGAGGTTCCGGTTAAATTCACAGCTGGGGCGGAAAATTTTTCTTTAACCTAAATTATTCCTCATTCACCGCAGT
The DNA here is from genome assembly GCA_030765045.1 of Tenodera sinensis. NCBI lineage: Eukaryota > Metazoa > Arthropoda > Insecta > Mantodea > Mantidae > Tenodera > Tenodera sinensis. The sequence continues at coordinate 81,177,792 of CM060970.1, read as the reverse complement.
CTCTGGAAGTTGGAGTGAATCCGAGTGTTAAAAACTAATGTTAAGAAACCCTACAATTCAGCGATCAATGACCCATATTAAGTCAAAGCCCCCTATATGTATAAAAATGTTAAAGGCGAATACACAGATGAAACAAAAGAAAAAGAAAGACAAAAATACTTTCACCATTTTTTATCGTTTCATTTCATATATCATGTGGTGACGTGTGTAATAAGAACGGGCGTTAAACACTTAAAGAAAGAGATAGCGAGAGAAGGAGAGCGTAAATTAGCATAAGTTCCGCTCGGTATAAAATAAAAATTGAGGTGAAGTTGGCAGTTTCTAACAAGAAATTGCCATACGCTTCGCGCACATTCTACTTATATTTCTTGGTTCTTGGGTTTCAGCGAGCCCCGCATTCCTGCCCAAGTATAGTATATCAATTATTCAAACAGTGCTACAACGAAAATCTCAACATACATTCCTCCCGTTCCCCCAGTTCTGACAGTGAATAATTAACATTCCGCAGTGCACGTAGTGCTACCAGGCTAGGAGAAGCTCACTGGTGCGGCAAATTGTGGTGCAATCGCCTCCTGCCCAAAAGAAACCCGGACTCACATTTATTTAAATTCACCGTGGAACCTCTCTACTGGGCTACTGCAGCCTTAATATTGTTGCAGTTATATTTTTGCTTACTACAGGATTTTCATGACACAAATATATCTCATCTGTAACACCATATCATTAAATTCGCAAGCAAATGAATCTGAGAGAATCTAGTGCACGAGCTGAATTTCTTTTCAATGTTTTGATTCACTACAAAATAAAATCACTAATGATGTGTACAATTAACAAGCATAAAATAAAGCTAATACATGAGCATTTTATTTAATTACACATCACGAATACATTCAATACTATGTGTCTATTTTAAGTTTGTGCTTCTTAGTTTACTCTTGATCTAATTACGTCACTATTTTGATGTTTCGCCTTCTCAGAGGTTGCAGAAGTGGAGCAGATGTGTATAACAAGTTGCCTATATCCTACGGCGTAGCAGATCTGCAGCGGTACTCATACGTATAACGTTTCCTGTCGCTCAAAGAACCGAGTTCAAATTTTTCATTTCGATTTCTGTATCGTAGCAAACTTATCTGTTTTTCAGTACATATACCAGAGTGTACTTAATAAAAATAACAGCCAGTCTTCATCATTGAATCCTCCTTCAAAAGAGGGTATGCTCTTCATGTGTGGTAAATGCCGATTCGAAACCCATGTGCACGTAAACACACAAAACTGCTGCATATGGGAACCAGAATCACCCAATGGAGTTGCCATATTGAGATATATTCTAAGCAGATTGGAGCTTTCAGTGCCTTTTCCGCCAGACAATTATTGAGCCAAGGTGCTTCGAAGGAAATTCAAACCTGCAATTAAATTTTGTTGGTTACATAAGTAAAACGGAAAGAAATCTGGTTTCGGTAGGATGGTTTACCTACATATACAGCTGACGACATAATATTTTTATGAAAGACACTTACCTGGCAGGAATAATAATGTTAACATTTAATTTTAACGTAATGTTCTTATTAACAACCCTAAGTGGACTCTGGGATCGGCCGATTTGAGACCACTTGGTCTTTTTTTCTTTCAGGTTATCTGAAGGACCTAGGCTTTCCTAGACATCCTGAAAATCTGAACCAGCTGAGTAAATTCATATGACTGTCACACCCGCAATGTTGAAGGTTGTCTTCAGTGACTTTGACAAGAAAATGTGGCCATGCTTATGACCAATCGTGGACAAGTTGGGTCATTTGTTTACTCACAGACTCATTGGCGGACAGATACACACACGTCCGCATGGATACATTTCTAAAAATGCTACTTCGGATAAAGGGAATCCCAAAATGCATATATTTCCAGTGAAATCTCGGTAAAGAATTTGTTGTGGTATGCAATGCTCCTCTATTTACATAGGCAAGTGGAGGGGGTGGGAGGAAATACCTAATGACATTTAAAAGCGTATCTGTTACATAACATAAACATCAATGAAATTACTTCTTATAGCAGTGGCGGCCGCGCCTAGAGAGAGATAGAGTCAACTGCCTCACACCACTTGAGTAAGCGCCACTACGCAACATGTGACGATAGGCGGCTAAGAGCAAACGCAGTTGTACGGATTTTTACGTACAGGGACTTGTTTACGAAAGAAACTTTGTTTTATAGAAAAGTCACCGATCATTCAAAGACTCTATAAGCAGTCGGCACGGACCGAAAAGTTAATTCTGAGTTAGTTGTGAACAGATGAGTAGATTTCTGAAGTTTATGTTAAGATTATGAAACAGAATAGTTGTGGCTTGCTAGTTACGAATTTTGAATTGAGATTCAGTTTTAGAAGAATGACAAAAACTACCGGGACTTATCATTTGTCACAGTGTTATTAAATTCATTGAACCATGTGCAGGATATCGTTATGCTGCGCGAGGTTTCATAACGTTAGCTTAAAGAACTTGGACCTCACAACAGCATTGTATGAAAGTTTTCGGAAGTCTGGAGACGATGGAATTGGCAGTTAAGCCTTTCTACTTCTTCTATTATAGGTATTTATTCCCTCGACATTTTCTGCTTCAGTGCACGCTTTTCATTGAAGGTTGCCCCAGGTGTAGTTCAGATAGAAAGTGTAAGATCCAAATAAATGGAAGAAATGTTCTACCAAGCGAAGTAATCCACGTTCAGTATTGGTGTTGTTCCTAAATGCCAGCTTTTTTCTTTGCAATCTAACAATTGAATTGGGGGCGTGTTCTGGAGGTTTTTTCCCTAGGGTTATGCAATACGAACAGATTTTAGCTGCGCTTTTCATTCGAACCCCATTCTATACGACCTCTTATGGAGCGAGATGGTGACGCGTGCGAGTCGGATCCGAAGGGTCTCGGGTTCATCCCCAAGACCACACACTCTGGTTTGGGTTCCTTCTCTTCCTTATTTCATTACCGTTGTCATCTTCCAGGTCCGGTTGTCAGCGCGATAGTTCTGGCAGCTACGGGCAGATGCTGCGGTTGCTTGCGCTCTGTAAACCCTTCTCCTGTGATCCCACTTGTGGTAGCTGCATGCCGCTGTCCGGGTAGTAAGAATCGGAGTTCTTTGGGTAGCAGTTTCAGGTGGAGTGCCCGGTGGCTCTCTGTCATTTGCTAGAGACATCCGCACGTTTCTGTAGCGCTGCCTTCGCTGTCCTGTGCTGAAATTATGACTTCCCCTACCCCAATCTTTACCTCACAGCGAGGGTGGTAGCCTCCAATAGATCCGTGCCGGATCGCAATAGACGAGGTGTCCCCCTTCATTCCTATACCTCATACCACATTTTTGAAACATTTAATAAGCTACAGCCAAATTATATGCTGGAATTGTTTTGCAGATTTCTGTAAATACTACTGGTTTAGAAATTGCTACTATGCTTTCTTTTTAGGAACAATTTACAACATGACCTGCACTATCGTCAAGAGAAACAATATAAGGTTTTAAAATAACTAAGTGAGAATCAGAAAGACAAACTGCGGCATAACTCAAAAGTGGAGAACGAAATGAATATTACAGATTATGGACAGAGCTAGCAGATGAAATGAGATTTGTTATTAATAACAAACAGTAATATAAGTATAGTTAAAGTAAGTGTACGTGATCTAAAGGAGGCTTTAAAAATATAGAAAAGTTAAAAGACAGGTGTTTTTAACTTCTTGTAGCTGCTGGCATAAATATGGAATTGTTTAAATACTCGGTTTTTTAATGTTTTATTTTTCTTTTTCTTATATTTTATACATGGATAGCAAAACATTTACTAATTAAAATTTCAGATGGAATACAATGGTACTGCTACCTCCTGAAGCAAGTAGCAGAGAAGGTAAACAAATGAATAAAAAAGTTAAAAATAAAAAAAAAAATACTGGTTGATGGTCATGGTGCATAAGCAGAACCTGAACCTAGAGAAAGATTTTTCCGCGTGGCACAGCGGGACACAAGGGCGATGAGTAAACACCGGAAATTAGGCAACATAGCAAGCGCTCTGCAGGCTATCGCTGAGCGGTCTATAACCTCCTGTCTTGACTTTAAATTGAAGGCTTGCCTTCGAACGTAGAGGCAATTCCAACTCTGCAGGATATCATTAACTTCCTTCCTCTCATTTCTCGACAATCCGCTTTGTCTCTCGGCACATACAGTTTGGAATCACGACGCCAGTTCAGAGGGCCTCTCGTTTGCTTTATGAACCGTACAAATCGTATAATACTCAAAGGAATTTATCCCTCTGTTACAAATTAAAATATATTCCTATACATTGTACCTAGTGCTACTATAGCGAGAGTGACAAGCTTGAGTTAACGTGTGAGGTTCGCATTCGGACTCTCTTTGGGCCTGCTACTTTGGGTGTTCTTTTTTCCTGGGTTTTCCCAGTCGGTAGGCGAATTCTGCGGTGAATTATACAAGGTGTTAGGGGTATGAGTGCACAGACTTTAGCAGCGACTTCTTGACGTCAAATATAAGTTTCTCCACCATTTTACTCTGTAGTGAATTCTTCTTCTACTTCTACTTCATGGTTTGGGCATTCAACCCATTCCGGCTCCAGATTACTGATACCATCTTTTTTTGGTCTCCCTGGCTTCCTTTTACCTTGTGGCTTATAATTTAGTCTCTTTTGATTGTGAATAATGAAAAATAAAATTGGTCCACTGTCTCCTTTGTCGTTTATTTCTGCAGTTAGCGAGAGCTTCAAAAGAGGATTTACGTATTTTCCAGTTGTTGCCAAAATGAATCGTTTAGCCACAAAATTAAATTAAATTACTGGATTCCAGCACGGACATACGCTTGGCAGTGGAAGGTGAGGAATTTTGACAATAAAAACTGCTCGGAAAGCTTGAAAGAAAAATGCCTCTCCCTTCGTTACTTGCAGAGCTGATAAACACACAGCACGTAGTGAAACCAATTTTCGCGCGCTGGCCAGTTTCAACTTCAACCGTTGTAGGTATAAACTAGGTATAAACTAGGTATAGCAGCCACAGACGCTAAAATAGCGTTGCTCAACCTTCCTTCTTATGAGCTAATTACGTCACGCTATCGCTTCACCCAACCCCTTCGTTGTATGTGTGTATGTGTGTGTGTGTGTGTGTGTGTGTGTGTGTGTGTGTGTGTGTGTGTGTGTGTGTGTGTGTGTGTGTGTGTGTGTGTGTGTGTGTGTGATGGTGCAAGAAGAATTTCACTACCACTAGCAATGGCAATCAAACGTCCAATATTCTAGAATGAATGAGAGGAAGTTTTTTTTTTTTTTTTTTTTTTTTTTTCTGTAAACCACGGTGATATGTCTTACTTACAAACATAATTTAGTGCCATACTTAGCCGGTTTAATATAAAATGATACTGTGACGAGTACCATCATACTCATGGCAAACACGTTCTATCACTTTTTACCATATATCAATCTCTTATCAAAATACAGGTATAAAAATTTTAAAGTGACTGAAAGGTAATTTCGAGAGTCAATATAGGAGGAAATCAGCCCTTTCAATAGCCCATTTAATTTTGACTGCAAAGACGCTTCTGCTTTGCAGAATTCAACAGATTTGAAATTTTCTCTGGAAGAAGGGTGCGAGGTATTTAAATCTTTTCCCAATGAAACATTTCCCAGGTTCCAAACATTTGCGCAAAGTTGATGTCAATATTTGGCTCTGCATATATTTGTGAGCAGATAGTGAATCAAATAAAAATCCAATATCCTGGTAGAATAACACCATTTTAAGACTCTGTTGTTCCTCCTTGGAGGCAAATATTGATGAATCGGTTAAAAGTAAACAGTGCTGAAAAAAGGTAATTAAAAAGGGCGTTCAAGAGGCGTTTTTAATTTAATTTCCCCCAGAAATGACGGTAAAATTAACTGAAGTCGCCGGCATTGTTAAGAACAACTTAGCGAGGTTTGTTACTATCAGCAAAGGCATTACGTCATAGCTTCGCGAACAGTGGGTAGCGGTAAATACGCCTTCCCCTTGCAAGGTTAACCTTGGGCACCTCTGCGATAAAACATTCCCCTCTTCAGTCTTGCTATATTGTCAGACAGTCCAGATAGTGTATTCAATAATGTTCAATTATCTTCTTTATCTATCACGATAGATGAATTTGTTATTGCACTTTTTTTCTTAATCGTATTTGAATCTACCATCACGTGAAATCTGCGTACTCACATCCCTACCCTAACACACAAACAGAGTGGAAGGGAAGTCATTACATTAATTTAAACCAGTGATAGATCTCGGTATTTGGAACACATTTTGTATCTTACGTTTTTGTATCTGACCATTTCCTACGGAGATACTTTAGTTTTATTCAAAACAAGCTGGCAACACTGCAGGTTTCACTTTCACTATAGTCCATCCAGCCTTAGATCCGCACCTTGTATCCCTCCGCGATAACCTGATGTTATCACGTGCGACTAACACAAAACGTGGACTCATACCTCGCATTTATGTTGCAACAGAACGATATTTACTCAGGAATTTTAGAAATATCGCGTTACATTTAAGTAGTCTTTACCAGGGTTATCGTACATCTTGAAAAATCACAGATAATCGTCCATATTTAAGGTACTATATTTTATGGTGTGCTTTGGTTTCGGAGTATTGCGAGTTCGTTGTTGATGGCTTGTGTTTACATCATGTGCGGTTCTAACGGTGGAGCGATTATTATAGGTCAGTACATAAACAAACACGCGTCACGGAGCCGCGCGGCTCGTGAATGTAAACATAAAGACATACCATGCCGTGCCTGCTACGTCGTAATAAATAAGTACATCTGAATTCTCCAGTAACGCATACTGTAACTTAAACTCACAATCTAAGGATATTGTTTATCATTTCCTTCACCATCAAACTTGTATCGTTTCGTAGCTGATACTGCTATAATTTAATAAACCAAACCATCTAACTTATAAACATAAAGGTACATTTGTAGGCTTTTACGAAGTGTATCAAATGATATTTTTAAGCCGACAGCAAAAGAATAAGCAATGAACCAAATGGTTCACCCACTTCACAGACATTGTTCTAAATGTCCACCATTTGCGCACCTGCAAGCCTCACACCTTTTTAACCAATTACGTCGCACTCTAACAAAAACACCCTCATTGTTGCGTATTTCTTCCGCAGTCAGATAAATGCATTCCCTCAAAGATTCGAGGACAGTACTTGCTGTTTTGTAGATCTTGCTTTCCCGTCTCCCCAGAAGAAAAAATCCAGAGGATTCATACCAGGTGGAAGGGAAGTCATTACATTCCTTCTAATATGTGCTTCATAGTAACATTACAAACAAAAAAGTAATGGCATTTTGTTCTTTGATCAGCCGATTTCGAAAAAAATGAATGCTTTTTTTTCCAAATTGGATGCGTCAATAATATAGGAAGATAATAGTTTATTACTTGTAACATGATTAGAGTAACTTATTTCTGACATAGCTTCGGTAATAATTATGGGACATCACAGAGGGTTTCGAAATAATAACTAAAAGACGTGAAGGAAGTACTCCGAGCAGCTCTTTCAGACGTGAAGTAACTCGACAACGTTGCATTGAGGTTGGTTTCTGGATGTAAACAGATCGGTCGCGTGTAGGGTGCAGTCATGTTTTGGGAGCTAACGATTCTGATTAGCCTACACTCGCACAGTTAACATGGAGGGACCGGCATGTTATTTGTTTACGTTCACGAGACGCCACGCTTAAATGGTTGTGTATGTACTGACCTGGTGAAAGTGACACCCACACAATCTGCGATGTTGACAGCTTGCCTGACTTCTGTTTTCGACAAAACTAAAATAGCTCCGTAGGAAATTGCCAGAGACAAAAACGTAAGATACAAAATGTGTTCCAAATACCGAGATCTATCACTGATTTAAATTAAATGTAATATGTGGGAGAAATGCTCTGAAAATCTTTCCCTTGTATCCCTAAAGATGTTATTTAAATATAAAGCAATGTATTTAACCGATTTTTAGTGGTTTGCTATAATGCTGTCTATTCTCTCTCTCTCTCTCTCTCTCTCTCTCTCTCTCTCTGTCTTTCTCTCTCTTACGCACACCCAAGGAGAGCCAAACCATACTTTACCTGGGAAATCTCGCTATAGAATGGGTTGAATGCAGAAGTTCCTAAGATAAGCAAGATAGAAGATAAAAGTGCAGTGCAGGTTGAAGGTGAATAATGGATTTTATTTTACATAATCCAAGTGCTTGTATACGCACAGTACAAAAGGTCTTCTGCAAAGCCCGACTAAGATGTCCCTATGCTTTGATATTAAAAATGAACGACAGCGGAGCCTAGTGGAACCGGAAATCTAAAATACGTCTTTTGCTGGAAGTAAAGAAGACCGAAACCTATAAAACCACCTTCATGAATAACGCAACATCGGAAATTGAGGTTCAGAATACTTCACAGCATACTGAAGGAAGTTTACACGTTCGCTGGAAAAATAACCAAGAGGAAATAAAATAATACATGAAAAATAAAGCCTGAACGTTGGAAATAAAGCAGGTATTGGCTCACAAATATACCGATATATATGTTCTATTCATAGAGGGAAAAAATCATTTATTCGTTTTAGTGACGATAAATATTGTTATCGGGTTACGTCATATGAAATCATGCAAGATGCGCGAAGATACCAAAATGTCCTTCTTAAGCACTAGTTTTTTTAATAAGTAGCTTTGGGTATAATAAGAACATTATTTCATAATAAGAGCGTGCAAAATTTGTTTGCACAATATTGTGACGTGGACCAGCAGCCGCCTCAAAGACGCTTAAGGTAAAGCTACCTCACACCACTGCTTGCAAGAAAGTGGCCGAAGACAATGGTGCAGTCAGAACAAGGGTGACAATGAGTGCGGCAGAACAAAGCATTCACAGGTTGTTCTAGACACTTTCAACTGCCAACTGATTTACGAGAAGTTTGAGAAAAGGTGAATGTTATTTCGAGAAAAAGCCGTGCTACGTCATCTATATAAGCGAGTCTAGACGCCGAGAGCAGAAGTTTTTATGATGGAATCATTAAGTATTAAACAAGACAGCTGTTAACAGTTTTAAGTTTATGTACAGCCAGTGTTGAGAGAAAGAGAGTGAGTTTGAGATCGTCAGAGACAGTTGTAGCATTTAATCGTCACTTCGGAGTTGTTTGTAATGTGAAGCAGTTTCAGTAAATGTGTCTAGCAATTTGCGAGACGGACAGAGCCAGATAACTGTGAGTTCCAAGCACACCGCGAATTGTAGATTGTGTTAACGACGAAATAAAGTGTTTTTGTGCTTCAATTTTAGAATAGAAATAAACTGATAAGAAAAGTAACTGGAAAGTGTTGTTTGTCACACTGGTATGAGAAGTGGCATTTGTCGCAATAGTTTGTCGCACTGTTTTACATTGGCTTGTTTCGTTATTCTTACCAAAATGTACTCATGTTAGAAAAAAGAAACAAAATCGCCAAGTTCACCTACCATTACATTTCAGGTGTTTTTGTAATGTTTGTGGTGTTTACTCAATATTTTAGGAACTTTCCAAAATCTGGATATTTGTAGTAGTCTCCTGTAAAACTACTCTAAAAGTTGCGTCGGTTTCAAACAAGCTACATCCATGAACATTCCCTTAACGTTCGTTAACATTGTTTATTTAGCACCTTCACTTGTGTAACTTCAAAAATAGCAGTATAATTGAGATCATGTGTTTTTGTTTTCTTTTCTTTCTCTGTTTAATTGTTACTTTGTATAGTCTCTAACTTCTGTGGTTATATTGGGGGCTTTGACTTGAGAAATAACTGATGGTGTTATTAGTCACTGAACTATACCGTTGATTTTTATAATTTTTAACATTAAACACCTCCCAATTCCTACTTAGACTATCTGGTTGGGAATGAGAATGTTTATGGTGGTAAAGAAACCTAAAAGTAGCAACCCTAACAGGTCAAGTGGTCGCCTTATAGTCGAGGGAATTGGCGTGCCCATCCTGCACTCCTCTGTGGCCTTGACTGCGGCTGCAGGACACAACGATCAGGCGATAATGGTACCCTCTGTATACGGAAAACGCTCTAGGGTTCATTTTAAATGTATACCAGCATTTATTCCTCCATTTCAAATATTTTTCTCACTAAATGACATCTTCTGATATTAGTGATCTATTTTTTTTTTTTTCAGAAACTAATAAAGAAAAACACGTGCAATGTTTATGTTACAAATAACACCCATCTTGTATTATTTTGGTGTCGGTAAGTTGTATTTTAAAAATTTGTTACCAATAAAGTTTAGTTTAAAAATGTAATTAAGAAACGAAAAACTATCTTTCTTATTAATTCACGGAACTGTGAAAGTAGAAGCCATGAATTCACACCCTGTAAAAATTTCAGTAGTTTCTGAAATAATGACTCGTGAAGTTAGCAAATTTAACATTGATGGAATACAGTTTTTAAACTTTCCTTAACAGTTGGAAAATACAGGGCATTGACCTAAAAATAAGGTTATTTCTTTCGCTATAAATCCCTATCTGCTCCTATTAGAGAAAAAGTTGCCTCCAAGTGTTCAAATGTTAAACAAGAGAATAAGGAAAAGCAAATGCAGGCTTTTAGCATACTGTGTAACTATATGCGTGTGCTAAATGTAGCGAGGAATGAATTTCCAGCCCCCCCCCCCCCCGTACACGGTCCATGAAGCTGTATGAAAATATCGGTGCGCTCTTGTAAATTATTCTGTGCCGTTAGATTCTATTTGAAATCATTGTTCTCACTGCAGGGGCGATATTTTGCGCATTTCTGGTTCAGTATTTAGGTCACAATTCCAATTGTACGCTTATGAAACAAAGTATGTGAATATTTTGTACTCATGACCCATTAAATAGAAGATTATATTCATCAAAACCGCCGATATATGCAAACTGGGGGAATTAATCAAACTACATCAGATGTTTTTCTTCTGCGTTATTGAAAATGGCGCAACACAAAAATCTCATAGGCAACAATCTGATCTGTTGACGTTTTCTTTTCATTTCTATTCTACAATTTAAATTTTATTTTCATCTACTTACTGGCAAGTACGACAAAAATTCGTCAAAACTGGTATTAGTGTGGGGATACAAGTCAACAAACAATTTGCAAACCTAGGCAATGTTCAACTATTTAATAAGTAGGCCCACTAATTATACGCTGTCTAATTTTAACCTATGTTTACACGAGTCCCTAGAAAACCTACATAATATTTTCAGGTGCAATTATTAAACCGAGTAAAAATGTTTAAATGCACAGCAGTGGGAAATAAGCTAGCCGTAATCATTGTATTTCACATAAGCTACAATGAGACCAAATTATTATTTTTTTTTTTTCTTGGTGAGCTTTCCTCTATCTAGATACAAAGATAAATTAATATCCTTTTCATTCTTTAACTATTTTAAAAAACAAAAAGTGGACAGATTGGAGAAAGTCTTATTAAAGCTTATAATGAAACAGCAACAAATATACCTACATTTTTACCTTCACTTTCTTCCTAAATCTCACGTTCCATCGTAATTTCTTGCAACCCAAACCAACAACTAAGTTACGGCGCATCCAAAGTAGCTGAGTAACCAACCAAACACACCCTCACGTATATCTCCTTTCTATTCGCTTATCACGAGGTCATATATAAACTCATTTCCAACATTTGTGTTTTCGTTTCCTTTTATTCAATGTATAAATACAATTATTTACTTTAATGTATTCAATTTTGTGAAATTGTAAAATAATATGTGCATCACAGTTTACAGCTTCCCCACTAAATACTCATAGTTACCTGATAGCTATTGTGTCTGATTGTTATGAAGTACTGAGTAATTCGAGGAGGGGAAGTTTCTTGAAAATATTCGTGTCACATCCTTGGAAAATGAACTTAAATACCAAGATTGGTGTTTAACCAACTTTCCGTTTTTGAGTTATGCCGTTCACAGAAGGCCGCACACTGTGCTCGCGCATGGACTTTTTCTAGAACTTTTTTTCCAGTCAGGATGTCCCAAAATATGAACTATGGTGAAATGTTGAGATCGAATGCAATATTTCCCCTACTTGCTATACGTAATAGAGAAACTAAAAATGGTACATGGCGTTTTTGAGGAAATAAAATTTACCACGAAAGTTTTGTTTGCTTTGAAAAATATAATTAAATCTCTACGTAGTATGTTTATAGCATGTGTGACTTTTCGTTTTTGAATTACGTAGTTGAAAGCAAATGAATAAGGCATTTGCACAATAACTTTCTTTTTCTGAAAATAAAAGTTTATTTTCACTCGGCATCCGAAAAGAAGGGAGTGTTTGTGTCCTCAGATGAACTCCTACAAAATGCGACGACCCCGATGCGAAAGATGGACAGAGAGCACAAGCGATAAAAGGCAGAGATAAAGTTGAGTTATTTTTAATGAGATAGGGAAAACAAGAATTACTTCCATCAAAATCTAATAAAACTTGAAGGAAGTCGTAATCAAGATCTAAGAGATATCGTGAAATCCAATTAGAAATAAGAAGGATGGGTCTGCTTACTCGGTACATCTCTGGAATATAGCAATGATGACAGAACATTTCAATAAAAATAAAAGAAAGTGGAATTTTTTTCTGTAAGCTTTGCTGCCAGTATATAGAGGCAACGTTTCCCTCAAAACCCTTTATCTGTGTTCCATCAAACGAAGCTAAGTAGAGGAATAGCAGGAGAAAACCGCCGTGTCTACCGATGTCAGAAGCAAAGATAAATGATGGCTGTATGGGGAAAGAGGAGCAGGAGAACTCCATTACAAGCCACAAGCTCTCATCTTCCATCCGCTCCGTTCACTCAAGAATCGAAAATGCTTCCTTGATCAGCTGCTGGAGCGAAAAACATTACCCATTAATACACGAAATGAGCTCTCGCGGATGAATCGCCACTCTTCCGTCTGCACTCTATTCTTCGCAACATTTCGCTGAGAATCAATCAACAGTGTTGAAGGCATTTACCTTGCAAAAGAGTTTTAACCATAGACTTGTGAATGAGCATAAAGATGACGGACAGAAAGAAAAGGGATAGACTAAACACAGAGGCAATGGAGCGAGACATTCGGGAGGTTCAGAGTTCGATTTCAGTGGGGCCGGGCTCTCCAATCTTGACTTTTTTATGCGGAATTCCTGACTGGTAGATAAATTCTGGGATGGATTACAGGGTGCGATATTTTTCTTGTAACTTCATTTTCTTATTATGTTTCTGGATCGCAGGATCAGGCGAATGGATGGCGGTGGGGTTTGGTTTGTGGAGCTGCCTGGCCTGGGATTTGGTGTGGGAAGGGCCCTTAGAGAGACATCTCCGTGGGGAAAGGTAGGTCTGGGTGGAGTCACAGCAGCGTCAAAATGTAAACTCTTCTGTAAACATTATAGACCCCGCCTCGAAACTCCTCACTTTGCCTGTCCTTCCCTTAACTTCTTAAGTAGAGTCATTGCCTATTCCACATGAAGTTTGGAAACCTAAATGCGACATTGAATTTGACAAAACTGACAAACTACTGTGCTAAATTGATAAAACCAACTTTAAGAAATGAGCAAATAAACACCATCGGTTGTTTCTCACGTCAAAACCGTCGACATGGCCAAAGGGGCTATCAAATGAAACAGTTTAAACCTTCAAGTAAATATTTGGGCAGTGCAGAGAAATTTCAGACATTACGCGGATCTTTCAAACTAGATTATGCAACACACAGCGCGGGGGTTAGGAACTAAGGTATAGTAGCTATTAGAGTCCTGAACCCCTAACATGACAAAATCACTAGTTTAACAGCAAAACTCAAATTTGCAAGCAAGATAAATCCAGAAACAAATAATGAGAAAACAGGTCTTTTTAGACAAATCTCAAAAATATTGTGAATAAATCAATACAGCCTGGCCCCGTATGTCACTCGATACAGCACCTGTCTGCTAAGCAGCGTGTGGGAGGTAGCATTTTTTTCTCTAAGATTATTCCTTATCCTCCCCAGAGCCTGGAATAATGAACGACAGTGTGAATTTAACGTATAAAAACCCTAAAGACTGAAAACCCACTGTTTAACGAGTACCACCATTGCCGATAGGCAATATGTTCCACAAGACAGGTCATTAACATGACCTTTGCAGCTAAAGGTGGGATATAAATGGAAGTTTTTTTAAAAAATCTGATGTGTTGCACTCGCATGACTTTCTCTACTCTTGTACTAACCATTCTTACAAACTCTTACTCCTCTATCTTCTTTGCGTTAGTCAAGACAAACATTTGTACAAACTACCTCAGTGCTTATTTCCTTGCAGGTGCAAGAGAAATATAGGAATACAGTAGGCTTTGATCGAGTCAAATCTTTTAAATCGTTCGAATTCCGTTCTCTTTGCACAGCTAAGATATAAAAAATAAATAACGATGTTCTATTTGACGAAAGTTTAAGTATTCAAAAACTCACTCAAACAACAAGAAATATCTCCGAAGTAGTTCACTCTGAAAAAAAAAATATTTGGGCATAAATTGTGTTTAACAAGATCTGCATTTTTGTATAGTAAGATTTGGTCTAAGCCCCTAGCAATTCCACTAGTTGTTCTTCGATTGAACGTGCGAGAATAATCGATAACAGCGCTTTCTTCTAATTGGTGGTAACCTGCATTTTAATGAAGAGATGCGCTTTAATGAGGTTCATTAAAGTGCAGCTACCAAATATATAATGGCTACATTTAGGCATATTCGAGCATAAAATAATGTAACAAATACGGAAAAATGCGAAGTCCGTTTACTTTTTCTAACACTTCATTTGCTCTAAATCTTATTACAAATGCACAATTTCCCTCTCGTTACTAAAGCAGATTATAGTATTCTCTACTATTACAATTCACAATTTGTTCTTCCAATTAATCTTTCTCAGTCTTTCTCCAGTTTCACTGTCCCTCACATCTTTTCTTTACGACACAATCACTCGACGACACATACACACTCCCTGACAGGTTGGTCGACGCACTTTCGTAATTAAAACTAACTGTACACGACGACTTAAATTACTCTGACACTCAAACTCGGACACCAAACTAACTGTACAACTGACTGAACTGCTCACTGTCTGTCCTGTTCATACTGGAGTCGGCGTGACGTAACCTCCTTCGAGTGCTTCCCATGCGCACGGGTGCATGACTCAGCAGAGAACGAGAACCTTCTAGACACTGCGATGTTATCGCAGATGTTCGATCATATATATACAGTCGCTAGTTTTCCTGTAGCCCTGGACCTCCTCCGCGCCTCGCCGTCATTATTACGGTCACGCGCACACACAACCGATCGTCGTATCCAAGGTCACCCGGCCTCCTCTTGCCCGTAGATTATTGAACGACCCAATGTCACAGTTATTTAAGTGGCCTAAGTTGTGCGTTTTGACTACAGCTACATTTGTTGTGTAGCAAGCTTTGTCTGTCTCTTATGATTTACCCGTTATACAAAAGCACAAAAATCCATTCCGAATGAAGAGGAGAATTCATACCCGATTAGCAGAGAAGTCAAGATATACAGTTCATTTGTCATTCAAACAACTTAAATACATGACGTTCAATTCAAAAACAGAGTTTTTATGACAAAATAAAACAAGGATAAGTTTCTATTTAAAGCGTATTTTTGTGATGGGAAGGTTTCATGCAGATAGTAAAGTTACGCTCCAAATTTGGCATCTATACGACATTTCGTTTCAAAAACAGCTTGTATGCATTTCCAGGTAATCTTAGGAATTTGGACATATAAAAAAGTATAGCAGTATTGACATCAACGTAAATAAATATTCCCTTTCTTAATTTTCGGACACAAGTTATCCATGTTTCTAAAATGGTTTGTACAATGAGTGAGAGAGACCTACTACTCTGCCCTTTGTACGTTGTTATTTTAACGCTTTTTGATTTTCTCTGAGAAGCGGTCTCGTTAGTTAGCAGGTAGTTAATTATTACAACTTCCCTACACTGCAGGTGCTTTATTAGCATTATCACAAAAATAACGAGCACTTTGTTTACAAACTAATTATCATTCTAGTACAAGCATCCATAAAAGACTTTCTGAACTCTGTAAATTTAATCAGAAAAGCCGAGTAGATAAAGGCTTTATAACTATTATAATTAGCATTAATATTTTTAAGGTGTACATTTTATTATTTGAGAATGCAATTTGTTTCTTATTTACACTCATATGTTAACACAAAGGAAGAGAAAAATGAAATTCATTTATCCCCGGGAAAATTAAACTAGTCGCTTTTTAAAAATAGTCTTATTTTTGCACTATACTACCAAACATAATGAGCTGTGGTATGTGGCTAGCGTGTCTACCTCACATTAAAAAGTCCCGATTTCGAATCTCGGTTAGGCTGAGGAGTTACCTGATAAGGTTTCTACGGGGTTTATCCTTAACGTCAGAAGACACATGTCGGGAATTCTAAACTCTAAGGCTTTCGGGCTCCTCTGTGCATGATTTAAAGGCAGTAGTAGTTATTTTGGTAAGAAATATTGGGCGCCGGTCAGCACCCGCCTCAAAAAGAGACTCGATTAAATCTCACACAGCATTGCTTGTAAAAACGCGGCCCGACGACAATGGAGCGGTCAAAACAAATGACTACGAGCGCGACAGAACAAAATGATTCCAGACTATTCGAGAAGCTGTTCAACTATCAAGCTTGTTTACTAAAAATTTCAAGAAAATACGTATTTTCCAGAGAAATCCCTGGCATTTTACCTGGAATATAAAAAGCGAGAGACACGGACAGATGAACACTTACAGGTTCTACCTAAAGTTTAAGGACGCCCGTTGATATTTTTAAATATTGTCTTCGAAGAACACATAACATGATACATCATTATAAATTTATAAAATATTGCTTCAAAGATACATTGCAGATGATTTTATACTTTATTGGGCCTCCTTTGGCTTTCAAACACAGTTTTACTCTTTTTTCAGCGGTTTAACGGCCTGAAGGCAGCTGTTCCTCTACCTTCCGATCTCATGTGAACATAACTGCCATAGTTCTATCCTCCCGGGCGATGCAACCCTTGGTCTGCCACTTCGCTCCAGATCTGAAAATTTGCCCCTTTTCCTATAGATATGTTTTACTGTCTGTGCCACATATTTTACTTGTTCCCAGTTGAATTGCAATATCTCTGTATAGCTTGCTACAGTTATGCATATCAATCACTTGCTATTTAATACCCCTATTCAGGTTTTTGCCCATTTTTGCTTTACAATCTCTTCTTACAATGGAACAAAATGGGAGCTAAAGCCCAACTGAATGTCGTGGCATCATAATATTAACATAGCAGTATTCAGTGGTACGATTTGCATGACACACTATAAAAAGCAACGCTTAGGCTTCGCTGGCTCATTATCATGAGATTGAATTCATTGCCAAATAGTGCTAATTTAAACTCTTTCTCCAATTTGTTTAAATTGTCAATTGGTGATAAACAGTATATCATGTCATATTTATAAGTATTCCTTACAGGTGTCTTTCTCTTTAAAGAAAAAACAAAATTGATACCTATACCATATATTTTATGGTCACATCTTCACAAAGATTTAAAAGTCCGACTTTTTTTTTCGGCTTCTGTAAAACTAAAAAAAAAAGTCCTTAAAATTTTGGAAGGCAATGTAGTTTTTAAGTGTGATGTGTGTTGTCTGTGTTGAGATTCTGAGTATGTGTATCGTCGAAGCCAGCTGTTTGTGATACAGAGAGAGTAGAAAGGCATTGAGCAGCTGTGAGTATTAAGGGCACAAAGAATTGTAAATTGTTAACGTTAAAAAGAGGACCGTGTTTTTGTAATTCAAGCGAAATAAAGTGACAGAAAAAAGTAACTAAAAGTCTCATTTGTCACAATATTATTTGCTTCACATTTTAAAGGTGGAGAAAGAGTTGAAATGTGGTGATATGAATATCTATTGTCCTTATTCACCGGCCGACTTGTGAGGTAGCTTGACCTTGAGCGTCTCTTTGACGGGAGTCACAATATTTCAGCCAAGTTTTCTTGTAAACTCATATCAAAAACGCAGTTTGATCACGTACAAAGGACTTTAGACAGGAAAACGCAGTTATACGTCGCTTGGAATGCTATACTATCACTAGTAAGCCACTCACCGCCTCTGCATTTTACCTTAACTTTCTGTATGTTTAACAATACTTAATTTAAAAGTGTAATATATGTATTTTACAGTGCTTCTCATAAAGTTTGCAGCCCTTGTCGCCATTCTGCCTTGATAAGTAGCATCTAATATTTTCTTATTCACTGTCAGCAAAATTCAACTTTTGGCTTGAAAACGTGCAACAGAGAGAAACTAGGTAAATGAAGTTTCCATGTTTTGCATAACCGAGGTCAAGAGCATAAAACAAAATGCCAACACTTTTACAGCTTCTTTCTCGGCGCATAGTACACAACACTACCTGCAATAACAAGAAAACAGTCACGAAATGGGGCCCCACAGACCCATTCTCGTGAGCAAGAAAAATAAAGTCATGTTTATTCCAGGCACTGCTTGGCAGAGTGATGAAATGCTGGTAATGAGCTTTAATTTAAAGTTCGTCCACAACAAGGTGATTTTGTTAACTTTGTTAGTGAACTCTGTGAGCAAACTATCTTCATATACATCATTCCATGCTCATAAACACGTCAGTAATGTTTTAGCCATGTTTATGAACAGAATGTCTAAATTTTGCTAAATTATTATAGTTTGAACATCCGGCCGCGCATGCACCTTTTTTCCAGGGGTTGCCGTGCAAGTGCGAGTGACATCAGCACGTATCGATTGATAAAAATGCACTAAAGTAGTACAACTTTAGTTCGCAGTTACTAGGCAACAATAGCTTCATATTCTAACAAAACACAAAACACGCTATCAAAACATAATATACGGGTTCAACAAAACGTAAAATATATTTAATGATGATCATCTATATCTTACTTTTCTTCGTAATAATATCCATATCAAAGCAGAAAGGAATTTGAAACGATCACATAACGTCTTACAAAAGCTTTCGGCTATCACTTAAGCCTATTGCATTAGCTATTCACATTGTATACTACAAGGAAATATCTAATAAAAAAATTCTGTGTTTATCAATATTAAAATGAAGTAGGTAGAAGAATAAACTTTGGAAGAATTGTTTGTTGAATGGATCGAGAAAGTCATGTGAATGTAGCACATT
This sequence comes from Tenodera sinensis, assembly GCA_030765045.1. Taxonomy (NCBI): domain Eukaryota; kingdom Metazoa; phylum Arthropoda; class Insecta; order Mantodea; family Mantidae; genus Tenodera; species Tenodera sinensis. Next base: position 81,158,603 of record CM060970.1, on the reverse strand, counting down.
TGATTTTGTGCTTGATAGCTACAGAACTAAAGAACATACATTATAAACCTATATATTATACTTATATAAAAGTTTCTGCTTTTTATTTTTATAATCTTGTTCAACTATTGGACGTCATTCCAACGAAATTTGCATTTAGAAACAATCCTTTGGTAGCATTCGTACTTCCAGACTCGTAGGAGCTAAAGAAAAGCTCTAATGGCCTAGGCGGTCATTGAAAACAAAAACCACTGGATTGGGAAAGTAAAAACTGACCTTCAAAGAAAGTTGCAGTTTTAAAAAAAGGTCATCAACCCCAGAAAGCACTTTCTGTACTTCGAGGATTTTTTGTAGCGTTTAACACCAGCTTTTACTACATGCGGTACCGCAGGCTATGACACATGGAATGAAAATGCAGCACCTGAGGAATGAGATGGCAGGGGAAACCGGAGAACCCGGAGAAAACCCGCTCCTGCGTCACCTTGTCCAACACAAATCCCACGTGCGGTCGTCTGGGATCGAACCTGAGCTACTTTGGTGAGAGACGATGGTCTAACCACTCGGTCACGGCGCGGCCATTACTTCGAGAATGACCTATAGATCGTGAGGTGACACATGAACAAATTTTGCGCATAGAGGAAGCCGCTTTCCTTCCCTCCCTCTATGCAACGGCTGAGAGGGGGGAAAGACAGATGAGCTTGCCGCGAGTAAACAGTACTATAACAGCGTGCAGCTGAAACAATTGCAGCTCACATGAAGAGTTGCCACTGCGCAGCTAACGTAATTGCTCTTTTCTTGCCTCACGAGCTATATCAATGCACACTCCAGAGCACCTCTTATGCGCATTGCTGGTTGCATATGGGGTAAGGCAGTATTATTTCTCGTGTTGACACATTAATGCTCATTCCTGTTTGAAGTGGAGCAGAGCTGTACGGGTCCAGTCACACGATCGAAGTCCGTCGCTCCTGCCAGGCAGCCAGCACCGTGTAATGAATTCTGCTATTGCTTCCGTATAGAGAAATGGTGTCGATTTCAGAAACCGTCATTGCAAACTGGCAAGTAAGGTTCTAATTGCAGCATTTTATAATAAGTTGCTGCTGTAAGAGAAATTTCGGGTTTATTTCTGGAATGAAGACCTTCATGCTTCCCTTGTTAGCCCTACAGACGTTATTTAACGGTTCATCTCTTTAAAGCTTGCACAGCGTTTAATTTTAGATCTAATTAAATAGTTGTGCTGAACATTCTATGCGCTACCTCGTTTTTACCGAGGTAAAGGAGAAACTATTTCCAAAGCGATTCTTGCATCACATTACTTTGTCTCTGAGTGTGGAAGGAGGTTGCGTTACTGAATACCCAGACACCCTCTATGAGGTCGCAGCTTGAAGCTTTGCTTTTCAGCTTCTCAAAAGATACGGGAGTTTATTCATCTATCTGACTCAATTATATGCAACTTGTTAGAGAACGACTGGTAATGAGGTTAAGTTTACAAACTGATGTGTTGCATGACTTTGAAGTGGAAATGCAGTTTTCCTCTAAGTTGCTAATGCTACTGTAGTCTTCAGATATCTGCACTCGGGTGAAAAGCCTTGTTTATCCACCGTTAATAACGCTGCAGAATAGTAGAACTTCGAATTGTAAATTCCGTGGCATTTCGAAGTTCATTCGTATATACTTTCAGTACATATATCACATTTTTGCAACCCCACGCGAAAAACATGACATGTTGGTGTGTCAGTTTATCAGCATGAACTCTCACCAGATATATTTATACTCAATTTAGAATATACGGCTGTTCACAAAATTCACAATATTTAAAAACCTGATGTGTTGCATTTTATCCTCACTCCTCCACAAACTATCCTTACAAAGGCTTGTTGGTATATCCATTTCTTACTACAAATAAACCTTCATTATAGTTCGTTACGCATAAGTAAAATACAGTAAACTAAAGTGATAATCAAATATTTTATAGCCGGTTGTTATGTGATAGCTTTACAAGTCTTTTCTCTTAGCATGAGCATGAAAAACAAAGATAAAAGAATGGCGATTTTCAATTGAAAAAAAAATTGATATGTGAACTCAGATTTTCAGTACAAATTATTCTTATAAACGTTTATTCTTTTGAGATAAACGTTTGTAGAAAATCCTTTACGTCCCATCTTTGTAAGATGCCGAACATAAATACCAGCTATTATATTTAAGTGACTTTTTTTTCGAGTAATACTGTTAACACAAACTAGCACACTTTATCTTGAGACTTGAAACCTAGTGCTACCGAATGGCTTGTGCTTTACCAAAGTAACAACTGAACGTCGTCCATACTCCAGTATTACCATTTCTATACTTCATTGTCTCGCGTTACCTATCGCTATTCTTTTGTGTTATCATACCGGTTTACTTTTGTGCTTTAATTTTGTGTTTAACCAACATAAACAGTAATTTTAAGTACTAAATACCCGAAGGAGAACCAACAATGACACCGCACACTACAAGCCATATGATAAGTCTTATTTTAGCCGTTGGCTAACCTGGAAAAAGCAACTGCGGAGGCCATCACTCACGGACTTTTAAGGTATACTTTAAAGTACATGTGCTTAAAAGACGTGAAAAGCCCTGTTGTTGTCTTAGACAACAATGCCATCTGGAAGCTCAATATGAAGTGTGTGAACAGTGAACACACAAGCACACACACACACATAGAACGTTTTTGTAGAAATGCTTTTTTGGGTTCGGAAGGCTTCAACACTTCCATTTCCGTGAAATTCCGACATTGAGTTTTTGAGTGCAGTATAATACTTACTGAAAGCACGTAGTTAAGAAATTAAAAAAGTAATAAGAGTTAACATTAAGAAAGCTTGCAGTTAAGCGAGTAAAGCACCATCAGTTGTTTCTCAACAAACACACACACACACACACACACACACACACACACACACACACACACACACACACACACACACACACACACACACACACACACACACACACACTATACATAGTAGGTATGCTAAGAACTACGCCATTACTGTTTCAGGAGATTGAAAGATAAACCGTGGACTTTTCCATTCCGCAGCCAGTAATGTTTGCCACAAGATCAGAGCAGCTATTGGGAAGTTTGCTTTACCACTAAGTTTTATTTATTTGTCAATAATGCATTACACATTTCAGTGGTTTCAACCAAGAATGATATCCGCAATATGTGCCCACACATAGCTGGGTTACAACAGCGAAATGGTGGTGGTTATTCTCTATCACACGAAAATTCCAGTTTATGTCTATTTCGAGAGTTTGTATAACTTGAAATAGTGGGTACATTTCATATGAACCGAGTAAATTAAAGTTTAAAGAATTAAGACTAGTACTATTACACAGTTGTATTATCACAGTGTCATACATAAAAGCTTTATTAAATAATATTTGAATTTTATTCGACTTCATGGCGTCGACGGACTCAAACTCCTGGCACTCAATTCGACTTCGTGTAGATAAAACTATAATACATCAACGCGAACGTGAACTTTTGAGATAACCTAAGATTGTTTTACAAAATACTAATCAAATTATTTTAAACGAATAAAACACTGTATTCAATTGTTTTATTGTACACAAAGTGAATGGAATCGTCCATATTCCAGAAAAAACTAAAGACTTGGGTTTAATAACTGTTCTCCCAGACACTGGAAACTTAATTCAGACTTGAAAAATGTAATGCCATGGCCGGGACTCGAACCACGGATCTTCGGCTCTCCGTGCCGGAGCTCTTACCTCTGGAGCTACTGTGGTGACATCTGCCTCACACGCACTGAATTTTCTGATCTGAATCAAGCATTCCTTCAAGGCGATTTCAAATGCCAGATATACCGCAATGCTACAATTGCCTCTGATAGCAGAAGAGCCATAATTCAAGTCCCTATTGTGGCATTGAATCTCACAAATGTGACATCTTTTCAACTTAGTGCCTACGCACGCCTAGTGTGTAAGAATAATTAACACTAACTAACCCTAATGGTTAAATATTAAGCCCATAAATTAAAAGAAGAGCTCATTTGACAATTTACTGATATTATGGCATAAGCAGCCATGAGCTGTCTAGGGTTTTGTTAGTTGAATTAGATGATGATGATGATGATAAACATTACAAGTTACCAACATGCATATATTACCAAAATATGGAATGTTCTTGCCCTAATACAAATACTAAAATCACAAAATGTTATGAAATATATATTTTAAAGTCACAACATCTTGTAGTTTAAGGATTTGGACCAAATTCGCGTCATTAGTTTAAAAAATTGCGCTGTGTATGTGTTTCTTCATATTTAATAATAAAACATCAATTGAAATACAACGAAATACTTAGAACTTCAGATTTTAATAATGTTAAAACTCTCAAACATTAAAAAAAATGAAGGAAGGCTTGGCCTTAGTATTAATTAGAATATATCACTAAACACATCGGTTCGCGAAAATAAAAGCTCTAAGAATAGAGGCCGTTTAATTTCGCACATGGCATTACATGTGTGGAGTAGATGCTACATTTTCTCAACTGTAGCACACTTGTTGAAGGGATCGCTTTGGCTTTCCAAAAATGTTTCACATAAAACTGGCGAAATAGAAAGTTTGGAAAGCCTGTGCATTGCTATAGGAAATAATTTAAAATGTGAATAATCATAAATATTAAAAACACGAAAAAATATGAAAATTGTTGTCAGAAACTATTTTAGCACTACAAAACGTAAAAATACTCGTTCCTACAACGCTTTAGAACAGGGATGTCCAATTTTTCTCTTTGGAGAACCTTAGGTAATTAGCGGCTCTTTCCCCACCTCCGACCTTCAATAGGAGGGTGCGTTAACTAGTGCTTATAACGTGTAACATCACAAGCAGACAGTCAGTATCCAGTGACGGACACAAACACACGATTACATGGCAGTTTCCAAGATAACGAAATGTTTCAGGTTTCATAATGAATAGGAAAATAAAATAAAATGCCTCATTTGCTTCACACTTCAATGTGAAATGGCATTTCGACAGGCGCCATCAGACCAATTAGGATAAACACATCAGTATTTGCCCTTTGACACGTTTTCTAGACTACGAATGTTTGCCTCCAAGCTGAAGTCAATTTTGGGGCCTACACAGTTATATTTACGAACTGTTTCTCCAAATTGAACTATATTAAAAGTCTACGCGACGATCACTTGGTATATCCTCTATCACTTCGACTTTGTCGTCAAATATTACTAGAGTTCTTAAACGCAAGTAGCTCCAAAGAAGTCACTAATGAGCAGATCTTTATTGCATAAAATTTGAAAATGCTTTTTTAAATAAAACCCAAAGTACATATCCTCAAACTGCCACTGCAACACAATGCACAACTGGAGGTTAAAGAGAGGCGAAGTCCGCGTGGAACGAAGTGAAGCCAATTTCCCCTCTTTTGCTAAGGTTGGACATCGCTGGTTTTGAACATAAACTTTCACATTTTGCCTCTAATACTGTCGACACTTGCCCGAATATTACGCGGAAGCAGTAAAGAATGAGGTTTATTTACCTACTTATCACTATGAATCACCACTTTTAATGACTATAATGTAAGTTGTACTCGGCACCTCGAGAGCTTTTTCACATCTGGAAGAAAGAAATAGTATCCTTCCTAGAGTGGTGTGAACTTGGCACCCTTCTTTTGACAGTGGCCGTGTAGCGAAGAACAGTTCTACGAAAATTAGCAAAGAAAGAAAACACTCAATAGCAGAGGTAGAGTAACAATAGTTGAGATGTGCTGGGTTCTTTACCCGTTTAAAGTCTCAATTCCCTGTCTCATACTGCAGACTCATGCAGTTCCCAGAAATCATTACAGCAGATGAACTTTACCGGATTATTCTGCACAGAGCTTCTCTTCTTAGCAATTGAGAAAAGGGGGTGCTCTCTGTTTTATAACACTGCAACGAATGGGAAACCGCTCTTTATTATTCAGCTTCAGGGGTTAAGACGCCCTTTTCTTTCTCAATTGCAGATGGCATCGCCTTTCTCCTTTTCTTTCTGTTTCTGAGCCTAAGATATCACGCAGTAGTTTCTTTATACGTTTCGCATGACTTCCTAGCACGTACTGGATAGTTCATGTAACTCTAAATGTTTCCTTGGCTGTACTATGAACAGTTCTTCGAATTTATCCTCTCGTCAGTGGCGGCTCGTGGCTTGTCGCAGTGGGTGTTCAGTACATTGCATCCTCTCCACCTTCACTCCCTTTTCTTTCTCTAACACACACCACACAATTCTAGTTCTAAATTCATATGGCCAATTGAGCTCTTATGTTTTGCTATTTTTTTTTTATTTAAATGACCAATATCACAAGAACTATTATTTGTCCAGGCACCATTTCTCTCACTTGCAAACAATAAGCACGGAAAGCAGGTTCTCTTATAAGAATAAACCCGAAAGATTTATCTCCTTTAGTTTTGCCAAGTTATTAATTTCCACACTTTCATAGATTCAAATTTCCCGCTACGCGCAGACACAACTGCATGCAACTTGCTGCCAGAACACAAACATAATAAACAATAATAAACACTGTAACAAAATAACTATTCCAAACTGAAGTATTGGCCTTAGTAAATTACGACATGGAGAGTAATTATACGCACCTATGATCGCTTAAGTCTAGATGTAAATGTGTTTATAACATTAATATAATATAGAAGATGGCTGCATTATATTTAGAACCGTCACGTTGGCCGCCTAGTAGGTTCTGCTAAACAACAGGAGGGAAATGCTCGTAGCAAGGAAAACAGAGGGACTTGTACGAAAGCGTAGTGCGCTTGCGCGGTAAGAATCGCATGTGTTGGCCTTGTCGATTATGCTGACTTAACTCGCCATACTCTTAAATGCAAGCTTTGCATTGCTCCCTGCGTACTCCTCGCCTAAAAGCTACCTTCGCCAGTCGCAAAATCGAGTTTATGCGTTTCAGCTTGTTGACTGCATGAGCTGACATTTGGTAAAGAGGGCGCGGGAAAAATTAAACGAGTAAGTTCATATAGAAGAAAGTTGAACATTCGACTTTCTCATATGCATGTCTATACACATTCGCATGAGGAAAAAATTAGTGGGTGTGCAGTTGCGAGTATGCGATCACCCAGGAACCGCCACTGCCTCTCGTCCTCCTGTGTCATAGTCGGCGGTTTTCTTCCTCAGTAAGAATGACTTGATAAAGTTGTAGTTATTGGTTAGTCAAACGTTAAGAGTTAATAATATTCTTAATCGAACACGCGTGTTGTGCGCTTGTTTCATTTGGTTTGTTTTACCTTCATAAGTAAATATTCATTTATTCCTTTATGATATTGGACAGAGTCAGCCAGTTCAATTATACGTAACCTACCACAGTAGTATGATATAACACCGTTTCGGGGATTCGCTGGCAAGGGTGCGGAGGAAAGGGAAGGGTAGGCTTTGTTCCTTATAATCATACGGGTACCTTCTCCTTACCCCGTTAGTCTTTCGTAACAACTAATTTCGCCTCCTTCCCCCTGCCTCAGTTGTCCTATACTTTTTAGAAAAAGTGAAGTTTAGTCAACGCGTGTGCAATTGCTCCACAAAGGAAATGTGCTCTATTCACAACTAATGACTGTCATAAATCCATCTCCACTTTTCTGAAAAGGAAAATCTCTATCCCGTAAAGACCAATAATAACCCTGACTTTAAAGAAGTGGCAGTTACATGTTAACTCCACGTGGAATTGCATTTTTTTCTGTTTCATTATCTGCAAAGGTTCATGTTAAGATGTTGCAACTCTGCAGAAAGGACTCAGGAGGAGGAAGGGTCCGTGCCGTAAAACGATTAAAAGGATTATTTAAAGGAGGCGACCGAACTGCACACGCGTTGACTAAGACTTCAGAAGGTTCCTAAGTGAATCGGGAGGAAAACCAAAGCTACTCGTTGGCGTCACAGTGCATTCAGAGCCCATTGTGGTTATTTAAACCCTTATTGTATCTAAAACCTTTAGAAAGCAGTCGTATAGGTACTACAAACGTAGACAGCGGCAGCTAAAATACAGATCCGCCCAATGGAGGACAAGACATCAACACAAAAGTATTGGTTTAAACGTGCTGCTATTGTATTTCTCCACGCTTTTGGCTTTCTATATTACATAATTCACAATACAGAATCAGTCAAGAATTCATGATTCAGTAATGTGACTGCAACATGATAAAAGTCCAGCATACCTTGATGTAAATGTGTGAAATCACCTGAAAGTCGCATATCCAGATAGATGGATAGGTAGAGGGACACCAGTTCCATGGCCACCACGTTCATCAGATCTTACACTCCTCGATTCTTTTCTGTGGGATACAATGAAGAATATTTTGTGCAATTCTCCTATAACGTCAGAGAAAGACCTATTTGTACGAATTCATGCAGTGATAGAAACAGCGCACTTATCGGCTCATGTGTGTCAGCTCAGCTCCATGGACGTGAACTCTCCGATTAGTAGGACTGTTTGAAACATTTTTGCAATGTAGTTTTAAGGTTATTGACGAAAAGTGAAACAGACAGTTATCATCACCCTGCCCAAACCATTCTCAAACTTCGATGCTGTACAAACTCCAAAACGTGCTTTTCTGGACACGGATTCCCTGTTAAAAAATGATCAGTTTGCTATCTTGCACAACATACTAAGCGTTGTAGGTATTGTTTTGAGACAACCTATAAACATGCTGCATGGTTATTCATTATTATTGGTGATCCAGTTTACAGCCTGGTGGATAGCAAATAATTCAGTTGGGAATATGGAGTATAAAGGAGCCAATTTATATGTAGCTGAATGGATTTAATTGTTACTGGACTATACAACAAAAGCGCACCGTGCCAAATCACCTACATCGCCTGCACTTCGGGAACTATCTATGTACACTTGCAAACTATTGTTCGGCAACGACGGTGGAAACTTGATCAATTTTGTGAAACCATCACAGAAACCCTCTAAAGAGTTTGCATTATTTCCTATTTGAAGATACGTACATTATTAATACATCAATTGCTTTTCTTGACACAAATGAGCTTGGCTTACGTAAAACCTGTTACATTAAATGAACTATTCCGGCTATTACTACAACTTCATCGTTTTAAATTGTGGTATCCTCGAGTAGTCTTTCAAATTAATTTACGTTGAATCCGTTGGGATTTTTCTTTCTTTTTACTTTCTCTACCACATAGATAGTAGGTACAGAAGGCGGTGCATTCCTCTCAAAAATGCAATACCAAGATTTCACTAGAAATGCACGTTTTGAAATCCCTCAATCCCAAAACTGAATTTTTAGAAAAATGTTTTCGTGTGTATCCGTGCCTGAGTACGTGTCTGCGCATGTTCCTGTGTGTCTGTGAACAGCTTTAAGTCAAAAAAGTTTAGTATCTCCCAAGGATGCGACACCAAGATTTTCAAGAAAACTCTCCCACTCAAAACTATTCTTTATATGATAAATATTTAAGAATTTTTTTCTTAAAAATGACCAACGATTTTTATTAAAATGCCAGACCTTTAAGATATTTTCATACCCAAAGAAACGCATATCTCAAATATTCCAGGAATGCCTTCAGAATTCCTGCTCATTATAGATGACTTGTGGGTGACTGGTAAACCGTAAGATATTTACAGAATCTTACTGCACAAAAAGTGTGGATGTCGTTAAAACCACAATGTATATTAAATATATTTTTTGTGTAGTGAACCATTTCCGAGATATCCCTTGTTATTTTAATTCTCAATACCTATAGGTACTTTTCTCAAATATGAATACGCTATTCGCTTTTTACCTCTTGGCCGAGCAAAAAATATAATTTCAGAGCCGTAACATAACGACCAGCTTCAAAAGATCTATTCTAATATTCCTCTTGTATCTCTAAAAACTTCTGTAAATGTTTATCTCAACTAACAGGAAGAGTGAGTGAGTGAGTGTGTGGGGTTTAACGGCCCGCCGACAACGAGGTCATTTGGGCCCATAACAGGAAGAAGACATAGGAATGAGAGTTTGTAAGAATGGTTAGTACAAGAGTAGAGAAAGTCATGTAAGTGCAACACATCAGATTTTTGTGTCAGGGTGCAAGCACGCAAAAAATACACAAGTGTGGGTTTTTTAGTTTTAAATATTAGATTAGATTTTGTTATTTATTCAAAAAGGAGATGAGGATCCTTTATTAAGATAGGAAACGTTCTTTATTCACTGGTCACTTAATAGGATATTATTTCCTTGCTGTTCCGTCACACTTGGCATAGTCTTCTTACCATGCTAGTAAACTCTTCCAGGTCATTAAAAAACAAACGCACATAAATTTCCTCGCGTGTCCCGAAATAATCTTTCGGGGAATGAGCCATTTTCTTCGATCGGTGGACAGTACAATCATTTTACTCAGCAGGATACAGTGTCCTTGGCTAAATCTGCCGTAACATAAGCAGATGCATTTCATTACTAAATTATACAGTCATTATAAAGAAACTATGAATATTCAAATGTAGGCGCGATAAGCCCAAGTTAGCAGTTTAAAACAACATGCCATGGAGTGAAGTCGTAGGGAAAGAGGGAGGGAGGCTTGCTTTTTTGCGCCTTATTCTTCCGTCGCTCTCGAATTACCATTTGCTTTTATTCATATTTTAGCAGATAGCAGACAAAGTTGTGTAGGAAACTTTTGTCACAGCGCATTCCCTCTCCGGTCTACGGAATGAGTAAGTTTGAATGACGGTCTCTAGGAGTGTATTTTGTATGAGGGAGGTATGACGTTAACTTTGATTAGCTTTTTGGTTCATCTACCTTTACCTAAAAAGATGAAATACTTTTGTCACTAATGCCCTTCTGACCCTTTCTTTGTATCGTTTCCCGTTTCGCTTTCCTCTCGTCACCGCCTGAGGATAATGCGTCACCTATTACTGCCCCGAAACTTCTTCCCACTTACCTTGTGTTCCGGCTTTAAGCTGTTTCATCTCTTATGTTGGCCAGTTGGTCAGTTCCTTTTTCTCTCCCCCATAAGTTCAGTAGTGTTATTACTACGCCTAGGAAGTTGAGGAAAAATCTAGGGGGTTGAAAACGAAGCGTTCAATATGACCTACCAAGTTAAAGAGCGATAATCTCCCTCTAAAAATAATTTATCAATTCTTCCAGAGCAACTAAAATAATAAAACTCAATTTTTTTTTTTTATTACTGTCCAGAGGCAACTTGTAAGCATTCAAAGCTGTTCTACTTTATATAGATGCCGCTGGATTTAAATATTTGTGTTGTTTGTTTAACGTTTGCCATGTTGTCTATTTTTCTGTAATCAAATCTTGAATATTCTGTAAGCACAGGGAGAGATTCAACTTTCCAGTTCGGAAATGCTACAAAATACAGAATTAAAATCCGAACCTTATTAGAGTGCAAAAATGTGTAAGTTTATAGTGAGGGCTTAGACAATATGATTATATGTCTATTGTGACGCCAGATAGCCGACATCAAAGATGTTCAAGGTCAAGCTACCTCATACCACATCGCGGCGAATAAACAACGTAACAGTGGAGTGGGCCGGAACAAAGATTATTCCAGGCTATTCGAGAAAACTTCGCGGGCCAGGCTTATTTATGAAAAGGTGGACTTCGAGAAAACTCCATGCTACGTCATCTATTTACGACGGAGTCGTTAAGTGGTGAATTATACAGCTGATAGCAGTTAGTTTTAAGTATGTGTGTGTGCATGTGCGTGTACAGTCAGCATTGATAGAAATCTGGATGTGAATCTGCAAAGACAGTTTTGGACATTAATCGTCGCGTCGAAGTTGTTTATGGTGTGAAGCAGTTTTAGTAAATGAGATCGTCGAAGCCAGATGTTTGAGAGGCACAGAAAGACAGTAAAGTGCGTGTCAAGGTTACCAGAGGACAGAAGCTGTGGGCTGGAAGGTCGCGACGGTTTATAAATTGAGATAATGGCGAAAAAGGAGTTTTTCTAATTCAATTTTAATAAAGTAACGTAAAAAGTAACTAGAGGTTATCATTTGTCACAATATCATATCTCAAGTATGCACCACAGTGTAGAAGAAGTATTGAGAAGTCCTAATTAACGTTCAGCTTGGAAACCTGACCAAGGGTATTCGAATCCGGGTAAGGGGCATAAGAAGAAATACGCTACTCCTACGTCAGCATGAGTCATGTTGCTTGTTAACATTCCAGTTTACCACAAATTCATAAGGCTGGTAGGGAGATTCCCTTATATCAGTTTAATGGCCTTTTAACGCCACATGTGGGCACTAATAAGGTCTTACGGGGGATCAATAAAATACCTGCCCTTGGGACTACATCCAATAATTTGTTAGAAAGTACCTCCGAGAAGGGTGATCCAAGCAAATTGTCTCTAAAGAGAATTACCACTGGTTATTAAATGTGCCCAGAAACCTCAAGAGAAGCATGAAAACTAGTAAGTAAAGAGAAGACGATGAGAAGGCCATTGTTGCCTTATATTTTGTATTTGTCTTATCTCCTGATTACTCCTTTGTTCTCGTTAGCTTTGAGAAAAATATCACATGTACATAACAAAGATAAGAAACAGTGCTAGTTGGTACATCACTTTTATTAGCTCTGGGCGACAATTGAATTATTATACGGGGGCAATTCGCAAAGTAAGATTCGATGTTTTATACACTTCAAACTATCATAGTTGCAAAACGGTTGTTTTAATTCCTTAGCTCTTTCTATTTTTCTATATAATTTTCATGTTTGTTAAACATTTGTGATAGCTTTAACATTTTATTCTCTTTGTACGGCTAGGAGATAAGAAACGAATAGCAACTTCATATTTGATTAAATGGTAAGTATTTGAAAATTCAAACCAATAACAAGGAATATCTCGAAAATGGTTATTTCTATACAAAGTTGTTTAACTTAAATTGTGTGTTTTAACCAGATTTACATTTTTGTGAATTAACATTTTACCCATCTCTTACGGTTTACCAGTTATGCAAAAGCAATCCCGGAGAGGAACTGAAGAGGTTAATACCAAAAAATTCAAGATATAAACTTCAATTGTCACGAAAAATTCTTACATATTTTAATCGAAATAGTAAGGAAAACGTTTGACGAAATCGAATTTCAAAAAATGTAACGGGTAGTCGGCGTGGGAGATTTCTCCTTTTTTTTTTAAATTCTTCATGTTGCCTTCTTGGAAGATGCTGAATTTAAATAAACACCACGTTTGGTAGGTATTTAAAGAACTTTTATTTTTTGAGTAATGCTGTTTTTTGTCTCTCACACACTCACTCTTACACATACACACAAACAAATACGCACACACACGACTTTTTTCTAAAAAGATGATTCGTTTTTATTCAGGGAGCTTCAAATTGTATTTCTGGTAAAATCTCAATATTGAATTGTTGGATGGAATGTATGTACGTATATAGGTAAATAGTAGAGAAAGTAATATCTCTCCAGAAATCGTATATCATATGAATATCGGATTGCACTGACAGTAAGACTCTTCTACACACCTTTTCAAGATATTCGCTACTTTATCGATTGAAAGAAGATACATTGTTATGGCTCCAGAGGAGTTAAAACATTGAAATATTGTCAGTAAATGCATTCGTGAAAAGGACCCCAATATCTGCCTTTCCTCTGAGTTATGTCTCTTTGAGGAATTATAGAAGTCTTTAAGAAGATCCCTTTATTTATGTAAAGCCCGAAAATAAACCACTGTCGTAAAGAAACGAAATAGCCCATATTTCTACATAATGTGGCGCATTTAAGTTCAAGACACTAGGAAGCTGAACTGGGGTGAAATTCAACCCAAATACATTAATGTAGAACTTCAAACATTAAAATAATAGTATATCTCAGTCATAGAAAACTCGTGTATTACATTCATATTAATTTTTCTACCCATATTTTCAACAAAATTCTCTCACTCCCCCCGCAAAAAAAAAAAAAAAAAAAAAAAAAAAGTAACATCTTACATTTGATAAATATTTTAAGTACTGGAAAACATAAACCAATAACAAGAAATATCTCGGGAACAGTTAACTCCAAAGAAATGTATTGTGTGCTTTAATGAGAGCCACATTTAAAGTGCAGTAAAATTCTGTCTATCGTTTATGGTCTATCAGTTATGCAAAATTTATCCGGGATGAAGAGGGTTTTAGAGGCTATTTAAAAAAAATAAGGTATACGCTTTATTTGTAATGAAAATATTTTAAATTTATGGCATATTAATCAAAATGTTAGAGCTATTATTCAAAAACTCTTAAATTTTCTAAAATGTTCCATGTAAAGGGTAGTTTGAAGAGAAAAGTTTTCTTTGGAATTTTCCTGTCGCATCCTTGGAAGATATTGAATTTAAATTCCACTTTTTTTTATTTAACTCAGTTTTTTTAAGTTTTGCTATTCTCACACACACGCACGCACACGCGCGCGCCGACATTTTTCTATCTGTAACATACGTGAAAGAATAAGTAAAAATTATACGATTCTCTCTGCAATATTGTAACACTCTTGGCTTTTTTTCCCCAGAAGCTTTAATGTGACATAAAATGTAATATTTAATTGCTTAGGATTATATCTGAGGCATAACAGGCAAAACTTTAACTCTATGCATTTTCAAATATGCATCTCGAGAGGCATTACACTAGAAATTGTTTTTCGCGTTTTGAAATTTATTTTATTGAAAAATTAGTTACCAGAGAAATGAAAATTGTATAATTATTTTATAATAAGAATAATCTTGTGGCACAACAGCCCTTCCCAGACCAAGGCCTACCGCGCAGCCATTGTGTCCCCATCACAGACGTCTGGAGGGTGTTTTGTGGTCAGCACCCCGGTTCCTCCCAGCCAGTTATGCGGTCTTCACAACCATGGTCGCTACTCTTTCATCAAGGACCTCATCGATTGGCCCTTACGAAGCTGAGATTATTTTTTATAAATATTTAATAATTTTTTTTTTCAGTAAAATTGGATGACATTTGTAGCAATTAGTGATTTTAGTACGGGATAGTCTTAAAAGTTCATTTTAAACGACTAAGCGTAATATGCTAGCTTCTGGTTCCTGAGGACGTGGGTTCAAATTCGGAGGAGGCCGATGGATTGTTCTGAGCTTAAAAATCCTTAGAATAGCTTCCTTCGGAAGGAAACTAAAGCCGGGGTCCCGTGTCTTCGATTTATTGCACATAAAAGAACCAGAGCCTTGTAAAGAGGCCTCTGAACACAAGCGTCCATAAATAAAAATTAAAACCCTTGTCAACCGTTATCGCTAGGTCTGTCCGCTCTGCCCCTCCCAACGATCTGTCCAACGCTCTCGGAAAAACAAACGCCATGGCTTTTATTAGGAGCTATCAACTACCCCGAAAACATATTACTCTTATTAAGTAACATTATTAGTCTGCAAATTAAGTAGGTAAATAATAATGTAATGTTCATTATACTTGCCTACACAATTATTCGCACATAACCCCTAACAGCCTATAGGCATGTTAAAATAACATTACAATTGTAGCAATAGCAACCATTTTATGTAGCAAATACAATAAACTTGCATGAGGAAATGAACAATAGAAGTTTAACATAATAATAGAAGGTTATAGACTACATCCCCTACATGTTATTCCCCCCCCCCCCCCTCCACTGACCAAGGCAAGCAGAACCAGACCTGCTAGTCAGAGGCGGATGGGACGAATATTTTTGTTTTCAAGACGATAAAATTAAGTGCTTGATTGTAAGACTGGTGGTTGCAGATTTATGCCATTTCCCTTATTTACATTCCGTGTTCACGATAAACGTTATTCTCCTGGAAAAATGCAACGATCTTTTGAAGCGATTGTACGATACATTATCTTCACGATTTGAAGACCTAAAATATTTGAAACCAAATTCCAATTATTTTGCACTTTTGAAGTTTCCATGTAGTGAGGCTTCACATGAGCTACAAAACAAGAAACTACTTGCATTGCAGAATTCCACGACCGTAAAATGTTTCGAGAAAGAAGGTGGGAATTATTTAGTGCTCTGCCCTGCTGTGATTATCTGAGATTATGTTTGTTTACATCTATTTTAATGGCAGTCTTTGGCTCCACTTATATCTACGAACAAACATTTTCAAAAATGAACTGCCTTAAAAGTTAGTATCGCAGCAAGATAAGTGAAAATCACCTTGCTTATCTTTTGAGACTGCGCACTTCATCTTTTGCAATAAATGTTGAAGATCTGAAACGTAAATCATGCTAAAAAGTTATTCTCAGAAACACCGAGGGTTAATGAGGAGTATAATATGAATGTGTACGCCTTTGACGTCCTGTACGTAAGAATGTGTCGCCACTGGAACTCAGTAAGCACGAATAAATGCGTTATTCTTGTCCGAGCGAGTGGAAGGAGGTGATTTCAACATCCCCTAACTTACCTTCGGTTGAGCACCACTGTGATACCCTATAGTTCAGACCGGACGGGTCGCGCGATACCCTGACTGATAATCTTGTTTTACCTGTTAAACATACAGTTATCGGTTAAGATCATGAGAAATCTGTGCTCTCTGATTACCAGTTGCCCAGTCCTGCCCTCGTTCGTCTAGTATGCAACTTCATGAGCTTTAACTCAACGCCAGAGATATGAGATGTGCATATTTCGTACTAACCATCCAAATGGGTTGAAGCATATTCTAGTCTCTTTCAATTGAATTGATCTACTACCTCTTCTTGATTTTCTGTTTCTCCTGTTCCATGAGTAGTGTGATTCATCAACATATGGGACGTTCTGGTATATGGCTTTATTCGTGTATGCCCGTTCTTCCACTGTATTTCATCTGCTCTCCTTCCAGTTCACAGAAGTAAAGCTATCGTCCGCTGCCAAATCAACAGAGATGAGCGAGTTTTTCAATGTATTTAGTTAGTCCAGCAGCCAGCCTTCATATCCAATTCCATTTAGATTGGAAACTCCATAAAATCGATAACATATTGAATCCCCGATTGCATATTGTCACAGGAATGATTAATATGTGAAGTGAAGGAAGTCTAAACCTATCGTTTCGGGCCGAATAGTTGACTTCCTGTTAAAAACCGTTTCTATAAAGTGTCGTTATTATGGAACGGAGTTTTAGGTTCTAACAAAGTGTGGGGGTAGCGATTCTGGTTCAGATTCAAGAGGTTCCGAGTTCGAAACTCGGTTAGGGCGACTTAACTGGACAACGTTTTCTTCCGTGGTTTCCGCTTATCTGAGAGATGAATGTCCCTATGGATCCCGGGCTCATTTGAGCATCATTTTACCAATTTCATTCATAATCCGACACGACCTAGCCGATCAAAGGGTATTAACCTAAAAATGGCTAAATGTATTGTGCATAAGTTGAGAATGTATTTATCAAAAAGATAATATTTACTAAAAGACTAAAAACCCGTTTTTCATTTAACATAACAGAACAGTGTGTAAAAAGTTCTGTTTCAACAATTTACCAGTTGTGAATTAACGACCTCGCATATCAATTTATTGAAAATTCTTTGGAGTTGCGTTCCACGAGTTTTGCCTCCAATTTGCTCCCCCCCCCCCCCCCCCCCTCTGGAGTTAGGGCGCGATTCGCGGATTCTGCGTGAGTGAGTGAGTGAGTGAGTGAGTGAGTGAGTGAGTGAGTGAGAGAGAGAGAGAGAGAGAGAGAGAGTGTGTGTGTGTGTGTGTGTGTGTGTGTGTGTGTGTGTGTGTGTGTGTGTGTGTGTGTGTACGCGCGCGTCTTCTATTTAAGTAGTCGGTCCAGGTAGCTCAGGCAGGTGCTGGTCTAGTGATCCCAAGGTCGTGGGTTTAAACCCGGTCCACACTGATGGTTTTTACGTGTGCTTAAAAGCGACAACCTCGTGTCAGATTCACTAGCATAGTGAAGAACTCCTGCGTGACAAAATTCCGACATACCGACGGCGCTGATATATTCCTGGTAATTATTGGTACATCGTTAAGAAACGAACTAGAGCCCATCCAGATCGTCGTGGCACTTCACCACTGCTGAAGCATAGATGCGCAATAGCACAGGCGTACCCACTTGCATAATAGAAGTGGGGATTAGTATACCACTTGCTCTGACTGTGATGAGTACACAATAATTGTTTATAATACGTAAACATACATTGCTTGCGTATGTGACAACCTGAGTTCTGACATCACTCGCTTGTTCCCCATCACTACATTCACTTCTAATTTCTCCGCGTCTGCGCATATGGAGTGTCAGAACGATCTGGACAAACTGTACTTATGTATTTGACGCTACAACGCATAATGTCCATGAAAAATTTCTGCTGATTGTCACGGAGTGTTGTCCAGTATTGGGAGAATGATCATTCTATGTCATATGAAGTCGTTCTTGCATATTTCATGAGTACTTACACTCTCAAAGTCTACTCGATGGCCTTCCTGGATTGTTCGCTTTAAATTGACCAATATCCGCCGAAACAAAAGCTCTGTATAAATTTGAATAAAATTCCTGGCACCTGTAAGGTCCTGAATGTGTGCTGGAGTGTTCTGTTTCACATAAAGGTACCTGGTTCGTAACAGAACGAGGAGCGGCAGTGTCATGTTTGTTGTCGGATAAATACTGCGTTACTTAGACCGTTGATCGGCTTTTATATTTTCCACAAGGCTAACAAAATAAATGTTTACATCTGTGAGTGTATATGAGTATTCTTTTATATACTGCTGCAACCGAAACGTTTCACTACATTTTGGCGAGAACAATAATACTCAACACTGTGTTAGGCACTGTTGGACACTCCTCAACAAAAGGAACAAGAACATACGGGAATCGCGTTGCCTTAGTTTAGTATAATAGAGTGCACTTGAAACAGACGTCAGTGAGCGCAATCTAAGGTTACTGAATATGGCAGAATAAGAGTGCTTCGTACTGAATGACATGTATAAATGAGCAGTCAACCTTAAAAAAAAGACCGAGTCTTACAGCACGAAAATGTAGATTCGTTAAAGCACAAAACGCGTCTCCTATAATAGTTTTGTGGCATTAAGTATTTCCAATATATTGTTTGTTACTGACTCGAATAAGTCGCTTTCGCAAAGAGCATGGAAATACAAAGGCATCACATAGCGACCCACATTGTAAAAATCTTATCACTTTAGCCCTCTTATACCTAGAATTAAATGCATAAACGTGTCATTCAAGTTCTCAATTAACAAGTAGTAGATATAAGAATAAACTTTTGTAGGAACATTTTATCGAAGAATGAGTAGAGAAAGGCATGTAAATGCATACTTCAGGTATTACTTTCCCTACTACGTATAGTAAGTAGGGAAATTTTGTGTTTCACTCAAAAAAATCGATACCGAGAATTCGCCGGAAATACATTTTTTTTTGGGGGGGGGGTGGGGGGACTCCTTGAATAAAAAAAAGAATGTTTAATAAAAGGTCCGGTGTGTGTATTTAAGTTCAGTATATTCCGAGCATGCGTCACCCCCACCCCAAACTACCCTTTATATGAAACAATTTTAGAAAAGTTTGATTTGCTCAAAATAGCCCAATGATTTTGATTAAAACAGCCATATATTTAAGAACGACAAATTAAATATGTATCTTGAATTTTCAGGGAATGTCTTAAGTTCTCTTCATTCTGGATGAATTTTGCTGATAAACCGTGAGAGATAGACAAAATCTTACTACGCTTAAAAATTATTAAAACACAAAATTTGTCCTTTTTTAGTAATTTTGGGCATATTCCTTTATAATTTTTCAATTTTCATTTATATTATTCTCAAATAGGAATATGTTATTCTTTTTTTTTCTGATGATCATGCTTAAAACCCACTATATTCTCTTTGCACCTACAAGAAAATTAGCAGTAACATAATTTCTGAAAAAAATTTGTGTCGAATAGTATGAAATAGAGGAATAAACATTTGTAAGAATAGTTTGTACAAGAGTAGAGAAACTCACTTGAGTGCAACACAAGATTTTTTTATTTTCTGTTATATTTATTCCTTCTTAGGTTTTTTCAGCAAAATGTATTTCTCCTAAAATTATTCATCAGGTTTTATATTAAAAATATATACTTTGATTCATATACTATGTGTAAGGAAAGAATATCTATTTTCATCAACACAATGTTAGAGAGCCTTCAGATGTGCAATGTGGTTGACTCGCTTGGCCTTCGGCATCAGTCTCCAACGTGGAAAACAAAAAGCATCGACGAGGCAGAAACAGCACAGCACATCACATGACAGCAAACCCTTGAAATGATTATGATAATACCGTGTGCATATGTATGGAGTGTCGAGTCCGTGCGCACATCAACAGCTCATGAAGTAAAAACGGAAAACCGCTGACACGCCCTTCATCCACGTATTGAGCGGGCTTTCATCAGCGATGACGCTCTAGCGCACTACTCTATTTTCTATGCTCTTAGGCAACTAGTTTCTAACTCTGTGTAACACAGCGACTAGTGTGCCAGTTAAACTCAATTATGTGTGTCAATAGTTACGTTTCCTTCGTCTGGTTTCATATTTACCGACAAGTTAAAAGTTATTTTCCAAGTATTAAGACTGAACATTTTGCACTGCCATTACTAGAAATTAAAGAAGTATTTGTTAAAAAAAAGTTTATCTCAATAAGCATTTGCATTACTATTGATTGCATTGACTAAGGTGGGAAAATTATTAGACTCAAAGCAAATCCAAAGTTATGTCTCAAGATACTGAAGAATTGTTATGACTATTTCATAATATAGGCGTATTATCAAATATAAATTATCACCGGGTCATTCTTTTGTTTTGTACAAACTATCACTATGTCATTATTTTGTTTAAGCAGAGTTGATGGTTATTGTACCTCATAAATCAATTAACAATCAAAATAGCATTATTTCAATTTGACAACTGTGTTTTTAACAGTTTTTCTTTTAATAATTAATGTATTTTTCCAGAAGAACGGTCATTTGTTAATGTTAAAAATAAAGCGAGATGTATTTCGGATTATAAACTGGTTTTCTGTTATAACAAAAGAGGATCGAAATACGTGCAATAATTCTTGGATTTCGTTTTTCTCAGCTGACAATGCTGAGTAAGTCGAACTACATCAATCGAATTGAATAAGTTTTAAGTTATGTTTTTATAGAACTTAATATTTTGTGGTAAAACCTTTGCGATATATTATTTAAACTCGTACTTTACTTATGAAATAGTCTGGATAAATATCACTCGACGGTCTTGCTCCGCTCGAGAATTTATCACATAGGTCGGACGTCTTATGACATTACTCATACGTGACTTGGTTGAAATCAACCAATCATGTGCATAACAATTTCAAATTTCAACCAATGACAGCCTTCCTTCGCGAAAAAACTATCGCATTTCATTATCACCTCCTCTGCTTTTCTTATGTTATGATCAAGTTAGAGAATTTAGCTGCACTGTGCTAACAGATGCGCAACAGCTGACGCAATAGAGCTGTCATATGGCTGACTATCGCTTCGGTGCTGAAATAGATGAAATAATTCGAAGAGGGTAACCTCAGAACATAGAATACAACAGGAAATATGTTTGTAATCAGTTTGAAAAATTTGTTATTGAACGAAATTATAAATTAACAACAGATACTCCAACATATGACATTATCGACTTGTTAAAAAATTGGAGCAGCAATATGATAATCTTGTAGGCCGTGCCAGTGGACGCAGATGTAGGTGTTCATGCTACATATTTATTTTAAGAGGTTAGTAATCACAATACGTTTAAATAACATTTCTTAGGCTATATCACCCTTTACTTCGTGAAATAGTCTCAAATGCAACTCCTGATGGTCAAATTCTCTAGATAAATTGACAATTACTTCTGGCATTACTTATGATAAATGCTTATATGTACAATTTTCTACTTATCAGAATTATATTACTCTCTATATGGAAAAGTATTAAATACAACCAACAACAGTCAACTTTTTATGTTTACTACTGAATACATTGATACATGTATTTCTTCAATGAAATGTAGCAAATTCATTTAAATATTGCTAAAAATAGATCTTAGATAAGAGCTTTCAGTCATTCTCCCTTTCAGTATTTTCTGTGAAAATTCAAGACCATTTTTGAAAATTAAATACTACATATGTTTTATGATGGGTCTCGTTTTTTCTGTGTAGAAATTTAAACCCATGGATTGGAAAAATAATGGTTTACCAAGAGATTTGTAATACAATCCATTACTGGAGGAAAATAAATATTCACAATGAAAATAGTTGAAACTCATTGAATTAAGGTATAACTTTGAAGATTCCTAAATTATTCTCAAACTCAGAACTTAAAATCATTTTTACCCTAAAAATGTACTAGAGAATTAATTTTCACACCTCTGTATAATCAAAATCTATCTGCTTCAATACATATTGAACTGCAGATGTGTTTTAGTTGTCCTTCCACGTGCATAATAGATAGAGAAGACATTGCATTTGACTCAAAAAGCTATATCAAGGTTTCATCAGAAATAAATGTTTTGAGGCCCCCTGAGTCCAAAAAGAAAATTAGTTTTACATAACTTAATATCTTGGTAAAATATTGTCTAATGAGAATTAATATATTGGATAGTTTTTCTTTAAAAACCTGTATGTTTTACATTCACACTTTAATAAACTATTCTGACAAAAGCTATTCTTCTATCTACTTCATGTTAATTGAGGAAAATATTTGTAAAAATGGGTTTGTTATATGTTTCCTTGTAACTACGATGGGAATAGGCCAAATATTTTAAGACTTTATCCCTATGCGATGGCTTTAAAATTTCATTCTCTTTGCATAATCGTAAAGCTCCAAAGTAATAGATTTGATGTAAAGTGGGTACTTTAACGAGATCTACATTCTTGTAAAGTAATATTTTAGCTATTCACAGTCAAGATGTTCTAGGGCTTCGAGCCAGGTGTAGTGATGAAGAGCCATCGACGTTTCAGGAGTGTGCATCTCTCTGGCCCTTTCACTCTTACTAGTCATTCATCATCCTGATGATGGGAGAGGTGCACACTCCCGAAACGTCGATTATATTCAATAACTTCAATGAGAACTGATCGTTTGGTATGGAAGTGTCGTTTCACTTAATTAGTTTAATATGAACTCCATGACAACACAAAGTATTGTTTGTTATAGTATGCTTTAACGAACATCATAAATAAATGCATAATAAAATTACAATGATAATTTACAAACTACTCTTTCATACAAAAGAAACACAATGCAGCAGGTACATACAAACTAGATAAGTTCTCGAAACATAAACAAAATTAAATTAAAAACTAATTTACTTACAGGCGTGAGTGCACCATGGCATTCCAGAATGTTAACCATTACGCTACTAAAGCACTAATCAGCGGGGCGGTTAATGCCGTCGCATCGTCTGCAAAATGCAGTGTTGCCTAGTTACCAATCCGTAAGATAAGACTCACCCGGTATATCTCGCTGGAGATTTCAACTATTTTAGGGCCAGCCGATTACAATGGATAATATTGCCCTAATAATACATTAGAAGACCTAGTAAGTTGTATAATGTATAGGTCCAAATATATTCAATAGTGCGCTTTATCCACTTCACATGTAGCTCTGTTGCTAGTTGGGACAATTAATTGTATATATTCCAAACCTTTCAATAACAAATTTGAGTAGCTTAACGTAACAGAATTTAGTGAACCGGAGGCAGTTTGTCTACATAATAGGCTTAAAAGATTTATATCATTGCTCCAATGGGAAAACGAATATCAGTTTATTAAATTATTGTTACTTCTTGTCCAGTTTGAAGCGGCGGGGCTGTGTTTGAAATGTTCGGTATCCACCTAGAACGGTGGAGGCGGTTAATTAATCCTAAAATGCAATTGCTTTCTTTATAAACAGTGTTTATATTCAAACTATGACAACTTAATATACTGCTAGATAAGGAAATTTAGGATAAAATGCCAAATTTAGTATTCAAATTGAGCAATTTCCAAGTATGCGACATGAAGATTCAATAAAATCCATCCAACCCAACTTTACTTTTCATAGAAAGGTTTTCATTATTTTTGATGCTTTAAAAAATAACTCAACTTTTTTTTATTAAAATTCCCTATGTATAAAATATTTTCTTGGCAAACGAAATGTATATCTTGAATTCTGGGAATGTCCTCAGAAGTCCTCTTCATTCTTGTGACTTTTGCATAACTGGTAAACCGTAAGAGATAGACAAAATCTTACTATCAAAACTGTAGATCCCGTTTAAACCCAAATTGTATCAAATACATTTTTTCTTTCTTTTTTTATGAGGAGTGGATCATTTAAGAGATATTCCTTGTTATTTGAATTTTCCAAAACGTATACGTTTCTCAAATGGGAACTCGTTTAAAAGATGTGACTTTCACGTAAAGCCTTCTGTATTCCAACCTACAAGAAAAGTAGCATTAAGGTAATTTCTGCAAATGTTTATCCCGATTAACATGAAGTAGATAGAGAAATTTAGATAAAGTCGTATGAGCGTACATAGGATGTTTCTACTAATTGAAGTAATGAAACTTGCATTAATTTTGTGCAAATAAAATAAAATTGCACTAGCTATTAGTGTTAGTTTGTCTTTTTCTTCTTCTGATTGCCCTCCCCGTGTGGAGGACCTCTCCTAGGCTCAGAGGCCTGTTGGGCAGCAAAGGAACCTATGGACCGTACAGAGTGAAGACCTGGAAGCGGGTGGTCAACCCAAGTATGAGAGTGAGGAAGAGGATGATATGAATGCAGCTGAAATGGATGACTGGAAAGGTGATGGTGGAGCAATTGGTGGAATGAGTGGCGGGGGAAACCGGAGAACCCAGTGAAAACCCGCTCTACCGCCGCTTCGTTCACCACGAATACCACATGCGGGTCCCTGGGATCGAACTCAGGTGATAGGCGAACGGTCTAACCACTCAGCCACGGCGACACCTGTTAGTCTTTTTGGTTAATTGCACAAATCATGTTAAAAAGGCGGAAGAATTTTTCGTACTCGATTTCAAAACTTGTAAAATCAAAAGGCTTTATGAATACCTCGTTCTATAGGCCATGGGAGTACTCAAATGTTTTGAGGTGCGGTATGAGTAGTTCTAGCCAGATATTTCCCTTTCTGGCAATACAGTAGCTCTGATTACTAATGAAAATTAGATCTAGCCCTTTGAAAAGCTTGCAGCAGATGTGCTTGAAAGGGGATTTGGCAAACATCGAATGCGCCGGAGAGCCGATTGTGGTCAACGTAACGTCCGTACATATGCGCGCAGGATTGTTATTGAGCGGCGTTGCACTTGCTGCAAGCTTACAACTCGTACTGTGGTAATCTACCATCGGCTTTTCTCTTCTTCTTTCAAGTTCACGCCCCTTCTCATAATGTCCGCTAAATCAAGCAACAAACACCATGTTTGCTAAATGAAAATAATTTAGTGAAGCTCGATGTTCCTCGCAAGATCTGACATGTGATGTGTTTAACGAAAAACGTTTCATGAGCCTATCCTGTGGGCTAAATAATTCATAACTACATAGCTGCAATGTATGCACCTGTATTCCCATACACGCTAGCTCATAAATCACGCTAAATGCACTAAACTCACATTTTAATGCGAGTACTTAGGGAAATCATACTAAAAACACGCCTCATATGCTCCAACACTACTTTTTACTTTCTCTACTGGTAAGTAGGGGAAGTATTGTATTCCACCCAAAAATTCGATGTCGAGATTTCACCGAAAATACATGTTTTGAGGCCCCCTGAATCCAAAAAAAAAAAAAAAGCATTTTTAGAAAAAGGTCCGTGTGTGTGTCTGTGTGTCTGTCAGTCTGTCAGTCTGTGGACAGCATAACTCAAAAACGAAAAGTCGGTTAAAAACAAAGTTGATATTTAAGTTTAATGTCTTTCGAGGATGCGACACGAAGATTTTGAAGAAAATAGCCCCACCCTAAACTATCCTTTACATGGAAAAATTGTTCGAACATTTTTATTTATTTTCTTGAAAATGGCTCTAACGATTTTGATTAAAATTCATATGTTTGAGATATTTTGATGACAAATGAAATGTATATCTTGAACTTTCTGGCTATAGCCCCTGTAGTCGTATTTACTCTGGACGACTTTTGCACAACTGGTAAACCGTTAGAGATAGACCAAATTATACTATACAAAAAATGTAGATCTTGCTAAAATACACAATTTATGTCTCAATAAATTTTCTTGTAGGGTGAACCATTTCGAAGATATTCTTGTTATGTGTGTGAGTTTCGGAAAACTTAGAACTTTCGTGAAATGGGTCATCGTTATTCATTTTTTTTGTATGTTACGTGTGCAAAGAGAACGGAATCACAAAGCTTTAAAAGATTTGATTATCGCTCACACGCTCACAGCCTACTGTATTCCAATATTCCCCTTGCACCTACAAGGAAATAAGCAATAAGATAATTTGTACAAATGTTTATTTTAACACGAACAAGATATAGGAATAAGAGTTTGTAAGATTGGTTAGTACAAAAGCAGAGAAAGTAATGTGAGTGCAACACATCAGATTTTTAAAATTAAATCCTCTATAGCAGGAAAAAATATACGTGTCGAATGCATATGACTTTCTCTACTCACTCCTCTACAAACTGTGAGTGGTGGCATTCAAATCCTATGTTCTTTGACCGACTACTAGAGTGAAACGAGTAGCAACTTACCATCTGAAAGAAGGTATAAGTTTTTCAAAATTCAGATAAATAACAAAGAATATACCGGAAATGATTAACATTAGAAAAAGAAATTTTTTTACCGTAAAATGTGTAATTTAACGAGATTTAAATTTTGTTATGCAGTAAGATTTGGTCTATCTTATGGTTTACCAATTACACAAAATCCATCCGAAATGAAGGTGACTTGATAAGCTGTCCAAGGTAGCTATTTGTTAGACAAATATAGTATTTATTTAAAGCCATTTTATTCTCTCTCTCTCTCTCTCACACACACACACACACACACACACACACACACACACACACACACACACACACACACACACACACACACACACACACACACACACACACACACACACACACACACACACACACACACACACACACACACACACACACACACACACACACACACACACACACACACACACACACACACACACACACACACACACACACACACACACACACACACACACACACACACACACACACACACACACACACACACACACACACACACACACACACACACACACACACACACACACACACACACACACACACACACACACACACACACACACACACACACACACACACACACACACACACACACACACACACACACACACACACACACACACACACACACACACACACACACACACACACACACACACACACACACACACACACACACACACACACACACACACACACACACACACACACACACACACACACACACACACACACACACACACACACACACACACACACACACACACACACACACACACACACACACACACACACACACACACACACACACACACACACACACACACACACACACACACACACACACACACACACACACACACACACACACACACACACACACACACACACACACACACACACACACACACACACACACACACACACACACACACACACACACACACACACACACACACACACACACACACACACACACACACACACACACACACACACACACACACACACACACACACACACACACACACACACACACACACACACACACACACACACACACACACACACACACACACACACACACACACACACACACACACACACACACACACACACACACACACACACACACACACACACACACACACACACACACACAGAGAGAGAGAGAGAGAGAGACAGAGAGAGAGAGAAACAGGACCTTTTTCTAAAAACTATTTTTGTGGATTCAGAGAACCTCAAAACGTGTATTTCTAGTAAAATCTCTATAGAATTCAATTATTTTAACTGCCCCATATAAACAGTAGAGAAAGTAAAAATTACACCTAATTTGCTGGTATATTACATTTTAAAATTAAATCCAAAATCGTAAGAAATAATAATGTGCTGCACTCACATGACTAACCACTCTTACAAACTCTTATTCCGATGTCTTCTTCCTGTTAGTTGAGATAAATATTTGCAGAAATTACCTTATTATTTCCTTGTAGGTGCAAGGAGAATATGGTTACAGTAGGTTTTGAGTGATATTCAAATCTTTTAAAGCTTTGAGATTCCGTTCTCTTTGCACGACTAAGATATTAAAACATGAATATCCATGTTCCATTTGACGAAAATGTTGTGTTTCAGAACTCGTACAAATAACAAGGAATATCTCCAAAATGGTTCACGCTACAAAAAGATTCGTTTGGACATATGTTATATTTTTGACGAGATCTACATTTTTGTATATTAAGATTTGGTATCTCTTACGGTTTATCAGTTATGCAAAAGTCATCCACAGTAAACAGGATTACGTGGACTACTGCCTGAAAATTAAAAATATACATTTCATTTGTCATAAAGATATCTTAAACATATGACATTTTAATCAAAACTATTAGAGCAATTTTCGAGAAAATCAAAATTTTCGAAAAATTGTCCACATTAAAGGACCGTTTAAGGTGCATCCTTAAAAGATATTAAACCTAAATACCAACTTTGGTTTTCAACCGACTTTTCGTTTTTTAGTTATGCTGTTCACACACACACACACACACACACACACACACACACACACACACACACACACACACACACACACACACACACACACACACACACACACACACACACTGGGGGCCTCAAAACATATTTCTTGTGAAATCTCGACATCCGAAGTTTTGGGTGGAATACAATACTTCCTCTACTTACTATGGTAGTAGAGAAAGTAAAAATACAATTTGGATGCACATAACAACGCACCATATGAATATTATACTCCTGGTTAGGAGCATTTTCTGTAATAATGAGAATAACACACAGTTTTCCAAAAACGCTATTTTTGAGTTCAGTGTGTCTCAAAACATATGTAGTTTTCCTGTGAAATCTTAACATCAATTTCTTAGGTGGCATCAAATATACAAAACTGCTTCCCCTGCTTAAAGCGGTAGGGAAAGTAAAACTAGAAAAAATGTTCATGTAAAGATACGTAGCGCCAATAAAAACATTCTTTTCTGTGTAAATTTTATCTTATGAAGTGGAAAAACTACAAATTGTAGTTATTCTTAAACTGGTGCCCTGAAATTTCGATGTTGAATTATTGGTTGGTTTGTTCGGTGCCACTGCGAGCAGAGTTCAGGTACGTTGAATATGTCATACAATTATGGATCGTGCCTCATGACTAGTAATATACTTGCCACTTATTTTCCTCTATATTACATTATGCAAGAAAGAAAGGGAAAGAAATGAGAAAATTTAAGCCACCACCATTTCAAGAGTAAAGTTCATGGCATGTTATAAATCACCATCATATGTAATCTACACTGTATATTTAATATTTACGTGTTGACGAGATGTCAAACAATTCCTTCACAGTATATGGAGAGTGAGTATATAAGAATAACTTTAAATTGTACTTAAAGATTTTATGTTGACTACGATTACCTGATAGCTTCGGTAACATGGAAAGTTATTGTGGATTTTATTTTGCAGAATAATAAAATCCTTTTTGACAGTTTTAAGCTATTTGCTGGTCTAAGTAAATCATCTATATGTATGGGTGGAATGCAGTACTTTCTCTACTACCTAACGTAGGAGGTAGAGAAAGTAAAATGTAGCCAACTCATACTTGTTCTTGCACTAACTGTTCTTTCTACATTAATAAAACAAACAGCTTACCCCTGTAGACATAAAACAGTTGCAGTGGTAAGACACAAAAGCTCCTTTCTCGAATGGCATGGGTTTCTTCGGTAGCTGCAAATCCTCGTGCAGTACTTCCGTTCCACGTGGTACTTCTTTCATTTTAACTCCTTAAGACTTCACTACACATGTGATAAGTTTTAATTTACTTGATCGTACTCCATGGTTTGTAAAAGTATTCAGTTATATTTCACTTGTCAGCCATCACTTCACTAAACGTGTACACAGTATTTTCCCCGTTTCACCTTGAATGCGTTTTTCACCTCGTGTTGGTGATTCGAGCAGTATGTCTGACAAAAGAACTCTATGACCTCAGGTGCACTGCCAACCCATATAGTTCACCCGCGAAAACACTAGTAGCGCCACCCTATCGCATTCAGCTGTCCACACACGCAAGGAAAGACTCACTACCCGCCCTATTGTATTAAAATGTGGACATTCCCTTCCGCTTTCTTACCATTTTTCTCATTGCCACATCTGCATTTCTCTCCCTCTTTTTTCCTCAAGGTCATTTTGGTATCTTATTTCTCTCCCTTTCATTACCCACCTTAAATGTCATGCGATGTTTGGAGAACTTTGTTTTTCCTAATGTGTTAATAAAAACAATATAATTCAATATTCGCATAGGTTTTTTACTCATTCTTCTAAAATCTACTCATACAAAACGTTATTCTTCAGTCCACTTCTTGTTAATCCTGATAAACTTCCATCATACGTTTACACATTTCTGTATAAGAAAAGCACAGTAGGCTAAAGCGATAGTCATATTTTTAAAGATCAGTTGCTTTGAAATTCTGTGCTCTTTACATGACCATGGGAAAACGACTAACCGTTTGAAACGAGGCTGAGGAAGTAGTGCTCTCTGAGCGCAGGCCGCTCACGGTCTTGCACTGATAACTGCATATTTGGCAGGTAAAAAAAAAAATAAAGGTTGCTCGAGGTATCCCGAAGTATCTCGAGTTGCCCAGTTCTGGCTTGAAAAAATGTATAAGCTTTAAAATTCAGACCAATAACAAAGAATATTTTAGAAATGCCATGAAAAAACGTTGTTCACATAAAGAGTGTGCTTTAACTAGACCTACATTATCATTATTATTATTATTATTATTATTATTATTATTATTATTATTATTATTATTATTATTATTATTATTATTATTATTATTATTATTATTATTATTATTATTATTATTATTATTATTATTATTATTATTATTATTATTATTATTATTATTATTATTATTATTATTATTATTATTATTATTATTATTATTATTATTATTATTATTATTATTATTATTATTATTATTATTATTATTATTATTATTATTATTATTATTATTATTATTATTATTATTATTATTATTATTATTATTATTATTATTATTATTATTATTATTATTATTATTATTATTATTATTATTATTATTATTATTATTATTATTATTATTATTATTATTATTATTATTATTATTATTATTATTATTATTATTATTATTATTATTATTATTATTATTATTATTATTATTATTATTATTATTATTATTATTATTATTATTATTATTATTATTATTATTATTATTATTATTATTATTATTATTATTATTATTATTATTATTATTATTATTATTATTATTATTATTATTATTATTATAAATCTGTTGCATTTATTTGGCCAATTAGTTTAATTAATAACATTCAAATTACCAAAAAAATTATTTCCTCTCTTACTTAAATATTTAAATCAATTAAAGATAGAAACAAACCTGGCTCACGCCGGTTTAAACTCAGATCATGTAAAATTTTCAAGGTCGAACAGACCCAGTTATTCAACATCTGCACCCATGTCGCATCCTAGCAAGACGCTGTATTTAAATACCACGTGTGGTGTTTAATCGGATTTTCGTCTAGTTAAGTTATTTACCGTTCGCCTATCACCCGGGTTCGATCCCAGAATTTGTGGATTTGGCAGTGGCGTCTGGGAGGATTTTATCCAGCTTTTCCGGTTTCCCCCGCCACTCATTCAACGAAATGCTGCATCATCACCTTTCCAATCATCCATTTCATACCATCCTCTTCCACACTGATGCTTGGCTGAGCACCTACTTCCAGGTCTTCACTCTGTCCATAGGTCTCTCTACTCCCCAAAAGGCCTTTGACCCAGGCACAGACTTGTAAGTCTTCCATTTGAAAAGGGTAATCAGATGAAGAAGAAATTCACCCACACATACGCGCACGCGCGCGGACGTTTTATAAATTGGTTTATCTGGATTCAGAGAGTCCCAAAAAGTGTATTTCTATGAAATCTATGTATCGAATTTTTCTGGAGGAATGCAATGCTTCCTTTACTATAGGTGAAGTTGCAGAGAAAGTAATAAAATATAAATAAACAATAAAATATAAGTAAATGTAAGAAGGCTTAAGCTATAGTCAAATCTTAGAGCTGGTCTTTGGTGTCCAGGACTTACACTTAAAACAATTATAAGTATTGAACAAGTTTAAACATAAAACAAGGAATATCACGGAAATACTTCACTCCACAAGAAAATGTGTTTGACATAGATTGTGTGATTTAACAAGAGTAAGATTTTGTCTCTTTTCTTATGGTTTACTAGTTATGCAAAAGTCATTCAGAATTAAAAGGACTTCCTAGAAAATTCAATATACAAATTTCATTTGTCATGAAAATATTTTAAACATATGGTACTTTAATCAAAATTGTTAGTCAAAATTTTCAAAAAATGTTACATGTAAGAATAGTTCAGAGCGGCGGGATTTTCTTGGAGATCTTCGCGTCGCATCCTTGGAAGATGTTGAACACAAATGCCAAGTTTGGTGTTTAATCGGCTAGTTTAACTGTTATATTCTTGGTAGAGGGAGTAATACATTTTCAGGGTCTGAAAGACTATAGTGTGGAAGTTAAGAAAATCAGAATACGACATCCACTGATCAGGTGATATTTCGTCCATTATTCTGAACCTCGTGGTACCTCACGAAATTACGGCTATAAAGTGCAGAGGGGAGAATTCACAGTAAAAACATTTACATCATTCAATAAATGGAATTAATTGAACTGTCATTCAATAGTTTCATTTTGGACGTAAATGAAGTTAATTAAATCGTGTCGGGGTTAAAAAGCCACCAATGTAACGCTGGGTGCTCCAGCGCAAAATACAGAGAATTGTGGGTATGCATGCAGGTTAGGGTGGTCCTTATTTTTTGAATTTATATTTCTTCACGCACACCCCTAGTTTCCTTAACTTGGAAGGCTGTTGAGGGAGGTTAGGAAGTGAAATATTCCACCTGTGTTTCACATTCTTTTACGTGAATATCTATCCGTTATTAGAAATAGCCGGGGCTGTAGACCATAGCAATTATAAGAAGTAAAGCAGAGTATTCACCATTCCTCGCCCTATATCCAATACACCCTTTGGGCGCTCTCATCTCGTCCCTTCCTCTCAGGGGCCTGACACAATTTCTCTGAGTGTGGAATCCCCTCCTCTTGTATTCTAGTACAGTCCATTCGTCATCTCGTAAAAAGATGCTCTAGATAATTATACAATAATTTCAAAATGAAGGGGAAATGTAAATTAAACTGATTAAATTGCATTTCGAATTGAACAGACTACCTACACCTGCAATTAAATATATTTAATGAGCGCAAAACGTTTAATTATACTGTGTAGATAACTTTCCTAGATATAAATACGGTTAAGTTTATAAAACTTCAACTGAAAACGTAGTTTGACAATAGACGCTCAAAGCACACTAAATGCTCGTGTTTGTTGTTTTGTAGCTTACTTTACCTCATTTTGAACTAAAGATTTATTTAATCATTTACTGTATTATCTACTTTGTACATCTACTTAAATGTAATAGAGCGGTGTATAAATTTAAATTACGTGACTTTTAAAGGGAAGCAACAGATAATTATTCACCCTTAGGTAGCGAAAAGCGTTTTTCTTCATTTTATTCCCTGCAAATCTGTCACGCTCTAATAGAGATGCAGTGAGTAGAGGAAAATCTTTTTACCACCGTTGACTCTAAATGGTTGAAATTTAAAATATATGCGGGAAACGAATAAAACAATATTATATGTATCCATTACCAACCTACAAATGCTCTATATAAACACTATTTATTTAAAGCACTGGTGTTTCTATCCGCTTTAATTTATTGTAATGTATATCTATTTGGAATGGTTTCAGATGAGGTAATGTGGACTTTGTTATACACAGAATGTGCATATAACTAAGCGAAAAACTAAAAATTCCAAATGTTTTGTCGTTCACAATTTCCGAATAACAACATAACATACATTCAGAAGGGATGACTTTAATGTTTTCTGCATAATATTCTAGGTTCACATTTTACATCATTACTTCACTTAAAATTTATTTTAATAAAAATTGTTAGAGCCATTTTTGAGAAACAAAAAACAATCTAGTTGGGAAATTCAGTGATAACATTTACACTGCGTTCTTAAAAATAGTCCTGCAGAAAGTTTGTCATCTTAGCGTGGTGATAGTGCTGTTGCTTATCATGTGGGAGATCCAGGTTCGATTCGTGGTACCGTTGTGGGGACTTTCTCCCCTTGGAAGACCTGGTCCGGGGTGCACTCAGTCTCGCTAGGTCCCTGAAGGACCAATTGAGAACTTTCTTGGTTAAGAAGCAGAAGTGCATTATCAGCAGTATCTTGTTTATTTCAAGTAGGAAACAAAGACGTCCCCCTCCCTCTATCAGTTTGCGTGAAGTCACCCACGCAGATCGTAGCAAGATCACCTCTGTACTTAAAGGCGGGTTATAAATGGAACCACCAAAGAATATGTTTTAAAATTGATAATACATGGTCCTTGCTGCCAATGTCTAATATTCTACATTAGCGTAACTCTACCACAACCTTTATTTTTCGCATCTCTTCCAAAATTATTCTAACAAATGCTTATTTTGCTATCAAATGTACGCTAAGCGAGACGAACGTTGGCAGAAGTGGTTTCATTAACGATTTGCTTGTAAGTATAATAACGATACAGAAGGCTGAGCTATACTGAAACCATTAAAAAGATAACAATAAAAAATGCTTTACTATAGACTGGCCTTGAAATTCCATATTCTTTGCATAACATTGCGAGGAATCAAAGTACGTTGATTTAACACTTCAAAAATGTATCATAAAGCGTTACAATGCAATGTCTTGGTAATGGTAAAATCCAAAAATAATAGTATATATCAAGTAAGCATTTTAACGAGATCAATATTTTTCGTTTAATATGTTTTTGCATTTCTAATGGTAACCGATCTGCCTGAGTTGCAGATGTAGCTTTCTGAACTCGAATGGCGATTTAGTTAATTTAATTTATATCCCACAGTTCTTTTTTGAAATCATGTACTAGTAGCTACCTTTGTGGCAAATCCTCCTCTCTGCCTCTTGTATTTCGCGCAGCTATTACTAAAACATGAAAAACGCCCCTGATATTCAAGCAAAAAGTTGTGAAGCATCGGAGGAACGTCTGGCTTCCGTAATATCCCCCCGAACAGTCTCTCAAGTTCTGGAAATAGTGCATAGTCTATAAGTATCCTATGGCGGTGAAAGAACCATCGGCCGGATGTTACCTTCCCTTTGGTCTCGGAGTTATTTAATAATATGAAAGTTACATAGTTTTCTAACAGTAAATACACCCTTAATATACACAGGCTGTTCTCGAATCGTCGAGTACTTCTTGAAGTTATAAGTCGTAAACGCACATGGGGCCCCGTGAAGGCTGGTTACATGTTACTGGAATATACTTACGGTTGTACCAAACGGAATGGCTTAGGCAGTGACGTCTGTGGCACGCATTTGGGAGCTCGCAGGTTCGGCCCCGTGGCCAGGCACTCTGATATGGTTTTTTCCGTGGTTTTCCCATGTCACTTAGACGAATGCTGGGGTCCATTATTTCATTTCCTTTCCAACATTTACCTTCACTCCATTCCCTTATCATCTTTCAGGTGTACTTTCAGGCGTGTAGTGTTGGCAATGTCGGGTAGATGGCGCGGATGATTGCGTATGGTAACGGCTGCTCTTGGCGTTAGGTGGCGTTTGGCCGGCCTTGTCCTCCGTCGGGGGGGGGGGGGCGCTCACTGCAACACCGGCTATTTGACGGGGCCTGGCGCCTGGATGAAGAGATCTCAGCACTTGTTAAGGACTTCCGCGAGTCTCTGTGACCTGTTTAGCTGTGACCCTGTGTGGCACCTTCGGTTCCCTCATTTCATCCCTGCCTCCTGGGGATGTTAGCCGCAATAGATCTGTGTAACTCGAAGTGAGCGAGGTGTCCCCTCTGTGTCTCTATTCTTTGCCATTTTACTCAAGGTTGTGGCTTTATAAATATAGTGGTGGTGTTCGTCAAAATAGTCTGTGATGATTTGTAAAAGGTGTAATGAAAATACTTTGATCGAATCCAATTAATGTGGCATTGAAAACAATGTAAATAGTTTGGTGATTTTACGGAAAACTGAAGCAGTTTGACTGTTATGACAAACCAAAACTCCTATTTCCTTAGTACAGCTTTGTTATCAATTATGCACGTGTGCCAACATATTAGTACAATGGTATGTATTACAGACATAAAAACCTGCAATGGTATTCGAACTCGCAGCCTCTTCGTTAAAAACTCTGCGTCCTGTGCAGCATACGTATTCATAAAATCTTTTCAAAGTAGACAATAAAACAATGAAAAAATTAACCGTACTAAAGGAGACACCATCTTAAAATAAAAGGTAATAACATCGGCTGTGCTGCAGGTTTTGTTAGTATTTACACAAGTTTTGTGCTGTTTCACATTAACAGCTACGCTGCATACATTAAGATTTTAAAGAAAATGAGACGTGTTTTATTAAATATTAAGCTTGAAATGTTTTAAAAAGAATTATTCTTGAAGCTTAATTCGATAATTTATTCTATGTTTCAGTTGCTGCTCTGAGGAAATTATGCAATTCTTATTTTTCTGCTCATTTCCATCTTCATTTCCTTCTTCCAGCCTTTCGTTTTCCTGCTATACATGATGCTTCTTCTGCTCGCATACATTTTATATGTACAAATTAGTTTACAATATGTTATTTACATTACAATCTATAATTCTCCCCTAACATGCATACTATTTGGCTGTATTGTTCCTAAAAGCTGATCAATAATAGGTGTGTGCCCTGGCCGCGTTAAGAGCGCTGTGCAGGTTATAAATGATACTGGGGCTGCCACAATAAAACCTCTCTTGCAAATAGTTAACAAGTCGACTGGCGTGCAGAGCTTTCTGAAGTAGCTTTATGTGCAGTAATTATTACTTTTAACGGCTTAAAATGTTTAACAATAAATTACCGCACTCGTCCTATCAGGAGCAATTATCTGCACGCAAAGTTTGAGATCCTCAGATCGATTCCCTGCCGCGTGAGTCACAACTTTATTATTCGCACAGTTTCCAAGTTTAAACATACCAATGCCATGACTTTCAAAATTCTGAGAAGCCCCATAATGACTCTGAGAATGAAATAACGAGTTATAATCATCTAACCTTCAGTGGAACTGTTCTTAATGTTAGTCATCCTCTATAATTTATTTGAATTGCTTGTGAACAGCAGTAAGCAGAAAACTGGCCTTCTGCCTAAAAGCTCAACCTGTAAGACCACGGCTCGATATAGGAGCAGATTTATGGAGTTACTTTCAAAAAACAGACCATGTGGAAATCAGTGCGCTAAACCATTAATAGAAAGAAAAACATCATGATAAAAAAAGTCCATTGGGTTACATTCACATGACTTTCTCTAAATACATTCGTGTATTTTTATTTAGATCCTGCATATTATTGTTACGAAGCTTATTTATGTTAATCAAAATAAACATTGCAACAATAATTATTTAATTAAACATTTCGTTGTTGCCATAGGGGGATAGAGGGAACTGAATTGGTAATCATATATTTAAAAGTTCCTTTTTAAGTCGGTATATCCCGGCCTTGAAATTCATACTCTACAGTTGCGAAAAATAACTGAACAGCAACGCACTTTTAAAACCAGACCTAGTATTGAAAAATTCAAACCAACAATAACGAATATCTTGGAAAAGGTTGCTGCCGCAGAAAGAGTTATTTGAAATAAATTGTGCATTTCAAAGAGATCTAGTTTTCTTCTACACTCCTTTTGTCTATTTGTAATAGCTACAAAGCTATACAAAATTTATTCCGAATGAAGATGACGTTGCTCACTTATTCCCAGTAAATTCCAAATTCAATTTTATTTGTTAAGTGAATGTATTAAGATATATTGTATTTTGATCATAATCGTTACAGCTATTTTGGAGAAAATCTAAAATTTTGACGGGCCTAAGTGACCTAGTTATCGATTCACTCGCTCACTCACTCGAAAGCTCGTAAACACTTTTGAAAAATCCTCCATGTCAAGCATAGTCTGGAGTGTAATATTTTCTTGATCATCTTCAACCACAACTTTAGAAGATGCGGACGAACCTAAATATTTATCGCACGTTTATTTCGTTTACAAATGTAAACATTTCGTAAAACATTTATTTCGTTTCTGGGTTATGCTGTTCACAGGCACAAACCCACGCATACATACACACGCGCGCGCGCGCGCGTGAATTTTCTATTTAGGATTCAAAGAGTCTTAAACATTACGGTAAAATCTTGATATCGAAATATTTACTGGAATACATTAACTTCTCTACCTACAAGGTAGGGGAACTAAAAATCCTCTTTTTCTGTCTCCTTCCCATTAGCCACGATAAAGAGTAGCTGAAATAGTTTCACTTTCAATGTTGTAGATAAATATAAGCTAGATGAGGCTAGGTCGATATCATATTTTAAAAATCTGATGTGTTGCACTCACATGACTTTCTCTACTCTTATACTAACCATCCTTACAAACTCTTATT
Organism: Tenodera sinensis; assembly: GCA_030765045.1. Taxonomy (NCBI): domain Eukaryota; kingdom Metazoa; phylum Arthropoda; class Insecta; order Mantodea; family Mantidae; genus Tenodera; species Tenodera sinensis. Next base: position 81,119,838 of record CM060970.1, on the reverse strand, counting down.
CCTATATCCTCTTCGTGTTAGTTGAGATAAACATTTGCAGAAATTATCTCATTGTTTATTTTCTGTAGGTGCAAGTGGAATATGGGAATACAGTAGCGATAGTCAAAACTTTTAAAGATTTCAAATTCCGTTCTCTTTGCACGATTAAGATAAAAAAATGAATAACGATCTTCCATTTGACGAAACTGTAAGTATACCAGAGCTCACACAAATAACAAGTAAGATCTCCGAATTGGTTCACTCTATAAAAAACACATAAAGTGTTTTAGCGAGATCTACATTTTTGTATAGTAAGATTTGCTCTATCTCTTACGGTGTACGAGTTATTCACAAGTCTTCAATAGTAAACAGGGCTACATGGGCTATAACCAGAAAATTCAAAATATACATTTCACTTGTCATAATATCTTAAACCAATGGCATTTTAATAAAAATCGTTTAGAGCCATTTTCGAGAAAATCAAAATTTTCGAAAAATGTTCCACGTAAAGGATAGTTTAGGGTGGAGGAATTTCCTTCAAAGTCGCATCCTTGAAAGACATTACACTCTAATACCAACTTTGGTTTTCAACCAACTTTTCGTTTTTGAGTTATGCTGTCCACGGACTAACAGACTCAGCCACACATGGACCTTTTTCTAAAAATGCTTTTTTTGGATTCAGGGGGCCTCAAAACATATATTTCCGGTGAAATCTGGACATAAAATTTTTGGGTGGGATACAATACTTCCTCTACTTGCTATACAAGTAGAGAAAGTAAAAAGTAGATCGCTATATGTTTTGTTTGATATTGCGCACTCTTGGCATCACGAGATTGAAAATGTATTGCTTGACATGTTGGAAAATTCAAACTAGTAACGAGAAATATCTCGTAAAGGGCTAAACCCACAAATGCAGTTATTTGACACAAACAGACTCTACATATTTAACATAGAATACGTAAAATTCAATTAGAAGGGGAGTTCAAGAGCCGTTCATGAATATTGGAGACATATTTAATTCGTGTCCGTATCTCAAACATGTGCTAGTACTTGCGAAGCACAAGGCAACGCTGAAAACAGCAGAAGGTCTCCGGATACGTCGCAGAATTCCAGATGCCTGTAAGCTTACTGGAGACATATATGGTGTGACAGTTAGATCCTCGATGACATATGAGGCTCAAATGTGGGGGTGAGAACAAACAGGGAATCTGGTCCACGTGAACGCCCGATTTTTAAAGCAATTCTGGAGGTAGAGGTACGTCCAATTGTAGAGAATAAAAACAGAGCAATTAAATATTGGATGAAAATTGTTCATAGAGACAGTCCGCTCGCTAGAGTGGATGCTGCTGTGAACTGGAAGGAAAGTCCACCTGGGTAATAATGTATTATAAATAAACAATAGCACAATGACAAATAAAATATTGCTGGAAGTATGATTTGGATTAAAATTTAAGTAGGATGCGGAGCAGTACATGAAAACATACAAACTCGTTAGTTAGGACCTCTCATTGCTTAAACTATCTTGGTGCATGACAAGTGATAAAAATTACTGATAAAAATTATGAGAATGTGCCCGTTTCCCAGGAGTTGTGAATTCTTATCTTAGAAAGCTATAAGGATGCAGAGAGATGAAGGGAAAATTATTATTTACAGCAACGTAAGTCGTGAACGAGTTGGATAAATGTCTACTTAAGAGAAGACAGTTGAGGTCTGAGAAGGTAAGTTGTAAGGAAGGAGGAGCAGGATATAAACAGAGCTAACCATACCATATGGGTGTTGGTGTTTAAGTTTTTATGCTATTCTATGTCACTTTTCACACAATGTTTAGTGCGTTGTGTTTATTTATCTTTCTTAACTATTAGATAATACAATAGGGCATAATAATGTATCGTAATGCGGTTTACTGTTGTTTTCTCGGTGTTTATGTAAAATATGCTATATTCTAATATGTTCACTTTCTTTTTCGGTAGCATCGAGGCCGAGCGGTTAGCCGCTCGACTCCAGGGACACTGCATGTCATTCGTGGTGGACACAGCGGCGTCTGGGCGGGTTTTTTCGGGTTATCCGGTTTCCCCCGCCACTCATTTCACCATCTGCTCCATCATAACCTTTCCATTCATCCATTTCGCCAAAGTTTCAAATCATCCACTTCCTCACTCTCATATCTAGTCCTGGGCTGACCAGCTGCTTCCAGATCTTCACTTTGTCCGGTCCATAGGTTCGTCTGCTCCCCGACAGGCATCTGACCCTAGGCACTGGCTTGTAAGTCCTAGGGGTGTCAATCCTCCATACGGGTAGGGTAAACAGAAGTAGATTTCTTTTTCGTGCAGTTCTGTTTCTTTGCAGCAAGTTTTTTTATTTATTTGTTAACGTCCACACCCCACTAACATATAGCAATGCCGGAAACCCCCATAACCGTATAGCACTTCAGTGGGTGATATTTTCATTCTGACAATACGTTTCATTTTCTCTAGATCTGATTCTTTATTGCCATTAAAATTACAGGCTAATAAATTTTAAATGACCACCAAAGTAACAACTGAATGGCTTTCTTAAAGAAATAGTAGCAGATTCTTACAGATAACGTCTAGCCTGAAACCAAATTTGCATTTTTAAAACGTTTGTATGCGTGTATGACTTCTAGAAGAATGGCGTAAGTGATAACTATTGAAGCATAACCGTCGTTTTGGAACGGATATATAATGTTCATACATGTTCCAAAAGTAACACTGTTATCATAGAGATTAAGTAGCGTTGCAATTTCAGGATGAGATTGTGGAACAACCGAAGAAGGCACCCACCCACCAGATATCTTCCACCCGATCAGGTATCATTATGCAATTGTACTCTTGTAATACACACACAAAATGCTGATTTCTCGAAATACTGTTTTAGAACATTAATCATTAGCAACATGGAAACGATACCGAGCGAGAGTATCGTGTGAGACTCACATTCGGAAAGTCGTGGGATCGCTTTTGTTCGCCATGTGTTTTTTGAGGAGGTTTTCCTGAGTCACCAGACGAATGCTAGGAAGGATAATTACACATCTCCGGAATTTCCTGTCCTTTCATTTCATTTCACGCCATTTCCTTCCGGGTTTTCAGGATTGTATTTTGAGTAGCGGCTCTTCTTGAGTGCTGATTGTGCTCTGTAAATACAGTTCTTGGTGCCGAGGTGGCGTTACGGAAGTCTGTCGTGGGGGGCGGGGCACTAGTCGAACCCTGGATGGGCAGACTCCCTGTGCGAACCTTCCGTCGAGGCGAAGAACTACTTGTACCTGCGGGGACCCGCCCTCAGCAGGTGTTCCTTTGTAGCCCGTTGGATACTATCATCTCTACCTTCCGCCCGGGGTCTGACGTACAAAATACAAGCGTGATAAGTGCGAAATCCTTTATGTGACTTAAGTGAGGCGTAATTATTATACGTAGACATTGCATCTGTGAACATATGCTAAAATATATAGAATAAGCATAAATGCATTTATGTTGTCAAAATAATTGAAATATACCATAGTATAAAATTGCTAACTTTAAGCTTATACTTTTTGGTACTTATAATGTACACTCTTCTTCATAAATCATACGTTTTTACAATTTAATTTGTAGTACACAATGACGATTTTTTCAAATACTCAGGTGTAAATGTTTAAGACGTTTCTTGGTTAACTTACGTTTGTTTGCTAAGAAAGATCTTTATACGTCTTCAGATCTTAATGGGAAATTTTTGAAACCTCTGACTATGGGAACATTGCTTCGGGAAGCACTGTTTTCATCTTGAAGGCATTAACCACCGAACGCAAGCTTTAACGTAAAGATTTATCTGCAAAACACTGCATAATTTATCACTTAATTTTCCCACATGCTTTAAAGTAGCACACTCAAGTTTGCTCTGAACCATAATGAGAAATTATATAGATCTCTTAATAATAAGGATTTTATTTTGTCACTAATGTATTTAAATATTAATTAATTTGAAATGTAAAAATATATGTATTCTAGGATCGATACATGGAAAAATTATAAATTGTGTGACAACATCGGAAATATATATGCACTATAAAACTTTACATACAAGCATAGAAGAACATGAAGCATCTTGCAAAACTCAATTTCATGCCACAAATACAAGAAAACAGACTATAATCTGTGTAAAAGTCCGATGTTTAATAATAAGTGTATAGAAGCGTTGTTGTTTACAGCACATTACGATCCCAGACAACCGCGTGTGAAATTTGTGGTGGACGAATCGGCGCTGGGGCGGGTTTCCTCCGGGTTTTCCGGTTTCCCCTGCCATTTTATTCCACCGGTGTTCCATTTTCATTAAATGCGTCATCAATGTCACCGCCTACGGCGCCGTAGTAGTAAAACCGGACGTTAAACACTACAAAAAAAAAAAAAAAAAAAAAAAAAAAAAACATTAGGAATATGCGCGCGCATGGTGAAAGCAAGAACAAAGGAGGGGAACATCGTCTTTCAATAGCAGAACGACTTGATGTGATAGGATCCGAGTCGGGCAAATAGTGTAACAGTGGGTCTTAAGTTTTTTTTTTTTTTGTTTTTTTTTTTTTTTGTTTTTTTTTTTTAGTGTTTAACGCCCACTTTTACTACTACGCACCGCAGGCGGTGACACTGATGATACATGGAATGAAGATGGAGCACCGGTGGAATGAGATGGCGGAGGAAACTGAAGAACCCAGAGGAAATCTGCCCCAGCGCCGCTTCGTCCACCACAAATCCCATATGCGGCTGCCTGGGATCGAACCCGGCCCGGGGTCTGAAGTAACTTACCATTCAATTATGGTAAATACTCGAGGACGTACTACAATGATTTCTTTATCAGTAATACTTTGGAATTGGATCGGTGAGAACTGTTAGAGAAAAAGATAATTTCAGTACCTCAAGTTTTCATCAGTGGCGTTCTGTATAGAACCAAAGTTTCGTACACATTTTCCTTCGCACCGCAGGCAACAATTCTACCACGGCGTTACAGCCTCCCGATTGAGAGAGATTATAAATAGTGCTAATGTAACACTTTCAACTACATTGGTGCCTTATTAATAACATCAAACTATTTTTCTTTTTGGCCATTATGGCGAAAATGTGCAAGGATGTTGGAAAATGCAAGGATAATAATTTATTTCTACCCTTAGGAGTTCTTAAGCCTCTTATAAATTATAAATTACCTAATTCGCCTCAAGTTAAGTCTGGAACCCATATTCCCTGCAGTGCTATGAATAAATTAGAGCAAATTGTGAGATAAAACATGTAGCGGCGAGACAAAGAGTTTCAGGCATCTAAGTCGTGAAAGTAGCATAACGTAAGAAAGGCGATAAAGTAAAACTGACTTTATCGCAATCATTTGTTTCCCCACACCGCGATGTACACCGTAATTACCACCATCTAACGGTGCATTTAAAACAACAATGTATTACGCTATGAGGTTGGGGTGTGCCTTTTATCTACTAAACGAATCATTTTTGAAAAGTTATTTTCCGACGTTCTGTCAAGAATATCCCAAGCAATGTATTGCATACTAGGAAATGGTAGTGTATTATGAAAGTACGCAATATTCAACACTAACAATAACCTTGTGTATCTACAGCGAAACATATCAAAGGGTAAATTAAATATTCGTTTTGTAAATTAATTATAAATTTTTCTTTCATTTTAAATTTTAAAAGTATAACTTAGTTTTGATTTACAACAACAAAGTTTTATTTTAAACTATTAAAAGTTGCATGTATATTTGGAGTAGCTGAGTAAACAGCTGAGTAAAAAATCTTATGTTTTGCACTCACATGACTTTCTCTACTTTGCACTGACCATTCTTACAAACTCTTATTCCTGTATCTTCTTGGTGCTAGCTGAGATAAATATTTGTTCAAGTTATCTTATTGCTCATTTTCTTGTAGGTGCAAGGGGAATATTAGAATTCAAATAGTCAAATATTTTAAAGCTTTGAGATACCGTTCTCTTTGCACGCTTAACATATAAAAAAATGAACAACGATGTTCCATTTCACGAAAATTTTAAGCTTTCCTAAACTGACACAAATAACAAGGAATATAATGGTTCACTCTACAAAAAATTTATTCAGACAGAAATTGTGTATTTTAACAAGATCTACATTTTTGTATAGTATGATTTGATCTATCTCTAACGGTTTACCAGTTATGCAAAAGTGGTACAGAGTAAGTACGACTACAGAGACTATAGCCAGAAAATTCAAGATACACATCTCATTTGTCATAAAAATAGCTAAAACATATGGCAGTTTAATCAAAATCGATAGAGCCATTTTCAAGAAAATCAAAATTCTCGAAAAATTGTCCATGTAAATGTACAAAAGGTAATGATTTTATTTAAAATTCTGTCAAATACTGAGCTATTAGAATGTTTCTCTTTTTTAATTTCCTTCTAGTGTGCCTCAAGAAAGCGTGATTTTAATTTAAAAACGTATCTATTGTAATAACATGACATTCTGGCCCATTTTTATTTACTGTCATATACAGTCTCCAAGATTTTTCATATAAAAGCTCCTTTTTTCTATTTACTTCTTTATTTAGCTTCAATGTAAATTGGGTAAAAGGTGCACAGTCAACTGTCTTGTATATGCTCGCCTGAGTATTACAATAACTATATTTGAGCACTCAAAGGAATAGCAGCAAATACTTCGGAAAAGGCTAAAACTACGAAAATGGCTACTTACTTGATACATTTTAATGAACTGTATATTTTTCCTGAAGTAAGTTTATATTTATCTCTCATGTTTCCTTCTTTGGTATTTATTCATTTTCTGCAAAATTATCCAGTTTTATTTAGTCACGCTGGTTTATAAATCATTAATAAACTCTAAAGTGACTGTCTTCGGTTTTCATGGAATTCAACAAGAAAGTAACTCATGCTCAGAAATATTGAAATAAATTAACCTATAAGGTACCCGCATCATTTTCCGGTCAATTCGTATTTTGCAACTAAAATTAGCATTTCTAATAACAACGATGTGATTCAATCAGTCGCGTGTTTTTTTTTTTTTTTTTTTTTTTTTTCCAATTATAATTTCTTCATTATAAATTCAGCATTCTCTATTTTTCCCTCTTGTCCACTTTTCCTTTCCACATATTGTCACGAATCACCCTTGACCAAGCGAAAGATCTGTGTCATGCTGCGGGAGTGATTAATATAGCTGATTACTTATAATTTCATTATGAGCATTCTTAATTAACCTACAAAGAAGTTATCTTAAAGGAATGAGAAAGAGAAGAGAAAGAAAAAAGAAAAGAAAAAAAAGATCGAAAGAAAGAAAAAAGGCCACTAAACTATTTTCCAAAAAGGCAGTGGGATGTTGAACATTTTTCAATAAGGAAATGCTTTGGTGATCTGCCGCTGACGTCATAGCGTAGAACTCTCAAGGTAAAAGCGCGGCTGTCTAGAGGCACGTGTATACTGGAAATTCAAATGCTTCACTTTAAATTTTATGACCTTCAAACTATAATTTGATCTTTCTTAACTTTTCAAATAATTTTGATGCTACTCCACCACAGTATAAATAATTTCCCTTAAAATTGTCCTTCATTTATCCTTTTCTTCTCTGCACTTCATTCATTCCACTGCCTTCCTTTGAAAAGAGTTTCTTCTTATCCAGTTTTCAGCCAATTTTCTAATCACTTTTACTAATATACCGTCGCCAGCTCCTAGAGCATGGTATGTAGAATGCCTGGTTAATATATGGCCGAAGCAGTACCTTCCACCCTGTATACCTACCTAAAAATAAGCATACCAGAAGCAGCCGCAGGTTCCAAAAAGAATACGCCTTAGCCAAGTCAGAAGTATACAACAAGAGTTCCCATAAAACATCCAACTCTTTGCACTAGTGTATATTTTTCTCCGGAACTCTGGTAAGCATAACGCGAATTTCATTGAACCAGTGAACAGGAACATTATTGAAAACAGATAGATCAAGTCGTAAAAGGAACATACAGTGATACTAGTCCTCAGAAAAACTATTTGAAAGAGCAGATATATTGTGCAACAGAAGTGCTACATGTTTTTATTCATGAATGAGCACTGCTATTTGTAATGGATGGCGTATCCTAAAACAAAAAGTCTCAACTCTGCATAAAACATGATACTGGCTGCTACAAGTACGAATATAAATATATCATCTGTAGTGGCTCAATTCTACACTAGATACCTACCTATGTTTATAGAGGGTCCCAACTTACAAATTGTTGAATTTTCTGAGTTTTCTCTAAGCCTAAGTATGTCAAACTGTCTGTTTACATTACCTTATCTCCTGCTATAGTTTATTTGTATACCTCTTACATATACTATTCTTGCAAAAGCTTGATTTTCCAACAACTTCATGTTGATTGAGATAATTTGCAGAAATGGTTTCGTTACAATTTTGCTTTACTCGTAGGTACAAGAGTAATATAGTAGCTGAAGCGATAGGTAAGTATTTAAAAGTTAATTCCTATACGTATAATGGCGTTCAAATTTGGTAATCTTTCCATAACATCAGGAGAAACAAAGATCTGTTGACCGAGTAACTCAAAAAAATTAAGCAACGATTATCTCAGAAATGGTTGTGCCATAAAATGAATTATTGGGTGTAAATAGTGTTTTGGACCGTCTACGTGGCGCAGTTGGTAGCGCACTTGCCTCTGACGCGGAGGACCCGGGTTTGATCCTCGGTACCAGCATGGGGATTTTCCCCCGCGGGAAGGTCTGGCACGGGGTGCACTCAGCCTCGTTAGGTCCCGGAGGGGTCAATTGAGAAGCTACTTGATGGAGAAGTAGCGGCCCCAGTCGCGTAGGCCGCATAGCTGCCCGGGAGGGGTTGGGGCGCTGACGACGTACCACCCTCAGTACTGCACCCCAGCAATGACGGCCATAGTGAGCAGAATTCGGGGACGCAGTGGCTGGGCGGCAAGCCTTGGCCCTTCTTGGGCGGTTGCTCTGGGGTTTACTTTACTTTTTAAATAGCGTTTTAACGAAATGTTTGTGTATGTGCGTGATTGTGTGTGTGCGCGCGTGTGTGTAGTATGTATGTGTTTTTCTGGTTTACCATTTATTTTCTAAAAAATGGCACTCATTATAAAGAGTACTTCACAGGCTCTTTAGAAAATTCAAGATATACATTTTGTTGGAAATATCTTAAGCACATTGTTCGTAAAATTCAATAATCAAAAATAAATTCTTTGTGTGTCATCTTGAACTGATTCTGAACTTATATATACTAAGTTTGTCATTTATCTGGCTTTTCATTTTTGAGCTATGGTGTTCACACACACACACACACACACACACACACACACACACACACACACACACACACACACACACACACACACACACACACACACAACAAACACAATCACACACGCACACGCACGCACGCAACACAAACTGACAGACGGAAAGTTTTAAATGCCTTCTTTAGTTAGTTGGGCTCAAAATGTGTATTTTCGATAAAATCTCGATGTAGATTTCTTTAAATCTAATACAGCACTGCCTGTACAAGAGTGAAAACTGTGTTACACAGCTCGTCTTTTGTTGAAACAAAATTACAATCAATGCGCTATTCAAGTTGTGTTGAATGAAGAATACTGCAAACCACGCGTAATTTTCTAAGAGCCGAAAAATTTACTATAAATTGAAGAATAATTTTTCTGAGATCATTTATTTCTTAACTGCTAAGTTAAACAATACAAGGTATGCGAGTTGCTGTATTTTCTTGTGCCCATAGGAAAATAAAATGACACTTTTAACACATCATAAAGTGCTATTTTGCACGATTGTAAATTTATGTGCCCTGATAAGTTCAGAGGCGTACCAAGATGTTATATCATTGTTTACCTCATGCTGTAAGTAGTATTGTTGTCTTCAGAGAACACTTAAATATCTCGGCCTTCAGAATTATTCTCTGTGTATCATAATCTAAATTTTTACTGACTCCATTCGTTATTCAACTGCCTCCAACAGTTAGTTTGTTATTTAAGCATTTTATAAGAAACACTAACAACCTTTCTGAGTAGGGGGATACCTACTTCTCAACTTGTATTCTACTTCATGTGTATTCATTGTACATTTCGTTAATCATTAAGGCAATACATATGTGAAAATAAAATGTACTCCACGGTTTTCTCTCATTACTTTGACTTTTTAACTATATTCGGAACATTAAACATAAAATGCACACATCTTAACAAGTTATGTCAAACTGTTATTAATTTCATATTCATAATTAATCCCTGTTTACTTCCTCTAACACGTACATATCAGGTAGAGAACATATTGTATTCCACCTAAAATTAGATATCGATATTTCACCGGAAATACAGGTTTTTGAGACTCCCTGAATAAAAAAATGCATTTTAAGAAAAAGATCCGTAGGTGTACAGTAAAACCTCGTTTATCCGAATCAGATTTGTAGATTTTTGAAATATAATGTTCACATTAGATAATAAATTTAACTATGATAGCAAGAACGTAACTATAGGTACGCCAAATATTTGCGTTTTAGTTTGATTCAATGTACGGTTCCTGCATAAATTAATTGTATAATAAATTGTGGTACTGTAAAATGTTTCCTGTTGAGTTTAAGAGAGATTTAGTAGTATCACACGGTGCTGGCGCGGTGTGTCGCACCCGCTATGAATAGCGCTGGGAGAAAGTGTTGGCCTTGATCACTACACCTCCTTCAATCTCCTCAGTTCTCCTACTGTTTTCAAACAGCGCATGTCATTAAATTTATCGTGTGTGTTTCAGCCGGATTGTTTTTTTGTGTTATCAAAGTGTTTGAGAGTGTAATTCAGAGTGGAAGTTTAAAATGACATCAAAGCTAAAGAAGTTCCTGGTTCCAATGGATAATAAGATGTTGGATGCTATTAATCAAATTGATAAAGGAGAAACATTGAAGAAAATAGCTGCTAAATAGAGAGTTGTTGCACACCAGCTGACAAACATTATGGCGTATGTGGAGCGTTAGTCAGACACCACTCCAGCTGAAATGTTAATGATAAAGCGTTTGCGTAATCGTACTTCGTTCAAATGCCACACGTGTTTAAAACAAGGCTGTGGATTAATTCTTTGTTATGAAATGCGATTTTATCTGATTAAGATTAATGTCTCGTAAACAATATCTACACACTATGTTTGTTACAAGACAAAGAGTTTTACTGTCATAAACGGCAAGAATGCTTATTTAAGGATTTTGTTTTGCTTAGTACCCATGTAACCCAGATTATCCTGATTTTCGTTTTTCCGGATTGTATTTGGTCCGGATAATCTAGGTTTTACTATGTGTGTATGTGTGAGTGTCTCTATGTGTGTCTGTGAAGATCATAACTCCAAAACAATAGTCAGTTAAATGCCAAATTTTGCTTTCAAGTTCAGCGTCTTCCATGGTTATTAGTTATCACACGAGGATTTAAAAAAAACTGCCCTCCATCCAGAATTACCCTTTACACGGAAAATGTTTCGATATTTTAAATTGATGTTAAAAGCAGTTTTATTTTAATTAAATTGCCATATGTTTAAGATTGTCCATGACAAATGAAATGTACACTTTGAATTTTTATGGGAATAGCCTTTCAAGGCCTCTTCATTCATGAGACTTTCGCATAACTGACAAACCGTAAGACACAGATAAAATCTTACTACACGAAGAATATAGATCTCGTTAAAACACACCTGTCAGATAAAAATGTTTTGTGGAGATAAGCATGTTCACGATATTCCTTATTATTAGTCTGGAATTTTTTTTTTTTTTTTTTTTTTCCCTGGCCATGCAAAGAGAATGAATTTCAAAGTCATCACATAGCGACCGGTTCACAGCGCTTTACCTAAATAATACAAGATCGACTAAATAGCCATTTTTTTACTTTAAAATTGCTTATATTAAAATTGTGTGGCATAAAAATACAAGTTATATGTATAAAAATGCAAAAAGAAATAAGATTGCACCAAATTTCACTAATGCATTCTCTTAAACGTCAGGTGATTTTTAATCGATAGCAATAACGTTGCAAGTGAGCAAACAATTGCTTATTATTGTGAGAATAAAAATCCTCATACTGAGGACATTCGAGAACTGGCCACAATAAACTCTAAGTCTCTAATGGAACGTCTATAATGGGAGAAAACGTAAAACGCATAATGGTCAAACAACTGGGCAAATATTCTCCTGAATGTTTTCCTCAACATCATTTTACTACAAGGCTAATTTTAACTGTTAACTCCCAAATATGCTCGGTGAATTATTTGTGAATTACTTAGAATACTTTCACGTTGATTCGTCCAAGACTTGAACTTAGGGCAGTAGGTATATGAACCTTTCATTTGTTAAAATGTTTTATATGATACTATATCACACTTTCTGTTCTATATAAACGCCATCATTCATTAAACGATAGTTCTTTCTGAATTTAAAATGGTGGCTTTGATTATTTTTGCTTTCTCTACCATATACTTTAGTAGGTAGGGGAACTGTTCTTTCCAGCCAAGTATTTATATGGAGATTTCACAAATACAGGCTTTGAGGTTCCCTGAAGTAATCGAATAAAAATAATTGCATTGTCTGTGTGCATCCGTCTGTGAGCAGCATAACTCAAAAACAAAATGTCGGATAAATATCAAACTTACTACTTCAGTTCGGCATCTTCAAAAGAGGCGATACGAAATATTTTCCAGCCCCAAACTCCTTTCACACGGAAACATTTTAATTGAGGTTCATTCAAACAAAAACTTTTTGATGTATTTTATTAAAATCTCACATTTTGAACATATTTGCATGACTAATAAAATGTATATTTTGAATTTTCTGCAAATAGCCTAAAACAGACACAAGTTTACAAGTATGATCTCGTTAAAGTACACAATTTATACTAAATAAGAACATTATGGCATTAACAGTTTCAGAGATATTCGTTGTTCTTGGTTTCATTTTTCCGTTAGTTGAAGTGCTTTGCCACCACGATTTGTTTTCTCGTGATATATTGCAAAAGATGTAGAATTTTAGCATCAGCTTACAGTAACCCGCCTTTTGAAGATTTTATATATTCAGCATCTATAGCTCCTCTGTGCCTGTAGTAAAATGTGCAATGAAATCATTTCCGCATACGTTTAGCATGAAGTAGAAAGAAAAATAATCTGATGTGTTGTACTCACATGACTTTCTCTACTCCAATACCAACCATTCTTACAAACTCTTATTCCTATATCTTCGTATTAGTTGAGATAAACATTTGCAGAAATTATCTTATTGCTTATTTCCTTGTAGGTGCAAGGGGAACATGGGAATACAGTAGGCTTTAAGTGATAGTCAAATCTTTTAAAGCGTTCAAATTACGCTCTTTGCCCGACTAACATATAAAAAATGAATAACGATGTTCCATTTGACCAAAGTTTAAGGGTTCCAAAACTCATACTAATAACAAGGAATATATCCGAAATGGTTCACTTTACAAAAAAAAAAAAAAAAAATTAAATTGTGTGTTTTAGCAAGATCTGCATTTTCTACGTAGTAAGATTTTGTCTATTTCTTATGGCTTACTAGTTATGCAAAAGTCATCCAGAGTAAACAGGAGTACATGGGCTTTAGCCAGAAAATTTAATATATACATTTCATTTGCCATAAAAATATCTTAAACATATGGTATTTTAATCAAAATCCTTAGAGCCATTTTCAACAAAATCAAAATTTTCCATGTAAGAGATAGTTTAGGGTGGAGAAATTTCTTCAAAACCTTGTGTCGCATCCTTAAAAGATGTTAAACTCAAATATCAACTTTGGTTTTTAATCGACTTTTCGTTTTCGAGTTATGCTATTCACAGATTGACAGACACACATACGGAGCTTTTTCTAAAAATGCTTTTTTTGGATTCAGGGAGCCTCAAAACATATATTTACGGTTAAATCTTGACATCGAATTTTTGGGTGGAATACAATACTTCCTCTACCTGCCATAGGTAGTGAGAAAGTAGGTAATAAGCTTTTCTACGAGCACAAGACAAAATGAGCGCAATGGGCACAAAAAGTGATATGATTGCAATGCATAAGATTTTTTTTTACATTACTGATTTTCGAAAATCTTATAATAATTCAAAGTTTAGACAAACGTGGTAATATTGCTTCGTTAAAAAGGCAAAAAATGACAGTCAAGCATATTTAAAGTCTATGCTCAAACTTTAGGTTAAAAGCTTTGTATGTTCTGATTGCATCGCTTCTTTCAAAAAATTACAATATATATTCAATATATGACGCAGAATACAAATACTTTAAAAATACTTTTAAAAATAGTGACCTTAAACACTAAGCAGCTTGTAAATGAGCTCCTTTTAAATTTGATAATGCCGAAGTTTCTAGTTTCTGAGAGAGAAAAAAAATATAATAGTGCAGGTAGTTTTACTTAAAATATGTTATTCACCCTTTAAAAGATATTAAATGAAAACAAATAAAAATATGCATATTTAAAGCAATTTAAATTCAGGAAAATTTTATTAATCACTAATAAATTTTTGGTTATAATACACTGGTAATTTTTTCAGAAACTGTAATTTCTTCCGGTGGAGGTTTTAAGAATAAAATTAACTTCAATGTTTCCTTAAACAATGAAGCTGGTGTTACAAATGAAATCGTATTTCAACTTTAATTTCCTTTAATGTCAATATCCTTAAAAGAAAGACTTTAACGCGAGTGGAATAAATGATCGCTTTGAAAAGCAACCTTTCTAACACAAAAAACCGAATTTTCTATTTATTTAAAATTCTACTATAAATTCAGGCGCCATTGAAAAGTATAACGCAGGTCACTGCAACACTATTTGGTTTTACTCCTTGTTTTATTTATCTATTTATTTTATGTATACCAATAGTATGCAAGTTTAGTTAGATCTGATAATACATCACATCAGTTTGTGACTGTTGAGTAACATTGTGGTGGTTTTCGAAAAAATTGGTTTTTTGCTGTAAATTCAAACTATTTGAAAGCATCGTTGTTCTCTGTCTAATGTGAAACGCTCAAAATTCTGTAGTTTAAAATTCTAAGCATCTAAAACAAAGAAATCCCTTAGGTTTCCTTGCATTTTCATTTTATTTGCTTGTATTGCCGTAAATTCCGACAAAACTTAGTCTTCGCAGTCTGTTCACGAGCATTAATCTCATAATTTGAAGTCTGTCAAGAATGTTATGGTTTATTCAGTATATTGTCAAAGCAGATTGATTCACCACGCCCTAAACAGTTATCTGACCTTGCATACTGAATCACATTACTCACCTTAAATATCGCAGAGTTGATGAACTCGTGCAGTCTGCATTGTTGATGCTGCTGTTGTCGCCCTCTTGTTGATGATGCTTCTTTTGTCACCGATTTGCTAGTTGCTGGAGAGATTCACTTCGCTTGTATTTTGTTTCAAACTTTTTAACTGCGCATTAATTGATTCTCAAATGTTTTTCACTGACGAATTTCCACAAGCCTGACTGTTGTTCGTGTAATTAACATGACATCCTCCAAGTTTCACATTTATTTTAAGATTTAAACACTTAATAGTTGAAGTGCACCCTTACACAAGAAAACCCATATATATTCACTGCAAAAGTACAAAAGAAATGGTATTAATTGTTACTTTTATGACTGTTTTCTCTTGTTATGAATCACTTTATTTTATAATAGATCCATGGCGTTTCTCGAACACCACCTTAGTTAAAAATTATCACCAATATTTTCATTTCTTTTTAATCTATCATAGTAGATAGCATATTGTTTTCTTCGAAATGCTTCATCACCTTCAAACTTTGAAGTTTAAGACATAAAGACGAAAAGAAAAACAAAGGAGAAAGCGGAAACTTGATAGTAACATTTGTGAACACGTTTAAGCATAATACGAGAAGAATACAGTTCCGTCACATGTAAACTGGTAGCCGCGAGCACAGTGTTTGGCTAGCCCCTTGGAGGGGAGGTAAGGGTTGATGACGTTCGTATCTATCGGGTGTGTCCGTGAGTGTACCATCCCCCCACTAGGTTCTCTCTCCGGCACAGATAGGCAACCCGCACTCGACTGCACGGAACTTGCCGAGTTCCCCGCCAACCCGACCTGTTTCCATAGGAACGATGTGACGAGAGACATCTGTCAACGACCGCATCTACTATTTGGTGACGTGGCTAATGTTGCACGAAAACTGCGCCCAGTCATTCATCTTCCTACACAAGCCTTTCTTCCAGAAAATCTAACTATGCATGTAAATGCAATATCCATTCGCGCCGTTCATACTCGCTCGTGGAGAAACACGGAATTGAAAGGCAGCTTCGAAGCGTAATATTAATGGCTAACTGCAGCTTCCCATACTTTTTCGCATCGTAAAAGCTATGCAATAAAACGTGCCGCATTAAAATCATACGACCGTAGAAATCAGCTCGTAATGGTCGCACTATTTTCTTCACGCATAATCATTCATAGAGACGCTATAAATGGTTCGCATAAATAACCTGTTTTACTAGCTCTTTTGTGTTAAATCACGACAAATGTCTGATTAGAAATTGTTTACGTGTAGATGACAAACACTTTCTTTTGTTCAGAAAAGTAGACAGTCAACTGCTACTACGTTAGTGCTCGCGAGAAACAACAGAAAACAGCTTGCAATAAAATGTACAAAGATCAAAGGGTATAATGCAACAGAACAGAGCATAAGACTTAATTGTTGAAAGGAAAATAGTAAACTTATGTGCCACTGTAAGATTTAAAACTTTCACGGCGCACGTTATTTATTACAGCTTCACGGGTGATTAGCCGTTTGAGGTTTAAAAACATTGAGCTTTCGGCCATTGTAAACTCTATGGCCTTCGTCAGAATGAAAAAATTATGTGGCACTGTTATTATCTACAATTTATTGTACTTTCAGTTATTCTTTATTGTTTGCTATGCTGTGAATAAAGGTTATGAAGTGATGACGCATTTGAACTAATTGGATCTTACCGAAAATTGAAAAACCATGAACTAAAAGAAGCCTAAAAACTACACTTTAATTCACTATGGCCTTCTGTCCTTACGAAGTTATCAAGCACATATTCATTTTGGTGTGAAGTGGATGAAGGCCAGTAATATAATGAGAGCTCCAGATTCTATAATCTCTATGCTCTCACACAATCTAGAATTCTATTTGTATTTTAGTATATAGTGTGTAAATGTATGAATAATTGAGCAATGATCCTAATTAACATTCATAAACATCGAACATTCAAGCACACGGGCATTTGTTATGATTATGTCATGGCTTTAATCGTTTAGTCAGTGTAATTTAATTCATTCTGTCTGTAACTTATTCAGAGGTTTTGGCACGGAATAATACCGTTTTACTTTTTCATTTGAACTCTTAGGTAACAGGTGCGCGATAGCTTATAATACTAATTAGTTATACAAAGGAGCTACAAATAGGTAAGTTTCAGTGCACTGCCTGGTGAATTTAAGCAAAAAACAAATTTAGAGAGGATAGATGAAAGTAATAAAGCGAAAACAATAAATCTGCCCCCATAGCAGCTATGACTGGTTGAAATTCCTAATATTGTCATATCGCAGACCTGGGGAAGAGTACTCAAAATGTGTCAAGATATTCCTCTTTCCCCTCCCTTCGTGAACACCAAAGTGGAAAAAAGGAGCAAACTAAAGAGAAACCTGGTTTCACCCAACGCATGTGTATCTGTATGTGCTAAGGTAAGTAGGGGGGAGAATATTTTGCTCACCCCTTCGGAGTAACGTTCCTCAGTACTGTTTTATCGCATTGCTGAGTGTTTCATGAGCTAAACAGGCAATAATAAAAACTTTGAGATTATTATTACAACTGGTACAACGCGTCACCAAAGGACTACTTTTGATTTCATTACTAAGCAATTTATACATGTTTATGTGGGAATAAAACTCTAGAATGGGAATACTTTAAAGATTATACAATAAAGCTGATCGTTTTTTCTTAAGCATAAAAAGTTATGGCCTTTCCTTTGGAGCCTATATATTACTCTAGTTTTGTCCGAGCGGGATGGCTCGGGCGGTAACGTCTGTGGCCCGCATTCGGGAGGTCCCGGGTTCGATCCCCGTGGCCGTGCACTGTGATATGGGTTTTTCCGTGGTTTCCCCATGTCACTTAGGCGAATGCTGGGGTGCATTATTTTATCTTTCAGGTGGTGCAGTTCCAGGCATGTAGTGTGGGCAGTGTCGGGCAGATGGCGTGGATGATTGCGCATGGTAACTGCTGTTCTCGGCGCTGGGTGGCGTCTGGTGGCCCTTGTCTTCCGTAGAGGGGGGAGTGGGACGCTTCGTGCTATACCGCCCCGGACTCGCGGTGTGATGCTGGCTGCTTGGCGGAGCCTAGCGCCGGAATGAATACATCTCACCACTAACTAGGGACTTCCACGCGTCTCTGGTGGGCCTGTCTAGCTGCGAGTCTGATAACACCCCTTCGGTTCCCTCATTCATCCCTGCCTCCTGGGTATAAGTATCGGCAAATTCAAACAAATAAGAAATAGTTCACTCAAAAGAAAAAATAAGTATTTGACAAATTGTTTTTAGCGAAATCCATATTTTTTATTTAGTAAGTTTTGTCTGTCTCTTACTGTTTACCATTTACGCAAAAATCGTCCAAAATGAAGAGGTCTTCTGAAGACATTCCCAGAAAATTCAAGACATGACTTAGAAACTGCCATGGAATCGCCTGTTTGTACCTTCACTGCATACTGATTACTTGTGATTTTGCAAGTCACAGGAACCAGCTAACGCACCCTCCGACTGAAGGTCGGAGATGGGGAAGCAGCAGCTAATTACGTAAGCGTCTCCAAAGAGACAAGGTTGGACATCGTTGTCTTACAAGCTCGGCATCCTGGGAGATAAGTTCATACTGGGATATAACGAAAAAGAACTGTTGGCGAGGTGAGTAAGCAAGAGAGTGATGCACACAGAAGTTCCTCTCAATGATAGGATAAAAATAGGAACAACATAAAACGAGTACTCACAATGGTATTGTCTAAAGTGTAAGAAATTATGGCCACTCAAACGTACAATTAAAGTGAAATTACTCATAGTAGAAATGGACTTCTGACGAGAGCAGCGAGAATTCCTGGTAAGGACAAAATAAGAAATAGGCAGTGACTCAACGATTTGGAATGAAATTACATTCAAACAACTGCAATGGTATGGTCATGTAAGAAGAATCCTGAGGACAGAATACCAAACACTGTATTGGAAATGTTACCATTAAGAAATCATAAGAGAGGACGGCCTATAATATGTAACTTGGAAGGATATCGAGGAACTTGATAGAAAATGACCGGCGTATGAACAGAGAATGGAGGAGAGCTATCGAAATATGTGTAACTAGTTAAAAACTCGATTTAAATAATAACGATAAAAAATAAATAAGTAGATAGATAATTAATGCAATTGGAAATCACACGGTCAAAATGTTCTCTCTCCATCTCCGTCTCCAATTGTTTTTTCTCTTCGTCTAACAATTTTGCTACAAACCAATCGCAAAATTCATTACCTGGTGTCATTTGAATGGTCGTAACAGCCCCGCAAAATCAACAACGCCTGTCATATAGACTATCCGTTTTGCTTCACATCTTAATGCGTGACCTACTGGCCTAGGTATTGTGAGGTCATTGGCCTTGCCGAAAGCATTGACGTTCGGTTCTGGTACACCATTGGTTATCACGAGACCGACCCACTGCGTCATGCCTTCTGTGCCACACCTACTTAGAGGTACTAACGAACCTGAAACCAATGACTCTTAATAAGTAAAAGTATAAGTTTTCGCAAATGAAGCAAATATTGATGTCCTAAATCACAAGTAAAAATATTTGCACTATGTATTTCCTGTGCATAGGAATGTGTACCTATATCTTCAATTATTAGAATCACACTTAAAAAAGTGCAAGGTCTTACACTGTCTTAGCACTTTGTGGAAGTAGTAGTAGTAGTAAATGAGAAAACACTAGACAACTCCCTTGCCATTGTTTTTAGTAATACCAACCTCGCGAACAAGTTTTATTCGCAGCGAAGCTGCTGCAGTTCACAGGAAGTATATGAACTCCATAAAAACTACAAACATTGAGTGAAATTTTCTGTTTGTTTCCATTTTATACTTCTGCACTCATTTTCTAAATTGTGGATTATCTGAATAGCTATTGGGATGTGCCTGAAGTGGTAACACTAGCTGTTCTCCAGAAGCCAAACAGGAGCTAGCATTTTTATGGAATTACTAAGGAAATACAGAAAATATATTCAAGTGTTTTTGTAAAGAATGAGTGAAGTTTATGTTGGTGCATCATCTAATGGAGATGCTTGAGAATAATTATATGATTCCTCTTTTCTAGGTACCGCAGGATCTCTAATTTGTGATATACACCGTTTAGCCTTATTTTCGCGCACTGCATTTGCTCTGTGTGGATTTCAAACTATTTCGAGACAATGGCTGCAACACTTTTTATTACCGATCGGGATAGCTCATGGGAGCATCTGAGTCTCGCATTTGGGAGGTCTCACGTTCGATTCTTGCTCGATCGACCTGATGTTTTTCTTATTCTTTTCGAGGTGGGTAGGAGAACAATGGGTAAATGATGTACTGTCACAAATGTTCTTGTCTTTCATTTCCTGTCTCATCCTGCAAAATAGGGCGAAGCACGGTGGACGGCAGTGTGCGGCGTAAGCGGTGGTTGTGTTTCGAGGAGAGAACTGTTCTCCTCTGGCATTGAACCGTCTGTACGAACTTTGTAAGAATAGATGAGGGCATCAAAGGGACGGCTGGAGATGTTCAATCTGGAAATGTTAGTGATCCCACTGCGCTGGTCCTGCCACCGCAAATCCTTCTGTCCCACTTCATCCCTTACTTCCACAGACATGGGAGTACCATAAGTTTCCATCTTCGATCCTTTGTTGTTCTTATTGAATGTCAGTGATTTTTAATTATTTCCGGCGTACAGAAGTGGCGACCCCATCGCCTAGTGGGAAAACACTGCAAACAGTATCTCGAGTATTGGCAGGAAAACCTAAACCTTTCGGGGTTGGGAGGAAATACCCAATCCGTACCTCAAGAACTGACGGTCTACCCGAGTACCCTAGGGATAAAACAGGGACCTTAAGCTTTGGTCCCCCACCTTAAATGAAGTCGGATTCAAAACGAAAATGTGAGCCTCGGAAGATCCGAGGTAAACTCCTGGCACCACGTTAGTGGTAGAACAAAAACCCATTGTTCAGCATGCAGATGATGTATCAGAGGGTAATGTAGATATCTTGAAAATGTGCAGTCATTAACGATTAGAACTACTCCTGGGGCCCTGGACTACTTCAATCAACACTAATGGATACAGTCGCAATAATGAATTTTCCTCTCATACAACACAATAATGTAGAAGAGTAGTAGTAATTTTTAAAGAAAAAGACTTGTTTTTTAAAAAATGCATTTCTTCGAGTATGGCTCAATCGAAATTTAAAATGAGATAGGCCATACTGCATCCCTAACAAATAAATGTATCAATATCTGCCACAATTTTAAACTATTAATTACCATTGTAAATATACACACTCTTAATAAAATGCATATTACGCTCATGTACATTAAATTATGGCACTCTGTTATGGAGGATCTCTCTCAATTTAAAGTGGTTTTATTGCAAAGGAAACATTAGGAATGGTTTGAGAGAACGAAAGAGACTCCTGTGAAGCATATTTTTAAAAAATTACAAATTCTGAAATTACCATGTATGTACGGCTGGCCCCGTGGCTCAGTCGGAAGACAGTCTGCCCCTGTGCGAGGGGTCCCGTGTTCTATTCCCGGCTGGGAGTGTCATTTTTCTTTAGCCACGATTATTCTTTATCCTTCTCAAAGTCTGGAAGTATGAATGTGAATGTGTGTTTTTTTGTGTGTGTGTGTGTGTGTGTGTGTGTGTGTGTGTGTGTGTGTGTGTGTGTGTGTGTGTGTGTGTGTGTGTGTGTGTGTGATAGAGATCTAAGTCCAAAGGTACCTAAAAAGTCGCTATATACGAGTTAACACCATTACCTATAGGCAATGTGTTCCAAAGGTGAAGGCTGCCGATAAAATCGTGGAATTAAAGACGGGATATAACCTGAACAATATAAAAAACACATTTATAAATTATATATGTATTCATAAATGCACAGTACACCTCAAAAACTCTGGAAACGAACTCTTCATAGCTAACAATGGCGTTGTGTCTAATGACATGTCCAGTTACTTTGTCACTTTACATTCCTTCTCTAAAACTGAATCAGAAAAACACAGTTCTCTGTTTTATCATTAATGCAATTTACAGTTCGTCGTGACCTTGCAAATCACAGCTGTTCTGTCCTCTCGTAACATGACACACAATCATTGTCTTTCTACTTTCTCTGTCTCACACACAGCTGGCTTCGACGGTACACTCACTAAACACTTTCTCATCACCCAGTTCAAAAAGTGTTTCAACGCTTAAAAGCCAACTCAATACTCAATTCTGAAAGACTGATCTAACTCTGGCTCGCTCACTCGCTTATATAGCCGAGACGAAGTGCCGACGAATCCTCTGAAAAATACACCTTTTCTCGAAAAACTTCTCGTGAACAAGCCGGCAATCGTAAGTTTCTCGAATCGAGAAAACTAGGTCTTTCTTTCGGCCCGCCCCATTGTTACCTTGTTTAATCGCCGCGCAGTGTTATGAGGTACTTAACCTCGGCTCTCTTTGATGTGCGGTGGCGCCCGTCATAACACTATAAATAGATTGCCTTTATGGCCTGGTGTTTAGCGTGATAGCTTCCAAATCCAGAGCACCCAGATTCGTTTACAAAGAAACCCCTACGGAAACAAGCCCAAGAATAACAATGAAAAACCTTTGAGCATAATTAACGATGAGCAATTGTTCCAAAAGAAAAGCTCCTGGCTTGATCTTAGATGTTAAATGTGACATATAAATGGAACTCATAAAAACAACCAAAAATATATTTAGTTACAAAACAAGATAAAGAACGTACAAGCATCTACAAAGAACAAACATAAAAACATATAGATCAGTTTTAACTAAGTGGCAGTCAATGTTTTCATTAAATTAACAGAAAAGTTTAAAGCTCAAACAAAACTCAACATTTTTCTCCACCACTTCCATCTGCAACACCCGTGCAGTATGGAGAATAAACACGCTAAGGAAGAATTCCCATCCTCCAGCCGGGAATCGAAGCCGGGACTTCTGGATTTAGAAGCTACCGTGCTAACCACCACATTAATAGGCGGTAACGTCTGTGGCTCGCATTCGGGAGGTCATGGGTTCGAACCCCGTGGTCAACTTTCCTGACCCATGGGCTTTTTCGGAGGTTCCACCGGGCCGCCGGGTAAATCCTCTGAATTTCCTGTCCTTCCATTTCGTTACATAAATCATTTCATTTCACCCTTCATCCCGTTAGGTTTCTTTCAGAGATGAAAGCATCGACGAGCGTCGCGGCAGCAGCATGGCAGGGGAAACAAATGAGCTCTAGAAATCTCGTCGCCGGATTGGAACGCGAGCCACTAGTTTCCGGGCTCCCCATGGGGTAAGCCCAAGGGGTGAGGAGAGCTAAGCCAGTCTCCGCCGGGGTGCTTCTACCTGAGAAAATGTAGGGACCCTGCCACCTACTCTGCCGTGGCAAACGTTCCGGCCACCCTTCGGATCCCTTCACCTCATCCATTCTCCCGGGGGTGCCCCGTCAGTGGCATAGGCAAAAAAGATCGCCTTTCGGTCGAGGTGCTAAGTCTCCCCGCAAGTTGTCGTTGAGTCAATCAACAGTAATGGTACAATGTTTGGATCACCAATTATACGCATTGGATGTGATTTAAGCCTCAAGGTCCTACCTACTTTTAAAATATTTGTTTTTAGTTTCAAGAATTTTCTTTTTGGCGAATCGCCTAATTATGTAACCACAGCGTGATAATAAAGCTATTCTACTCTATTCATTTTTATTCCAGTCTATCCGGCCTAATTAGGCAGTATTTTCTTAGTTATAGATCTTAGGTCAAACTGTATGTAGAAATGATATAGATGTTTTATACACATATTATAGCAAAAAAATAGGACGTCTGACAGTTATGGAATTTGCATTTTCCAAGTATTTCTATTCTAATAATTTTAAACAACGAAATCAGTATGTCTTCTTATAGCTTTTAAAACAATTCCCTACAAATGTGTCAGCTTATTATGTGCGTATTTTAAAACTTTTATCAGTTTCCATTATATATGTGTGCACTGTGTTGAAGTGAACTAAAGTACAGAAATTGCTAGAAATACAAGAAACCTGAACCATATTCTCTTCTTTCTTTCTGCCCCTGCGCTTTTCTTGGAAGTCTGCTAATACTGTTCATCTTTTATTTACGGAGCACAAAAGGAACGTTGGAGATCATGAGATACATGTTACTTGCTTCCAGGCAAATGGCAGCACCCATAGCGGGAAAATTCGATTCTCCGGTGGTGGAGTGGGTAGGAACATCGCCGATGCTCTGGGCAAGCTTGATGCTCATCCCTTCCTCATCTCAGCAGTAGGCACAGATCTGGCAGGCCAGTTCCTCCTACAGGAAACGTTATCCCATCTGGTAAGTGGCACATACACAACTCTTAATATTACATGGAGAACCTATCCTGTATGTTCTTAGTCTCTTTTTGTATCAGCTTCTCCTTCCTTTCTTTCCAAGAATTTGGTTCATATCTTACTACATTCTTTGTAACATCTTTGCCAAGGCTTTCTTTACAATATACGAATCAGCATCCCCCAGCTAACTTGAATGTGTGTAACCATTTAAATGATAGATGTAACTCAGATAGATGTAACGCAACGAAAATTTGCCAACGAGAGCTGCTATTCGGTACTACTCGGTAAAGTCGGGTTACCTCACTCGATTAAGTACATATGCTCCTTCCACACCCCACATTATACCTGCCGCTCCCACTGTCTACTCTCACTCATTCACTGCGATATCCACACCTCGAGGCGTTGTTAGATACTGACGCCCGCAATAGAGATACTGTCCCCCTGTAACAGGCGCTTATAAAATAATCTTCTGGCCATGCTGCAGATTGGTAACTTTCGTTGCGCCAGCTCTAACAAAACATTTACATTTACATATATATATATATATATATATATATATATATATATATATATATATATATATATATATATCCAGGGTAAAAGCTGGTTCATAATCACCACAACGGTAACGATAACCAGAGCGACAAAGTTGAAATATGTGTATTCAAACGGGTGTTCACAATCGACGGGATGCTTTTCCGGGAACCGGAAAGAAAGCTTGGTCAAGTTTTAACTTTCTCGTTCTCGTTACCGGGCACGGCATGTTAGATTCATATTATGCATATTAAACTTTTAGCTGTAGAAATTATTCAAGGTGGCCCTACCATGAAACAACCGCAAGTTTTCTCTAGTCGCAAACTAGAAAAAATATCATTCGTCAGATAAAAACAAATGAATTCCCAATGCGCAATATCAACCTCCATTTTCTATCCATAAGGCTGATCGATAATATGCCTTACCGTTCTCGTTACCAGGCTGATGTGAACCAAAATATTGATTGCTGCCTTGCTTGCCATTTTCATTTCCGTTCTGGTTACCGTTACCGGGTGAACTTACCGTTGTCATATAAATCTATGTTACATTCACATGCCTTCTTTTACCCAGTATCGTTTATTTTATATAACTTCTAAACCCTATTCTGCCCTTGAAATTGCATACTATTTCCAGTTGAAACAGCTGAATAACCACAGCGGTTTAAAAAAGTGAATGCCGGATATCTCCATAACAGCAGCTACCACAAAAAAGGGTTGAGCTACCTTTGGTGCTTAGAATTTTTTATTCCTGGTAATGTAAATATCTTAAATATATGGTTTCTTAATCAAAATCGAAGCCATTTTAAGAAAGTAAAAAAGTACCTAAAAATATACCATACAATGGGTAGTTTGGGTGAGGAAATTTTTTTTGAAAATGCTCGTGTCGTATCTTAGGAAGGTACTGAATAGGTATAAATTCCATGTTTGGCATTTATCGACATTTCATTTTGAGGTATGCGATTCAAACTCGCGCGCGCGGACGTCCTTTCTAAAAATGCTTCTTTCTTGGATTCACGGGGCTCAAACGTGACTTTCTGATGAAACCTAGATTTTGTATTTTTGGGATGAAATACCATACTTTCTCCACGAGTTAGGTACGTGTTAGAGAAAGTAAAAAATATGTTTTAAAGTATTTAAAAAACGTTTTTAAGTGTAAAGTAAAACCTAAAAAACCACTGTAGCGGTGTTCCAGAAACTCATAAAGCCTAGGTTTGTGTATTGTTAAATGGAATGCCCCATATATATTTGCCTTTTGCTTTTTAAGTACTTTTAATAAACGGTGAGCCCAGATTTCTGTATGTACACATAAAGAAATATTTGATAAGAATAGAACAGCTAAAAATGTACACAAGTTGACTTGCTTTTGTTTCGTAAGCTGGCTGAGTAGCAACATTTCGTTCTCCATACTTCCGTAATGTGAATCAGAACGAGTATTACAAATTATTCCATTCAAAAATATCTTGTGTTGCACTCACATTACTTTCTCTACTCTTGTACAAGCTATTCTTACAAACACTTACTCTTCTATCTACTACATGTTAATAGAGATAGACATTTGTATAAACGGTTTTATTAACAGTAGGGAGGGGGGGGCGGTTGTAAGAGCTTCCACCGGAGAGTTTCAATATGTAAACTTAGGAACCCTGCCCTCTGCTGTGGTCTCCTAGGTCCAGCCATCCTCTGTCTCCTCTCACCTCACTCCTCCCTCCGGGGACCCTGTTAAAGAAATGGTACAAAAGATCTTCCATACGTCGAGGTGCTAAGACACCCCCCCCCCCACTTTTTTTTAAATAATTAACGTCCTCCAACATTGTGTCATATCGGACGAATGAATGAATGAAATGGGTGAAATGATGCTCAAATAAGCCCGAGGTCCATGGAGCTTTAAGTTACCCGACATTCGTCTTCTCAGGGTAGGGAAAACCTCGGAAACAAACCTTACCCGGATAACTTGCCCTGAGCGAGATACGAACTCGCGACCTAGACCCCCCTTTGAACTTATATTTCATCGCATATTTGCAGGGGCGCAGAGCTTTTTAAAACTTTGCATACAAGTACTCTGAGGTTCTTTGTATGTTTGAATACAATACACCAAAAATGCAATAATTATCAAAAAAGTAGCTCGATTCAGTCCTTACCCCGTTATAAACATATAACATTCCGAAATGTAATATCCAGACTTTGCTAACCCTATTTTAGTATTTTAGCAATTTAAAAGCCAACACTTTGCCTGTTTTCGATTGTTTGAACCATCCATAATATAAGCGCTTTAGAAAGAGTTTGCCTTCTGCTTCAGTAAAAGCTAACCATAGGCATTTAGAGTTCCCCTTTAAAACACACGGATGGATTTTTGCATTTTAAATATAACAATTAATAATGATGATGATCATGATGAACTACCTGCCATATTAATAATAAGCTTTTTCCGGGGAAGGCCGCGTCTTGGTTGTGTTATTGTTGCCAACGTTTCACCCTACTATATAGAGCTTCTTCAGGGCTAATGCTTTCTTTGGCAGCACCGCAGGAACTTGCTGATTCTTCAGCTTCTCGGAACAACAACACAACCAAGACGCGGCCTTCCCCGGAAAAAAACGTATTATTATTATGGACACTGACCGCCGAAGCTTACGTATGTAAGTTACCTGCCATATGCTACACCAGGGGAAGACAACTCCCGGCCGTGTGACGTATTTAAAGGAAGAGCAAGCCTGTATGTTCGTGTGACGTCAGGCGAGAGCGGTGTATTGCTATACTGCCTAGATCAGCGGCGCTACTTGCACGAAACTGAATGAATATGAAAAATGTTATTTGCTTAGGGAGAACCCTCTTCAGCCTAGTCTGAGGGTTTTTATTTGTTGTGTGAGTGATCTTAACGGCATTAGTGCGAATTTTGTTTTTATTTTGTGTTTTTGTTGACGTTGTGTAGTGGTTTTGTGTTTGTGTTGCTCCCCGTGTTTCACACCAGTTTCACACCGTCTTTCAAGATGTAGAAACATTGTCAACTACGTTTCAGATCTTTGTGACCCCGTATTCACTGGATGTTAACAATGTTTCTAGCAGGTAGCAAATTGAATTGATAAATTTATAGTGCGACGATTTGCTGAAGGACAAATATAAACACAAGGAAGACTTGGCTGATCCTCAAACCAGATTTCTGAGGTTGTATGCCCTTCTTGCACGGTTATTATGTATGTTTGGTTCTACGTATGTGTGCGAACAATTCTTTTCTGTTATGAAACTTTCTAAGTCAAAATCCCGAAACATATTGTCAGATCCAATCTAACATGCAGTCTTCGGTTGCAAATGTGCCATACATTACGCCCTAACATTGACAAACTAGTTAAAGAAAAGCAAAACGGCAAATGTCGGAATATGTCCATCTGGTGTATCCAAATCTATAACTTTGAGTGGCTGGTATGATAATTTTACTTTTAAATATTGGCAACTGTGATATGAAATCAAAGATGCAATTATAACAATCACTACTAGTACCGACACTTATATATGGAATGGAAAGTATACCATTACAAGATAAGCAAATAAGTAAAATTAAATCCAGTGAAATATTTAAGAAAAACAGTAAATAAAACTAGGAGAGATAGGGTAAGGAATGAGATGATTAGAGAGAAAATAGGTCAAAGATCATTGGAGGGGATAATTGAACAAAAGCAATTGAAGTGGCGGGGACATGTACCCCAAATGGTAGAGGATAGAAAAGTTAAACAGATATTAGAACTAAAGATACAAGGAGGGAGAGGGAAAGAAAGACCCTGAATAATATGGGAAGATAGAATGGAAAAGATTGGGAGACGTAGAAATAAGACAATAGGGGAAATGAGGAGAATGATGAGGAACAGAAAGGAATGGAGAAGGTGGATTGACAGGGCCACTACACTGTAAAGGCAGAAGGGAAAGAGGAGAAGATGAAGAAGATAAACATAGAGAGGGAGTAGCATTAATTCTCAGTAAGGAGATGAAACAAACATTAATAAATTGGACTCCAGTATTGGAAAGAATCCTTTTAGCAAGATTAAAACAAAAGTTAGAAATTTGACTGTCATCCAATGTCATGTACCTACAGAGGTTTCAGATGAAGATAAAAATGTTTTCCACCACACTGGAAGGGGTTATAGATAGTAAAGAAGCAAGACAGAATCTTACTAATGGGAGATTTTAATGCAAAGATTGGTTCTGAAAATCAAGGAGTAGAATATGTAATGGGCAATCATGGTGAAGGAAACCTAAATGGAAGTGGAGAGCAGCTGATTGCGTTGTGTAATAACTCAAATTTGGTTATTGGAGGAACACTGTTCCCATATATATTATGTCATCAAATATCGTGGGTATTATCTGATAAGAAGACAAGAAATCAAATTAACCACTTGGCTATAAGTAAGATGTGGAGAAGTTCCTTACTTAACGTAAGAAACACGAGCAGCAGATGTGGGTAATGATCATCACTTGATGATAGTCGATTTAAGGTTGAAAGTAACAGCAAATAGAAGTAAAAACTCTCATTAAAATAAAAGGAATAAAAGAATCATATTACAAACATACAGAATCGGGAAATAACAGCCCAATTTGTGAAAGATATTAAAAATAGATTCTCTTTTCTTGGAGATTTAAGTGAATTAGAGATAAATCAACATTGGGGAACAATTAAAAACAATTAAATGAAGGAACTGAAAATATAATTGGTTTTAAAAACACAGAAAAGAAAAAATTTTTGTCAGACAATACATGGGAGAAAATACTGGAAAGAGGAAGCCTAAAATTAAAACTAAATAGTTGTAAAAGTGATAATCAATTAAGTGAGTTAACAAAAGAATATTCAGAAAAGAATAAAGAAGTAAAGAAAAGTTGCAGTAAAAATAAAAGAAATGGGTTGAAAACCTAATAATTGAGGAAGAAAGGATAGCAAATGAGGGCAATAGTAAAAAACTGTATCAAGTGACAAGAAAAATTTCAGGAAGATATAAAAAAAGAGACCTACTAAAGACAAAATAGGAAACCTCATAGTTATGGAACAAAACCAATCAGAAAGATGGAAAGAATACTTCTGTGGGCTATTGAATAGATTAGAAAACAATGGTGATGATTTTTCTTTTTTGTTAACGTCCTCCAACATAATGTCATATCGGACAATGAATGAAATGGGTGAAATGATGCTCAAATGAGCCCGAGGTCCACATTCGTTTTCTCACAATAAGGGAAA
Source organism: Tenodera sinensis (assembly GCA_030765045.1). Taxonomy (NCBI): domain Eukaryota; kingdom Metazoa; phylum Arthropoda; class Insecta; order Mantodea; family Mantidae; genus Tenodera; species Tenodera sinensis. Next base: position 81,089,513 of record CM060970.1, on the reverse strand, counting down.
ACAGTAAAAACCTTATCTGGATAACTCACCCTAAGCAAGATTCGAACTCACGACCTCCTGGACGTGAGGCAGATGCACTATCACCACACTACAGAGGCAGGAATGGTGATGGCAATAGTAATATTGATGGCAATGGCAATGGCAATGGCAATGGCAATGGCAATCACTAGTGTCATCGGCAAACAGTACAGTACTTGCTATATCCTTTATATAACGTGATAGGTCGTTTATATCAATAAAAAATAATAGAAGCTCTAATACTGAACTTTGGGATACTTCATGTGTTACTATTTTTCAGTCTGATGTTTTTTTTTTCATAATCAATATCACTGTTTATTTCAACGCTCTGTTTTCTTTCAACTTAAATTTTCATTTTTAAGTCCATGGAATTCCAGTTTTGCTAAAAGAATGTCATGATTTACACAATCAAATGCCTTTGCTGGATCGCACAAAATACCACCTGCATACATTTTATTATTACATTTAGGACAGTTAACACTTCATGTGAAGTTTAAAAGTTGCATTAATTGTCGAAATACCCTTTCTGAACCCAAACTGATCCTTCACTAGTATCTTGTTATATTCTAGGTATTTATATAGTCTGTTGAACATTACTGTTTCAAGGACTTTTGAAAAAACTGGTAAGAGAGAAATTGGTCCAAAGTTTGAAGCATTGTTGTGTTCACCTTTTTTTAAAAGGAGTTTAACAATTGAGTATTTCATTCTGTCAGGAAAAATTCCAGTCTTTAGTGGCTCATTGCACAAACAACTCAAGGGAGTGCTAACTTGGATGCTTTTAATATTTTTATTGTTATTTCGTCATAACCAGAGGAATTCTTAGTTTTAAAGGAGTTAATGATTTTATTTATTGCCACAAGTATTGTCAGATTTGCTTTAAATTCAGGTAATACTACTGTGAAACTTTATCTTAGAAATTCTAGTGCTGCTGCTTTATTTCCACAGTTAATATTTAGATTATTAGTTACATCCAAAAAGAATTTGTTAAAGATTTCCGCAACTTCCTGGGGTTTGTTAATTTCTTGACTGTCAACATTTAGTGTTATTGAGTCGTTTTATAATGAGTATTTACCTGCTTCCCTTTTTATTATATTACAAGTAGTTTTTATTTTGTTTACAGACCATGTGAAGTTCTTCCATTGGCCACAAATAAACAAATGCAATACTATCTGCCCTGAGTAATACCTAAGTAAATAATTATGCATTTGTTTACCTTTTATCCTATATAAAGGCTGTAACAAAAATATACCAATATTTAAGAGGGTGCATTCTTAAAGGAAGTGCTCAAAATGGACCCCAGTAGTTTGAAAATATGTATCAACCTATCACTGCACTGAATCTCAGATGTGCCGATGTTCTCAGAGAATACTATATTATCTTGCAACCTTCCATAATACAGGCACAAGTATTTCCTTCATCTTGCACAAAGATTACACACATAAATATGTGCTTTTAAATACCCCTACAAAAGTTTTACACTATTTGTAATTACAAGTATGTGCTAATCAGAAATTATCCTGATCAGTTAATGCTTACATCATTTTTGTCTAATAGAGCCCAGAGGGAATTTTGGTGGTTAATAAAGCTCGTACTGCCAGCTACAATGCAATTATTGAGAAGACAGGAGAATGTCACTTTGGGATTGGAGATATGGATATCCATGCTTGTATAACTCCTCATCTGGTAAGTTAAACAAAATTTAAAAAAACAGGAAGTTTGAATAATTTATTGTTGTGCTCCTCTTTTTCAACAAAGTATAACTGTTACCATATGTCTTAATGTCTTAAATTGGTAGTAAATCTTCACATGTAATCAAATGTTTGAACTTTTTGTATTCTTATTGAAACTCTCATTTTGTTGCATTTCTTGGTAACAGTTTTTCTTAAGCATTACATTTCATTTTCAGAAATAAGTAAAGTAATTAAATGTAAATCAGGTTGCAATGTAATGTTAAATTGAAATAAAACAATTCTGTGATTAAAAGATGTAATTTCTTACAGCAGTCTTAATGAATCATCAGTTCTTTCATCATTATTGTCAATTATCATCACTTTGTTATTATCATGTTTTTTCTTGTTTAATTACTTTAACGTTGGATTATATCATAATAGTACTGTAGGTTGATTCACCTGGGCCAGTGTTTAATAAACAGATGGCCCTAATAGTATAGTCATTTTCATGGATAAATTGCCTAGTTGCTTTCATTTGCATTGTTGCTAGAATTGATCTGAATTGTGAAACTGCTAGCAGTACTTTGAGTATATACAAAAACCGTATAATGCCAGACAATGGTCTTAGTTAAATAATCATCTTTCTCTACCATTTACTTGCAAGACATGGCAAGACTGTCTGAAAAATTAAGCTGTAAGCTGTCGCTTTTATTTTAATTTTGATTATCTATTGGTGGTATTGGGTTATTCAATATATTAACCTAACGACTGAAAGAAAGAAAAGCACAAAAACTCCCCATCAGGAATTAAAACCTGAACATGAATCACAGACCCATGAGCGTTGGCAGACTTTTTTCCAACGGAGGGGCACATGTGTTTGCAATCAGGTAATATTAACTTGTTATTTTATTGTCAAAATTTATATTGTGGCAGATTAATATTTGTGCTAAATAAAAATTGTTTTTTTTACATCCAAATTGAAGTAATAATTTCATAGTCAGTAATTGATTGCACATTAAGTTCACTATCTTCCAAGGGGGGGCTGTGGCCCCCGTTGCCTCCCCATTTGTGAAGCCCATGCAGACCCTATCACATGTAAAATCATGTATGGTTAAAATTATTCAATTAATTAAATCATACTGATCTAATGACTAATTGTATGTCAAATGTTTAGTAATATTCATCGTATGATGCCAGCTGAGTAGGTATATCAGGTATGCATATAGTTCTTTTAAAAAAATTAGTAAAAATGAATACTAAAGATCTTTAATGAAACTTTCCTAACCTGGTAATCAGTCTTTTCTTCCTCCATGTAAGCACAGAAAACTTGTCTGCATTTAGTGATCTACAAACATCCAACAAAAGAAAATGAATGGATGCCACTCCTGTATTCAGTAAGCCAGTGTAAAACTGCATTTATTTTTCTGTAGAAAAATGGGTCTGTGTGTTGTTTATCCCTGTAACGCAGTGGTGTCATTGATGGGGTAATTACTTTTGCCCCTTCCTCATTACCTTTTGTTGGTGACATAATAGATATGAAGACAAGGAGGATTCTGGTTGGAATTTGTAACAGAACATGCTGACATCTGACACTGATGTTCTTATTTTGTGAAACTCAAGGGATCCAGACGTATCGGATTAGCCAATATGTTAACTTTACCCTGCACAGCCATGCCTCTAAGTCAAAGCAACTGGAGGGGGAAAATGACCTGTGGTGTCATTTTTTGGCCCCTCTGCTGTAAAATCAAAAGTACTACAATATAATTATACAAAATTAACACAAATTAATGTCCTGGCTCTGCAGGTTAATGTTCTAAAGAAAATTTAAGGCAGCATTTTATGGAAAGTATGTTCAAGGTGTAATAGATTTCATGTTATAAATATAAAAAGTTAACCAATCATAAGATATAACTTAACATCACAGTTTTGTGCTAGGCCTTACCACCCTGCTACCAATAAAACTGTGTGCGCCCAGCTAGCTCGCTGAAAGTTAACTTGCCTGCTGTGCAACAAACTTGGGTCACTTATTCACTAAAGACAATTTTAACTCATAAATGCACATGTATATTTTAATTATTACGTTCATGTTTACTTTAAGTTACTAATACACGTGTTTGATGTTTAATGAGCATGTTGTATTTCTAAGCCCAGTAAATAATCAATTTTAGGTGGAACAGTTCTCAAGCACAATATTGAAAAGTCCTCTAGTCATCATTGATGGCAACATTCCTGTTGAAACCCTGGACTGTGTTTTAAGACTGTGCTACAATTCCAAAATTCCAGGTAGGGATCTGCAGTTATATACAACTCATATTTTTCAGCATTTCAACTTCTGTAATTTCCTGCTATCAAGCAATACATTTGTCTTGCAGATGGTTTAGATAACTACATTATGAATAGTCATTTGACAAGTTTGTTTTTAGCTACAACTTTTGGTTAAATGGAGCTTATGTGAGTTTCTGACAAGAGTAACTATTCATGCATTTTGAAAGCCATTGGTGATTGACTTTAAAGCTATCTGCAGTTTCTTTCATCTTCAGTATGTTTTCCTGTTATACACAGAGAAATCAAATTTAGGAAGCAGCATTTTTTGGGAAGAGGGGGCCTAAAAGCGAATAGTTCATCATAATAAGTGTGCCATGCTTATTTGAGCAAGCTGGTTTGCTGATGGCACGCTCTCTCACAGTCTACCGCAAACCTACACACACAGACTGGTACCTACACAAGCTCTCCAACCACCATCCCAGCCAAAAAAGGGTTGTCATAAAAACGTTGGTAGATCGTGCTAACCGCATCTGCCAGCCACACCTACTGAACCTGGAACTTTCTCATATTAACAGTGCATTGCAGGCCAACGGTTACACCAGTCAGGAAGTCAAACGTGCCATACGCCCTAGAAAGAAGCCCCTGCCAACCCCGGAACAAATCGACCGGAAAAAGAAGAATAAAGTATATCTGCCGTTCATCAAAAGTGTCACCGATCGCATTGGGAAGGTTCTCAAAAAACATGACATCCAGGCCATCTACAAACCCACACAGCAAATACGGAACATGCTACGTTCAACAAAAGATCCAAAAGATCCACTCTCGTCTGCGAGTGTTTACCGAATTCCCTGCTCGTGTGGCTCTGTTTATATAGGGACCACTCAACGTACAGTAAACACACGCATTACGGAACACAAGAGGTGCTGCCGTTTGGGACAAACCGAAAAGTCTGCAGTCGCAGAACACGTATTACTAGCGCCAGGGGAACACATTATACAGTATTCAGACACAGCGGTCCTATCTTCCACAGTACATTATTACACCCGTTTAAGTCGAGAAGCTATAGAGATCCACAAACATAACAACAACTACAATAGAAAGGAAGAAACCAAACGCCTAAATAAAGCCTGGCATCCAGTATTACAAAAAGCATGCAGGAAACCTGACTGTCAACAAATCCAGGACCATACGCCGCCAACAGCCTCAACATCAAGCATAGACTATAGAAGCAGCAACCCCGCCCCGACAGCAGCCGTATCAATAAGCCTAGACTGGAGCAACCAGGAACTAGCTAAGCCCACCCGTGCCAAACGTATAAAGCCCATGAAGCCAAAAGGCTCCATGTCAACAATTACGTCATTGCCAATATCGGCAAAGGTGAGCCGAAACATCGAAAACACGCAAGAATCAAGATGTTTTAGACGTCACTCGGCTCACCGACTGATGTGCGTCCACGCAAACAAGGGCCCCAGGCCGCACACATGCTACCTCAGAGGCCTGCACCCCAGGGAACCAGTCAGGAGCTGCAACCTGCCCGCCCAGAAAAACCGTGGAAATGTGTAAATAGCGTGTGTAAATAGTGTTTTTAATGCGCGTATGTGTGTGTGTGAGGGCATATCTCACGATATGCCAGAGTGAAAGCGGGAGTGCATGCGTGTACATAAAGTGTACATATGTATATAAACAAAAAAACAATAACAAAAACAATAGAAAGCAAAAACACAAGACATTACAAAAGGGAACTGTTCTCGGTGGCCCAAAGACGGCCACTGTATGGGTTTCCTAGAAAACCCATTGTATATAGAATGCAAACCAAAAAATTGTAAATAAACAATGAAAATGTAAGTCTGTAAGCTGGGTCCGTTGTACCAGCACCAGACACAATTAGTGAATAAACAAATCTGAATCTGAATCTCCGTGTCAGTCATCGCCGAGACTAAGAGAGTGTTAAGGCAACGCCACTGAGGATGTTCGACGCAGCTTCGGACGAAACGTCTGGAAGGAGTTTCCTGACTAGACCACGGCCCACAAGCCCAGATAATCAGTTTCTACATTATGACATTTCTACATTATGTGTATTATGGATAACTTGTGAGTTGAGATTAGTTAGGTACTCGTATAAGCTGTTGTCTCATGGGCACTTTTTGGAAAGAGGGATAATCTAAGTGGTAGTGATTCTTAGAGTACAAATGCAGAAAGTGAGAAAAATTTAAAGTTCCTTGGAAAAATGAAAGAGTTCATTTGTCAGAAAATTTAAAAAATGCATTTTTATGTATCCCAGAGACATAGCTGTAGGGGTTTAGGACATCCCCTTCCTTGGAACCTCCATTCAGTATTAAGCATTTTTTTTAATTTGCATCAAGTTAACAACTTGATTCCTAACCTTTCCTTTGGAAAATTTTGGCTATACCATTGATATTACTTTCTTGAATGAACTAGACTTTTTTGCTACAACTGTAACCGTAAGGCTTTGAATAGCAAATATTGCATCTACACCTTATCTTATAAATACCTCCCCTGTCTTGGACTTAGTCTAAAAGAATCTGCCAATAAACCTAAATCACTGGTATTCTCATTCAGAATGCAAAACCCAAGATAAGATGCAAATGAGGCCTTTGTTATTGGATGTATCTATATGTGAGAAAGCAGTAAAGAAATTCAAAGGGTATAACAAGATTGAGGTAGCTATTTATTTATACACCACAGAATGCTTATTTTAATGCAAAACTGCTTAAATATAAACTCAGTTTTAAAATTAAGATTTTCAGGCATTTCTAGCAATGATCCTCAAAAATCTTTGTAGTATTTGTATATCTTACAATATTTTTGGAGTATATTTATAAAGGAATGAACTTCTTCTATCCCTGTAACCACTATCTTGAATCTTCTGTTACTGTCTTCCAGTTTCATCATTCTATCTCTGATGTCTTGAATCTCCTTTCTAATTATCTCTAGTTTCTTGTACAAGTATATTTCCTCATCTTTATTTTGAGCAGAACATTACTTCCACTTACTGGTGTTTTGCTCCTCACTGTAACTTTTCTATCTGACCTTACCTTGGTCATCTCTTGTTCTCTTCCGACCCTGATGCTATTAGGGTTCCCGAGGGCTAGGGAGTCTTTATTTTTCCAACCTCTCCATTTCTCTATAAAATCTTAACCCCTAACCCCTTAACCCCATGACCTGTCATGGCATGTAATACGTCCTCTGATTGGTGATCAGAGGATATGGTTGGTGAATTTATTTTGATAATTCTCCCGGTCAGGTCGGTGAGACCCGTAAACCAACGACAGGTGTGGTCCTCCAGACATTCTGGGGGTTGTGAGAGAGCGATGTGACCGCCAAAACATAAAAATATGGTGCTCTCTAAAAAGCGGTTACCATTACTGCTATTGCTCTCTTCAATATCATCAGTGAAAAATATTGGAGAGCAAAAGGATTAATGACTTCATTGTCAGAAATCCAGCATTAGCTAACAACAACATTATGACACCGGCCGTGAAAGCTTACGCAGTTTGATCAAGCTGGTTTGAGATAAATCAGTTTCATCCAATAAAACACTCTAAACCTTATGCTGTGTTTTTATGAATGATATGATCTTTATCACTGTTTAGGTAGGAAGACCAAAAGAGATATCGAAAAGGCCATTATAGTTGTATGATTAACAAACAGAAGATTTGCAGTAGTAAACCATTTCTGGGGTTGAATAAAGTAATGAATTCATGCCAACAAAGTTACTGTTGGTGTGTTTAAACACACAAGCCGTGTGTGGGCTATGTTTAAGAGGTAGAACTGGAGCTTAAAAATTCAGTGCCACAGCTGGGATTTGAACCACAGACCTTCCACTTACTAGGCAGGTGCTCTAATCATTAAGCTACTGTGACAACCTGCCAGAATGACATTGAATTCTCGAACCAGGTCATATTTTTCCCAGTAAACCACAAAGGCAGTCTCACATCAGAGACAATTACCCCAATGTTGACTTACTATTGTAAGTACTTTATGACCCGGGATTAATTAACCTTCAGATGGTAATCATTATTTATTTATGCCAACAAACTTACTGTTGGTGTTTTTAAACACACAGTTAATCCTGGGTCATAAAGTACTTACAATAATAAGTCACCATTGGGGTAATTGTCTCTGATGCGAGACTGCCTTTGTGGTTTACTGGGAAAAATACAAACTGGTTTGAGAATTCAATGTCATTCTGGCAGGTTATCACAGTAGCTTAATGGTTAGAGCACCTGCCTAGTAACCGGAGATTCTGTGGTTCAAATCCCAGCTGTGGCATTGAATTTTTAAGTTCCAGTTCTACCTCTCAAAGTAATGAATCTTCAAAAAGAAATAATATCCCAAAAGAGGCAGTAACTGTGCAACCCAAGCACTTACAAATATCTTTATTCTGTGTACATCCTGTAATTAAGGGGACTGGGCAGTGGTTCGGAGTGAAGAGTACTGACATAACCTGACCTTTAGAGCAATGTTTCTTCACTTTCATTGTTCAGATTGGATTAAAAATTGGCTTGCTTATACTATAAATCATGCTAAATTTAGTGATATAAATGAAAACTAATTATTGTTTAACCCAATTTCAGAAAAGGTCATAAATGGAAACCTATTTTTCAAGTTTGCTAAATGTACCTAACAAGAAAAGTGCACATTACATTTGTAATCTGTAATTATATTCCTTCATTTTTACTTTCTCTACTGGTAAGTAGGGGAAGTATTGTATTCCACCCAAAAATTTGATGTCGAGATTTCACCGGAAATACATGTTTTGAGGCCCCCTGAATCCAAAAAAAGCATTTTTAGAAAAAGGTCCGTGTGTGTCTGTCAGTCTGTGGACAGCATAACTCAAAAAAGAAATGTCTGTTAAAAACCAAAGTTGGTATTTAAGTTTAATGTCTTTCAAGGATGTGACACGAAGATTTTGAAGAAAATAGCCCCAACCTAAACTACCCTTTACATGGAAAATTTTTCGAAAATTTTGATTTTCTTGAAAATGGCTCTAACGATTTTGATTAAAATGTCACATGTTTGAGATATTTGTATGACAAATGAAATGTATATCTTGAATTTTCTGGCTATAGCCCCTGTAGTCGTATTTACTCTAGACGACTTTTGCATAACTGGTAAACCGTTAGAGATAGACCAAATCATACTATATAAAAAAATGTAGATCTTGCTAAAATACACAATTTATGTCTCAATAAATTTTCTTGTAGGGTGAACCATTTCGGAGATATTCCTTGTTATGTGTGTGAGTTTCGGAAAACAGAACTTTCGTGAAATGGGTCATCGTTGTTCATTTTTTTATATATTACGTGTGCAAAGAGAACGGAATCTCAAAGCTTTAAAAGATTTGACTATCGCACAAAGTCTATTGTATTCCAATATTCCCCTTGCACCTACAAGGAAATAAGCAATAAGATAATTTGTACAAATGTTTATTTTAACTAACACGAAGAAGATATAGGAATGAGTTTGTAAGAATGGTTAGTACAAAAGTAGAGAAAGTCATGTGAGTGCAACACATCAGATTTTTTCTCTAGTTATCAAGTAATATCTAATGAAGGTTCTCAACCTAAATTTAGAGCAATACAAGGACGAGTCAATAAAGACCGAGAGAAATTTTTCTTTACAGTGTGCAACAAAGGCACATCGTGAAAACAATGTATGATACCAATGGATCACCTCTCATTGGTGGACAAAGCACACGCTTGCTTGCGCATGTGTTGTACACAGGGTACAAACGAAATAGCTCAGTTCACCAGCTGCCTACAGAGAAAATGGAGGTGTTACATGAAGAACAATATGCTGCATTTGAAGTTTTGCTTTCGTTTGCAGAAATCCGGCATGGAAGCTTACAGAATATTGCAGGAGGCATATGGTGATGTTCTGCCACAGTCCACAGCACTTCGATGGTTCAAGGAATTTAAGGAGGGCCGTATTTTAATAACAAAGCATGGAGGGCCAGTTTCTGAAAGACTTACACCTCTTTTTATACGCTTTCCTTTCAACAATAAGTAAGAAATCAAAATTTAGTTTTTATTTATAGATGCTCTTTAATGTTGTGGTTCTCAGCATCCCATTTCATACTGGGCACGAAAGACTGCTTAATTTTGCTCAGAGGCATCTATATGAGGCTTGACATTCTTTTACATGCTGTAAATCTACAACCAAAAGCTTTACTTTCCTTCCAAAGGAAGTTTTGCTAAGGATTTTTATACCCCAAAAAATTTGACCTCTGCCATGTTTTAACCCACAATCTCAGAACCAAAGGTTAGCATGTTTACCCCTATACCGAGGACAACTCAGCAATAACTGCCTCAGTTTTATAAAACAGAAAAATCTTTAAACATAATATCTTAGACTATAAGCTTCACTTATCTGCTGCAATCATCTTTGCCTTTGATTTCAAAAACTTGCAGCAAATACTAAGATAACTGAAGTTTATAGCATCTAAGATATTATTATATTTATAGATTTACATTGCTTCAGTTTTTTCTTCATATTAAACAGAAGTGTTTACCAAAACCACGAAAGACTAAACTTTTGGGAAGTTTGTGTTTAAGAGGACATTCATTATTTTTTGCTTACAATTTTTTTAGTGTTTAAGTTAAGTAGAACTAAATCAACTTATAATCTGAATCAACGCTTTACAAAATTCCTTCAGAGCCATTCAAAATCTAAATTAGGTTAGAAATGCCATCTTACAGAACAACATTAGTGATGCTTCTTACAATACTGTTGGTATAAATAAATAATAATTACCATCTGAAGGTTATTTAATCCTGGGATATAAAGTACATACAATAGTAAGTCACCATTGGGGTAATTTGTCTTTGATGTGAGACTGCCTTTGTGGTTTACCAGGAGAAATATGAACTGGTTTGAGAATTTAATGCCATTCTGGCAGTTTGTCACAATAGCTCAGTGGTTAGAGCAGCCGCCCGGTAAGCGGAAGGTCTGTGGTTCAAATCCCGGTTGTGGCATTGAATTTTTATGTTCCAGTTCTACCTCTCAAACTTTGCCCACACACGGCTTGTGTGTTTAAAAACACCAACAGTAAGTTTGTTGGCATAAATAAATAATAATTACTAGATTCTTGAAGTTTATACAAATACTATAAAATGAATTATGCCTCTTTTTACATAAGTGACAGTACTTGTAAAAAACATTTCTCCTTCCAGAACATAAGACATTCTTTTTCATTTGCTGAAAATTGAACTGGACAGTATAGTACAATACTATCACCCCCCCCCCCCCCCCAAAAGCAGATATGTTACAAATTTTGTAAAAATTACATGAGATGTTAGGGGTGTGAGTGCAGACTTGCAACTTCTTCACATTATACTGAAACAGTAAGTTCCTCTACCGTTTTCCTCTATGGTGCATGTTTGCACAAATAAAAAATAAAATTGGTTTGATTACCAATACGTAACCAGTCCTTTATCATTTACTTCTGCAATTAGCAGGGAGCGGTAGAGCTTCAAAAGGTGAACAATTCAAGTCTTAAATTGAAAAATATGTTGATATTTCTGAACACATTCTGCTCCAACTTACTTGTAATAATGTTAATCAACCAACAGCTGAATGACGGAGAGGGCCCTCTCTGAAACTAGTCCTGTGATTAACATTATTACAAGTGAGTTAGAGCAGAATGTGTTTAGAAATATTTACATATTTTTCAATTTATTAATGTGCTCCACTGTTTTAAACACTTTATTTTCATCAGTTTTATATAATTTCAAGTCTTTTTCATTTATTACCAAAATGAATAATTTAGCAATAAAAAGATATTACATAATTGCACTCCAGCATGTCTATTGGAATAAGTTTGTGAACATACACTTGGCAAAAAGCATACAACACTGGCATATGTATAGACTAGAAGGTTAGGAATGTTGATAGTACAACCTTCCTGGTTGGAAAGCTTGAAAGAAAACAACCCCTCCCCTCGTTGCTTGCAGTAGCTGATAACAAAGACACAAAAACTGGTTTCAACACCTGTCTGAGTGTTGATCAAGTTTGAACTTTACCCATCGTACGTGTAAAAGTATGCATAGCAGTAAAGATGCATTAGGATACAAAACATTCACCTGTTCAGTCCTACTCTATTGCCAGACTGTGAAGATAATATGTTCAGTAATGTTCAATTACCTCCTTTATTTTTCATCAGGAGTCGGCAAATTGGTCATTGTGATTGCACAAATGATGACATGAGGAAATGCAACCCGGCATGCACATAATGCATGGTTTGAAGGAGGCATTTTAAAGTTGCAGTGGCAGTGTAAAAGAACATCTCTAACACCCATTAGTTTCACACACATATAACAATAATTTTCAAGTACTGACATACAACAGAGCACATAGCTTTTCATTTGCCAACACCATGTGCTTTTAGATTTTACAATCTTCAGTTTAAAAAACAATTGCTCGCACATATATGTTTAGCCAAATATAGTACTAATGTATGCAGCAAATGAATACAGAGACGGAAATCTTGCCATATCAAGTTCTCTAAATAAATGTAAATCAGTTTTATTTTCTAACTGTGGTCTTACATGATGACCTTTAAGGTTTTAGATTTTTTTAAATTAATGTACTTTCTAATCCACTTCTTCACTAGACTACAAAGCATCAGTGAATATTTAAATGTTATGATTACATTTACAGACAAATGTTTGTTTTATATTGTTCTTTTAAAACGACTTAACATTTATCATCTGTGACTTGCTTGTGATCTTTATGACAACGTTCATAATGTCCTTTGATGTTTGACTTGTAAACACAAATCAAAACTTTCAGATGCAACAGATATTTCACATTCTTGCCCATAGCGCAGCAAAAATATTGTTCTACCCGTTCCTCTTGAAATGGGAAGGTTACCTTACGTTTTCATTGTTTTGAAATAACCATGTCATATTGATGAGGTGTGCACCACTGCTTGTTTACATTTTAATGCGTGTTGATTAAAGGAGGGAGGGTTGATGGAGGGCTATGTATTAGGGAGAGAGGTGATTCATTGTTCTGTAGGATAATGCAACCAAAGCTGCAGGTTCCACTAATAAACAATAACATTTCTATTTGTTTTATTACATAAATATGCTGGTCACAAATATACAATTACACAACGAAGTTCAACATAGTTATGAAAATACAGCAATAAAAAATAGAACAGTTTGAAATTTCCTATCACCTGGAATGAAGAGAAACATTCTGGAATGTATATAAAATCCTCTAAAAAAATTGCAAATTGCACATGGTAGTACATATAACAAACATTCTAATTAAGCTCGTAAGCATGAGTGAAGAGTGTGCACTTTCTAGAGTATGAGTTTTCAACTACAGAGATAAGTTCAAAGTGTCAGCACCAATCCCTCCTGGACGGAAAGTAGTCTAAACAAATACTACCAACTTTTAATCAGATCTTTTTCTCCCAAGCTAATACAGAAAATAAATAAAGTAATATACAAAAAATATAAATGCTTAGAATTACTAAACCTGAATTGCATTTATCATAAATACTAAAAGCATCTGGCTCATTCAAACGCCATCAAAATTACGAGATGTGAGAACACTGTGCAAGTATTTTATTTAAACTTACAGCAGTTAAACCCAGAATCTACAGAGCTACAATCTACTGCTATGCTTCAATTAACATATTAACAAAATAAGTCATTATACAGGCTGTGTCAATTCTAATAGCAAACTGAAATGATTAAAAAGGAAAATAATAATAATAAAGGTAAAAAAGAACAACTGCATAAACATAGTTGCACAAATGAGTCATCTGCGCGATAGTTACGAACATTGTTATATGACAGCTGATGGCGACCCAGTTTAAGAGTGTACTCATTTGTCCTCGAACACCCCTTGTTTACAAAACTGAACTAGCCAAGAGGTAGAGTTGTAATCAAATCATTCCCACCATATATGATCCACCTTGCTTGAGATCCATCAACTGTTTTAGTGTAATCAAATGGAAAATCACAGCATCAAAAAGTGTGCAAAAGACTCCATCCAAAAATCATAAATTTGCACTTGTTGTAGACTCATGTTTACTGCAAATTTTTGCTTTTATTTTCATGTACCTTTAACCATTTCAGTATGCACTTTCAATTATATTATAGCTTGATCATTTAATGTTTCCAGTGTTCAACTAAATGAACTGTATATAGCACATCATAAAATATAACTAGTAGTTTACTTAATTCTAGGTGAAGAAAAGAAATGCTTGTGAAAATAATGCTAAGTATAGCCAATTGCAGCTACCTAAATTACCATTAAAGTGCAGCAGTGAAGTGCTATTGATCAGTTTGTTTCAAGTTAATTAAATGATTGCACATAAGGTTGCAAGTTAAATTTTGTTCAACTGTAACAAAAATTTCTCTGCCGTATTATGCCCTTGAAAAATTGAAACCTTCTGTAAAAGAAATTAATTTAAAATCTAAATATTATACAAAATGCTCATTTACATGAAAAAATATGTTTTAAATAACTAAATTCTGTATAATGTGATATATCACCAACAATGATTACCTCTTCTCCTAAAAATAGATTTTCTGTGAAATTCTAGAACAAGAAATGCTTGGATAGGTATTTACTAAACAGTAATAGGGAAGAAAAAAATACATCCATTACCACAATACTTCCTTTATTTAAAGTGTTGCTATAATTTACTGTCGGTTTAAGCTCATTTCATTTATAATCTACAATCTGTGCCATTTGTATTCTTTAAAAAAATATATTAAGACGCAGATTGGTATCACCAGCTAAAGAAAATTAGGGGAATGTATGGCCAAGTGCGTATATGTTATGTGTAACACATTGCTTGCAATGGCATTAATAATTTCAGCTGTTAGTCCATTTTAATGTTAATTGCTATGAAACTGCTCTCTTGATCACATTTTCATTTCAAATGCCTACCCACTAAAGTTTAAAAACAAATGAACACCCGGTATACCAGTTAACTCTCACAAGGAAACACATTTTCAGGTGTTGAAAGATATGCGCAAAAAGGTTGTAAACAGTACGCAAGTAGATAGAAGGTAGACCTGCATTCGTCTGTGAAACTAATGCTCTGCAAATTTTACTCAGCGCCACTCCATGAATAGGAATATTCTGAAATATCCCAACCTCAAACCTTACAAATACATTCCCAAAAATGCTCATAAAAAGTAAGGGATTTTGTATGCTTGAATTTTTCAATTCAACCGTAACTTACAGGCATGGAATCTCTGAAAACAGGCATTTAAATACAGCACATTTGGAAAGTCACTGTGAATTTACAACGTATGTTGGAAATGTCATCCACGAGTGGATATACAAGCCTGAGCAAGTCCAAATGACCTAGTTGTTAACAGGCACTTAAACTCCATTCACTCACTATACAACCCTGAACCTACTTAATTGTATTGGAAAAGCTTCTGTGTGATGTCCTCATGTGTGCAGTTACTTCAGTTTTTAAGTCACAAAGTGCAGATTTTGTTACTCCGCAAAGGTCTGGAGGAGCAAGGTCCAGTGAGCAAGGGGTCCAGGAGTATTTAAAGATAACATGTTCTCCAAAAAACACTTCCAGGGGTCACATAGTGCTTTCAGCTGTGTGTGCATAGTCTTATAGAAACCGTAAGTAGTTGATTTCATCTTCCTCTGATTGGCCAATGAAATTTTGGCTTATTAACATGTTCATTGTTCATGTTTTCTTCAAAGAATTAAGGGCCAATACTGCGGTTAATTTAGGTGGTCTTACAGTTTGTTCAGCATCTAACACTGATCCCATCTCTCAAAATATCTAAAAAATTGACGAACTGCTTCTGCACTAAATCTGTGTCTGCATCGCCTTATCAAAAGACATGTTTACCAAGGAAAATACGTTCAGTTGAAAGCACCATAATTTTAAACTAAATTGAACATCTAAACACAACACATTGCTTTGTTTAGCTTTTATCATTTGATACTTAGCTACATAGTTAAACGTTATGCAACAATGGAATGAAGTAAAAAATAATCAGCTATCTATAAAAAATCAATTATGCCAACTTGTGTTAAAAAAATTCTAAGTCAAAAAGAAAGAAACCTAACTTTGGTTCCAACATCCATAATCTTAAGTGCACAGCGACTTTCAGAATGCACTGTAGTTTAAATTACCCTTTCTCTCAGTGTCTTAAAAGAAGGAAAGAGGCAGAAAACAGTGATCTACTGATCCAAAGAATACTGGCACAAGTTGTAGGACAATACATGGGACCTATTGAAAAACAATTACAACTTTCAAAATTCCATGCCAATACAAAAATTAGCTGGCAGCACTGATATGCTCTAACTCTGATAAGCTTCCCATATATAGAGAACAGCACTAGGAGATACTTCTTTTTTATTTGCCCATAAACATTATACAATGTTTCGAGCATAATCAAAATACAATTCTAAGATAAAACAATTTACATCATAAGTAATATTTACATTTTATGAGAGGCAGAACTGGAACTTAAAAATTCAGTGCCACAGCTGGGATTTGAACCACAGACCCTCCGATATTATTACATATTTCTTTAATTCTTGTTTAAGATTTACTCCTTGCTTGGCTTTTATAGTTTGTGGCAACTTGTATAATTTCACTCCACTTATAAGTTACGTTTACTTGTCCTAGGTGACAAGTCCATGAGGTGTATCAGAAAGAATGTGAAATTGCAGAGTTGTTTACATGAGTTTATCGCACATACATGACTGTTCAGATGCAATCATATTTTCAGGACAGCAATGTGTCATACATTGGCAGGCACAAGATATCATCTACTTGTGTTGCATTACTGACTCTATGGCAATTTATGAGTATCTCGCTGTTCTAGTAAATAAGAATGCAGTGCTCTGGCAACCAAGGTCAATGCGCCTGGTCTCTTTGCCAAGTAGTATGTTGTCAAGATCAGAGCTAATCAGTGCTACCAACTGCTTTTTGCTACAACATGTTTGAATCAAAACTTTGGAAGTTCAAGTATTTTTTTAACAGATCTCAAAAGTATGTTTATTAATAGTTACTGTTGAGCAACCAATTATTGTACTTTATGTATTGGTAGATACAGTGGTCGGCTTTCTAATAGGATATGCACAATTTGTAACTGTTTAATTTTGTAACATTCAGCAACCAACCTTTACATCTTGTACAACTAAGAAAACATTTTAGAGATATATATGTTACACCAACCTGTAACAATTAATGCACACATGTCAGGTGCAATGCTTAATTCTGTGATGATTAAAGTTGATTTACATCCATGCAATGAAGTTACTGTAAACATTTTTATGCTTCATATCATTATCATAGTGATAAAATATTTTACATAAATATTTATAGTTTGTCTCAAAGACAGTAACCTCTAATATAAAATACATCTCAAAACACGAACATTTGTTTGTCATAATGTGCAACATTAGGAAACATTAACTTTTTAAGAAACATTACAATGAATAAACATCACTCTCAAAGCTGTCATTAGAATGACAGTATAGTTGTATTTAAAATTTACATTTTTCTTTGAACATGTTTCATTGGCTGTCCACATCTCGGCTGCGCTTAATGGCTAGATTTAACACAATTTCTTCTTGATAACACATTTGAGGTCTCTGCCAATTTTTTGGAAAGAATAGCAGAAGTTCAAATTTTTTCCAATGCATCAAGATTCTGTGCCTCTTAAAGGAGGCAGGCCCAAATGACCTAGTTGTTGATGGGCCCTCACTCACTCTTAAAGGAGTCAAAATTAAATTTCTTTGACTATTTTCTTTGGTTACATAACATACTCTTTTATCATATTATAAGTGATGGGTGCTGATAAGTATGTACCATGCATTCATTTATAGTCCAATCACAAAGCATGTATATGCACACTTCACTTTCACTCTGGTGAACTCAGTATTTTTCCATGGTGCACCAGTAGTGAATGACCCATTCAAGGCTATGTTTATTAGCTGCATTATACTGTTTCAGTTGCTGCCTTTAGTTCAAGCTATCTAGACTAGAGTTTGTTGGCAAGTATGTAAAAGGCATAAAATTTAAAAGTTTATTATATATTATTGACTGTGATGGTGTTGTGTAAAATGATGTGTTCAATGGGGTCAGCAGAACGAACGGCCAAAGTAAAAGTTTTTATTTCAGTTATTTTCTTTATACCAATTCTTTTATTTGAAATTATAACTTGTATTGCTGCTTTCAAGTCAACTAGGATACCTTATTTAACATTTTAGTAGGATTAATGACTTCATTGTCAGAAATCCAGCATTAGCTAACAACAACATTTTAGGCCTGCTAATAAACTATTCCAGTGCAAAACAACATTGCTTAATTTCTGCTTCTAAATCTGGTCTTTCATGTGGACAAACTGGGAAGAATAAACTCCAGCTCCAACATGGATAAGGGAGAAGCTAAAAATGTCTCAACATTTGCACTTGAGGCAGCTTTCTAGCTCATTAAGAGACCACTAGATGTCACATATGCCATCAAGAAGAAACTCTCCTAAATCACTGCTGTCAAGATGGAGTTGAAAATATGAGATATGGACCATGAAGCATATCACACAAAAAATGGTAAATGAAGCAAGAGAACAAACGCTCACTTCTAGTAAATTTTATTCAATTGCTTCATGTATTAGATCCATTTACAAACAATTATTTAGATATAGGAGTCTTAGCTTTAAGGTTCAAGAAGCACATGTAGAAGTTGCTGAATACATATTAAAATTTTCACAACTTTTGATAGCATGAAAAAAAAATCCACATGTTTCTTAAAAAAAACTAATGCCACCATAAATAAAATTTCAACTCCGAATACTTCAAATTTTATGCAAAAAATGCTTTCTTAAACATACTCTGTATTTTAAACCCCCATTTTAATGTTAAACTTAAAAGTTTCTAAATATGCAAAGAACTAGTCATATAGTATAATGCAAGCTAAACTCAGAGGTTATAAATGTTAACTCATTGGTCGTTGCATTGGCTGCTGTTAAAAGCTAACAAGAGTTCAATAATCTAAAATATATATGTACTGGTGTAATATTTGTAACTGATAGGTTTCAAATTCCAAACTAACAACTTACTTCATAAAACTTATATAGACTAATTCATCAGAATGAAGGCTCACACAAAGCCATTTCGTCCAGCATTGGGTTGCATTTGCATCACCAAATTGCGGCTTTCTTTGCGCAACTCCCACATTTTGCGAGTATCCTAAATAAACAAACATAATGAATAATTAACTGTGATTCTGATACCATACAACAATGTTTAACATTTTCTACAGTACCTGTTATGATAAACGCTAAATGTTGATTAGTATAACAGAAATATATTATTTTGTAAGGATTAGCCTATAGATTCTAAAATGCTTTCAAATTTAATAGATGTAATATCTTTTTCTTCTTCACTTCATGGCATAGGCAATCAAGTGTCTGTTCTGCCTTCAAATCCAGCCATCATTTCCTGGATCTGCCCAACGATCTCCTGCCTTTAGAATGATATTGCATTGTGTAACTAAATTAAGCACAAATTAAAAACTAAAAGCTTCACTTATCTATGAGTTGGATGCAACTTGAAACTAGACAGATTTGAAGAGCTTGCAATATTACTAACATAAGTGAAACTTTTAGTTTCTATTTGTTCTTCATTTAGATTCTGTTACTTCACTGTTAATAGCTTCAATTTTTCTTTAATTAAATTGCATTATGTGTTTAAGAAGTCTGATCGCTGGCATTCTTTCAACATGTTCCTTGCACTTTTGTTTGAAATCTTTTAACCTTTCATTTATATTAAAAATTCCTATCTCTTCTCTTATACTGTCATTTGTTATTAAGTCTCTCTTCGTACATCCCTTCACACTTCTTAAGAATTTCATTTCTGAAGTCTGTATTTTACTCTGTTGCTTTCTAGTTGGCATCCAAGTCTCACTTCCATATACCAGTATAGGTAGAGCCATAACTTTGCAAAACTTTAGTTTTGTTTCTAGAATTGGGATATATTCTTCACCACTCTGTCCTCTATGTGATCTGCAAGAGGAAATGGATCAAGACCATGTTCAAATATGCCCGCTAGAAAGCACCCCATCCATCAGTGAAAAATATTGGAGAGCAAGAGGATTAATGACTTCACTGTCAGAAATCCAGCATTAGCTAACAACAATTTTGTTTCTTTACGTATTTTGTTCCTAAATGTCCTATTAATTATTCCACAAACTCTTTGAAATTTGCATACTTTACTGTTCACGTCATACACTTTATCATTACCAACATAAGTTCCCAAATAGTTAAAATGGCTCACCTGTTCTATACAACATTATTTACAACTATTTTTTTCTATTCGGTTCTTTCCCTACGAATGTTATCACCTTTGTTTTTATAAAAGAAATTTTCATATAATGTTTTTCACAAAGTTCATTAAATTTAAGAACAGACTTTTGCAGGGCAAACTATTTTGTATAGCAACCAAATCATTGGCAAACAATAAAATATTTAAAAATTTGTTGTTTCAAATTTTAAAACCTACATTCACTAGTTGCTTCCATTTCCTCACTAGATCAATATAAACACTAAAAAGTGTAGGCGATAAAGTGCACCCTTGTCTGACACCCTGATTAGTACAAATTTTCACGGAAATTTTACCATAGGTCCTCACATTTATTTTCGTTTGAAAGTAGAAGCATTGTATCATTCTTATAAATTGATGTGGGTATCGTCTTTCTTCCAATATTTGCCACATTTTGCATTGGTTACTCTATCAAAGGCCTTTTCAAAATCAATAAACGCCATATGCGTTTCTTTATTAAATGCCCTGTGTTTTTCAATTAGTTGTTTATGGATAAATATGTTATCTGCACAGGATCTGCCTCTTCTAAATCTATTTTGTTCTTCCGAGATAAGACATTCAGCTATATTTTACAATGTTTTGTTTATTATTAGGGCTAGGAAGTTCATGCATTTGCATGCTTTTTCATAGGGGTTAAAAATGTATGCTTTTACATTATGTGCACGAATTATGGAATTTTGAGTTATTTGGACATGATTTTATGGTGCATATAATTGCATATTTTCTTGATTTTGATAAATGCATAATATTTCAATATTATAGCCCCTATATTGCATAGTTTAATGATTTTTATGGTTTTTCATTATTTTTTCCAACTAGATAATATTTTTCACATTGGTAGTACTGCACATGATGATGCAACTTGTGAGGTGGCAAGAACTAATGCTGAGTCATGTTGTCATGCAGTGAATTCCCTGTTCCCACCCTTTCATTATATGTATGCACGTAGAGAATAATCAGTGGGTTATCTGAGAGGTTTATATTAACAAGATAAAGTGCAGGTCAACGTTTTGAGCAGCACGATTATAGCAACGCTTGCCTGCCCACCAGTAGTTATGTCATGGTCTTCAAACGTAAGTGTTATGAACTGGTTCCCATCAAATAAAATTAGGCGTATAAAATGTTAAAAAGCTCTACAAATGCGGAAATAAAACCAACTTAGAGTGCTAGATTAATTAATTTACAGAAAGAGTTTTCGGGTGATTTAATATCTACAGATACTAGGGTAGTTTTGTGGAGTGTGTGAGAAAAATGTAGGGAGTGAGAAAAGATTTCAAATAGTTCAGCACATAAACACAGCAAAACATAAGGAGAATTTAATCAGAAAACTCGCAAACAAAGAACCTGTTCAAAAACAGCTAGTAGTGTTTAGGTAGCAGGGTCACTGAATTTTCCTATGACTTGTGTCAAGCATTTTTAGCTGCTGATATTCCCTTGTTCAAAATTAATAATCCGACATTTAAAGACTTTCCTGCCAAGTACACTCGACAACATGTGCCTGAAGAAAGTACACTGTATAAGACTTATGTAGGACATTGTTACAATAACGTATTGTCAAATATACAAAATGAATTAGCGGAACAGTTTGTGTGGTTGTCTGTTGATAAAACCCCTGATACTGAGCATCGTTCTATTGCTAATATAATCATGGGTGCTTAAAATAATGAACAAAAGAATGCATTTTATCTTCTAAATGTGTGCAAATTGTCGGCCACTGACAATGTAACTGAGACCCAGCTTGTGGTGGACTCTTTGAAATTACTATGGCCATGTGGAATCAAATACGACCGGTTACTTTTATTTGTTACTGATGCAGGTCCTTATATGGTAAAATCAGGACAAATTCTGAAAGGTATTTTTCGTAACTTAATTCATATAACTTGTTTGGCACACACTCATTACATTTCTGAGACAATATGTGATTCTTTCCCATTGGTAGATAGATTTGTGTCCAGTACAAAGGGAATTTTTGTTAAATCTCCTGAAAGAGTTAAGTTGTTTACATCAACAGCACCTAATATCCGGCTTCCTCCTGCAACAGTGTTAACTCGATGGGGAACATGGGTCGATGCAGTTTTATACTATGCTGAGCACAAAGAAATAGTCAAAGAGGTTGTTAATTCATTGGACTCAAAAGATGCTTCAATAGAAACTGCAAAATATTCTGTCAGGCACTGGGTTAAAAGAGGATCTTAGTTTCATATCTTTTTCACCAACAACCATAACGGCATTGGAAGCTGTAGGATCTCCTTTGCATGAATCACTTACTGTCTTTGAAAACACGATGTGATTTAAGTTCGGTTCCTGGTAGCATAGGACAAAAAATTTCAAAAAATTCTGATTATAAACGAATGTGCGATATTCGAGACATCCCCGAAAGAAAACCATCTATCACACCAAGAGACTTGGCTCTCTCTGTGAAGCAGTTAACATCATTTAAATATGCCCCGATAACATCTTGTGACGTGGAGAGAAGTTTTTCACGTCACAAAAATGTTTTGCGAGACAATACAGGATGTTTTACAGTTGAAAATTTGTGCAAAGTGTTGGATGTGAACTGCAATTTAGCAGTTAATACTACCAGCGGGACCACTTCTGCTTCAACCTCTAAGGAATAAGGTAACTTTATTTTTTATACTAACTTCTTGTCTACTGCAAAGGGGCATTATTGTTTTAATTAGTGCATATTTCTTGGCATATTTTCAAGTTTTTAAGAGCATATTTGCATGCATATTTCAGTGTTTTTAGGGCATGAACTTCCGAGCCCTATTTATTATTTTTGCAAATATTTTATAGGCGGTATCCAGTAAATATATTCCTCTGTGATTGCTATAATCATTCCGTTTCCCTCTCTTGAAGATAGAGATGGTTTGGGCCATAAGCCAATTTTCTGGGAAACATTGCTTCTTCCAGCACTTCTTCTTTATCTAATTACCCTCTCCTCATGTAGAAAATACACCCCCTAGGAATTACAAGTCAGTGCCTAGGGTCAGATGCCTGTCAAGGAGCACAGGAACCTATGGATTGGATAGAGTGAAGACCTGGAAGCAGGTGGTCAGTCAAGCACCAGGTATAATAGTGAGGAAGAGAATATGAAATGCAGGCGAAATCAATGGATGGGAAGGTGGTGATGGAGCAGTTTGTGGAATGAGTCGCAGGGTAAACTGGAGAACCTGGAGAAAACCTGCCCAGACACCGGTTCATCCAAACATGAATACCACATACAGGTCCCTGGGATCAAACCCTGGCCACCTAGGTGGTAGGCGAATGATCTAACTGCTCGGCAACAGCACTGCGTCTTCCAGCACATATTATACTCGTAGAAATGTAGCTCTTAGAGCTTTAGCTATATCCCTACATATTTAAATAACTCTGCATTCAATCTATCCTGACCTGTTGCTTTCCTATTTTTAGTTTTTTTTAGTGCTTCTTCTAATTCTTCAATTAAAATTAAATCTCCTTCATATGCAACATTGCTTTCTGTGTTTTTATGGTTTATTTCTGCATTTTCATCATACCCTAAGGCTTTATAATATTCTAACAATTTAGACTTGGGTATTATACTTAAATGTGCTGTATCTTTCACATTTTGGTTTAAATGCTTCAGCGGTTTATATCCAATCAGCTGTCTTCAATGTAAGTCGTGTTCCACATCTCCTATGAATTTATTCCAAGATGCATCATTTAACTTCCTCACCAACTTATAGCTTTATTTCGTTTTGCCTTATATGCATAATCTATTATGCTTCTAGAAGCTCTAGCACTCCATGTATATTTGCTGATATCGTTTTTCCTAAAAAATGAATTTGTAATTTTTAAATCATTACTATTAGCAAACAATATAAGTGAGTCTCCATTATTATTACTTTCTCCACTATAATAGAGGAAGTATTGTATTACACCCAAAAATTTGATGTCGAGATTTCACCATAAATATATGTTTTGAGGCCCCCTGAGTCCAAAAAAAAAAAAAGCATTTTTAGAAAAAAGGTGTGTGTGCATGCATGGGTGGGTGCATGTGTGTCTGTGTGTTTGTGTATCTGTCAGTCTGTGGACAGCATAACTCAAAAACAAAAAGTCAATTGAAAACCAAAGTTGGTATTTAAGTTTAATGTCTTTCAAGGATGTGACACAAAGATTTTGAAGAAAATTCCTCCACCCTAAACTACCCTTTACATGGAAAATTTTTATTTTCTTGAAACTGGCTCTAACGATTTTGATTAAAATGACATATGTTTGAGATATTTTTATGACAAATGAATTGTACATCTTGAATTTTCTGGCTATAGCCCATGAAGTCCTATATGCTCTGAATGACTTTTGGATAACTGGTAAACCGTAAGAGATCGACCAAATCTTACTATACATAAGAAATTTGTCCATCTTGCTAAAACTCACAATTTATGTCTAAATAAATTTTTTATACAGTGAACTTTTTCGGAGATATTCCCTGTTATTTGTGTGAGTTTTGGAGAACTTACACTTCCTTCAAATGGAACATTGCTATTCAGTTTTTTATATTATGCAAAGAGATTGGAATCTCTAAGCTTTAAAAGATTTGACTATCGCTCAAAGCCTACTGTATTCCCATATTCCCCTTGCACCTACAGGAAATAGACAATAAGATAAATTCTGCAAATGTTTATCTTAACTAACACAACAAAGATAGAGGAATTAGAGATTGTAAGAATGGTTATTACAAGAGTAGAGAAAGTCATGTTAGTGTAACACATCAGATTTTTTTATGTTGTTCTCCATATATTCCTAAGACTTCTGAGATCATATTATTTCCGACTCGAGCATTCAAATCCTCAATAATAATTATGTAATCAATTTTATTCCACTTTAATTCCTTCTGTAGGTTTTAAATCTTATGATTATATTTATTATTCTGTTGTTTATATGTATAGTTTTGAATTTTTGCTTTTGATCTATTAATATTGCTACTCTGCTGCTCGCTTGTTTGTGCTGTTCTACCCCACTATATATCATAATCTTTAGTTCCTCTTAATTTCTTTTAGTCTCAGATAGTCTCTGTAGTATCTCTTCATGATTTTCTTGCCCAACTTTAAATGGGATGGGGAAAGTGTGCATTTGTGCTAAGAATAATGCTTGCATTATTTATTTTCTATGAAGTTACTTTCTACTGTAAGTATCACGAAAAAGTAATTTATATTTTATGTTATGGATGTATCTACAGTTATTTTTATTACAATCTTGGACGACTCTCCTGAAGAGAAAGGGTAGAAGGGGAGGGGGGATGGAGGAGAGAGATACCACCCTTTTTATTTTCTCTGCCATTCACATATGGTAAAAGAAGTATGCATTCAACCCAAAAAATTGGTATCAAGAATTCATAGGGAACTCATGCTTTGAGATACCCTGGATTTATAAAAAGTAAAGCCAGTTGTCAATGCTATCAATAAGTACTATCACCATGTAAACACTAGAGGCACTATAGACAGTTAACCACAATCTTTTAGAAGTTTCCCTTCTCTCTGCCTCTAAAATGTTCTGGAATTCTGTGGAAGACTACAACTGCTGTATAAGTAATATTATATAATAGTGAACAATATTATACAGTCTGTTACCTAAGTAACAAATTGTATATTTTTGGACATATCACTGGTCAACAGGAAAATTGCGACATGGGTGGTGTATGCAATTTTTAAGTAATTGAGTGCCCCTTAAGACGAAAATGTTACTGAAAGTTGCCAGTTGCTTTTTATTTTTATAGTATGCCACATTACTGATAATAGGAATTTGTAACTAAACAAGAATGTAGACGGATATAGCGGATGAATAAACATACTTGAAAGGATGAGCTGATCTTATTTTAGGTTTATTTTTGTGAGGAAGAGTTGGGCTCCACATATCTGTTGTAAGACTTGCTACATGCATCTTCTGGATGGTTGAATCACAGGAGACCTTAAGTGTCTTTTGCCATTCCAGTTATTTGGCTGGAGCCAACAAATCATACTGCGACTCTCTATTTTGCATGGTTCTACCACTCCGAGGTATGACAAATTATAAAAGGAGGATTATTGTGTACATTGTATAGTATACATTCTGCTACTTTTCCTGTACCCCACAGTGATGAGCTATCTGTTCTAACATTCCCTGAAGCATATTCTATAGACTCAGAAGACGAGCCTTGTGATCTACAACCATCCACATCTATAGAACCAGAACAAGCTAGTTTGTGTAAGCATGTCTCAGCTGGAAACCAAGATCAAACATAGAACCTGGAAGTATTCACTTTTAATACCATTGCTGTTGATAGCATTTCTGGTGTTTATGTTGGATGAGAGCACTTATCTCTTCAACCGGCCAGTCAGTCAGTACCTTCTATAATCGGTTTACTATAAACATTAAGTAGAAGTAAGCAGAAGCATGTGGCGGAAATGAACCTCATTGGCTGGTGTGTTTTAATACTCCCGTATTCTTCCACAATATAGTTCCAATATTTATTTAGCTTCTTGCTTTACTTGTGTTCAATAAATCACTTAAATTGTTGTTATAATATAGAATATAATGTTGTAATGTAATATACTGCAATAATACACCATGTACCTTATTGCCAATTGCAGAACATACAGTTCACAAGTTTTTAATCCCAGTCGTTCACCATAGGGTTTGCCTGTTGCCTCAGTGCCATCTTGGCGTGCAAAGTGGAAGCAAAATCGGTAGAAATGTTTTTTTTTAACATCTGTGAGGAAAGTCTCTAAGGAACGGTAAAAAAGTTATATTGAATACATTCAGTAGGTTTTTGGTGAAATAACCTACCATGACTATAAAGATCTTGTAAAGCGTAATAATGGACAATGTCTCTTACCATCCAGTAAGAGCGGAGTGCATTCCAAACAATGCATGGAAAAAAACCTGAAGTGCTATCTTAGCTGAGGTCTAAGAATCGTTACAATGTGACACATGTAATTACTGCAATAACAATGGCTCTCATATGCTCAATAGTGCAATGGTTTATGTAACAATAAAGAGAGCAGTCAAATTCAGGTTATGTGAATGAGGTAAATTGGGCAGTAGCAATGTTAATATTGTTTACATGTGCACGTGAAGATATTATGTTAACCGATAGCATACTAGAGGTGGAGCTCAGTATGGAGTTCGGAGGAACATACTACTTTATTCTAACAGCAAATAGATTATTCATGATAACTGAGGCACACGGCTATGCCACAATACAGTGTGTCCCAATTGAATCGCCCTATTTTCACTTCAGTATTTCTGCCACACTATTTGAGATATCGAAATGAACTAAATTGTACTAATACGTATGACTCATCAAGTTTGTATACACAAATCAAGAAAGTCATATCACTTCTACATGTGCCCCTCCAATCACACGAAGGACATGAAAATATGAAAATAGGGCGATTCAATTGGGACACCCTGTACTTCTCAGCAGTAGTAAGGCAACCTGCTACTGACTAGCAAATTGACAAAAGGAAACAGCTAGACATTTAGAAAACTCATCCCTCCCAATCCAAATCACAGGCTAGGTACTAGTGACAAGTTATGCATATCTCTCACATTTTAATGTGTTCTATTTTCCTATATATTACTCAGGGGTCTCCGTCTAGGGGATATGTGAATAGCGACCACAAGGTACCCAAGCTGAGCAGAACATTACTTCCACTTACTGGTGTTTTGCTCCTCACTGTAACTTTTCTATTGGTCATCTCTTGTTCTCTTCTGACCCCAATGCTATTAGGTTCCTGAGGGCTAGGGAGTCTTTATTTTTCCAACCTCTCCATTTCTCTAATTTCTCTATAAAACCTTAACCCCTAACATGTTGACCTGTCATGGCATGTAATACGTCCTCTGATTGGTAATCAGAGGATATGGTCAGTGAATTTATTTTGATAATTCTCCCGGTCAGGTTGGTAAGACCCGTAAACCAACGACAGGTGTGGTCCTCCAGACATTCTGGGGGTTGTGAGAGAGCGATGTGACCGCCAAAACATAAAAATATGGTGCTCTCTAAAAAGCGGTTACATTTATTGCTAAGTCTCTTCAATATTTATTGAAAAAAAATTGGAGAGTGAAACAGTATTACATACCACTACATTCAACCTAGGCGGGGTTAATGACCCGTCAGCTGTTCGACTAGCCAAGAGGCACTTGCCCAGTGAGTCGACTGGAACAAAGGGTTCAGTCAAGCTTGAGCAATGAAAGTGGAAGGATTGGATGTAAGCAGTGACGAATGTAAATAATGAAGTTGATATATATATATGTATTAATCAATGAAAACTAGTGTTGTTTGTTTCTCCGTACCCCCTGAATCCCGTGCTCTCCGACATAATCATCAAAAAGAAGATATCGAAGGGAACCGCTTCAAGAATTTGGCGCCCAACGCCGGAGCTCGAATAGGAGAAACAAAACAACGGTTGGTGAGAGTACGAATTTTGACGCGCGAAACGACGGTTGAACAAAGCTGCATTATAATGAATAACTACACTAACATCGCGGGAGCAAGAACCGAAGGATAGTAAAGTGCCAACTAACGGATGCCAGAGGAGTGCCGGAAAACCACAAACACCCAATTCGGAGGACGGAGCACCAATCAGCGGTAAAAACATCGAGACAGGGAACAACGCCAGGAAAGAAACCCTCTGCAAGAGAAAACAGGGTAGGACAAAAACAATTTGACAATGTATACTCAGAACAGATGTAAAAAAAAACAGTAATAATATATGTTAAACTCAATTTTATTAGAGAAATAGAACAGTGCTCTTTGTAAATGCTCTTAAGAAATAGTAAGGTAGTGGGTACTCATAATAGCAGATCCAAGTTAGACACAGAAATAGATTGTAATACAAAAAGATACAGAATGGAGAATACGGAAATTGAGGGAATAAGTCAGGAGGAAGTCTCCCAGGAAAACAATGTAGTCATTACCAGTAGAAGTAACTCACCTTCCCCCAGCACCAACAATAGTAATGTCATGAAAATACTTGAACAATTATTAGCTGCACAGAACGGATTTGAGGCTAAAATATCAGAACAGGGTAGCAAATTAGAATCTAAATTATCAGAACAGGGTAGCAAATTAGAATCTAAATTATCAGAACAGAGTAGCAAATTAGAATCTAAATTATCAGAACAGAGTAGCAAATTAGAATCTAAATTACTAGAACAGAGCAGCAAATTAGAAGCTAACATATCAGAACAGAAAACAATGTTACAACAAATTGAGGCTAATGGTGTTAGATTAGAAACTCGCCTAAATGAAGGGTTAGCTCAGCACAACGAGGCATTAGCAAAAATGAAAACAGAAATTGATCAGGTTAGGAACCAAGCAGCACTAGACCTAAGTGAAGTAAGAAAAAGTATTAGTTCTAATGTTAAAGAGTTAGAAAATACATGTCAATTGTTGAATGAACAACTGGAGGGTGGCTTGAGTAAATTAGATAATAAATTAACCAAGAAGCAAAACGAATTCGAAAATGATATGCAAAAAGAAATAAGAGTAATGCAGCTCGCAATAGAACAAGATCGAAGAGTATCAATTGAAATGCTCGAATCCTTAAAAGCGAATGTTAAAGAGCAGATCTCAAGTCACCTGAGAGTTGAAAAAAGGGTAGAAGTAACTGAATGTAGCATTAATGAATTAAGAGGGTCAATTCGGAGGCTTGAACTATCTCAAACAAGCACTCCAAGTGTAACAGCCAGTCATTGTAACGAAAGTTCGAGCGAAGCGAATGTTGAATGTCAACATATCGCAGAAACTCGTCCGCAATATAACGTAGCCCAGATACCAAGCTCGCAAGTATGTACCAACAACTTTATGGGATTTAATAACCTGCTTAATGAACTTACGATATCAACATTCGACGAGAACGTCGGGGATAACCCTAGGCAATTTATTTTGGACGTCGAGGAGTACTTCAAACTCAAAAATGTACCGGACGCGCTAAAAATGCTCGTTGTTAAAAAAGGTTTACGCAATCGATCCCTTAATTGGCTGAAATTAACACTAGGGGAAGACCAGGATTACCAATATTTCAAGAATGCATTTTTAAACCGATACTGGAGTCCGACCGCCCAAAATCACATCAGAACCTCTCTCAACAATAGCAAATACGATATTCGTAACGGTCAAACAATGGTGGATTACTTATTATTGTGGCCCCAAAGGAGCAGACTAATTGAACCGCCCGTCAGAGAGACAGATTTCATAAATCTAATCATCCAGTATTTTCCGGAACAAATAAGAAACTACCTAATAGTAGCCAAACCCAAGAATTTAACGGAAACAATTGAATTAATATCGGCATTCGAAACTAACGGCCATGACTTCCATTATAGCCCAGGGAACGCCGCACAAGCCAACAATTTCAACAGGGATGAACCAACGTTTCACAGATGGCAAAATTCCCAGAGGTTCGTAGTTCGAAATGACATAAACTTCAACCGGGGATGCAGATATCAAAATACCCGAGAGAGATACGAACCCGAGATACCCAACTCTAGTAATTGGAGTAGAGGGCGCAAAAATCACCACTAGAACAATCGAAATAACCATGAACATCACATTAACTTTATCCGATCGAGCACAGAGAGAGAAATAAAAAAAAAAAAAAAAAGGAATCTACGTTAATTCTTGGAGACCCCTAAATGTTGGCGCATCAAGAACAATAATCATAATAATAACAATATCCCGATCAATGATGATCACAATTAAATAAATAATGATTATTAAAGACTGTTCATACATGCTTGTTGGTAAACGGGACAGTAAACATACTACAATTAAGAAAGAAAGTGAACCTATTCAATTATGCAAATAGTTTTCAAAGTGTCAGTGAACTAATGGTTGATAAGTGCAAAAAAAAAAAATTGTGTAGTGCGGTCGAACACCATTATTAGACGCCGTTCGGGTCGAAAGAAAGGAAAAGATAAAGAATCGTGTGTAAGTGATCCCTAAACCGACAAGAAACACTATTCAAAGTGAGAGTATAAGAAATCCATTGTTATGCCAGGTTAACAGCCAAAACATATATATATAAACAGCTTAAGGTTGGACAAAGGCTTGTTAATCCCAACCCAACACTATACATATTACTTGTATTCATATCACTTAGTGTAATCTTGATTATAATTGTATTTATATGTTCAAAATAACTGTAATTTACTAAATATGTATAAAATGTATTACAGAGGACATAGTCATGAAAAGATGAACACTGCAACCTCCCTGGCAGGTTAATCTTTTTATGACGGAGCACTTGAAACAGTATTACATACCACTACATTCAACCTAGGCGGGGTTAATGACCCGTCAGCTGTTCGACTAGCCAAGAGGCGGTTGCCCAGTGAGTCGACTGGAACAAAGGGTTCAGTCAAGCTTGAGCAATGAAAGTGGAAGGATTGGATGTAAGCAGTGACGAATGTAAATAATGAAGTTGATATATATATATGTATTAATCAATGAAAACTAGTGTTGTTTGTTTCTCCGTTCCCCCTGAATCCCGTGCTCTCCGACATAATCATCAAAAAGAAGATATCAAAGGGAACCGTTTCAAGAGCAAGAGGATTAATGACTTCATTGTCAGAAATCCAGCATTAGCTAACAACTTTCTACTGTGAAAATTCACTCACCATTCCAGTGATTAAACTTGCATATGAGAAGACAGTGTAATTGAGGTCATTGGGGTGACATACAATCTATGAGAAAACAGGTTCTAATTCTGTTCTTTGTGAAGAGATACATTTTATTTTTTGATGTCTCAATGTGCATGTAATTCTTAAGTGAAACTAATGATATATTTTATGTATGAAATCATATCAGTTTACACTATCTTTAAGAGTGTCAAGATAGCTCAATGGTTTCTTTAGCAACTTTCATGCTGATGGTCCATGCTTTTGTTCTAATTTCTTCTTGTTTAAAATTAAAAGAATTTTTTCATCACTTTCTTATTTTAATCTATATCATTAAAAGTCCTCTGCCTTTATATCTTTTATTTCTGCCATTTATTTATCCATTTAGCTATAGTAATAAGTTCATTTATCATTTGTTTGTTTAATTTTGTATATGTATTTATAACTCTAACATGCCATTTGGTACAATAGGATTCAAATAGTATTTTTGGAGAATAAATAAATAACTCCATGGTACAACAGCCCATCTGGTCCATGGCCTACCACCCAACCACTGTGTCCCCCACTCTGCCCACCATAGGTGTCATGAGTAGGGTGCAGTGCTGGAGGTGGGACATGGTCAGTGGCCCAGTCCCTCCTGGCCCGTTATGCTGTCTTCTCGATTAGGAATAATAAAATAAGTAATAATCTACATCATTACTCACCATGTACACAAAGAAAGCTCCAAAGGCATGGAAAAACATGGCTATCACTGCTAATCCATATGACCACGACAAATAATTATAGTTAGGATACATCAGCCAATCACGGCGCCAACATTCACCACCAAAAATTGCCACCGCCAAGAAGAGAAATAAAGCTGGAAACAATACAACAACATGGCTCTAAATCAAAATAAAATCAGCTTTTTCTACATATATACAAAAGTTGAAGTAAAAATTTGGATGGTTGGTACACTATATCATAACATATATTGCTGTCCCTAAGCTGAAGGCTACTTTTTGACACAAAAAGTGCTTGATTTGCTAAAATCACATCTCATATCTTGTTTTTAAGTTATCTTACAATTGATAATTAATGGAAGTGCTATAGTTTCAAGCGATATGTGCTGGGGTTAACATTAGCAAGTTGAATCAAACTATCAACCTAGAAAAGCACATCATAATCAGAAGCTTGGCAGGTTTCAATAAATAAATAATTTTGTTTGAGAGGTAGAATTGGAACTGAAAAATTCAATGCCACAGCTGGGTTTTGAACCACAGACCCTCCGCTTACCAAGTGGGTGCTCTAACCATTAAACTACTGTGACAACCTGCCAGAATGACACTGAATTCTCCAACCAATTTGCATTTCTCCCGGTAAACCACAAAGACAGTCTCACATCAGAGACAATTACCCCAATGGTGACTTACTATCGTAAGTACTTTATGTCCGGGATTAAATAACCTTCAGATGGTAATTATTATTTATTTATGCCAACAAACTTACTGTTGGTGTTTTTAAACACACAAGCCATGTGTGGGCAATATTTGAAAGGTAGAATTGGAACTGAAAAATTTAATGCCACAGCTGGGATGTGAACCATAGACCCTCTGCTTACCCAGGCAAGTGTTCTAACCATTAAGCTACTGTGACAACCTGCCAGAATGACATTAAATTCTCCCACCAATTCGTATTTCTCCCGGTAAAGCACAAAGGCAGTCTCACATCAGAGATAATTACCCCAAAGGTGACTTACTATCGTAAGTACTTTATGTCCGGGATTAAATAACCTTCAGATGGTAATTATTATTTATTTATGCCAACAAACTTACTGTTGGTGTTTTTAAACACACAAGCCATGTGTGGGCAATATTTGAAAGGTAGAATTGGAACTGAAAAATGTAATGCCACAGCTGGGATGTGAACCACAGACCCTCCGCTTACCCAGGCAAGTGTTCTAACCATTAAGCTACTGTGACAACCTGCCAGAATGGCATTAAATTCTCCAACCAATTCATATTTCTCCCGGTAAAGCACAAAGGCAGTCTCACATCAGAGACAATTACCCCAATGATGACTCACTATCGTAAGTACTTTATGTCCAACAATGTTGGATATACCACTAAAGAAAGTCAGACTAATTCAGCACTGGAATATAATATGTGTAGTCGTAACATGAATATTTTCAAATACTAAAGAAAGATAAGAATAAGGTTTACGAATCCAGAAAGTTCTCATATGCAATAGCTTTAATACTCAAAAGCGCTATTTATTGTAAAAGTGTGAAGTAACTGTGAATCTATTGTGAGGTAATGGCAATAAAACTGAATTAGCAGAGGATCTGAATATTTATTACAAATAATAGTACCTCACCCTTATTGTCCGTTTGTACCCATGACACCCTGAAGATTAAGATTCATCGCTACAAAGCATTCGTAAAAACCGCTACAGTTGGTTTTCCCAAAATCTAACATTCTAAGTCATTGTGGTTTAGGTTTCCAAATAAATTTTAAACATTTTTTTTTTGTAACCTAAGAAGGCATCAATGCTAAATGTCTTTATAGCATACAGTTAAAATATGTTTATAGTTCATGGTTATCTCTTTTTAAAAATGTTAAAATGTGCACAATTATTAGGAAATTATGACAAATTATGAATGAGCTTAAAGTTGTTGTTACAGTTTTTAAGTTATCTTAAAATGGTACACAATTACGGTTCAGTACTTATGGTAAGATGTTGATACTCAACAGACTCCTCACTACTATTCTAATAGCAACACTAAAGCAATAAATTCTGCAAATTATATTTGCTAATTAACCCTTGGCACTGATTAATGCCAGGATTATGATGAACTTTACTTAATGCAAAAGGATATAACATTAAAGTCTAACAAAACAAATTTAAGAGCTGCTGAATATAAAACATCCCTGTTAGCAAAAGGGGTAAAGTGTTGTGGGACTATGCTATTTAATAAATCACCAGCAAATTTAAAGCAACAGTCCATGTGTTGTTTCCAAGAGATTTGAAGAGCTTGCTGCAGAGAGAGGCTTATTATAGCATAGATGAGTTTCTAGACTCTATTTAATAGCTAATTAAATGTATTATGCACTTAAACTGATAAATATTGCAGTTAAATTAATATAAAGGTAATTTTGTATTAATAGTGTAATCTGATGAAACCATGTACACTTTGTTGTATTAAAGGTGAATAAATTTGAAATTAGAATAACACTTAGCATTAAATGGAGCTATTTAGGGTTGACTTTATGTGACGTTACTTAATGCCATGTATCTTAACGGTTTGGCAATGCGAATTTTTCTACACATTACATCAAGTTTTGATGTCACATGAATAATTTGAACCAATCGACAAGAAGTAATGCCACTGAGTAATTAACTGTGCTTCTGTATGTAACTATTTGCATCAACTCCACGCCGTACTCACTGTTTAACCTCTTCGGATCTGACTTTAGTTGCTGTTAAGGATGACAGTTAAGGTATGACTTCCAAGCAAAAACAGGCCTTATCGGTCCTGTGTTCACTACTACTTAAGGTCAAAGTTTACAAAGTTTAGTGCATAGAGAACCTTAAAGCATGTGTCATATATGACATGCAGTATCTGAAGAGGTTAAAATGCTTCTTACTCCACATTTTCATATTCTCTTTCATTTTTGGAAAAACATATCCACTGATCAGAAAAAGAGGTACCTGTTTCAGAAATCTGCCACGCCTGCCAAGTATAACAATAAGCAATCAGAATCATTATTTATTTATGCCAACAAACTTATTGCTGGTGTTTTTAAAACACACAAGCCATGTGTGGGCAATGTTTTTAAAACACACAAGCCATGTGTGGGCAATGTTTAAGAGGTGGAATCATTTCCTTTACACTAGTGCATCCTAATAGACCTAGTTTAGCAACATTTCTTTCTTCATGTTATATCCTGTCACATTAAGTAACGTTCATTGTAAATCCAGTATAAGTTACTAGTTGTAATTATAGTTTGTGACATTTCAATTAAACAGAACAATCCATAGTAGGA
Organism: Tenodera sinensis; assembly: GCA_030765045.1. NCBI lineage: Eukaryota > Metazoa > Arthropoda > Insecta > Mantodea > Mantidae > Tenodera > Tenodera sinensis. The sequence continues at coordinate 81,053,560 of CM060970.1, read as the reverse complement.
ACTTCATGTATATTAATATCATATTTCAAAATATAATAATAATTAGGGTTAAGGTTTAATACATATGTTCCTTCAAACAATAGCTGCTCTTAATTTCTCATCTTGGATTGCTGGCTATAAAACCTATAATCTCTTAAATCATTTTTTTTTAAGTTTTCACTTTAGACCATGTGACTGCCAAACAGCAGACTTTTCTATGGTTTCTTACAATGAATATTACCTGCTAATGCATTGCAGATGAAGGCAATGCCAGATAAAAGCCATTCGTATAACAACACAAATTCAAGAGGTAGCCGAATCAGTTCCATAGCAATAATTACTTGTGATGTGAAGGAAAGCATTAGAGCCAAAGTGACAAATGCCTGCACTGCCATCAGCCAACCTGAAAAACAAACATTTCATTTAAGCTTAAACCATACAAGGTTCATGAAGGATTTGCATTCTGACCAATGATGGCTTGTAAAATAAAGGCTTAACTATCAAAGATACATGCATACCTATAGTACTTCATTTGAAAGCCTCTCATAGAAATAAAAATCTAAAAAATATAGTCATTAAGCTATCTCCCAATCACCACATATAATGGGCACATAAGTAAGTCCATTTCAATTACTTTTGAAATGTTTCAGCCTTTGTTTCCCATATCTGACAACCTCTGATCTTAAAAGAAAGAATCCTGATCCATCCACTATCATTGCTACTAGTTTTTGGCAGCCAATTACTATTACTACTTTCTCTAACACTTTCTACTAGCTGGCAAAACAATCAGTCATAACAAAAACTAATCGTAATGAACATATTTTAGGTTATTTTTCCCATCTAGATCTAGATGGGATCGAATGGTCCTGAAAACGTTTCCGCTTTAAAAAAGCAGTTTAGTAGTGAAGATGAGTGTAAATAAGTGACTCAAAATAACTTCAAACATGAAGAATACTTCAATGTCAATAGTGCTTCTATTTTTAATATTCAGGCCATATATTACTTGTGATAATTTTAGGTTGACTCACCCAAAGTGACAACTGTGAAGTGGCAATGAGTAAACACATCAAATAAAAGTTTCTCTCTTTATACTGGACCGTAGCTAATGAGACAGACAGGCTAGGGTGCAAATCGGAGTTATGTAATAATTGTAGTCTGATACATGGCTAACATTGTATACCATCATGATAAAACTATATTTTGCATGAACTCAAGGAGAAATTTTTTTAAGGGTTGTTTAGAATGGATGTATTAGGCAATTATGGTTTTCCTTCATTGAGCCACGACTGGACTAGGAGAATTACATCACTGTAATTCGCTCCATAGCCTGTCTTTCTTGTTAGCCACGCACTGGACATCATCTTGCTTAATAAATAAACTAGAGAAATGAACAAGCAAATAATTTCATAAATACAACAGTAAGGCTACTTGACATTTGTCCAATGCATAAATGCATAAATTACCTCTGCTAGGAGGGTGGCCCATATTGGGATTCTAAACTCAGATTTACTCGTATAGCAAGGATGCTGCTTTGGCAATATTGCCATTCTAGAAGGTACTGGACAATGCTATATCAATTTAAGAATTGACATATTAGTATCATTTTGGTTAGCAAAAAAGTTGTGTTTAACGCTATCCCTTTTCAGCTCAGATTTTGCTAGAAAAATTGCTAACAATCAAAGCACTGATATGTAAACACACATTTTACATTATATAAAACATAATAATCACTTACCTGGTAGGAGCCATTCTCTTATTACATAATATTCATGGCTGAAAATGTAATGACAGCCGTCAAAAGTATGGTCGAATTGGTAATAGGGATATCGAAAGTGATCAAAGCAATATTCCCATAGTCCCATATGTTTAAAATTACTGAACGTTTCTGCATATGATTGTATCCAATAAGGGCTGAAAATAAACATATAACCAACATTAGTCATAGTTTTGGAATATACACATTTGCAATTTATAAGCTTGTGTTTAGCCTGGTGTAAGAGATTGACTCTTGCCACTTTATGTGATAAACCAATATTTGTTAAATCTTAGTAGAAAGTTCTGAAGTACACCTTTCATGTGACAATCTTGACATTTTTATAGCAATTATTAATTATTACTATGAAAAATTACCCTACAAGGAGTTTAAAATCTAGTTTATTTTTGGCTGACTAAATTTTAGTTATGTAATTTGTTTAAGTATTTGTGTCGAATAAAGGTGGTGACCTTTTATTATGCATTTCAATTTTTCAAAAGTGCTGTAACCATTTAAGTCATACTGCACAGTGAATGAATGAATGAAATGGGTGACGTGATGTTCAAAGAAGTGCAGGGTTTAATAAAGCTTACAGCTACCCAACATTTAACTTCCCTTAAGGGAAAACCCCAGTAAGACCCTTTCCAGATAACAGCTAAGATTCAAACTCAGCATCTGTTGAATGTGAGGCACCATGGTGCTCCAATAATACATAAGTGGGCACAATCAATATTATTTACTTATATAGACACCATACAACTTCATTACAATTATGGCAATAATGGTACAATTACAATATAAGATGAACATTTTTAACACAAATTATGAACTTCAGCAATCATATATATCTGTGAAAAACGCACCTACCTTCTGCAATACTGATGATAATAACAATAATGACAATGATGATGATGATAAATTAATGTTGAACATACTGATTTTAATGATCTAATTTACTACCTAAAGATATGTATAAATTTACTGATGAGTTTGTTGCAAAGCTGCCTGTGTTTCCAGAAAAAAGGCATGGAATTTAAGATACTTTTGCTTAGAGATTCTTGTTCAGAAACAATGGTAGAAAAATGCCACAGTTTTCACCCAATGGCAGTTTCTAAAATCTTTGCAGAAAATGTTCTTTGTTCATTAGAATCCATGGAAAGCAATGCACTGGAATAGCCCAATAAAACTACAGAGAAACCCAAAAACATCTGAACTGCTGTGCTGTGTTTTTCCACTGCACACTCGAAACTCGATAACATGCATCTGCTGTACACAAGGTCACTAAGTTGACTTGTTTTTCTCTGCTCTGAAAGTGCAGTATTGACCTGATGATGATATTGTGTGGTTGAGTTATTGCCAGTGTGCTTTATTATTTTGTCCTATGCTTCGACAAAAAGTGTATTATGGCTCAGCATTTGTTTTCTACTGCACAGCGTGTATGTGTTAACACAGTCAGCTCGCCAAGTGAAAGTGCAATTTGAAGAAAGATTTCCAAGTGTAAAAGTTCCAGGCTGCACAACAATCCAAGAACTTTACAATAAATTTCACGCCACAGGAAGTGTTCAGGTACAGAAATCTAAAAGATGGCGTACGATTCTTACCGAATAAACATTAATCATCGTTTGGAGAATTGCCCCCAAAATTTGCTTAGACATCTTTCAGAACAGGCAGGCATTTCTTATCGCTCTGTGCAAAGAGCTACTAAATTACCAAAGTTAAAACCGTATAAAATAACTGTGGAACATGCTCTTCAACCAGCACACATTTTGCGAGTGGACTCTCAATAGTGTATACAATGGCAAAATTGACCCTCATTTAATATTTTTCATGGGCGAGGCTTGGTTATGTGTGTACACAAAATAATCATTATTAGAACTCTCAGAAACCTAATATTGTTCATGAAATACTCCTTCATGACAAAAAAATTGGTGTATGGTGCTCCATTAGTGGAGAAAGTTATAGGGCCAATTTTTTTCAAGTTAAAGTTGATGCCCATACATACATGAATACATTTCCCCCCACTTTTTTAGAGAATTACCCGGCAGGGAACGTGATTTTGCCTTTTTTCAACAAGACATTGCTACAGCTCATACAACCAATCTTTCGATGAGGACAATTGGAAGTGTGTTTCAAGACAGAATTATTAGTAGATTTGTGGCCCCCTCGATCCCCCGACCTAATCCCCAGTGATTTCTATCTCTGGGGTAACTTAAAGTATAGTGTACAGCACGCACAAACACACCCTGGAAGAACTAAAACAAAATATATGACAGGAAATTGTCAGCAATTCTCAACATTAAGTAGGACGACCGATAGTTTCCTAAAGAGTTGCCAAAAATGTGTGAACGACAGTGGCCAGTTTCAGCATCTTCTTTAATAACATTGGTATGTAAAGCCTTTAAAAGCAGTTTTCAACCACACTGTTCTTGACAGCGGCAGTCGGCGACGAGCATCGAGGATGCGTACAGGCTAAACACAGCACAGCCAGTTCAGTCTTTTTGTATCACCCATTACTTTTTTTCTCTAGAATATACAATATTTTATCCATCTTTATGATCAACATAATAATTCTGCAGTTGTGTTACATTTATAACAGCATCCAATCAAATTAGCACACTTCTCTGTGGTAATTATGGAAACATGTCATATACAATGTTTCGAAAAACTAGATGATTTTAAGAAAGCTTCCCATTCAACATTGGTCTGATTTAAATTATTTATCATTTAGAAATTTTCTCATATAGTAGTTTTCCTACAGCCCATTTGTAAGTGATTAGGAACTAGTTCAATTAAATGTTGTAAGTCAAATTTCCATACCTGGCAAATGACATCATCAGCATCATCCCAGCAATGTATGTCATCATGCCACCGAAAACCAGGGCATCTGAAATTTTAAAAATGAGTTTAAGTATTAACATATTTCTTATTACAAAACGTTTAATCTTTGTGTATTTACTTTAGCACTGTGACCAATTTTTTCTAATACTTTTTAATGTGGGCATTTTGGAGCTAAAGTTTAGTGAAAACAAATGTTTAAAAATGTAATATCACAATTTGAATACAGTCTGCAACAATGTCATTGCTGTAAGCATGAACAGGAACACAATGCACCTGAACTTGCATGGTTTATTTCTCTAAACTCCAAATTTTGCCATTATGACAATACCATGCATTTAATTTATGTTGGGGCCACAGAGTGTAAATGTGTAGTTCAAAATTCTTGTACAGAGTAGCAGATTTTGTTGCACAAATATTCTGTTGGAGCCGATTTATACTCAGTTTTATCATTAGGTGACGATAATTTTAATGTGCTTGGAAGAACATTAAGCATTTTAACAAACTGATGTAAACAGAATTTGAGTTATAAGTATAGAAATATCTAAGTGCAAAAGTAAATGCACAGTTGTGTAGGAGAAAAAAGGGGAAAAAAGAAACTTGAATGCATAAGATGCACAGAACATTGGAAGAAATAGGAATAGGGAAAGCATGGGCAGAAAGAACAATAAAACCAAAAGTTTCTCGAAAGAAATTAGGATAAGAGTGGATGATATTGAAAAGCAAGGTTTCAACGAAAACAGGTCTTTGATTACAGTTATTTAAAACTCAATTGTTGAAGAGAAAAATGTATCAAAACATGCAATAAAGTGGACAGAATAGGGACAGAACAAGAGAGGACAGCTGTAGTTTAAGTAGCCTAAGAGGGAGAAAGAATGGGGAGAGGTGTCCTAACTGTAGTAGACTGTAGGTATTATAATTGGCATTATATTCTGGAATGTGATGATACAGAAAAAGGAGAGAGAATTTAGCACTACAGAAATGGCAAAAATTGTCAATAGAGCTAAACGTTAGCAACACTGTTAACTCAAGATCAAATTAATAAATGAAGAAAGCATGGAGATGTTTAGGAAAAATAAGTTTAAAATGGTTAAAAGAAATGTGAAGCAAATTAGAGAAAATCTAGAGAAAGAGTAATGAGAGGGCCCACATTTCTATGACTTTGCATCTTTTTCCTGATGATGCTTATGCTATGTGGAAAATATACATGGCTCACAAAATTTTGAGTGAAATTAAACCATTTTAAGGAGTGATTTTTTGTTTTGTTTCATTTTTATCTCATGAGGCATTTTTTAGAAGCTATAAGTAATTTTTAAGAACAAGTCCAGATTGCTGTCATGTTTTGTGAGTTTAATTGCATTATTCTTATACAGAGTTCTTCATTTAAAACCTAACAGGTGCACAGCATTTCACCTGTGCATGATGGGGTGTGCCAAGGCCAGCTTTGCTCCTACATAAACTCCGCACATGAAGCATGTACACTCTTACCTTATAGAAGATGCTGGAAATGTCGTCCACCCTTGGCTAAACAAGCATTATATAAAGAGAACACATTCTGATTCACATGATTAAGTTGGGCCAGTGTAATGTTTCAGATTTCATTTCTATTATTTTGCTTTAGTTCTTAAAATATGGACGGCACCATGGCCAAGCGGTTAGAGCGTTCGCCTACCACCTAGGCGGCCTGAGTTCCATCTCAGTGGTGGTATTTGGTGGACGAAGCGGCGCCAGGGCAGGTTTTCTCCGGGTTCTCTGCTTTCCCCCACCACTCATGCCACCAATTGCTCATTATCACCTTTCCAATCATCTATTTCACCTGCATATCATACCTGGTGCTTGGCCTGCTTCTAGGTCTTCACTCTGCCTGGTTCATAGGTTCTTATGCTCCCTGACAGGCATCTGACCTTAGGCACTGGCTTCTAAGTCCTAGGGGGTGTAAATCCTACTTAAGGGGAGGGTAATCAGGTAAAGAAAGAAGAAATTCTTCCAATGTATGAGGATTTGTCTAAAACTAAGTCTGTACAAGTGTCCATGCTTTAAAACATGGTGACCCAGTATCATGAATGCACTAATTGACAATGGTTTCTTTCATCAGTGAATGATGGTTTAATTGATCCACAGCTTCTGTTCTTTTCCGACAAGGTGTGGTTTCACCTAAATAGTTGTGTCAACACTCAAAGTTGGCAATGGGCCTCTGAAAATCCACATTGGGTTCAAGAAATCAATCATTATGATTGGAGAGTTGGAGTTTGGTGTGCTGTCTGTGTTAGATGCATAATCGGTCCAATACACTACAAGCAGACTGTAAATGCAGAGAGATACTGAAATGACATTTAAACCCCATTTTATCGTGAACTGACAGAAGAAGAGAAATCATATGGGTGGTTTCAACAAGATTCTGCTGCTGCCCATACAGCAGAGGAGTCCATGAATAAAATTAGGGAAGTGTTTGAAGATAGAGTGATTAGTGCTGGTGTATGGCCTTCTCACTCCCCCGATGTAACAGTGTGTGAATTTTACTTGTGGGGTAACCTGAAAGACGGAAGAACTAAAACAAAATATTAGAAATCAAATTGGAAACATTACAGTGGCCCAACTAATTGTTTGAATCAGAATGTGTTCCGCCGATATAATGCTTGTTTAGCCGAGGGTGGATGACATTTCCAGCATCTTCTATAAGATAAGAGTGCTATACATGCTTTACACGCAGAGTTTATGTAGGGGCAAAGCCAGTTGTGGCACACCCAATCACGCATAGGCGAAATGCTGTGCACCCATTAGGTTTTAAATGAAGAACCTTGTATTTGTAGAATCAACTTTCACAACCTCAAAACCTAAAAGTTTTTGGAAATCTATTGAAATGTGGCTCTATTTGTTAAACATTTGGACTTGTGCAATTAACGATTTACATCTATTGTAAGACAAACTTGTCCTCTAAAGTCTAAAGGAATTTGGGGTGAATCTAGCTGCTACTTTTGAGGATTGCATCATGTCTTCTGTTACAATGCAGTTTTACAGACCAGAAGTTTTTGGAGTGATATTTGTATTTCAGCATGCTAAAACATCTGATGTGTTGCACTCACATGATTTTCTCTACTCTTGTACTAACCATTCTTACAAATTCTTATTCATGTTTCTACATGTTAGTTGAGATAAACATTTGCAGAAATTATCTTATTGTTTATCTTCTTTTAGGTGCAAGGAGAATATGGGGATACAGAAGACTGAGCTATAGTCAAATCTTTTAAAGCTTTCAAATTCCATTCTCTTTCTATATAAAAAAATTAATAACGATGTTCCATTTGACAGAAGTATAAGTTCTTCAAAATTCACACAAATAACAAATATCTCCAAAATGGATCACTCTATAAAAAAATGTATTCAGACATAAATTGTGTTTTAGCAAGATCTACATTTTTTGTATAGCAACATTTGGCCTATCTCTTATGGTTTACCAGTCATCCAGAGTAAATAGGACTACATGGGCTATAGCCAGAAAATTCACAATATACATTTCATTTGCCATAAAAATATCTCAAACATATGGCATTTTAATCAAAATCATTGTTGCCATTTTCAAGAAAATAAAATTTTCGCAAAATTGTCCATGTATGGGGTAATTTAGGGTGGAGAAATTTTCTTCAAGATCCACACACACACACTTCTACTGGGGAAGTTCTATGCATGCGGGCCCAATTAGCACATTCTCAAAGTGCATCCAACACTCACTGTAATAACAAATGGAGGCAATATACCCTGTGAAGTTAGTGAGTGAATGTGTGGGGTTTAACGGCCGTCGAAAACGTCATTCCCTGTGAAGTATTAGGGGTATATAGGTATACTCATTTAGCGCAGTAAATAAGTATATGTTCTTCCACGGTGTTTACCGACGTTACGTTACTTAGTTCTATATAAGCAGTTTTAAGAAAACGGTTCTTTTTTACTAAGATATTCGTAAAATGAGGTTAGGTTCGATGTACATAAGTAGTGTTAAGAAAACTACCATATTTTTAGTGCTGTCTCACAGATAAAGGTGAAATTGGGCTAGCATACTATTTAATGTACCAAATCGGTTACCAACTAGTAAAGTATACTATTAGTTTGTGATTCAATGGTTCTGTAAATAGACAATAATTTGTGCACATTAACAGGTTATACGTAGTTTAGCAAACAGCTAATAGAATTTTCCCTCACGGACTTCCATATTTTGTTAGTACTTTTTTCCGCTGGGTTTGCACAAAATTAAAATGTTTACAATTTTTTACTGAATTTGACATATCATCACAGAAGGGCAAATGTTTCGATCGAAAGTCTCATAACAGGTGTTTGTCGCCTACTTAAATCAAACTATCATTACGGCTGCAGTAACTTACTGGTAGCCTTTGGGTATTCTTGCTTGTTGGAGGTCATCTTGGTCCAGAAATGATGAATATGTTCCAAAATCGGTAACCTAAAATTTAAATTATCCAAACTATTTGCCTAAACTCATGTCTTCCTGCTCCAGTCAAAAACAGGTTACAAAACAAACAAGCAGCACCAGAGCCACCACGGCCACGCCTCAAAAAATTTAAAACATGTCAGGTAGCCAACTTAACACAAGCCACCAACAAAATCACCAAAGAAAATGCTTTGTGTAACATCCAAAATTATAGATTAAAAGCCCTAAGTTCTGTTTTTATAGTAGAGTGCTACGATTACTGAAGCGTTGAGATGTTCTGTGGTGTTAAGTTTTCGAAGCCTAGAACAAAACATAACTTACTTCGCACCAGGGTTGCCAATGTTTAAAAGTAAAATTATCGTACCGGCCACTCAAAATTATAGATTAGGATTCAACAATAAATGTATCAGCATAACATTTATGAAAGTGTAATAATATTGATGTTTATGGTAAGCACTTACAAGATTGATGACCTCAATCAGTATTACAACTCTTGCACTCTTCATCTGAAAGTTCATCTTCCTCACATGTTGTAGCATTATACAAATTTGTTGTTGAGACATGGGCGTCGCGAAAGGGGGGCAAGGGGTGCCGTGGCCCGATCCCCTGGAAGTCGGTCAACTTAATGTGCAATCAATTACTGACCATTAAACCACTATTTTAATGTAAAGATCAATTTTTATTTAGCACAATTAATTAATATTGTTATCTGCAACAAATATTATAAATGTTGACAATAAAATAATGAATTAATATTATCTGATTGCAAATTTCCAACATGTGACCCCCCCCCCCTGGAAAAAAGTCTGCCGACGCTCATGTGTTAAGATAAACTTTATCTCGCTTGCAGATTTTCGGACCCACCACATTCTTTCATAAGCTGAGACGACCGAATAAGTCCATCTACCGTATCTAGCGCTAATCTGTTTCTAATTTTGGTTTTTATTAAACCTAGTTTGGAAAAAAAAACTCTTTCACAAGAAGTCTTTCTGTAGGGCAATGGCAATGGATGACGCATGTTTAACAGCACACCAGAACCTGCCAGGTTCATGCATGTTCCTTATTTCACACGTAATATCACGTATTCCGAGTTTTCTCCATTGATCATCAATTTTCTTAACATCGCCTTTTTCACTGACATTACCAGATCTGGACACACTGGCAACAAGAGGATAAAGGGTACCTAGAAGGATTAGTAGGTTATGAAATGGTTGCCTTAGAGGAATGCAGACAGGTCATGAGGGCAAAAGTGGTGTCACTATTTGTAATTTCATTTTGCTTGTGTGACAAACCAGTGAAAATGACATTTCGACGGTATCGAAATTATCGTACACGCCCATAATTATCGTACGCGTTGACAACCATAAGTACATACATTCAAATTATACTATGCCCCATAATTTGGCAACCCTTCTTCACACCCGCTAATTATGCACAACAGATCGATCATAAAGCTATTGTGCCAGCAATTACAAAGGGTGGGGGTGCCTATTTAAATGTCTATAAAACGGGGAAGAAAAAGCTTCAGAGAAGTCACATAAATGGGGGAAGGAATAACGTAGGGAAATACACATAAAATATGACAAGCAGGCTTAAACTTGCAATAATTTCATTAAAAGTACATCCTGTGTAGCCCAGATTCAATGAAGACTTTTTTTTTTTTTTTTTTTTTTTTTTTTTGTCACAAGTGCAGATATGCAGGTTACAAATTAAGTAAACGTAAGATTACACTTAGTAAACATTCTTTTTGAGTCAAAAAGATATGACACAAATCTATACCAGAAAAAAATAATATACTTCCCCCCCCCCCCGTTTTTTTTAATAATTTATGCAGGGGCATCACTTATAATTAACGGTTACAAGGAATAATCAGGCTATAACCCAAAATAGTTATAAAAGAAATCTACTAATGTTTTACATTTAAAAAATAAAATATTTTTAGGCTAAATATGTCATTAGTACTTCACATGTATATTCAGGAAAAAAAAAACTGCTTTAGCTAATCTTGTCCCTTTCCCCCAAGCAGAAATTGTTAATCTGGGTAGGCACTGGCCCTGATCCCACAGTCATGGGTTCAAAACCAATCGAGACCAATGGTTTTAAGTGTGTTTAAAACCAACAGCCCCATGTCATTATATTTACCAGCATGAAAAATAACTCCCGTGGGACAAAATTCAGGCACAAGAACAGCACTGATATGATCCCAGCAATTGACAGCATAGTTAACAAACATGTATTTATATGGTAATTATTATTTATTTATGCCAACAAACTTACTGTTGGTGTTTTTAAACACACAAGCCGTGTGTGGGCAAAGTTTAAGAGGTAGAACTGGAACTTAAAAATTCAATGCCACAACTGGGATTTGAACCACAGACCTTCCGGTTGCCGGGCGGATGCTCTAACCACTGAGCTATTGTGACAAACTGCCAGAATGGCATTAAATTCTCAAGCCAGTTCGTATTTCTCCTGGTAAACCACAAAGGCAGTCTCACATCAGAGACAATTACCCCAATGGTGACTTACTATTGCAAGTACTTTATATACCAAGCAGAAATTGGCACCATGCTTCACAGAATGCACAAAGAAAATTGAGCTTTTATACAGATGATTTGCAGAATGGCTTTAAAAGTAAATGGCAATGGTAAGAAAACCTGCAATTAAATGTTACATATCAGATTCTTAATCCCTTCAGTTGCACAGCCATTTTGAATAATTCTGTCCATACCACCAGCTTTGACTTTTTACCTAGTATCTCCCAAGTATGAAACAAAGATTTTTATAAAATTGCCCCAGCCCAAACTTGACTCACACTGAAATATTTTCATTGTTTATTTTCTTAATGACAGCTGTGATGACTTTTATTGATGTAGTATATGCTTCATATATTAACAAAATAAAATGTGTATCTTAAATTTTTTATGAATGCCTTTTAAGTTTTCTCTGACCGAATTTTGTATAAGGTAAAACTTGGAAATCATAGAGGCATACAAAAATTACTGCAGAAAAAAGTTTAGACCTCATGAGAATATACAATTTGTATCAAAATAATGTTTTTGTAGCATTATATTATCAATATATTTCATGCTGCAATTAATTTTTCCTCAAATATAAATGCATCTACTTTATATTATACTTCGAAGGCTTCCATTTTCCCTTGCAACTGTTTGTCACTGCAATTTCTGAGGGCTTCCAAAAACATGTTAACATATTTCCATGTTGTAATCTATGTACCTACTGCTTAATTGAAATTATTTTGGGCAAATATCTCATAAATAATAATGTGGATAGAAGAATTACTTTTTAATGAATCCTGTCGTATATAATTATGTATACCAACTTATAGTGGGTAGAAAAATTGTGAAAGTGTACCACATCAATTTTTTTCATCCAGGTCCTCAATTATAATTCCTGTGTAGCTACCACTAACTTCACATAAATATATGGAAAGGGAAGAGAATTGTTATGGTTACATTGATAATGGTAGGTTTTTACAAATTTAAAACACACATTAAAAAACTTGTATTTTATTAATACTTATGAACATCTTTGAATTGGCAACAGTTATATGTATAATACATTGTTTCATTGTTATTACTAGAAATATAAAACATTAAGGCATCAGAATTTGTATTCTTCATAACATGAAGGTGCACATATTTCCAAATTATTATTGTTGGTACTTCATTTAAATGACAAAGTAAAATAAAGCTATGGCTAAATCTCCAGCACATCAGTACATTTGCTCTAGAAAGTAAGTTACATAATCTGTAACACGATGTGTATAACTCAACCACAATATTATTGCACTTGATCTCCCATGGCCATTATCGAAAACACATGGTAATGTCACAGTAAACAGGTATAATTATTATACTGTTCTTCTCCCCCCTCCCAGCTCCCAGCAGAACAAAGCATCCCCAGTTCCAGGTGCAATAATATTGTGGTCCACTTATACTCAGTTTTAATCCCTTTGTTTACTCAATAAACTGGTACTAGGAATTAGGGATGCAAGAGCCTTCTCAAAGAACTTACAGCTCTCTCAAGAAGATTAACGAAATTTTTATAGTTACAGTGACTAGTTTAACTGTTCTACTTCTTTCATTTTCACTTTCCCTACTGCTTGGCTCTGGTAGGCAGTGGAAGAATTACATTCCACCCAAAAGTTTGAAAAAAAAATTTTTTTTAAGAAAAATGAATGTGTGAAGAGCATTAAATGCGGCATCTTAAGATTTTAACAAAGTTTCCGCCCCCCTCCCCCACCCCCTTATTTCTAACCATCCCAAATGGAAAATTGTTTGTATACATAAAGAAAATTTCCTTTTAAAAGGCACCAAAGGTACCGACATTTTGCCAAGTGCTGTGCTTGGCATCTTACCCTGAAGATGCCAAGCACAGTCCTTGGCAAAATGTATCTTTGATGCCTTCTAGACCACGCCCTACAAGCCTGGAAGAGATAAATTTAGCTAACAGTCAGGATGAAAGCCCAAGTTTATACATTTCCTTTTAAACTTTTTGACTATTATATTACTGTTCTGTATCTTCTATGGAGCTACCCAAAAATATCACCAGAACTCTTTCAGAATGCATTTACCATGATTAACAAGGTGCAGAAAAACAACGTTTATAAATAATTTGAAGAATAGATACAAAAGCAATTTGTAGTGAGTAGAGAAAATGATGCAATTGCAAAACATTAATTTAAATTTCAATATGAAGTAGACACTGTGATGGGTACAATTCTTGCATCCTGTTGCAGACCATAGTTTGAATCCAAGCTGCCTTTCTGGTATCTTTTCCTGGGATTTTCTTTAGTCCTGGGGATGAATGTCATGTTGCTTTAATCCCTAGTCCCCAATGTTATTTGTATACCTATTTCTAACTTTCATTCCACAGTAACCAATAATATCTCCCCTCTTAAAGAACACAGAAAAGACAACCTTCGTCAAATGAATAACGAACAATATAGAATATGTGTTTAATGTGTCTTCATTATTAAAATTTGTATCTTTTCTAATTCCTGCAAATTTTAATTTGATTTAACTTTTGTTTGATAATTCCTGTCCTACTATGGATCAATATGTGTGCATGTACCTAATATCATTACTATTGAGTAACGGGAGTATTCTGAATGCTTCTTTTGGAATGTGTATTACACGACAAAAGGACAAGACATAATTATAACAGCACTGTCATCGTTAGCCACATAAGAAGCTACTCAGAGTCAACATTAACTTATGATTAAAACATTCAACTGTTCAAAACAGTATGATAAAAAAATAAACACTGCTCAGAAGTGCAAGAGCATATCTTGTCAAGTGTTATGTCTGATCCATTCTGTCAAGTATTGTATTTCTTACAAATTAAAAGTACATTTCAAGCTCAAAAATTCAAAAATGAAAGGTCTTTAATTGTATCCTCACTTAGGGAAAAATACAACTGTCTTTCAGAAATTAGATAAAAATAAATAAACAGACCATTAAGAGATTCCTCAAATAAATAATCTGAATGACTTGGTTTCATTGGAATGCATATTAACAAAAGTTTGTGCGCTAATAATATAATCATCTGATTAAATACTCCAAGATGGCTTAGGATTCTGAGCTACAAATCAAATAAACTGCTTGTAATATAGCATGTCAAAATAATTAATTCACTCATTTCACCCCATGAAATATAGAATCATGTCTTTGCCATCAAGCGAACAAAATATTTAAGAAGATAAGCAATCATGATTAAATATTTTGGTTCATTTACAGGAAAAAGTGGAGCAAAAGAATTTATCTATATATACAAAATAGGTGCCTCCCAAAGCTTGTCTAATAAGCTTGACAATATATGTTTCTGAGCACCTTTTTATTTAAGTCCCTACTTATATAAATAGAATAAGTAATTAAACAAATGTAAATCAACACCACTCCTATTTCTTATATGGTTCACCAACACATTTATAAATCCATCAGTCACTTGCAAAAATAACTCATTGCCTAAAAATTAAAATCATGTTCCGTTAAACACCGTTTAAACACGTATCTGGTGAATAAATGCCCAGGTTGTATTTAAAATGCCATTTAACTTGAAAGAGGACAGAATCCACCCACACTTTACATATTTTGCAATTTGACATTGTGTGCCACAACTATTTATGGAAGAATAAATCAATGAGGTAGAGGCACAAAGTTATTTTTGCTAACTCAAGAGCTGACCTTTTTATTTATAATGGAAGGTAAATGTTATCAGTAACATGTTCTAACAAGTTAGAAGTTTCATGCCCTGACAACAACTCTCCACATTGGAAGTATGTGGAATGATTTTCAAGTTTTACAGGATCCATCCTGACTTTTGCAATATTTGCTCACAATCACATAAATTGTACTTTCACTTTGAGCACAGTTTGAACTTTTTTGCAGTGTAGCTCATTCTGGACATAATTCTAGAACCCCATTAACCACAAATGCCAGTTAATCTATTACAAAAACATGATATAGAAACAGTCCCAAGAATCTAGAAATATTAACTCTTACTGGAGAATACATATACACATTGATGAGCTTCTACATAAAAAATAAAAACTGCTGTTACTAATTCTCACATTCACAATATCAATACAAGGTACGGATTTGAATGTCATATACCATCTACCATACTAATCTCAAATAAATGTGTTCAAAAAGGAGTGCATTATCAATGTATAAAAATATTTAATATGTTACTTCATAATTTGAAAACCTGTAACAATCAAACATTCAAGATGAAGCTGAAGAAATATTTTCAGGAACATTCATTTTATGCAACTACTTTTTTAATAATACCTAATGTAATTAATACTTCAAGTCTGTAAATAATATTCACTACGTTTCCATGGGGAATTGAGATCGATTTGAGCCCAATCCCATTCTCAATATGATCCATGTTTTCATGTTAAATTCAATCCGTATTGAAATAGATTTGGATATGCAAGGCTCAAGCATAAATAATTCTACCTTTTATGTTGGTCACTTGGTTTATGTTGCCAAACATGCAAACAATATTTTCTGCATATTTTAGGTAGGTTTTAAGGTTAGTGAATGTTTTTGAAGAATATATTGCAAGATTATAGAAACAATAAAAGTGGCTTTATTTTTAAGTTTTATTACACCACTTTTGCTAAAAAAACAAAATTACGAGCATGCAGTGTGTTACAAGTCCAGTAGAAGTTAGCATCTTTGGCTACATTAGATGTTTCCATGCAACAAAATTTAAAATCCGATCCCACTTTCCAAGAGGATTGGATCCAAGATTGAGTTCAGTCTGAATCCGCATTTCCATGCAGTATAGAGAGTAAGGTTGAAGGGCCCACCAACAGCTAGGTCATTAGGGCTCATCCATGCAGTCTTCAATCCTGAATGAGGTCTCAAATCAATTTCAATTATCCTTGGAAACGTAGTCACTGTAAATACTGTATAAACATATTGACATGTTCCACATCCTGTGATCAATGAAAAAATTCTAATATGTGTGAAATGCAAATAAATGTATGCATGTACTTCCAACTACCCATTCCTGTTCATACTATATATGACGTTAGTGTAAAATGCTGTGTTTATACATCATTCAGTGCTAAAATAATCTATGGTTTAATTAACATATTTGCTAGAATTTGTCTGAACATTGATTTGGCCAGCAGCCAGGACGCTTATGTAAAATAAAATATATTTAAACAGTGCTCTGAATAATTCCCTAAAAACTATTCTCTTTTCCTCAAAAAGCAATACTCCTGCTGTTCAGGTATGTAATAGAATGGGTTAAGCACAATGTGATCTTTTAGTCCCTCCACAATTTTAATCATTTTGTTGTTTAACGGCACTGTCAATTGCCAGGATCACATCAGCATGGGCCGGAATTTTGCCCCGCAAGAGTCCTTTTACATACCAGTAAATCTACTGACATAGAGCTGTCATTTTTAAGCACACTTAAAACCATCGGTCTGGACCAGATTTGAACCCAAGGCCTTGGGATCAGTAAGCCAGCGTCTAACCAACTGAGCCACCCAGACCGACAGTCCCTCCACAGTAGTAGCCTTAAGCACACTATTGCTTAGTGCCTGTAATGGACATTTCTTGCCCAAAGCACCACTCCTTTGTAACGATGGCTGTGAGTGATAAATAATCAGTGTCAGAACATCTCTTCCGGTCTGCATGTATGTTTTCTATTAAGGGATCCTGGGACTGAGAAATGACAGAAAAATTATCAAGTTGATGATTTTTAGGTTTATAAATATAAATGTTCCCCAAACCTTCAGTGGCTGGCAGTGGAATGTTTTATATTCTGCCATTTTTAAAGGTCTAGTGCAGACTTTAAATGCCATGTACGCTAATTTGAACACCCCTTTCCTGCTTAAGTTTTCGGCAGTATTTGAACAAAGTGTGGGGCAAAACAGGCTCAAAAACTATCAAATTTAGTGGCAAGATGCTATGTGTACGCTATGAATCTGAGGAGAAAGACTACTAGACAAGAGAGGACACATATAGCATGGCAGTTTTAGGCCAAGCAGGTAATCTGCCTCATGGTCATATTGCATGTGTGTAGAACTCAACGTTACATTTTTAATACACTATTCTGCTCCATCCACATTAAATTTTGTGCTATGCTCCTAGAATTTTTCCAACATGTGCTCCATTTACGTGACTTCAATTTCAGTCTTTGGTTTCAAAATCTGAAAATTTGTTTAGCTCTAAAAAAATTAAATACATAGAAAATTTTAAAAAATATTTTCCATGTCCATCAAAGCAAAGAAATGAATTACTTTAAAAGTAATTATTTTCACTTCTTGCCAGTGGTTGATGGTGTTTGTTGAGCAATTAGAGGTTATAAAATAATAAAACTGTTGTAATATTTTAGTATTTCATGCACATGGAGTATTTTGAATACTAAGGTATTTTTGCATTGTGAATAAATAAAATAATTCCTTCAAAACAGGAACTTTGTGTAGCAGTTTATAATATAAACACTCTTAAGCATGCTTCTTCTTTCCCTGATTACCCTCCCTTATGTAGGACTTACAAGCCAGTGCCTAGGGTCAGACGCCTGTTGGGGAGCAGAGGGACCTCTGGACCAGACAGAATGAACACCTGGAAGCAGGTGGTCAGCCAAGCACCAGGTATGATAGTGAGGAAGAGGATGATATGAAATGCAGGTGAAATGGATGATTAGAAAGGTGATAATGACAATTGGTGGAATGAGTGACAGGGGAAACCAGAGAAAACCTGCCCAGACGCCGAATACAACATCCGGGTCCTGCCTAGGTGGTAGGCTAGCGGTCTAACCTCTCAGCTACAGTGCTGCCATTACACTTCCAGACTCGGGGAAGGATGAGGAATAATCCTGGCTGGAGAAAAATTCCTACCCCCTGGCGGGAATCGAACCCGGGACCCCTTGCACAGCAGGCAGGTGCTCTACCAACACTTAGGCATGCAAAGTATTAATTTCATCCCTATAAAAATATAGACAATTCAATGTTCAGCCCCAGGGTCCCTCAAGTTGAAAATGTTTTTGATTGAATAGCATGTGAAAAGTGAAACAAACTTCATGGAACAATCCCCAAATGCTTAACATAATTACATCTGAATCTGTGCCAACAGAATATGGGGAGATTTTCAACATAACAATTTATAATTTATAAATTTGACACAGCTGATCACCCAAGAAGCAATTATTAGCAACATTCGCCACAAAAGTTTTTTAAGATTTTCAACATTTTCGGAAAAATGGACAAGATATTTATGTTTATTTGTTTTCTCCAAGTTCATTCCAATCCATTCACCACTGTAGTATTATAAATGTATAAAGTCTTACCACTGCCTTCCTGTATTTTGCTTATTCCAGCATTGTGGATGGACTTACAAGATCACATGGCAGTAAAAGCTCACCATGAGAAGTGCATCCCATTTGCAATGCACAGAGTACTTACATTTCTGTAGGGCATTTGTTGCTCAGTATAATCTGAGGAATCAATGCTCAAAACCAATACATCCAAGGAGGTCCTTATTCACTACTGCAACTTCTCATGGTTTACCTATAGTAAATAACAACTAAGTGGTCATTCTAAGATATATATTTTCATGCTAACTGGAAAAAAAGTTCTCTGTTATTTCAGAAAATGGTAGGCACTGTTATTTAGATTCACTTCTACGTGAACAGTTACCTGAGTGGACAAACTACGCTTCTAAATTTAAGGCTTGAGAGAAGATACTTGAGCAATTAACAGCTCTGCTCAGTAAAGCTATTTTTATCCTTTTGCAAAGGAGCCAAATGCTTTCATTTCATTAAAAATGTTCCAGAAAACAGCAAAAAATAGCTTTTACAAATGATAGTTTACTGAAAAGACATTCCCAGGGAACTGATACATCAATGTTTCGGAGATACTGAGTAAAAAGATGTAGTCATGCATTCAATTATATGGGATCATTAAAACACTCAAAATTTCAAGTCCAAATGTGTATTACCATGTTTTATCACCAAGTATCAAGATGACACACACATCAGCAATGTGTAAGCATTATTCATATAAATTCTTAACAAAGTAATAACTTTGGGTGCAACTCTGCACCTTTTAAAGAAACACTATAATGAAAGAATGTTTAACAATAATACTATAAATTTGTGCAGTGTTGTGATGCATATCTGCCAATTGTACAGCAGTTACCACATTTGAATTGTGCACATATTGAAATATTAAATTTAACAGCTATGAAAAATACACATGTAAAAACACTACAATGCAAATTTATAACAATCACTACATTCATAAATGCTTGTGCACTTTCTGTAACTGCAAGACTTTCAAAATCAGTTATATGAAAGATTTTTTTGTATTCTATCATTACATCAAGTCCAAACAAACTAATAAATGTCCTCGTTAAGGCACTATAATTATATGTACCTACATCAACAAAGAGTTCAAAACTATGATTCTGATATGTCAAAATGCCTGATTTACACACATTTATGTCATTATTTGATTATTACATACTGAAAATAAGTGCACTTGATGCAGACGTAGAGACAGAACTGATCCATGTTAACATTTGTACCAGAGATCCCTATGAGCGAATGTTTTGGCAAATGAGAACACCACTGGATGTGAATAATAATTTCACAAGCAATTAACTGACTACTGTGTTGATACAGTGGCTGATATGCATAATACTAGAGTGTCTGCCTCTAGTTCCTTACTTTCGAGTGAGAGAGGAAAAATGTTTCTCTCACAATTTGCACACTTAGAAGACATGTTCACACTATTACTAAACCTCAGATTTTAAACTAATCTTTTTACTATCATAAGAACTTTAACTTCTGTATTTTAATTAAATAACCTAAATTGGTACATTTATAAAGTCAATCAATTAATGAATAACTGATTGTTCTAATGCATACAAACCAGGTGCAGACAAAGCCAGAGAGGTACAATCAAAACTGAAAAATTCAATCCATTGCTGTGATTTGAACCCAGATCTTCTGCTATATCCACTGAGCTACCATGGCAACATGCCAGTAAGACACTAAATCCCCCAACTGACTCAGATTTTTTCTGTAGACCACAAGACAATCTCAAATTCATATCTGAGATTACATACCCTAAACATGATTTACACTTTTAAGTATTTTAAGTCCTGGGTTTTTAATTAAATAATCTGAATTAGAACTAGTTATAAGGTTAATCAATTAATGAATAACTGATTGTTCTAATAGACAAGAGCCATGTGTGGGCAAAGTTTGAGAGGCAGAATCAGAACTGTATGAAATAAACATATTTCTTGGAGATGCTGTAAAAATACTGAAAGAACTCCAGTCCTGCTTTCTAAATCTCAATTATCTGATGTTAAAGCAAAAAGATAGCAGCACCGAAATAACTTATGACTTTGAGACACAAAGATCAGTTTTGTACTGTGTTAGCTGAAGGTCAGATACAAAAAATATTTGTATTCTGCTTGTATTCTACCTCAAGGTCAAAAAATACTACAAAAATCTAACCACTTAAGACTTCATAGCAATACAGCATGTTATTTATCATTCAAATACTTTAGAGTGAATCAAAAAAACAAACTATGTATGATAATATTTGCTAAATGCTACTTGGCAAAGCCATGAGGTGTATGGGAAAGAATGTGAAACTGCCTAGATGTTTACATGAGCTTATTGCACAAATAGGGCGAGACAGTGTATGTACACTCAGTTCAGATACAAACATATCTTCAGGACAGCAATGCCTCATATATTGGCAGGTGCAAGAGATTATCTATTTGTGTTTCATCACTGACTATATGCCAAGTTACTATTATGTCGCTGTTCTAATAAACAAGATAAGAAGCGATCATAGTGTTCGACAGGCAAGGTCAACACGGCTCATTGCTTTGCCAAGTAGTACACTGTTGTATTAAAAAAAAGTGATTAGTTCTCTTAACTTTCAAAGAGATAACAGTACAATTTTTGCATTTCAACTATTCTCTATGATCCTATTCAAAACATACTATCTCTTTTTTTTTCAGTGTGTGTGTGTTCCCTTTATGTGAATGTTGGATTTTATTCTTTGTACAATATATTATCGCATCCGAAACCGTTTGTTAATATGAGAGATGACCAACATCAATTGTGAATAAAAGTAATGAAAAAGAACAAACAAAAGACAATGTCAGTAACCAAGAAGAGTAAATAAAGAACCATTTCTCTAAACAGTTGCGATAAAGATGTCGAGCACAGTATCATGCAAGCAATTACATGCACGTGATATACTAATTGGTAATGAGTTGATAATCCACAATTCTAAAAGGAATATTCAGTTACATGATAGAGATTGTACAGTGAGAGAAATAACCGTCTCTTACAGTTGCAAGTGACACCATTTTGAACTTCATGCAAAAATCAGATTGAAAAGAAAATTCTAACAAGACAACTTCCGAACAGTTTCAGATTCTTCATAAAACATAACTAAAAATTGTGAAGATTTGTAAATACATTCTATCAGGATATAAATAAAATCAATTTTGACGGAACCCAGACTTTAACTTGAACAGTATTAGCCATTGCCATCTTTATCTGCTACCCACTAAGTACAACACTGAAATAAGAGCTCATCACCGCACTACCAATAAAAATACTGCCACAGATTCCTCCTTTTAGTGAATTTGTATTTTATAGACCATTGTTACTTGTCATATCAATTGAGTAAAGCTATCCCTGTTATTGCATATATCACTACAGCAGACACACAGTTTTACACATATCAACCAATGCCCTACAGCACACACGCAGTTTTACACATATCAACCAATGCCAAGCTTTTGGACATTCTTACACATTGGCCTTACTTGGAATACCACATGATATTTATACTATCAATGAACACTTCTGATTGGATTCTTAAATAAACCAATCATATATCAAGCATCATGAAATTATTATACCCAGTAAACATCAAGACAGTTTGAAGTCTTCAATACCACTGGTTAGATCCTGCGTCCTAAAATGCACAGGTTAAAATACTACTTCGTTTTCATGAGAGAGAAAAAGCTAAGTTGATAAAATATGACTATTGATATAAAACATTACATAGCTAAATCAATATAAAGATACATCAATTTTCTTCTATTTTGACACTAGCACGTAAATGCATCATAAAAATTATTTGTCACTTGTTACAATGTTATAATACTGTAACAAAGAAGGACGGATGATGGACGGATATGCTAGATATAAAATTAAGTCTTTAAATGCCTGAGATTCAATGAGGTGAATTTATGCCTTTGTTTCTTGTACCAGATCAAACTGAGTTTGAGATTCTTTCAGATAAGCTCTCTTCTTTCTCTGAATGTTTGTTTCAACCAAGAAAAGTGTTCCCGATATAAATGCCATTGCCACTCCTGCAACAGCCAATCCAAATGCCCAACCAAAAAAATTGTTAGCATGGCCTGGCATCCATCCATCAGTGTTGCCTAAACATGCAAATACAATCACTGCAATTCCTCCAGTAATACCTAAAAAACAAAAAGCGCTTCATCAGTGTTCATTCTTTTCCATGTCAAAACATCATAATAGATATTAACAAAGAAAGATAATTTATGGGAGCCAACAAAATTAAATATAAATCTTTTTGCTTTCTGCTCAAAAATGAAAATTTAGTTACACAAAAAACTTGGTAGTTATTTATTTATGCCAACAATATTACTGTTGGTGTTTTTAAACACACAAGCCGTGCTTGGGCAATGTTTGAGAGGTAGAATAATTGAAACTGAAAAATTCAATGTCACAGCTGAGATTTGAACCACAGAGCCTCTGCTTACCAGTCAGGTGCTCTAACCATTAAGCTACTGTGACAACCTGCCAGAATGACACTGAATTCTCCAATCAATTTGTATTTCTCCCAGTAAACCATAAAGACAGACTCACATAAGAGACAATTACCCCAATGGTGACTTACTATCGTAAGTACTTTATGTCCCAGGATTAAGTAACCTTCAGATGGTAATTATTACAACAAACTTACTGTTGGTGTTTTTAAACACACAAGCCATGAGTGGGCAATGTTTAAGAGGTAGAATTGGAACTGAAAAATTCAAGGCCACATTTCATCCAGAAAACACCATCCCTACTGTAACAAGTGTTGGGAAGTTGGTCAGTGTCAGACTATCTCTACACTGGAATACAAGTATTTTCATCTAAGTTAAAAATGTTTTCAGCTGAACAGCATATACTTTTAGTGGTGAATGTTTTTAGAGAAGGTGTTAATATACAGAAAAAGTGAAACAAAAATTTATACAGCAGTTTCTAAATACCAGATTACTGTTTTAGGAATCTGTTTGCAATTTAGTAAACAAATCTGACGAGACTAGTTTCACAAGTAGTAGACCTGATTATTTCTTGCAGGGTGATGTAAAGTCAACAATGCATAGATAATGGTGAACTGAAAATGGCAATAATAAATTACAATAATTCAAAGGGGTGTGTACCTTTGTGTGGGTGGGGTTGAGGCGTATGTGTGTGTGTGTGCATTCACGGCTTGTAATTAGTGCATACGAGATCTGTTAAACAAGTATCGCAAATTTTTAATTTTCACGGGCTACGTATTTTCGATTGTTTTGTGACATGTTGGTACTCATGTCCCTCACTTATGTTGATGAGCTTGGCCATTTCGAATGTTCAGTTAATTGTTGACAGCTATTTTGCTTGGATGTGTTTTGGCTCATCTTTGATTTTTGCCTATCCCAAAAATGGAACTAAGAGTCTGTATCAAATTTTGTGTGAAAAACAAAATTAAGTGTGCGGATGCATTCCAAATGTTGACTGTGGCATATGGTGAAGCTACCTTGAACCAAAGCAACATTTATCGGTGGTACAAAAGGCTCTCAGAGGATCGAGAAGATGTGAACGGCGAAGAGCGTCCTGGATGCCCAAGCTCGTGTCATTTGATTTTGACCCATGATTTGGGCATGAGACAGGTCACCGCAAAATTCATACCAAAGGTGCTCAATTTCGACCAAAACACCATCGCATTAACATTGCTAAGGAGCTGTTGAACTCTGTCCATGACAACCCAAATTTGCTCCAGATGGCCATAACTGGTGACGAATCATGGGTTTATGGTTGTGACGTGGAAACTAAACCTCAATCATCCCAATGGATGCTGCCACACGAGCCAAGATCGAAAAAAGCGTGCCAAGTTCAGTCGAATGTGAAGGTTTTGGTTACAGTTTTCTTCGATTGCAGGGGCGTGGTGCATCATGAGTTCTTGCCACATGATAGAACGCTCAATAAGGAATATTATATGCAAGTTATGTGCAATTTGCACGAAGCAAACTGCCAGAAACGCCTAGATTTGTGGAAGAACAAAAGTTGGCTTTTGCACCTTGATAATGCCCTATTCACACATCGCTGCTTGTGTGCAAATTTTTGGCCAAAAACAACATACTCATGATGCCGCAGCCACCATACTCCCCAGACCTGGCCCCCAGTGACTTTTTTTTGTTCCCAAAATTGAAGAGGCCCATGAAAGGATGACGCTATGTCACGACTGAGGAGATAAAGAGGGCATCGAAGGAGGAGCTAAACAAGATCACAAAAAACGATTTATTAAAGTGCTTCGAGGATTGGAAAATACCTTGGCACAAGTGCATAATATCCGGTGGAGATTACTTTGAAGGGGACAAAATAGATATTCATGAATAAATAAATACTTTTTGAAAAAACACAAAATTTGCAATACTTTTTGAACAGACCTCGTATAATTGACTTGTGCATGACTGGAAAAATCAAAGGAAACTTGACAATTTTTAAAAACAGTACTCTTCATTTTTTTTAGTTTGAAATAGGAATAATAATATTGATATACATATAAGTACTCTAATTGGTATATTGTATATTATTTATGTGCTTGTTTCATTCATTACCAATATTAAATCTTCTATAATTATTCTGAACAATCTCATAAAACAGTCTCAGTTCCGTAAGGAAATTCCTTTTAAGTTTTCTCATTTATATGTAATTTATCACTTTGAGGTTACATGGTACAGTTTAAATTCTTCTGATAACATAATGAATCGCGAGTTGTTGTGTTTAACGTCCGCTTTTACTACTACGGCACTGCAGGCGGTGACACTGATGATACATGGAATGAAGATGGAGCACCGGTGGAATGAGATGGCGGGGGAAACCGGAGCACCCGGAGAAAACCCGCCCTGACGCCGCTTCGTCCATCATGAATACCACATGCGGGTCCCTGGGATTGAGCCCAGGCCGCCTAGGTGGTAGGCGAGTGCGCTAAGCACTCGGCCACAGCGACGCCTAATAAATCGTGAGACTGAGTGAAACAGGAATATATGGTACTCTGTCTAACACAACAATTTTTTTTACTTTCTTTACTATCATTTTAATATGACCACATATTTTGAACTGTATTCTTTATATTACAGCAGCCTGAATTACTTAATAAACAATTAGCACATTAAAAAAGTATTTTGAATAACAGTTGATATATTATGCATTTATATACTAACAGTTGATTTATGGGATTATTTCATGGCAGGTCAGCAGACTACAGAAAAGAGCAATAAAAATTGTTAAAAAAATCCAAAAAGTACCTGCAAAACTGTTCTTAAAAGCAGCTCAATGTAAAAACACTGCCTTGTTTGTATAGATATGGATGTCTATATTATGCCTGTAAAAACTCATGAAGAAGACAAGAATACCAATATTCATGAATATAACTTGGTACTTTAGAAACAAATTAAAGAGTCTCATTAGAAAATAAATATACTGAAAGCAACACAAAAGATCTATAAAATGAGTTACGGAACCAACAAAAATAAAACAACTTAAGTCTTATTGTATTAAGAATGCCCTCTATATAGTTGAATATAAAACAGTAAAAACAAATAATGGTAACTTATTAAAAGTTTAAATGTTAAAATTGTACATACTGATAGCAGAATTTGTCCTCATAATAATGATTAGATTGAAATATTTTATATATTTCATTTCAAACAATGAAAATTTGCAAAATGATTACAACTGCTGAAAAAATCTGACTCTGACCCAACATTCTACACTTCTGATATGAAATAACTGGAAAGCTACTGTTTAAGAGTGACCTTCAACTTGCATTTCTTAATCAAAGCTTTGTTACATAACAATGGTATATTCCACTCCCAGAGAGCTCCCTTTCACATACATGACTAATCACTACGAGTAGGATGATAAAATAATTTGATCTTACCAGCTCCCATCAGCAGTGATCCAACGACAAATGTTACCAAAATAAAATGCTTCTGTTCTGGTCCACAGCAAAGGAAGTAAATCAGGACAAGTATCATTGATATAAGAACACAGATGAAACTTATTGTAAAGAAGAACTGTGTTACAATCATAAATGCTGAAACAAAAAACATAAAATGCTTATAAAGTAATAAATGTTATACTTTGCATTTTAATCTCTGAATGCACAAATATAATTCCAACTGCTAAATATGTGAAAGTGTAGAACGAAAAACTGAAACTACAAATATGACATTTATTCGTAACACAAGATAAGTCAAGTTTTGTTATGAATATTTATTATATGTGAAGCTGTGTTTCACTTTACTCTTCTTTTTACCGTAAAAGTTAGGTTGCGTTCTAATCAGGGCATTATACTAACAGCACACTTTATCTTGAGCTCTCAGATGGCAATAGCACTTTTCATGTCTTTTACACATTTGTACTTTAAATTATATCATAATAGGCAGTGAGTTGTAGTTTCTGCAATTCTCTTTCCAGGTTAGCCAATGGCTGAAGTGAAAGACCAAACACATGGCTCCTTCTTTTACTATTTACAAAAGCTTCCATTGGCGATGCTGAATGTGCTTCAGGGATTTAGCACTTAAAATTACTATATGAGTTGGTTAAACAGAAAAGTAAACAGATATGATAATTAGACCTTGGAGTTTACATTTTATGCCTATTTTTAATTTCTCTACTGGTAAGTAGGGGAAGTATTGTATTCCGCCCAAAAATTTGATGTCGAGATTTCACCGGAAATACATGTTTTGAGGCCCCCTGAATCCCAAAAAAGCATTTTTGAAAAAGGTCCGTGTGTGTGTCTGTGTGTCAGTCTGTGGACAGCATAACTCAAAAACGAAAAGTCGGTTAAAAACCAAAGTTGGTATTTAAGTTTAATGTCTTTCAAGGATGCGACACGAAGATTTTGAAGAAAATAGCCCCACCCTAAACTACCCTTTACATGGAAACTTTTTCAAAAATTTTGATTTTCTTGAAAATGGCTCTAACGATTTTGATTAAAATGTCATATGTTTGAGATATTTGTATGACAAATGAAATGTATATATTGAATTTTCTGGCTATAGCCCCTGTAGTCCTGTTTGCTCTGGATGACTTTTGAACAACTGGTAAACCGTAAGAGATAGAACAAATCGTACTGTACAAAAAATGTAGATCTCGCTAAAACACACAACTTATGTCTGAATGAAATTTTTTGGGGAGTGAACCATTTCGGAGATATTCCTTGTTATTTGTGTCAGATAACCTGAAACTTTCGTGAAATGGATCATCGTTGTTCATTTTTTTATATTTAAGTGTGCAAAGAGAACAGGATTTCAAAGCTTTAAAAGATTTGACTATCGCACAAAGCCTACTGTGTTCTAATATACCCTTGCACCTACAAGGAAGTAAGCAATAAGATAGTTTGTACAAATGATTATCTCAACTAACACGAAGAAGATAGATGTATAAGAGTTTGTAAGAATGATTAGTACAACAGCAGAGAAAGTCGTGTGAGTGCAACACATCAGATTTTTTCCTGAATAAATAATCAAAACCCAATCATATATGTTCACATTTCATGCAAAATTATACTTTCTGTGTATGTTTTATTGTACCTAAAAGTGCCTATTTTACCCCAATGTGCCTATTTTATGGTTTTTAAACCTAAAAATACCTAATTATGATAGACAGAAGTTATAAAATTCTGATATATTGTCAATTTAGATTTGAGCTGGAGTTTGAAGCACTGTATATCCCTAAATAAGAAATACTTGGACATACTTAAAGAACGGGCCAGTAATTTTGGCATAGTAAGGGTATTTTAAAATTGTCTTTCTACAAGCTGAGAGTTGGGCCAAGTTTCTGACCACAAGGAAGTCCAGCATTCTTGCACATAATGGGTGAATTCAAAACAGTGTTTAAACTGGTATAATGGGCTGACCTTGAATGTCAAGCATGAATGAAATATCTGGGTCAACAGTGGGTGAATTTGTATGACGGTTGGAACTTTAATAGAGGCAACAATGCTGCAGAGTCGCTATGCAATGGAATCTAATATTGTCAGTGATAGCACACATTAGTTATATACCTACCTTACCTCTGAGCAAATGGACACTCCCTTACCACATCATGTGCATGTACAATAGCAAGAGAAACAGAGTCTTGTATAAGCTAGCGGCCTAATGCAATGTCACAATATTTTCGAAGGAGGAACAACAGAATTGGACAAAGACTGAATGGGCTCTTCTTCAGAAAGAGCCCCGTAGCACTTGCCAGCAAAATATCCGAATGGGCTCGTCTTCAGAAAGGGTCCCGTAGCACTTGCCGGCCAAATTCTAAGTCTGAAGCTACTTACTGCACATGCACCGACAGTCATTAGCAAAATCACCACTAGGTTGCGCTGTGTTACTAGCAGACGATCTTCATATTTGCCAACATTGCTTTTTTCAACCACACTAGTTTTTGTTGCCAACACACCACACACTCGCGTGCACGTCGGCTGATCTACACTGCCAGCGCAACTCCATACAATTATTGTGTACACTATCGTTATTGCCCACACAGATATATCGCTAGCGCAACTCCATACTATTGTTGTGTGCAGTATTGTGTAACACCGTTATTGCCTTGTGACTGGGTCCATGAAATGTTGGCTCGTTTTATTTTTTTTATTTTTGAGTGTAGAAAAAAATCCATTTACGGAACCCCATGTGCTGGGATGGCACAGATGGGGGACTGTAGGCTTCGCCCTAGGGCACTACTCACTAAAAAAACTCCACTGGAAGCGCTGAATTAACAGTAATTAATTTTTGTTATGGGGTGTACCACGGCATCACATTCCCTGCATAGCATTCGGGTTCTCAGCGGGCCGACGTCGTAGAGGAATTGTATACATTCTTCCTCACTATAACACTAGGCGCTAAATCTACTATGCTAATGAAGCGATTCATTGCACCCTCACAACTTGTTTCTAAACAAGTTCACTAGCATATTGCTGGGTCCCGCTAAAACATTCAAATTTAAGATTGGCAACAAATTAATGGAGAAATAGTGCTGTTGGCAGTGCTAAATTCACGCTGCAACTTCGGCAACTTTCGTAAGAATTTGCTCACACTGCCGAGTAGGACTTAGGCGAAATTCTCACGAAACTTTCACGGGACACTTTCTGAAGAATATCCGACTGAATGTGCCAGAGGTCGTACAGCACAACAGTGCCATCAAGGTCTTCAAGAGGATTGCAGAGAATCTACATTGTCTTACAGAACAGTGGCACAGTGGGTAAACGCCTTCAACAAAGGATATCAAGGTGTGGCAGACAATGTGACCCGGTCGTTCTAGTGTCAGTGAAGATGTGCATGCTTTTGCACTGATCAAGGAACTGGCCTGAGATAGCAGATTAGCACATACAACTATGCTTCACGTTCTTAAGAAACGCCTAGGCATAAGAAAAACTGCATCACAATGGGTTCCGTATGATTGCTGAGTACTCAGTACTCATGTATATATAATACTATTTATTGTAATCATTAATCATGTACGGTTGTATCAAACTGTACATTTGTAATTTTTGTAATTTATAGTTGTAGGTTTGACAATGTCAGAAACTATAAAAGTCTATCGACAATAAATGATATTATTATTTATTATTATTATCAGGACAGTAACTCAAAATCACAAATTTCAACATTAAAAGTTTACTTCATTACTTGGCATTTAGCACTAAGTAAAATACAAGCTAAAAAGCTGTTGTTTCCAATTAAATTATACAACCATATTAGATCAATTGCTCACACTGCTAATCATAAACTGCAATTTTAACAATAATTGTTTGAAGGGATCAACTAAACATTACTAAACATAACAAGTCACTGAAATGACTATCCTTTTCTCAATCTGATGGAATGTTTTGTTTAAATAAGAACAAAATAACAACAGTTTCTTATTCAGCCCATCTGATTAGTTTGTTTCTGCCAGTAGGGGGAATTTGTGCCTCTTGATGTGCCTTCAGAAGTGAAGAGCTAACGTTTGAGTGGAAAACACGGTAAAATGACAGTGTCCTGTGATATCGAAATTTACTCAGGGATTAGATTATGAAACCTAGATTGTTTGTATATGAACAGGATTCAAACAACCTGTTCTTGTAGATCACACTTATACCACTTAGGGTGGCAGTTTCTTTTGTGCATGCATAGAGTCCTTGTTAGTATTCCACTATAATTTTGCTAAAATAGTCTTGAAAAGAGTGGGTGGTGGGTGGTTGGCTTTCCAAGTATTCACAACTTATCCTAAATCTTTAATTTTGGCATTTTCATTGTATCCGTCTGTTTCTTACCATTTCTTTTGGTGGGATGGATACAAATTAACTTAATTTGTATATAGTTTAAATGACTTATTATCACAAGAGTAAAAAATGTATTATGAAATATTCCAGCATGTTGAACTATATCAAATTCTAACCCTGTCGTGACATTTATGTGTTTTGGTACAATTAGTTAAATGGATACTTTAAAAACATTGAATGAATTCACATTAAATTATCTAAATGTTTGTATTAAACAAGGAAAACAAATATTCGTAAGCTTGTAATCTGTTATTCTGAAACTGCTCATTTGCATATTTTGTTCGTTAATCCATATGCATCAAGCAATACACTTTGCACATTATAGTTATTGATTTAAAGTACAATTATAGTTTAAATTAGGTGCTATTTAAATGGTACTTTAACTGATAAAAATGTTGTTTAATTGGCAATACTTACAAGGAAGTAGAAAACCTCGTATCTGGTCGTAGCCAGAGGTAAAGGGATCATAAACCCATCGGCAACCCACAAAAAATCTCCTCTGATATTCATCTTGGGGGTCTGCTAAAGATCGAAAACAGTGAGACCAGAGACCAAGGCGATCGAGTTTGGCTCCAGTAATGCGATAATCGCTGACAAGCCATGCTGGTGCACAAAATGCAACGAATATGCAAACCAAAGTTAGTACAAATGTACCAATTGCACAATTTCCAGCCAAAGAACGTTTTTTCATTTTTCCTGTGGTACCATAAAGTTGCCTCTTGCTCCTCCTGTAAATGTAAAACACAACTTTAAAACAAGGTGCACTTGATATTTAATGCACGAATTCCACCTTAAACTAATTTCACCTGTATTTTAAACTAAGCCTGAAAAGATCGCTTGTCAACTATAACGAATCCTTTAAGAAATGCACCATGTATTGGTGAATATGTATCAGATAATTTTACCGTCCCTCACTGTCCTTTAGTGCCACACTGCTTTCTTCCATCGCGATAAAAGGCGTGCACGTAAACAACGGACTATTCGTAGTTCCTGTTTACAACACAAATTATCAACAAAGATTGTCACTTTCTCCGCCACGAACATGTGAGCGTGCACACCTACTTATCTGCATGAATCGCCACACCCGCGGATGACAAATTTATTTCATAACTGTAAACATTATGCTAAATTTAAAAAAGTAACAGTTATGAGAGAGTTAACTTGAAGCTCAGAGACAACTATTTACAATCACAATTTACGCGAATTAATAAAAATAGAAGTAATCTACAGTATTCACTAACCTTAATTGACCCTTTGTTATTTCTTAATCAGGTAAACTATTTTTAAAAAAATAGCTTGCTATTAAGGTAAGAAATAGGTTTATTCCTATAGACACAGGTATGTATGAACCTGCGAAATATCACTTAATAGTACGTTACAAAGCATACTATTTAATGTGTTTACCTCCAGCTGTATACAACGTCTTGCCCGAACACCTGAACACCGCCCAAATACAAGTAGCAGTCCTACCACCTTGTTAGCGTTGTAACCTAAGTGGGACGTTGCGTGAGAATGAGAACAGTGCAAGCGCAATAATATGAATAATGACTTTATGTTTCGACCTTGCTTATTTCTCACAAGCACTCTCGGAATGCAGCAACGTCTTACTTGTGAGTCACTTGCGAAGGGAAGTAGAAATTAAGTACTCATGTCCCCTTCGTGGGCACACTGTTTCACTCCAAAAATGTTAGTCCAACCAGTTCTATGCAAATGAAAATGAAGATTTTTAAATGTTTTACCTTGCTGTACAGTTAATAATTACAAATAGTTTAAAACCATAAGCTTTTAGTATTCACGTACAGCTGGCATATAAAGCAGTGGCACATATTTTGGGCTATCAAAACTATCACCGAAGCCCAACTAGAAATTAATAAGTAATAGTAATTGTAACACTATCCAGTTTCACCGAGCGGGATGACTCAGGCGGTAACGTCTGCGGCCCGCATTCGGGAGGTCGCGGATTCGATCCCTTGTGGCCGCGCACTCTGACATGTTATTTTTTTTTCTTCTTCTTCTTCTTTCCTTCTTTCCCGTGGTTTTCCCATGTCACCTAGGCGAATGCTGGAGTGCTTTCATCTCTTCTCCAGGGCTTCCTTTCCCTTCCGGCGTTAGCGGGCAGATGGCATAGTTACTTGCTCATTGGAAACACTCTCCCTGGTCCTCCTTGGAAGTCGCTGCCCGACTCGGCGACCCGCCTTGTCACCCTCTCCCTGGGTGGACCTTCGGGTGTCACAATCTGGAACTGTTAGGGACTTCTATGCATCTCTGGTGGCTTCGCTGGCTCCGCTCTCCGACTGCCTTCCGGTCTCACTTCGCTTCATCCCTACTCCCTGCCTGCAATAGATCCACATCGAGGTTGCAGTGGGCGAGGTGTCCTCCTCCGTTACACATACACATACTAGTCAGTTTCCCCCATGAAGAATTAGCGCGTCGGATGGAATGTCTCCTTCTCTACCACTGAATAGAGGGGAAAGTAGGGCTTAGGACGCTTGCTGCCGCAGCTTTCACTCTGATGCAGGGAGAGAGAGGTGAGGTGGCAGAATGCAGGAATAAGCATACCAAGGCTTCGGAATCCTGTGTCGCTATACGCACACGAGCGTCTCCGAAATCTGCCGTGTGAACACAACTGGCTGCATAACAATAGTACGTGAGGTTAAAAGCAAGAAAGAATGTGCTTTTAATCGTGCGATTGTTACGGTCCTCAACAGCTGTATTATTTATTTCATAATGTACAGTGTACCAAGACAGTTGCTAGTGCTAATGCTTCGAAACGGATGAACAATGTGTAACAGTAAAACCACCATACTCGCAGTTGAAATACGAGGATAAATTAGTGATAGTACAACAGGGAAGGCCTGCACTTTGCACTTGCAGTGTGAGGAGAAGAAAAAGGAGTAAGAATACTTACAAAAGGTATTTTGATATAAAATATTATGTGTGGCTGACTGGTTCTAGCGAATTAACTAATCTGTACTGCTGGCCATGCTTGTTTGCAACCGAGGAAACGCCCTGGAATGCGAGTTTCGCAAATTTAGCGTATTTAACCCTAGCTTTGATAAACAAGTGACTAACAACGCATATGAAATGTTTTACAGCTTTAAAAACTTTCATTGGACTGTCAGAAAAGAATGTTGACCATCTGCATAGTGAAAATATTAAAGAAAATAGAAATATATTGAATAGATTGATGCAGTTCTTAAACTTCCCCACTCTGTGAATTTTATTAAAGAAACCAGACAATTCTTTGCTTCTCTTAATGATTCACATTCTACTTCACATACATTTCAAATTATAAGTTGTACAAATTATAATGTATGTATACTGTATTCATACTACAGTTTATCTGTCTTTGACCTATATAGTAAGATAACACTAATAAAAGCCGTGTATATTTAAGCTAAATGAACCTGAACATGGGATGGAGGAAAAATGAAATTTAAAAAAATAAAAATAAGCACTAAAATATAATGCGGGCCAACGCGCAACCAACGGTGTTCTACTAGGGCGCGCGCCTAACGGAAGACTACTCAGCAACCCCTTATTGTCCGGATCTGATAGACACAATCCCAACATTCGCCACTGTTATAAAGGAACCACAATTCAACTTCCGGTTGATACAAGAGATGTTTCAGTGGTGAATGTTCAGGACTGGATGAATGCGACGTCATTTCAATCCCAACAAATTAGAACTACACAAGACCACTACAGTATCACCTTGCCGACTGCACTTTCTGGATGGGCCTTAACTGTTAAAGGATTGGGCCTTGTCTTCGGCTAGAACCCTCTTTATTAGTATTGAGTTCATCCACATCAATCATTCTCCCTATTGTAGTTTGTTGCCTGTGGCATTAACACGAGTCTCTCTTGTAATATCATGATCATCACCAACCATCATAACCTCTTCCTGAGGGTTATTCAACAAGCACCTTTTGCAAACTCTTAATTGGTCATTGTGGCAAAAATGCAAAACAATTCATGCTCCAGTTTCCAATGTTCATATTATACCGTCAGTATAAATTTCCACACTGCGTTGTAAGAATCTCAAATGCTTGTTTTCTTGTTCTGAATGCTTTTGGGGATTCCCTTAAGTACTGATTCAAGCATTATGTAATGCTGTTTAAGTTTTCTGTGAATTGCAACGTGCCTTCACTGGCATACATAACAACCAGACGTTATTTGTCTTACTTTCCCACGGTCACGTTGTCGCAGAAAATGTATTTCTCAGCCGAATTTTCCTTATCTATTTAGACAAAGGTATGTTTCCCAAAAACCAAAATAGGTGTAAGCAAGCGGCAAATATAAATATAATTTTGTGCGACCACGGATGTACGATATATACAATTTAGTGAGAGAGAAAATGCTATGTAAAAACATATTTGGATTCTGCTATTTACTTCACTACTTACGTCACTCGCATATACCTACCAAAGAGCATTGTTTGCTCTATGCAGAACGAAAGCATTTACAGAAACGATCCTGAAGCATTGAAGATGTTCTGATTATCTCGCCGGAAATATACGTTTTGGGGTCACCTTAGCAGCTAATCAAGAAAGATATTCTTTTTTCTTTTTATATTCTTATTTATTTTTTGAACTGGAAAGGTCCGTTCTCGTGTGTGCGAAAACAAATAAAAACAAAAGGTCTTAACATGCCAAAAACAAGCCCTTGCATAGAAATGTGTTCCTTGTGCTTCCCTTTCTCAAATCTGAGTCTAATAATTTTATTCTTACTCTTCTTCTTCATTTGATTACCCTTCCCGTATGGAGGACTTACTAGCCAGTGCCTAGGGTCAGATGCCTGTCGGGGAGCAGACGAACCTGTGGACCGGACAGAGTGAAAACCTGGAAGCGCGTAGTCAGCCTGGCACCAGGTACGAGAATGAGGAAGAGGATGATTGAAATGCAGGCGAAATGGATGAATGGTAAAGTAATAATGGAGCAGTTGGTGGAATGAGTGGTGAGGGAAACCAGAAAACCCGGGGAAAACCCACCCAGATGCCGCTTCGTCCACGAATACCACATGCGAGTCCCTGGAATCAAACCCTGACCACCTTGGTGATAGGCGAACGGTCTAACCGCTCGGCCAGGGCGCCGCTCTAATAATTTTATTAAAACATGTTTTGACATATCGGGAAGAAAGATTTTCTGCTAATATATTGCCCTTCATATTTACTAAGTTGTCACAACTCAAAAAACTGTAAAATACACATAAACTTACTAAGGAAGGAAAGGAGAAAGGGAGAGAAGGAAGAAGAGGGAAGGAAGGAACGGAAGAAACAAGCTAGGAGGTAAGGAAAGAAAGAAAGAAAAGGAGAACGGGAGGGAAGGAAGAGAAGGAAGGAAGGAGAGGGAGGAAGGGTGGAAAGAAGGGAAGGATGGAAGGAAGGAAGGAAAGAAACAAGGAAGGAGGGAAGGAAGGAAATAAACAAGTGAGGAGGGAAGGAAAAAGGAAAGAAAGAAACAAGTAAGGAGGGAAGGAAGGAAAGAAAGCAAGAAGAAAAGAAAGAAAGAAAGAAAGAAAGAGAGAAAGACAGAAAGAAAGAGAGAAAGAGATAACGAAAGAGAGAGAGAAAGACAGAAAGAAAGAAAGAAAGAAAGAAAGAAAGAAAGAAAGAAAGAAAGAAAGAAAGAAAGAAAGAAAGAAAGAAAGAAAGAAAGAAAGAAAGAAAGAAAGAGAGAAAGACAGAAAGAAAGAGAGAAAGAGATAACGAAAGAGAGAGAGAAAGACAGAAAGAAAGAAAGAAAGAAAGAAAGAAAGAAAGAAAGAAAGAAAGAAAGAAAGAAAGAAAGAAAGAAAGAAAGAAAGAGAGAGAGAGAAAGACAGAAAGAAAGAAAGAAAGGAAGAAAGAGAGAAAGAAAGAAAGAAAGAAAGAAAGAAAGAAAGAAAGAAAGAAAGAAAGAAAGAAAGAAAGAAAGAAAGAAAGAGAGAAAGAAAGAAAGAGAGAAAGAGAGAAAGACAGAAAGAGAGAAAGACAGAAAGAGAGAAAGACAGAAAGAAAGAGAGAAAGAAGGAAGGGAGGGAGGAAGGGAGCGAGGGAGAGAGGGAAGGAAGGACGGAAGGAAGGAAGAAAGAAAGGAGGGAGGCAGGAAAGAAGGAAAAAACATGTACCGATCACATGACTTTCTCTACTCTTGTACTAACCATTCTTACAAACTCTTATTCCTATATCTTCTTCGTGTTAGTTGAGATAAACATTTGTACAAATTACCTTATTGCTTTATTTCCTTGTAGGTGCAAGGGTAATGTTAAAATACAGTAGGCTTTGTGCGATAGTCGAATATTTTAAAGCTTTGAGATCCCGCTCTCTTTGCACGCTTAACACATAAAAAATGGAACAACGAAGTTCCATTTCACGAAAGTTTATTTTCTGAAACTGACACAAATAACGAGGAGTATCTCCGAAATGATTCACTCTACAAAAAATTATTTGGACATAAATAATGTGTTTTAGCGAGCTCTACATTTTTTGTATAGCAAGATTTTGTCTATCTCTTACTGTTTACAGGTGTTCAAAAGTCATCCAGAGTAAACAGGACTTCATAGGCTATAGCCAGAAAATTCAAAATACACATTTCATGTCATGCAAATATCTTAAACATATGGAATTT
Source organism: Tenodera sinensis (assembly GCA_030765045.1). Lineage (NCBI taxonomy): Eukaryota > Metazoa > Arthropoda > Insecta > Mantodea > Mantidae > Tenodera > Tenodera sinensis. The sequence goes on along the minus strand of CM060970.1, from coordinate 81,015,818 downwards.
TAATAAAAATCATTAGGGCCATTTTCAAGAAAATCAAAATGTTCGAAACATTTTTCATGTAAAGGGTAGTTTGGGGTGGGGCTATTTTCTTCAAAATGTTCGTGTCGCATCCTTGAAAGACATTAAACTTAAATACCAACTTTGGTTTTTAACCGATTTTTCGTTTTTGAATTATGCTATTCACAGACTGACAGACACACATACACAGACTGACAAGACACATAGACGCGCGCGCGGACCTTTTTCTAAAAATGCTTTCCTTTTCTTTTTTTGATTCAGGGAGCCTCAAATCATATATTTCCGGTGTAATCTCCACATCGAATTTTTGGGTGGAACACCATACTTCCCCTACTTACCAGTAGAGAAAGTAAAAGACATCCATGTGGTTAAAATGTGCAGCTTACATTACATCAAATGTTTGTAGATTTATTATAAATGCCTATTTCATATGTAAAGATACGTGTGCTGAAATTGTCTCATTAAACGTTTCATTGCAGGAGGTGGGTGATGGTTGAAGCGATAGTTTAATAAGTGGGTCGATAACTCTCATATGATGGATTCGAAATTCCATGCTATTTGCTTGACATCGTCAGGAAAAAGTATAGGGGAAAAAAACTAAAAACGAAAATAAGAAACAGGGTGACTAGGCGCTTCGAAAAATACACGATGAAGTAAGTAATCGAAAATTCAAACCAATAATAACGAATATCTTAACTGGCAGCACTATGGCTGAGTGGTTAGACCGTTCACCTATCACCAAGGTAGCCCGTGTTCGATATCAGGGACCCACGTGCGGTAATTGTGGTGGACAAAGCAGCGTTTGAGTGGGTTTTCTCCTATTTACCCCGCCACTCTTTCCACCAACTGCTCCATTACCTTCCCCTTCATCCATTTCGCCGGTCCATAGGTTCGCTTGCTCTGACCCTAGGTACTTTTTTTTTTTAATTAACGTCCTCCAACATTGTGTCATATCGGACGAATGAATGAAATGGAAGAAATGATGCTCAAATGAGCCCGAGGTCCATGGAGCTTTAAGTTACCCGACATTCGTCTTCTCAGGGTAGGGAAAACCTCGGAAAAAACCTTACCCGGATAACTTACCCTAAGCGAGATTCGAACTCGCGACCTCTTGAACGTTAGGCAGACACGCTAACCATCACGCTAAAGAGGCGGGCAACCCTAGGTACAGGCTTGTAAGTTCCAAGGTGTGTCAGTCCTCCGGAAGGGGAGGGTTATCAGATAAAGAAGAAGAATAACAAATATCTCGAAAATGACTGATACTACAAAAATGTATTTCGCATAAATTTGTGCTTTAAGGAGAAATGCATTTTCCGTTAAGTAAATTCTTGTTTGTTAGTTGAGACGGCAAAATATGACATTTCGTACTCTAAACCAGCTAGTTTCAAGTTTCAAGTTATTTATTAGAAAAGTGTTGGCCTGGTGCCGGTACAATGGGCCCGGCTTACATTTAACACTTTTTTACATTTGGCTTTGTTTATATATACACTTTTTTCGGTGTCTACAAACAACCCATACGGTGACCATCTGTAGGTCACCGAGAATAGTTTTCTTTTGCCTTTTTAAGTTCTGTTTCGTCTTTGTGTTATATATACATATGTACATACTTACAAATTATTTACAGACACATTCACGCACGCATTCACCCACGCACACTCTCACACACATACACACATCTTCACTGGGCACACCAGAGATATGCGTCCCAGCGCACTGCACTATTTACACTATGTACACTGTCCCACGGTGGCAGCTCCTGAATATTTTTCGAGGCGAGGGCCTCTGCCGGAACATGTATGTGGCCTAGGATCGAGGTTGCGTGGACGCGCATTAGTCGGCGAGCCGAGCCGCTTCTAGAACATTTTGATCCTATTATGCTTGCGGTGCTTCGGTTCGCCTTTGCCAATGTTGGCGATCACGTCGTTTTCGTGGTTTCTAATGCGCGTCCATGCAGCCGTTGCTCGTTTTTCAATTGCCTCCGGGATGAACGGGATCCGGGTTTCAAGGTGTAGTGTTTGGGTACTGGTGAGGAGTGGAGCAGACAGGATTTTTCTGAGGGAGAGGTTTTGAAGGGTTTGGAGTTGTTTCAGGGCGGTTTTGGAGGCATTAGCCCAGGTCCATGCATACAGGACCACCGAGAGAATAAATGACCTATATAATATCAGTTTTGACTTCAGTCGCAACTGTTTACTGCGGAAGATGGGGGCGCACAACTTTAACCGCTGTCTGCCTTTATTGGCGCTATTTTTTATGTGGGTGGACCAACACATTGTGCGGTCCAAGGTGACACCTAAGTATTTAACCTGCTGACGGCAGTGCAATATTTGACCACCGACCGTTAGGTCCTTTGCCAAAGTGTGACGCCGCTTAGAGAAATGAATTAGCTGGCATTTGTCGGGGTTAATTTTGATTTTCCAGTCATGTTGCCATGAGAGGAAGTTGTTAACATAACGTTGCATTTCTGCAAGGCCGAAACGTGGATTTCTATGGTGGTTGTATATTGCAGTGTCGTCAGCATACATGGCGACCTTGCATCTGGCGTCCACTGGGAAGTCATTAGTGAATAATATGTACAGAAAAGGGGACATGATTGCCCCTTGTGGGACGCCAGCCCGCATCACTCGCTCCCGTGAGGAGGAGCGGCCCACTTGGACGTAAAACTGCCGTTTGCAAGTATAGATAATTTTGAAGAGCCGGGAAATTGTGGTGCAGTTTGTAAATGAGGCCATTGTGCCAGCACCGGTCAAATGCGGCTTCTACGTCCAGAAATAGCGCCAATGTTGAAGCCCCATTGTTAAATTGCTCTGTTACGTCATCAGTTAGTCTGAGGAGCTGTAGTTCAGTGGAATGTCCTTTTCTAAAGCCAAATTGTGAATTTGAGAGTTCATGTGTTGCCGAGACTTGTTTATGTAGTCGAGAAAGGATACATTTTTCAACCAATTTACCAATAGTAGACAAAAGACTAATGGGGCGGTAGTTTTGCGGTTGTCTGGTGCTTTTCCCTTGCTTTGGGAGCATGCTAACCTTAGCTCGTTTCCAAGTAGAGGGGAAATAGCCTTGCTGCAAACAGGCGTTAAATATCTTTGTTAGTTGCACCAGAGCTTTTCTCGGGAGATGCTTAAGTTCCTCATTAGTCACTTTGTCTGGGCCGGCAGCTTTCCCATTAGGCAATTTCCTAATGAGCTTGAAAACTTCCTGCGGTGTTATGATGGGTAGTTGTTGCTCTTGCTTCTGCGCCACCCAGGTTTGTACCCATGTCTGTACCTCCCGTTCTAAAACACGGTTGCTAACTGGGTTTTCACTGAATCTGTCTTGGAGACAGTCAGCGAAGACCTCGGCTTTCTCCTCTTCGGAGAAGTGCAGGCCGCCTTGAGTGTGCAGCGCCTCAGTTGCGGAGTTAACGCTCGTGGAAACTTTGAAAGCCTTTAGTAATTTCCACAAAGAAGAGTCCGAATGGGTGGTACTCAGCATTTTGTTTTCCCACTGTTCAATTTTGTTGATTTTAATTTGTTGCCGAATGACGTTGCGTAGCCATTTTGCTAGCACTTTATATTCAGGCTGTCGGGTGTATCGCCACAGTTTTGTCAAGCGTCGTCTCCGCACAATGAGTTGCTCTACCTCGGGGTACGTGCAAACACCGGGTGGTCTTGTGGTGTATGTGGTAGCACTTCTCTTGGCTGTGTGTAGCGAGGTAGTAAAGTTTTCAATGGCGACATCTATGTCTGCCTCGCTATAGTATGACAGTCTGGGTTGCGCCATCCCGTGCATTTCGATGGTGAACTTATTCCAGTCGGTGTCTGCCCTCTTTCGAGGGCCAGAGACACCGGCTGAAATACCACCCAAAAACTAAACCTAACCATTTTAACCCATCCCCTTGTTTTGTTCTTCGGTTTGCCTACCGTCCAAGGAGACCGAGCGAGATGGCTCTGCGTTAACGTGTGAGGCTCGCGTTCAGGAGGTGGTGGGTTCGATTCTCTGACCGACTTTCCTGACCCACGGTACTTTTTGGGGTTTTCCTGGGCCGCTAGGCGAATGCTGGTAAGGATAATTACATCCCCTCCATTTCACCTCACTTCGCATTTCACTCCAATTCTCATCTGCTTGATTGTTTCAGGGTTCTAAGTGTCGGGGAGGGAGGCATAAGCACAAAACATCTCATTGGTCCGATCATCTGCAACACACTGTGGTGGAGGGGGGAAAAATAGGAAAATAACACCCCGGGTCACGAAATGACATCTTTGTTTTTAACTGTGCTTGCTATAATTGTGGAAACAAGCATTCTTCTTCTTCTTCTTCTTCTTCTTCTTCTTCTTCTTCTTCTTCTTCTTCTTCTTCTTCTTCTTCTTCTTCTTCTTCTTACATTTTGCAGTGTTATAATTCATGCACATGACAAAAATAATTCAAGTTTCATTATATTTTAATAAGCTCTTGATATTTCATGAAGATCTTCATGTTTATACATATTTCCCTTCTAAGATAATATACGTTAGCAATGAACCAAACGTTTAAGACATTCTACTTTGTCTTACCTGTGAAACAGCTCTTTCCGGAAAATACGGAAAACCCTGTACTACCTAACAAGTCAGGCACAATTGAGAAAATGTAGCATTTCCTCTACTATGTTACGTGCGAAATGAAGCTTTTTTGGGGTAACGTCTTCCAGCGTAGTGTCATATCGGACGGCGAATGAATGAAACGGCCGAGGTCCATGGAGCTTTAAGTTACCCGACATACGTCTTCTCAGGATATGGGAAAACCTCGGGGGGGGGGGGGGGGGGGGGAACACTTATCCAGAAAACTCAACCTAAGCAAAATTCGAGCGTGCGGCCTCTTGGACACGAGGCAGTCATGCTGCAGAGGCAGGAACGCGAAATGAAACGTTTCTATTCTTTTGAGTTCTTGTTTTCACGAACCGATCTTTTTAGTGACATATTGTAATCTTATATATTTAAACGAGCAATTCTTGTATATAAATAAATGCACTATATTGCTTTTTAAGTTCATCTATATAGGCGTAATTCCCGAAAAAACGCGATTTTACATAAAAAATAACATTTTTCTATTCCCACTTCTACAGTGCAATTCTTGTATATATATATTCAGAAACGGCTCTAAAGATTTGGTTAAATTTTTATATACATGCGTATTACATTCACACTGTTTTCTCATCTCACTTTTAGGTAACACATTCACATCTCTTTCTCTACTCACTCTTCTATAAACAATTTTCCATAAAAAGTGTGATTTTGCACCAAAAAACACTTTTATCCGCACTTTTAAAGTAAGTCAAACCATGTTCTGTATGGTTGAAACAGAAGTGCTATTACATTCACACTGTTTTCTCTTCTCACTTTTAGGTAACACATTCACATCTCTTTCTCTACTCACTCTTCTATAAACAATTTTCCACAAAAAGTGTGATTTTGCACCAAAAAACACTTTTATCCGCACTTTTAAAGTAAGTCAAACCATGTTCTGTATGGTTGAAACAGAAGTGCTATTACATTCGCACTGTTTTCTCCTCTCACTATTAGGTGATACATTCACATCTCTTTCTCTACCCACTCTTCTACAAAGAAGTCATGCAATTTTCTATATGTTTGAAATAGAGATGTTGCATATTACATTCATGGCGATTTCTCTACTCACTTTTAGGTAACACATTCACATCTCTTTCCCTACTCAGTCTTCTATAAACAATTTTCCATAAAAAACGTGATTTTGCACCAAAAACACTTTTATCCCCACTTTTAAAATAAGTCATACCATGTTCTGTATGTTTGAAACAGAAGTGCTATTACATTCACAATGTTTTCTCCTCTCACTTTTAGGTAACACATTCACATCTCTTTCACTACTCACTCTCCTGTAAACAATTTTCCATAAAAAGCGTGATTTCGCACCGAAAAACACTTTTTTCCCCACTTTTAAAATAAGTCAAATCATGTTCTGTAGGGTTGAAACAGAAGTGATATTACATTCACACTGTTTTCTCCTCTCACTATTAGGTGATACATTTACACCTCTTTCTCTACTCACTCTTCTACAAAGAAGTCATGCAATTTTCTGTATGTTTGAAATAGAGATGTTGTATATTACATTCACAGCGGTTTCTCTACTCACTTTTAGGTAACACATTCACCTCTCTTTCTCTACTCAGTCTTCTATAAACAATTTTCCATAAAAAACGTGATTTTGCGCCAAAAACACTTTTATCCCCACTTTTAAAATAAGTCATACCATGTTCTGTATGTTTGAAACAGAAGTGCTATTACATTCACACTGTTTTCTCCTCTCACTTTTAGGTAACACATTCACATCTCTTTCACTACTCACTCTTCTGTAAACAATTTTCCATAAAAAGCGTGATTTTGCACCGAAAAACACTTTTATCCCCACTTTTAAAATAAGTCAAACCATGTTCTGTATGGTTGTAACAGAAGTGCTATTACATTCACACTGTTTTCTCCTCTCACTATTAGGTGATACATTCACATCTCTTTCTCTACCCACTCTTCTACAAAGAAGTCATGCAATTTTCTGTATGTTTGAAATAGAGATGTTGCATATTACATTCACAGTGGTTTCTCGACTTACTTTTAGGTATCACATTTACATCTCGTTCTCTACTCACCCTTCTATAAATAATTTTCCATAAAAAACGTGATTTTGCACCAAAAACACTTTTATCCCCACTTTTAAAATTAGTCATACCATGTTCTGTATGTTTAAATAGAAATGTTATTACATTCACACTGGTTTCTCCTCTCACTATTAGGTAACACATTCACGTCTCTTTCTCTACTCACTCTTCTACAAATAAGTCATACATTTTCGTGTATGTTTGAAACAGAAATGCTACGTATTACATTCATACTGCAGGCGCGGCTCCTCAGGGTAGGCAGGGTAGGCACTGCCTACCCTATCGTAATACATCAACAAATAATGTTTAACTATGATTCTGCATTTTATCATTTAAACCGTCATTTTCCCCTAAATTGCAGTTCAAGAAAAGTTTTCTCGGTTATAATGACCAGCGCATGATCAAATCCTTTAATCTCAATTCCGATTCATCAAAACTGCGCTACGTGTTTGAAACGCGCGGCAGAAATAATACGCATGGAACCTGGGTAGTGGAGAGCAGGCTAGCTTAACCTCTGCCTGCCCGGCCCCATTTCCTCAGTACGAGGCCCTTGAACAGGGATAAGGAAACATTCGGTCTGTATATGCACTCCGAGCATGCGTAGACGCGTCTGCCAGCAGTCCGAACACTTGCCGGCCCAAATCCGAATTTATGCGACATTTTCCGAACAGCCATACTCCACGAACGAAGATCTCAGAGATCTGAATCTGTCGTTATCTCTGTGTAATACCAGTATGACCGACTTAATTAGTGAAGTATTACAAATTTCGCTTTCGTGGCGCACTGACAATGAAAAGAGGAGTGTTTTAGCTATTTAACACAAAGCTGCAGTCAGACAATTTTTCAATTTCTTAATCTATTTTAGTCATGGACGTCGCGAAACGGTGGCAAGGGGGGCCACGCCCCCCCCCCCCTTGGAAGATGGTGAACTTAATATGCAGTCAGTTACTGACTTTTAAACTATTATTTTAATTTTGATGTAAAGAACAATTTTTGTTTAGCACAAATTAATACGGTTATCTGCAACAAATACTATAAATTTTGACAGTAAAATAATGATTTAATATTATATGATTGCAAATTTCCAACATGTGGCCCCCCCCCCCCTGGAAAAAAAGTCTGCCGACACTCGTGATTTTAGTTTTGGCGGTAATTCGTCCGTAAGTCACACTCATTCACTCTGCTCTTATTAAACAACCAAACAATATATTGTTTGCGTTATCCGTAATGACTTCGCCCCCTATATTTCGGATAAACGGGGTTTATTATTATTATTATTATTATTATTATTATTATTATTATTATTATTATTATTATTATTATTATTATTATTATTATTATTATTATTATTATTATTATTATTATTGTTGTTGTTGTTGTTGTTGTTGTTGTTGGTTGTTTGTTTGTTTGTTTGTTTGTTGTTGTTACTGTTACACTTTGCCTACCCTAAAATTTTGACTGCGAGCCGCCACTGTCATACTGTTTTCTCCACTTGCTTTTGGGTAACACATTCATAACTGTTTCTCTACTTACTCTTCTAGAAATAAGTCATACAATTTTGTGCATGTTTGATATAGAAATGCTGCATGTTACATTCACAGTGTTTACTCTACTCACTTTTAGGTAACACCTTCACATGTCTTTCTCCACTCACTCTTCTACAAACAATTCATATCATCTATACAACTTGAATGTTTGTATATATCTAGCTGTTAATCTCGAAAACCGCTTAACCGATTACCGCGAAATTCGGCACGTATAGGTTTTTTTTTTTTTTTTTTTTTTTTTTTTTTTTTTTTTTTTTTTTTTTCATGGAGAGTTTTTATGGTAACAATTTTACTACACAATATATTACTTTCAAATGGTTTTATACTCGCTTTTCTTTTACGTAGTGCATTCAGGTATCCTCTGTTTGACCTTCAACATACAATTCATATAATATTCTAGGATTGAAATATAAATGCAGCGACATTCACACGATTTCCACTACTAATTCTTCCTTTACGAGACACAATCAGTCTTCTTTTGCTATTTGCCCTTCAACATATAATTCATACAATTTGCTATATGTTTCAAACAAATACAACGTATTACATTCATACTACTTTCTCTACTCACTTTTGTTTTACGTAACAATTCACATGTTATTCCCTATCGTTTATCAACTTCATACATACCAACGCCTACACATATCTTATGTTGAAGAGTGATTAAATTCCAAAACAGGTTGACCGATCGCCATGAAAAGTGACATATCTAATTTTTTTCATGGTGAAGGTTTTTATGCAATCCATTTTACCACGCAATGTATTACATTCACATGGTTTTCTCTACTCCCTTTTCTTTTACCTAACATACTTCTCCCTCTTCTGCAAACAATCCATACATTTTTCCATACACTTGAAATATAAGTGCAACGTATAACATTCACATGGTTTTTCTACTCATTTTTCTTTAGTAAAACACAATCACATTTCTTTCACTACTCCCGCTTCGACAAACAATTACGAACAATTCATTCAATTTTCTATGTTTGAAACATAAATGCGTAGTATATTCACATGGCTTTATCAACCAGCTTTTCTTCCTGTAGTATTTGTTATTCTTCAACATTGCTTTTGCTTAGTGCCACTCAGGTGTTTTAATAAAAAATAAAAAAAGTATAGTAATCACAATTGGTGTCAGGAGTGCGACGAAAAGCACGATATGGAACAGTTGATGAAATAAATGTTAGCCAAGATGGACATAATGAGAAATGAAATTAATTTCGGAATGCGGCAGAGGAAACAAATATGAAAACCGAATTGGAAAAATGTAAACTACGGAATAGAAAATATGGGAACAAAAATGGAAGCCAAATTGAAAATGTAAACTCCGAAACGGAAAAGATGAAGACGGGAATTCCAATATGAAGACAGGTCTATCGGAAAATACTAACGAGCGACTGGCCGGGGTTAAGGAAGCCATGGAAGAACTCGACGGAAGCATGAAGGACCTTGGCCAACGTGTTAACGTCCTGGAGTCAATCACACCAGCAAAGAACTGAACTCCATAATGGAACAAATGCTCGACGAAAACCTCAAACTGGGTGGATATCTATGGGGAGCCCTGCGTTCAGCAGTGGACGTTTTACAGCTGAAACGATGCTGTTTATGAAATATTTGTATGTATTTCTATATCTCTTGTATCTCGGACACTACTCTTAACAATTGCGACAAGTAGTTTTATTTAGTTAATGGTTTACCTTTCAGGTTTATCTAAATAAGTATCTTCTCCCACAAAAAACAAGATTTCACAAAAACAGAGGCGAAAAACGCCGAGCGAAGCTCGGTCGCCCAGGTACTTAATATTTAAGTATTAAGCAGAGAGAAAGCAACTACTGTGCTTTTCAAATGGGAAGAGTTCTGATCTGCAGCCAATGAGATACGTTTACGTGCACAGCGTTGCAAGCCCATTACCCCCACTCTTTTCATAGTTCTTAGTGCGACAAGCCCCACTTAAGGGGAAATAAATATGACAACACAGCAGGACTCCGATTGGTTGCCGGCCTGGAGGCACTCAAGGGCAAACTCCTTCCCATTTGAAAAGCACAGTAAGAACCTACCTTTGTTGTGGGGGGGGGGGGGGGGGGGAATATGACTCAGATTCAAGAGGTCCCGGTTTCGAATTTCTGTTAGGATAAGTTTTTTTTCGGGTTTTCCCTTATCCTGAGAAGGCGAATGTTTCAGCCTTTAAGCTCTATGGACCCCAGGCTCATTTGAACATTTCGCCAATGTCGTTTACTGATCGTCCAATGTGACCTAGTGGCTTAAGTGACGTTAAATTTCAAAGGAACCCAGGGTCAAACGCCTGTCGGGGAAATCAGGAACCTATAGACCTGGATGGTCAGCCAAGCATCACGCAGAGGAAGAGGCGAAATCGATGACTGGAAATGTGATAATGGGGTAATTGGTGGAGTGAATGGCGGGGGAAATCGGAAAACCCGGAAATAACCACCCTGACGATGCTTCGTGCACTACGAATACTACATGTGGGTCCCTGGGATCGAACCCGGGCCACTTAGGTGGTAGGCGAACGGCCACGGCGCCGCCAGAGAAGCTTTAAGGTTTCACGGTGATTAAAATATACAAAACTATTTAATTCGTTGTACCCATTCCATTTGATATTTTATTATCAAATATGGACAAAAATCTGCAAAATCTGGTTTTTATACCAATGAAGCAAACCTGCTCCAAACAAGTATAATGTATTTCAGGTTTAAAATAATATTTCATAATAGTTTGGGTGTTTTTCTTCATATTTTCATATTTAGTTATGTAGCAGTAGAAAACTTTAATCACCATAAACAAAACTTGAAGGCTACTTAAAAAATATTTCAAATATATTATACTTCTTTATTTATATAATTATGTCAAAATCATGGTAAGTTAATCAAAATCGCCAAAGCTATTTGTGAGAAAAATAATCTAAAATCTCACATATTTGGAAGATGCTGAACTTAAAGAGCAAGTTTTGGTGTCTAACCAAAATTGTATTTTTTCAGTTGTACTGCCCCCCCCCCCCCGGACGTCTCTCTCTCTCTCTCTTTCTCATAGATAGGTATAAATATCTTCTATAAAGGCTTCTTTTGGAAGGTTCAGGGGACGTTAAAACATTTACTTTGAATTGTTTGATGGAATGCAATAATTTCTTATAAGTGGTAGAGAAAGTAGAAATAACAAAAGTTAATATCAGATACGGTTTTTGCACAAGATCTATCTTCATACACGGTAGCGAATTTTTATCACAATAAACAGGTGCTATAGGGACAAAGTTTTACCTACTTTTAACAGATTTGGAAGGATAATTTGGAAATATTTAACTATAATTAATTGCTGCTGAGCCATAGTCGGCCACTCCATTCCCAAACATATATATTTTTTTTAAATCTCATAAATTGTGCGCTATGCTTTAGTAAGTTTTGTTGTATTTGCAAAGAAGTCACAATTGACATCAAATGGGTTTCCCGGTTGTGTTACAAAATGCAGAAATACTCTTTTGTAATAAAAAGGAGTAGGAAGAAGAACAAGAAGAAGAAGAAGAAGAAGAAGAAGAAGAAGAAGAAGAAGAAGAAGAAGAAGAAGAAGGAGGAGGAGGAGGAGGAGGAGGAGGAAGATCAAATGTAAACTTTCGGATATGGTGTTCTAGTAATATTGTGACGGAATTTTCGCCGCAGGACTCCGATGTCGTGGGTAGCGGACATGTTGGATGACTGGTTGGAGAGAGAAGAAAGGGGCTTACGGCCCAAACATTCTGAAATGCTAATCGGAAAAGCGCTAAGGAAAAGCTTCTAGACCAGCCATGCCCAACCTTGGCTCTTATGTCCCCATGATGTGCCCTCCTTCGCTTTGTGCATGAAGCACTTCCCCTTCACTTGTTCAGGTAACCAAGCATTAGAGAGATTTGTTTTCGAGTCACATGGATACGTCATTGCTCGGCGAAAAGTAGGTGGAGGCAAATTCGCCCTCCCTTCTTTCGGATAAGGTCGGACATCATTGTTGTAGGTCTTTCCTTCCCTTGGCTACCGAACCTTCTTGAGGGCTCGTAGGGGTATAACAGGGACTCCATTTAACGCCGATGAAGGTTGTGAGATTGAGTACTATTATATGACGAGAACTTTGTTCGACGCATCGGTGAGTGATGGATAAAGAGAGAGAATGCGACTCATGTATTCGATACTTTAGTGAGCAACAAGAAGAGAAAAGAGGCTAATTTTGCGTCGTTAATCGAAGCACTGCGTGCAGGGCAAAAAAATTGAAGAGTAAATAGAGGACGAAGTCACTGTGGTGAAATGCAGACCTTGAAACCTGAAATGGTGGAGATGGAAACCAACATGAAACCAATTAACGCGGAATGGAGGAGATGGAAACGGAAATGAAATTTGGGATGGAGGCGATGGAAATGGAAATGGAAGAGACAATGACAAGTTGAATGAAGAATGTAAAAACAGGAATGAAGAATTAAATCCAGAAAATTAAAGCCGAGCTTGGCCTCGATATCGACTCTGATAAATGCGACTGTAAAAGCCTTGAAGATGAAATGCTATAGAATTAGAAGAAATCAGGTCTGATGTGGAAAGAAAAATCAACTCGTAGAGCGTTTGGATCACAGGAAATCGGTTAAATCAACTGGTGAAGGAAAGCAAGAGAATGATGGACACCGCTGTGAAGGAGATACGCCGCTACCACAGGCCAAGATCCGTGTCAAAGTAATAAGGCGATCCCACAATCATGAAACCGAATAGTGTTAAAACAGTGAAGCTTTGGAATTCGAGGGCACTTCACCATAGATGGTGTATAAACGACAGTTTCGAGGTCATTGCTACCCTCAAATGATGGATGTCGTTGGAGAGTGCGACACAACTTTTGTCTGTCCCCCAGGAACAGCAGCCGAAACTTCTAGCACTTTCCCGCCGACGGGCGAGGACATAATTAGACTGCTAGACGGGGCTCTATGGGAAAATCGGCTTGTCATCACTTACTGGGATCAGAGTGCAACTACCTGATGATATCTTGCAGACATTTTCCATGGAGATGAAGTGGCTGGTACACCCAGTTTATGGATTTGCCAGGAGACTTTATTTCCGGAGAGGTAGTCAATATATTTATTAGCGGCGTAAGAGATCAGGAGGTGAAACAACAGTTCTTCGTAGCCGGGCGCCATAGCAGCAACTCCCTAGGGGCGAAGATGACAGCCACTTCATTGCGGCCTGGTGCCGGCCAGAGTTATGACTTCTGCAAATGACGATACCCTACGCCAATAACAGCAGCTTAACCAGAGAAGGGGCAGATGACCTACGTGCTGGAGTTGCGAAAACCTTGGACACCTTAGGGAAAACTGCAAGCGCCCAGGAAAACTGCTAAGGGTGGGCACGGAGGGGACCACGACTGTGCCGTCATTACCTTCCCCTCGGAGTATCAGGCAGGAACACATCATTCTAACGTGTGACGAAGGACATTGAGCATATTGTTGCAATGCCGCCTCCAGAGGTCAGACCTGCAACAGCTATTGGGAGCAGTGGAACACCTTGTTAGTCAGAAATTATGTGTTGAATTATGGAGCCTACAGACGGGAGAATAAACGGTTGCGCTTCCGAGAAACAAAGTGAAAGAAATTTTCCAGAAACCCATGCCGGTACTGCCAGAGAGTACCTTGATGTAATAAGACCTTGAAGTAGCTATGCAGATTTTGCTACTAACATCTGTGACATGGAGAGATGGTACAAGCAACGCTACGTCTACGCGGTAAGTCGCGGACCCCAGACATGCAGTCCGGGCGAATGTAACATTACCTCAACGTGCTCTTTCAACGTATAGCCATCAACGGAACAGGCCTCTTCCCCAGGACATTCGCGGGAAATCGCTACCTATTACTGGCTATGGCGCATTTTATGGCCGGAGATTAATGCGATTCCCAACCAAGGGGTTTCGAATTTGGTTGATTCATTAGCGAACAGCTTCTTGTCCCTGTTCGGGGTCAATCAGGAGTTCCACGGAACCACTGTTGAATGCAAGTTGCTGCAGTGCCTCGAAATACATAGAACCCGTAGCACTCCTTTATCCATAGTCAGACGAGATTGTGGAGCGCTATATCAAGATGGTCAAGATTTACTTCCGGAAAGTCAAAAATGAGAATGGAATGCACTCGAACCATTTGTTCCTGAACTACAGAGCACCAGCACACTGTCATGACGTCGGCACAGGGACGGGACTAGCGTTGCTATGTGATCGGTTGTTCGACACGCTTCCCGATGCAGATCTCCGTCGGTAGTGGGCGCACTCTTCAGTGCCAGCCTGTGTACAACTGTTTGGAGAGAGAAAGAGGGGAGAGGCGCTCTCGCCCGAATAGTACGGAACGCTACTTGACAGACGAGGAGAAACTTCTATACTTCCCTTCGCTTGAATACCAAAACTTCTCGAAGCCTCATGCGGTTAAAAACACCCTATATGAGATGAGTGCTGTGTTCAACGCGGCAATCACCTTTGGAGATCCAAGAGGCTAGGAGGTGAGTCCTATGCGAGCACAAAAGTCACTTTTAGTTCCAACTATTTTTCGTTCTTATAAATTTAAGGATGGCGGGGCCGTGACCAAGCGGTTAAGGCGTTCGCCTACCACCTAGCTAGGCGACCGGGTTCGACCTCAGGGACTCGCATGTGGTATTCAAAGCGGCGTCAGATCGTGTTTTCTCCGGTTTCCCCCTCCACTCATTCCACCAATTGCCCTATTATCACCTTTTCAATCATCGATTTCGCCTGCATTTCATGTCATCCTCTTCCTCACTATCATACCTGGTGTTTGGCTGACCACCCACTTCTGTCCAGTCCATAGGTTCCTGTACTCCCCGACAGGCACTAGGCACTGGCTTGTAAGTTCTAGAGGATGTAAGTCCTACATAAGGGGAGGGTAATCAGGTAAAGAAGAATGAATTTAAGCGCCTTAAGTTTAAAACAGAGACCGAATCACAGCGGTATAACTGTTTCATCTAAAATGGAGGAAATGTCATTTACATATATGCTGGCCTATCACAGCACAACAGCGTCCCTCAGAGGCACATGAGGGGAAGGTCAGTGGATCTAAATACCACCTATTTAGTCCTCCCGGCTAGGTCCGATGGACCCGTTGACCAACGATAGGTGTGGTCCCCCTTGCAAAATGGGGGTTTAAGTCGGGTGATGTAACTGCCACATTGTAAAACTGGTGCCCGTTAAGAAAACAGTTACATGAAAGCCACATACAGTGCTAATGGCTTCATTGCCAGATGCAAGGCGCTAGAAAACAACAACAACAACAACAAGTTTAAAACAGTAGTAGTCAAACCCTAAGCCAGTTTAATACTTTGTGAATAAATTATTAAATCAGAGCGTGTGTTGTAGCTAGAAGACAAAAGCTTTAATAGCACATGAAGGGGTTAGCAACTGCCAGTCAATGTAGGTTATTTGCTATAGCGTGGCTGACAAAGAACATGATTAGTTGTGACTTATGAGAACATTTTTACATCTTTATGCTCCATTAATAAAAATATTGTTTAGGAAGTCTGCATGGATGGTCATTCCTCTTTGGAGGTTATTCCTCTTGGAATATCTTGCCTCCTTTCCACCCTGTTACAAGTACGAGAATGGGATAGTCTAGGTCATTTTTTTTTTTTAAATTAACGTCCTCCAACATTGCATCATATCAGACGGTGTCCAGGTCATTCTACACCTACCAAGCAGGCTGCCCAGCCATGATCCACTTGCCACTTTACACATAAAAGTGCCTTGGCATTCCTGGTTTTACGATGTAGCTACTTGTACACTGAAATACTGATACAGGATGTAATATTTGAAAGACTGTTTTAAGAATAGGTTCAAGATATAGCAAAATGGGGCATGAAGTTCATTAGCTCAAATGAGGGGCACAGGCAAAGAATGCAAATGTGGAGGCTAAGACAGGAATATAAAAAACTAACGTCATACCTTCATTTTGGTGCTTTTAAAGATTCATCCAAGGTGCAGTGCTTACAACCAAAATGCCATCTAATGGTGACATATCACAGCTTTTCTTGAATTTATATAAATTTGTTTGCATCTGTTCTATTACTTCAAAAAGGTAAATTCTTGATAGTGGCATAATTCCTAATTGTTTAAATCATTCTCTACATCTATTCATTCTCTTAAAATTCATCATAATCCCAATTGCCCTTTTTTGCACTTTGAATACTATCATCTGCCACTACTATTTCCCCATATTGTTATCCTGTATGTAATGAGTGACTGAAAATCTCAGAAATACAGCAGTTTTAGATCTGCAAAATTACAGCATGGAAAAGGAAATAATTGTTGCAGATAACAGTAGATGTACCAGAAAGAGAATGAAAATGCAGGTAATAAAGAGAAGCAAAGAAGTAAAAATTATAAAGTAAGAACAAATTAGAAACTAAAAACTTCACTTATCTTAGTATTTGCTGACCATATGGCTTTGAGAATGAGCTGGACACAGCTTGAAACCCAGGGTCAGCAAATAATACTAAGATAAGTGAAGTTTTTAGTTTCTAATTTGTTCTTACTTTAGAATCTTGTTGCTTCACTGTTAATAGCTTCAATTTTTCCTTATTTAAGTAAAAATTATCTTGTGACATGTCATTAACATGTACTTATCGTGTTACTCTCATGCAGTAAATGTAGTGGAATGCCTGCAAAGGATATTGAGATAACTTTCTGTGTTCTTTTGTCTTTCATGCTGTTTTAGAAAATGGTAGGAGGTATTGAGTTCTATTTTTCATGTATTATCCTTCATATACAGTGACAAATTCCAAACATTTGGACAGCATAGATCCAGACTTTAACAATTCCAATACAGAGTCAATGAAGCAAAGAAGAAAGATGTTGATGCACCCTCTGAGGAGGTTTGGGAGTGAATGCAGGCATGAAGACGTACGTCAGTTTTATGTGAATGTTATGGATGAAGAGTCTGCATTATGTAGCTAAAACCAGAATGAAAAGGAATCCAACTTTTTGGAGGAATAAACGGGCATTATTTAAATATCGAAACCATTGTGCCTGTTAAAGGAAGCATTGACTTGGAGATGTTAACAGAAAAAGCAACACACATAATTGGAAGGCTCACTTTTTTACCAAAGAATGTACAAAGCAAAGTATAAGACAGCTTTTGTAGGTGGAATTTAAAGTTGTTTATTAAAATATGATTAAATATGCACTTAAAGCATTTTGATTTGATGGCATTCAAATAAGTGGTAAATAAATCGTTAAATGTTATTAATAAAGGGTTGTAAAGATTGCTTAACATTTACAAGGGAGAGCCCATATTAGTTTGTTACACACTGCCAATAAATGAATTCCTATGCATGCAACCATAGTTTTCAGAGAACCTTTCTAGTCAACATGTTAACTAGAAATTAATATCAAAAAGCATCTCATTCCTTTTCCCAAATTAAAAGCAGTTATATAATGTTCAGTTTACTAAAGGCACCAGTGTGTGTTGTAAAAAAAGTGTATGGAAGACAAAGGATAAGCCCAGTTTTAAATTCAGCATTCGAAAAAGATATAATTAGTGTAAGTAATCATTAGTTAAGTTTTTATTCAAATTCATATTGTAAGCATATTAAGTAATGCTACTCTTTGCTTTTAAAGACATATCATACATTTTTCAATCTAATTATATAATTCCTTGTTGGCCTTCTTCCAAGAATGTTTCTATACATGTCAAAGTGAGAGATTTGCAGGATTAAAGCTTAGTTTCATTTAACTCTAAAATCAATAAAACAGTTGAATGATTGCTAATTTAAAAACCTGTTTTGCTATGCTGCTTATTATGTGCAGATCAAGAAAGCATTGCATATTTCATGCAGCACCTATGTAAATTCCTTACCATCTGTGAAGTCAAGAACTTTGTTAGGATTGGCTGCTGGACACAATGCATTATCTATCCCTAGTGACAGTCTGAAGTGGTGACTATTCAGCTGGACAACTAGTGTTATTAAGCTGTTACTTGGTAACCGCTACCATGGTAACAAAGTAAACAGAACTTTTATTTTTTCCACATTGCTCTGGTTTGATTTGGTTTCATGCTGAGATTGGTGGCTTATACAAATTGTGGGCAACAAAGAGTAAACCTAAGAATTCAAATGGGCCAACTTAAATACCTAATTAATTCACAATAATAAAATGAATAGTTATTAAAGTAAACACCTGCCATGCATGCAATAAAATAATTCAGTTTTTCTTCTGCTTATTTTAAATAAATAACTGATTTAATGTGTTTAATGAGGGCTCATCAAGCTTAAATGGCCAAACCAATTGCTATAAACTGCACACATTGTCTCATTTAGAGAATAGGCTCTACGCCATTCTTGTTACATTTCCCAAAGTTGGAGAAGTTGTTTGGGATACTAAGTCAATAAATCTATATAGCACTACTTATTGATTTTAATGAAAAATATTACATAAGCTATAAATATCATTCTTCTCATGCTTTCACACTGGCCATGTGCAGATACTTTCTTGGAAAGCTGAATCAAACACAAATTATCTTGTATCTTGCCATTGGAGCTCAACAGTAGGAGCTGCAGGACAGAGAGCAAGATCTACATTCTGGTCCTCTCCATAGCAATGAATTTTTCAAGTGTGATTCAATCTTCAAACTTAGTACCTAAACATGGCTAGAACAATTAACAGGAATAGTGATTAACTAAAAAACCTGGAAAATAATTTGTTTCAAATTTTATAGGATGAACAGTTAATAATATATACTGTAACAATGTCATTCAACAATATACAGACGAGAGAGGGACCTGGAGTAGTTGTGTGTGTGCGTGGCCGTAGCGGCGCAATAACAAAAAGGGCCGAGAAGCTTTTCGTTGATTCTTGCTGAGTCATTGTGCATGGAAAAATCTTGAAAGGTCACATGACATCTGCTTCAGTATAAATACGACAACAGACAGCATAGGTCAGGGGTGTCAAACAGCACTCACCAGGCGTGAAAAATTTTCCCCTATTTTCCCTCCCTCCGTGATGATCAAATCGGAAAACGGGAAAAACAAAGCGAAAACCGGTTCTACGAGCGCGTGCTACTGGAGTTAAGGAGGGGTAGACCCCTCTCTTCACACCCTGGGAGTGAGGTTTGACATACCTGGCATAGGTAGACAGTGGTTTTTAGAGTTTTGAGTCAGTTTGAGTTGAGTTGTTATAAGTCGTCATGTACAGTTGGTTTTTAGTTACGAGAGTGAGTCTGCCAGCCTGTCAATGAATTACATATTATGTGCTGTCTAGTGATTGTATTGTAATAGTAAGATATAAGGGTCAGAGAAACTGGAGAAAGACATTGAAAGATTATCAGAAGAACAATTGCGATAGCAGAAAGGACTATGAACTGTGTTAAGGATAGAAAATTGTGCATTTGTAGTAAAATTTAGAGGACAATAAAGTGTTAGAAAAGTAACTGAAATTTGGATTTTGCTGTTGTTACAATACAAATTGTCTCTTACTATGCTTGTGCAATGGAGTCCAATAGTGCACCCATTAAAATTCTAGAGTTTACTGCCGTTTTCTGCTTACATTGGAAAATCCTAGTTCCAAATGCACCTGTGCAACAAATATATATTTGCATGCCATTAGGCCTTTTTCTTAGGTTTTAATTTTTACCCCAGAAAAAGCAAAGCTGTTTATATTGGCCATTTTCAAAATAATATTCTGTTTGTTAATGATGCTGTAAATTGCCAGAATAATATCAAAGCCACCGATGTGCCAATATTTTGTCCCACAGAGTTCATGCCAATAAATCTATTGGCATGGGGCTGTTGCTTATAAGCGCACTTAAAAACAATCAGTCTGGGCCAGACTGAAACCCACAACCTTGGGATCAGAAGGCCAGCACCTGATTCACCCAGACAGACTAGAATTTTCAGAGCATCAGATATATTGACTGAGAGAAAAGAATCTGCCATTAATGTAGTAATACAAATGTAACTCAAGGTTCTGACAGTACAAACTTGTCATGATGTGATCAGATGTAAATTAATTTCTACAGTGGTTATCAAGAATCGGGGGAATATATGAATGAATAATGACCAGGGAACAGAGAGGTCACCTCCTAGTTTGACCCAAAATAGAACTTTTGTGTTTACCACCTCCAGGAAGAATGGATAAAGTGAAGAAACCACAGGGGCTATAGACTGCAGGCAAGTCAGTCTGACAGACATGCACCAGAAGTCCCTAACAATTCCAAGTTTGATGATCTGGTCACATCAAGGGGCAGCTAAATAAAGGCTTCCCTCTGGAAGAACTTGACCCACCTCAGTTGACTCATAACTTTTGTAATCATGCTACAGGCATGCAGTTGTCATAGCAAATTTTGTTCATCAGCCAGGCAACCTTGTGGAAAGAAAAACTGCTAAAATTGGGTGAGTGAACAGGTTTTGGCCTCGAAAGTTGTTACACCATTTATGATAATATATTCTGGTGCAATTTATTCAGTTCCAGTTATGTGTTCTTGCACGATTCGCTATTACCGTGTGATTTACGTAAATCTATGCATCATTGTGGAGTTTGAAATGTTTAATACTGTCAATTTAATGTTCTTTCAGAACTGTTATCTTTTTCCTTTACACATTGATGTAAACAGTATTTAAGGCTAACAGTTGCATCACTGAAGAGCAAGATGTTCTTGGGGCATAATCATAAGAGCATTCATTATTCCTATTATTCATGCGCATTAGATTGGTTTACTGCTTTGCAGTTATTATTTAATGTATTTATTATATTTTGTTACTGCTTTCGGCTTTATGTGTATTATTACTCACCTGTATTACAGTTTTTTACTGTTTTACAGTTATTATTCAGTGTATTCACTACATTTTTGGTTATTACTTACATTACATTTCATTATTGTTCCATGCCTTCTCGTAAAACATTTCCCAACTCTTCAGTGTTTTCTATTTATGCAGCATTTTTTCTGCTCTACAATTGGTATACCTAACATTGCATATTAACACCATCCACCATGACAGGTGCAAGTCTGCAGTAAGATTACCAACTTACCAAGAAACGCACCTGCACCATTTGATCGACACTGCACAGTCACTAAGCCTACCAGAAACAGGAAAATAGAAGCAAAATTATAGGAAATTACGAAAAAGAAATTCATGGTATAAGAGAAACAACCTCAGCATTCACCAGGCCAACCATACAAAGCCATGAAAAACCCATGGTCAGAATGACTGCCCCAGGAATCAAACCCCAAACCTCCTGAGTGCAAGTTTTGCATGTTATTGCAGGGCCATCTCGTTGATAGAGAAATATAAATAAACATAATTTATTTTTGGTAGAATTTTACAGTAGCCCATGTCCATTATGTGAGAGTGGTGTATGTCTCATATTCTGGAGGAGTTAAGGGAATTACGTGGCATACCCTAGGTAGAAAAATGTTGGGTAACTCTTCAGCGGACTCGGAGATTACAGCATTAATTTCTTCATATTCACTTGCTGTTGGATATGACCTACCTGATTAAAGGATATTAAACAATCATGAAGACCACTTCATTAAACTTCAAAATGATATCTACAGCATAAGTGTATTATGCCTAAACATACGGTATGTGTGCAAGTCATTTACATAACAAATAAAATGGATGTCTTGAATTTCCTAGGATAGCTTGTGAAGTCGTCTTCATTCTGAAGGAATTAAGTATAACTGGTTAACTGTAAGAGATAGGAGAAAACTTACTCCACAAGACGAAGATTTGTTTAAAGCATACAATTTATTCCAAACATTTTTTGTGGTATCAGCCATTTCCAAAATATCCACTGTTGGTTTGAATTTTTCAATACTTTTATTACTTTTTGAAGTGCTGTTACCATTTAGCTATTTATCGCAATTTCATGGAAAGCATATGTATTTCAAACCAACATATAGTGACTCACTTTTAAAATTTGACTTTCGCTTTGTTCTCCCTTATATCGCATATACTTGCATGGAGTGTGTGATGAAAATATTTCTGCCTGCCAATGTTTATCTTGATTAACATGAAGTAGGAAGGAAAAATCTAAGAATTGATTGTATATAAAAATAAATGATAGTGAGTACAGAAAGTCATATGAAGTCATGTATCATCTCACCTCATCAAGTTGCTTATGTATTTATTTCATATTTAGTGTTTTTATGCCTTTCATGTCTGACATCTAATAAGCAAAATATTTGTTATATCTTTCACCCTAATTAGTTTAAATCTCTTGATAGACTTGGGAGCATCAATATTCAATAAATACCCAAACAATAAAAATACAGAAAAAACACTAATAATGAGGAAATTAAAGTTATTGTCATATGTAGCAATCAAGAATAATAGTGATGTTCTAGAAAATTGTGAACTTTTAGAGAAATTATGTACATGCCGTGGTTCAGCTTATGCATTTTAAAGGTTGGGTGGTACAAAGGAACAAAGGTTCAAGATAAACTTTCCACATAATAGTTATTGAACCGAGGAAAAAATGTCAATCTGAGTGAATCAATCAGTAGAGAAATGCCTATGAATTATAGATTACTTCTATCAAATGTAGTTTTCCCAGACATTCTTGGAGCATTAAATTGTACATGACATGAAGTTCAATTTTTCCAAATTGTAATAACAGAGTTGTTTTTGCTTTAAGGGAAGCAAGGCTTTTAAGTTAGAAGGGAATGCACAAGTACACAATACAACAGTTTGAGCAATTCACGTCAAAGACACTAATGAAAATCTGGTGGCTGATACTTGACACACTTTAAGAAAATATATATTCTGTTAAGTGCTCAAATGCTCAATGTATACAAATAACGAAAGTATATACATCAAAATATGTTCAAGAAACCTGGAGTGGGAAGTTTACCATATTAATACATTATGCATCATGTCAAATAATGTTTAATTATGCATGATGGATATAAGAAAAATTAATTGGTCATGTGCAATGATATGTTAGAAACATTTAAAGCAATGAAAATTTAAGTTAATTGTGAGGGAAGAAAACAAGATTCACCATAGGCTCACCCCCATAGTGTGGGGGCAGTATGTCTGCCTCACACTCTAGAGGTGCTGAATTCAATCTCGTGAGATATTTAAATATCATGCTATGAAATCTACCAAACCAAAACATTTTTAAAAGTAATTTTAACATAAGTTTGCAAAAGTGTTATTTTGATTAATTAACACCTCTTCACCATAAATACCCCCACACTGCACATTTCCATATATAAAATGTACCCACACATTGAAGCAAAACCTGTCATTATATTTTCATTTTCAAACTGTAAAATGTAGGCAGTTTTCTAGATCATAACCCTTGTGAAAGTTAATAAGATGTCAACATTTGTGGGAATGCCTGTTAACACTGCTTTCTAGAATATTTACTTCAGAAAAAGAACAGTGACTTTTTAACACCTAGCTCACTATATGTATTCTCCAGCTATCAGTGATGGGCACATTCTTCTAGTTATGCCTAATAACAATGAAAGCAACAAAATAGAAAGCTGAAAAAGATTTACCAAGTTAAAATTAGATTAGATTTTATTGTGCAACAGATTCTTACAGTATCTATGACAATAGCACTGCAATAAAACAGCATTACAATATTACAATACTATTATGTTTTTGTAAAGTTATGTATGTACATACAAAATTACTTTTGTATAAAATTATAGACATTTTATGCACATGAAAATTGATACACATATAAAAATACTGAGCAGAACTTTAACATTGCAGTCACCTTGCAACTGCTTGGACGGATAGTCATAAGTGCGCTTTTAATGAGATTCTTTCTCATAACTCTCAGTAACACATAAATATTGTGCTACTTCAAACTTAAATGCTAAGCAAAAAACTTTATGATTAAGTGCTGGTGAAGACTTAATTACAATTTACAATACACTTGATGTTTGCTCGTAAGACACAAAATTGTACTGAAATGCAGATTGTAGCAGCTTTGTTTTCATGAGACAACCCTTTAGAGATATCAACACTTGAGCTAATTTACGGCTAATCTTTACATAGTTTTTTCCTTGGAAATATCTACATTATATTCCTTTATCTTGTATAATATATGGCAAACAAGAGGTGTGAAGTATTGCTTATATTTGTATAACATAAATGCTTCTTAAAAATGTTAAATGCTGTATTTGTTGGATTACATTATTTCCTTTCATAGAATTGAGTAGCTCAAAAATGTGAAAATGCATACAAGCTGCCATTGAAGAAAAATGTTTTAAGGCACATATACCTGAGGAAATGAATCCTGGAAATTATGTGTAGGATTATATATCAACAAATACTGGATTTAAAATTTTAAAGAAACATTCAAATTATAAAGTTACCAGACACATTTCATTTTTTGTATATGTAACCAGTATAGTAAATATAAAAAATGCATCTTTGTGAATCTATCTACAATTAGGAATGCAAAAGAGTACATATATAACAAAGTGCAATCAAATTTATTTCCTGCAGAGTGAAAGATCAGTATAGATATTATTAATGTCTGTTTTAATGCTGAAAAACTCCCAAAATCCAGAAGATGGCTTAATATATCAATTGATGAGCATTCTAATTCTTTTAGTACTCTTAAATAAATAACGTACATTATCTATTGCTGAAAAGTTTAATGACAATAAATCTCTAGCCTTAATAAAATATTTATTATCATTATTAATAACAGAGTAGATTTATAATCAACATATCCAATGAACCAATTACTCTGCTCATTCCAAATAACTGCACTTGGTCAATAAGAGCATATAAAAAGTACTGGTGGTATTAAATGAATGTTGCATATACTACAGTAGCCAATTTCAAACGTTTATCTGCTTATGTGGCCATATCTACATTTTGACGTTACAACCATCAAAGATCAGAAGTTTGAGCTTCTTATGATTTCTATTTGGTAATGCAAATACATATTGACTGACCTACTTAGTGTCCCAGAAACTCAAATTAATAATGGATTGAAAGAACGTTGAGTTCCTGAAATGTTCACTTTTACGGATTAGAATGGTTACTGATGACTAAATATTTCAGCCAGTGCTGAATACTGGAAGGTTTTAATAATAATGCTTGGCAAGACTAGCAGAGTACTACGGTCACACCACTGAGGATGATCAATACAGCTCCGAACGAAACATCTGGAAGGAGATTCTATTTTATGACACTGGCCGTGAAGGCTTACACAAGAGAATAAGATAGTTACTTTCTCTCCCTGTTACATTGCTTGCTGTAACATATCACACTGTTACAAATGACCCATTTGTTGTTCCTGACATTACATGGAATAACTGAGCAGTAATCTATGCATTCTGGTTACTACTGAGAATAATGTAAAAAGCTGGGCCTCCCATTTCATACATAGCAGGCACGTCCTTCAGTGATAGCCTGTACATGATTGGTTGGAGAGATAGATAAGGGGAGATGCTTCCAGTTAAGAAAACAACTAGAAGGGCAATGGAGAAGTATGGCAAAATTTTGAGACTGATTTACCCTCCATAGGCGATGTAAAAAGCTGGGTGGACATAAAGAGGGGCATATTTGCAGCAGCACAAGGTGGTTGTTGATGTGACAAACAGCACTT
Source organism: Tenodera sinensis (assembly GCA_030765045.1). Taxonomy (NCBI): domain Eukaryota; kingdom Metazoa; phylum Arthropoda; class Insecta; order Mantodea; family Mantidae; genus Tenodera; species Tenodera sinensis. The sequence goes on along the minus strand of CM060970.1, from coordinate 80,990,030 downwards.
TGAGCTGTTACACAATGAGTTCTTTTGAGCAATAGACAGAGAAGAGGAGTCCTATGTTCAACATGCTACTAGAGGGAGCAAGCTGCTTTGTGCAAGATTTACTGAAATGCCACACACAAGGAGAATGTTAAAGAGTGACTGGACAAAGTCAAAATAATTATTACCTATTTACTATTACTTTTGTTCCTATTATGTTTTTAGTCATCTCTACATTGGAGAGCTAAAATATCCTCATGGAATACTCCTGCTTTCCAACAAACATAGTGGAGGACAAAAAAGTATGCCTCTCTCCTGTACAGCTATAGGGGACAAAAGTTCTGATGATGACTGGCAAAACAGGAAGTATTAACTGTGAGGAATGAGTAACCAACACCAGCACAACTGGATGCCCCACCTTCAATAAGTGCTAGCTGCGGAAAAGCAAATTATGTTTAAATTTCTTCCCAGAAATGTTAGATGTTGCTAAGAACTCAGGATTTACTGCCATTTAATTGTATGCTTAAATTGCCCTGGAAATGCAAAGTTTCTGTAACTCTAATGTACCCTAATAAAATTATATTTTATGTTAAACAGGAAAATTTATTACAAATTAAAACATAAATCTAAGAATACTTTTAAGTTGTTTTCACTTCTCAAAAATGAATCAAATTTAGGTTTGTTCATTATAAATCCACTTTTACTACATTTATGCTTTTCAGCGTTTTGTACAATACAGTCTTCTAATTACATTAAGTAACAAAATACTGAGATCAGTGTTGCCAGTTTGAGGGATTTTCCCCTCGGTGTAGATATTTTCAACTTGAAAGGGAATGAGGGAATTCTTTGGAAATTAAGGAATTTTTCAAGTAAAATTTCGAAATTCAGGATCTTAAATTCAATTACTATAATCTTCGCAAAAGTTAAAGGCACATGGAGGCGGGCTGTACTGCAGACTCCAACGAATCGTAAGCTTGTCCCTCCTACCAGCGCTGCCAAATGTGGTACACGCATCTCACGGACTCGTATGTACAGAAACTCTGCCGGTACACGCACTATACTCTGTTCATCTAGAGATTAGAGGAGACGTAAACAAAGCCACGTGCGTTTTGGCCACAGCGCACCTTCTTGACGCTTTCGCCATGTAAGTAGTCCCTTGAAGAAATACTGTTACTGAGGTCTGAAATGTCATTTAATGTTTGCTAAAGCATGAACTAAGTGTACTAAGCATAGTTAAAGTGTAAGAATACGCAGTTAAGTGAATCTGTAACCAGCCTAACTCATTCTGCGCGCGCATTATTCAGTATGAAAGTAACATGGCGGAACAAGTGAGTTGTGAAACATAAGTGCGGCAAACCGTTGCGAAGTGGTGAAAAGACAACAATATTGAGCGTATTTAACTAGTTCTGCGAGAAATATCCCGAACTTGCTATCGAAGACGTGTTGAAATTAACATCTGAGTTTACCGGTGTGTCATTTGCAAGTATTTACAGCACACGCAAAGAAAAATCGTCAGTTGGTGAAGATACTGGTAAAAAGCGACCACGTGCTAGATAAATGATGGATGCAGTTTGCGACGGATTTGTGAGTGTGAGATCTGCAATCCGTCGAAAAGTTCACCAGTTCTTTGTTAACAATGAAGCCCCACCTTAAACAAAGTGCTGTTGGCAGTTAACTCTGATCCCGATCTTCCAGATTTAAAACGAACTTGCCTCCACAAGCTGCTTCTGGAGATTGGTTTCCAGATTGTGAGCAGGAAATGAAAAAGTGTTATTGTGGACAGAGATGACATAAGTAGTAGTTATTATTTGGATCAAGTAAATATATCCTTTAGTAGTGTAAAATGCATATTATACCTACGCGTAGCGGTAGGTAACTGTGTTGCGTCATTGTGAAAGCACGTGGCCGCGGAGTGATACAAACCGGTGCTTTGTTTATATCTCCTCTAATCTCTAGATGAACAGAGTATACACTTAGCAACAGCGCTCCGCTTGAGCATTGGCCAGCATTCACATGCCTTTTAACTTTTGCGAGCGGTATAAACACTTCTGCCTTTAACTAAGAATTTTCCCTTGTCAGAAGTTTCAGTATTAAATTGAAGTATTACTTCATTAACAGTTCCTGCAGTATATGTAATGAAATAACCATTGACGCAACAATCGTGCATCGAGCATCTATCAAAGCATGGTCTGTATACTGAAAACATTGTTGATTACTGTGGCAATAATGCCAATGTCATGATGGGTGAATACAATTCTTTTGTATCTCATTTTCTAAAAGAAAATATTGAAATCGCTTTTTCTTTTTTGGTTGCATTTGCCATTTTCTTAATCTTTGCATCAGAATGTCTTCTCAAAAATGTTTAGTCACTGCTACATCTTATTTTTTGTACTTTCAAAAAGTCTGAAACGACACAATATTCTAGATGAGTTACAGGCTTATATGAGAGCAAGTCAACAAAAGTTAGGTTTTATGAGCAGAAAGGGAATTATTTTGTTTCTGAGGGATTTTGAAGGCCTATTGGGGGATTTCCTCTACCAAAAACCTGGCAACACTGACTGAGATAGTTGTGCCTAAGTTTCTATTTACTTCTGTAGTAACATTTCAGTTTCTCTGCTAATTTAATACTCTATAGAAAAATTCAAACTATCAAGCAGTTGCTAGACCTAGAATTTGCATGTACACATTTATTAATCTGTGAACAATTGCATCCAGACTTGATCTAAAATATTGGGAAGCAAGAAATAGAATGGCTTTGAAGCTAAACCCTGAATTTTATATACATATATATCCTGTTAAAGATATTTTAAATGGATGTATTAAAGCACTTAGGATGTATACTTGCACTTTGATACTTATTTTTGGTGCATATGCATGTGTTTGTATATAATGAACTCTTTCTTTAAAACAGAAAACTGGAGAAGATTCTTATAATTCACTGGTATAAAGAAACTTGACTCCCCCCCCACCACACTCACAGTAAAAATATCAGCATTTGATATCTTCTTCTCTATCAAATGACTGACCATTTATTCTGATGTTAAACAATTTGTTATGATGAAAGGTAGAATCAGAACCAAAAAATCTGTCATAGTTGGGATTTGAACCACTTATCTTCTGCTCTACGCTGGCTGCTCTTTACCACTGAGCTACCATGGCAACATGCCAGCAGGACCTTAAATACTTCAACTGACTTGCACTTTCCTGGTAGACCACAAGGGAATCTTATTAGAGACATGTACCCCAATGGCGACCTACAATCGTAAATACTCAAGCCCCGAGCTACAAGTTGATTATATAAGTTTCCATACATCAGGCCAATCAATGATAATTAGTTGTTTAACACACACAAACCATGTGTAGGTAAAATTCTAAAGGTAGAATCAGAAACAAAAAATTCAATGCCATAGCCAGGATTTGAACCAGGGACCTTCTGCTCTATACATGACAACTCTCCAACCTCTGAGCTACCATGGCAACATACCAGCAGGCCTTAAATTCTCCAACTGATCCGCATTTTCCCAGCAGACCACAAGGGAATCTTGTATTCAAGAGACGTATCCTAATGGCATCTTTCAATCATAAGTACCTAAGTCCCAGGCTTTAAGGTCTTTTTATATGAAAATTTGTTATAATTTCTCACAATTATATAGAAGTTCATTGTTTCTTTTTTGATATGTAAAGCACACAAAAGTATGTCACTTCAACATTCTTAATGGATAATTCTAAAACTTTAGTGCATAGATGCATGCTTATTTTGGAAGTTTTCACTGGATATAAAATCCTCTGTCTAGTAACTGCTAAATCTTCAATCATTTTGGTACATAAATGTTTTGAAAACTCATAATCTTACTTTCAGGCACTATTGTTAATTTGTAATACATGCAGACATGATTTGCACTTACCTACTTACTAATACATGACTGTGATACAAATGGTGTGAACGTGAAAAAGGGTTTAGCCTTTGGCAGGAAGAGAAACACTGCAATGTAGTGACACAGATTTGTAGCATCTGTGCCATTAGTTAGTTAATCTCTATCAGAGCATTAATTCTTTGGTTTATGCATATACAGAATAAGCATCATATGTCTGCTTGGGATATAAAATAAAAATAAGCACAACATCCCTGTGTGGAATATACTGATACAATAATAGTGGTAATGATATGATAAAACAATATTATGCCCTTTAGGCAATGTTGTCCGACACTGAAAATAAGAGAATTTTAAAAAAGACATGTAACTGAGCGTGCTACTTCCTTACCCACAATGAAAACTGTACTATAATCAAAGCATTCAAGGTGATTAAGGAGCCAATGAAATCTTGAGAATATACATTATGCTTATAAAACGAACAGAATGGGCCAGTTCCTTAAGTGCATAGGTCATAAGGCATTGTCTCCAGTAACTTTATGCTTTTAAATTGATTGTGTAATGTCTGTAAGCATAAGTGTGGAAAGTTTTTTAAAGCATCTTCTAAATTCAATAAAGTTTCAAGATACAATATGTATCATATGTATCATACAATGTATTTCATTCTGACGAAGGCCATGGAGTTTAGAATGGCCGAAAGCTCAATATTTTCAAACCTCACACGGCTGATCGCCCGTGAAACTATAATAAATAAAAGATACAATATGTTGGAATGCTAGATAGACTATCTTTATGATCCAGTATCATTAGTGCCTGCGATAAAGACCTGACTTTGAACTCTATAACTGGTATAGTATTTTTCTCGTGCTGGGTAGTCTGGAAAGTAGTGCACTCAGCTTTGTGCGGTACTTTGGGGCCAACTGAGGAATTATATGTTGGAGAAATAGTGTTTCTGCTCACACTCAAGTGGCTGCTTTCAGCATGAACTGGTCTAAGATGCAAGTATGTTTTAAAAAATAGTAGCAGATGACAGAAGAGAGACAATAATTTGTCATTCAACAATCTTTATCAATAAACAAAGAGTGTTGGCAGAATTATTTTGGAGGAATACAATCAGAACAAGTGGTCAAGTTTATGCAGTACCAACTGAAATTTACAGAACTATATATAAATGAGGGTACAGTGGTACCTCTGCTGCTTATCAAGTGGGAAGACCCAGGTTTGATTCTTGGTACCAATGTGGAGATTTTCTCCCACTGAGAGACCTTGTCCAGGGTGCACTCAGCCTCATTAGGTCCCCGAAGGACCAATTGAGGAGCTACTTGACTGAGAAGTAGTGGTCCCTGGTTGAGAATAACTGGCTGGGAGGTACCAGGATGCTGACTACATCCCACCTCCAGTACTGCACCCCACTTGTGACACCTGTGGTGGGCAGAGGTGGAGGATGCAGTGGCCGGGCAGTAGGCCAGATGGGCTCTTGTGTCATGGGGAATGGGGTTTATATACAAATGAACATGGGAAGCCTCTTGCTATGGTAAAGATAATCTATACCCATTATTGATGCTATGTTACTTACTGATTGTATTTGTTCTCCATGTTAAGCCCTGGCTTCAGATTGCAGTTGTTTTATTTTTGCTGTTTTCTGTTATACCCCCTCAGTGTATGCACAGCCATGGAAAAAATGATTGAGGGCATTAGGAGAGCAGAATATTGCCAAATCCCACAGCCTATTTTTGTGTCTGACAGACACATGGAACAGAGACTATCAATAAACTCAGGCTGCATGTTGGAAATATCGACTTGTGTAAACGGGCTGCAACACGATGTGGGACTTGACAATATTCTCCTCTCCTAATGCAATCAATCATTTTTTCCATGGCTGTACTAGTATTGATAATAGTATAATAATTTTGTATTTGTTATATTTGTGTGCTCGTGAAGCTATCTTCCCATATAAACATTTCAGGTGACAATTTGTTACATACGCTGGCAACATCACAATGTAGTTCAAGTTAGGCCGCTAACCTAGTAGACTAATTTTGAAATTAGCAGTATACTGCACATTAGCCTGCTATAATACTGTCAACATCACAAAAGTCCATACCATGAGCTCAAACTTTCTCAATTGAAGATTTGTAATACTTCAACTTCATGCAATTTGCATCTATTAGGCTGTGCCTAACCAATTTTTACATATTGATATGTGTGCCAAAGTTAATTTCATAATTTTATTTACTATACCTTAAGAGTTATCAACAAAAGGAAAAGACCAGCTTTTAATCGAAGAGGGCTTATCCCAACAACCATCCCCCCATTATTCTCTAATAACCACATCAGATAAGCTGTACTTTCCAGATAGTGAATGTTCAAGAAGCTCAGAAAATAAGAATATTTTACAAAGCAGCTGAGCAACTATTATTATAATAATATGCTTTGGGAATGGCATATTTGAGTAGTTGCTGTAGTAGTTATACTGCATTAAGCTGAACTAGGAAGTTCCAAGTTCAGAGTAAAGTAAAGAAGAAACACATCAAAAATTGAATTATTGAAAAAGTTACATTTGAAACTAAAGGAAGAAATAAAGGTTATAAATGCACACACAAGCCTTATGCACTTATGGAACTTGGCCCAGTAACATAAATGACAATCTTGACAATTCACAATATTCCTCTACCTGCCCAAGAACATTTTTAACACCAATCAGGATTGGGCATGTATGTTTAAATGCAATGGACAATATTTTAAATATATTATAAAATAATCTTTCAAAACTTCTCTCTTTAAAACAACCTTTAAATGTGAATCTCTTTGATTAAAACTGCCTCAACATCAGCTCTTAAAAGACAATATGAAGAAAGGCACATGTTCTCAGATCACAGTATGTCCTTTTCTTTGTTCCTCCATATGATAAGCAGAACGAGTTGCTTGCTCTGCCTTTTCACGCTTTATTCTGTGTACACGTCCTTCAACCAGGAAAAGTACTCCTGCAATATACAAGAAGAGAACGCCAAACACTGCTAAAGCATAAGACCATGAAATCTCGTTATGCTCCCAATCCGGCATCCAGTCTCGACCATCTCCACGTGCTCCAAAGATGACAATAGCAATCGAACCAGAAATTGCTGCAAGAAAAGTACACACAGCGAGCATTTACAAAGTGAATTGCTGCATTTATCTTATATCTTAGCAAATGAAAGATTAGATTTTCACTAACAACCTGAGACTAAACATTTGTAACTTGCCAATTTGCAAGAAAATTGAATACTGCAGTGAAGTGAATAAAAAGATCCAGGCCAATTTCATGCATACTAAGTAGTTTCTTACCCACAAATTATGCAAATTTTAAAAAACTTTGCTTTCAATTTTTTACTTTCTCTATTTTTTGAGAATCTTTCTGCTGCATTCTTGGAAGATGCTGAACTCAATACAATGGAATCTCAATAACTCCACCTAATGTGGACTGAGATGCTACCGAGTTACCGAAATGTCGAGTTATACACAATAAGTGGTCTGTTGTTCACATCTTGTAACATAATACTGTAAATTACATAAATACATATTCTAGCACAATATAGGAAACAGAAAAGTATAACATGTCCTAAAATTTATTACATATTTATGTTACCCTTGGTCCGGTCTCTTTAACACATCCAACCTAATTTCCATTGTCATGTTGACGTGTCTTTTCTTCTCATTCAGCATTTTCACTGACACAAACAACTCAACACAACACTAACAGTGAGCCTGAAATCTTGGAAGCTGCATTGTAACCAGAAATATGTAACTGAAAGTTTAACTTATCACGTACAGGGGTATTTTTAGACTTGGCAAATGATCTAGCTAGGGTCTGTGCCAATGACATCATGCGAATTGATGATGGGGGCTAGCATCTGTTTTCTTCCTTCTGATAATGCGAGATGGTACTGTACTTAATCACACACGGTCAGTGAAGTTAATGTACTTCACAGAAGTCTGAAAGATAACCCGGCACCCCTAGGGTCTTATAAATTCAAAAGTGAAGTCTCATCACAGTACAATACCTCTGTACCAGTAAAGCAATAAACCTTTTTAACAAGTGTTTGTGCTATGTACCCACATTCTTGGAGGCAAACTTTTGATTTCGGGATGGTCTGCTTGTGTTCTGACTAGATATCGAAGGTCAGCCCTTTTGTTACTGTGAGGGATAATGCACTAGGTTGTATACATATGTTGTTGTTTTCTAGTGCCTTGCATCTGGCAATGAAGCCATTAGCATTCGTGCTTTCCAATACTTTTGAACTGTAGTTTCTTCTGATCTTAATGCTTCACAGGTCTTCAAGTGGTCTTCATTCATTTCTGCTGGATCGTTACACAGGACACATATTGGTGAGGCTGAGATACCTATTCTGTAGAGATGACTTGCTAAGCAGTCGTGATTTGTCAATAGTTGGAAGGCTGCAACCGCAGTTTTCCTTGTATTTCTTGTAGGTATGAATGAGAAAATTTTTTAATGATCAAGCGTTTTATTGAGGAATATGGGAAATTGAATTTAGACTTTTGTTTTATTGTTGTGCCTTTCTTTGCAAGTGAGTCTGCAGCTTCATTCTCCATGACTCCACAGTGTGCTGGAATCCATTGGAGATGAACAGTCTTCTTAACTTTTTTGAGTTGTGTTAACATTTTGTAGCATTCTCTAATTTTTGTTGACTTCTTTGTAGTATTTGAACATATTCCCTGAATTGCAGCTTTAGAATCCGAAAGAATTACTGCCTTGTTAAATTTATTTAAGGGAAGATTTAATAATTGTCGGAGAGCAATGTGTACAGCTTCTATTTCTCCATCATAATTTGTTGTGTCTCTGCCAACAGAATGATAAAAGGAAAAATGTGAACACGTAACTCCAGCTCCAGTAAGGTTTTCTGTGGAGGATCCATCAGTATATATGTGCAGCCATTCTTCTGTGGGATACCTAGTATTGATTGTTTCCAGAGCTAGAAGTTTTTGTATTTCTTTTGGTGTGTCTGATTTACTTATTTCCTCTATTAATTCCAAATTGAAGGTAGGTTGCAATAATTCCAATGGATTTTCTCTTATAAGTAGATTTTCTCTGGTGTAAGGAATGTTCAATTTGGATTTAATCTGTGTTACCTTTTCTAGGAAACTACTATGAGTTTTAAGGATTGAAGGGGGGAAGTTCTCTTCTGTCCATTTAGAGTTTGGCAGTCGTAACATTTTCTCGTGTTGGAGCAATGCTTGTTCTTCTAGGTTGTATACATATGCTAATTAAAATTTATGTATACTATTCATACCGTATAGGTGGTAGATAATAGAAATGATTACAGTCAGTTAAAATGATAAAAAATTTTAAAAATTAGAACAAAAAAGTTGTCGAGTTACATGGAATGTCGACTAACCGAGAGTCAAGTTATCAGGATTCTAATGTACTAAGTATAGTGGTCAACCTACTCTTGGTTTTTGAGTTATACCATCCTGCACGTGCTTCTCTCCATTTCCCTGTCACTATCACTGCCCTCCCCTCTCTCACCATTCCTCTCTCTCTCTCCAGCCCCCTTACTCTCTCGCTCTAGCTCTCTCACCCTTCCTCTCTCCCTCCAGCTCTCCCTCCCTCATGGAATTTTATTGGTGCAGTCATAATAAAGAATTACCAATAATCCTTTATAGAAAAGAGAAAATTTTACCTGCTATTAACAGATCAGCTCCAATAATAAGCAGTAAAAGAACAAATCGGTCATGTTCTCGACTGCAGCACAAATACAAGGCAACCAAAAAGCTGGCAATTAAGAGCAGTGTAAAGGCCAATGTGAAGAAAAACTGTGTGGCCACAAAGAAACCTGAAACATTCAATTAAATAATTAATTTCTTACTCAATTAGCAGTAACTCTGATGGGTGTTTAAAAGAAGTTGTTGGATTAAGGAAAATGAAGCTATTAACAGTGAAGCAACAAGATTCTAAAGTAAGAACAAATTAGAAACTAAAAACTTCACTTATCTTAGTAATGTTGCAAGTTATTTTTGCAAAACTGACTCAAGTTTCGAGTTGACTCCAACTCATTCTCAAAGCTATACAAACAGTTTTGCAAAAAGAACTTGCAACATTACTAAGATAAGTGAAGTTTTTAGTTTCTAATTTGTTCTTACTTTAAAAGTTGTTGGAGCTTAAATTTATTTTTGTTGCCATGTAACATGCAGGCTAAAACTTAAAAAGCTACTTTATGTTTTCTTGGTTTATACCTTTAATTACAAAATTAGATTTTTGTCAGCAGAAAAGATTAAACATGCATATGTACCTGGTAGCAGAATATCATGTATAATGTAATACTCCTCTTCAAATACCCACCAACAACCATAAAACTTAACATCATACCAATGATGGGGGTCTTCAAAGCCTTGGAAACAGACTTGCCACAGGCCTTGAAAAAAAAAGGTAAATAAATAATTTAAAAAAAATTAAGTGTTATGCTTTCAAGGTATACAGTTTTAATCAATATGAACTTTAGAACACATTTTTATTATGCATATTACATGAAGGAGAAATATGTTCTAGATACAGAACAGAAAGGAGTAATTGATTGTTTTGAGTTTCCTCAAATCATCACCAACTTTCTTTAAATATATAGAGAAACCAAAAATATATTTTGTTACACATTTTTTGCCTTTGCTTATGCACTAAGTAATTGAATAGATTTTGCACAGCCACATTTAAATATGCCTATGGCTAACTTTCATTATTAGTATCCCATATTCCTGAATTAATTCTACTTAAAATAATCTGATATTGCACTTTGTGTTTTTTTCTCTGAGTTGCTTCTTGATGCTGTATTTCAGCACAGGATTCTGTTTGCTCACAATTGTAATATTGCAATAAGAAAGATTTGCTTGAAATTGAAACTTTAGTTACAATCCTGGATCAGAAATGCCTTTATGCTTTTGTTTCATTAAGTAACATTTCAAAATTGTAGGAATTATCTGATAAGAGTACAACCTTGTTCTACTCTATTGCAGAGAGGTAGTCTATTAAAGTCTGTGCATTCTTAGTTGGTGATTGAAGTTTCAACCAGCAGAGAGAACAGTGTAGTCACTTTTAGCATCACCGTCAATGCGGTGACCACATGCATAGCGAAACATGAATAATCACTGCTGCACATGCTTACAAGAAAAAACAACTACACACAGTAACGGATCATAACAGATAAAGGCAACAAATACAAAAAGGGAATGAAGAATCAATTTTAAATATTTAAACACACTGGTCAAAACATTTGTTCTGGGTCACCCATTGCTGTCTTGCTGCCAGCCAGCACTTACAAAGCAGTGGTATGAGGTAGTTTAACACTTGATCTCTCTGTGCTCAGTTGCCATAACAATGCTCTCTCTTCAGTCATCCCAATCAGCACCATCATAGTGGGCCAGACAATCTGAGTGTGCCACCATTTTCCCTTGGGACAGCCTTTGGATGCCTTTCTCTACGTAGTAAGGTCCTTGCTATGGTTGTTGGGCAGGAAGGGCGATGTATGCCATCTTGCCCTCTGCTGCAGGCTTGTTGGTTGTGATGAATCTTTGTCTGGTCGCTCGAGCCACCTGGATGTGTTGACGGGCCATCCTGTGCACAGTGTGAAGATGACCAATGGGCTTCCATGACCGCTGCTCCTTCGCAATCACATTGCTCCTAGTGGGTCCAAGCACAACCTCTGTTAGGGTTACCTTGCAGACCCCAAAATGTTTGTTGGGGCTCTGAAGCGTCACCTCATCTCTGCTGAACCGCAGGACCCTCCTACCAACGTCAACTGCCATGTTGTGGCTCCTGAGGGGGTTCAGTCCTAGTATCACTTCCTCAGCCACCTCTGTGATAAACACACACAAACACTCCACTCCAGCCAGGCCCCCTCCTTCACAGGCAAGGTGTCACCAGCTGGTAGGGCCGATCAAGTTTCCTAGATGGCAAGCCTTCTGTCAAGTTAGGTCTGATCACAGTCATGGCTGCACCTGTGTCCACCAATACTTGGCACAGCTTTCCCTGTATCCTGCCATCTACGATGAGTCCTCCGCTTTTCTGTCCAAGGCACACATGTCATTTAATGGGATGGCTCCAACAGTTCTGCCATGACCCACAATCCACTGGTCCTTATTCATCTCCCACTTGCTCGTGGACTTTGCTGTTAACAGTCTTTCATGACATGTCCTGGCTGGCCACATCCCCAGCATACCTCACTTAATGCCTGACTGCTTCATTGAGGACAGTCTCTCGCCAGAGCTCCCTGCTGGCCACATCACCAACACACTCCGCTAAGGCATCTTCACAGATATCCCTGAGCTGGATGTCTTCGTTGTGCTACAACACTTCTGTTCTTCAAGAGAGGGATAGCAGTTACCTTGACTGCTAGATGCTTCCTTCTCAGGCATTTATCCCATTCACCCATTGCACCATCTGCTCTTGGACCTGGTGTGGACAGCCCTTCGCTAGGTGTCCTGGCTGACCACACTTCCAACATGTTGTTGTTTTCTAGTGCCTTGCATCTGGCAATGAAGCCATTAGCATTCGTGCTTTCCAATACTTTTGAACTGTAGTTTCCTCTGATCTTAATGCTTCACAGGTCTTCAAGTGGTCTTCGTTCATTTCTGCTGGATCGTTTCACAGGACACATATTGGTGAAGCTGAGATACCTATTCTGTAGAGATGACTTGCTAAGCAGTCGTGATTTGTCAGTAGTCGGAAGGCTGCAACCGCTGTTTTCCTTGGTCTCTGGGGGACACTTCCAACATACACCTATGGAAAATCGATGTCCTTGGGATGATCCTCTGTCCCCAATGTAGCAAATACTCTGGATCTTCCAGATGTGGGCAGTATTACCTTGGCCACTTTTATCCTCAGCACGGCTGCCAGCACATTGTGGATGGTCTTGTAGTTGCTGATCATCACACGCTAGGTATCTTGGCATCATGTGCCCTATATCAATGGAGTGGGCAACTTCCTGGGGCACATATCCGGCCGGGAGGTTCACTACGACTTAGTTCACCAGCTGTTCAATGGCTGTTGCAGCCTTTACTTGACCTAGCTGCTACAGAGCGTGATATCTGAACCAGTTTTCTAGAGCCTTACAGATATCTCTGGATGCCTCCGACATTAGAATCGCGTTCAGTACTTCAGCCATCCATCTCTGGAGGCTAAAATCAGTTGTGTGGCTTCCTCTTCTGTTGACCATCGGCTGTGAGTGGTGGAGGCAGCAAACTGTCGACGGCACACATCCCGCCATATTTGAGGCTTGATGCGCACAGGTGTTGTGTCGAGTCCTGGCACCTCAACCTTTAACTTCTTGGATCACTCTCCATGCATTTGTTCCTCCCTGGCATTCAGTTCCTTGGTGGTGCCTAGAATCCGCCTTCCAGGGTGCTAAGCTGTTCTGTGATGTCTTCCAGGGCATTGGCACATTGGCCAAGGTCCTTCATCTTTCTGCCAAGTTCTTCCACTTCAGCAAGTTGCACGCCAGTCTTCATTGATAGCTCCGATTTTACATTCTTCATCCTGGATTTTATCTTCCCTCTGTCTTCTCCATTCCAGAATTCATTTGTCTTTATTTCTTCCTTTATGTCCTTCATTTTGTCTTCATTTTTTACTTTCTTTACTGGTAAGTAGGGGAAGTATTGTATTCCACCCAAAAATTCGATGTCAAGATTTCACTGGAAACATATGTTTTGAGACTCCCAATCCAAGAAACACTTTTTAAAAAAAAGTCTCTCTGTGTGTGTGTCTGTCGGTCTGTGGACAGCCTAACTCAAAAACGAAAAGTTGGTTAAAAACCAAAGTTGGTATTTAAGTTTAATGTCTTTCAAGGATGCAACGTGAAGATTTTGAAGAAAATAGTTCCACTTTAAACTACCTTTTATGTGGAAAATTTTTGTTTTTTTTGAAAATGGCTCGAACGATTTTGATTAAAATGTTATATGTTTGAGATATTTTTATGACAAATGAAATGTATATCTTGAATTTTCTGGCTATAGCCCCTGTAGTCATATTTACCCTGGACGACTTTTGCATAACTGGTAAACCATTAGAGATAAACCAAATCATACTATACAAAAAATGTAGATCTTGCTAAACTACACAATTTATGTCTCAATAAATTTTCTTGTAGGGTGAACCATTTCTGAGATGTTACTTATGTGTGTGAGTTTCGGAAAACTTAAAACTTTCATGAAATGGAACATCACTGTTCAGTTTTTTATATATTAAGTGTGCAAAGAGAATGGAATCTCAAAGCTTTAAAAGATTTGACTATCGCTCAAAGCCTACTGTATTCTAATATTCCCCTTGCACCTACAAGAAAATAAGCAATAAGATATATATTAAGTGTGCAAAGAGAATGGAATCTCAAAGCCTTAAAAGATTTGACTATCGCTCAAAGCCTACTGTATTCTAATATTCCCCTTGCACCTACAAGAAAATAAGCAATAAGATAATTTGTATAAATCTTTATCTCAACTAACACGAAGAAGATATAGGAATCTCCTTGTGACTTTTGAATCTTGACTGTGACACCAGTATGACAAAATGACAAGTCCAGTAGTTTTTGTCATTTTATGTCTTCTAAAACTGTTAGCGAAGCACTAACGCCACTACAGGCTGCTGTTGCTCAAAACTGTTCTGTCTCACTGTCCTTGACACTGCTATGGTGACACAACTCTCACACACACAACTTCTCCACTATTCATAGCTCTGACAATTAACTAACCTGATGGTCTGTGTCAGCTGCTTATATAGTCCAGAATTACCTAGCGATGAATTCTCTGGAAATCAAAACATCTCAGCTTGCACTGTTGACAAAACTTTTAGAAATGCATGCAACAGCATTTGTTCTGAGCTGTCTATTGTCTTGTTCTGGCTGGCACTTACAAAGGCAGTGGTATGGGGTAACTAACACTTGATATCTCTTTGCATGTGGCCACTGTGACAATTTATCCCCACATTGGAGGAGGTGAGCAATACTAGGAGAAAAGTGCCCATTAGCACTTACTGCCACAGAAGATGAAATATCAAATAGTTACATGGATGTAACTGGATATTGCTGGATGCACCTCACATCAGCGCTATGAAAATAATGCTTAATGCAAATTACTTAGAATGCAATTAAAATAAAATAGACAATATTTCCATTTTCCACTATTATCAATAGTTTACTTCACTTTTGTGTTTTTAATATTAGTTTCTTTACTCTTATATATACTGTCCATAGCAAGCAAGAATCAGACATATTGAACATGTCACACAAATGTTACATTCTTGCCAAGAAACTAATTTGTCCATCAATATTTGATTACTGCCCTTTCCCTTTTGCTAGTAACTCTCAAAATACACAAAGTGCTACATAGGCCTTCGTATGTATTCTATACACCTTTTCAAGAAATACTTATTGTTCCTGAAGCCCAAGTAATTTTTTTTCCATCAATGTTTTGGGCAGGAGGTTATGAGACAAAAATACCAATATTTCACCATTTTATAAAAGCCCATGCCACCTTACCCTCACCAATCAATGGGTTCAAATAATAGCTGAAATAATATTTTGTACACATTTCTTTGGTGTAAATATGCGTGAAATGGGGTATTGTTGCTGTTGAAAAGGAAAACAAATTTTACTAGCAATGCCATACATCCATTTTGTTTATCTGTTGCAGAAGTGCCTCTCCTCCCAAAATCCATTTAGCAACTCCAATTTCTCCCATGTAGGTGGGTAGTTCTAATTGCTGCAATGAGTGCATCTTTAGATATTTTATCATTTAGATGGTGTAAAAACTGCTTGCTAAACATGGGTTGTGGTTGCTCCACAAAAGAAACATGTCTAAACTGCAAATTAATGAGTTTTGTAAATAGTCTTCACACCCAAACTACCTTTATTGATCTTGAAAAACAATCACAATGCTCAAAGAAACTGATAATTGCATGTACTCATGCACGAGACTTAGTTGCCGAAATGTTGAATACTAACTTCTTTGTTTGAGTCAACGACAAAAGATTGCTATGGAGAACAATGGAAAGATATGTAAGTGCTCAAATAAAAATTGAGATTATTTATTTATGCCAACAAACTTACTGTTGGTGTGGCATTGAATTTTAAGTTCCAGTTCTACCTCTCAAAAATTGAGATATTTCCCACAATAAAAGATTAATATCTACCTAATAAAGTGCATGCAGAAGAAAGATTTAAAGAAGGAAAATGCATATATTACACGGGGCTCTGTCATCCCATTCATATACATACACTAACCTAACACTGGCTAAATTTCAATAATATAGAATGCTCATTATAAACAGCAGAGCAACAAACTGATCTTCTATCAGCCAAAGGGTTATGGAAACAAAGTTAGAATTTTAAGGTATCAAACTTTTGCCTTTTCCACCTCTTGTTTAGAAACAGATAACTGTCAAAGGAGAGCCTTGGAACTCTGCAATAGGATGTAGGAAGTGACGGTTGTAAAAAGATTGAGAGAGTTAAAATGTAAAATATTAAGAAAAATATTATTCCTTGTATTAAAATTGTTATTTATGCTCAAAGCACACATTATTGGTGGCCAACTAAGTACTATCAATGCAAGAAAAAAATAGACGAACATCATCTTCACATAGGAAATCTTTGACAATCAAGCTGTACCTATAGTAGTTTTTGGCAAGTTCTCTCCGGAATGCAAAAAAAAAGCAAATGATTCTCACCACTACTACATTGACTTTTGGGGTAGTTTATCGGGATGAAATGCCGATATAGCTTACTTGTTTCATTCCATGAAATCATTCTCATATTATTTTGAGGTTAAGTATGAGAAATGTTTGGTACAAATAAACCTAATATTTTCAATTACAACCACTTAATTTCTCATGTATATCACCTAGAAAAGAAAAGGATTCTTTTCAAGCTCCAAATTTCACTAATTAGTAATTATTCTATACCAGGTATGTGGTTAACCACACCTTTTCCAAGAGCTTATCACAGCTTACCAATGTTTATAAACTGAGGATCTTCGATTTTTCCATCTGTTTCAAGCCAGTATGGAGTAACAAATGCAATGAAGACAAATATGAAGCCTATGACTGAAAATGCAGTGGCTGCTACACCTGTCCTAGATTTACCCATTTTCAATATGTAAACTATGTAATGTTTCCAAAGACAACTTTGTGCTGTTCCTGGCTGTTCCCCACCTTCTTTAACTACTTTCCATTGCCAGGAACTAGGAAGCCTTCGGAATCTGTGCTTCGGAATATGAATGAAGCCGTTATTTCATTGTCGCCACTACGGCCCGAAAAAAAATCCCATATGATAGAAAACGAAGAAAACAACTGCTATAACAGCTACTGTAACGCCAACTGCACGGATTGAAAATTATAATAGTTTTAATCCAGCGTATGTTAATAATGTAATGTGCTTAAATATATCGTAATATACATTAATATATTCCTCCATGACACAAGATGGGCCACAAAACTTTTTAGAGATCCCTCAGAATTATGAAATATTTAAATTTGTTTTATATTGTTTTGTGTAATGTAATGTAGGAACATGTGGATCTTGCAAACTTTATATGCTAATAACTACTTTAACTTTCAGCTGTTGCCTACTAAAATTTTCCAGGCTAAGAAATGTTAATATATAGATGTGTAGTAGCTAAAATATTACAACATTTGGAGTTCAGGATATTTAAGCAAATGCAGTATGGAAAATGTATAACCATTGATATCTGCAGCCAATCGCACAGAAGAAAACCAAAGTTGCAAAATCTGAATCATGATTTACAGCTATTGAACAATCTTGTAAAAGAGATACCATTTCTAGAAGTCTTTACAGAACAAGCTTTCCAATGAGTTAATTTTCTAAACCTGCCTGCAAAGTGCAATGATGATTCCCAGCACCGTTGCAACAGAGGAAGCTGCCTTCTGGCAATTGACAGCATCGTTAAACAACAAAATCAAAATCATCGCTGCCTTCTCTCGCCTCATATTGAGACATCAACAACTCTTCTCAGGGAAGAAAAGAAGATCTGACTATTTAAAATTATAATAAGAACATACAAAACGGATAGATTTAGATAAGTTTGTTATAAATTTTGCAAATAAAGTCAAGAGAACTTTTACTAATGTAATCCAATTGCTAGGTATTTTTCCTTCTATAGACATTGTTATTTTGTGTCAATTTTAACATACTGTGAAAAGCGAAAAACTCAAAGGTGGTTATTAGTGAATTTTCTTGGCAATGCATGCATGAAATTTGGGAAAACTGTACGTGGAAAATGTTGATTGATACATTTGCTTTTTTTTACTACAGCCACTACAGGTATCTGTATTTTCGTGCTATACAATTAAGTCATTAATGTTAACCATTTTAAAACCCTAAATGTCTATTTAGTTACAAATATTTCTGTGCACTGCATTATTTCATGTTCTAAGTTCTCATTTGTTTCTGCTGGGTTCACAGATTATGGTCACTGGAGCACAGTGGCATCTTGTGAACTGAAATTTGACCAGGGCTAACTTTTTTAATGATCATAGCAATGTGCTTAATATTATAAGCCATTCACAAAGAAGAAAGTCATTTATTATCTTAGTATAAGTTACAACATTGTGCATCATACAAAACTGCCATTATTGAAGTTACCTTTTACAAAAGTAGATCCTTATTTAAATAGGAACTGTGTTCTCCTATTCTTCTGCTTGGCAAACACTGTTATCACGCTTTTGGTAAAGCATTTAAATATAACAAATTTCAGTAATGCAGCACTTAAATTTTTTAAATTATCAAAACAGTATTGAAGATCTGTCTCAAAATATTAGAGTATCACTGAGCATCAGGGTATGAAAGTATCGAGGTCGCATCCCTAAAGTTGTCAAAAATAGCAAGAATTTTATACAATATATCTGATTCTGTGAATCTAAAAAAGAGGAAAAGAACAGATGCAAGTAATAATCATCCACACTTTAACATTCAAACTTCCTAGACTCTTTGGAAAAATTATTTTAAACAGAATAGTACATTCTGCAAATTCAAATGAGGTATTATGTAAATTTCAACACAGATTTAAGAAAGGAGTCTCAAGTACAGCAGCAATTGCTGAATCCATATTTATGTACTTGAAGTTCTTTTTCAATTAGAAAACGGGGGTTGGGGGGAGGGGGGGAGACAGGGAATCGGCATAATATTTCCTAATTTAATTAAAGCTTTGGTTTTAGTAACTTGCCTCTGGCGCGGAGGACCCGGGTTCGATCCCCGGTATCAGCATGGGGATTTTATCCCCTCTGGGAGGTCTGGCACGGGGTGCACTCAGCCTCGTTAGGCCCCGGGGGACCAATTGAGGAGCTATTTGATGGAGAAGTAATGGCTCCAGGTGGAGAAGGCCGTATAACTCGCCGGGAGGCTAGGGGCGCTGACCACGTACCACGCTCCAGTACAGCACCCTACCAATGTCGCCTGTTGTGTAGGGGACGGAGCGGCAAGCGTTGGCCCTTCTTGGGCTGTTGCGCTAGGGTTTTGGTTTTAGTAAAGCAGCTAGGGAAAAGGATGTATGTTATGGGAACTATACTAAATAAAATATTGTCAAAAAATTAAAATTTTAAATGAATGAACCTTCAGGAGGGAAATAAAATGTATTTAAGAAATGTATGTATTCAATGAATCAATTGTAAATAAAATTGGATTACATTTTATCAGCAGCACCACCACCGCCGCCACCACCACCACCACCACCACCACCACCACCGCCGCCGCCGCCGCCGCCGCCACCGCCATCACCGCCGCCGCCGCCGCCGCCACCGCCACCACCAGCATCTCATCATCATAATCAATATCATCTAATTTCGTTTAAGCAAAATTAGTTTTCAAATGACAATAAAGTTCATTGGATATCGAAGTTACAATGTAATTTCATAGCAATGTCATGAATTAGATACCTATAATCAATGCATAAAATAGATAACATATATAGATAAGTAAGATATATACACTAATCATTAACATAAATAATGTGTATATATTTCAAAACATACTTAACTTAACTATAGGTATAAATCAAACATATCAAACAAGTCTTAATATTACATACAAAATTTTATAATTTATAAGTTCTAATGCTATATGTACACAATATATTTATTACTAGGTATAGACATAGCTGCAAAATGTTTCTGTTACTAATATGTTGTTATATTTTTACTTTTAATTATTTAGATAACTTTTCTATATATTTAGAGACACATAATTACATTCAGTTGTCTCTCCTATTATATCTTAATCTAATTATTGACAAATAGACACCCTCAATTCTGAATGTACTAAACCCCAAACTAGTGAGTTGCTGCTTAATCTATAGGTTCCATGAAGCTTAAACACCACAATTATCTCGCTTCTGGGTCCACTACTCTTTACACCTCATACATACTGTGTGTATAGTGGACCTACATATCTTCCTTACATAATTTTCTCATCCATTTTTGTTTTACACTTTCTAAATAACTGCCAATTTCTTTAATGTCCTTAACTGATTTTAATTTCAGTAGGTAGTGTTCTCCTCTATTATATTCTTTTATAAATTAGCCATACTTTTAACTAGGTATTCATAAATTCATTTAGAGAATAAAAGTACCCTTCAATACAATATATTTTTAGTTTATTTTTAAAACTAGTTTTGCACTTAATATATTTTATGCACTGTGATAATTTTTATATAGGTGTACATACAGTTATTCATGGTTTTCTTTTGTACAGTTTCAGTTTATGAGAATATGATATGAAAATTTGTTTCACCTTGTGTTAGTCACTAATTTTGATTGTACAAACTTGTAGCTTAAAATACAAAAACTGTCTTCGCTAGTATCGTAATTGATTTAATATTATTTTCTTTGCTTTTTAGTTTGGTTTGAGCCAACAGATATAAGGAAGGCAGCTAAAGTATTTGGAAGTGAATTTTGGAGCTCCCTGAGTTTCATCTCACCAAACTTAAAAGAACTGAAAATAATGCATCAAGCCGCAGGTAACACATTTCAATAAAAATAAATGTAAGACATTTTATACTACAAAATAGTCACTGAAGCAAATAACTGTTTTATAAGAACGTTGATGACCAAGTAGTTGAATGCCCTTAAAATTACATAGTTGTCATCGTCATCGTCGTCGTCACCACCACCACCACCGCCGCCGCCGCCACCACCACCACTGAAGTAGATGTATCATTGTTGAAACTGTTGTTATTTGATACTAAAGTCCATATTATTATGAATAAGTTTATAGATATAATTTTTGTGAATGTTGCACATTTAATTCTTTGTCTGTTAGCCTACGGGCTCGGTATGGCTTTAAAACCAAATCCAGTCTTGTTTTTAGTACTAAGATATGGACATGGGAAGACCTGCCTCCTGATCTGCACATAAAATAATATAGGTCACAAAAGTAGTGGTTAACCGCGTAGGAATTAATACATTTACACGAAAAATAAATGGCTCTGCGAATGTTAAGTCAAAATGATTCACAATGCCTTCAATGCGTTTGTTTGGTGGCGATAACCACTGTTTAGAAAATGACGTGGTGGATTTAGTTCAGGCGTGTGGAAACACTGAAGTACTTACACGTATACCTTAACTTGATATATTGCTCGGTAATCTATTCGTACATTTTATGCTAGCTCGATATTTGCTTGAGAAAAGGGCCGGCTAACCTTCCGAGCCCGACGGACGTGATTAGTTCCGCGTTGTCACTATGATGGCCTTTAGTATCAGTCAATCGATGTGCACTGAAAAAAGTCACTGCTATTGGCGATGATGTGCATATTGCATCATACAACAGCATCATTCTAACCATATCTTTCATTCGCCGTCAGATATCCCCTACCTGATTGTTAAAGGACGTTAATTAATTATCTAAAAACAAAGTTGGCGAAGTAACACTGGGACTACCAACGCATTCATGTTCAAGGATGAATACAACCATTTTCCTGCGGGGAGCGGAAGGAGAATACAAATAGATATGAATTTCTTGGGGGGTACTTTTTTGTTCCCGGGCCACCCTGAGTTCATCACTGGTTAAGAGTCACGTGGTTTTGTTTACGTCTACTTCTTCCAATGGACAAGGTCTAAGATAGGTACTAAGAATAAATAGTTTTCCACAAACATAGACTTACTACGGTTAATGATTTTTATTTTTTTAGGAAACTTGTTGAACAGATCTGTGTCCAAGGTTTTTACATTACAGTTATTTACTCTAAGACTTGAACAAAATTGTACTTTATTGTTACTTAAGTTATATGAAGTAATATTTAGTACTATTTTTGCCTAGTTTTATATAATACAAAATATTTTTTGTACTTTCATTCTTCTTTACCTGATTACCCTCCCCTTAGGTAGGACTTATAGGGTCAGACGCCTGTCGGGGAGCAGAGGAACCTTTTTACCGGACAGAGTCAACATCTGGAGTAGGTACATGAGAATTATTCTTCCATCTGAAGCTCGGGTTGGAACATTGGAATTAATTCAAGTTTGAGCTGATCCGAAAGACCGGAGGACCGGAGCCTGGAGGCAACCCAAAGAGATTGGTGAGCTACCGACGTCCGCCGCAGTTAGTGAACCTTGTTAAACCTTGGGTGCGTTGGAGATAAGATACACCGTGCCATGGCTACTAAAACTATACTTATTGAAACAAATCAATAACTTCTCATTATGTGTTGCCAAATTTTACAAAATAAGAAAAGAATGCATTAAAAACAATATTACTAACCATTAGATAAGCATTTATAAATTTAACGATTTCACAGATGGCAGTGTTGCTGTGAATTCTAATTCAAGTTTCTTCATAGATGGCAGTACGATATATGTTTTAAGCTTTTATATATATATTCTCAATTTTTATAATTAATAATGAACATATTTTGAATCATTAAAGGGTGTGAAAAAGAGATAATTACATTGCCAGAAAAATACGGAAACACATAAGTTTGTTATGTTTATTTAACTTGATTTTGCGTCGATCTGTTTTATACTGCGGGAACTAAACTCTTCAATTGGTACTTCAATATCCGTGAAATTTGACTCCTCGGCATACTTACCTGGCGTAGGGGTTACCGTGATCACTAAGGCGGTTCCCCCAGGGTGAGGCCCTTCCATTGCACTTCGGTTTGGCTGACCCCTGCGATTGCCCCAAATGTGGGTAACTCGGGCGCGTAATTTTTGGTAGTCGGGACTGCGTTCGCGCTGTCCCGGAATAATCTTTTCAAACACCTTATTTAACAAAAATTCAATTCATACACGATTCTCCTTATAATGGTCATCTCTGAGGGACTCATTTATACACGCATAATTTTTAAGAAGATACAGGAAATATCGCAAACAATACGCTAATATATGATCCTCTTTGAGGAGCTGATCTCTAGACATTTCAAACGTTTTGTGCAATATGAATCGTATTCGGTTATGATTTTAGACTCATTATGTTATAGATTCCCTTATGTCCTGTCTGCTGAGTTTGTCCTTTGCAGAAGAAATGCTTATTTTAATGGGTATATTTAGATCACAGATTATATACTAGATTTAGGTTTAGCTTATCAGAACTGGAATTCCTCAGATAGTAAGAGTTCCAGTGGCTATTGTGCCAGAGTAGTAAATTCTATGCTTTTACTGAACTCTTCTACCAGAGAGAGACATAGGAGGGCAGCCAGAGGTGTGTTTCATCTTCCACATACAAAAGAGATGAGTTGTCTTGAAGCGGCATATAAATAGATGATCCAAAGACCACCCCATTCTGGAGTTTTAGGAGGTTTGAGTGTGTGATGATGGCTCAGATCTCTTCTTTCATACTGCACCAATTTCTAAATAAAAAATAGCCAATTACCATTATATTGTAAATTCCATAAAAGGAGATTCTGAAACTACTTATTGAATCTCACGCATATCAATACTTTCATTAACTTGAACATTTAATTTTGATACATATTATTTCAGATCTATCTTAGTATTGCTGATATTGTCAAAATAAATATTCTGTCAATCACTGATAGGGAATATTGCTGTTGAGGTATGAGGTATTGGAACGGAGGGGGGGCGTTTCGTCTACTGCAACCCAATATTACTGTTCATAACTTTAATTCCCTGCCAGTCTTGAGTTTTTGTAGATGCATTTTGAACAAATTAAATAATTGAGCCTTTAAAATGTATCCAAGAAACAGCCCAATGCATTATATTATTCTGCAAATGTAGCGATTTAATGCTTTGCTAGCTTAATTTTTCTATTATAATACTCTGTATTAGTATGAACTTAAGTCAGTGCATCTATGTATAACTCAAGTATGGTACAATATTATCAATAGAATGAATTATTTCTGGTATCCATTCTGTATAAAAATAGGTTTAAAAACCACTTGAACATTATCCTACAGTTTTACATCATAGACATTTCCAATTTCGACATTTGTCTTCTAAGAAGATTAGAATCGGTTTGTTTAAATAAACACAATGAGTCTAAAATGATTAAATCTATATACGTAGTTAATGTGATTTTGCAGCATTTCATCACAACTCCATTTTATTGTTGAAACTCGCTCTTGTGGCTTTCTTTCTGATAGGTTAAAGTTGGGACGAAGGCTATGACAAGCCATGACTGAAATGCAACAACACATCTGATTTATGCAAATGAAGTGTCATAAGTATTCAACTGTATTATATTATATTGCTAAAGAATATTCAACCATTTACTGTCTGTTCACCAGCTCATGGTCTAAGGGGAATGAAGGGCAGGGGAGAAAAATGTATTTGTTGCTTAATCACGCTGTCAATTGCTAGCATCACATCAGTGTCGCCGGTGTGCCGGAATTTTGTCCTTCAGAAGTTCTTTTACATGCCAGTAAATCTACTGATAGAAGCTGTCGGTTTTAAGCACACTTAAAAACCATCAGTCTGGGCCAAATTTGAACCCATGGCCTTGGGATTAGTAGGCCAGCATCTAACCAACTGAGCCACCCAGACCAACGGGGCAGGCGGGGTGATATTTCACCCAGGTAACCTGAGTTTGGTGAACTTCTGCGCAAACGTTGCTCTGCTGGTCATGTTGCCAACTTACCTCCAATATTATTCACGCTATGTGTGAAACAGCTAGTTTCTCTTAATTTCAGTTGCAAATCGTACTTGTCACTAGTTTTATGTTGGAAGTAATGGTAAAAGTAATGTGGAGGCAGATAATCCTCCGCCTAGAAATGCTATGAAATCTGTTATGATATTGTGCTTGCAGAACAAAGGAGTTTACAATGACAGTTCTACATGTAAAATAGATATTTATAGGAAGGTCTAAGCTAACCTAACCCATAGAGGCTCTTAAAGCATATGCATTTTTTGTTTTATTGGGCTACATTGTCATTTGCTTGTCCCCATACATGTGTGATCTTAATCCCATAGAACTAGTTTGGGCCAAGGTAAAATGAGCACTTAAAGAAATGTAACAGGTGACTTATTCTTATAGGGATTGCAAGATATAAGGCTCAAGGAGTATCACTTAAAACCGAAGCAGATTGGCAGGATTTTTGAAAAATATAGAAAAGGCAGAAAATGATCAGTGGAAAAAAGGAGTAATTGAAAACATTGTTTATGTTTTATATATATATTTTTTGAATTAACGTCCTCCAACATTGTGTCATATTGGACAAATGAATGAAATGAAATGGGTGAAATGATGCTCAAATGAGCCTGAGGTCCATGGAGCTTTAAGTTACCCAACATTCGTCTTCTCAGGGTAGGGAAAACCTAGGAAAAAACCTTACCTGGATAACTTACCCTAAGCGAGATTCGAACTTGCGACCTCTTGAACATGAGGCAGACACGCTAACCATCACGCTACCGAGGCGGGCAAATTATTATTATGTTTTATAGGTTAAATGTACTGAATGAACTGAAAATAACATTTAAGTTGTGCTATTTTGAGCGAGTTCTTTGTTTTAATCTAGTATGAATGCACATTCCAAGGTTGGCACCATTATCATAAACACAATTATTAGAAGCACAACTACTGGCTCAGATATTGCTGTGGTGAACAAACTATAAGCGTTCAGTCAAACAGTTGACTGCTGCATTCTGATTTCAGAAATGGGTTTACTGATGCAGTCCTGCTGTATCCAATGTCTTTATCCTTGGGGTGACTAGATTGCTAATAAACCAAGCCGCCATTATGAGCAGCTACTTTAGCCCAATATCACAAATTCCTAATTTTTATTCCTCCTTTCACCACATAATAATAACCAAAGGTGTTAAAACATGTAGTTTTAATTTCCAGTCAAACACAAATATAAGTATGCATTCAGTCATAATATATTCTCAACAACTAGAAGACAAAAACACGAAAAAAGTAACTAAATAAATAAATAAACAAGGCTTTCATGGCCAGAGTCATAATTAGAAGAATATGCTTCAGGGCTAAGAGACTGTGGTCCACTGGGCTCCTTCATTCCTCTCCCAGATGTTTCGCTTGCAGCTATGGCAAGCACTGATGATACCTGGAAGCATATTCTTCTAATTAATAAATAAATAAAGCTAAACCAAATACAAACCAACTGCTTCACCGTTTTTGTTTTGGTTTCATTTATTTAGTTTTTACAAGGGGTACAGTATAGTCATATTTTGTATATGCTTTTTGGCTTTGACTTGCCGTTATAGCTTTGTGGCTCATAGATTGATTTTACAAAATATAACAAAAAAGTCTTATATGTTGCTTTCACATGACTTTCACTATTCTTTTACAAACTACTCTAAAAATGCTTATTCTTTTACTTAATGTTAATCGAGATAAACATTTGCTGAAATTTTCTTGTTGCTAATTTTCTTATAAGTGAAAGGGGAATACGAGAATACAGTACACTCTAAGCATAAGTCAAACCTTTCAAAGCTGGTCACTATAATGATGGGTTTGAAATTTCATTCTCTTTGTATGTCCAAGAGATAAAAAACTGAATAATGACATCCCAGCAGATAGAAGTACAAGTATTGGAAAACAGATAAGGAATACCTTTGAAATGGTTCACGTCACAAAAAAAAATTATTTGTCATTAATTGTATGTTTTAAGGAGTTTTACATTTTTTTATGTATTAAGACTTTTGTGTATCTCTTACCAGTTACACAAAAGTCATAAAGAACCAAGAGGACTTTCTAGGACATTCCCAAAAAATTCAAGATATACATTTCATTTCTCATGAAAATGTGTTTAACACATGACATTTTAATCACAATTGTTTAGAGTATTTTTAATAAAATCAAAATTTTCAAAAAATGTTCTTGGATTAGGGGATTTTCTTGAAAATCTTCGTTTCATGTCCTTGCAAGATGCTGAACTTATATGCCAAATTTGTATTGAACCAACTTTTTATTTTTGAGTAAGGCTTGTTCACAACCAGAAAGAGCTCTATCGGCTCTATTGGCATTAATTTCTACAGCAAAAAGTCTAATATGCATAATATGAATCTAACATACTGTACCCGGTAACGGAAACAGCAAGTTGAAATTTGGTCAACTGTTCTTTCCTGTTCCCAGGGCCTGAGAAAGCTGGCCATCGGTTGTTAACATTCCTATTTGAGTACATGTACAGTTTGTCCAGATCATGGTAACACTCTGTATGTGCAAGAGAGGAGAAATTAAGGAGAAGTGACCAGAGTGGTGGGGAACAAATGAGTGATGTCAGAACTCAGGCAGTCACATACTATACAAGTGGTGTATGTTTACAAATTGTGAAGCTATCATGGTGAGAGTAAGCGATGCACTAAAGGTAAAAAATCTAACACAGCTGATCACCCGTGAAGCCTTAATCCATAACGTTTGCTGTGAAAGCTTCAAATCTTACATTGGACAAGCTGTATTTCAAGTTGCTTGTTCTTGTTACCATTATTATACTTATTCATTGACTGGACCACCGCCTACAAGCCCAGAAACTATCTTCTATTGGATTAATACTGGCCGTGAAAGCCTAAGCATGTATAATTTGCCTTTTCCTTCTTATTACCGGACTGTTATGCTTGTGAACAAAAATGTTTATAGCTGCCTTGCTTTCCGTTGCCATTGTTGTTCTGGTTACCATTACTGGATGGCTGTGAACCAGCCTATATGCAAAAGTACCTTAACCTCTCACTTCACAATGAGTTAATAAATGTTCTATCCTGTACAATTGAAAAACAATTATTAATAATATCCCAGTCTTTCCTATTATTACAGATACAACACAGGGCATTACTAAAAGAGATCAATTGACTCAGATATTTATAATATAGGATCATTAAAATATATGGTTGCACATTTGCAGGCTCTCCCTCCTCTGTATAAGAGAACTGAGAATTACTGGGAAAATGGTGAAGGCAGAGGCACACTAAAATCCTTACCTCTCAAATAGGCAGCATATCTCCTGTTAAACAAATTGAGTCCTATTAGGTATTTTTCTAGCACTTATTACTTACAACAGTCCAATTTTCAGGTCATAGTAAGAGTTTTATACAATAGCACAGGCTTTTGTGAAGTCCAATATCGACTGTGTTAACATTAATTTGTCAAGCTAGTTTCTTTAGCCATTTTCGAAGTGATTACTCTAAACCGGCACCAACTTAATCTACCTTATTTTCTGTTAAAACTGATCTAAAATGCAGAGGTGGCCAAAGCATGAATTTGCTGGTAGTGCCGATGTCGATTCTTGTAGTTCTGCTCCTGCTATGCTCGAACATGAGACTTTAATCCAGGGTATGCGCAGATATATTTTATATAGATCACCCAGATTAACTTTGGAGACTATTTATTCTTAACTCTTTAACACATTTCGGGAGTTATGCCGACTTCCAATATATATATATATATATATATCCTCGCAGAGCAACCGCAACTCACATGTGTCCACAGCTAAGTTCTCCACCGATCTGGTAACGCTTACTGGCATCTCCCCACGCTAAAAACGTTCCTCCCGATTTCAAATTTCATGACGTCATCAAAAGAAAGCCTCGCATCCAAAGTACTATTTCATTCCTTTTCACAATTTAGAAATGTCCCTTTCTATTAAAACATGTCCTTTTTTTGAATTCTGAAAATATAGTTACCTTTCTATGATTAAACAATGTTTTCTTTATATTTTATTAAACATATCACGCAACTTTTAAGGTTGGCAGACCTTAAATTTTGATGGCAATTTCAAATTATGTGGTATGACGTCATGACTCGTTAATTTCAAACCAATAATGCATTTATCCTACAAATTTAACGACTATTATTTACTCATATTTTGCTCACCTTCCTACTCTATTATCTACCTATGTTATTACTCAACACTTATCGCAAATCTCACATCCGGCAATTAAATTAAAACGTGTCTTTATCAAGCCCATTCGATTTGAATCTAAATTTCGGTATCAAGAACTAGAAAAACTATGCAACAATCCTTAAACAACCTACAAAAGTGGGGCAAAGAAAATTTAATGACTGTTAATACAACAAAATCAAACTACCAAATCTTTTCACTAAGAAAAAAACCACTAAAAATAAAACTAAATTTTGAGGGCCAACAATTACCAGTAACAAAGGAAGCAAAGTATTTAGGAGTTACAGTTGATACCAAACTAACATGGGCCAAACAAATAGAAAATGTAATACAAAGAGCAGAGAGGTGCCTTTCACTGTTAAAACGTCTAACAGGAATGAAATGGGGATGTTCCACAGCAACTCTTAACACAACATAAAATGTATATATAAAGCCATTATTTACTTAGTGCAGCGAAGTTCTTGTAACAGAAAAAAAAAAAAAAAAATTCAAATCTTTCAAAACCGAATTCTCAGACTAATTACAGGTGCTATCAAAACCACACCAATAGCAGCTATGGAAATATTAACCAACCAATACCCCATTGAATATGAAATAGAAAAAGCGGATCTTATTCAACATGAAAAGTTGACAGACTCCCATTCAATACATGCCACAAGAGAAATTTTACACATACACTAAAGACTCAGGAGAGCTTTCTTTTCAAAATTCAAGACATCAGGAAGAATGTACACCTTCCTAATTCAAAGGAAAACTTCATATCTAAAGTCAATCTGGCACAAACATTAGACATCACATATTATTTACACCTGACAGAAGAAGTTAAGAAAAGTTATACTCCAACTAGTGTTCTAAAATTATTGGCATTAGAGACAATCCATACTAGATTTCCAGAACACGAATGGCTCCATATTTATACTGATGGATCATTGATATCAAACCGAGATGGAGCAGGGGCTGGAGTCACGTGTCACCTCTTTTCCTATTACAAATCTTTAAGCTATGGAACTACAAACTTTGATGGAGAAATTGAAGCAATTCGAATGGCCCTACAAAATCTTTTGTACAGAATTTCACATTTTCATCAAGCAGTTATTCTCTCATATTCCAGGGCGGCAATTATAGCAATTACTTCCAAGTTGTCACCAAAAAACCAAACAATTATAGAATAAGGAAAAATTGAAACTATTAACAGTGAAGCAACAAGATTCTAAAGTAAGAACAAATTAGAAACTAAAAACTTCACTTATCTGGACACAGCTTGAAACTCAGGGTCAGCAAATAATACTAAGATAAGTGAAGTTTTTAGTTTCTAATTTGTTCTTACTTTAGAACAATTATAGAATGTTGGAAAATCCTTACCCATCTAACTGCACTTCAAAAACACCTGGTCTTCCAATGGATACCAACTCACTGTGGACTGAGTGGTAATGAGAAAGCTAATTGTCTTGCTAAAAAGGGTACTGGTAATGTGCAGAAATCTATAGTTAATCTAACATTTTATGCAGCTAAAAGATTAGTCAACTCTGAATTCAAAAAAATTATTGAAAAATATTACTATGAAAAATCAAAAAATAGAAGATGGGAACTACCAAACATTCAAACAGTAATTCCTGAGTATCCTCGAAAAACAGCAGTTGCAACCTTCAGGTTGATTACAGGACATGATTGTCTGGCAAAACATTTAAACAGAATTAGGATATATTCTTCACCACTCTGTCCTCTATGTGATCTGCAAGAGGAAATGGATCGAGACCACCTTCAAATATGCCCGGCCACTTCTAGTGCCCCATCCATGAGTGAAAAATATTGGAGAGCAAGAGGATTAATGACTTCATTGTCAGAAATCCAGCATTAGCTAACAACAACAACAAAATTAATTCCTTTATAATTTCCGGGATCTTTATGATTTCCATTTTTACTTTCTCTACTGGTAAGTAGGGGAAGTATTGTATTCCACCCAAAAATTCAATGTTGAGATTTCACCAGAAATATATGTTTTGAGGACCCCTGAATTCCAAAAAAAAGCATTTTTAGAAAAAGGTCTGTGTGTATGTTTGTGGACAGCATAACTCAAAAATGAAAAGTCAGTTAAAACCCAAATTTGGTATTTAAGTTTAATTTCATTCAAGGATGCGACACAAAGATTTTGAAGAAAATAGCCCCACCCTAAACTACCCTTTACATGGAACATTTTTCGAAAATTTTGATTTTTCTTGAAAATGGCTCGAACGATTTTAATTAAAATGCCATGTTTGAGATATATTTATGACAAATGAAATGCATATCTTGAATTTTCTGGCTATAACCCCTGTAGTCGTATTTACTCTGGATGAACTTTGCATAACTGCTAAACCGTTAGAGATAGACCAAATCATAATACTATACAAAAAATGTAGATCTTGCTAAAATACACAATTTATGTCTCAATAGATTTTCTTGTGGGGTGAACCATTTCGGAGATATTCCTATTTATGTGTGTGAGTTTTGGAAAACTTTCGTGAAATGGAACATCGTTGTTCATTTTTTTATATGTTAAGTGTGCAAGGAGAATGGAATCTCAAAGCTTTAAAAGATTTGACTATCGCACAAAGCCTACTATATTCTAATATTCCCCTTGCACCTACAAGGAAATAAGCAATAAGATAATTTGTACAAATGTTTAACTTAACTAACACGAAGAAGATATAGGAATAAGATTTTGTAAGAATGGTTAGTAGAAGAGTAGAGAAAGTCATGTGAGTGCAACACATCAGATTTTTATATATAGGTGTTCTATATGAGTTATAGCAATCCTTTGGTATCTCATCACCCTCTAAAATTTGGTTGAACATTTTATATATTTCTTTTCAATATTTCCATAATTCCAACACTATTCCACCAGGACCACTAGCTCTACCACTCTTTGCTTTTTTTAATTCTTCCTCCAAAATAGGTCTACATATAACAATATATTGTCCATGTGCTTAGTATTTTCATTCCCCTTCCCCTTTCTTTTCTCCATTAGTAGATTTTTAAAATATTGCTGTCATTGTTCCATACTTACAAGATTTAACACTGGTGATGGATTATTAACTGCTCCCATCCTTCTGCAGATCTTCTGTATCCTAGGAATGATCAATTTTGGCACAAGCCTTTTCCTACAATTCTTCTTTACATTTTCTTATGACCTTCTATACCTGTTTCTTACATTCTCTATACGTTTTTAAGTCTTCTGCACTCTTGTCATTTAACCACCGATAATACAATCTCTTTATTTCCTTAATAATTTCCAATGCTTCTGCAGCCATCCACTCTGTCCTTCCCACACTTCTCTTCTTTCCCAGATCCTCCTCAGCTACTCCAATAACATATTTTTAAAAAGCCATATAGGTCTTCGGCGTTCTAATCCTCTTCTACTGCTTTCAACCTATCATTCAACCTTTCCTGATATAGGTATTGCACACTATAAATTAATAATTTCTTCCCTTTTTTAAGGTAGTGCCATGACACAGAGGCACTACCCCCAGAGCTGCTCCTGCCTGGAACAACATTCTTCTCAAATTTCCTTAATAATTTCATTTTATGTAAGTCATCAGTATTCACTATCTGTAGTATTATATGCAGTAAATGATGCTAAACACTATTAAAAGAATATGATGACTCTTGTGATTTAATATTAATATATTTGTTTCCTTTGTTTTTGCTCCCAGGCTTGCCTCTAGATGAATATGAAAAACTGCTTACGAGTGAGAAAGAAGATAAATTTAAGCACATTGCATCTATTGCAGGAAGTCTTGTGCATCATATAGGAAGTGCAATTGTAACTTTAGGCAAAGAAGGAATAATGGTAACTATAAGTCATGATCATTATCATACCATCACTACTGATATTGCTGTTACCACCACTATCAGTCACAGTCAGTACTTTTATGGTTTGTAATTTTAAATGTGAATTTTATCTGTGACCTTCTCAGCTGCTTAAAAAGGACTTGCTTAAAGCATTTTCACCTGCATCTTTTAATCATTTTGTAACACTATTGCTACATAAGTAAATCAGTAATTCAATTTAAACCAAAAAGGTGAGTCGGTTAATAACACTACACAACACTTACTTATAACTTGCCGGAACATGTTTCAGAGGCTGACTTTCCTGCATTATCAACTGGACATTGACAAGTAATGGAGGAAGCATGTTCCAATAAAATATAAGTGTTATGTAGTGTTATTAATCGACTCACCTTTTTGGTTTAAATTGATTATTACAACACTGTTTTCAAACTTCCAAGAAGGAAGACTAAGTCAATGCATAAAAACCAACTTTAACTGTTGTATTATGAATGATCATCCCAGATTAAATTTTAGGTGCATACTAGCAGACCCAACAGACACGTTTTCTTTTAGACTTGACAGTCTCTGGAATGTTGCATTCATTCACTCATAGAAAATGCAGTGAAGGTGTATCAAGAACTATAGTACAACAATTCTTTGGGGATGTGTTTGAGGCAATAATGTGAAATGTTGACTCCTTTCATTCTTTATCTAACATAAAGTTAAATGCAACAACATTTAATAAAGTAAAACTTAAAAATTTAAAAGTCTCAATAAAGTATTGACCAGTGGCATATATTGTGGGCTATCAAAGCTATCACCCAAGACCATATCTAAAGTAAACTAGAAATTAATAATGATTGTAATACTAGCCAGTTTCCCTCATGAAGAATTAGCGCATAGGATGGAAAATGTCTCGCTCTCAGCATTGAACAGAGGGGAGAGTAGAGCTTCGGATGCTTGCTGCTGCAGCCTTCACTACGATGTGGGAGGAGAGAGGTGAGAGTGGCAGAATGCAGGAATAAGCATGCCAAGGCTTTGGAATCCCATGTCACTATACTCACACAGGTGTCTCTGAAATGTGCCATGTGAACACGGCTGGCTGCATAACAATAGCATGTGGAGTTAAAAGCAAGAAAGAATGTGTTTTTAATTGTCTGATTGTTATGGTCCTCAGCAGCTCTATTAGTATTACATATTTCATGGTATAGTGTACCAAGACAGTTGCTAGCGCTAATGATTTGAAATGGATGAACAATGTGTAGTAAAACAATTAGTGAAACGACCATACTCATAGTTGAAATATAAGGATAAATTAGTGATGGTAAAACAGGGAAGGTCTACTGCAGCTCTTCCACACTTGTTGTGTGAGCAGGAGCAAAAGAAATTAGAATACTTACAAAAGGTATTTTAATATATTGTTGTAGTGTTTAACGCCCACTTTTACTACTACAGCACCGCAGGCGGTGATACTGATGATACATGAAGATGGAGCACCGGTGGAATGAGATGGCGGGGGAAACCGGAGTACCCGGAGAAAACCCGCCCTGACGCCGCTTCGTCCACCACGAATACCACATGCGGGTCCCTGGGATCGAACCCGGGCCGCCTAGGTGGTAGGCGAGCGCACTAACTGCTCGGCCACGGCGCCGCCATTTTAATATAAACGTTTATGATGTGTGGCTGATTGGTTCATGCGAATTAAATGAATTTTATTGCTGGCCATGCTTATTGTTTGCAACTAGGAAAACGCCCTGGAATATGATGAGTTTTACAAATTTAGAGTATTTAATTCCAGTTTGGTATAAACATAAAAGATCAACAATACATATAAAACCTTTTACAGCTTTAAAAATTTTCGATACTCAACAGATAGATCATTCATTGAACTATCAGAAAAAAGAAATTGTTGACCGTTTGCATACTGAAAAGATTAAATAAAATAGAAATGTATTGAATAGATTGATTGATGCAGTTCTTATACTTCCCAATCTGTGAATTTAATTAAGCAAACCAGATAATTCTTTGTTTCTTTTAATGATTTACCTACTTTTTTTCTCACATTCCACTTCACGTACATTTCAAATTGCAAGTTGTATACCTGAAGAATGCAATTTATCATCTTTCAACATGGTGTATTACAAATTATAATGTATGCTGCATTCATACTACATTTTATCTGTCTTTACCTATCTAGTAAGATAATGTTAGTAAAAGCTGTGCATATTTAAGCTAAATGAAGCTAAACATGGGAAGGAAGGAAAAATTAAGTTAAAAATAAATAAACACAAGTATATAAGCACAAAAATATAGTGTGTGGGCCTACTAGGACCTGCGCGACCAACAGTGTTCTACCAGGGCGGGCGCTTAACGGAAGGTTAATCAACAACCCCTTATTGCCCGGATCTGATACTTAACCATAGCATATGCCACTGGTATTGACAGTTTTATCTCAAAATATTACACATAGTTCAATATGATTGAGTATTGAGAGTATCAGTCCCATCTCTATTTAATACATAAAATTGCTTTAATGAGATTACTTTAAAATATTTTAAAATTATTGTTTAGATTGTTCGTGAGGGAACTGCTGAGAAGCCTCTGCTTCATTGTAACATTCCTAGCATCAACAAAAAGAAGATTTCTGCTCGGCATTATGCAATACCATGTCAGCTGAGAGGTGACAAAGAAGTAAATGTTTCAGGTGCAGGAGACTGGTAAGACTTCAAATAAGCAAGAGAACAAACAAAAATAAAAAAAGTTTATTTGTTACTAGAAGTCACATTATTCCAAATATTTTAATTCACAAGGATTAAACATAATTAGCAGTATTAAATCTACGTCAATTTTATTTATTGTTGTCAATCTTCACTGTTGTAGCAAATTGTGATTACTGTTAAAAGTGTAAGAAAGCTGAATTATTGAGAACTAATTGATGAAGTAATCTTCT
Organism: Tenodera sinensis; assembly: GCA_030765045.1. Taxonomy (NCBI): domain Eukaryota; kingdom Metazoa; phylum Arthropoda; class Insecta; order Mantodea; family Mantidae; genus Tenodera; species Tenodera sinensis. Next base: position 80,954,138 of record CM060970.1, on the reverse strand, counting down.
TCTTCAACTTCCCTGTTCTACCACTATTGTGGCGTCAAGGAATGAAGTAATCAAGGATAGAACAATTTCAAAGTAATCATCACATCTTGCCTTGAACAAATTTATTTATAATATTGTATAGGTACATTTATATTCATATTAGTACCTATTTTGGCAGCATAAATAATTTCAGAACTCATAAATAGACATCATTTCAGCCTGCATTTTTTGTTATGAAACTAATTGCAGATTTTAAAGCACTTTAAACAGTCAGTATGATAAATTTTATTTCAATATACCTTAAGTTCTTAATACCAATTACATTATTTTATCTATTTATTTTTTAATTTTGTATTTATTTTTGTATTTGTTTGAAAACATTTTCAGAGACATTATTTCATTATACATATGATTACTTATCAACATTATAGCTTACCAAGAAGACAGCAAAAAAGGATTTATTATTGATCCAACCATAAATTTTGCTTAGCATCTTAGTCAACTTATGGAAGTCCATCTCGAAAAACAACAATCTACACACCTACCACACCCTTTTATGAAAATAAATACCAGCTGGACAACATCAAAATTACTAGTCTCATGGTAGGTGCCCGAGGCACAATCCCAGCCCTTTTTGCAAAATTTTGGAAAGAATTCCAACTTCCAACTACCAATATAAGGAAAATTATTCATACCACTAAGGGTGGCTCTTTAAACATTCTTAGTTTTCACTTGTTTGAACCTTAAAATTGCAAACAAGATATTTTTGTTTTGTGATCTGTATTTAAAAGTTTAAATTGCATGAAACCATAATATTATTATTACTATCATCATATCCTGGTCTTTTATGCTGGTTTCTAAATGGTGTTTAGTTTTACCAGGGTAAACCCTATCTCAATCCAAACAGCTAAATTGATAAATGCCAGATTTTTTATTACTTGACATTTTATCCTTTTAAAAAAAATGTGGTAAATTTTTTATATTACATTTATTTTGAGGAACCAAAATTATTCCATGTTCTTTACAAATTTTGTAAGTTTTGTATTCATTACTTATCTTTGGTAAGTTGTGAATATTTCAAAAGACGAACAAGGTTCCTTGAATCACTCATTCACATCTTCAGTGTCAATAGCTTCAGCTTATTCATTTATCTCAATATCAGACTTATGTGAGGAATGTTATACTTTGAGCAAAAGATAGATGAAATAAAAATTTTGGTCTCTTCAGCTAAATAACAACTGCTATAAAATGTGGCTAACGAAAGAGACAGGTTGCAGTCCAAATCAGAGTTACGTAGTAATGGTAGTCTGATACATGGCTAACATTGTATACCATCATAAAAAAACTGTTTCTTTTGTATGAATTCAATGAACAATTTTTTTTTTTGGTTGTTTAGAATATGGATCTATTAGGCAATTGTGGTTTTATTTCATTAGTCCATGATCAGACTAGGAGAATTGCATCAGAGCAGTTTGCACCGTGGCATGTCCTTTTTGGCCATGGATATAAAATTAGTGATGTCATTTTTTAATTCCTGGTATTATATTTCTGCATACCAATTTATGGGTAACAAGTATGCTCTTTAAAAACTATTCAGTAGGCATGGAAATAGTACTTAACACTATATAGTATAATAGACATGATGTTGAAATAAAGTTTACATATAAATAATCTAAACTGAACAAATGTATGTAATCTTGTGGCAATGCCAATGAGATGCTTTATTTTAATAGAGCTGTACTGATAAGCCTAAAGAGAACTAACACTTAAATCATTTAATATTTTAATTTTAATTCCAGCCTTGCAGCTGGAATGATGGCAGCTATGCTACATGGTCTTCCAGAGGCTCAGTGTGTATCTGCAGGATTTGCTATGGCTTACCAGTCCCTCCATGTTGCTTCAGCAGTGCCAGAACATATTACTATACCAAAAAATCCACAACCAGCGAAGTTTAATTCTCTTCCTCTATAATATCATGCATGTGACTGTGCTAAGCAATGTCAGTATTGAAGCATGACTGTGCTAAACCACTAAAGTAAATAATCATCTTCAAATTAGTCAAACAGATTACCTCTTGTCATGGTCAATCATGTCATTGTTCAGGGATGGGCAAGCAGGCAAATAATGTATCCAGGTGCCCTCTGCTAGCCTGGTGTCAGCATTGCGCAAGCACAGTAGAGAGTCAACTGTTTAGTCTTAATGCAGTCGTGATGTGTCAGGTCGTGAATCCAGCAAGTGAAGGGAAGTTCTGATAGTGCGTGGGTGGATAAATATTTTGTATCTATCACCACTGAGCGTACAACATGTCTAAGCGACCCACTGCATTTATATTAACTTGTTCTTTCTTTTTCCTTTCTATCTTTCTAATATTTCTTCAGCCTGTCATGTTGGTCTGGGTGGCTCAGTTGGTTAGATACTGGCCTACTAATCCCAAGGTTGCAGGTTCAAATCAGGCCCAGACTGATGGCTTTTAAGTGTGCTTAAAAACGACAGCTCCATGTCAGTAGAATTACTAGGTTCAAATCAGGCCCAGACTGATGGCTTTTAAGTGTGCTTAAAAACGACAGCTCCATGTTAGTAGAATTACTAGGTTCAAATCAGGCCCAGACTGATGGCTTTTAAGTGTGCTTAAAAACGACAGCTCCATGTCAGTAGAATTACTAACACTCCTGCAGGGCAAAATTCCGGCTCACCAGCGACACTGATGTGATCCTGACAATTGAGAGCATCATTAAACAACAAAATAATTTAATTGCATTTCACCCTGTCACTGGGATTTCTTCTTCTTTCTTCTGTTCAAATTGTAGTTGTTTTCTTCTTTTTTCAATTGGAAACCTTCAAAATTTTGTATTAACTTTCTTAGCTTTGGTCTATCCTGTATTAGTATTGTGTAATATTATTATTACAGCAGAACATATAATAGATAAGGGCATTACAAAGCAAGATATGTGGTCACACCAAACACATTAAGATCTACGATCAAAGCTTCTGAAAGACCTGACTTCATCATAAAATATTTGTATTATGATAGTTTTATTCTTGATACTGCTAATTTTGTATTAATTCAGTTAATTGTGTGTGAGGTTATAGATCTAACTTACTAGAATACTATTTTATTACATCTAATGGGAAAAAATACATATTTGTTTTATGGCTGTTTTATAGTCTACTGCTTATACAATGGCTAGATTATTTGTTTTACAAATCCTCCTTTCTATACTGTACATTGCAATATAAACCTATGTTGAATATTATGCAACAAGGTATTGACCTTGATTATATCATAGTCCTGCAATCATTATTATTAGTTTGTTACTACCTAGTTGTTTATTTTCTAGCATACACACAGCATTAAAATATAATTGAATACAATGCGCTGATATAAAATGACACAATTTAAAGTGAGTCAGTATACTGAACTATAAGGGATTGTGTGTATATGTATATTTCATATACTATAAAGGCAGCCACAATTGACTACAGTCGGCGAGAAATACCCTGGCACTTGACAGCTAGCAGATTTATTTACCTGCGAACGAGGCTAGCTCTATCTTGTCCAATCGTGTTACAAACACATCGTGCAATGATTAGTCAATTGGATGAGAAAGCGCTAGCCTCGTATGCATGTGAGTGAATCAGCTAGCTGTCAAGTGCCAGGTTAGCTCTTGTCGACTGTAATGTAGCACGTTATATGTTGTCCCTAGTGCCTGGCAATGTGTTGTATTCTTGATATCCACATTAATGAGTATACTCACTTTGAATCAATGAGTATGTACTGTGGTTATCCTAACATTCTCACATAGTAAACTACTCAGCAGTTTCACATTCCTTCTGATATGCCACATTGATTTCTCACCTAGACACATCATTGCTCTCTTGCCACAAATTATATCATTGCTGTCCTTCACTGGGCGCTTGCTGCTTCCCACTTCAACATGCTAACTGTGCCTGCCTGCTGATCCCTGTCATTGTTCTTTTTGGTTCTTTGGGTTTGTTATTTTAATGTATGTTGTTTGTGCACTGCAGAAAATCAAATGGAAATTAGTTGTACAGTCAAAAATGTTAATGTAGATACCCATTTTTGTAACAGTGCAAAAATGCAACAGTAACAATTACCTTACATAATTGTTCTTCACATTCAATTTTATATAAAATCACTTTTACTGTATAAATAGCTTTTTTAAGATTGACATTACTTTTATAGGTACCTGTTTTAATAATCAGTATTCACTTAATGTGTGTATTGTTTAATGTACAACAAAGGCTTTGCAGCTTAAAGTCTTGTTATAATTATAAGTAACGTAATTAATAAACATTAGATAATTCTTTGATCAGCATAGGGATTTATGTCCAATAAGATTGCTATCCATCTAACACTGGTCAAGATTTTCCAGAACACATATTGAGGTGAAGTATAAAATTGCTTAGGAGGTTATAATCCCTTTCAATGTGTCTTCCCAACAAGATTTGTTTAAATGCCTTACAATGTTAAATATGATCAATTGGTTGCAATTTTATTTCTCTATTCATTTATTGCTTGAAGTTTTATCATCCTTTAGCCGGGTAGCTCATATCAAAGAGTGAACAAACAAAATGGTTGAAATGATGCTCAAATGGACCCAATATCACAGGAGCCATATCTTCTAGGATAAGGAAAAATCACAGAAAGAAAAGCCTATCCAGATAACTCACCCTAACCTAGATTTGAAGTCAGGACTTCTTGGATGTGACACAGGCTCACTATTTCTACACCATAGAGTCCTCCTTCTTGGTCTAGGGGTATGAGGTTCCTGAGGTCATAGCATAAAAATACTTAGCATGGCTTCCTTTGGAAGGGAGGTAAAGCTGGTGGTCCTTTGTTGTAGTTTTACACAGGTAAAAGAACCTCAAGCTAGATAAGGAGACCTCTGAACAAAATTAAGTGATTTTTCATGCCAAACATAGAATGGGGAGCTGAGAACCATAACAGTTAAAGAGCATACATAAATAAAAACTCAATTTCAATTTTCTCACACCACAGAGGTGGGCTTTGCTATTGTGCTGCTCAGCGCTCCATGGTGAACCACTTAACATAAAATAGCAACTTTTTCTTTATTATTGTACTTAGCTTTGTGTTATAATTCTGTCTTCTTTTGTTTATGAACTAGATTATAAACAGTGCTATTTTTTAAAAAAATAACTCATTCAATTTGATCAGTGCTATTTTTATTTATGTAAATAAAAGATTAGTATATCTAACATATTATTTTGTGGCCCACTTGTGCTGTTCTGTGTTGTTACTCACTAAAATATAGGTGGACCCAGGGAGGGACTAAAAAGGTCTTTAGTTCCCTTAGTTAAAGAAACAATATGGCATTTGTCATACATAAAGTTATGGTACTGCTTTGCCTTGGTAAAATCAAAACCAAAACTTTGATTTCTATTCTACTTATTTAAACCAAATGAGCATCTATTTGTTCAGTCAATGGGTGAATGTATCTTAATGGTGGACCATACCACTAACTCAAGAAGGAAAAGAAATAGGGTGAAACAAATATGGTGTATGTTTTTATTTATTTATGCCAACAAACTTACTGTTGGTGTTTTTAAACACACAAGCCGTGTGTGGGCAAAGTTTGAGAGGTAGAACTGGAACTTAAAAATTCAATCCCAGTTGTGGCATTGAATTTTTAAGTTCCAGTTCTACCTCTCAAATGGTGTATGTTTACTAGTAAAACCTTCTGAACAAAAGTTAAGCTCTGAAACAATAGAAGCAAAAACTTGCAATAAAACTGAGTAATCAAATTACTTAAATATTTTACTTAAAAGGCATGTTTATTTAATAAATATTTTTGTAGGTTTTTTTCAGAATTTATATTAGCGGTTGCTTCCAAAGGATGCAAAAGTAAAGTACCCTATTGTTACATCCATTTTGCTTATTGGTAAGTTATATTTCAAAATGTGTTGGCCCTTCTGTAAAGGAGTTCTGGGTCCAGCTCTGGACTATAACACATGCAAATCATAATAACCAGAAATCAATAATATTGAATGTATCGCAGTATTCTTGACTTATTTACAAATACTTTTTAGGTATTGAGGTTTCTGTGTTTAATTTTATGGTAAAGGTTTTCAGATTAAATAATGTAAACATTATCACGTTTCCTTTAGAAGAGTGAACATATTTTATAAATTAATATTTCTTATATACAATTTTTATTTTGTCAGACTTTCATCTATGTTAATGAATTGTGATTTAGGTAACTAAAATCAGATGCACAGGTCTGTGTCAAATCATTTTATGTGCATTTTATAGGTATTTTAATGTAATAAATGCTGTAAATATACATAAGAAAAATACTTTCACATGTATTGTTCTGAGGTTTAGTACAAGGAATATTTTATGTAACAATAAGCTGAATGTTGTTAGACACATGTAATTCATTATATATTAATTACTTTATTTCCCTCCTTTACAAATGTATAATTTTGATTGTAAACAATAAAATAATTTACTTACATCCCAGATATGCTACTCATTACCTGTACATTCATTAATGACATTCCTGGTAATTAATACCCTGTACTCTATTCAGCTAGCAGTAGACTTTGAATCCTAGTTATTTATTTACCCAATGAGCCAAAAATATTAGGCCTGTTTCAGATTATCTTTCTTTCCTTAATTATCCTCCCCTTATGTAGGACTTACACCCCCCAGGACTTACAACCCAGGGTCAGACGCCTGTTGGGGAGCAGAGGGACCTCTGGACCAGAATGAAGACCTGGAAGCGGATGGTTAGCCAAGCACCAGGTATGATAGTGAGGAAGAGGATGATATAAAATTCAGGTGAAATGGATAATTGGAAAGGTGATAATGGAGCAGTTGGTGGAATGAATGGCAGGGGAAACTGGAGAACCTGGAGAAAACCTACCCAGATGCTGCTTTGTCCCCCATGAATACCACATGCGGGTCCCTGGGATCTAATCCAAGCCACCTAGGTGGTAGGCGAGCAATCTAACCACTCAGCCACCATTATACTTCCAGACTCAGGGAAGGATGAGGAATAATCTTGATTGGTGAAAAATTCCTACCCCCCTGCCGGGAATCAAACCCAGGACCTCTTGCACAACAGGCAGGTGCTCTACCAACTGTGCTATGGGGCCAGCCATTTCAGATTATATTGGATTCAATTTTCAGTTAAAATTGCAGAAAATGTGTAAGTTAAAAACATTAGATACTTTCAAACAACTGATCCACACATGTTCATAGACTTATCTGCATTTCAAAAATGTATTTAAAATTTTATAGCATTTAAATGTGCAGAAAATTTGCCAAATTTATATGTAGGACACAATTTTTACACTTTTGTAGGAAATTATGTTTAGCATTCAACTAGAAGTTGGATAACAAACTAATGAGGTTATGGTACTTGAACAAGTTTTTTTTATGAGAGTTTGTTTTAGATTAACCAAAAATGAAATTTCATTATACCTTAACTCTGTGGTAGGTGTGCTGAAGATAATTACGTTAGCAGGTGCAGGGAGCATTCATTGCCACTTAACTTTAAATACCATTTTACAGGCAAATTTTCTTTTCTGGTAGAATTATTATTGAAGTCATAAACAATAAATGATATCATTGTGAATCCCAGTTTTGAATCTTTATATATATTTCTTCTGTCCATGTGTATTTCATTTTGGACCAATTTTTATGAACTTTTGCGTGTGTGATAAAGGTGATTCGATAATGGTTTAGATTCACAATATGACCAGGTCAAACATGTTCTTTTTTATTTATTAATTAATTAACTAAATAACGTATGTGTTGTTCACAGAGCACAATATGATCTTTGGATGGTTTAGGTTCACAATTGGATCCGTCAACAGTGCTGCAATCACATTTAAGAATTTCCGGTATTTGATGTGCTGAGCCTGAATTCTAAGAAGTATTTGTCACAGCTGAGGGTTAATATTACATTAAATGTACACGCTTATTGAGAACAAGTAATTAAAAGTGTAATTAACAAATATATGTACATTGTGCAAATTTGGAAGGTGCAGTGTTGCGGCGAGTATTCATGATGTATAAACATGCATCCTCTAACTTTTAGTTTAACCTACAAATATAACATCAATATTTGTTGAAGCAGGGTCTTAAAGTGTAATTAAAGCATATACATTGTGCAAATTGTGCTAGAGGTTTGTAGTATGTAGTGAGCTTAACCTACAGATGTAATATATTAATATTTATTGAAGTAAGGTGCTAAAGTATAATTAAAATATATACATTGTGCAAATGTGTAAGGTGCAGTATAGAGGTGAGTATTTTACATGATTTTTATGAATTCCAATGATGTATACACTGCATTTTATCACAATCAGCTTAACCTGCAAATTATATTTTATTGAAGTAGGATTTTAAAGTATAATTAAAAAATATAAATTGTGTAATTGTGCTAGAGCCCATGTAGTACATTTTCTTATACAGTAATATTTGCTGTATTAGCACTGTTTTGATTCTGTCTTTTACTGCAAAATGTTGATACTGCATTGAACCACAAGAAACAGCTTATAACGGATCGTGCATTGCTGGAAATATACAAGGCATTAATAAAGGTTGAGGATATCTGTATTCTCATTTAGAATATGGCACTCATTCATTTTGGCATGCCATCGCCTACTGCCAAGCAGCATAAATCATAAAGAGCATTTTTTTATTTGGACGCACCAGGTGGCACTGGCAAAACATTCCTCATCTCACACACACACTTGCACACATTAGATCAGATAATCATATTGCATTAGCAATTGCTTCATCATGCATTGCAATGATCTCACTTGATGGTGGGTGGACTGCACATTCAGCACTCAAGTTGCCATTAAGCATTCATACAAATCCAGACACAATGTGTAACATAAAAAAGCATTCAGGCGAAAATGTAAAATTATTATCTGGGATGGATGCACTATGGCCCACAAGCATTCACTTGAAGATCTCGATAATAATACCAGTCTTTTCGGTGATGCTCTACTGTTGCTGTCAGGTGATTTCAGACAGACGTTGCTGATCATGCCGTATGCTACATATACAGACGAAATTAGCACATTTTTGAAAGAATCATACCTATGACAAAGTGTCAGTAAATTATGTCTTACCATAAAAGTTGTTGTTAGCTAATGTTGGATTTCTGACAACGAAGTCATTAATCCTCTTGCTCTCCAATATTTTTCACTCATGGATGGGGCATTAGAAGTGGCCGGGCATATTTGAAGGTGGTCTCGATCCATTTCCTCTTGCAGATCACATAGAGGACAGAGTGGTGAATAATATATCCCAATTCTGTTTAAATGTTTTGCCAGACAATCATGTCCTGTAATCAACCTGAAGGTTGCAACTGCTGTTTTTCGAGGATACTCAGGAATTACTGTTTGAATGTTTGGTAGTTCCCATCTTCTATTTTTTGATTCTTCATAGTAATATTTTTCAATAATTTTTTTGAATTCAGAGTTGACTAATCTTTTAGCTGCATAAAATGTTAGATTAACTATAGATTTCTGCACATTACCAGTACCCTTTTTAGCAAGAAAATTAGCTTTCTCATTACCACTCAGTCCACAGTGAGTTGGTATCCATTGGAAGACCAGGTGTTTTTGAAGTGCGGTTAGATGGGTAAGGATTTTCCAACATTCTATAATTGTTTGGTTTTTTGGTGACAACTTGGAAGTAATTGCTATAATTGCCGCCCTGGAATATGAGAGAATAACTGCTTGATGAAAATGTGAAATTCTATACAAAAGATTTTGTAGGGCCATTCGAATTGCTTCAATTTCTCCATCAAAGTTTGTAGTTCCATAACTTAAAGATTTGTACTAGGAAAAGAGGTGACACGTGACTCCAGCCCCTGCTCCATCTTGGTTTGATATCAATGATCCATCAGTATAAATATGGAGCCATTCGTGTTCTGGAAATCTAGTATGGATTGTCTCTAATGCCAATAATTTTAGAACACTAGTTGGAGTATAACTTTTCTTAACTTCTTCTGTCAGGTGTAAATAATATGTGATGTCTAATGTTTGTGCCAGATTGACTTTAGATATGAAGTTTTCCTTTGAATTAGGAAGGTGTACATTCTTCCTGATGTCTTGAATTTTGGAAAGAAAGCTCTCCTGAGTCTTTAGTGTATGTGTAAAATTTCTCTTGTGCCATGTATCGAATGGGAGTCTGATCAACTTTTCGTGTTGAATAAGAGCCGCTTTTTCTATTTCATATTCAATGGGGCATTGGCCTTACCATAAATATACATCTTCAAATTCAAAATGATCCATTGGCATTGGCATTGGCATTCTCTGAACAATTACTCAACATTGGCAAAGAAAAATTTAAATTTCATTAAAATCCAAATCCCAGACAATTTTGCAACATGGTAGACAACAATGATTTGATTGAAATTATATGTCCAAATTGGCAAGCTAATTACACTAATCATGCATGGCCACGTGAGCGAATTATTTTGGCTACAAAAAATATGGATGTGACACAATTAATTTTAAAATGTATACATTGCTGTTAGATGGGTAATTTTCCACATTCTATAAACCAAACAATTATAGAATGTTGGAAAATCCTTACCCATCTAACAGCACTTCAAAAACACCTAGTCTTCCAATGGATACCAGCTCACTGTGGACTGAGTGGTAATGAGAAAGCTGATTTTCTTGCAAAAAAGGGTACCAGCGGTGTACAAAAATCTATAGTTAATCTACCATTTTATGCAGCTAAAAGATTAGTCAACTCTGAATTCAAAAAAATTATTGTAAAATATTACTATGAAAAATCAAAGAATTAAAGATGGGAACTACCAAACATTCAAACAGTAATTCCTGAGTATCCTCGAAAAACAGCAGTTGCAACCTTCAGGTTGTCTGGCAAAACATTTAAACAGAATTGGGATATATTCTTCACCACCCTGTCCTCTATGTGATCTGCAAGAGGAAATGGATCGAGACCACCTTCAAATATGCCCGGCCACTTCTAGTGCCCCATCCATCAGTGAAAAATATTGGAGAGCAAGAGGATTAATGACTTCATTGTCAGAAATCCAGCATTAGCTAACAACAACAACAACATTTAACTAAAAATATTGTTTATAAAATAGCATTAATATAAAAAAAATGTATTCCTGTTAATAAAGTAAAACCTGTCTTCAGTGGAATCGAACAGGACTCTGAAACATTTCCGTTAAAGACAGATTTATGTTTAACGAAGGTAGGCCTAGGCCATTAAGAAAATTAAACCATTAACTTAGGTACATAAATGGATATTATGAGGTAAAAAATGTACATACTGTCACCGCGCCTGCCGCATCTAATTGCCGACAACAGCAGTGTCACCCATCGCATTATTGTCGGCACTACCGCAAAGGAGCCGAAGGAAAGAGACAGAGAATGGCCGCATTGTTGGGGCGCTTGACGAAAGAGAGAAAAGGATAGAGACTTTGAGAATCTTCTGCTTTGTATTTCACCGCAATAACTGAACTTTCCAGAATAGTGCCTGGGAGATATAAATAGCAGTAAAGTGCGGCAGAAGAGTGAGTCAGACGTATGTGAAGCGTTGAGTAGTTGTGCCGACGGAGAGGACAGACGTATGTGAAGGTTGAGTAGTCGTGCCGACGGAAAGACAGACGTATGTGAAGTGTTGAGTAGTCGTGCCAACGGAGAAGGGACAGTTCTTGTGTTACGAATTCGGAGCCGTGCTGTTGGTGAATCGGTAAAGACTTTCTTGCTGTTGCAACGAGTGTAAAAAGTTACTGTTTACGGAAATAAAAGTGTTTCTTTATCCCGACTACATCTGTCTACTTTACTTTTACAACCACCACCAAAAAGTCACAATACATTATTCTATTGTTAATGAATGAAAAATAGCTGTATACACAATTCATTTATTTTTACTGGTAGCCAAGGAGAACTTTCTGGACACACTACTGCTTAGCTTCTCAACTTCCACAAACACTTTGGCCTGAGAAATCACACCAAACATATCAGAGTCATTTCGCTATAATGTTTCATTAATGTTTCATTAGCTAACAACATATTCCATGACACTGCAATTGAAAGCCCCTTCATTGATGTAGTTTTGTGCCTGAAAACTTTCTAAAGTCTACATTCCAAAACTGGAAACTTTCCATTAAAAGGCATACTATAATTTCCATTGTCTGCGTAAGATAGTTTCCGTTCAATAAAGGGAGTTTAACATGTTTTTCAACCCTAAATTCACGGGACCATAAAATATTTCCGTTTTAAACAGATTTCTGTTTAACAGGGGTGTGTTGAAGGCAGGTTTTACTGTATTAAGATTAAAAGTATATGTAAATATTTTTTGTACTTTAAAAGATACACCTGTCACAAAAATGATTTCATTTTTTTCTTTCTTGCTGTCATTTAAAACAGTTTTAAATTTTTACTCGACGAATTTAAGTTTATAGTACACAGGTACAACCACATGCTGTTGATAGGTCGAATTGAGATAACCGTAGCATCATATTCTAAAAATAATTTTTTAAAATATCTTTTAATCAAAAAGGTCCAAACAATTTATATTTTATTTTTAAAATGCTATAATTTTTGGATGTACAATGTTTGAACAGGACGTCTGTCAAGTCCACTAGTATATGTATATAAATACATAAGCTGGAATAAATGAAAATGCATGACATTTATTTAAGCCTGGCAGGCTTATTGGGCATGTACTGAACAAAATCACTATGTCCACAAAATGCAACAAGCATTTTGTGTATGTTTGTGAACTCCTCTGAACTGTACTTGTCTCTGCAAAATTGTTAAAAAGTTCCATCATTGTCAAACCTCAGGTGACTTTTTTTTCACTTCATGGCACAGGCAATCAAGTGACTGGAGCAAGAACAGAAAGTGCTTGAAGGTAAATGCTGCCCTTAGAATTGTCATTCCTTTTCCATTTGATGCCCACAGCTGTAATAATTTTGTGCATCCTTCTTTTTGTAAGTAATGAGAAACAGCGCTCCTAATAGAACCATTATTTCAGAAGAAGGAGTATTCTTGCAATCTCTATCCCTTGTGTTATTAAAAACTGATCTCTTGTTCTTTATGTACCTGTTCATGTTTGCAAAACGAGAATCAGTTATCTCAGGATCAAAACATTTGAGAAAAACTTCAGTTTTAGTTTCTCCAGTATTCCATTTTGGGCCAGGCAGAACCTTGAATATATTCTTGCATTTTGTTTTCCCTGGGACTGATAATGAATGGTGCATCCATAAAGTTTCCTGGTCCTTGCCAGTATAAGAATGGCAGTCATCATTTGGTATTTCTTTCACTTCATTCTCGTCATCACACGATTTCTCATATTTACTGGAATTATCTCTATTATTTCTGTTTCGTCATCACTGTCAAAGAAATCAGTATAATCCTCTCTGTCAGATGATTCCAAAAGACACTCACTTCTTTTGGCGTCAATCCCTTTATTTGTGTAAACCTGAAAGACAATTAGGAAAATTCTAATGCCATGTAATCTTCATAACCAAATAATCATTCACACAAAGTGTTTTTGCAAAATAAAGCATTCAATAATGATTAGGTAACATTTACTTACATGAATGGGCACATGTGGTACGGAGTGCTGCCTTGCTGTAGTTGTCCACTTTACGCATCAGTCACAGCTGTTATGATGAATATAATAATGTGACAGTAGTGACATTGGGTATCTGAATAACCCATCAAAGCATATCTAGCAAAATTTTGGTGTACTTGGCACGCTAACCTAATTATTGAAACAAAACAAAATTGGTGGCACTGTATACCACCACGTGGTGATTGTTAGATAGTACACAGGAGGCGAGGCAGCCAAATGTTTAGATTACTATGTATTCTGCGAGGTGAACACATGAATGCATGCATGTTTTCCTAAATTGGCCTTCCACTCTCCGTCGCACATGTCCTTCTTGATTTTCCGCAATACACTCGTGAGCGCCAGTCCGTTGGCCTGGGCCTTGCACTGTGCTCTGTTTTAGGCAACGACCCAGTAGCTGTAAGTGCAGTACTGCGGTTTGTTGCCAAGATTGATTTTGGCAAGCAAGTGTAAGGTGTTTTTTATCCTGGCAGAATTAGGATTTTAGGGTGGTTTTAGCTTTTTAACAGTCTTACAAGGTTAAGTTTTTACCAGTTTTAACTTTTAGCCATTGTAACTCATGTTTTAGTACTTTTAACTTTCCATTTTAGTTATTTTAACTTTGACGTTTTAACCTTTTAGGGATGAGCTTTTACTAATTTGCTTGTTTTTATTTTTGGACTTCAGGCCCTAATGACCTAGTTGTCAACGGGCCCTTAAACCCAACTCACTCACTCACTCCTAAAAATGCCTTTTTTTTTTTAAATTTAGGGCACTTTTAAACATAAATCTTAATATTGAATATTTAGGCAAAATGCAGTACTTTTTGTGCTAATGTAAGCAGTAGGGTAGTAAAAAATTTGATGTGTTCCTTTCACATGACTTTCTCTACTATTGTACTAACCATTCTTACAGACTCTTATTCCTATATCTTATTTGTGTTAGTTGAGATAAACATTTGCAGAAATTATCATATTGTTTATTTCCTTGTGGATACAACGGAATATGGGAATACAGTAGGCTTTGAGTGATAGTCAAATCTTTTAAATTCCATCCTCTTTGCATGGTTAACATATAAAAAAATCTGATGTGTCATACTTACATGACTTTCTCTACTCTTGTACTAACCATTCTTACAAACTCTTATTCCTGTATCTTCTTTGTGTTAGTTGAGGTAAACATTTGTACAAATTATCTTATTGCTTATTTCCTTGCAGGTGCAAGGGGAATATTAGAATACAGCAGGCTTTGGGCCATAGTCAAATCTTTTAAAGCTTTGAGATTCCGTTCTCTTTGCACACTTAACATATAAAAAAATGAACAATGATGTTCCATTTCACAAAAGCTTTTAAGTTTTCTGAAACTCACACACATAACAAGGAATATCTCTGAAATCTCTACAAGAAAATTTATTCAGACATAAATTGTGTATTTTAGCAAGATCTACATTATATGTAAAGTGTGATTTGGTCTATCTCTTAACGGTTTACCAGTTATGCAAAAGTTGTCCAGAGTAAATATGACTACATTGGTCTATCTCTTAACGGTTTACCAGTTATGCAAAAGTTGTCCAGAGTAAATATGACTACAGGGGCTATAGTCAGAAAATTCAAGATACACATAAAATTATCTCAAATTTTAATCAAAATCGTTAGAGCCATTTTAAAGAAAATCAACATTTTCAAAAAATTTCCCATGTTAAGGGTAGTTTAAGGTGGGGCTATTTTCTTCAAAATCTTCGTTTCGCGTCCTTGAAAGACATTAAACTTAAATACCAACTTTGGTTTTTAAGCAACTTTTTGTTTTGAGTTATGCTGTCCACAGACTGACACACACACACACGTGGACCTTTTTTTAGAAAATACTTTTTTTGGATTCAGTAGGTCTCAAAACATATATTTCCGGCGAAATCTCGACATAGAATTTTTGGGTGGTATACAATACTTCCTCTACTTACCAGTAGAGAAAGTAAAAATGAATAACGATGTTGCATTTGACTAGAGTTTAAGTTTTCCAAAACTGACACAAATAACAAGGAGTATCTCTGAAATGGTTCACCTATGAAAAGCTTATTTAGACCTAAATTGTATGTTTTAGTGAGATTTATATTTTTTGTGCAGTAAGATTTCGTCTATCTCTTACAGTTTACCAGTTATGCAAAAGTCATCCAGAGTAAACAGGACTGCATGGGCTCTAGTCAGAAAATTCAACATATACATTATTCAGTCAATGGTTCAGCACTTCAAATTTAATAATTCAAATTAATAATATTTAATTTAACTTTATCACATTAGAGAAAGCTACAATGTGAAAATGGCATTTTAGTGAAAAAATGAGCAAGGCTAAAGTGTACATACAGAATAATTTCAAAATATTTATGCTATTGCTTGATGTAAAATGTGAATTTTATATTATCAAGGTGAGTATAGTTTGCTACAGAAAGTTTGACACACCACAACAAGTGCATTTTTTTTTTTGCCAAATTATAAATACATCTACATTAAAAAAATGATTGCTATCCAGATCTTAATCCTAGAGCACTAACTGTATGTAATATTTACATATAATGGTGCATTACAAGTTATAGTTCCACAACCATCCATACTTCATGTCTGGTTGCACCAAGTGCTTCAAGCATTCAGTAAGGAATTAGAATCCAGTGGGAATGGATGTGGCGTGGCTAAGTGTTGGAGTGACAACAAAGGAGTCAAAAGGTAAGTTCACTATGCCAATTTTACACTTGGTTGGAGTTTGTAGAAAAACTGTCCACATAAAAAATAGGTATAATTAGTGTCAAAGAGTGTTAGAGATTATACGCATTGCTGGAGTGCTTTAGCATTTACTTGTACTAAATAAATTTGAGAAACAATATTTTTGTTTAAATGTTTACTCTATGAATGCAGATAAAATATTTATAAGCAGTCTTCAAGACCAGGCTAAGTGTTACCATATTTTCAGAATAATAGAGGGGATCCCAACCAATGATAAAGAAGAAAGAATCCTTCAGATTTTGAATGAATTCGAGTTAGAGGCTTAGAGAATGGAGGAATTGGATGAAGAAGAGGAAAACCGTTGAAAAACTTTGGGATTCTGATAATAATCATGAGGATACTGAGTTTTCTCCTAATGAGGAAGAAAATGATGCCTGTGGTGTCCTGTGTAGTAACAATGGTGTTAAACACTACAAAAAAAAAAAAGACGAAAAACCATTACATAGAATCCAAGAGAATGAAAGTGGGAATGACAAAAGATACCATTAAAGGAAAGATAAGTAGCTGGAGAAAACTGAATAAATAAATTCATACATCATATACAATGCCCATCAATACTTGAAAAACGCTCTAAACACAACTCTGTTAACAAGAATGAACTTGATGTTAGAATTGCATCAACAACTTACATGTCCCTGGCTCATTCAATGAGATTATGTCAAATATGAGACAAACGAATGTGTGAGAACAGAAGGGATCTCTACAACATGGCCTAAGGAAGTGCTTACTGTTCTTACTGCCACTACTTTTAGAAACGCATGGCAGGAGTTTACTGAGCTACTTATAACAAGCCAATATGTGGCAAACTTCAGAAAAAAGTGTATGTTGATTGGACATAACGCAGCTATATCTAATTTCGTGTTCATATATACAAACTGCAATTTCCATTACTAATTAATTTTATATCTAGATAGCAAATTTTACACAGTATGTTCCTAGATTTCATACAAGAATGTAAACGCATACAGCATTGTTTGAAAACCGCTTCTGTACAATACGCATTCTCATATTAAAAGCTTATAAACAATAAGCTGTTAATTATAATATATGGAATAAACATAATATATTTAAATATCTACATGAAAATTTTACGTATTAGTATTTAGTATGGGTAAAAATGCGTTATTGTTCTAGAGTTAACTTGCAAGAATGCAAGAGTAAGTAATTTGCCTTCATTATTAGCGTCAAGTAGTTTGCCTGTGGTCAAATCCAGGACGGGATATTTTTTATTCAATTTACATATAGGCAATTCTTATATACACACCTAGTATATTAAACGAATTCTAGTTCGTTCTCTGCTCAAGGTAAACAAAACTTTGCAATAATTATTAAAATGGCATTGAAGTTTGTAAATTCCCGCGCAAGAATTCGAATTCCTAGTGAGGCTGTCCCCCGTAGAAACATGTCGCATGTTTAAGGTATAGTAAAATCCGTTTAATATCTCGCGCATCCATTGAATTTTAGCGGAATTGTGCTTTCCTTAAACTTTTATAGGCTTCATAACGTTAAAATAAATGGTCTATGGACATGATTTTCGCACTTAATGTGAGTATATTTGGTAATAGTATATGCGACTGAGGATAATATTTTGTTTTGATTACAATACAGGATTGGTGCTAGAAGTTCCACTGTAAGGGTTCTGAGGTTGATGACATTTGGACGTAAGGAACAGAAAGGTAAGCTGAATTTTTGACACTCAAGAAAAAAAAAGCTCGTTTTTAAATGAACTGTTGCTATCTTATGCAGAAATGTACTTGTTTTGATTGTCTGGTTCAGAAGTTTCGGCCATTGTTCTCGCTGTTAACTCCGAAATGTCAAGCACATTATTTGACAGTGACCCCTTGATTATTCAGCAAGTTAAATAAAGGGTGAACTTATATGTGTTGATATAAATATTGTGGTTCTTCTTTTTCACAGAGCATAATAAATGAAGTGGTTAGGAGGCGAGGCAAGCGGAATGTTGAGCCACACTAATGGGCATGTGTCATCACCGCAGATTATTAGACAGCAGGTTAGTTTATTAGCAGTGTACACTATTTTCAATGTATCACTAGGTTTTAATGTTTTGGACTCACTAACATTATTTATTTTGTGCTGCATATAAAAATAAGTGCGAAATTGGGTATTACCATAACCTCACTTTATTGGTACTGAACTTCTTGAGTATAAAGCAAAATGAAGGTTGAACGTTACCGGGAAACCGAATAACACTGATATCATAGTCAGGAAAGGGCTTTATTATGGTTCTCTAAAGCGACTGGGTCTTGAGCTATGCAAACAAGGTGAGACCTAAGATTGAATAGTTGCCTACACCAGAATGTATATAAAACACATATTTCCTGTTTATATTAAGCATGTTTTTGGTATTTCAACAAACAGTGAGATTATAAAATTATGCCAAAGAAAAAAGTTGCCCTGTTTTATTTGTTTGGTTTGCATTGAGAGCCAAAGATTGCACATTTGAGCAGTGAACTTTGTCAGTGCAGAAAATATGTTCTACCTCTTATGTTTATCATTTACTAGGTAATAGTGATTTATCTGGGCCCCAGCTGAGTTAACTTTATCACATCCCCTTCAACCAATTTGGTTCCTTCATCACTGCTTCTATACAGACCATGTGACTCCACTGCTACTTCGTGTCAGACCACAGGACTGACCCTGCCTATATTACCTTACTCCATATTTATGTATTTTAAAGGATTGGGACAGAGAAGGGGTCGCTTGCATGTGAAATGAATGCGTGTTAGCTTATGTTTATTTTAAAGGAAGATATTCACAACAGCACGCATCAATAAAGTGATAAATTTGTCTTTATTTGACTGTTCCCACATTTAGTATACATAGATTTATTAGTTATCTACTTTAGAGGATTGGGACTAGAAAATAAATCATTTGCATGTGAAATGAATACATATTCATTTTTTTTAATGTTCCATTTATATGCCATCTCTAACTTCTAACGTCGTATTAGCGGCTTTTTACCCTTGGAACAGTTGCTCTGCACTTGGTTGCCGTATGCTCATCTTTGGATTTTACTTTGGGTTATTGCATTAAATTCACACACACATTCATACTCCCATTAATACCTCCAGGCTCTAGATAGGCTGTGAAATGATCTTTACTGAAGAAAAATTCCCACTGTCCAGCCTGAAATTGAACCCAGGAGACTGACATGTTAATTTATTTTAATTTCAAAGGATTGGGGCAAGGAAAAGATAGTTTGGATGTGAAAGGAAAACATTTTACGTTTTTTGTGAGGAATAGGACTAGAAGGATAATTTGGCTGTGGAAAAGCAGTACATTTTAATAGGCACTTATTTTAAAGGATGGGACAAGGTAAGGAGATTGAGGAGGAAGGAATACATTTTATTAATTTATTTCAAACACAAGACCAATGTGCTTTTAAGAAGAATTTGCTGGTTGTAAAAACCGGTATGGGGGTCCATGCCAGAAAAACAGGAATCTGTTGGAAATGCTACACTACTGAAAATACAATTCTGTCTTTTCGGACCTATTGGAATACAATACAGAAATCTGATGTAGCATGTTATGGAAGACATTGATAGCATTGAACAGGATTGTTACCTCAAAATGCTTCATGTCATTTGCCTTCATGTTGCTGTTACTGCCAATGAAAGCTCCAAAAGTGAAGCATTTGTGCTAAATATTTAATTTCAGTGACACATGGTGGGTGGGGTAAGGAAATATTGGTAGGGACAGTCACATGAACTAATAGGAAGTAGAAGCATGGTGGGAAAACTTGACTTGGTCAGAGGGAACTGACAAATGGGGTTTACTCGACCGGTGCCCGGATAGATTACTATTACTGATTACTATTTACATTTTATAGTCATAACATACTAAGTTGTAAGTACAACAGCCTTGTTAATATGCTAACAAACAGCATGGCACAATAGCCTCTAGTTCTTGAAATTGCAGGTTCAAATCCAACAGAGGACAATGGATTTTTTTGGGTCTAAAATCTCTAGCATGGCTTCCTTTGGAAGGGAAGTAAAGTCAGTGTTTTGTCTCTTAGATTTACGGCACACAAAAGAACCTCAAGCCTGATAAGGAAGCCTTTAAGCAAAATTAAGCAGTCTTCTATGCCCAATATGGAATGGGATGCAGAACCGTAGCAGTCCATGAATAAAACTCAATTTCAATTACAAACAGCATACCTTGTTCATGATGCTATTTATACACATCTTCATATTATATAATTATGTATAATTGGTTCCAGTTCTGCATGGTGGATGGGTACTAAAGTTTGTATAAGATTTATGTTAATGATTTTAGGCTAGGTGCACAATAATTGTGAGTTAATAAGGAGTAGTTGGTGATCATTGGGTTTTAGTTACGTTAATGTGTTGGCTATGCTTTGTGTCTTAGGACCATTAGTATCTCAGCTATGCTTTGCAGCTTAAGGCCCTCAGTACATTGTATAGCCAGTGGATCTCTGGCCCTGACGCTGCCAATGTATAGTAATGCGTTTCGGAAAATAGATTCTCAAAATTATCTTAACAATGGAAGTATATCTTCTTCTTCTTCTACTTCAAGCTATAGGCTTTAGGCCTGTTGCAGCTCCTTTATTTGTTGAATCCATCTTTTTGCTGGTCAGCCAATACTTCTTTTTCCAATAGGTACATATTCAACAGCTATTTTCGGAATTCTATCTTGGTTCATACATTGTACGTGTTCCCACGATTGCTGTTTGTATTGATCTACAGTTTCTAACAGGCTACTGACTTTTAGGTTGTTTCTTATTTCATAATTTCTGATATGATCCAGTCAGGTCACTCCCGCTACACCTCGGAGAAATCACATTTCGGCTGCCTGTAGTCGGCTTCTGTCTTTCTCCTTTAAAGTCCAAGTTTCACTCGTGTATAAGCCTATTGGTATTGCCATAACTTTATATAATTTAATCTGTGTATCTTTTCTTGTCTTGTTATAAAGTGTTCTTCTAATAGTCCCACACATGTTATTAAATTTTGCAATTTTATAATCAATATCTTTTTCATGAGTGTAGGATAAAAGACAGCCAAGGAAGTTAAAAGTATTAACTTGTTCTATGATGTAATCTTCTACTGCCACCTTTGATCTCACTGCCCTTTTACCTATGAAAGCCATCACTTTTGTTTTCTCTTTCGAAATGGTTAAATTCATTTCTTTGGTAATTTTATATAGTTCAAACAGCCTCCTTTGTAATGAATTTTCGTCACTAGTTAAGATAATTTGATCATCAGCGAAGAGGAGATTTATTAAAAATTTTCTTTTGTTGACATTTTCTGATATGTTAAACTTATGCATATGCAACTTCAATTTCCTCATTGCTTCATCAATATAAATGTTAAAAAGTGTCGGCGACAGGCTGCAGCCCTGTCTTACTCCTAAATTTATTTTCTCATAATACATTTTTCCTTCTTTGGATTTATAGCATATGGTGGAGTTTTCACATGTACTCCTTATCACATCGATTAAATGTTTAGGAATACCTCTTAATTCCATAATTTCCCAAAGTTTATCTCTTTTGATATCAAATGCCTTCTGATAATCTATAAGCAATAAACGGAGTTCTTTATTAAACTCTTTGGATTTTTCTATAATTTGTTTTACTATGAATATATTATCAGTACATGATCGTCCTTTTCGAAATCCTGACTGTTCTTCCAAAAGGATGGTTTCAGTAATGACTTGTAATCATTTTGTTATTATTTTTACATAAATTTTGTACACTTCGCTTAGAAGGCTAATTCCTCTGTAGTTAGTACATTTACTTTGATCTCCTTTCCCGAAAATAGGAATAAATTTTGCTACTGTCCATTCTTCTGGGATTTTCTTGAGTCCAACATTGGTTTAAGAGTTTCAAGAATCTAACTTTCCACTCTATTGGAGCATGTTTTATTAATTCATATTTGGACGCTGTCCACACCAGGGGATTTCTTATTTTTCGATCTCTCTAGGGCTTCTTCTAGTTCCTCTAATTTGATGTTGCCAACTTCTGCAAAGTGTATAGATATATCCTGGTATTCTTTTCCATTAAATTTTCCTTTATCTGTCCACTATTCTTTAAAATATCGAATCCACTCTTCTCCTGTTATTACATTTATATGTGCGTTGTCTCTTTCTTGTTGAGACAAATGTTTTATTATTTTGTATGCATTTGCTTGTCTACCATGTATATCGTGTTCAATATTAGAGAAGTATCTATTCCAGCTTTTTTTATGCGCTGTTCTTACTTCCTTTTTAGTCTGAGCTGCAATTGCTTTCTATACCAGTAAGTCTTCTTCCTTTTTGGTATGGAAGTATATGATATTTATTAAGTTTAAAACATTGAAATACAGGTTTTGGTTTTATTTTTATGCAATATCTTCGTTACACCACTATTCTGTTCAAATATTACGTTTACATGTGTTATGGGCAGTAACTTACTTTTGGCAATTCTGTTGCACAGTAATCAGTCATTTTGAAATTTAAGGATTAGGCAACTCTGGCAGTGTACCATCGTTCATTTCATAAATTCGTTGTACTCTTTGTTGCACTGATGCATTCTGAGGAGAAAAGGAAAAATAGCGTTATTTTCATTGAGGTATACTAACATAAATTACCCTGATTTGTCCAGATTGGTACATTTTTGTATGAAAAGAATTGGAAATATCATTAGGTATAGGATTCATAAGGCAGTCTCTTAATTTTTTTTTTTTTCCCTTGTAGTGCAAATTAACAAATTGGTGGCTTAATTGGCCAAGTGATGTAGTTTTATGTAAGATTGAAAATAAGGGTGAGGATAGCTGTTAAAAATGAAATGTGTTAACATGGAAAGTGAGTGTTATTTATGGACGCTCTTTAACTGCTGTGGTTCTTAGTATCCCATTCTACATTGGGTTTAAAAGACCACTTAATTTTGCTCAGAGGTCTCTCTAAGAGGCTTGAGGTTCTTTTACATGCCATAAATCTCTGACCAGTACCACCGGCTTTACTTCACTTCTGAAGGAAGCCATGTTAAGGATTTTTATGCCCAAGAAAAATCCATTGTCCTATGCTAGGTTGGAACCCATGACATTAGGAACCAGAACCCAGCATGTTATTCCTAGGCCATGGAGGATGACTTATAAGATGGAAAAAGACAAGTGGATAGTTTTGAAAGTTGTAAGATAACCTATGATTTATTTCGGTTCTTTTAGTAAAGTTGTAAAATACTTTATCCAAATGAATTAAGCAGATCGAGTTCACAAGGAGTAGCCTGTCTCTAGTGTGGTGGTAACATGTCTGCCTCACATCCAAGAGGTCGTGAGTTTGAATCTTGCTTAGGGTAAGTTATCCGGATAAGGTTTTTTCTGAGGTTTTTCCTTATCCTGAGAAGACGAATGTTGGGTAATTTGAAGTTCTATGGATCTCAGACTCATTTGAGCATCATTTCACCCATTTCATTCATTCATCTCCCGAAATGGCATTACGTTGGAGGATGTTAATAACAAACAAGAAAAAAAGTTAAAATTATGGTAGTTTTTGAAGGATGTCAGCTTGAAATTCTAATTGCCTCCAGTAGTTTTAATGTATAAGATTTTGTCCAGGTAGGTCAGAGTATTGATTTGTATGATAGGGGGTTGAAAAGGGTTGCAAATAAGATTTTGAAAATTATAGGGTTGCTTATTTTTGTCAGACTCTAAAGCCCAATTGTACCAGTTTTGTCAAACATGCAAAGATACTCCTTGAAAAAAATATACCCTGTGATGAAATGGTCATGTGTGACCTTCAAGCCTCCTCTTTTAGCTCTTTGGCCTGAAAGTTATTAAATATCTACCATGTTCACTGTAGAAGGCCAAAACATTCTGTGATTTGATGAAAGGGGATTGAAATTAGGCAACTAAAACCCTAGCACAACAGCCCATGAAGGGCCAAGGCTTGCCACCCAGCCACTGCATCCCCCACCTCTGCCCATTACAGGCGTCATTGGTGGGGTGCAGTACTGGAGGGAGGTACATGGTCAGCACCCTGAGCTCTCCCTGCCAGTTATGTGGCCTTGGTGACCTGGGGCTGCTACTTCTCCAAGTAGCTCAACTGGTCCCCCCGGGACCTAACGAGGCTGAGTGCACCCTGTACCAAACCTCCCAGTGGGGGAAAATCCCTATGCTGGTACCGTGGATCGAACCCGGGTCCTCCGTGCCAGAGGCAAGCATGTTACTAACTGTGGAAGTGTTATATAGTCTAATGTGCATTCAGGAATAAACAGGATTTCAATAGTAAAAGAATTATCAAAATTGCTTCCGCAATTTTTAGATTACTCTACTGTACTCGTGCATGCGTGTGCACGTGTGTGCGTGCACACACACACACACACACACACACAAAAAAAAAAAAAAACACAGTGTAAGTAAAGGTAATAAATGTATTCAAATGCCATGTACTGTCAAGGATCTGTATTTATTTGATGAGGGTGTTCAAAAAAATATACAAAAGCAGATTTGTTGCTTTTTTCGTCACATCTTACCATCCGTCTTGGTGCTGCTCAAACACTTCTAAAAAATTTATTTTTCAGACTGTGTCTGCAGCTTTCTAACAATTTGGAATTGCTTAAAACTTCTTTCACAAAAAAAAGGAAGTGTCCAGTCATCTCTAGTTTCTCATGCTTGTTCACAAACTGCTTTGCTCATTGTTTGTACCATTTGAACAAAATTCTAGATTGATCCATGTTGTATAAACCAAACATATTTGTAATTTATTTTGGGAAAAAGCACACATGCTTTTTTGACATTTATATGGAGATTTGCTCTGTGTTACTTTCTAACCAGAATTTACTGGAACATCTTTCAGAGACTGTTGCTTTCTTCATCAGTGAGAAGTGAGTCTAGGCTGACAATGAAGTTAAAATTAAATTGGGTTTCATTTATGGATGTTCTTTAACTACTATAATTTCTCAGTGTCCCATTCCTTATTGGGCATGAAATACAGGTTCATTTCATTCAGAGGCCTCTTACAGGCTTGAAATTCTCTTTTTTATCCTGGTGCAACAGTCCACGAAGGTCCAAGGCCTACCACCCAGCCGCTGCGTCCCCCACCTCTGCCCACTACAGGCATCATTGGTGGGGTGCAGTACTGGAGGGTAGGACTTGGTCAGTGCCCCGAGCCCTCCCGGCCAGTTATGCAGTCTTCTAGACCTGGTTGAAATTCTCTTACATACTGTAAATCTATGACATGGGTCCACTGGCTTTACTTCCCTTCCAAAGGAAGCCATGCTAATGATTTTTACACTTGAAAAAAGGCTAGCATATTACTCCTAGACCACAGAGGATTACAGTGATGGAAATAAGAGTCTCCGAAATATGTTCCAGTAAATTCTAATTAGAAAGGAAAGCTAGAATAATAAAAATGTCAATTTATACATGCAAATGTCAAATATATATAATTTTTCCAATATTGGATTTCCTAGGTAAAAATGGAACCATGGAACCTATAGGAATATTAAAGTGTAACCGTAATTATAACATCAGTGTTGTTGACAATATGAATATGTGTATATTAGTTTTTGCATCAGATTCCAGATGCTAATCGGCCACAGTTAGCTCGATCACAGGATGATGCAATGGTGGGATATGTGTTCCAGCGTCCTCACTCTGATCCAGATTTTCCAGTGCCACCACCATTCACCAAACATCAACAGCGTTGGGCATTGGGAGACGAAAGTTTAATTGACGTAAGTAAATATTGAATATTTTAAAGGTTAAGAACCAGTCTGTCCACCAGTTCATGGTCCCTGTCAGGAATGCAGCAAATCAATGTCAATAAATAATTCTAAGTATACAGCAGTATATGAAGCTTGACTTGTGCTTCCAGTTGCACCTATGACAATAGTGCCCACCTTGGAATGTGTATTCATGCTAGGTTAAAGCAAAGAAGTTGCTCAAAATAAAACTTAAAATTCAGTTCATGCAATATGTTTAGCTTATAAAAATGATACATTCACCTCAAACAAATGGAGCAGCAAGCTCTTGAGCCATTCATTTTCACTGCAGGAAGAGGAATCAGAATCACTGCTGTTGTCTCCTAGTGAAATGACAATACTGTGATTGTTTTAAACTACATCTTTCTCCCAGTAAGCATTTTCTAGCTTTTCTACATGTTCACAAAAACCCTTGCCAGTATGTTTCAGTCACAAGTGATGTGTTCTCAAGTGTTTTGTTAGCTAATGCTGGATTTCTGACAATGAAGTCATTAACCCTCTTGCTCTCCAATATTGTTCACTGATGGATGGGGTGCTAGAAGTGGCAGAGCATATTTGAAGGTGGTCTCGGTCCATTTCCTCTTGCAGATCACATAGAGGACAGAGTGGTGAAGAATATATCTCAAGTGTTGTGTCGCACAATTTCTGTAGGGGTAAGTCACCTGATTTGTTCTCCAACTTGGGTTACCCTTTGTGCAATGTCTCTTCTCTCCCCTTCATTCCCATGAGCTGGTGGACAGATAGTAGGTAAAATAATATAAGTTGTTTAAGATGCTTTATAATGGAGTACAAAGCACAAGAAATACATTTAAAATAAATGATTCTAAATAAAACGGCATTGAAGAAATATTAGTACCTGGTCTTACGGCAGAGGAATCAAACTTTGTATGTGTGTTAATTTTTGCTTTCATAGCCACGTACATAGTAGTAGAGAAGGTAACTGCATTCCACCCGAAAGTTTTGTATACTGGAAATACATATTTTAAAACTCGCTGAATCCAAAGAACCATTTTTAGAAAAAGGTGCGCATGCATGCAACATTTATCAAAGTATTCAATGTTTTCAAAAATGGCTCTTAACGATTTTGATTAAAATACCATACAAAGGTGTCTGGGACAAAAACTACCAATAAAAAAGTTTGATTATCAATAATTAACCTAGGAACATCTGTATGCAGCACATGAGACATGCACATCTAAGATTTTTAATTACAACGGATGTATGTGTATGTAGGTGTTTTCTAGTATCTGTGGAATTATGGTTACAGAAGCAGGTGTTATTCTCTGAATGTAAATCATCCAAAGCAATGATAGGAGTGTCGTAAATGATGTTCATTATGTATCGTCAGTAAAAGAAATCCAGGGGAGGTTGATCTGGGGATCTTGAAGGCCATGCTGTGGGACCACCACAACCAATTGAATGGTGAGGGAAGTTAAAATAATCATGCACGTGTCATGCGTAATATGGAGGAGCTTCTGAACTGCATTGACTTGCTCTTCTAACACATTCCTCCCATGTGGTCGTTTCTCTAAGAGAGAGCCAACTTCAAGCAGCCAAGTATGCCAACCTGTCATTGGTTGTCTCTCAGGCAGTCTTTTTGTGGCGTATTTTTTTATGCTGGACACACACCAGGATCAGTAAGTCAGTAACAGCAGCAACTTCCTGCTGCATTGTATACCTACACTATTTTGATGTTACATTCGAAACAAAGGATACAACAACAAAATGTTACCGACATCATTTTATTGGTAGCTTTTCTTTTGGACACTCTGTATATTAAATAAATTTATATGACAAATAAAATGTATACTTGGGATTTTCTGGGAATAGTCTCAGAAGTACTATTCATTCTGAAGGAATTTTGTATAATTTTTTAGTATGGACAAAATCATACTACATGAAAAATATAGATCTCTTTAAAACATACAATTTATTCCAAATAACTTTCTTTGTGCTATAAGCCATTTCCAAGATATCCATTATTAATGATTCAAATTGTTCAATATTTAGTCATTCTTTCAGTCATTTCAATGTTCAATTGTTTCTTGCAATTGCATGGAAACAGTATGGACCTTTAAGTATGTAGCTTCCAGTTCTTAAACATATGACTCACTGTTGCCTTTGTATGTCTAACAAAACAGATAATGTAGGTATTTATTTCTGCAAAGCTTTATCTCAAAATGAATTACGTGGAGAAATAAACTTCTGTAAGGTAGTTTGTGTGTCCAATAATAAATGATAGAGGGTAGAGAAATTCATGCGAATGTAACATTTTTCTGAGTAAAATTAAAACTTTTATTTCAAAAGATTGATAGCACCTGCAACAGCTCTTTAAAACTTAAACACATGTACCTCCGTTGGTTTTTATATGACAAACAGAGGTGTTGATAGGAGGAGGGAGATGTGCCCCTTTTTCTTCTAAAACCTTTGCAATAATAAATTATTTCTGCAAAAAAATGCTATTCTGGGCTTGATTATAAATAAACTCAAATGAGACAAAGATATGTTCCCATCCATCATGGTAGAGAAATCACTATTTACTCTTCTACTAACCTTTTTAGCCCTTAAAAAACATTTTAGGACAAATCTGAACAAATGGAATGACAAATGTTTTACTTTGTTTTGAGCAACAACATTCTTTACGACTTACTTTTCATACATTAGGAATGTCGAGAAAATTCATTTGTATATTTTAGAAATAAAGGCCCTTCAAGGGCAGTTGATGCTAAAATTGCTAATTTCTACAAGTTTCAAGCAATTTTGTTGAAATTTGTATGAGAGTTATTCAGTGTAATAATGCTAAAAAAAAAATTGGTGGTCCTATATACTAAAACCTGAATGATGTGTGAAATGTTCATATGATGAAAGTTTGAAATGTTGGATGTTAGCTCTTGAATATGTCTTCACAATCAAATATTAGATTTGTGCAACATTAAAGCTTTTCCTGAGAAAAAGGAATGAAGTGCTATTCACACACTTTAATTTTAGCCTTGGAATCTAGTGCTATGAATGGTCCAAGTCAAGAAGGCCAGTGCTTTGTTGAAGTAACTGAGATTTATTATGCATACACCAGTGTTATTACTAGTGCATTTCACTGTGTCACATGCTGGTACTATCTCTTTGTTGCTGTTCTCTTGCATTATCGTATTTGTTTACTTTTGTATTTAACCAACACAAACATTATTTTTAAGTACTAAATGCCCGAAGCTGATCCAGCATCAGCTCTGCAAACTCCTGTAAATAGTGAAAAAAGGAACCATGTGTTTAACGTTTTACTTTAGCTGTTGATTTACCTGGAGAAAACAAATTGTGAGAACTATAACGCACTGCCTTTTATGATATAAGTTAAATTACTGTGTAAAAGACTTGAAAAGTCCTGTTGTAGTCATCTGAGAGCTCAAGATAAAGGGTGCAAGTAGTATATGGCATATTTTATTTTCTAAAAATCTGATGTGTTGCACTCACATGATTTTCTCTACTCTTGTACTAACCATTCTTACAAATTCCTATTCCTATATGTTCATGTTAGTTGAGATAAGCATTTGTACAAATTATCTTATTGCTTATTCCCTTGTAGGTGGAAGGGAAATATTAGATACAGTAGGCTATGAGCGATAGTCTAGTTTTTTAAAGCTTAGAGATCCCGTTCTCTTTGCACTTTTAACATATAAAAAAATGAACAATGATGTTCCATTTCACCAAAGTTTTAAGTTTTCCCAAACTGACACACATACAAGGAATATCTCTGAAATAGTTCACTCTATAAAAAAATTTATTCAGACATAAATTGTGTGTTTTAGCAAGATCTATATTTTTTGTGCAGTAGAATGTTGTGTGTCTAACGGTTTACCAGTTATGCAAAAGTCGTCCAGAGTAAATACGACTACAAGGGCTATAGCCAGAAAATTCAAGGTATACATTTCATTTGCCATCAAAATATCTCAAACATATGACATTTTAATTAAAATCGTTAGGAGCCATTTTCAAGAAAATCAAAATTTTTGGAAAATTTTCCATGTAAAGGGTAGTTTAGGGTGGGGCTTTGTGTTACATCCTTGAAAGACATTAAACTTAAATATCAACTTTGGTTTTTAACCTACTTTTCGTTTTTGAGTTATGCTGTCCACAGACAGACACACAGACACACACACGGACCTTTTTCTAAAAACGCTTTTTTTTTTTATTCAGAGGGTATCAAAACATATATTTCCGGTGATATCTCGACATTGAATTTTTGGTTGGAATACAATACTCCCTTTACTTACCAGTAGAGAAAGTAAAAATTACTTGTTTATTAAATTATGAAAATCCTAATACTAAAATTTTACTTGATATTAAGAAAATATTCGGAATTTGAAAGAAACTAAGCAAATATTGAATCATGGATATTTTAATTTGACAAAACTGTAGTATGACTTAATAATAAATAATTAAGATTATAATAAAATAAGTTTTAAAATTGCATGTGCCATTTGGACATACCGCTGGCGTGCATTTTTATGAAAAGTTTAAAAGAGGGATTTTTTCTTTGAAAATGTTGAAAATTTAGTAGCATATTGTACTCTAGCAGTGCTTGCCTATGTTATCACATAGAGCACAGAGAAGGACAGAAAAAGGCCATCTTTGTGGAGTGGGGTTAGCATGTCTGCCTCCTATTCAGGAGGTCCCAATTCTAATCTCAATTTAAAAAAAAAAAGAATAACATAAGAATAAAATTTAAAAAAAATGAAATAAATAAATAAATAAATAAATATAGAAAAGCAGGACTCGTTGCAAATGCAAAATTATTTTGGATTTATTTTAATTCCTTCTACTGTAAATAGGTTGGTATTTTAAAATTACATCTTGAAATAAAGACATCAACATACACAATTATTTAGCAGCAGTCTTATTTGTACCAATATCACAAGCAGTATTTGCTAAGGTTATTTTTGAAGGAAATTCCTTAAACAATATTAATAGTTAAATATCAGTACTCATTGTTGCACCAGTTAGTGCTATACTTCGCTGACTTGCTTTAGGTAGCAATGTAAGCAACAGGACATACTTGAGTAACATTTTATTGTATCTTCTTTCTTAGAAGTTTGAAAACAGTGTTGTAATAATCAATTTAAACCAAAAAGGTGAGTCGATTAATAACACTACACAACACTTAATATAATTTACCGGAACATGTTTCGAAGGCTTGGCTTTCCTCCATTATCAACCGGACATCCACTGGTTCTCCCTGGTGTGGATGGCGATGTTTTCTCTGAGATATCCTCTGGTGGTGGTTCAAGGAACTTGCTGAAGATTTCTTTCTCAGGGATGTCGAAATTGAATACTCTTGTATCTATTTTTCAAAATGAACATTTGTTCCCATGTGTTTGAGAAGCTTCGGTTCTGGCTTTATGTTGTGGTTTGCTGTCCAAAAGTGAGTGCCAACTGCTTATTTTTCCAACTGTTTGTTCTTTACGTTTCTAAAGTGTTCCTTGGATCTTAGAAATTTATAAATAAGATCCGATCCAAGGAACACTTTAGAAACATAAAAAACAAACAGTTGGAAAATCAGCAGTTGCCATTCACTTTTGGACAGAAAACTACAACACAAAGCCAGAACAGAAGCTCCTCAAACATGTAATGGGAAAAACAAGAGCTGTCCACATCGGAACAAATCTTCATTTTGAAAAATAGAAACAAAGTATTCAATTTTGACATCCCCAAGAAAGATGTCTTCAGCAAGTTCCTTGAAACACCATCAGGGGAGACCTCAGAGAAAACATCTCCATCCACACCAGGGAGAACCAGTCGATGTCCAGTTAATAATGGAGGGAAGTCAAGCCTTCAGAACATGTTCCGGTAAATTACAAGTAAGTGTTGTGTAGTGTTATTAATCGACTCACCTTTTTGGTTTAAAAAAAAAACATTCTCTTGGTTGATCGAACTGCAAAACTTCCATGTCAGCAGGAGCGAATGAAAATATAGTCCATTAAATAACATGCAAAATAGTGTTAAATTTAAAATAAGTACAATAATTATTTACGAAAACATCTCTAAAAGCTTCTACCATGAATGAATGGAGCATATTAATATTGTTATAAGACATTAAACTTTGGTACAAAATGTATTTGCAAGCACCCATGTAATTAAGTGAAGAAACAGAAACTTATTGATGGAATGAAAAGATTTGAGAGTAAACAATTCATAACAAGTAAAAAGTAAGCCAGGAACAATGCAGCAAATGTTGCAGATATACTAACTGTAGAAATTAGCAACTATTGCTTCAGTTACCTTCTTAATTATATTAAACTATGGAACATGTTTTGCAGTTACATCATCAGCTATCTCCCCATCCGTTTCAGGAAACTTTTAATATTTTTGGATTACTGTCAATAGGTAACTTGATTATTTGTGATATTAATGCCATTAACCAGAAGTAAAAATTTATTAATACAATTCCTGGTAGTGCATTTCAAAATTCATTGAATGATCTCTATTTTTTGTACTAAACATCCTCTCTCAAATCATTAGCTCTATATACTCTGTTCATCTAGAGATTAGAGGAGACGTAAACAAAGCCACGTGCGTTTTGACCACAGCGCGCCCTCTTGACGCTTTCGCCGTGTAAATAGTCCCTTAAAGAAATTCTGTTACTGAGGTCTGAAATGTCATTTAATGTTTGCTAAAGCATGAACTAAGTGTACTAAGCATAGTTAAAGTGTAAGAATACGCAGTTAAGTGAATCTGTAACCAGCCTAATTCATTCTGCGCGCGCATTATTCAGTATGAAAGTAACATGGCGGAACAAGTGAGTTGTGAAACATAAGTGCGGCAGACCGTTGCGAAGTGGTGAAAAGACAACAATATTGAACGTATTATCAAGTTCTGTGAGCAAATATCCCGAACATGCTATCGAAGACGTGATGAAATTAACATCCGAGTTTACCGGTGTGTCAGTTGCAAGTATTTACAGCACACGCAACGAAAAATCGTCAGTTGGTGAAGATACCGGTAAAAAGCGACCACATGCCAGATAAATGGTGGATGTAGTTTGCGACGAATTTGTGAGTGTGAGATCTGCAATCCGTAGAAAAGTTCACCAGTTCTTTGTTAACAATGAACCTCCACCTTAAACAAAGTGCTGTTGGCAGTTAACTCTGATCCCGATCTTCCAGATTTAAAACGAACTTCCCTCCACTTGCTGCTTCTGGAGATTGGTTTCGAGATTGTGAGCAGGAAATGAAAAAGTGTTATTGTGGATAGAGATGACTTAAGTAGCAGTTAATTTCCATGTGCTACATGTTATTTGGATCAAGTAAATATGTCCTTTAGTAGTGTAAAATGCATATTATACCTACGCGTAGCGGTAGGTAACCGTGTTGCGTCATTGTGAAAGCACGTGGCCGCGGAGTGATACAAACCGGTGCTTTGTTTATATCTCCTCTAATCTCTTGATGAACAGAGTATAGATATATTTAATTGCTTTAATAATTTATGTTCAATGTCCAAATTATTTCTGCGGCTGATTTATCGGTTTGCTTCTGTTTTATATAATGGACTTTGAAATCTCAAAACTGTAAACATATTGCTTATGATTGAGTTTTCTCAAAAATTATATATAATAAAAGTTTATTTTTTTGTGTCCTTTAACTGGGTGGGTTATACTGGAAAATAACATGGAGTAAAATGGACGAAATGATGCTCAAATTAACCGAGGGTTCACAGAGATTAAAGCTATCTGATGTTCATCTTCTCAGGATAAGGGAAAACCTGGAAAAATACTTATCTGGGTTACTCACATTTGAGATTCAAACTCTGTAACAATGAGTTTAGTTATTAACAAAGCTGCAACATGATGTATAGTAAAGAAGTTAGAAATATTTTGTTACATGTGTATACAACCAGTTATTTTTTAAAATTTTTTTGTTATCTTACCATTTTCAATTCTTAGGTCGAATATCAGATTAGCTTTGAGTTCATTTGCACCTATGTTAAAATGTTTTTATTAACTTGCTTTTTGTCTGTTTGGTACAAATTTTGCAATTGATTTTAAACCAACTTCCCAATGAGCTAGAGAGTTGAAGTTTTAAACATAGCTCAGAGCTGAATGAAATGCAACATTATCTTGCTTTCAAGAAAATCCTCTCATACCATACTACCCTTTATGTGGAACAATGTTTGAAAATTTAGATTTTCTCAAAAATAGTTCTAACAATTTTGTTTAAAATACCACATGTGTGAGGTATTTTCATGTAAAATGAAATGTATATCTTGAATTTCTGGGGAATATCCTCTGAAGTCCTCTTCATTAAGAGATAGACAAAATCCTGCTTCACTGGAAATGTAATCTTGTTAAAGCACACAATTTTTTTGTTTGAAATAATTAATTAAAGAGAAAGTATGAAACAATTTCTCCCAGCCCAATATGAATTTATAACCCCATATGGATTGTGCTGAAAATTTGTGATTCTGAACTTTTAGTAGCTATGAAAATACTTGTAAGATTTGAAAGGAAAAATGCTGGACGCATGCAATGGTAAGGAGTAGCTGTTGAGGAAACTTACATAACAGTTCATATCATTTTCTGTGCAATAAAAGTATTAGTGACTTAGGAGAACTATTCACGCATCAATTATTATTGCATGTGCCCTATGCTTTTCTTCATAAACTTTAGCTTTGATTTGAGAGATAGAATTGCAACTGAAAAATTTAATGCCACAGCTGGGATTTGAACCACGGCTTGTGTGTTTAAAAACACCAATAGTAAGTCTGTTGGTATGAATAAATAATAATTTAGGATTGATGCTTGTCAGTGTTGCCAAATGTTTTAACTGCTGATAGCATTTCCAGAGGTACAAACTCTCGTAAGGAACAAAATTGTTGCATAAAAGCATGCAATTGAGAAATGTTTTAAAACTACGAGGGTCACTAGAAGTGTATTGAGACATGGAAAATTGGCCACCCCTGAGGAAAGCATTATTGCTTTCTCAAAATAGCTGTCTCATTGTTAATGCAATGGTAGTAAGTGGACCATTGTTGCACCTTTCGTTTTCGTTCAATTTATGTTTGAAGTCTGGAGAGTTTGAAGGTCTTCTCAAGAGCAGTGGAGATGCAGAGAGAACATTTTTGTGCAATGATTTTATACAACATTTATACTTCAAATGTGGCATAAATGAAATGTAGCCACGAGCATTTGAGGGGGCTTTTGGGGACCATTCTACCTCATGTGCCACTGTGTTCTGATGGTTTGCAGAGTTTAAGAGAGGGCTGCAATCTCTTAAAGATGAAGAGAAGAGTGGCAGACCAGCAACAGTAATGACTGACAAAAACATCACTGCTATAGAAACAATGATCAGGGAAGATTTAAGATTAACCTACAAGGGCATTGAGCTGGCATTAGGGATCAGTTCGCCAAGTGTTTCAACCATCCTTCATAAACACCTTGTGTAAAAATGTCTTCAAGATGGGTGCCCCATAATTTATCTGAAACACAAAAGCTCTATGGAATGGTATGAAGAAATGCTGAAAAGATTTAGCTGTGGTGAGTCTTGCTATGTTTCAGATATAGTTATGGGTGACAAAATATAGATCTATCAATTTGACTCTGAAACAAAATTCCAGTCCTCCATTTGGTGTTCCCAGATGACCAACACCTGTCAAGGTCAAGAGAGCAAGGGGTGTCAGAAAGAAAATGGTTGCTCTTTTCTTCTCCACAAGTGGTCACTTGGCAACAGTTGTGCTCGAAAATCAGAAAACTGTTACTGCAAAATGGTACACAGAAATTTGTTTACTGAAAGTGTTCAAAAAAGTCCAAGAAAAGCGTCCAAAAACAAACTAAAGGGAACATTGTTGCATCATGACAACGTATCAGTTCACACTGCTATGTAATGTAACAATAGAGTTTCTGCAGGGAACTGAGGCATAACTTTTGACTTGTCCACCCTATAGTCCCGATCTGGCACCATATGATTTCTTCCTGTTCCCTATGATGAAGAACCGAGTTTGAGGTCATTGATTATCTAGCCCTGAAGAAGCTATTTCTGCATATGAAGAGGAGTTATTTACAGTGCCAGAAACTGAGTGGCATGGATGCTTCCAGAAGTGGTTCCAGAGGATGGAACGCTGCATACAGTGCCAGCGAGAATACTTTGAGAAATTGGGAAAAACAAAATCTTTCTATGACTATTCATATTTTGCTGTCTCAATACATATAAGTGATCCTTGTATAAGTGTCAGCGTTCCAACTGACTCTACAGATATAAACGTATAATTTTGACATCACTGTTACTAACTCTTCTAAACAGCAACTAATAACAGTATAGAATAAAGCATCCTGATCATGGCTTGCAACATCTCACCAACCATGCTAAAATAACAATCATAATCAATCAGTAGTTTGCGCTATCAATATGAATCATTTTAATAACATTTATAACTGGTAATGCAAATAACATAATTTGCAAATATTGAAGAACATTACTTAAGACACATGGAAAATGTAACAAAAAAAAGAGAGAAAGAAAAATGAAAACTAGATATTAATCTAGCTTTAAATTAAGGAAAGTTAGTGTATTTTTCTCCTTTGGAGTCCTAAAGGTTTGAGTTCAGGGATACATCTCTTCCACGTAGCTCACCACGTTAGGATAAATGAGCATTCCCTTTTGATAAGAAGCCTTTGCCCTTCACGGGACATTTTTGGCTATTTTTATTTCATTTTATAGATTCTTTCAGTGTTCCCCTAGGAAAAAGAACCCCACTAGTGACATGGCACATTACTCCGAAATTGTGCTTTTGTAATTCATTGTCTACTCACATTCCATGCTAAGTAGGGAAACAGGTTGAAATGAATGAGAACATTGACTACTGCCATAAAGGCCAATAGTTAGGATAATGAATTACATTTTAAGGTATTTTTTGTTACAGACCCATGAGAAGTGGAAGTATCCAATGGGTAAAATCTTGCATCATATACACAATGTGCTACCTTTTGAAATGCATCCATTTGCATTCAAGGTAAGTTTAGTATACTTACCTGCATATTGTAAAACTAAATTGACTGTGGGCCTGTATTACGATCTTCGGTTAAGGTTTCGGTTAACGGTTAACTTGAAGTTACACCCAGATGTCAGTATTAACACCTTCAGTAAAGGGCTAACTGAGAGTTATTTCTGGGGGTAAACTAACTTCAACCTCAAGTAGCAGTTAGTGCGTTAACTTGGAGTTTACTTGTGTTTCACGCACAAAAATGGCATACCTCCAACCACAATTGTATGTCGACATCGATTCTGAAGATGAAATGCTGGCTCAGTGTTTATTTAATAGTAGAGCGAAGAGATTCAGAATGCACAAAAATCTCAAGGAGTAGAAGGAGGAAGAGTTCCAACAAAGATACAGGTTATCAAAAGCTATGATCCGGAATTCTAAAGTAAGAACAAATTAGAAACTAAAAACTTCACTTATCTTAGTAATGTTACAAGTTCTTGGTGCAAAGCTGACTAAAGTTTCGAGTTTGTTTGTATAGCTTTGAGAATGAGTTGGAGTCAACTCGAAACTTTAGTCAGCTTTGCACCAAGAACTTGCAACTTTACTAAGATAAGTGAAGTTTTTAGTTTCTAATTTGTTCTTACTTTAGAATCTTGTTGCTTCACTGTTAATAGCTTCAATTTCTTTAATTATGATCCAGAATTTTAGCAGAAATAAGGCATTGAATCGAATTTATGACAGAAAGGCACTTTTTAGCACATATATAACATTATACCAGCATAGTTGTATATTCCTGACAGTCTTAAAATGAAATAAAATAAATCACATAAATTGTAGGTATATCTTGATGGCCATTAGGTTATGGAAATATAATTCTAGAGCTCCATAAGTGTAGTGGATTGATACAAGTAATACAATGGTTTGAGTGATTATTTTTACATCGGCACCACATTTTAGCGAACGTAAATGTAATAAACGGAACATGGCAAATTACACATTTTGCGAACAGAAAATACACGGAAAACTATACAACATGTAGGTACACATAAAAGTTAAAAAACGTGTGGAACTTAAAATCATTACCTTTAAGTAGTAAGTGTTACATTTTATTCATTGTGGACACAACTATTTTGTGCTTCTTCCAAACATTTCAAGGCTCTGAATGAATAGTGAATAAAAGAGAAGATATTTTTAGGTTATGCAATGTGTACAAATCTCCAAACCACCATTACTAGTACGTTCACACATCTGTGATGTGCTTAACCTAAATGATTGCTTTACCCACAAGATAGCGTTGCAAACACAGCGAAAGGCTAGTGAAAAAGGTTACCAATTGCTTACATGGCGTCATAATTCTCAGGGTAACAAACCTACAGTCAAATTGAGTTCATAATATGTGGCACTGAGCCTAACCATCAGTTAGCGATAACCGAAAGGTAACAAACCGTGGCTAGTCACCGGAGATCGTAATACAGGGCCTATGACAGAGCAATTATGTGAAGGTTTGAGATTAAAGCTATTTTTATAATTGGTTTACTTTTCTACCACTTACCTAAGGAATAGGGAATGCTGCATTGGGCTGAAAAAATTAGTATCAAGGTTTCACTGGAAATGTGCATTTTGTGAGAGTGAGAAGAAGAGACAGAGTAAAGGGTGTATGTCGATAACCTTTTATAAAGAAATGCTCTGCAATTTTTTATCTGTCAACAATTATGTACTGTATTGACAGCATAACAAATGAGTAGCATGAAATATCTTGGCAATATAATGAAGACTAGTTACATGAATCTGTGGAACAAAAATAAATCGGGGACTGAAACATGATGAACTAAGCCATGAAACATGCTTTATGAAAATATATTGTGACCAAACCTGCATGATACGATCGGCCAACTCTTCAAGAAAATTCACCATTTGCATTTTGGTAAATTCTGGAACATAGCATAGTGTGTCTCCCTAGCAACAGATGGTAGGAAAAAAAATGTGTGAGAGTTAAGAGATAGTTGTGAGTTATGAAGGATTTGTAAGTTAGAGCTGCAAAGCAATAAATAATAAATAAAATTTGTTACAGGTTAACCATGCTTTTATTTGTACAAAAACATAAGTGAAGATAGGAGTGTTAGTCAAGTCATAGCAGTGTACACATGGATTTGCAACAAATTACAAAATGATATACAAAAAAATAGCTCACCAACGTCTAGCTTCAACTGTTCTTTACAAAGCTGTCTGACACACTCAGCTTTATTGGTAAATAAAGTATTGACAACATGACAAGTATGTATTCAGAAGGAAGGTAAAGGTGACTATAGCAGTATTCATAGAAAGACTTCACCAAAGGCAATAGAGGCTGCACAACAACACAACAGGGGCTTGAACCATGTAGAACAGACAAAGAACAATTGCAACCTACACAGATAGAATCTGGACTTGTTCTAGAGCAGCAGTAACCACAAAAGTTCCTCAGAGGAATTAATGCAAAAAATTAAAAGACTTGCAAGATTGGAACATTTATTCTTTGGATAGTTTTACCAAAGTTGCAACAAGAAATAGCATTGTGTTAGTACATTACAAGAGAATAGTCTAAAATAACATGCTTAATCTTCAGGACAAAAGCTAATACAAATGGAATAGGGAATGGCAAAGGTGAAATTACAAAATAGTGTTTTGCAGATATAAAGACTATAATACCAACATTGTTGCTGCTGCCACCTTTATAAGGGTAGAAAAAATAACTTATTCATTTGGGGGAGCGTTGAGTTTGTTACCACAGGAATACTAGTTTCTAGCTGCTGACTATTAGTTGCACTTTAACTTTCATCACATTTCATTGTATGGCAAACACTTGATGCACATACCGATGTTTGGTTTTGAATAGGTACAACATACTTGCCCAACTTTGTCCATAAAATGCATGGGAACAGAACTTTTTTATGACTAACAAATAAGGAGTTTTTACGGCTTTGTGGACGGATTCAAAGTATTAGATTTTCATGATGATGTGACAAAGCATTATATTGTAACTGAATGGTTACTTGCTGTGTGTGTATCTATCATGATCATGGCAGCCCTTCACTGAGCTGCAACAAAATGCATCATAGCTTGTGGGTATAAAATTTAATTGCACCACAAGTGAACCCTACAGGATAATCGAAAAGTTGCTCTGCAGTATCCTGTAACCAAAATTCCCCTAGAGATGGGAATTCTGGTGGCAGCACTGGCTGCCTGTGGTTATTTGTAATGTTCCGCAAAATAAACTATACAATAGATTCACATATGTAATTCATGAAAAGTAATTTAGATAAACAGGATTCCAAATTATCTTGAGCAGTACACACTGGGATGGTGCGGAGGAACTTGTTGATGACCCTTTAGTAGCCAGCAATAAATGGGTGCAAACATTCAGTAATGGATGACATTAATTGTAAAATCAGCTCCCTTGTGTAAATTGTTTATCTTATTTTGCCATCTATGGCTGTGAATTTAAGCTTCCCAATGAAATTCCCAAATATTTTACAACTTAATATTTTAACAATTCTGTCTTGTTTTCTTTTTACTGCTGCTTTGACTTGTGTATTTTGTTATTGTAAATATACTATGCATACTTAAGTTTTGTGGCATACAGAAATTCCCTTGAATAAGGCAACCTTTTCTTAATGTCTCCATCATGGTACTTTATTGCACTTCCTCTTACTGTATTTAAACAATAATTTTTGGGTGGATATATTTCTCTTAGATTTTACATTAGAAATTATAATAGCTGCCAAGTCAAATGACTAGTCCCATTTGTTGCACCGAATCTATTGATGTCATAATTTTCCCATATTCCAAGATATAATGCATGTTACTATTCTTGACTTCACACAGTGGACATAAGTGCAATCGCACGCAAGTGCAGAGCAGCATAAAAGCTTAGGGGCTGATGCACATCGCTATTTAATGCTCATGCTCATATGCAACCGGCTGGCTGGCCGCAGAGAGAAGTGAACGCACTGTATATCTTCCTTACACAACACCCAAGTTTACCACTCCAGATCTTGCCTGGCAAATCTTTCTTCTCCATGCTTATTATGTATGTCATGGTATCTTTTGCTACCCTAATCAGATTTATTTTCTTTTTTTTCTTTACCTGATTACCATCCCATTATGTAAGACTTATACCCCGTAGGACTTACAAGCCGGTGCCTAGGTTCAGACACCTGTCAGGGAGCAGACAAACACATGGACTGGAAGTGGGTGGTCAACCAAGCACCAGGTATCATAGTGAGAAAGAGGATGATATGAAATGAAGGTGAAATCGATGATTGTATTGGTGATAATGGAGCAATTGGTAGAATGAGTGGGGGGGAAATCAGAGAACTCAGAGAAAACCCACCCTTACACTGCTTCATCCACCACGAATACCATATGAGGGTCCCTGGGATTGAACACAAGCAGCCTAGGTGGTAGGCGATCACTCTAACCACTCTGCCACTGCACTGACGGTGTCAATTTTTTATCTATAATAACCCATAGCTCAACAGCCCTTCATGGGCCAAGGCTTTCTATCCTGCCGCTGTGTCCCCTGCCTCTGCCCACTACAGGCATTATGAGTGGGATACAGAATTAGAGGGCAGGACGTAGTCACTGCCCTGAGCCCTCCCAACGAGATATGCAGCCTTTGCGACCTGAGGTTACTATTTCTTTACCTCCTCTCAGTTGGCTCCTCTGGGACCTATCTCTCCCGCCAACAAACAAAGAAGCTGTTTCTAGAAAATGTGTGCGTGCATGTGTGGGTGTTTTAGAGAGAGAACATAGATTCAAAATGTTTGATAAATTTGATCCTTAAATAAAGAAAACTAACTGAATTGCATCTTGTTTTCTATAAAGCTCATACAATTGTTTTTGAACGCTGAGGTATTTAAATGAAAGCTTTGATGCCAGTCGTTTACTTGCCTTCAGTATGAGTGTTATCTCATTGTGACGTCACCCTCTAAGTTTCATTGGACTGTTTATTTCATACATGTCTAGGAAGTTGAGCAGAGCAGATGATTCACACAGTATTTGCATCAAGTAATACGAGAGACAAACTCGTTCAATACAGAAGGTAGAAGGACGTAGAGGAGATTCCAGCTTGCTAACTGTCCTCTGAGTGAAGGTCAGTGTTCAGAAACTAATGTGCGAGCTGTATGCCCTGTTTAGCTACAAACATTTCCGCCAGCAACCTTTGGTCTTCTCTGCTTATCCCCTTTCTGCTTCTCTTTGTAACATCACTCTCGTCGAACTTGACAAGTCATATCGGAATAGAATGAACGAATGAATGGAGTATGCAGATACATCAGGGGGTCCTTGGAGCTTAGAGCTATTCAATATGTGTCTTTAAAGAATAAGAAAGAAAGAAAAAGAAACAGTAAAACATATCCAGGCATCTTGTCCTGTACAAAACTTCAGCTTATGTGTTTCGATACATGAGCAATATACGTCTACATGGGTGGGTTTCTATGGTTATTAACAGCTTGTCTAAGATAGGTGTGTGAGAGGGAGGGACAGAGGAGAGGGCAGCATGGCTCAAAAATGAACTTTTCAGGGGAATCCCCATCCCAAACTATCCTTTAAACAGAAAAAAATCCTAATGATTTTGATGAAAATACTGTATGTTTAGTATATTTGTTTGACCAAATGCATCTTTCAAATTTTGTGCAAATAAGCCGGGAAATTCATTTTCTGAATGAACTTGATGCATTTTTATATAACTTGTAAACCATAAAGGGCAGACAAAATCTTACTACACAAAACTAAAACATACAGTTATTGTTTTTTCTTAATTTTTTAATTTTTTTTTTTTTTGGGGGGGGGGGGGGTGGGGGGTATAATTTATGGGATAGCAGTGGCTAGGTGAAGCTATGGGTTATAAGCAACATGTTAGATTTTCATTGTATTTGCATTTGCTGTATGAATTGCTTCTGTTTCATAGCCTGGTGGAGAACATCTTGTGTTCTTGAACAACCACATGTCTCCAGAACAAATGGGAGCTACAGCATCCCTTCAGCAGCCAAGAAATGGACAGGTAGGACACATCAATAAAGTGCATGGTTTAATAAGTATGCTTCAGGTGTTAGGGTGGAGACGGGATTGTACTGATTCTGTGTAATACTACCGAAGACGACTTTAATGAACTGAGTACACATCATTTGAAGTGTCAGTAGTGACCACATGTGTTTCTGGGTTTGTCTTTCTTTTGCTTGCATTTATCAGCTGGTCTGTGCAATAACTGAAAGAAACTATATATTTGATGTTTGTTTATTCTTTAGACATGTTAGCAAAGATATCATGGAATTTGCTTAGTCTGAACTGGGTTGTATGCAGTGTTCAACTCTGTCATTTATTACCTTAGGGTTCTTTTTTTTATTTTTACTTTTTCTCCATCTATTACCTGTATCAAACTATGATTCTGCTGTAAACACATGGGAGGGAAGACAGAGAGCAACAGGTACACTGTAACGGGACACTCATAGGCTGCTGATTGCTGGAGAGAAGTTTGTGAGTGTTTGAATAGCTGAGTAATTTTCAACAAATTTTAATAGCATGGTGTCAGTCAGAGCACAAATTGTCACTTGTGACCAATCTGTCAAAGGGAACAGGCTTAAAATGAGTAGGAGCATTGAAGTACATGAAAACCAATGGGCACAAAGTGATCATTGTAAAGCTTATTTATGTGTGTAATT
Source organism: Tenodera sinensis (assembly GCA_030765045.1). Taxonomy (NCBI): domain Eukaryota; kingdom Metazoa; phylum Arthropoda; class Insecta; order Mantodea; family Mantidae; genus Tenodera; species Tenodera sinensis. Next base: position 80,910,395 of record CM060970.1, on the reverse strand, counting down.
ATGTGAATAGTGTTAGTGTTGGTGAACTATATGATAATACACGTATATTGTTTGGCATTGTCTCGAGTGAAAAGAGTGAAAGATTGACGCTTTATTAAAAGACATAATTATAATTTGTGTCATCCTTTTAAAATCACTCACACATACCCAGAGAGGGAGAGAAATCTCATAGCTTCTATCGGCGGCAAAGCGCTGATTCAAAGGAACTTCTAGACATTATTAGCTGGCAGGAAGCGTTGTTGCATGAAACAGTTAAAAACATAAAGTTCACTTCAATTTAAGGAAGAAAAATATTGCTTCACATATATTATTTTATGGGTAACATCTTTTGCCCATCCCTGTAGGGCTCTGTGCACTCTTTCCCCTATAAGTCACAGAAAGAATATTGATAGTCCAACTTTTATGAAGCGACAGTAAATGCAAAAAGGTACAGAAAAGACATTTTGACCCCATTTTTATCAGCAGAAGAGAAATCACTTGGGTGGTTTCAAATCTGCAACTACTCATGCAGCAGTGGAGCCCATGAATATAACTACGCAATTGTTGAAGTTAAGGTGAAGAGCGCTCTTGCCCACCAAATTTAACAGTCTGATTTTTAACTGTGGAGTATCCTGAAGGGCAGCGACATTGAAAAAACTGTCACACATTGTAAAAGGAAAATATAAATGAAACTGGAAACATTACCATGACTGAACTTTAACATGTTAAGCTGAATGTGCTTTCCGAATACAGTACCTGTTTAGCTGAAAGGGGGATGTAATTTGTAGCATGTTCTTTGAGGTATTCTGTGAGGATATTGTTAGGAGTAAAGTTCAAATATGTGCGTTCTGGGACATTAATGCATGACATGTCCAGCAGCCAAGAATCTAATCACTGCACACGTGGGACAGTTTCAGTGTGATAGCTCTTTGTGTGTATGCATATATTGTATTAACCTGGTGCCTGATATTGCATGGGTAGCTTTTTAAACTTGAACGTCAATATTAAATTCATTTATGCCTTCCCATTCTTTATGAAAGTATATTATCTATAGGATTCTTAGCTCTTGTAATTTTGTATACACCTGGCTACGCTAAGTAGCAGATGAAAAATTCCTTAATTTCACGCTAAAGGATCTGAAACATTGACAGAACGTCTGACTTCCTTAATTTCCCCTGACTTAGTCCTAAGCTCTGGAAATTATGCATAGCCTATAAGTACCCCCCCCCCCCCCCCCCCCCTTTGGTTGTGAAACAATCATTGATCGGAATGGTCTAGTAGCTTCTTAGATAATAATTACAGTAGGTGTAATTTTAAATCTTCATCCTTCTCTTTGGTTCCATAGTTATTTAATAACATATAAGGTACACACAATACAGAAACTGTTAACATATAAAAGGTGATCCAAAAGACTCTGAACCGGCTGCATTGTATTTTGCCTGTGCGCGTCCTTGGTGCTCATCGCTGAGTGCCGCTGTTATAGAACACTGCAAATGAAGCTATAGAACATTTTAAAAACTACTTTTAAAAAGCTTTACTTACCAATGTTATTAAAGGAGATGCTGAAGCTGGCCACCGTTGTTGTCCATACATTTTTGGCAACTCTTTAGGAAACTATCCATCACTCGCCATACACACATTGAGGAATGCTGGCAATTTCTGGCACATATTTTTTTTTTTATTCTTCCACGGTTTGTGGGTTTGTCTTGTACACTTTGTTTTAAGTTACCCCAGAGATAGAAATCGTAGAATCTTTCTGCAAATCCCACTTACGAGCCATAATACACTTTGTGACTAAGTACAGGACAAAATAATAAAGCACACTGGTAATAATTCAACCACGCGATATTGCCTCAGCTCAATAATGCAGTTTCAGAGCAGAGAGAAACAAGTCAACTGCATGACCTTGTGTACAACAGCTGTGTTATCGCATTTCCGCTTGCGCAGTGGAAGAACACCACGCAGCAGTTCGGATGTTTTTGGGTCTCTCTGTACTATGAAATTAGAGCCAAAGCTGGTGAATATGAAAATTCCCACTCCCAGGCCACAAAGTTAATCTCTTTGGAAATGACATAGTCTGGAACTGCTGAGAAAAACATTCTCTTCAACTATTAATTAAAAAATATTGGTTCATTGAGTTCTAATGTAGCAGTTTGCTCTCTTTGTATAATTATTCAGCATGCCCTGCTGATGAAATTAATTAAACCATAAGTACAAAGAAAATAAAGCAAAGCTTTCTTACTTTGGGGTTGTTAAAATGTTTTGGCATTGGTATTAAATGTGTCACATAGCATTATAAACAGTTCTCCACCCTGCACCCTGTGCCTAGTCGCTAAATCTTAACTACATATTGCTTGGAATGAAATATCTTAATTTACATGCATATTCTGCGGGGAAAAAAAATATTTTGTTTGTCAACAACACTGTCAATTGCTGGGATTTTATCAGTGCCAGCAATGTGCCAAAATTTTGTCCTCATTCTGTGTGCCAGGAGCTCTTTTACATGCTAATAAATTTATTGATATGGGACAGTGACTTTTAAGCTCATTTAAAAACCAATGATCTGGGCCAGATTTGAACTAGCTACCTTGGGATCAGAAGGGAATGCCCAAGCAACTGAGTCACTGAGACATATATATTGTTAGCTAATGCTGGATTTCTGACAATGAAGTCATTAATCCTCTTGCTCTCCAATATTTTTCACTGATGGATGGGGCATATATATATATATGTGTGTGTGTGTGTGTGTGTGTGTGTGTGTGTGTGTGTGTGTGTGTGGTTTGTGGAGTAACAACTATTTTCTCACTAAAGCATTCTTAACTAAAAGTCAGGCCTGCGGATGTGTTATTCAGTGGTGTTTCAAAATTGCTCTTTTATAATATTAATGTAGATCACTGTAAGTGAATGAGAAGAAACTGTCAAAAATGACAATAGTTTATTCCATCAAAGAGAAGAAAAAAGGAGACAATACTAATAAATGATTAAGGAAAAGAAGAGACAAATGAGGCAGAATAATTTTATTACTGGCCAGTGAAAAGAAAGGAAGAAAGGGGGACATGTATTACACACACATGCTTCAGTAACCCAGCATTGTGTGAAATGAAATCTAATATTCAGAATTATATGTTTGTCGAGAATGACAGACTGCATCCTCATTGTTGAACAAGTCTACAGGTTCAGATTCAGAACAAATATAGCAGCAATTTTTGTGTTGTTTAATTTTCCTTTTGTTTTTGTATGAAAACATTAGACATAGTGACTTGCAGTTTTATGACCTCTGAGAAGCTTTTGACAAATCATTAGCATTTGGCATTGAAGATAAACAGCCTGAATGAAGCAAACTTGAAGAGAAGCCAAGTAAATCAAAAGCAGCTGTGTGTAAACTTTGAGAGTCCTTTGTGTTACATGTTACAATGAGATGCAGTCCAATAGGAGCATACGGATATGATTCAAACAGATAGTAAGCTTAAGGGCAGTTGTGATTTATTAGTTTTGGAATAAGCCATTTGAGTTTAGTGTATAAAATATCACCAATTTTTAGAATAAGAAAATGATGTAGTTTGAACATTTCAGTTTTATAAATAAAGAACTACAATTTTTACAGTGTTCTTCACTTCAAAGTATTCAGCATCTCCTACATAATTTGAACTCACTTTTTGGAACCAAAAATGGCATTTGGTGGCTCTCACTGCAAATATGTTTTGAAATCTACGTATATAAAAATCAATTGCATGCGTTAGCCTTGCAAACACTTGAAAATGGCTCTACAGGTTTGAATAATATCTTTTTTGATTTGTTCGCCTCAATACTGGGATGGTTTAGGAAAAGAAAAGAATATTAGGATAAACTCGAAGGACAACCAAAAAATCGAAATTGGTAATTTTGTATGGGAATTGCCACATCAGATTACTTTCAATATATGACAGGCTTAGACATAACCACAAAATGTGTAGTGAAACTCGAGGAATTAGTTTGAGAATTTCAATTTTGTAAAGTTTTCAAGTAAGTTCAACAAATTTGAACAATTCCGTGTTACTTTACCTGAATTACCGCCTCACAATTTGCAATTGAGCGCATCCCGATTATTCCAACGGACTTGCCATTCGATTTCAAACGGCAGCAATTCCCCGTTCGTCTGGCCTTCGCCATGTCTATTAAGTGAGTGAGCGTGTGGGGTTTAAGGGATCATCGACAGCGAGGTCATTTGGGTCCATAGTTAAACAGTAAAGTCTAAAACACACACACAAGGTTAAAATACTAAACAATTAAAACACTAAATGTCAAGGATTAAGCCTAAAATCCCATAACAAGAACCTCCATCTAAAAACTACTCAAAACAAAAAAAGTCTGACGTTTAAAAAAAGTCAGTAGATTAAAATACCGTTAAAAATACCTGAAAAATCTAAAACCAAAAAACGCCTATAACTATAATACATCTCAGACTTGTTTATCGAACCCTATATTGGCGACGAACCGCAAAGCCTTGGCCACATACACTGGGTCTTTGCCCAAAATGGAGGCTAGAGTAGATCCCAGAACAAAGGTCATCAATAAATCACAAGGTCAGTCATTGGAAGTTTGCGGAATTAACTTGGAGTTTTCGCGCATAGACAACTGTATGTCGCGTGTTCACGTGTCGGAAAGCCACCATCTTTGTTTATTTATGCACAGGAAAAGAAAACAAAGCGTAGTCTACCTGAAAGCTTGTCATTGAATGTTAACTACATTTATCTTTAATGTAAATAAAATACATTAAAATTCATTTGAATTACAAACAAGTTTCATTTAATAACCAAACGCTCAAACCGTACACGATGCATCTAATATTATCGATCTCAGTGAATTGCACTTGAAAGGTTGATTGGAATTGATAATCGGTTATAAAGAGTTACAATCAAGTCACGTGTGCGTGGTACGAAGTTTACCAGCTCATATAGTTGCTGAGTAAAAATGGTTGTGTGTGTATGAGAGAGAGAGAGAGAGAGAGAGAGAGAGAGAGAGCGAGAGATAGGCATTGTGAATCTAATATATCACCTGGTAAGAAAAATGCCTACCAATTATCTAAATTGTTAAATACTTGAACCAACTGAGATTATCTGCGTATTTTTTAATGTTAGACAAAATGTGTGTTTGGGCATTAATATTTCTCTTCTATAGCATCTTTCAAAATGCCATTATAGTGTATTATCTAACGTTGTACGAGAATATGTAAGTTACTATGCGCGTAACATCATTCACGTGTATCTTTATGTATTATGTAATATTCCGTTTTTTAATAATTAGCAATGAATATAGCAATGCATTTGCTATAGCGTAACCGAGAGTTAAACACAATAAAATGCTAAGCTGTAGCCTGACGAAACACTTAAGGAAGAAGATAAAGATAATAGGAATAGGAGCTTCGACACTTACGCTAGGCTTATTGTACCTATGCCCGCAAGGGAGGATAGATGAGGTGAGGGGAGACACCGGGCGGCGAGATCCAGACTAACGGCACAGACATTGACAGAGGTCTCTTTAGTTTTCCTAAGTTAGACGACACCTCGAAGTCTAGGTCTTCCCGGGCATCTCAGGGACCTCGGCGCGGGGTCCAACGCAGCCAGATGCCGATCCCTTGGACAGCGAGGGACAGAAAGAGTTCCTGTCGCATATCATCCCTGCCAAGCTGCACCTAACGCTTTCGCTGACACACAAGAATCAACGGGATGAACGATTAGTAATGGAAGTACAGGAAATGTGATCATCCATAGCGACTCGGGGAAACACGCGGAAAAAAGAACGTGGGACAGAAAGGCCGGCCACGGGAGTCGAACCCACGACCTCACGTTACCGCAGAATGATCTCGCTCGGTAAAGATAATCAGTGGCTGTTCTCATACATCTCAACATGAGCCCTAATCTTTGCGTAATTTAAAATACTAAGACCCTTTCGGAATTGTTTGCTGTACTGAACTTTTTCAAAGAATAAAACAGCATTGTGCTTTTTAACTAGCTTCTGATCACAGAATCACTTAAGTGGGTGACATCTAAACCGGTTTACTCGGTGATCCAGTTGAAGTTCATATGTGGCAGGCAGTTGTTTGGCCATGAGCTGCACAGCACACCACTGCACAGAGCCAGAACAGCCGTTAATAGCGTAAAGACGAATAAAGAGACTTCTAGTCGAATTTTCTAAGCGATAACCGGCGTTATCTAATCTTCTTTCGCCGTCCCACTGAGTTCTTCGCATATCTTGAAATTTATGAATGGGTTACTTTTATTACCCGAAACGTTAGGAAACTTACATTTGTAAATATTTACTTACTGCGTAGTTACCTGAGATTACCATTTCTTTCGTCCCAAAAATTCGATATCGAGTTCACACCCGAAATAGACTCAGAAATCCCTAGAATAAGAAAGAGAAACTCCACGCACGCGCCTCCGTCTGTCCGTTCGTCAATGTACGTAATTCAAAAACGAAAAGTAAGAATACATGCGAAATGTTGTATTTGATTCAAACACAGTTTAAGGATTTTCGAACATTTCCAACAACATTCGCCTACAAATCAAACAAAATTCAGCGTTTCTTTTCTTCACAAAAATGACTTAATGAGTTTGAGAGGTTGGCATTCACGAACATAATAAATATATTGAATTTTGGGTGAATTGGCATGAAGTCCTCTTCATTCTCCATTTTTGTATTGGGTTTTATCCGGTTTCCCCTGCAACTCATTCAACCAACTGCTGCATCATCACCTTTCCCGTCATTCCGTCTGCAGTTCATATCCTCTGGTGCTTGGCTGACCACCCGCTTCCAGCTCTTCACTCTGTCCGGTGCATAGGTTCTTGTGCTCCCCAACAGATGTCTGACCCTAGGCACTGGCTTGTAAGCCGTACATTAGGGGAGGGAAATCAGAAGAATAAGTTTTTACTTTCTCTACTGGTAAGTAGGGGAAGTATTGTATTCCATCCAAAAATTCGATGTCGAGATTTCAACAGAAATATATGTTTGAGACCCCCTGAATCCAAAAAAAAAAAAAAAAAAAAAGCATTTTTAAAAAAAAGGTCCGTATGTGTCAGTGGACAGCATAACTCAAAAACGAAATGTGGGTTAAAAACAAAGTTGATATTTAAGTTTAATGTCTTTCGAGGATGCGACACGAAGATTTTGAAGAAAATAGCCCCACCCTAAACTATCCTTTACCTGGAAAAATTGTTCGAACATTTTTATTTTCTTGAAAATGGCTCTAACGATTTTGATTAAAATGTCATATGTTTGATATATGTTGATGACAAATGAAATGTATATCTTGAATTTTCTGGCTATAGCCCCTGTAGTCGTATTTACTGTGGACGACTTTTGCATAACTGGTAAACCGTTAGAGATAGATCAAATCATACTATACAGAAATATAGATCTTGCTAACATACACAATTTAAGTACAAATAACTTTTCTTGTAGGGTGAACCATTTCGGAGATATTCCTTGTTATGTATGAGTTTCGGAAAACTTAAAACTTTCGTGAAATGGAACATCGTTCATTTTTTTATATGTTAAGTGTGCAAAGAGAACAGGATCCTAAAGCTTTAAAAGATTTGACTATTGCACAAAGCCCAATATTCCCGTTGCACCTACAAGGAAATAAACGATAAGATAATTTGTACAAATGTTTATCTTAACTAACAAGAAGAAGATATAGGAAGAGTTTGTAAGAATGGTTAGTACCAGAGTAGAGAAAGTCATGTGAGTGCAACACATCAGATTTTTTATTTTTTTTTTTAAAACGACTGAGGCGAATTTGATCATAATGCCAAATGTTTAGGTTGTATATCTTGCTAATAAAACAATTAGCTTGAATTCTCTCGAAAAAGCCTGTAAAGTCCTCTCATCCCGAATGAATTTTGTGTAGTTTTTCATAAATGAATTTATTTCAAGTAAGTTTTGCAGCTTCGACCATTTCCGATATATTTATTATTTTGGCTTGAATGTTTCAACATTTTTGCCACCATTCAACTCTTCCTTTGATGTCAGAATACGACCCATGTTTTAAACGTTTGACTATCGCTTCACCCTCCTGCATCTCCTTTGTACGTACGACGACAGATATATCAGGAGCATAGCGTCAATGGTTGTTAGTGATGTTTTGCATACTCTGCCAGCTTTCCTTAACCTTTTCTATCATCTATATGCTAATCCAATTGGGGTAATGCTTGCTGAGGAGCATGTTTCGAACAACAATCTGCTATGAATTAGAATTGTTAGCATAGCATTGAAACAGAGTGGTTGGTGCTTGTGTTTGCCTCACGCCAGTCATGTCAAACGATGTCCACGTGCAATGGATGCAACGCACAAAAATGCATCTCGCTTGTTAATGTTAATGAGGTTCAAAGCTAAGTTTTTCAGTATTTTGTTTGGTAGTGAAGGTTAATTTTGTATTTTTAACTTCTTCTGCACATATCAGAGTACAAGAAGTAGCATTTTTAACAGTAATGCATGTGAACGTGTAAGAGAGAAATACGCCAGGAAACCAAAGGCAGGGTATGCACACTGCCCATGTGCTTCCACGTGGTTCACTACGAGGAAAACTGTTGTAGAGAGAACGCTGCCTTTCCTGGAAATCTACTGCTCCGAATATGGAATCAGAGTGCTTGTAATCAACTGAGAATGCAGAAAAAATAGTGGGGGTGATGTTCTGTAACTTTAATATTTACCAGTTGGTGAATTATAAAGTTCTTTAAAACTATAAAAAATGTGAAATTTATTTTTTCAAAGTTAATAATTTGTACTTCATAAACCAAAGCACTATAAAATGTTTTGTTCGCAACATTCTTTTGTGAGTACTTATATATAACAGAATAATATTTAAAATTATCAAAATTTTGAAATGTTCATTGTGTGGAGCATTTTAGGTGCACTGCCAAAACAATAGCTAGAAAAGAGAATACATTTAAAGGTGTTGAAGATTGACGCGAACGCTCCTCTCCTTCGAAGACGTCTACTTTAAGATCTATAAGATCTCGTCTTTGGTGTCCGGACTAGCTCTAGCAAGAGGTCTTAATCTCAGGGTATACGCGAGTTATGGTAGGAATGGAACCAAACGAAGAATCAACCAACAGATCACTTTATTTGTAAATTTCCAGATTTGTAGAGAACTGCCGACGATATTTAAATAGAAACTTCAACTACAACGTTATAACACTTTAACTTTGTCACCCTTTAGCGACCGCCGAATTATATATGTATATGCACTAGCTTACGTACAACTCCCAAGTTGCACGTGTAGTCTCGGCTCGATTCAAGACGAGTGTGTCTTGCGTTTCATTTGTTTTTGCGCGGGTAACAATAAAGAAGCGATTTCCATTGGCTAACTTTAGAGCACGTCATGGTAAGATAGGAATCCGCCCGCTAAATTGTTGCACGTGTTTGTTTTTCGTGCGCGTCAACAAAGCGTTATCACTCTTTTAAATCTGCCTAGGCTTCCATTCTTGAGACTTTAACATATTAGCTTTATTACGTCTTCTCCTTCACTATTGATTAGAATCTCCTTTTGTTTCTTTCGATTATCAAATATATTGACATTATAATTTCGGTTTCAAGATATTACAATGACAATTTGAATGTACGTTATTCCTTACATTTATAACGTCTGATATGAGTTTGAACAAAATCCGATAATTGTAGAATTTAGAAATTTCACCTCACGTACCCGTAACACAGTGCATACCCGAAGTCCACACACCACTGATATATAATGTATGTAATGAAAACATTTCTGAAAAATTTTACCTTGGTTTGCGTGAAATAAAGATAAACTGTTGTAGAAGGTATATAAAAGGAAACAATAGTGGTTGGAGAAAGCCATATGAATGTAACACATTAGAACAAACATTGATGTATGCTATAAACGCATGAATCTTGTTTTCGCATCGTGCTTGCAATTGTTTAATTTAAAAATAATTCCTATACAAACCTTTATTACTACCAACATAACGCGGACAGAAGAATCCAGTTTGTACGCATCAGACTTTGTACTTTCTTTGCTACTTATGTACCTATATTAAGGGCGTATTGCATTTGAAGAATTGGTACGTTTTGAGGTCCTCTGAATCAGTGTTAGGAAAAGATCTGCGCGCGCGTAGTCTTAGCAGCTAATGAAGTCATCTTGGCATTTAAGTTCGGATCCCGAATGAAATGCAACAAATTTAAAAGTAAATAAATGAATAAATTAAAAAAACAAATAAAAATAAATTTAAAAAATCCCCCACCCCAAATTACACTTTTCAATCAATTTTCAATATTTTTGAAATTATATAGTTTAATTTTTAGGGAATAACCTGTGTATGATCTTAATTCTAAATGTCTTTTGCATAATTGGTAAATCTACACTAAAAGATGCAGATCTTGTTAAAACTCATCATTTCTATCAAATACTTTTTGTGGCGTTAACCAATCCCGAGCTGTTGTTAATTATTGATTTGAATTTTGAAACATTTACTTTTCTCAAGTGGAAAGTCGATATTCGTTTTTTTTCCCTTTTGATAATGCAAGGAGCATGGCGTTTCAAGGTCATCACACAGCGATCCGCTTTTTAGTAATCTGTATTCGTTTATAATATGTAATGATACTTTATCTCAACAAGAAATTGTTAGAAAAATAACTTTTTGTGTGAATAGATTGTAGAAAAGTGAGTAGAGAAAGTTATGTGAATGCAACCCATAAGGTTTCTTGACGTGACATGGCTCGACTTTGTAAGTATGCATTTACTGACGTCTTTGGCTAGGATAGGTAAGTTTTCCAAATTATATGAATTATACGAGATCAGTATATCATAGCTGTAGAAAGTTTTATTGAATTGACATTGGTTTTGGATTTCCGGGAGCCACTATTTGGCTAGTTGCGCAGAGATTTAATAGGGGAAGTCAGTTGCGGGAGAACTCCGCCCTTCTGGTGTCATCGCCCGAGTCAAATAGAGCCACTCGGACTGCCAGCATTCCCACGAGGTGTGTGCCATATAAATTATTTAACGTAAACTAGCAGCAGACATACCCAGGCTAACTTCCTTTATAGGTCTCACACAGAAAGAATTTTGTGTCGCGAATAGAGCAATAAAACACAGAACATCAGTATGGTTATTCCCTATATCTGGAATGGTTTTCTTTTCGTTGAAGTCGTGGAAAATTTGCGCACGTGTTTTTAGTGTGCCTCCTTCATGAGCTGACCATTGCCTCTTCTCAGACCAGCTGCTGGTACAAATGCAAAGCGGTCATTTTATGGCCCGGCCCGGATCGCGTGTATGCGCCTGTCTACTACACCGCAGGGTTTTCTGTTCTGACACTTTCATCTCCATTAAGACATTTCTGGCATTCCTCGTCGTCACGAGATTGTAATTCATGAACAGTCATCTGTAGGGTTTCGGTTGTTTAGCAGTTGAGTAGCAGTTTTTGAAACACGCTTTGCTGTGCAGCACATCTAAAGGTAGTTCTTTGGAGAGCATACGAATGATGCACTAATTTTTCTTCTGTTAGAACATGCCATTTTTTGCTTCTTAGATTTAGATTTTCAGACATCTATTTGGAAACGAAACACGAGGAGCTGAAATTATCGGTTATGCTCCCGTATACCCCCAGTCGCTATTCTGCGCATATAAATCATTCCTTTATTGTATAGCTAGGAAGAATAGATACAGGGCGGAAGTGAAATGATCTGCCAGACTTTAACAGCAAATTTCTCATGTTGTGAATAACAAGAAAGTCTAATACCAAAATGTTGAAAAGTTTATAGTTTTCTAGAAAAAATATTTTAAGAAAAAAAAATTATCACCTGGCTAAATAGCGGTTAGCGCGCTCGCCTACCACCTAGGCGGCCCGGGTTCGATCCCAGGGACCCGCATGTGGTATTCGTGGTGGGCGAAGCGGCGTCAAGGCGGGTTTTCTCCGGGTACTCCGGTTTCCCCCGCCATTTCATTCCACCGGTGCTCCATCTTCATGTATCATCAGTGTCACCGCCTGCGGTGCCATAGTAGTAAAAGCGGGCGTTAAACACTACAACAACCTGGCTGAATTAATATGGACTGAAGGTTCTTGATTTATGGCTATATTCATAGAAAATTGAATGAACAACTTTTTCATTTGGCGTATTTCAATAGATTCAACGGTTTTTGTGTAAATTAAATAATTTAAAAGAACCCACAATTTGTTGCCTTTTTGTTGCAATAAATTGTTTTGTTTTTTTTTAATTTAATTTACACAAAAACAGTTGAATCTATTGAAATACGCTAAAGGAAAAAGTTGTTGTGTATTCAATTTTCTATAAATATAGCCATAAATCAAGAACCTTCAATAAATAGTTTTTAAGCCAGGTGATAAATTTTTTTGATGCAAATATTTTTTTTTCTAAAAAACAAAATTATAAACTTTTCAACATTTTGGTATTAGACTTTCTTGTTTTTCATATCATGAGAAATTCGCTGTTAAAGTCTGGCGGATCATTTCACTTCCATCGTGTATAATAAACACTTTACACCAAGCACGCCAGCGAAGCGACTGTGCGTTGCTTAACGATGCTATGATTATTCATATAAGTTTAGACTTCTGATTCATGGGAGGTTAGATTTAGTTTATATCAGTGTGTCCAAACTTTAAAATTATACATATCTTAGTTCTATACAGAGCATTTTGACATTAGGGACCTGTGATCGGAAATTAATATTTTAGACATCAGGCTATCTTGAATATGAATGTGAGGGACAGTTCTAAAGCTGCTTTAATTTTCATAACAAACTTTCAGGCTGCTTCTTCAACTTCCCTGTTCTACCTTATCGTGGCGTCAGGGGTTTACCTCGAATCTCTTTCCTAAACTCAATCCTATCCTCTGCCAGTCTATTAAACTGGTCCCCAAGTCTTTCCTTTATTAGCCGCAATTGGCACTTTCATTTTTTATTTGTTTTGTTTACAATGTATGACTCAACTCGACTAAAAGAGGGCAGCAAAGAGAAAGCATATTTAATTCAGATAAGCGATCATGAACATATTTTACAAGGGATCAGACAGATTTTTGTAGGAAAAATTATAGTATTTTTACTTAATATTATTCTAAAACCGTAACCAATCTAGCTTTCTTATTGTCATGTTCGTGTTCAATATAGTGTAATCCTTAAGAAAAGTGTGGTTTCATTCATGTCGCAAACAAAAGTTAAAATTTGTGTAACTTATTATAATAAAAGTACTTTAATCTCCATGGAAAAAAAGCAAACCCATCGAACAGCGCAGCGTAACATTGGCCCAAAATGACGAAATTCTTGAACTCACAGCTGTCGATAATTCTGTATTTTTCCTACTCGTATTTTATCGTCCATCACCTTCTTATCGTTTATTGCTACAAAATAGTGATATATGCAAAAGTTTGCACTTATTTGTTGTTCTACAGCATGCAGATGTCTTTAATTAAGAAAGGGATTCGTTTCAAGAATAAAGAATTGGAACTCATATTTGTTCACAAAATATATTTTGGAATAGGGGTGCACTTACAACCTATTTTTTTTTCTATTCCCCTCCCCTTATGTAGGACTTACACCCCCTAGGACTTGCAAGCCAGTGCCTAGGGTCAGACGCCTGTCGGGGAGCACAGGAACCTCTGGACCGGACAGAGTGAAGACCTGGAAGCGGATGGTAAGCCAAGCACCAGGTATGATAGTGAGGAAGAGGATGATATGAAATACAGGTGAAAAAGGTGATAATGGAGCAGTTGGTAGAATGAGTGGCGAGGGGAACTGGAGAACCCGGAGAAAACCCGCCCTGACACCGCTTTGTCCACCACAATACCACAGGATCGAACCTGGGCCGCCTTGGTAGGCGAACGCTCTAACTGCTCGGCCACGGCGCCGCCTACAACCTATTTAACAGGGAAATAAAATAAATAGCATATTCTTCTGCAATAAACACATACAATAAAGTGAGGATGAAAGCTCACTGCTTAGATTAATATTGGTTCTAATACAGGCCTGGGCACTCGCGCGATACCTTGAGCGGCCTTCATTTCTTTTTAGCTGCTAAACATAGTTATCAGATAAGGTCTGAGCAGTCTGCGCCATCTGAGCACGGTTGCCCAGCTGTTTTAATATTTAAAGAAGGATTACTCTCACTCAACATGCTGTCCTGATAATAGGCTATATCACAGTCTGTAACACCTGCTCGCTTTTGTCCCACGAAGGAAATGCAACGGCACATTACAACAAATGAAATACAGGGTTACAAGGTAACATCTCAACATAAGACGTTCTCATGTTTGTCAGCTATGGATGTCGAATTATTCCACGATTTATTTCCCACATTTATAATGCTTAGGTTGCATCAAGTGTTGTATCTAACTTGTGGACAATTTGAATACGATACTCATAAAATTCACTCTTACCATAATCGTCAAGTTTATGTAGCTTTTGCATCACTTTTTTTTTGCGCCTAGGATTATGATCGCAAATGTGAGCATAAACATTTAAAAACAACATACCTGCATGGATTAAGCAAACTGTTTATATATAGATGGGCGCGCACACCTGTATGAGCATTCAAGTACTGTCACAAGATGCTTTGCACTTGCATATTCATTGGTCGTCCCCACGCAAGAGTTGGTTGAAATTCATCCTCGTGATATCGTTGGTTAGAGCCTTCGTTTCGGTCACAAAACAATTGTAGCATAAAATTCAATTTACTGAGAATTATTAATAGCGCATCTTGTTCACAAATAATGGCGTTTGTCACGGAATCTTGCGTTTGGCTTGTTTCGCTTTGAACGCTTTGACGGGGGTAACAAATCAGCGACTATTGCCCCCACTCCCACCTTGTTGGTGAAGTCCTACCACATCGGTCCTTGCCCCGAAAATGTTTTCAATTCATTCTGCAAATGGTTCATGAGGGTAAAATTATTACGCAACTATGACTGGCAAATACTTCTAAATTTAGAGACCATAAGTAGGGTTGCCAGATGTCCCCAAAATCGGGAGGTTAACCTGATTATATTTGCCAAGAAAAATGTAATTAACAAATTATAAAAAAATCCGATTTTATAGTTCGCGGTATATTATGAAATTTTATTCGTAAATACATCATTGCATCGCTTATAACCGGAGCGAGAGAGGGGGAGATCGGACAGCAACCCATTGAAATATCCTAATTTTTATATGAACCAATAAAATTATTTTATGCCCTTATAAATTTGCCCTAAAGTATTGAATGCTTTTCTTTGTTTATATTTTTTAAAATATAAAGTCAGAAGCCTAATCTTGGTGTTGCGTTCTTGCCTTTCGATCATCTATACACGATAAACTTGTTTAAAGTATTGAGTTCAAAAGATTTTAAATAATTCGTTAGAGTAGGAAGTGAACACATTCAAGAAAACTCAATGTACTTTATGCATATGTTGAAAAATGTGTTTACTATTTTTAAGGTGGATAATGTTGATGAGATTGCTCCAATCATTGTAAAGTCTGTTGCATTTATTTGTAACTCAAATTAATGATTGTTATTTGACCAGTGAGTATGCTCCAGACAGTTGCAGCGACTTTTACATGGGTGAGAAGTTGACAGTTTCAAAAATAACCAAACCGAGATAAAGTGTGTATCGTTTTAGCAATCAAATCTCGCAGCAGTTTTAGAGCTACTTAAAGGAGCATTTAAGCATTCAAAGTTGCAAGAACATTTTCCTAATGATTAGTCAATGGTCTATTGAACCTAATTGATTAAATGTATCATGGAGTAAAGCAGCCTTGTTATAATACCGTAACATGAAAAATGTCGCTTGCAGTTAATTTGATAAGCATATTTTAAAAATAAGAGCCTCAAAGGATGCACAAGAAAGTTGAAACAATATGTTGCATGCTAAAACATGTAATAGTTAAACTATTTTGTTTACACTTATGTTGGTTTCGTTCTTCCCGAAGATGTGCAACACCATTCCCAAAAGGTTGTCCAGCTATTATATGGCAGTTATAAGTGACATTTTATTTTGCGAGTAGGGTATAAACGAGCCAAAGAAGACCTTTGCATTGCTACGAACAATTTTCAGCGTGCATTTCATATAATAGTATTTATCCTACATTTAACTTTCAAAATAAATTAATTCTGAGTAGAACGATTGCGGTAAATGACAACGCGCAGGTAGGGATAAGAGGGGAAGTGCTGTTAACGAACCTACTATCACTCAATGGAGTGGACTTACGGCTTGGAATTATTTAATTTCAATGTTAAACTGCAGGGAAGTACTCTGACACGGACTCTGAAACAGACTGCTTCTGATTGGCTAGAAAACACGTGACTGTGAGATCGTTGAATATTTGTCTTCTGCGCAAGCGCCTTCATTCTTGACGGCAACTATAACAGTCTTTAATTTACCGCCGTTACAGAAAGAACCTCGTTTGTCATCAGTGCATCCAACTCCAACATCGATTGTCATTTTGTTTCAACGAGATCTTGGGTCGCCTACCGAATATTGCGTTATTATTTGCGCCTGTATAGTTTTATTTTGGGATCCCATGAGGAATTAAAAGTATATAAGATCTTTTCAATGTGGAGTTTGTATCTGCACTTAGGTAAATGTAATGTCTATCAGTAGGACTCAGAATTTGATTGCTGAAAGAATATTACAAAATCTGATGTGCTGCACTCACATGACTGTCTCTACTCTTGTAGTAACTGTTCTTACAAACTCAAATTCCTCTTATCTTCTTTATGTTGATGTAATTTTTGGCAAATCGCCTTCCAGACGTTTCGTTCGAAGCTGCGTCGAACATCCTCAGTGGTGTGACCGTAGTACTGTGCTAGCCTCGGCGACGACTGATACGGTGCCTTTTGGTTTCACGGGTTTTATATGCTTCAGTGTGCTGTCATTATAGCAAGCGTGTGTTCTTCCGTAGTGCTCCAGGCGCCGAATCAATCGGTTTACCCCCCTCCTGTGGAGATGATCGATCAATTTGCGTAAGCTTTCACGGCCGGTGTCAATAAATAGAAAATGACTATCCGGAATATCTCCGAGATGGTTCACACCACAAAAACATCTATTTGGGCATAGATCATGTGATTTAACAAGGCCTACTTTTTTGTGCAGTATGATTTGGTCTATCTCTTACGGTTTACGAGTTATGCAAAAGTGATGTGTAAACAGGACTAAATAGGCCAGAAAATTAAAAATATACATTTCATTTGTCATACAAATATCTTAAACATCTCATTTTAATCAAACTAGTTACTCATTTTGGAGAAAATGCATAATTTTCGAAAAATTTTCTATGCAAAGGGTGGTTTACAGTGGAGGAATTTTCTTCAAAATCGTCTTGTTGCATCCTTGAAAGATATTAAACTTAAATGTCAACTTTAGTTTTTAACAGACTTTTCTTTTTTGAGTTACGCTGTTCACCCGCGCACGCAGACGGTTTTTTTTAAATTCAGGGAACCTCAAAACATTTCCGATGAAATCTCGACGTCGAATTTTTTGTTGGAATACAATACTTCCCTTAAAATTATGATCTTAAGATGCATTACAAATTACATAAAAGACCAAAAATGACTGAAATATTTCCTTCGTTTATTGATCTTGCACATTTCACTTATAGTTCATTACATTACGTTACATTACATTAAATTACATTACGTTACAGACACCCTTGTGAAATCCTGCCTATTGCCAAACATTACGGACTTAAAAGATACAGAAGTTTCTTTCAGCTACTTAAAGCAATAAACATGTTCTTCATTGAGGGAATACTTATTTGACAGTACTGTGTTTTCATCATCAGAGTCTGGACCATCATCATCATCATCATCATCATCATCATCATCATCATCATCATCATCATTATTTATTTATTTATTTATTTATTTATTTATTTATTTATTTATTTATTTATTTATTTATGCCTGTACTACTAAATCGAGTGTCGCCGTAAAAAGAAGTAACAATAGGTAGGGTTTTAGTGGTTAGAGCAGCCGGACGGTAACCGGTAGATCCAGGGTTCAAATCCCGGTCATGACTGAATTTTTCAGTCTCACTTCACCCTTTCTAATTCTGTCGTACATTTACGGCACATAAAGTATCCCCAAGCCTGATCAAGAGGCCTCTGAGCAAAATTAAGCTGTCTTTCACACTCAGTATAGAACGGGACGTTGAGAATTACAGTAACTCAAGTGTGCCCACAAAGAAAAACAAATTCTCTATTGTTTCATCTTATCAAGGAGATAAGAGGACACAGATTTCAACAGTACTTTACTGCGCTTGAGTATAACTAAGGTGACCATCGCTGTAGAGGACGAGATCTTGAATTATTCAGAATCTTCGGAAATGAGAAATGACTTAACTTTCGTTACTGCAGAGTTCGATTTCCTGCCTCAAGTAATCCGCCAGTTTCAAGAAGCAGGGGAACCTTTGACGAGGTGAGTGAAAATGATGGGTGATGTGCGAAGATTGGAGAGTGTGCCAAGGAAATGGGGTTCATTGGTTAGGGAAAGGTATAAAATGGTGTTTTCTAAACTTAGAACCACCTAAAAATTCTACAAGGCAACAATTCTATGGCATCCTGCAACAGTTCACTGTTTTAGATTTACTCCAATTACCTCTGTATATGTTCAGAGGTAATTTTCTCACATGAAAAATGTATGACGGGAGACTCTACATGGCTCCAGAAAATTCAAAAGAGCACTTGGTTCTCACGTATAGCCATAAGGCATTGTAATGCATACGCTTTCAAGAAACATTTTCATGTCAAGTGCAATTAGTACTTTGTTTAAAATTTCAGTCAATTTAAAATACAAAACAATACGATGTTAACATCGACATGTAGTGTAATTGAGCATGTAAGATTTTTCTATTGCTTATTTTTGCTATTTTTCCCCCTGCCTATTTTATTGATTTATGTCTAAACTTTCGGTCTCTGTTCATCACTTTCATAGGTCCTAACAAAATGCGGATTTAAAATTTGATTGTGCCACTAAGCCCCCTTCAGTAACATTTGAGCAATAAATGTGCGCCAACATTCAATACAGGAGGGATTGTGAAGTAAACTCTTTTACTTTAAACATTTCCCACTTTGTGACAGATTTTGTTTATAGTTCAGGTTCTGAAGTGTAAAATACGAACTGCAGATCTGTATATGTATAGCTTATAAAGTGGAGTTCTTTGCTTTAAATGTGTGTATCTGTGGTACCAGAAAGAATTTCAGCATGTGTGACAGGAAGAAGCAATTCTATCAGACCTTTAATGTTTCTTATAAAACGGAATTGCCGTTTATTTAACATTTACATTTTACGCATTCTAAATTTCATATCTTTTTTTGTTCTGTTTATACCCCGCCTTTAATTCCAATGGTCATATCGACATCTTCTCGTATGGCAATGATAACTCGTTTTATAGTAGGTTTTTGATTCTTTGGGCTATCGTACATTAAATTTACAAACGCGCACGCACGCACACGTACACACACACACAGACTCTGGGAAGGATAGATAATAATCTTGGCTAGAGAAAAATTCTCACCCCAGTCGGGGATCAAACCCGGGACCCCTTGCACAGTAGGCAGGTGTTCTACCGACTGAGCTTTGAAATTTATCTCTAGATTTTACCATGATCCATTTTATAAGGGCGATGATGACCAAGTAGTTGAGTACCCCTAAAATTACGTATGTCATTGACTGAGCTGGAGGGCCAGCTTTTCATGTCATTGTAAAATTATTTTATTACGTTTTGCTTGATGAGGTTTTTAGTTTCAGGAACTGAACTAAAATATTTTATAAACAGCCACAGGTGTTCCAGGTACAGTTTGTCCAGATCGTTCTGACACTCCATATGCGCAAATGAGGAGAAATTAGGAGAAGTGACTGGAGTGGGGGAACAAGTACAAGAGCTTATTGTGTAGTCATCACAGTCAGAGCAAGTGGTATACTAATCCCCACTTCTATTATGCAAGTGGGTACGTCTCCGGTATAGCATATCTATGTTTCAGCAGTGGGGAAGTACGACGACGAACTGGACAGGGTATTTGATTCAGAAATTTAGAAATATACTAATAAAAATACGCGCACGCACGTGGTTCTATTCAAGCAACTTCAAACATGTATTTCCAGTGAAAACTTTATATATAATTTTTGAATGAAAATCTATATTTTCCCTACCTACTAAAGGTAAGTGGTAGGGAAAATAAGGATGAGGTTTGCCCACAAGGAAGACGTTTTAGTCTTTTAGCTTTTAAAAGTTCTGTTGTGTTTATCGGTTACATTTCATCGGACGGTTTGAAATAGGAAAGTAATTGGACAAACACAAGACCACTTGTAGAATCACTCACTTGAATATTTCCTTGGCTCAGGCAAGTAGAATACCTATGCAAATGTAGGTTGGCGGATTCTTGGAATCGAGGCGTTCCTCTCGGGGATTGTGATCTATTGTTCGCTGTTTCCGATAGAAAGATACCTACCTGCTTCTTGGGCTGTGCTCTTCGCACAGTGTCCAAGATTCGAGACACATGTACTTAAAATCGGAATGGTGGCAACTGTTTCATTTATTCAAACCATTAATGCGTTTCTCTATCCATGAATCACAAACTTTTTATTAGCTTCTTTTTATGATTGTGACTGGAGTTACAGCTTTACCTTTTATGTAGATCATTATGGGAGAAACTGCGATTAGAACGTTTTAGCATTATCTATGCCCACAACTATATTCATTTTTAAGTCCTGATATTTTTATTTTCTCTACTACGTATGGTAAGTAGGGGAAGAATTGTATTCGAACCAAAATTTCGATTTGCAGATTTCACCGAAAATGTGTTTTAAGACCCCCTGAATCCAGAAAAAAAGCATTTAAAAAAAGGTGCGTGTGTGTGCGTGCGTATGTGAACAGCGTAAGAGTTAAAAATCAAAATTCGTATTTAGGTTTGATATCTTTCAAGGATGCGACGCGAAGATTTTGAAGAAAATTCCTCCACCCTAAACTACCCTTTACATGGAAAATTTTGGTTTTTCTCAAAAATGGATCTTACGATTTTGATTAAAATGCCATATGTTTAAGCTATTTGTGTGACAAATTAAATGTCTATTTTGAATTATCTGAATATAACCTATGTAGTCCTGTTTACCCTTGATGACTTTGGCATAACTGGTAAACCGTAAAAGATAGACCAAATCTTACTATTCAAAAAATGTAGATCTTGCTGAAACACGTAATTTATGGCCAAATAAATTTTGTCGTAGAGTGAACCATTTCGGAAATATTCTTATTTGTGTGAGTTTTGGAATACTTAAACTTTAGTCAAATAGAAGACCGTGATTAATTTTTTATATCTTAACCATGCAAAAAGAACGGAATCTCTAAGCTTTAAAAGATTTGACTATCGCACAAAGCCTACTGTATTCTAATATTCCCCTTGCACATACAAGGAAATGAACAATAAGATTATTTCTGCAACTGTTTATCTCAACTAACATGAAGAAGATAGAGGATTAAGAGTTTGTAAGAATGGTTGGTACAAAAGTAAAGAAAGTCACGTGAGTGCAATACATCAGATTTTCCTCCATCTCTGCCCCTCCTCATTTCTGCTCTCCCGTCAGCTCATCAACCTCGTCCCCCTCCATGTAATTCACATGTGTGAAACGTATATCTCTGCGATGTTAATAAAAATTCAAACGTTAGGGAAAGCTGAAACAGTACACAAACATGTGCTGCTTGCTTATATCAGGTGAGCAAACCCTTTCGCGGTGTGCAGCCTACCGGCGAGGCTGGTTGCTATGTTGGCGGTGCGGATGGCAGGAAGTGCGCAGTAAACAGTACTGTTTGTCGCCTAGGTTATTCCCGACACACATAACAAACAATAAAAAAGAAAAGTAATCACATGTGTCAAGCAAGGAGACTGCATATTTGAGAAGAGTGTACGAAGCAGAACATTCAATCAAATAACAAGAAGTATTTGGGAAATGGTTATTTCAAACAAAAAATGGCATAACTTGTGTGCTTTAGCAGATCTACATGTGTACTTTGTGTAGTAAGATTTTGCCTATATTTTATGGTTTCCAGTTAAGCAAAGATGTTCCATAATGACGAGGACCTGAGAGGTTACTCCCACAAAATTCAATATACATTTCCTTGGTGATGAAAATATCTTCACCATATTGTATTTTAATCAAAATCGGTATCTGTTTTTGAAAAAAAAAAAAGAGAGAGAGAGAGAGAGAGAGAGAGAGAGAGAGAGAGAGAGAGAGAGAGAGAGAGAGAGAGAGAGAGAGAGAAAGAAAAAGAAAGAAAGAAAAAAAAAAAAGGAAACATTTCAGAAAATGCTCAGTGTAAAAGGTAGTTTAGGATTGGAACATTCTTTTTTCTTGAAAGTCTTTCTGTCGCATCCTTGGAAGATGCTTTGGTATTTAACCGACTTTTCCTTTTTGAGTTATGCTGTTCACACACGCGCACGTGGACCTTTGTCTATTTTTTTTAATCAAGGAGCCCCAAAACATATGAGGCATTCCCGACCAGAAGGGCGACTCAACAAACGCACTTTCGAATAAAATATCTTTTTAATTTTCTACCTATGGTTCAAACCGAACCCCTCCGATTTGTCTCTGGCCATTTTCATAGAATATTAAGGTGCTGACCTCAACTATATTCATGTACCAAAATGTTCACGTTACCCATGGAGGCAAACGCCGCTTAAATAAACAAAAGAGACTCATCTGTCGAGGTTGCCCTTGTGGTCGAGAACGCTTCGTATATTTCCGGTGAAATCTCGACATGGAATTTTCGGTTCGAGTGCAATACTTCCCCTATGTACACAGCAGAGAAAGTAAAAATGTGTTTTGTTTTTAATTTAGAGTATCAAAACTGTATTTCCACTAAAATCTCGATGTTGAAGTTTTGCGTGAAATACACCACTTCCTCTTAACGTAAGAACAAGAAAGAGAGCTTGAAAATTCCGAATCCTTTAGCGTCCACGTTATGGCTGTCTAAAACTTGGTGTGTTTCGAGATGCATGTGGTTGATATAGCGCTCGTGGCCGTGGAACACCCCAGACGAGAAAGACCGTGACACATTTTCCTGGAACCGTCTTCTCCTTGAAATGAGTTAATCGCATAGATCAAGAGTAATCGTTTCGCCTTTTTTTGTCCTGAGCGTGGCAAAAAAACACGTACTATGAAACATCCGTTAAAGCAATGGCCCCTGAGGCTGTTCAGATTTAGAGGGATGCATTACAACTTAGAGATGAAAAAGTACAACCAATGAAGATGATAATTTGATGCAAAATGTCAAACTAAATTTAGCTCTAATATACACAGGATGTCCCGCTTAGAATAAGATCAGTGTGTTTGTGTTGTGTGTGTGTCCCGGTACAGACTCAAAAAAGGATGAGTTTCCCAACATTTTCCTAGGATGCGACATGAAACTTTTCAAGAAAATCCCCGCATACCAAACTAACCTTTACATGGAACGTTATTGAAAATGTTGATTTTCTCAAAAATAGCTCCTAACGTTTTTGATGAAAACAGATTTAAAATATTTTCATCCCAAATGAAGCGTATATATTGAATTTTCTGGGAATATCTTCTGAGGTACTCTTCTTTCTGGGTCTCTTCTGCATAACTGGTAGGTAAAAGATATAGATCTCATTAAAACACCAATTTATGTTAACACGTTTTTTGTAGAATTAGCCATTTCCGAGGTATTCCTTGTTATTAGTTTGTATTTTCATACATTTGTGTGTACGTTTCTCAAGTAGAAAGTATTTATTCGTTCATCTCCTGGACATGCAAAGAGAATGCAATGCCAAAGCCATAACATAGCGAGCATCTCTTAAAAGAGTTGACTCGATTAATAAGCCTACTCTGTTCTCCTATTCCCATTGTACCTACGAAGAAATATGTAATCGAGCCATTTCTATAAATGTTTATCTCGTTTATCAAGTAGTAGATAAAAGAATTAAATTGTTGTATTCTTTAATCAAGGAGCCCTCAAAGTATGTATTTCCTGTGAAATCTCGATATGAAATTTTGGGTGAAATCGATACCTATCAGGTATGTGGTGAAGATACTAAAAGCATACTTTTCTTTGTGTGGTGTGAAGCACTGTGTCTGCTCCATATTCCTGAGTTTGCAGTTCGAATTTCGTTTGGGGTCACTTCAATAAAGTTGTTTTCCCATTTTCTTAGAAGATGAATGTAGCTCTGTAGATCCAGGGATAATCCGAGTGTTAACCCTAGCATTACCAAGCCTTATTCCATAACTTAGTTTACCTGGGGGCGTAGGTACTTTGTGACCACCACCAGTAACAAAATGTCTGAGCAATTTTTAAAACAAATTGATTTTAGAATTGGGTATTATATCTTCTGTTTATAAAGATAATATTTAACATTATTTAATTATTACTTTTTTACATTAATCACATACCGACGGGGAAGTACTTTCTGACCACCTTGACATTTCATTGGTTCTCAGAAAGACCAACAATGGAAACAAATACACAATTCGGTAGTAGAAACTTATTGACAATAACTATTAACTGCATGCCTTTAATAAAAAAATGAAAAACGAATTTAAAAAATGTGTTGCACTCATATGACTTTTTCTAATATATATATATATATATATATATATATATATTTTTTTTTTGTGGGTGTGGGAGGATTCAGGGAGCCTCAAAACATATATTTCCGGTGAAATCTCGACATCGAATTTTTGGTGGAGTAGAATACTTCCTCTACTTACTAGTAGAGAAAGTAAAAAATCTGATGTGTTGCACTCACATGAGTTTCTCTGCTCTTGTACTAACTATTCTTACAATCTCTTATCCCTATATCTTCGTGTTGAGGTAAACATTTCAGAAATTATCCTATTGCTTATTTCCTTGTAGGTGCAAGGGGAATATTAGAATATTGTACGCTTTGTGCGATAGTCAAATCTTTTAAAGCTTTGAGATTCCGTTCTCTTTGCACGGTTGGCATAAAAAATAAATAACTATGTTCCATTTGGTGGAAGTATAAGTTTTCCAAAACTCACACAAATATTAAGGAATATCTTCAAAACGGTTCACTCCAATAAAAAAATTGAGACATAAATGTTTTAGCAAGATCTACATTTTTTGTATAGTAAGATTTGATCTATCTCTTACGGTTTACCAGTTATGTATGAGCTATAGCCAGAAAATTCAAAATAAACATTTTATTTGTCATAAAAATACCTTAAACATACGGCATTTTAATCAAAATCGTTAGAGCCATTTTTGGAGAAAATAAAAATGTTTATGTAAAGGTAGTTAAGAGTGGAGGAATTGTCCTCAAGATCGTCGCTCGCATCCTTAAAAGATATTAAACTTAAATACCAACTTTGGTTTTTAACCGACTTTTCGTTTTTGAGTTCTGCTGCGCGCGCGCGCGCGCTCACGCGCACACACACATATTTGACGTGGCCTTTGAAGCGTGTTATGTTGATCGTGCGTTCATTCTAGAAAGTACGCAAAGAAATTGAAGGTTTGGTATAAGGCTCGGAAATTAAACTGAAAACCAGGAGGATAAAGGCACACACGTCTTGTGAGAAAATGTGTTTAGCACATATTATTATTTTTTTCGTTGTTATAGGTAATTATCCCACGAGAGGATTACGCTTTACGCCATATTAGTATGCAGGTAAAATAATACGTTTACTGTGTTTTAATTATGAGAAAACTAGTGTTCTTCTGTTACAATGGACATTTCACGCATTTGTGAAGTGTTCCATTTTGTTTCCGTCTAATTTTGGGCGCTCGTATTAACCAGAATAAGTAACGACTATAGATATTTCCACATCTAGAAAAGATTCTTTTGTTTACTCTCTCTACTGGTAAGTAGAGGAAGCATTGTATTCCACCCAAAAATTCTGTCGAGATTTCACCAGAAATATGTTTTGAGACCCCCTGAATCCAAAAAACGCAAAAAGCATTTTTAGAAAAAGGTCCGTGTGTGTGTGTGTGTGTGTGTGTGTGTGTGTGTGTGTGTGTGTGTGTGTGTGTGTGTGTGTGTGTGTGGTATAATTGTTTCACCATTAAAAAGTTTTATTCTTCCAGATGGTCACAGACTATATAATGTTTCCAAAATTTTGAAAACTGGTAGGTTAGGGGCGAATGGGTACCTGGGGGTCTGGAACCCTAAATATTCTATCGCTTTCCGTAAGAAAATCAATCAATATTATGCTGTGAAACAGCCTTGTGAGAGTTTATCGAAATATGTTGAATAGTTTTAGATAGGTACATAAAATAATATTGAACAGGCATATTTGTTTCTAATGGTTACTAAACGTTGGATTGAGCAGGGCTGGGCAACTGGTGCTCATAGAGTGCAGATTGATCACGATGTTCACATTGATAATTCCATGTTTAGCACGTAAAAATGTAGGCCGCTCAAGGTACCGCGCAAGTCGCCCAGGCCTGGATTAGAGTCCCGTAAAACAGCGAATGGAATTGCTCATTATTAAGTTTCTTAAAAGTAAATGTTCTGTTAAGAATTAAAAGTGATGGCTGTGTTGACATCGGTTGTATCAATGAACACGCATGTTACCACTTGCCTGCCTGCACCGTATGGTACCATGAGTGTATGACGTTAAACTGTTTTCTTTAATTTTAAGTTGATAAAATTGCTTTTCAACAAAGAGCATCGTGCCTTGGTCGAGTAGTTAGACCGTTCCCCTCTCATCAAAGCGGTCTGGGTTTGACCCCAGGCGACAGCATGTGGGATTGGTGGTGGACAAAGCGGCGCCGGGGCGGGTTTCCTTCGAGTTCCCCCCGTCTCATTCCACCGGTGCTCCATCTCCATCCCATTTATCACCAGTGACATCGCCTACGGTGCCGCGTGTAGTAAGAGCGAGCGTTAAACGCTACCCAAATAAGAGAATTTACCTTGTTATTTAACATCGGAAGTCCTCTCTGCTCACTGCCGGTATCACCACGACAATATCTTGTATCAAAAGTTCACTCGCAATTATAAGCATGGGTAGTGCAGCAAAGAATGGCACAATCAAAACATGTTCATACCATTTATTAACTATAATGAATACCAGAAACAGATAGTTAATGAAAATGTCCTCCCTTGGAGGCCGCACAGACTTTCAAAAGGCGTTGCCAGTAATTTACAGAGCACATATGACATTTAGGTTCAAATTGTGTACTGTTCGCTTCAAATCTTATTTTAGGCTCTCCAGATTTCTGTGTTGTGTTGAGCAAGCTTTACTCTCATTGATGTTCCATTGTTGATAATTCAACGGATTCAGATCTGGCCAGTCTTGGTGCGCTGTAAACTCGGGAACGTCGTTAAGCCACTGTTGCACTTGTTTAACATTATGAGCTGGTGCAGAGCCTTGTTGAAAAATCCAGTGTTATATAGTATTGTGACGCCGGCCCCGCACACAACAAAGGACAGTTAGGGCCAGGCTGCTTCACACCAGTCGTGCGTATCAAAGGCGCTCAAAGTCGAGCTTTCCCACACCATTCATGCGAGCAAATATGTGACAACAATGAGCGTCAGAAAAGGGGTTTTCCAGGTTATTTGAGAACTTCCGGGGTTGGCTTGTTTGTAGACGTTCGAGAAAGATCTGGCTC
The DNA here is from genome assembly GCA_030765045.1 of Tenodera sinensis. NCBI lineage: Eukaryota > Metazoa > Arthropoda > Insecta > Mantodea > Mantidae > Tenodera > Tenodera sinensis. Next base: position 80,882,855 of record CM060970.1, on the reverse strand, counting down.
GTCATCACCGGTTTAAAGCGTGTGGAGCGCGTAAAGCGGGCAATTGAGTCGGTCAGTGTGTGAGTGCGAGATAGTTGACAAAGATACGTCGCGTCGGCGTGAAGGAGTTTTAACGAGTGTTGAGTGATTGTATCGTCGGAGTTAGTGTTTGAGAAACATGAAAGGTGGAGAGACAGTGTAGGGAGTGAGTCAAAGCTACGAGAAGAAAACAGTTGTGAGTTGTAATATCACAAAAGAATGTAGACTGTGTTAATGTCAGTAGAAGAGATCTGTGTTTTTGTGCAAAAGCTTAGAAAAAAATAAAGCGGGAAAGAAAAATTGGACTGGATTTTTATCATTTGTCACAATATCACAAGACTCATATCAGACTCACTCATAAGGCTAAACACATGCAATAGTGGGTTAAGGACAATATTATAGAGTTCATAGCGCACCAAGATAGACCATATCAGAAATAACTCAAATGCACTGTTCTGTTCTTCCCGAGGGACATAGGCTATAAGCTTATGAAGACTATAAGACATTCATTTCCTGAATGAAAAGAACAAAATGCTTTACAAGATCTTTGGTTTAAATATGAACATTCTGGTGTCCAAAGAAGAAACCTTTTACTTTTCTTTCAGAATGCCATGGGAATACATAATTGTTACTTCACAGATAATATGCGGAAAAACAAAACGAGACACGCGGATAGTTCATTCCAAGGGGTATACGTGGACATAGATGTTGACGATTTCTCAATTGAGAAAACAGAATAGAACATAACATTTGAGAGAATATTATGTCCAATAACATGAGAAATTGCTCAACTTGTGTTTGTAAATAACGACTGAGAAGATTATTTTTACTTTCACTAGAGGAAGTATTGTATTCCACCCAAAAATTCCTATACCGAGAATTCAGCGAAAATACACGTTTTGACCATCGTAAACCACCCTAAACGTGGAAATTTTCTGAAAAAATGTTGATTTTTTTTTTTTTTTTTCAAACATGGCTCTTAACTATTTGCATTAAATTATTGTATGTTCCGGATATTTTCATGACATGAAATGTAAATCTTAAACAATGCATCAACTTCGCATCATGGCCAGGGATAGAGAACGTTTTAAAGATGGTTACTTGGTGATACCCTGACGCTGCACCAAGTGGCAAAAATAATTGAAGAAGAAGAAGAGGAAGAGGAAGAAGAAGGAGAAGAAGAAAATGAAAATCTTACATTTTCTGCGCATAGAAAACATCTGCTGTTCTTATTCTGAATGGCATCGTAAGAGTTAGACAAAAACTTACTACATAAAAATGTAGATCTGGTTGAAGCGCACAGTTGATTTATATTTTAGTTCACTATTTCTAAGATATTCCAATTACGTAATTGGCTTGAATTTTCAAATACTTACACTTTTATCAAAAGGGAAGCCGTTATTCTTGTTTTTTTCTTTCTGGTCAAGCAGAGAGAACGGAATTTCAAGGCCATCACATAGTGACCAACTCTTAAAAGATTTGACTATCCCATAAGCCTTCCATTTAGCTACAAGGAAATGTATAATCAAACCATCTCCATTAACATGATGTAGATAGAAGAATAAACTTTGAGAATAGTTTTTACAAGAGTGAGTACAGAAATTCATGTAAGTGCAACTCATTTTTACTTTCTCTACTGGTAAGTAGGGGAAGTATTGTTTTCCACCCAAAAATTCGATGTCGAGATTTCACCGGAAGTATATGTTTTGAGACCCCCTGAATCCAAAAAAAGCATTTTTAGAAAAAGGTCCGCGTGTGTGTGTCTGTGTGTCAGTCTGTCAGTCTGTGGACAGCATAGCTCAAAAACGAAAAGTCGGGTAAAAACCAAAAAGAAAATAGCCCCGGAACATTTTTCGAAAATTTTGATTTTCTTGAAAATGGCTCTAACGATTTTGATTAAAATGTCATATGTTTGAGATATTTTGATGACAAATGAAATGTATGTCTTGAATTTTCTGGCTATAGCCCCTGTAGTCGTATTTACTCTGGACGATTTTTGCATAACAGGTAAACCGTTAGAGATAGACCAAATCTTGCACTACAAAAAATGTAGATCTTGCTAAAATACACAATTTATGTCTCAATAAATTTTCTTGTAGGGTGAACCATTTCGGAGATATTCCTTGTTATGTGTGAGAGTTTCGGAAAACTTAGAACTTTAGCGAAATGCAACAACGTTGTTCATTTTTTTATATGTTAATCGTGCAAAGAGAACGGAATCTCAAAGGTCAAAAAGATTTGACTGTCGCACAAAGCCTTCTGTATTCTAATATTCCCCTTGTACCTACAAGGACATAAGCAATAAGATAATTTGTACGAATGTTTATTTTAACTAACACGAAGAAGATATAGGAATAAGAGTTTGTAAGAATGGTTAGTACAAAAGTAGAGAAAGTCATGTGAGTGCAACACATCAGATTTTTTCTCCATGGTTACAGATACTGTGTCATTTCCATAAGATTTAACTTGGTGGCCTGGGGACCGAGAGTATTAACATTTATCAGTTTTGCCCTATTTCATTGTATAATACTGGTTTTGTATTATGTGAAAATGTGTAGTCTTTATGTTGGTAAATAATTACGGAGCCAAAGACAAAATACGAAGTTTTAAGGTTGCATTTACTGCGATAATCTAAACCGTATTCAGCCATTCCGATAATTGTTACACTGTTTAAACAAATATTTACGAGAAGACAACATTTCCAGAACTTGGAGAACTGTCAGGGGGAGATTAAGGGAATCAGAAATAAACATTCACCGATATTTTATACTTGTGAATATCTGGGATTTTTTTATACGTTATTTGGAGTCTCATTGGACTTTTAGAAGTTGTATTTCTAAGGAGTAAATGATAGGATTTACAACTTAAAGCTTCTAGATAGTCGTACAAATTTTGTAAAGAATACAGAGAGGTTAATTGAATCGTTATTCGAGGTTGAAAAAGCCATCTATACCTTAAGTCAGCTAGTATTATACAGGGTGTACCAGACTATCGTAACAATAATTTATTTTCGAAAATTAGTATTAAAATGTTAGATACGAAAGTATTTGTAGCTAAATATAAGAATTTTCACTTTTACTTGATTTCTTCTCGGCCGCGCCATAGCTGAGTGGTTAGACCATTCGCTTCTCAACAAAGCGGCCCGGGTTCGATCTTGGGCAACCGCAATGGGATTTGTGGTGGACGAAGCCGCGCTGGGGTGGGTTTCCCCCGCCATCTCATTCCACCGGTGGTCCAGCTTCATTCCATATATCATCAGTGTCACCGCCTGCGGTGCCGTGTGTAGTAAAAGTGGGCATTAAACACTACAAAAAACATAATTTCTTCAGTCACAATTGCTGGAAGTGGGGTTAGCTGCATATCACTTTTAAAGTCCAAAGAGACGTGAGAGTCAAGTAGAATAACGTTAGATAAGGCTTAAAAAGGCTTTCATTATGTACCTGGTATTCGGATGCGTATTTTTCTACTTGAGGGAATTTGAATTAGTAAAACGTTTCCTGCGAATGTTGTTTGTTTTGAAGCCCTCTATCTATTAGGATTCCCACTTTCATGAGAAAATTTGAAGTGATATTCAACTGACCACACTTCTGACTATGGCTGACTGCTGAAATTAAAATTATTTTGTGAAATAAATGCCTAGCGATTATAATAAGACATTTAATTTGACATTTTTAACGTGTCATTTGAGATGTTTACATTGCAAATCTTGAAATTCCTTGGTTTACGTATCTTCAGCAGCAGAGTTGGTCTGGGCGGCTCAGTTGGTTAGACGCTGGCTTACTGATCCCAAGGTCGCGGGTTCAAATCCGGCACAGACCGGTGGTTTTTAATTGTGCTTAAAAACGACAGCTGTATGTCAGTAGATTTACTAGCATGTAAAAGAACTGCGGGACAAAATTCCGGCACACCGGTGACGCTGATGTGATCGTGACAATTGACAGCGTCGTTAAACAACAAAATAATTAATTCAGCAGCAGAATGTGAAACTTCATGTTTTCCCTGTGTCTAATAAACAAATGAACCGCAGATGCACAGCAACTGTTGTCATTTTCCTCGAGGACCTTGGAACAAAAGTGAGGCGAAATAGCAGACCTAGTCAGTACCGTACTGGACAAGAATGGATGAAACATTACAATGTCTTGTGGTTGATGGCTACAGAGAAGGTTCCTTTGTGTTAATAGATGAATTTGAGATATTGTGGAAATCTGTGCAGCTATCAGTTGATAATAATTGGAATCTGTCGTTAACTGCCATTGTGTAATGAAATCGCTCTGGCATGGCGGTATTAAATACCTAGGCGTCTGTTTCGATCGTTGCTTGGCCTGTCACTCGTATGTCAATTCCAAATTAAACTTAGCTAACTTCAGATTACACAAGCCGTACCTTATTCTCAACCGCAAATCATCCCTGCGGACGTGCAAGTCTTTACTTCGCTCGTTGCTTACACTTGTCGGTCCAGTTTGGGGTGGAGCTCCTGCATCCAAGATTCATCCGCTACAGGTGTTGCAAAATCAAATTGTATGGCTCATTGGATGCTCTCGTGGTTCGTACGCAACACATTTACGAGGGTCACTAGGGTCACAGAAACGGTTTGTTTATCCCAGTTTTTCAAAGTTATGCAGCGTTCCATCCTCCGGAACCACTTCTGGAAGCATCCATGCCACTCAGTTTGTGGCACTGCAAATAACTCCTTTATATGCAGAACTAGCTTCTTCAGGGCTTGAAATTGGTGACCTCCAAGTCAGTTCTTCACCATAGGGAGCAGGAAGAAATCATATGGTGCCAGATCGGGAATATAGGGTTGATGTCTAAGTTCCTTGCAGAAACACTTTACATTAGCGGTGTGAGCTGATGCATTTCCATGATGCAACAGTGTGCCCCCGAAGATGTTCATGAAGGATGGTTGAAACACTCGAACTGACCCCTAATGCCAGCTCAGGGTTCTTGTAGGTTAGTCTTGGATCTTCCCTAGTCATTGTTTCCACAGCGGCGATGCTTTTGTTGCTGGTCTGTCACTCTTCTTTTCATCTTTAAGAGATTGCCACCCCCTATTAAATTCTGCAAATCAGCGGAACACAGTGGCACGTGACGAAGAATGCCCTCAGACGCTCAAGCTCATTTAAGCCACATTTGAAGTTGTACAAAATTATTACACGAAATGCTTTTTCTGAATCTACATTGCACTTGAAAATATCTGATGGGTTGCACTCATATGACTTTCTCTACTCTTGTACTAACTATCCTTACAAACTTTATTCCTGTAACTTCTGAGATAAACATTCGCAGAAGTTATCTTATTGCTTATTTCCGTATAGGTACAAGGGGATTATGGGAATACGGGAATACAGTAGGCTTTGAGCGATAATAAAATCTTTTAAAGCTTTCAAATTCCGTTCTCTTTGCACGGTTAACATATAAAATAATAAAGATGTTCCATTTGACAGAAGTATAAGTTCTTCAAAACTCACAGAAATAACAAGGAATATCTCCGAAATGCTTCACAGAACAAAAAATGTATTTAGTCATAAATTGTGCGCTTTAGCAGGATCTACATTTCTTATATAGTAAGGTTTGGTCTATCTCTTACGGTTTACCAGTTATGAAAAAGTCATCCAGAGTAAGTGGGACTACATGGGCTATAGCCAGAAAATTCAAGATATACATTTCATTTGCCATAAAAATATCTCAAACATATGGCATTTTAATCAAAATCGTTAGAGCCATTTTCAAGAAAATCAAAATTTTCGAAAAATTTTCCATGTAAAGGGTAGTTTAGGGTGGAGGAATTTTCTTCAAAATCTTTGTGTCGTGTGCTTGAAAGACATTAAACTTAAATAATACCAACTTTTGTTTTTAACCAACTTTTCGTTTTTGAGTTATGCTGTCCGCAGACACACACACACACACACACACACACACACACACACACACACACACACACACACACACACACACGACGTTTTTCTAAAACTTTTTTTTTATTCAGGGGCCTCAAAACATACTTTCGGTGAAATCTCAACATGGAATTTTTGGGTGGAATGTAATATTTCCTCTACTTTACTGTACGTATCAGAGAAAAATGAGCAGAAATGAATGGCACAACAAGGGTCTGCCTGCTAGCATTCCAATACCAATGAGTCAGCTGTTTTGGGAAAGCAACAGTCAGCTCGGAGAACTGCTGGAGTACCTCCCACAGGACTCGCTGCTCTCTTCCGATAACGTCCCGTAACTTTATGATGACCTGCGTTCTTGTTATAATGTGCTATCTTTGCTTTCGGATCGTGTGCAACTTATTGCTGTTCTGATCGATTCCACAATTTAAAAAAGAAAGAAAGAAAAAGAAAATTCAGAGCAGCAAAACGAATGAGGTTTAAATATATTTTCAGAGCCATTTTAAACTGTATTAAAAATATAATATATATGTAATGTACTAATATAAGGAGAGTCAAAGGGGGGGGGGGGGAGAGAGAGAGAGGGGGGGGGGGGAGGGAACGAAGAAAGATTCGTGTCATCCAATCCGGTTTCGTTTACCATCCATATCCAGAATACTTTTAGCTCTTTCTTGAAATATTGAAGGAGGCGTTAAATATCGTGTTTATATATATCGCCAAGTTTCCTTAAGATTTCGCTGAACTATTATCAGGAGTATTTTTGATATGATTCTGACGAAACTTGCTACACTTGGGTTTCATAAACTGGAAAAATGATACACTACAATTTTTCAAAACTTTGGAGAATATTAAAAGCAGGCACAAAATACTTCACGGCCGAATAGAGTGGTTTTTCTTTTCTTTTTTAAACATTTTCCCAGATTTTCCCCGCTATGGTTTTCCGTTTCTTTCCACATAAGCACAATGCACATAAAACTCCCGTGCCCGAGACAGGACTCGAATCCACGCCGCTCTGCGCGGTGTAGCGCCAAAGACGCCAGAAAGACGCTCCAGCGACCACGATTTGAGGCCGATATGTTTATTATAAATGTTATTTATATATCATATTTACACGTTTATTAAAATAAAAAATATTAAAACATTACGTGTATATGTATAACTGAAGTATGAGGTAAGAACATTTTTTCTCTGAGTTGAAACGATCGCATTTTATACATTATCAGAACCCACATTGCGCGTTATATGCACCTACAAATGTCTGATCGTTAAGACTATTTGTAGTTAGCCATTGTCATATCTCTAGCAGTAAGATGTTGACTGGAATTTTCGCATTCTTTGTTCCTAAACCCTAAAGCACACAGCGACGTTCGTGGTGTTATCAAGAACTCTTCCGCGTAATGAGTGTGTTTGCTTTTCCCGCCAATTACAGTGAGTGCAGAATAACCAACTTCCCTCAAGAGACATGCTGGGTTCCCTAATGTGAGCCTTCGAGCGCTAAAGCTGTTATGTATGTATGCGCTTGCGAGACGTAAAGTAATTAGAATATATGTACACGTCTTCGTTTATGAATAACAGGTTTCTACGAAAACCAGGAGTTACATTTACAGTGTGAAATGTACATAAGAAACAACGAACATTCTTTTGTATTGTAAAAGTGAAATTTATAGCAAAACAAATCCTTTGTGATAGCCAAGAAAGCAGTAATAATTTTAACAAGTGCCGGTTGGTTTCGGTCAATTGACGATCAGCCATTACAGGTTATGATGCTCATTTTTTCAAAGCAAGGGATATGCATGTAGGGCGCGGTTATTTACGCTGAAAAATGTGCTGTGGCAGTTGAATACACATACCTGTATAGAAAACGGGAAACGACTTTTATACCTGTTTGTAACCTAGAAAACCCCAAGCGTAGTGAAGCAGGTAAAAGAAAACCAGAGGACTATTCTGTCTCGTTTCTGGAAGAGGGAAAACGGAAAGCGTAGTCGGGTGGTATAAAATCAGGTGTAGAACAGGAGCAAGTTTCTCGAACTATGCGTAAGCGAAAATCCTTCAAAAGATTTCAGGAAATGCAGTTCCTAGAAACAACAGCATCAGATGTATGGGATATATATTTAATTCATAATATTCCACGATATTCCATAATTCGATAATATTTCATAATATTCCTCAATACTTATGTAGTACCAATATTCGTAAAACAATTAACTGGCATCAAATAATTACAAACATTAAATTTCGTCAATAGATGCCATTATATATACACAATACATGCAATAGGTATAATAGAACATAAAATACAGGAGTTTTGCAATATCCATTTATGTAAATCCGCTTTGTAATTTCTAGGGATATGTAAGACATTGGCATATTTTTGGCTAAAGTTTTGAATGCGATGAAACAAAATTTGTAGTGCATATGTTGTAATTAGTTTATTCAGCACATTACATATACACAATTTAAAATCAACACCTAGATTTGTCAAACTGTCGCTAACACGTTCGTTGTCATTGTGTGAGGAACGGACGAAAGCGCCGTGCTTCAGTGGAAGGTTGGGTATGTTGGCAGGACTGGTTCTCCAACTCCCCTACTTAGCTAGGTAATGAACTCGTCCATCCCAGCGTTGGTTCTTTGTCTCGGCAGTTGGAGCTTGCATCGCGCGCGTGAGTGTTCGAAGTTAGGGCCGGTGGAACGATTCTGAAAGTAAAAATGGAGTGAAACTAAGAAGAAAAATAAGTAGTTCGAACGCTTTGTAAATAGTTTTTTTTTGTGTGTATGTGCTGGTGTTCTTTGTGTTGGTTTTTCCTTGATTGCTGTGAAATAGTGTACATATTATAAAGCTTACAGGAGGGGATAATTTTTATATTTGTTTTCGTGCAAAACATTTGCTACCACAATTGGATGACACCGGCTTCAGGGTTGTTGATTTACTGTGACATGAAAGACATGGGACCAGACATGGTAAGTCGTAAACCAGTCCGGTTTTTCTTTTGAATGGTTCATTTGAATACTGCGAGTGCTTAAGTGGGGAAAAATCGATTTTTTAGAGGCACAAGCAACAAGTTGGTGTTGACGGCGTTTATGTGTTGTGTACCGCCATATTTATATTAGAGGAAACATTGAAGTGTTTAGTTTTTGAAGAGCTAATGTTTTGATTTAGTCGTTGAACCGTAATGAGTGTTTGTTGACAGACGCCGTACCCCACGCGTTCGGCCTCGCTTTCCCAAAGTATGTTGGGGAATAAGTACTTCCAACGCTGTAAATATCTTTCGAGATAATCCCACGGTGAATTTAATATCAAATACAAAAACATTTGTGTGGTTAGGATAATTTTTAAAACCAAAGTGCCGAGATTTCTCGAACAATGAATAGCAGCCTTTCAATGTCAAATTTAACGCTCAACAAAAACATCGTCGTACCTTGCTCTTGTCGTGTTCACCTATTTTAGTAAATTTTTTAAAACGTTAACTAGATTGTGATGAGGAAAAAGAAAGGACTTCTTACAGTGTTGTAGAGAAAGAAATCGGAAATTGGTCTTTTTTTAGACTTATAATAATGATTTCACCTAACATTTAAGAGATGGAATCGAAAATAAATACTATGCAGCCCTTTTATTGTTCGCCTTCAGTAATCACTTGCTGTTGTTGATTTTATTAAGGGAAGTAGATATGTTAGTCTACTGAACAAAACACAACATTACAGTGTTGCCATTCTACCCTTGCTACAGGTTACGTAGCGACGGTGTGCTCGGCAACGTGGTATTGATTCCCCTCGTGAAAGGAGTAGGGTTTAGGGAGGGAGAGGGTCTGCCCACTGAGTCACTTTCTAGTTTCTACCCTACCGGTTATACCTCCCCATCTAGCCCAAGCGCTGGTGCATACTCACTGGTTTATTGACAGATAATTGTTAAACTTCTTTTGTTTTTTAAATACAAATTTAATACCCTTCATCCCCTCTCGTTTGTAGGGGGCACTTTGAGAGTGGGAGATTTTAGGCTTCAAGGACTAGGAATTTATAGATAGCTCAGATGCTGCTTCTTAGGCTTATAAGCACTGTCAAAGTTGAATTAAAACCAAACAGCTGCTACACACCACACCACAAGCTATACACAACTAAAAGTTTGCAAGTAGAGATTAGTGCTTTAACATGAAATAGCAGGGTGAGAATTGTAAGTCTGTATTGCGGTTCGAAATTTTTACAGAAATGTTTGTCAAGGTTTGCTGTTGCTCATATGTATCAGATGTGGAAAAATTACACTTTGGAGAAGCCAATCTCCTCTGGGAATGGCAATAAATATTTAGAATCAATAAATATTTCTGATTCAGAAAGAGTAGATTTGAAATTTATTACATTGTAAGGTATTTGATCTTTCTTTGGGAGGTTGGCATGGTATGTTAGCAATTTAATTTGTTGTGAAACAAATCAAGGAAAGACAATTGCACTTGGGCATTCTTAAGCAGAGTAGCCTTGACTGATTTTCTGTTTGACCTTGGCATCCAAAGCTTATCTCGGCAGTCAACTTTAGAATATAAATACCACAAAGTAAGCACTGATAATTAGAGGTACTTGGATAGGAAGTGTTCTGTTTACATTATGTATTTTTGAAAGGAAAGTTATTGGTCCTCTGTTAAGGGTGACAATAATTGTACTTACCAATGTAACGTAAAAGGCCACCTATAATAGTATAATATTCATTTATGTCAACTCTTACCAATGTATACATCACTAGCAACTGCCAATGATTAGGATTGTACAGTAATTGCCAATATTCAGATGGTTTCCATGAAAACTGATAAATAGTATTGTAAATTCAATAAATTTGACATTTATATTTGTAAATAATAGTTCTAGTGGGATAAAGCTGGTTGGAAACTATTGCTTAAGGTTATGTAATATTAAGGGCTTAATGTTGGAGGAGTTTAACAAATTAAAGTTGCAAAATATTTGCAACATCAGGAATAATAGTTTATTTATATTTATACATTCATTGCTGTCTTAATGTTTACTAAGTTTTGTCTTGTATGAGAAATTCCAAAGTGCAGCAATAATTATCACGTCTGGTTTGCAGAATTATTTGCTTCAATATAAACTAATTTTGTTGACATTCTTTAGCATGCTGGCCCAATTTTCCGCATACTCAGAACGCTTCAAACACTAATAACAAATGGAGACAGAAGTCGCACAGTTGAGGTTGAATTTGGGCCAGCATACTAAACAATATCCAATTATGTTAGTGCATGTTACATCTTTTGTACTTTCATCGTGATGCATGTTTTCAAGTTCTTTAAATAAGTTTTGCTGCATTTGTATTCAGTATGTGTTCCTAGAGCATTTGAGTTTCTAGGTTGGCACCATATGCTAATAGTTTTGGTCCCAAGATGTCAAACATCATTGCAAGCTTTTAGAAAATATCCCATATATTGGAAAGTAGGTATATTCGGGCTATTTGAGGAATCTGTAAGGTAGTAGAATTATGTAGTAATTATTGCTTTGAATTAAAGCTTTCTCAAGAATGTTACATTTATTCATTTGCATTCCTGTCCAAAGCAACAGTGCTGATTTTGTAAATTTGTAAGCATTTAATTTTTCCATACCTTATTTTAGGATTTTTCCCGCGTTGGGAGGTCTGGCACGGGGTGCACTCAGCCTCATAGGTCCCGAGGGAACCAATTGAAGAGCTACTTGATGGAGAAGTAGCGGTCCACGGTTGCGAAGGCCGCATAACTGGCCGGGAGGGCTCGGGGCGCTGACCACGTCCCACCCTCCAATACTGCACCTAATGACGCCTATAGTGGGCAGAGGTGACGGACGCAGCGGCTGGGCGGCAAGTCTTGGCCCTTCATGGGCTCTTGCGCTAGGAGTTCAGTTTTTATACCTTGTTTTCACACTGTTTACTCCTTTGCCCGAAGGTGGACAAAATCGGATTGATGAATCCGTGTGATTCGTGAACCTTTTGCCGTGTAACTATGCAACACAACGGTACTCACACCCTTCCTTAGTTGATTTCAGGAGTCCACAGGTCATTTCCAGTCGTTTCGCTACTAGTACCAATGGTGGAATTATGTCTGCGTCAACACCGTTTACCTCAGAGAGATGAATACTTAATACGAAATGGTAGGAGGGATTTTTCTGTAGTTTGGAAGGAGACAATGTCAAATGGCTCGTTTGTAACGAGATATGACATGGTTTTCTTCGAACTAACAGTGAACGGCATTATTGTTGATATGTAGCTTACAACGAAAAAAATATTTTTATCTACATTTTAGCTTATACACGTTTTATGTTATTATTATTGTTATTATTATTATTATTATTATTATTATTATTATTATTATTATTATTATTATTATTATTATTATTATTATTTCTCTGTTATGCTTTAGAGCGTGCCAAATTTCTAGAAGGTTTACAATCTAAACATAACAAACATGTGACAACTCTAACCTAGAAATCAGATTGGGTAGTTGTGCTTATGAGATTCACAAAAGTTAGTGAAATTGTGTCCTAACGAGCTTCGTACCTTAAGAAGACTGCAGGTTTCACGCCGAAATGTACATGTCACGCGACATTAAAGTCCACGTGGACTCATGCAACTACAAATAGATCAGGTAACAAGTGCAGAGAATTAATTGGTACACAGGTATTCAAAGAACTGCGTAAGGTAAAGGAGAGAATTTACTGCTGTTACAGCAATATTTTGCTCCACATGTCTGTGAACAATTTGTTTCTCTGATGAACATAGCAAAATCGAAACTGAGATCTGGCGTGTTGGATGACCACCATGTCCAACTGCGTATTGCTGTTACAAATATTACGCCAGTTTCTCTTCTTGTATGTTCGGATGATGACAATGCGCGCAATTCCGATTTCACACAAAAGTATGACCACTTCTTTTCTGTTTGAAACAAACGTGCTGATCGTTAACTGCGTAAACGCGCCACTGTCAAGAGTTTAAGAAGCGAAGAGCTATTACTATCCAACCAGCAGGAATGTTACGCGGGTTGCGTGCACGTTAGATTCGCAGCAATACTATTCTGCCCGCCCGTGCTTTAGCCCTTCAGCATGGTTCAAATAGTGATCCTTCTAAGCGATGCCAAACTATCTTTCTACATTTTTCCTTATCGCAAGTATTCCACGTTTTGAAGTTTTGACCCATATAACTTCAACATTTCTAAGCATCTTGAAAGTTCAACAAGAATATTTTTTTTACAAGCATTAATTTTGTGGTTGTGTCTATATTTTAAAAATTAAATTTTTTGTTTAAAAGTGGAATGATATGCTTAATATTTTTTAAAAAATATCAGTAGATAAAAATAGTTCATACTTTTGAATAAGGTATGTTTAAATATCAATACTTATATTTATAATTTAAATTTTTCAAACTTTGTGGGGAGCATTTTCAAAAAGTTTTTGATAAGTAAATATCTCAATGTAGGTATGGAATACACTTATGGTGCATGTGAACATCAGATAAAGCAATTACATTTTAATTAACTCCATTCATAGTTGTGGAATTTAACATTTTCAATGGAGGGTTGACTTGTATGCTAATGCTGAAGCGGAATATTGGTTAATTACAATGAATGGCCACTGAAGTTTGCTCTCTGTCGCCAACCGTTCTTCATATCATTTTCGCTTTATATTCGACATTACAAAGTACAACAAAAATGCTGAGCAACTTCCCCATATCAAAATAAAATGAAAAAATAATTGTCAACAAGGTCTTGAAGTTGAAGCTTTGCAGGGTAAACTGCTTTGAACTTCCCAGCTGTACTTGGCTTAAAGCATACTAGGTTGCGTAAACCAGGTGGTCATATCGCGATGGTTGCTGGTTCGATGTCGGACAAATGGTCCATCCTGTAACTTCTATTTCTGTCCAAGGTTCTCTGGTACTTCGATATTCGCATATTGCGTTCTTTTGATGCTTCGGTTCATGGTATTGAGTAAATAATGCTATATTGAACCGTCTATTGAGGTAAACAAAGGAAAGGGAAAGGAGAAGAAAAACAGTGGGCGGGTTTTGAACCTCCGACTTCCCATTGGCGCTATTGTCTTGACCATATTGGTAAACAGTAGCGTTAAACGCCTGGAAAGCGCGTTACCCGCGTGGTTTGGCTGAAGTCCATAGTTTTCTAGTGCCTATTTACATAGTGTATTTCATTTTAAACACCATCCTTCTCACGGAAGTGTTTTATACTTCATGGGTTGAGCTTTCAGGAATGATTATGAGTGCCGCATCATTTAACATATTTTCACTTTACACCACGTATTTCAGTCTCTCTAAAAACACCTTGATGTAAGAAGAGTGCACTAAACTGTGCTAGCGTGGTTAATTTACGTTGTATTCCCCTCTTACCCCAGCATTGGCTTCACCGGTCTTTTCTGAAAGTCGAGACCACGTACTCTCATCCGTTAATATTTTAGACAATAAGTAGAGCTCGGATTTATAAGCACTATAAAGTATGAATATATGCATGCAAATGAACTAAAATTCTGGTAAATATGCTCCAAAAACTTAAAAATGTGCATAAAAATGGGTATTAATGTTGATGAAGTAACCAACATGTAAATGTATTAAACCCACTCATTCGCAAAATTAATATTTATTACTCTCAATTTATTTTAGCATTCGTTTTTATTGCAATAACGAATGTTTTTTTACAGTTTCCTGGAAGAAACGACAGACAGCTTCGCTGGTAACATATATACGTATCGAGTTTTGGTGGCATATTTTTAATGCTATATCAGGAACAGCTCATTGTTGATTGTTATGATCTCATTTCGACGCCGTTTTATGGATTTAAAAAACATGTCAGATAAAAGTCTTGCTACACAAACAGAGCAACGAAAGCTGCTTGGCTTTTCTGGTTCAAGTATTGTGGTTTTGTATTTTAGGAGTCATTGCAAAGCAACATGCATAAAATTGTATGCTAAATATGCACTAACCCCTTATATATGCATTTATAAGCGTAACCCCGTGGCACAACAGCCCATCCGGGCCAAGGCCAACCTCTGCCCATCACAGCTGACCATGAGTAGGGTGCAGTACTGGAGATGGGACGTGGTAGTGTCCGGGTCCCTCAAGGCCGGTTATGCCGTCTTCTCGACCAGGGGCCGTTGCTTTTCCATCAAGTAGCTCTTCAGGGTCCTAAGGAGGCTGAGTGCACCCCGAACCAGACCTCTCAGCGGGAGAAAATCCCCGCGCCAGTACCAGGAGTCGAACCCGGATAGCCCGCTTGGTAAGGAGCAGGGCTACCACCGCACTAAGGAGACCTCGTTATATGCACTGTAAAACTTTCGTAATAAGTTCATTACAACATAGAGCATGTTTATTCCTTACGTGCACATACGTCTGACCAACTACTGGAAAATTCAAACTCATAGTAACGAATATCTCGGAAATTGTTATCTCGGAAATTGTTAATGCCACAAAGAAGTATTCTATGTAAGTGAAGTATTAGAACAAGCTCTACTTTTATATCTATTTAAGCTTTTCTCTATATTTTAGCGTTTGCCACGTAAATCATTGTACACAATTTTGAATGAACAGCAAATTGAACATATGTACACATTTGATTAGTCAAGTAGGCAAACACCCTGAGAAGATAATTTATAATGAGAAATGTAAGCTGTTCAAACACATTTTTCTAACAATGCTTCTGGGTGGTCAATGGACCACATGCATTTGGGTGGAATATAATCAACAATTACTAATATTGGTAAACTAATACATTACTATATAAACGTATGAAGAAATACTAATGATTCGCAATCTCTAGCTATCAATAATTTTAATTTTCCAAATTAAAATTAGTTATATTAAAAATTAAGTTAAAACTCAATATACTATTTTGTTAGTTAAGAGCAATTTGTGCTAAATTGCTAAATTGTGCTAAAACACGGAGTAATAACCTATGTATGTCACCACCCAATTTCTTCCTTGTATTTTTTCTGTTAAAATATTTATTAGCACTCTTATGAATAGGTAATTAAGAATAGAAGCAGTTCATTATTTCTCAGAAAAATAATGAGGTCCTTAATCTTTGTATTTTCGTAATTGTTCTTGCCAAAAGTTTTTTTCTTAACATTCTCCAACGTAATGTCATCGGACGATGAGTGAATGAAATTGGTGGAATGGTGCTCAAATGAGCAAACCTTATCCGGATAACTCCCCTAATCGAGATTTGAATTCAGGACCTCTCGAATATAAGGCAGACACGCTACCACCACGCTACAGAGGCGGGCTATGTTAAGTATTCCAAGAAACAATCTAAAACTTCCAAGTTCAACCTAAGCTATGAAGCAAAGAAATAGAAAAACGTGACTTGTTAAAGATGGAGCAAGAATAAATAATGAAGCAATGTTACATATACGTGCAAGTTCCTCTGTTCCATCACTATCATATCAACAGAGATGAAAGGGAACAAAACCAAAATAAGCAAGGGCCATTTTCTCCACACGCAGCAATGGCTTGTTGAGTTTCAACACAGATATTGAGGAGGCGGTTTTAATGTTAAACTTGGTAGGATCGATGAGTAATACACAGCTGTGCCAAAACTAATGGTTGACCAGTAGCGCACAACACAAAGGGTGCAAATTTCCCGCGCTTTTCCCCCATGGAACAAGTATCGATCACGAGGACACTTCTGGGGAATCCGTTGTCGGCTACTCTTTCACCCATAGATTTACGCGAACGCCCGCCATGAAACACGAAGCGTTCCAGTCTCAATTGCTTGCTTGTTTGGAAGATCGGTATTAGGGAAATTTATTTTCTACGTTCACAGACGGTTTCTTTCACAATGTAGCCAGTTTTTTTTAAGGATCTGCGAGCCAGTTCTAGGAAATCCACGTTTCAGATACGATTACACATCATGTTGAAACTGGAATATGAATGACGTAGCAAAGACCTTGATAATGGCATAAAACGTACGCCGGAACCTTGAGAAGCCTACTGAGTGACCACCGTTGTCTGAAATTCCAAGACTACCATTTGGTTGCTGTATTAAATTGAGTTGGCATTAAATTATACTTTGCGTTAACTTTGTCAGCTGTTTATTTTCAGCAATTATTAGTTTTGAGCGGATAAACAATGTCATATATGTGGGGCTGTCCCAGAAGTACCCGACCTAACAAAGAAGGCATAGACATTAAGAGAAAAAATCATCCTTATTTCTCTATATAGTCTCCTTTCAGCTTGATACATTTTCCCAGCTATGCGCGTTAGCTTCGTTAGCCTGTCTATGGTGAGAACTGTCGAGCTCTGCAAAATATCCATCAAAACTTGCACATGACATGCTGGGCCTGCTTTAAAAATACACTCTGTACATTTGAATTTGTTATCCAAAAAGAAGGGCATTTTTAATGGTGTGTAAAATTGGCTTTTCTTTTATCACTTTCTCCGTATTCCACCCAAATGCACGTGGTCCATTGACCACCCGAAAGCATTGTTAGAAAAATGTGTTTGAACAGCTTACATTTCTCATTATAAATTATCTTCTCAAAAATTGCTCCCAAGACTGATTGAAATAGTGTTTAGGGTGTTTGCCTACTTGACTAATCAAATGTGTACATATGTTCAATTTTCTGTGAAGTGCTGTTCATTCAAAATTGTGTATAGTGATTTTCGTGGCAAACCCTAAAATATAGAGAAAATTTAAATAGATATAAATGCAGAGCTTGTTCTAATACTTGATTTGCATAGAATACTTCTTTGTGGCATTAACACTTTCCGAGATATTCGTTGCTATTGGTTTGAATTTTCCAGTAGTTCTTCGGACGTTTACTGAAATGTTAAGTCAGCAGTTTGTTTTTCGTGGTGTCATGCAAGGATGAATATCAAAGTCAGCATATAGCGACCCACTGTTTACTTTCTCTAGCATGACCGACCATACATTCGATATCGAGATTTCATAGGGGTAACGTTTTGAGGTCCCCTGAATAAATGTAATTTTTTGCAAAATGCTTATGTGAATGTTAGTACACGATTTATCGATTGAGACATTCGTTCTTATAGGTCTGAAATGTTCAATACTTTGTTACTTTTTGAAGTGGCCACCGTTTAGTTGTTACTGGCGATGTTATGGATAGGGAAGTTTCAAGGCCAGCATTATAACATTTGTATCGCTTCAGCCTCCGTTTTTACCTTTACACCTACATCAATTTTTGCGACCGTTTTTCTCAGCGAAAAGCAGATTTTACGTTACAATAGCTTTTGTTGCTTTTTGCTACAACAATCTGCCACTGAAACAAACGATATCCTGCCTTTTTTCCTCAGCCAGTGGAACTCACTTCTGGTCGTATATTTTGAATTTTATCGCTATAGCCTGTGTAGTCCTGTTTACACTTGATGACTTTTAAATAACTCGTTAACCGTAAGAGATAGACCAAATGGTACTGCACAAAAAATGTAAATCTTGTTAAAATACACCATTTATGTCCAAATTATTTTTTTTGTGGAGTGAACCATTTCGGAGATATTCCTTGTTATTTGTGTGAGTTTTCCAGTACTTTCCTCAAATGGAAGGTCGTAATTCACCTTTTATAGAGAACGGAATTTCAAAGACTTCATATAGCGACTAGTTTTAAAAGAGTGGACTATCATTCAGAGCTTACTGTAGGTATTCCCATATTCCCCTTGCACCAACAAAAAATTAGCAATCATTTCTGCAAATGTTTATCTCGATTAACATGAAGATGGAGAAATAAGATGTAAGAACAGTTGGTACAAGGGCAGAGAAAGTCATGTGAGTGCAACGCATCAGATTTTTTCAGAGGAACCGAATTTGAGTCGGATATAAAGAACGATTTTATCAGTTTCTGTTAATTGCTCATTTGGTATATTTTAGTATCAGTTTTGTTTCTTTGTCCATTTTTAGTTTCATTGCGACTACGACTGCGTTCCCTTTTCTTCGTTTGTTATCCATAACTTCTTAAAAAGCACATATATAGGTACATAAAGAGAAACTGTATATATTGGAAAATATGCAAATGAGTATCGACTGCTTACTGTAGTATAGATATATGCAATGTGTGGATTTGAATGCGTAAAAGATGATTTAAAAACAAATAAAATTTCATTTAGAAGAGTATTACTGGCTTCAGTTCAGTATATACCTACATATCACTTTTAAAGCCCTCGTTAATGGTACAATTTATTAAATTTTCTACTAGTAGAGTTTTGCACTTACGTAAAATTGCATTTTTGCAACATTGATTTATTTTCTAGCTTAAATCCTGGTACAAAATAGGTGGGAAAATACTTTTTTGTAAGAATATTTTGTCAAAGAAAGAGTAAGTGATGAAGTGATTTATGCGGATGTGGCCTTCCCGCCCCGTACTAGCCTTCACTGTCCTATCAGAACTGGTTCTAAAATGTTGACATCAGACAAAATATCTATAATTCTATGTACTGAACATGTCATTCTTTCTCATAATTTTTGGGGCCATTGTACCTACAACGAAAGGTGTACTCAATCACTTGTGCAAATTTATATTTCGATTAACAGAGTAGATATGAAAAGCGATGTATAGGAACAGTTTGCAGAAGTATAGAAATAAATCAGATATAAGATTTTAAAATTTATTTTGTTTCCTTTCTTGCACACACGTGTAGTTTGCTTTGTACTGCGACTATTTACGTATGTTTATCGGTCTCTCTTTGCTACATGGGACGGTTGTAGAGCAATATTGAATATGGAAAACGGATTGGAAGCTTCTTTCGAGGTAAATCCTGTCTCTGTTCGTCATGCAGAATAACAATCTATGGCATTCTCAACCAAAGTTTGGAGTTTTTTTTTTTTTTTCTTTCATTCTTGAGCTTAACGTGATATCCAACCTATTAATCCGGTGTTAATTAAGAGATGTGTTTCTGTGGGGAACAGTTCTTTTCATGTGCGTAACTTTGAAGACAAACGCCTGCACATTCAACTTTCATTTGTACCAGCCAGACAATGCACTTGGAGCATGGATGCGGTTTACAGCTAGGTAATAGCACTTACATAAGGCATTAAATGTTGCATGTACTAGCAATGTAACAGCAGCACACTCGACCTCTTTACGTTATGGATTGAGTTTTGTTTCCCTGCGTGCCAGGAGCGCGGGTGGAAAGCGACCGTGTCCCACTTAGGTACATCTTTTTTTGATATATCGTTGTAGTTGACCTATATTTTAATAGGCAGCAGTCTAGGAGTGTTAACTATCCCCACTTGTGCTCCGTTCATTGGCGCTACAAGGGGAGCTTTGCCATGATATGAATGCTATAGGTTCTGTTGTACACTTTTTCTTATCACTATGATTATTTCGGAGGATATATTGTACTGGCAATGTTTGCTACATTAACTCCAGATTCCTGTTTCTTAAGATATGTTCATTTTAAAAATTGCTCCCGCCCTCTGCTGTTATTGTTTTCATCGTAATTACTAAAAATGTTGCTTGCATCCGCACATTCAGAAAAACAGAGGCCAAAACTTCGGTAAGAATTCGGTTTAAATACACCTTTTGAGATCACCGAAATGCAAATCGTTTTACTTGTGGACATGGTAGTAAGTATAGCGTATTCCAAGGATGCGATTCGAAGATTATCTAGAAATTCCCCACTCCAAACCACCCTTTAGATTGAAAAAAAAGTTGCTTATTTGTTTTTGTACAAAAATAGCTCTTAATGATTTGCAGTAAAATAGCATATTATGTTTTAGATATTTGCATTGCAAATAAAATGCATATCTTGAATTTTCGGAGGAACAAAAATTAATTCTGAAACTCATGCAAGAGGTATTAGATGAGTAAAGATATAAAAAGTTTAATCGCACTGTGCCCTATGTTTGAAAGACATGTGTTTGAAGTACGTAGAATGCATATGTGAAAAGTGTTGTGATAACGCAGCCAGTGGCAGTGATTAAATTCATGAAACTTCTTTAAGAGTTGTTAGAATGCATATTTAGTGATATGTGTAATGACTTAAATCAGTAGTACAGAATAAAGAATGCCAGAAACAAATAATTTTACCAAAAGTTGTAAGCAAATAGAAACTATTGTATGTACTTCAAAATAAGTAATTTTTTACCTCATTAATATAAAAATACGCTCATATAAAGTGAGGTAGCATTCTGAAGAGACATATATTCAGTAAATCTATACCTGTATCAATGATATCTGTACAAATATGAAATTAGAGCCGCTTTTGTTTGGGGTATGAGGAACACCCCGCGCGACGAATAACGTTATGAAAACACGCGCGACTACATAAGGGTTAATATTTGAACAAAAGTCACGTCATATCCGGATGCTAAAGATGCAGTGCATGTTGAAGCGGCCGCACAGGATGAGCTTAACAGCTATTCCAAGAAGTCCTCCGTGGTCTCCTCTATAGGCTTTATTTTGAACTGAGTGGCTGGCTGGCTTAACCGACGTTGCACGGATGGTTTTTTTGGACCCTAACTGACGGTTTAATTTCATTTACTTCCCTACCTTCTCTGATGAAATTATTGTACAGTGATCTAGAAAATTTCTATTGTGCATGATCCCCTCTTAACTGTCATAATTGTAATCTAGTAGGGTTCCGTGATTTTCGTAATAACAGAGGGAGCATTTGTTGATGCTCACGGATATTGGTATGAAATATCGGCGCATGTAACCTCCCACTGAGAGTCTTTCAACTTCCGGATGCCATATATCGAAATGTTACCAGAATGTTCTTGTAAAATTTTAGATCAAATTAAAGCGTCATACCTTTAGTTATTTAATAAATAATGGGTGGTATATAAATACAAGCAAGCATTACCTGGTTTATCTTATTCCAAGCAATTGCTCGGTTTCGTATATTTTCTCACCCTACCTTTGAGCAAATGGTTGCTGACTAACCTTGATTGCTAAGCTATTGCTCACGATGTGGTCACAGGACCTGCTCACTTTTAGTAAGCTTTTGCTTGCTGTTTCTTGAGAGCTCAGTATGTATTTTAGTTCTATGACAGAGTTCATGACGGTTTCTGAGTGGAAAACACAAATGTGTTGCACTCACATGATTCTCTTCTCACTCTTCTATAAACAATTCTTACGAAAGCTTTTTCTTTGTATCAAATTTTTTAAGTTTAACGTCCTTTAACCTGGTAGGACGGTGAATGAGTTAAATTGGTGAAATGGTGCGTGAGTGAGCTCAGGGTCCGTAAAGCTGACATTTGTCTTTTCAGGATAAGAGAGCGCGCTCGCCTACCACCTAGGCGGCCCGGGTTCGATCCCAGGGACCCGCATGTGGTATTCGTGGTGGACGAAGCGGCGTCAGGGCGGGTTTTCTCCGGGTGCTCCGGTTTCCCCCGCCATCTCATTCCACCGGTGCTCCATCTTCATTCCATGTGTCATCAGTGTCACCGCCTGCGGTGCCGTAGTAGTAAAAGTGGGCGTCAAACACTACAACAACAACAACAACAGGATAAGAGAAAAGCCTTATCCTGGTAACTCGTCCTAACCGAGATTCGAACTCCGGAATTCTTGAATGTGAGGCAGACACTACAGATACGGGTTCTTACCTTGTTAGTCGAGCTAACTTATTACGCTGTTACACATTTCATTGTAAACGTAAAAGAATGGGGTAAACCAAAGTGATAACCAAATCTTTTAAAAAGCGGATCGCCGTTTGATGGCTTTGAAGTAGTTTTTTTTTTTTCTTCAGATGGATGGCGAAAGAAAACCAAAAGTCTGATGTTACATTTCCATGTCTTTCTCTCGCTCTTACGAATTAATCTTACCGAAGTTTATGACCGCATCTTTATCAATGTGCAGCGATATAGAGGCGAAATGGATTACATGAAGATTATCTTTTCCAAGGCCACCAAGTATGCCTCGGAAATGACACGAGTTTGCAAACATATCTCTGTTAACAATAAGTGTACTAACTTCCAATGTTACGTTGTGTAATTATTTAGCGTGTGCTGATAATGGACCCGATTATAACACGGAAACATATCACATTTTTTATATAATGCGAGAATTTGGCTATTAAAATATTTTGAATTATACACGCATTTTTATGGAGTAACGGCATTTTTCAACTTTTTGGCGTTAGTTAAAAGTCAAAATTTCTTCCCAAACATGTTCCGTTGTGGCTCCCTGTTCGTGATCTAATAGACAAACTTTGTAAACATCTTTTAGTAATTCAGGGATCGAAATTAGAAAGTGTTATATATACCTATGTAACCGTCGAGAACAGTGACTTTATGGCAAAAAAAGCACTTTGTGAAACATGTGATAGTAATGCGAAAGAAATGTCCCAGAATAAGAAGATTGCATTGCAGTCAAGAGATTTAGAGTGCTAGCTTCTAAATCCAAAGGTCCCAGTTCTCTGTCTACCTGGAGGTGAACGTTTTGTCCCTTCCTGGGTCCTGAAAATGCAAATGTGTTCAGTGGAGTTTAAAATCAATGGTACGATCACTTAAGTAAGTCTGTAAAAAATTGAATGTCGCTATAAGTCGAGCACAATTCCGGTACATTCCTCTACAAAAATAGAAACATAGTTAAAAGAATTATCTCTATGAGGTGCCAGATAACCAAGACGGTGGCTTAATAGCAGAAATAATGATGTACTAGGAGGTTTAATAAAAAGTAAAATGTGAATAAATGAAATCACTGAAGCTATATACGCAGGTATATACATATTTTAAAGAGTAATCAGAATGTCGGAATGGGTTTTCTGTCCTCATTGTAGCACTTCTTGAAAAATTTTACATGAATTTCCCAATTGCAAACCAATTCTTACCCTTAAGAGGTCACTCAAAGTTCTTAAATTTTTAAGCTTCACGTCGTTTATTATGGAACACACTTTCCACATCAGCGTTTTCATGTTGCCACACAAGTAACGGTTAAACCAATTTTGAAAGATGTGAGCATCAAAATTTAAAATGATTAAATGTTTTATAGATTGCCTATTCAGCATTGTAAGTCGCCATTAGGGTATGTTATTGAATTTGAGATGTTCTTGTGATTTACCCGGGAAAATGCGAGTCAGTTGGAGAATGTGATAATGGGTTAGACCAACCTGGCGGAGACCGGAAGACCCATGGTTCAAATGCCGGGTTTGGCGTTGAATTTTTCAGTCTCATTCTACTGTTCCAAATATCACCAACTATACTACAACTCTTCCGTGTATGTGAAGCAGGCACTGTCACTATTGATAGAGGTAAACGCACATAAAACCCGTTCTATTTCCTCTGACCTACAGTGATAGGTCAGGTTAAAGAGACATCACAACAGAATCAGAAGTTCTTAATGATACAAGAAATGCCACAAACGTAATAAAATTTGCAGAAAAATATCTATGCTAAATAAATAGTAAAAAGTGAATCATTGCAATTATAACCAGTTGTAAAACTTTGATAAATAACACAGTTATTGTTAATGTACTACCTGTTATTCACGTATCATTGTAATATAATTTTTGAAGTGATGAGACACAGTAGTCAAAGCGACTGTAAATAAAAAAAAAGTAAATAAATAAATAATAATAACAACAACAACAATAACGAAAGATGCATGTACTTCAGCTACACAGATGCATTTTCACAAAACATTGCTTAAACTGTCAATATATAAGGTGTTAAAAACTGCCACGTGAATTCCTCACCTTTTAATGGTAGCTTGGTTAACTAAAGGCAATCACTAACTTAGTCACTCACACTTGTTAAACTGTTAACAACCAATTTAACCTGGCTAATATAGTGCAAACCTGCAGTTAGGTTAAATATACCCATGCTAACACAAAATTGCATGTAATTTCTGCAAAGCAACCAACTGTCCAAAACCTCTTCAAAATACGCTTAATACCAAGTAAAACACTGCCTCGTGAACGCGAAAACTTTCGATTCGTTTGAATTATTGCACCACGATTGTGATGACACAACAGAATTGTCAACTGTGTCAAGCGTGTATTTACGATGCCACGGTTGAGCCTTGTTTACAATGGGATCGTTCTAGTTTGAGGTAGAATAGTTTTATTTCCGGTTTGAACCACCTAAATGATTTTTACTGCAACCTTTGACTAATATTATAGCATTTTCTAAGGTAATTTACAAACTGACAACCTAAATTTGCGAAATGACTAAGATTATGAAAAGCAAACATTGACATGATTGCTACCCTGGGTAATGATTTCCAAAGTGAAAGATTATGGAAATAACAGGAATACACTGCTTAAGAAAGAAGCAGGAGTGCAGCATCTATCACGAAGCTTAAAAGTTGTCCAATATTCCCAAGGACCTAGCTTGGGGCTGAGTGGGAATGTACCAAAACTTTACAACCTGTGAATCAGCAGTTTTCCCATGGAACCGAGCTCAGAGTTGCTCTTTCAAGCCGAACGCGTTTTCATACATGCTGAATCTCACTCAACATTCTTGGTGATCTAATTACATGTTACAGGGTGAAGCATTCAAATTGTTAAATATTGTAAATGTTTTGGTTTCTCATTTCTGGTTGGTACTAGCAGCCATAATGCAGGCTAGGAGAACTGAAACACAATCGTGTGCTAAGCCAGAAGCCAGCTTACGTACTTAGATCTGCTCCACGAACTCCGGGGTGAGAGATGTCATTGTGTTAGTAATCCGCCGTTCCTGACGAAAGCTTCAGTCTGCCCATTGACAGAAGTAACTTCTGACCAGAGGTCCCACCTCTTCTCTTCGACTTGTACACCTCATATTGTCTTTCATCCGTTTTGTGCACTGTTAAGATCTTATTGCAAAACTAAATGCTGAGTGATCACTGGATGATAAATACAAAGTGGTGTAGACATTGTAAGGAAAATTATGATTTTAATATCTTGACTACACTACGTTCCGCAGACTGAAACCTGGTTAACATTGGATATAAGTAGATTTGCCTCTAAGTGTTTAAAGTAAGGAAATTAATGCAATGTCAACGTAAATGTCATATGCAATAAACATGAAGGAAACCAAGTCTAAAACCTGTGAATCAACTATAAGAAGTGTAACTTAATGCGCACAAAACTAGGCAAATAAACATTATATCAAAAAAGTGTTTTATATTTTGCCATGGCAGTGGATTATTGGAGAGGGTCAGACTGTGTTTCAAAAGACAGAAGAACCTGAACAATCAAGAGTGTGAAAGTAAAATATAAGGTTATGGAAGGTTTATTTGTAAGACACTAACATAGCACATATGGGCGTGTGATGAGAACGAATGAGGAAAGATTGCTAAGTTTGGCATTCGAATGGGTTACGGCAAGAAGGAAAACAATGACAAGGAAAATACGAAGGGTTTCATACAATGAAGCTAATGTGTGACTGAATTGTCTTGGGGTGTCCATAACACTGTAAAGCCAATGAATAATAATATTGATAATAAAAGAAAGGATGCATACCTACTGCTAGCAGTAGAAGAATTGAGTCCATTTAGCGTATTTGTTGGGGACCATCTTCGCTTATCCCGATTTTGAGCTTGACATGAAAGTTAGAGTTCCTATATGAAGAAGCTGTTGGTGAACTGATTAACTTGCACAAATGATTGTGCTTGTTCGGGAGTTTCACATCCATTGAATGCATATTACATCTGACTGGATCCACAGGAGCTTGTTCTACCAGTAACGTGTTAGGAGAGGATCTGAATTACTTGCGCGTTTCTCCTTCCCCTGCAGCCAGCTAATAATTGTCTGTTCTGGCACGAGGACGAAGGAAGGCACAGCCGTTTTCCTACATACACACCAGGGGATACTGATCGTTGCTGGGAGGCAAAGCGAAAAGAAGTATTTATTTTGTTTCACTCTGATTTCGCTTCGTGTGACAATGGGCAACCTGTGGCATGTGGCTGGCAACAGATTTTTTACTCTGTGACACGCGACATGTCAAGATGTATTAACTCGTATTAAACTGCAAATATTTCGCCACGTCAACATTTGGCTTTGTTACTCGTAGTTGTAAACTACTTCGTTGAGTTTTTTGCCCTTGCGGGTAGTAGTAGATCTTTCTCCGGTATCTAACTTTATTTCCTTTACGTGATTGCCCTCCCCTTATGCAGGACTTACAAGCCTGTGCCTAGTCAGACGCCTGTCGGGCAGCACAGGAACCTATGGACCGGACAGAGTGAAGGAGTTGGTCAGCCAGGTATGATAGTGAGGAAGAGGATGATTCGAAATGCAGGCGAAATGGATGATTGGAAACGTGGTTATGGGGCAATTGGTGGAATGAGTGGCGGAGGAAACCGGAGAACTCTGAAAAAACCCGCCCTGACGCCGCTTCTTGTACCACGAATACCACATGCGGGTCCCTGGGATCGAACCCGGGTCGCCTAGGCCACGCTCGGCCATGACGCCGCCGGTGTCTAGTTTAACTTTTTAAAATCTAATTTCGATCAATTCCCACGTCCAACAGCAGTGTTATAGCACAGAAACTGCCATTTGACATAGCTGGATCCCGCACTTTTCAAAAACCAAAAGCGGCAAATAGCGGGAGAGCAAAGACGTTCCGGACGGTCTGGTCGTGTTAAGCGTGTCCGCGTTCTCGGTGCTCATTGCCGTCTGCCGCTATCATAGAAAGGCGCGGATGAAACCATACAACATTTTTGAAACTACTTTTAAAAGCGTTACTTACCAACTTTATGAAAGGAGGTGCTGAAACTGGCCACCGTCATTGTCCATACATTTTTGGCACCTCTTTAGGAGACTATCCATCACTCGCCGTACATACATTGAGGAATGCTGGTAATTTCCTGGCGGATATATTGTTTTACTTCTTCCAGGGTGTGTTTGTCTTGTACTCTTACAGAAACCGAAGGGGGTTAAGTCGGGATACCGAGGGGACCCACAAATCTCTACTAATAAGTCTGTCCTGAAAGATACTTTCGATTGTTCTCATCGAAAGTTTGGCGTATGATGTGTTAATTCTCTAAAAAGGGGGCAACATTGTATTCAGGTATGTACGGACTACTGCTGACTCGAGGAAAATGCTCCTATAACTCAGTACCCCTTCATGACGAACAAATTGGTGTATGGTGCGCCATTAGCGGAGAAAGGTTTCGCAGAGCTCCAATAAGCGATTTCTATCTCTGGTGTAACTTAAAATAAAGTGTACAAGACAAGCTCACACACCCTGGAAGAATTAAAACAAAATACTCGCCAGGAAATTGCCAGCATTCCTCAATATGTGTACGGCGAGTGATGGATAGTATCCTAAAGAGGCGCCAAAAATGTATGGACAATGACGGTGGCCAGTTTCAGTATCCCCTTTCATAAAGTTGGTAAGTAAAGGCTTTAAAAGGAGTTTTAAGAATGTTGCATGGTTTCATCCGCGTGTTTCTATGATAGGGTGTCGAGAACGCGGACAGGCAAAACACCGCGCAGCCAGTTCGGAGCCTTTTTGCTCTCCCCGTACAAGCTGTCTGAGACAAAATCATTCACTGAGTAATCTATTGAATTTTATAACAAAGAGAATGTCGTTTGCACGACGAATTTCCCGAATTTAGGGTGACAATAGGACTGTGAGGCATACGACCAAGCGAAATTCAATCTCTCCATTGATTTCGGGAAGTCCAGCCAGTGTTCTGGTATCTCGGGAACGACAGCTCTAGAAATACCTAGGATTCTTTTATGCAAATTCTTCAATGTAGTTTTGTCAATATTGTCGGTTTATGTTCTTGAAGATGTGAAAGGTGCACTCATCGGTAAACCATCTGCAGAAAGACGGCCAATATGGATCTCGTCGAAACCTGAAAATTGCCTTTGTATCTGCTGCCATTTGCATATTTGTTTTATCGGTGGTTTTGTCCCGGACACTTGTTAAATTCGTGCCTTAGTGTAAAATCGAATTCCACGTGGAATCAAACTTCATAACGATCAAATCAATAAGCAAGCCAAGATATAAATGAATGCAACTGACAAATATAATTGGATTCAGTTTTGATGTAGCAACTTGCAGAATTACTTATTACAAGTCACTGGAAAGCAGAAATCCGCGACGGTTTTACTTGAACTTCCGGCAGTTACTCAGCATTTAGACTGGAACGGACCTAGCAAGCAGCTGAATATTGCGACTGGTGTACTAAGAGCACTTTCAAATGGAGATGTCTTTTCCAGAGGAAGCAGTTCCACGATTAAATGTCGAAACATACATTCTTTAATATCAGTGTCATAGTAGATGCAGTCTTTCTTGTGCAGTGTATGAGGAAGTAATTTTCGGCGATGATATTGTGCTCTCGAGTTTGGTTTTTGTGTTTGTCCAGGGATGTCCCAGGAATAGCAAATATAGTTTGTGGATCGTAATCTGTGGTCAGGTTCCCGAGGTCGCGGGTTGAAATCC
Organism: Tenodera sinensis; assembly: GCA_030765045.1. NCBI lineage: Eukaryota > Metazoa > Arthropoda > Insecta > Mantodea > Mantidae > Tenodera > Tenodera sinensis. Next base: position 80,853,661 of record CM060970.1, on the reverse strand, counting down.
GGCGGGTGGCGATGGATTTTTTTGGGCGTAAAATCCTTAGCATGGCTACCTTCGGAAGGGTAATAAAGCCGGTGGTTCTGTGCTGTAGATATAACGGCACCAAAAACCCCAGGCCTGGTGAAAAGGCCTCTTGTCAAAAAGAAGCGCTATTTCACGCCCAACATAGAATGGGGCGCCGAGAACCATAGCATTTAACGAGGTCCATAAACTCATTTTTTCGATTATAGTTTCGTGAGGGGAGAAAGGGTATTGGGCTTTACCCCAGTGCTCAAGCGAAATTATGTAGTTATGTTTTCATTTTTAACCCCTTTCGTTCGTCTAATCAACATAGAAAACATCTAATTTTGAAGTTATTTTTGGTTAAATGAAATATATTTGAGCAAATATATTTAAGAGGGGTACTTATAATGGTAACAAAAAGTAATTTTGTCCCAGAGATTAAGGGACTGTCGTCTGTTTTATGCATTTTTAAAAAAAAAAATCTGGACTATAAAGTGGTATACTGAATTACATTATCATACATTGTCAAAGCATTTTGTATAAACTACATCTGATTTACTGCCTGGTAGCACTATTAAGCTACATTTTATACGCATTTTCAAGGAATAATACAACAATGCTCCATACTGTTCCGGAACCAAAGACAATATATATCAATATACATAAATTACAAGACCGGAGGTCAGCCACATAAGACCCCTCTGGCAGTAGACTGTTCAGAGAAAAAAAGCAGGGACCATTTGTCTTATTTAGGGCTGTCTAGTTCCGAGGCGTTCTAGGAAAAGAGCAGGGCGTCCTATGAGAGACGACTCGTGATTCCTGGAACTCCAGCAGTTGTTCCACTAAGGAGAAATGCACAATGCCGGGCATCAAGTGAGGCGGGAAAAAGTAGCAGAAAGAAAGAACCCCCTAACGATGGTTATGAGGCACGGAATCAAGTTGATGTAACTGAGTTGCATACGTGCCAGGAACACTCGAAATGAATCTTAAAACTTTCGGACATTTGTTGCCGACGAATCCTGGACACAGCAGAAACACTCGTATATAAGTAACTATATTAATCTTTGGATCTCTTGAGATATAATATATATTCCTCATTTTGGTTTACATTGTGAAATTATTTTGTTATATAGTGTATCAGCCATTACTGAATATTAGATATAAGCAATCGCATATTTGTGTCCCGTTTGTCATAAACTCTCGTAAATCTACTACTTTCGGAAGATTTCCTTCATAGTTACTTTCAGGCAACACTGAATGGACGAATAACCATTGTTTGGAAATGTTTTGCCTCATAGAATGCCAATGGAATAGGCGTTACTAAAATCGCAGTGCGCCTGTTTTCTGGGATTAAATATAGAAAAAATACACCTAGTTTGCACTAGCAGCTCTCAGAAACTTGTCCTCCGTGGTCTAGAGGTAACATAACCACTGGTTCCATGGTCCGCGGGTTCAAACTCGGGCGATGGTTGTTTTCGGATGTTAAAATGCTCAGCCTGGCTTCCTTCGGAAGGGAAGTGTTCCAGTTTTGTAGATTTATGGCACGTAAAAGAAGCTCGAGGCTGATAAAGAGACCTCTGAGCAAAATTAAGCTGTCTTTCTTGCCCAATACAAAATGGGACTGAGAACCATAAGTTAAAGATCGCCCACAAATATGTAAACTATTTCAATTTTTGCTCAATTTCGGAATAGACACAGCATCTGCCCTAGATTATCGCGGATCCATGAGATTACGACAGCGGTGAGCAACGCTTGAGACACAAGCAGCACTAACTGCGGAAACTGACAATTTCAGTGCTGCTATGTTGATTCAACAAGTAGATCTCCTGTTATGCTCGTTGCTACATGTATTAATCCTTGTAATTCTTGTCTTAGCAGGGACGGAATTTGAAACCCAACCAACGCTCTGAATTGTGCAGCAATGGCATTTCCTGCCAGAGAAACGAATTTATTTGTAGTTTAACCGATTTTTATTTGGGAAGCTGATGTAAATACAACCTCGACACTGATTGATCAATCTGATTTTCAGCTTTCGGAAGAAATTAATAATTCTGGTGTTTAAATTTTAACTAAATGTAAAACGAGTTGGTAATCCTAGAATAACCGATATGGAGAAGATAAATTATAAACGCTATGTCACCTATGTTCCAACCTGTTTATTTTGATTGCCACTGATTGGTGTGGGAAATTCATTTTTAACGGGGACCGCCTCTATAGACACTCATGACTTCCCCTCCACCAATCAGCGGCCTAAGCACGTTCCGTTACAAATTACTACGTTTCCATGGCGAATTCAAGTCGATTTGAGTTCTTTTTTGGGATTGAATACCGCATGGAAACACAAATTCAAACGAAGCTCAACCACTGGATCCGATCCGCTTATTTAGTGGGATCGGATCGAAGTCTTCTTGACTATTCGATCTCATTTCCGGATTGAATTCAACATGGAAACGCTAAAGTGGGAATGGACTCAAATAGAGGGAAAACAGCTTATCGGCAGTTCCCAAGAATTTAATATGGCCGACATACACTAAACTACAGACGAAATTACGCCAAAAAACGGTACTGTCAACCTACACAATAAAAACATTGTTTCTAACCTCAGATATCAGTGTTAAACATGCTTTCAAACGATATAATGCTTGAACTTCGTTGCCACACATGATGAACCTACTCATCTTGTTCTACAGTAACATTTTTGGATAAAATCACTTCCGAACGCTAAATATCGTAATGTATATTCCATCCAATACTGTGTTGCGAACGCAAAAATAACAGTAATTATAGTTTCATATAAAACAGTTCCAGACAAAATCACGCAAACATGAGCAATACAATGGCGTCCACAGATTAATTAATTAATGCGGTGTCTTAATTTTAAAATCTATCGGTTAGCTTCTCTGTAGCGCGTTCAAAGGGCTTCTGTGGCAATAAAACGGATGCAATAACACCAACTATGGCCGTAGCTTTACCATGGTTATATATTACGAACAGATGGAATATCACCAAATATAACCAGGCCGCGCCATAATTGGGGGGAAAAGTGTCAGTTGTTTTTTGGGGTATCCCAATAAGCTGTCCTTTATATCTCAGCTCTTATATATTTACAACAGCAGCGTTCTAGCTGGAGGTTTGATTTCTTACGTGTGTCGTTGGATATGATTTTTTCGATATAAGATCGTTAGAAAACCACAGCAATAAATTAACGCTAGCATATGGTCCGCCCTGCGTTCCTGTACCGACACAGGGTGGCTGGTCTAACGGGAAACGAGCCCGGGATTTCCAGTTGCGAGCCTTAGCCACCCCGCTCGGTCTCATTTTAGCATTTATACTCTTAAAGCAGACTTCCGGTATCCACTAAATTGTACTTCCCCTGCAAGGTTAGATTGAGGCCTGGTGAACAGTACCCCCAAGGTGCCAAGCCATTCTCCATCTCTCTAGATCGCTCTGGGCGAGTCGATTAGGCCCTGGCCTACTGATCCCAAGGTCGTAGGTATAGTATAGGCAATGTGTTCCAAAGCAAAGGCCATCGATATACCATTGATGAGGTATAATGGAACAATAAGCCATATTCACCGATTCCTTAAGTGTACTACTTGCCATACAAAACTCCGAGCCAAACCACGCACTAATCCATGAAATCCGACTTTTGTGTCACAATATAAATAAGACCGATGAAAAGGTATCCTTTGTATGCACTTCCTCTCACGTTGGCATAACAGGCAATGAAACTGCAGATGAAGCTGCAAAAGAGGCAGCTAAACATCCCGTCAGTGATGCCTCGATCGCTTCTCCACATCAAGACATCATCAACGGTACTAAACACATGTACATGCAAAAATGGATACAGACATGGTCATCAGTTAGCAGTAAACTCCATGAAGCTCGCTCAGGCTGTGCAAAACCTTTTCTGCATCTCCAAAGACTGAAAAGAAGAGATCAAGTTAACATCACTCGGCTTAGAATTGGACACTCCAAACTAACACACAGTCAGTCATCTTCTCACCAAGGACCAACTCCAAATTGTGCCAACTGTGATATTCCTCTAACCATCCACCACATCCTTATAGATTGCCCACAATACAGCAGATATAGACAGCAAGCCGGCATTTCCAGTCTTCTTCATGCAGTCAATACATCGAATATGATCAGCAAGACTACAGTTTATGAAGAACATAAAACTTTCTTATTTAGGTACTGTAAATGTCAACATAATGTAATATGTATAATTGTAAATGAATATCCACAATGTTTTACTATGTATGGTCGTGATAAGACCGCGCTGTCAAAGCGACCTTAAATAAATATTTACGGAAAAAAAAAAAAAACAAATAGGGGGGGGGGATGTTCTTTGTTGTTCATCTAGTAACAGGTTCAAAACTAGATTTGTCCCAGCACAGTAGCCTTTAGGATTGATGGGATACATAAATCAGAAGTTCCGTGCGCATAGAGTAATCTGGCCACGGTAGCGGATGACTGCATGGGTGTTAACATTAAATTCTTGATATCGAGATAAACTTATAAGCTTACAGTTAGTCTTTTCCTCCGTGGCTAATAGAAATGGAATGCTCTTGTACACTTGCTAGATGATATGCCGCAGAGTACGTTTAGGTCTTTTTCTTGAAAGGTTGGAGCAGAAGGCCCATGCGACAAAGCAAAAGTACGCAGATTTCTCCTCCCTGCGCATCCAATTTGCTTTAACAGCCTGTTGCAGCCCACCGTTTTGGCCTGTAACAGTGGCCCTGCAGGGTATAATTATTGTAACTTTCCTAAGCGGAAGTGCTCGTTGAGCAGGTATTGTAGCTCTGCGTTACGACATAGTGCCATCGTATTTTGGTCACCACTCATACGTCACCTGATTAGTGCATAGAAGGCGACATTCAAATCGAAATAAAAATGCTTATCTCGCTGCTATCTTCAGTAACTAAGCAGAATATCTTGCAATAATAATTCCTTTAAATTTTTACATACTATATAACTACTGAACAATTTTGCTATTTTCTGTTTCGAATAATCAGCTATTAACAATGAACTACTTTGAAGCAAAAATGATACTATGGTAAATTGCTTCAAATATATCGAAGTATTCTCTCTTCCATATCGCAAGGGTAGCGCGCCTGTCCCTGGCGCGGAGGACCTGAATTCGATGCCCGGTACCGACTTGCTGATTTTCCCCCCGCTCGGAGGTCTGGCACGGGGTGCACTAAACCTCAGATCCTTGAGGGGCCAGTAAAGGAGTGACTTAAAAAAGAAGACAGTTGGGATGGCCGCATAACGGCCGGAGGGGCTTGACCTCAACCCATCCTGCAGTTCTGAACCCCACTCATGACGCCTGTAGTGGGCAGAGGTGGGGGACGCAGCGGCCGAACGGTAAGCCTTGGCCCGCGACGGGCTTAGGGGTTATTCCATGTATTTATTTGGGAATTATATAAATAATATTCTGCTTAGCGCTGCTGCTTACCAAGAGGGATATCAGGTATCGGGTTCGATTGTGGGGATTTTCTGCCCCTGGGAGACCTGGTCTGGGTGCACTCAGCTTCCTTAGGTCCTTCGATAGATCTGTGTATATATGTGGTGTGTGTACACGGTATAAGAACATACTTTTTTCTGTATTTATATAAATATTAGAATGTGTTGATATTTTTGTTTCTGAGTGTCAATTTATACAATTTTTCATGTTTGTATGTTATGTGTTTATTCATGTATGCCAGGCAGATTAGCTTGTGATTCATGAGATTCCTATAAGAGAAAATATATTTCTTTACATTTTTGTCTGCAGTGGCTATACTATGCTGCATTCATAACTTTCGAGAACAGAGCGTTTATAGTAGCTATTTTAAAATACGATGTTCGACAGATATTTAATTGTCGCCACCTTGGGATTCTTCCTTATCTGTTTATTTTTACCCTGCATGAAAATACAGGAAAAAATATGGTGTTTTCCAAATCTTGTTGGATATCCAGTCTTTGAACACGTCTTGCAACACTACAAGAATTATTGTCGCTTGCATGCCCATTCCTTCCGTGTTTAATTTATTTTCTACTTTACTAGAGTTATTATTCCTTCGTTTAGCGAACTCACAAAGGTAATTTGGGAATTCAAGGCTATTTTGACGTAAACGTTGTGTTTCGTGAGTTCGTTCTCGTATTATTTAATGGACTGTTTCTTTACAGAGAGTAAAAGCGCATTGATGTAAAAACAAAGGTGACAGGCAGAGCATATTGAAATTGTTCATATCAGTTCGCATTGCCTAGTTCAGTTCGCATTGCCTAGTTATTAATGACTGGCGGTTTGCCGCTTGTAATTGTAGAGATCGCCTCAATTCAAATAGAAGCAAAGCTACCATTCCCCATCATTTGTTTTAGTTGGACCCACGAAAGACCTTCAGGTTTGCGCATGCGGTAATATCACTCGAGGTAATAATCGATAGATGCATCTATATTTTTGCGTACAACCGCGTGGAAATTACCCAGCGCGCGTGTACACACACACACACACACACACACACACACACACACACACACACACACAATACACACACACACAAATACACACACACACAAATACACACACACACACACACACAAATACACACACACACACAAATACACACACACACAAATACACACACACACAAATACACACACACACAAATACACACACACACACAAATACACACACACACACAAATACACACACACACACAAATACACACACACACACAAATACACACACACACAAATACACACACACAAATACACACACACACACAAATACACACACACACACAAATACACACACACACAAATACACACACACACACAAATACACACACACACACAAATACACACACACACAAATACACACACACACAAATACACACACACACAAATACACACACACACAAATACACACACACACAAATACACACACACACAAATACACACACACACACAAATACACACACACACAAATACACACACACACAAATACACACACACACACAAATACACACACACACACACAAATACACACACACACACACAAATACACACACACACACACAAATACACACACACACACACACAAATACACACACACACACAAATACACACACACACACAAATACACACACACACACACAAATACACACACACACACACAAATACACACACACACAAATACACACACACACAAATACACACACACACAAATACACACACACACACAAATACACACACACACACAAATACACACACACACAAATACACACACACACAAATACACACACACACAAATACACACACACACAAATACACACACACACAAATACACACACACACAAATACACACACACACAAATACACACACACACACACACACACACACACACACACACACACACACACACACACACACACACACACACACACACACACACACACACACACACACACACACACACACACACACACACACACACACACACACACACACACACACACACACACACACACACACACACACACACACACACACACACACACACACACACACACACACACACACACACACACACACACACACACACACACACACACACACACACACACACACACACACACACACACACACACACACACACACACACACACACACACACACACACACACACACACACACCGTATGCCAGTTCATATCTACGGAGTAGGTGAATGAAATAATGATGGTTCAAATGAGCCTATGGTACAATAAGTTTGAGTTAGCTGCAGTTTTAAGGATAAGGGAAAGTCCGCAGAATGACTTACTGTTTCAGAGAAGCTTTAATTTGTCACATACGATTTACTGCCTGGTCATTCTTTTGTTTGCACCATTTATCACTAAGGAATTGTTTTGTTTAGTCATTGTCAACTGTATTCCGATAAATCGCTGAAAAACATTTGTTGCAGACTACAATCGATTGACAAAACTCAAAATGGGGAACAATTCAAAATGGTTTGATCATCAGATGAAGAAATTGAAGCAATTCGAAGTTCTATACCAAGTAATAAGACAAAAAATAATAGTGTGTGGAATTAATTAAATTACTTATGTAATGAACGGGGTTACAAGCTTTTCCCAGGTACTTCAGTTGATTTTTTTTCACTCTAAAAGATTAGACGATGAACATGAGAAAATGTGAAAACAATGTGGAACGTAGTGGCCAAAATGATCCAAGAAAAGTGTTGTCCAGAATGTCAACGGAAATTCTACCCATTTTCCTCACTTGGCAGTACGAAGTGGAACTGCACTAACCGTAATTAATGTGTTTTAGGTTATTTTTATGGAAGTTTAACATTTTGTGGTTAAATCTTTGCTATAGTATTTAAATTCATATTTATAAAATAATCTAGATAAATCTAATACCATAGTCTTGCTCCGCTCGAGAATTTAACGATTAGGTCAGACGTCTTATAACATTGTGATAATTCAAACGTAGACTCCCTTGGTGAAGCAGGTGCAACATTTTACATTATGGTGATGATCTGCCGGCTTTAGAAGAATAAGTGGACCGAAATTAGTTTGTTAGGTCTCATTGGTTAATGCTTGCTTATGTTTCTGCTACAGGGTTATTCAGAAAGATGTCGGGCACAAATGATCTAGCTGTCGACGGGCCGTTAAACTCCACTCTCACTCCGAAAAGATGACTTTTATTTGAATAACATAACACACTATGTACACAAGTCGAAAAGAAGCTAATGCTCTGCTTCATTCAGTACTCATTCCCTCGCGATGCCTGTTACAAGTCTTTGCACCATTCCGGACACAGCTCGTTCACACATTTCCGTGCTGGCAAAGTCAAAGGTCCACTTCTTCCAATTCAGCGCATACCAAACGCTTCATCCAGGTAGAGTACGCAGCGAAAGCATGCCAACGAGAGCTGCACGAAACTTCGGTAATACTCGGATAAAGTTGGATTACTTCGTTTTCGATTGATTGCCCCATGCCATTTCCACTCCCCTCACTGTAGTTGCCAGTCTCAATGGCTACTCTCTGTCTATTAATTCACTGCGTTATGCACACCTCGGGACGTTGTTAGACACCGAAGCTATGTTTGCGTTTTCTGCGCATTCTACAGATTGGCAATCTTTCGTTGCGTCAGCTCTAATGCCGAACCGTTGGTGGTGCACCATCTTGCTGGAAGTAACCTGTTAATATCCGGAGGGAAATACTATCAATAACAAATCTGCAACATGTAGGTGAAAAGCTCCCGTTACAGTGTGATCATTGAAAACCATGGACTAAGTACTCCAAACTTCAAAATACTGCACCAGACGTTAACTTTCGGAGAGCATCGAGTTCATGAAGATTTTACGTATACCAAATGGTACATTTGTGGTTATTCTTGTCGCCACATAAAATTGTGCAGAACCCTGTGTATTAAATTTCCCTTTTATCTACAACTCTTGGAGGTTGTGTTTTGCAGAACTTCATTTATTGCCCTTTTTATGTGGAAAGAGTAGTTCCTCAGATGAGTTGTTTTGTGTGAAATCATAGCTTAAATACTCAGTTTAGCTCACCGCTTTTCGTCAGGCACAAGCATTGTCTTTACCAAGGTAGGAAATAAATTTGATGCCAGAAGTAGGTTTTGTTTCTTAATGGGAAACTGTTGGGTAATGACCCAGAACCTTTTGTCTTCTGGGTGAGCATTGTGTAGCAGCTTCTGTGGCGGTTCCGGCAGAAAAGGATGAAGACGACACGAAAATCCGTTTACGAAACGTTTTGTTTACTCACACTCACTTTCATACTCACTTCATCACAGTTGGCTTCATGCATTACTCGTTGTGCCAACTGCACATGCAAGGCTGCCACACTTTTAACCGATATGCAACCCGGCGCGAATTCCCAAGGTTATTTTTGATTTCACACTCCAGTTATTCAATGTATGCTCAACTTGGCCGTTGTCTTGCCAGTGTGGTCTCTGTAACATCTAGAAGCGGGCAGACCGGCTTATAGCTGTTTCTTTTCTCGTGAAGGAGCACTGCCTTAATTTAGGGTGTAAAGCGCAAAAGTTCCCTTATAATTTGGTTTTTCAGACTGGTGAGATAAACTACGGCTGAATAAATCAGATTTTGATTAAATTGTAGCTCAGTTGGTAGACACAGTGACTCCATAAAGTTTTATCTCCATTTAAACAAAATTTTAGCAATCTAATGGAGAGAATAATTTGTAATAGGTATACAGAAGGAACAAACTATATTTTCTATTTTTTTCCTTCAAATGTTTGGTGTGTAGTGTTTACAAATTTATTTTGCATATATTTGGTAGACCACTTATTAGTCTCGTACTACGTTCATAGTAGGTAGAGTAGGCATTGCTTTCCACTGAAAAATTCAATACCGAGATTTTAGTGGAAATGCATGTTTTGAGATCCTCTGAATAAAGAATAACATTTGTGTGTGTGTGTGTGTGTGTGTGTGTGTGTGTGTGTGTGTGTGTGTGTGTGTGTGTGTGTGTCACGAAGATCTCTAAGAAAATCCCACCACTCCAGACTGCCCTTTGCATGGAACTTTTTCAAAATAGTTCTAATGATTTTGACTATAATGTTGTTTTCATGACAAAGAAACCTTCAATTTTCTGGGAATGTCCTTCAGTCCCCTTCATTCTGGATGACTTCTGTATAACTGGTAAACTGTAGGAGATAGACATAATGTTACTAGGTACAGAAAAATTGTATATCTATATTCCTTGTTATTTATTTGAATTTTCCAATACTTCAAATGGGAAGTTAATTTGTTCCAATACTTTTCTCAAGGGGGAAGTCGTTATTCATTTTTTAATCTCTTGGACATGCAAATTAGGTTAGATTAGATTACGTGTGCTCAACTTCTAGGTCATTGACGCCCTTGACCATGCAAAGAAAATGGAATTTCAAAGACGTCATATAGTGACCAGCTTTAAAGGATGTGACTATAGCTTAAAGCCTGCGGTATTCCCATATTCCCCTTGCACCTACAAGAAAATTAGCAATAAGATAATTTCTGCAAAGTTTAAATGAAGTAGAGGAATAAGAACACTTTATACACCAGTAGGGAAAGTCACGTGAGTGCAAATTGCATTACATACAATTAAAATCTCGGGTTTCGTAGCTTAAAATATTTCTTAGTTATTTTACCTTAAAATCATGATTAAAAATGTTTGTTCCTACAATTTGAAGTATTGGTTTTGTTGTTACAGTTTGCCTAATCCTCAGTAACTCGCCTGGGGTATAACGCCAGCTTGTATTAAATTATTCCTTTTTAAAAAATATTGAAGTGGTGTAGTGTGGGAATACTTTTTGAATTGTTAGGAAGAAAAATTGCTCGGATAATAGCAAGAGTAGGCTTTTTATATTATGTAAATCGGACTGGCCCAATATTCATTGCGCCATTTAATCATGTTTGTAGACACATTAACGGCGTTCATATCACGTGATCAATTATTATAGAAATAGGAACGTCGCCTGTTTCCTGTTCTGAAGTTTCATAAACGTTTTCATGTATTTTATTTTAGATTAACACTATTTCAGCATAGCACTACTTGCAGAGAGATCCTTGTATTTGTTTGTTCCAGGGACTTATGGTCAATCAAGTTGGTTTTGGTTGGTATCGTTAGGTCTTCCGGACGTTTCTCATAGCTGTCTTCATTAGAAAACACTTTTTGAACATTGTCAATTTCGTCTGAAGTAAAAGTACTCTTAGTTTTCATAACGACCGTTTATATAACACTAACGGGATTTACACACAAACAGTAATTCTTAATTTGTCAAGGACTGAAAGGCAACTGACTGAAGACATCTGAGTGTTTGTGACTGCTCGCGCGGGATGTAGGGAAACTTCAACAGAGAACAATGCCTATTATGTTGGGACCTAATGGGGCGGAAATTATCATTTCCATTTTAATTCAAGAGTAACATTCTTGTAAACCGACCGCTCAGGCGGTGAAATTTGTGGCTTGCATCCGAGAGGTCGCGGAATCCCATTTTCTTCTTGATTTCGTCGGGTTAGTATTGGATTTGTTGTTGAAAGTCGCATAAACAGAGCAAAGCAAATATAGTAAACAAAGAATGCAGGAAGGCGACTGCACAACGACGACCGTCTGCCCATCACTAACAATGCCTAAGTATACGCTCACGACTACAAGTCCGCATTCCTTGAAATTCAAGATCAAGAAATAAATTGTATACGGAGACGAACTATTCAAGTAATGTAAGTTCTTAAAGCAGGTGGTAGAGGGAGGTGAATATGCAGCTAAAAGTTTGTTTTATTTATGGGGGGGGGGGGTTCCTTAACTGCTTTGGTTCTATATTGGGCGTGAAATATTGCTCGGAGGTCTCTTTATCAGGCTTGATTAATATGCGACATCTTAAATCTACGACATGGGACTACCGGCATTACTTCCCTGCCGAACGAATTCATGCTAAGAATAAAATTAAGCTTAGCGTCAGGGAAACTCTTTAGAGGGAACATTGCGTCTTCGTATGGTGCGTAGTGCAGAACCTGCACGGGATCTGTACTTTGTAAGGTAAATGTGCCCAATACAGTTAGAGCAGTTTGTGCAGTTAGTCATTTGGCAGAAGTGGCGAATGTGTGGTAGTCTGGCAGGTGTTTGAATATCTGATCCGTTAATTCGCTATTTTTAACACTTGGAGCAAGCATGTGAAGAATACAGGGAGTAGGAAGAATCCATGTTTACGACAGTAATTGTTAACCGAAACCGAGGTGCCGCTCACATGATAACAAGTCGCTTTATTGGCAATCAGGGGCAATAATCCTGCGGTTACCCAGGAAACAGTTGCCCTTTCCCTTAGCAATAATCTGTTCACATGCTCACGCATACAACGTGCAGTGGAAAAAATCTGATGTTGCACTCACATGACTTTCTCTACTCTTGTACTAACCATTCTTACAAACTCTTATTCCTATTTCTTCGTGTTAGTTAAGATAAACATTTGTGCAAATTATCTTATTGCTTATTTCCTTGTAGGTGCAAGGGGAATATTAGAATACAGCAGGCTTTGTGCGATAGTCAAATGTTTTAAAGCTTTGAGATTCTGTTGTCTTTGCACACTTAACATATAACAAAATGAACAACGATGACCCATTCCACGAAAGTTCTAAGTTTTGCGAAACTCACACACATAATACGGAATATCTTCGAAATGGTTCACCCTACAAGAAAATTTATTGAGACATAAATTGTGTATTTTAGCAAGATCTACATTTTTTGTATAGTATGAGTTGGTCTATCTCAAACGGTTTACCAGTTATGCAGAAGTCGTCCAGAGTAAATACCATTACAGGGGCTATAGCCAGAAAATTCAAGATACACATTTAATTTCTCACCAAAATATCTCAAACATAGGACATTTTAATCGAAATCGCCAAGAGCCATTTCCAAGAAAATCAAAATTTTCGAAACATGTTCCATGTAAAGGGTAGTTTAGGGTGGGGCTATTTTCTTCAAAATCTTTGTGTCGCATCCTTGTAAGACATTAAACTTAAATACCAACTTTGGCTTTTAACCGACTTTTCGTTTTTGAGTTATGGTGTCCACAGACTGACACAGACACACACACGGACCTTTTTCTAAAAATGCTTTTTTTGGACCAAGGGGGTTTCAAAACATATTTCCGGTGAAATCTCGACATCGAATTTTTGGGTGGAATACAATACTTCCCCTACTTACCAGTAGAGAAAGTAAAAATATGTTATACGGCTGCGTGTTAGATTTATAGAAGTGCACCATGTGATCACTGTGTTTATAAACATGTCCAGCAGCACTTCTGTTTACGCGCTGGAGCCTACGAAATGGAAAGGGGGGTTGGTGGTTGGTAAACAAACCGTGTTCACCGCGCCAAGCAAGACGACCCATTCATTACTTAAGAGTTGTTTACCAATAGTGCTGCAATTAGCTCATGTGTTGCAGAGCAATCCTTCATTTTATTCTTTTTTAGTACTTAAGCCAACGGTGGTGTTTACGGTTTAACCGTTTGCTAGCCCTTACCAGGCCAAAGCCTACCGCCCGGCCGCCGCGTCCCCCACCTTTTGCATCGTTCTTTTACCATAAAAAAGTATGCACAAACGGTGAATGATTAACACGAGAATAGAAAAGTAAAAGCGTTTTTAAGAACAATTTGTAGAAGTATAAAAATGGACTATAGTAGGTCGAGAAAAGCATGAAAATGCAACGCCGTATATTCTATTTGTGGACTTAAAACACGAGAATTAAAGTGATAGATCAACTACTATGCGGTAACAAGCTCAGACTCAGACAGGGCTACTTGAATGGGAGTTACTCAGAAATTCCATTTCTAACTACAGCTGCTTTGTGTAATTAAAACTTAATGAAGAAATGACGGCATAAAAATACTGTACGTCCTCGGCTTCTAACAAACAAAAGATTAAATGGAAAAGAAATGAAGTCACAGTGTCAGGAACAACTTACTATATGGAACTACTCTTAGGGCATCCAAAGTTGAATTTAAGGCATTTTAAAAATTATTGTATTTTGAATGTTTCTGCCATGTACTTAAACGTAGAGGAAGTACTGTATTCTATCCAAAAATACATTAAGGAGTTAACCGGAAAACGTATTTTTAGGCCTGCAGAAGCCAAAAAGGAAGGCTCTAGCCACTTTTGCGTGTCTACAGACCATATCGTATAAATCTAAAATGTCTGATCTAAATCTAAATTGCTGGATATATTTTAAGTGTAGTGTTTTTTTAAGTTTTGCATACAAATATTTTTCAAGGTGTCCCACCACTCCAAACTACCCTTCTATGAAAAATGTTCCGTTTTTTATTTTCTCAAAAATAACTTAATTTAATCTGCTTAAGATATTTATCTTAATTTCCATTTTGGAAATAGCCTGTGAAGTCCTCTTCATTCTGAATACATTTTGTATAATTGTCGAGCCGTGAGAGACATACTAAACTAAATTTATTAGTTTGTCTTTTTATATGTGGTATTAACCATTGCCAAGATATGAATTGCCCATTATATAATAATAGTTTTTGAAGTGCTAATCAGCATTCTTCAGCGATGTGCAGAGCATGGAACATCTATATGCTACGATTTGCTTTAAAATGTTGACTCTCGCCCCAGTCTCCTGTTTTTTTTTTTTTTTTTTTTTTTTTTTTTTTAATTCGTGGAAGATAAAGTGTAACGTACAAAGATAAATCAGTCGTAACACACGGTTTTTGAAGGTGATTCGAGCTCAGGAGTCAGTAAAATGGTCTCTAAGGGGTGATTAATATCTTCATAACTATGTGGTTTAATGGATAACGAAATCTTAAAAACTCGTTTGCTCCCTTGAATGCTTTCAGTTCCCTCTCCACAAAAAGTTGACCACTAGATTTTGATGAAGTTGTCAAATGTATATGGACTGTTGCTGTTCTGCCCGAAGGCCTGTTTGAGCTTTCTAGACCAGTCAACCGCTGCTCATCCAATAATATTATTTATTCTTCAATCCAGACCGGTAAATTTGCCATTGCTAGGGGAGGTGAAGTCGGAGGCAGGGTGGAGGCTATTGCCGCATCCGGTAGTCGACGCCTTTCCAAGTTCATGTTATCCTGAAGCACTGATCAGCACAGACACTCGCATGCACGTGCAGTTGAAACCAGGAATTTGTTATTGTTTAAATAGCTAATATCAAATACATATATTTAACGTAACCGTTTAATTAGCAAGCTGTTAGTTTTGAGGACGCTTCTTGAACATAAAAATAATAATTAAAAGTTCCATACATCCCCTATGTATGGTAGGAAAGAATGAAATATAAAGAAAAATATTCGTAACCAATTAGACTTAGAGATCGAAGCTTTGTATGTGATGTGAAGTTCCCAGTTCTGAAAGCCGTGAAGAAATATCACTGGATTTAGAATCTCCACCTGTGCGTCGTAGCCAGGATGGAGGTATCGTTCAGGATTTTTAGCTTATTGGAACCTAAAAGCTGAAGGCAGCACAGATGCGAATATGTTATATTTTGAGACTTGATCCACATTTGGAATACTGCCAATTTCGTATCCAGAGAGATTAAATTCTCGCGAAAGCTTTGACTTCGGAAGGTACGCTATACTTTTCCTCTCTGTATAACTCTCCAACTTTAATCTTTATGTTGGAAGGAGTGTATTGGACTTACCAACAAAGTCTAAGAATATGTGGCTATCAAATTTCTGCAGGGTGTATGCGGAGCCCATCCTTTTTATTAGTACCTGCCACAGAAGAACTGGCCGCCGAAAATCTCTCAAAGGATAACTCTTTCACCGCTGGAGAGCCAAATAAAGTTTTCTAGAAAATGCAGAAGGGTATGCTTTAATATATGCAGACATAAATGCAGACGGTTTTTGTGTGTATAGGAATTTCATTTGTATTATCGAAAACGTATTTTTTTGCGTCTTAATGGCTACACTTACGTACTTTTATGAAGTCTTAAAGGGTGGGGGAGAACATTTTGCATCTCGTATATTGAATTGTTTAGAACTTACTTACGTTTTTGGAAAATTAATTCCCCTGGCGAATCTGGCTTTTACGCCACTCCAAAATAAGTTATGTTCATCCATCACCAAGGACGATAGGGACCCACATGTGGTATTCGTAGTGGACGAAGCGGTTTCTTGGCGGGTTTACACCGGGTTCTCCGGATTCCCCCGCCACTCATTCCACCAATTGCACCATCACCTTTCCGTTCATCAATTTCGTCTACATGTTATATCATCCTCTTCCTCACTCTTATACCTATTGCTGGTCTGACCAGCCGCTTCCAGGTCTTCACTCTGTCCAGTCCATAGGGGCGTCTGACCCTAGGCACAAGTCCTAGTGGTGTAGTCCTCCATACGTGGAGGGCAAACAGCTGATGAAAAGGTGAAGAGGAATGTCCTGTTCCATACATTTACAGGACTTACACTTACTGTGTAAGGGGATATGTTGACTCATACGGATTAGAACATTTAAATCACGTGCTCTTCTGGTACTTGAACTAGAGGTCTTTCTTTAGCTTTCTGTATAATACTCCACTCCTTCGGTAACATGGCCGAACAGAAATTAAACCTCCTCGTCCATTATAGCAAACCTTAAGTCGCGCTCTATTTCTCCAAACTAGTACTTTAAAAGTGACATTCATAGTTACATATACCTCGAATTAAAAGATAATTCAAGCTTTTAGTTACTCGTGTTTTTGATAATTTGTCTTTCGGTGACCAGGTAAGCTAAGGCTGGGAAGCTGAATCAGAATTGACACATTCATTGCCATTGCCGGAGTTCGGTACGTCGGACCTTTTCGCACCGATAAGAATTATTTTTGAGCTACCGTGAGAATGGTTAATGCGCGTTCGGTCAATGCAGGTATGCCGATTTGCGACCCCCTCCAGCACCGTGAGTTGCGGGTGGTCGGACTTAACGGCGACGTAGTACAGCGGGAATAGAATCTCCTTAGACGGTATGCAAACTGAATAACAAATCAGGGGGATGGGTTAAACCTCGTGTGCCCTCCATTAGCATTATTGAGTTGGTGAAAACAGTTCTAAAAGTACATGTTCGGACAACTCATTCACGCTTAATGTCTCTAGACAGTAGTTTAAGAAGCACAGCAAATTTGTGGAATGAAATAGAACTGCGACAAAATTACATACACTACATTTCAGAGTGAAATATATGTTCTATTTTAACGATAGAATCGGGGTTCGCCGAAGCTTAATTTCTGTTTTACACACATAAACATGAAACTGTTGCTTATGAAATTACAATGTACTGTTGTTATTAAAGTGCGATTACAGATTAATGTACATATCCTGTCTAGCAAATGACATTGCAACAAGTAATCAAGTAATTCGTTATCAGTTGTAGGTATTAAATGTGTTCAATTTGAATTGTAAGCGGATGAAGTTCTGCCGGTACTGCCATCCTAACACATATTTTCCAGGTTTTCCTCAGTATTCGTAACTGTAAAATGTCGCGAAGGTACCCTAAATTTAAGACTGGAACGCTTTCTTTCCCTTTTATCACTTAATGTATCACCTACCTGTAGTGCCATATGAAAGGAAGAACAGGAATTAGATACTACTAAACAAGTACCTACTTTCTTTGTGGCACAGAGTTGTGTAAGGTCAGGGAAGGCAGTCATTGTTCTCTGCGTCGAGTCAACCCCACGCCAAGTGCTCTAAGGTGATTTCGGGCTACGTAAGACAGTGGAGGTGCACCCTCATTCTGAAACCACGTAGACATTTGCCTATTATTGCAAATGGCACTTCTGCAAGAACGCAGGCAACAACTAGTGGAAGCACACTGTAAAGGATTTTGTATGTTGAAGATACAAGGTATGATGTCATTAACAGTGAACAGTCCGTTTTTGTTCCATTATACACACTAGCTACATCAATAGTCACACACATCACAGTAACTAAGCCATGCGATCCTTAATTTCTATCTCTAAAATTTTTCATTTTGTATACGCTTTTTATCCTTAAATTTTGTACATGTAGGACCTGACAAAGCGATCACGCGTATTGACCTTGATTGTCAGAGCGCAGCGTTCGCTTTTTATCTGTTTACTAGAGCAGCGAAATACTAGTACCTAACTTGCCGTACAGTCACTAATGCAATACCTCTCGCGCCTGCCCAAGTATGGCACGGACTGTCCTGAAAACATGATTGCTTCTGAACAGTGTACACACTGTCTCGCCGTGCATGTGCGATACGCTAGCGTAAACAACTCGCTAGTTTCACATTCTTTCCGACACGCCTCATGGGTTTGTCACCTAGTAGAGTCTGGTTACTGTGCTTTTCAAATGGGAAGAGTTCTGATCTGCATACAATGAGATACGTTTATGTGCACAGCGTTGCAAACTCGTTACCCGGACTCTTTTCATATTTCTTGGCGCGCGTCAAGTCCCACTTAAGGGGAAAGCAGTATGACAACACAGCAGGACTCCGATTGGTTGCCAGCCTGGAGGTGCCCAAGGAAAAGCTCCCTCCCATTTGAAAAACACAGTAGTTAACGCATGTGCAGTTGGTTCACAAAGGAAATGTGCGCTGCCCACAACTGACCGTCATAAATCCATCTCCTCGCTTCAGAAATTGGAAACCTCTATCCCTGTCCTTGAAGACCAATAGCAACCCTGATTTCCAAAATTCTGAATTCCAGCACTTTTCTGTTTCATTAGCTACAACGGTTCATGTAAAGATCTTGCAACTCTGCCTAAAAGGACTCAAGAGGAAGGACCCATGTTGTAAAACGATGAAGGTTCCTTAAAGGCGGCGGCCGAACTGCACACGCGTTGACTAAACAGACTGATTTTTCCGATTCTGTACTCGACATTCCATTTAAACTACACATTGTGGTACCTATACTCCATCCAGCCTTAGATCCGCACCTTGTATCCTTCCGCGATAACCTGATGTTCGTATCATCTGTGAGTAACACAAACAAACAGCACGTGGACTCCTACCTCTTGTTTATGTTGGAACATAATGATATTTACTCGGGAGTTTTAGGAAAAACACTGCTATCACGGTATATTCAAGTAATCTTTACCAGGGTTATCATACATCTTGAAAACTCAGATAATCGCCGATATTTAAGGTACTATATTTTATGGTGTGCTTTGGTTTCGGCGTATCGCGGGTTAGTTGTTGACGGCGTGTATTTGCATCAAGTGCGGATCTAAGGGTGGATAGATATTAAAAATTAATTCTCTTCTGAATGGGAGACTTTGGTCAACAGTTGAGATGAATACAAAACTATTTATCTACACATATATACACTTAAGATGTGGCTACCGTTATGGGACACCTGTATCATACGGGGATGCTATTTAAAATGGTGGCAGTTACATTAAAGTAGTTGAACATAAATCGCACACTTTGTTTTTCTAAACGTTCCCTTTAATATTTTGGCGGCCGTTATAGTTTAAATCAAACTAAGTACCTAGACGAAGTTTTGAAACGAAAGTCATAATGTATAAATTTTGGCACGAATTGTAAGTTTTCACTGGGTGTAACTCAAGGTTGGTGCTATGTAAACTTTTCATCCAAATCCATTGTTATGACATTGAAGTGTGTGTTTTTTTTCTTCGATTGATTTATTTGCATGCCAAAGTTCGTGGGAAGGTCCGGGAATTCTAGGAACCTGACCTGGTGTGGCAGAGGATCGCGGAAGGGAGGTCACTGCCCTGACTACAGCCTCCTCTCTCTCTAGCCCGGCACCCCAGCCAGTCTGCCACCCTCCCTTGTTCTGCATTGCCCTTGCCCTGAGCCGGTCGATACTTGGGGATGATGCTGTAGAGGTTGCGTTCGGCAGTGTTGCGCCGATGTGTTTCTCTACACTTGAGATAAACTCATTTTAAAGCCCTCTTGTTTCACTCCTGTTTGACTCTTGTCTCAAGGAGCCGTCAAACAAGGGAGGGCATTGTGAAGAATTCCAAAAACATGTAGATGCAATCAAGTATGTTGCCCATTGTTGACAGACACTTTCGTGGTACTCCATATTGCAGTTAGTTGTACCTATTCAAACCTGGTATTTTGTTTGAAAACATAAACGTGAAGGATTTGAAAGTACGTTTGATTTTTTTATTGTTATCAACAGATCAGAATTAGAAATATACTCTAAATATCTCAACATCTTTTATCCTTTAATAAGGTAATTATAATTGCGATAGAAATGCTATTCTGACAGCAGAAAAGAATGTGATATCGTAATGTAACACAGTCTACGAATACTTGCAGTCTTGAGGGTGTATTCTGCCAAAATTGAAGGCTGAAACAACTGAAAGTAAAAAGTCAAAAGGTCGTAGGGGGAAAAAAAAAAAAAAAAAAAAAAAATCTGTGAGATAGTTCAACATATCGCGCCAGTCGTTCTGTGAATTTGTTGTATGCAGTCCAACTGAAGCAGACCGTAGTTGCGTAGTCACCTTCCTGCACCATTATTTAATTTCAAGGTGTAACTTGTCTCAAACTGCGGGTGGCCACAAGAAATACCCAATTAGATGGATCGATATTTGACTAAGTTGAATCCGGGATATCCAGAATACGAATCACAGATACGGAAATTCCCAAATGGATGGAAAGAACATACTACTTTGATTTTACGCTTACGTTTTTTGAAAGGTTTTAGTTTGGAAAGTTTGTTCTGTCTTTGAAACGACAAAGAAGAATGTCTGAATAATGGGAAAAAATCTTCCCAGTTGATTATTTTTTAATTTTGCCCAAAAAGAATATTTAATTTTGGAATGAGTTATGAGGTTTGCCCTTACTTTTTTCGAAGGATCCATTTATTTGAGAGCCGTCCTATTTCCAGAAGAATCCACTTTCAGCATAGTATGGCTTTACAAATGTATATGATTAATATTTCCCACAACTAAATACATGAACATTGACCATAAATCGCATATCTTAACTATAACCTGTGCTACTTGGGTTTATACACTGATAAAATCATAGAAATTGGTTTCTTTCGTTAGTCATTAGGGTAAAGGAATGCATTTATCACATATTAAAGTCTATATATGCACAAATTTAATTACAAACTGAAAGGGAGGAATGATTGGAACAAGGTGTTTCCAGCAGTGCTTGGTTAAAATGAAGCTTGCCAATGTTACCAAAAGTCGTCGAAACAATCCATAGTGTATGATGCTATCTGTGGACAAAGACCAGAATAAGGTTAATTCCCCAACATTGAAAACTCTGTTTAGGATGATTAATTTAGAAAATTTCACGAAAAAAGCATTAAAATGTCAATATTCGGAATAACTAAAGGTGATGCGGCCAGTGTGCATGCTTTTAATGCAGCCAATTTGGATTGTTACCGAAAGTTAGTTGTGTTCCCGCCATCCGAGATGCAGTGGGTTATGTGGTATGTTCCCGCGCACAGAACTCCTGTACCGAATGTTGGAGGCAACGGTCTGGATCCGAGCGTGAACCACGCATTGTTCGAAATAAACGAACTAGGCGTTTAATCGATCTCCGGTTCCCGCACTAGCAGAAACAGCGTCGCATTCCACGCCGGGGGCTAATGGCCCTATACTCATTTTTGTTGCAACATTCCATTTTTACATAGATGCATAATTTCATGTTAAACAGCAACATTCCAAGAAAGAAATGAAGAAAACGCTGATGAGCTGCTCGCCGTTTCAAAAGCATTGGGAGAAAGAAAATAACGGAAGCGCACCCAGCCTCTAGAGCGAGTCTAACGCCCAAGGGGATCAAGGATGATGCTTCGGATTCTGTTCTGATCCCGCCTTAAGCGCGGTTTATGCTCGGACTTTTAAAATAGAGATTTGAGTACTGCATTGCTTGCTAGACTGCTAGCCTACTGGGAGCTTTCTTTGCTGGGAAAACACCCTCTTTGGGCGAATATTCTGTTCCTTACTGAGTGGCAATCCAGTACGCCACGACCTGCAAACTAGAATGTCTTTCACTGAAGAATGGTTATCTTACTATTTCTGTAAAACTCGGTGCAATCTTCTACACCGTTGCAGCATTTCGACCAAACGTGGCACAGAGAACCTTAGACACTAGGCGAAAATAATTATTACTGCCTAGCTTATAATTTTGATTACAGTACCAAGTGGTTGAGGTATTTTTATAACAAAACATCTGATGTGTTGCACTCACATGCCATTTTGTACTCTAGTACCAACCATTCTTACAAACTCTTATTCCTGTATCTTCTTCGTGTTAGTTGAGATAAGAGTTCGAAATTCCACTCCATTTCACAAATTATTTAATTTTATATAATTCCTATAAAACTCATCAGATCGTCTATATATTTTTCAACGATAATTGTAGAAGTTCGAACACTGCCAACACACCATTAAGCACTTACGTTTTCAGGGCCTTACAAAATAGTGAGTTCATATGATATTCGTTTATCTCTCTGATGTTGATCATGAAGCAATAAACTCAGTCAAATTTGGTCTTCATGTTTTCTTAGTAGCTTTGTGCATGTTGGTTGCTGAGCATAAACAAGGTTACATTGATGTTACTTAAACTGCTATTTTTTCTTCCCTATGAGATTTTCTGTATAAACAGCGACGAATATTCCAAATGCGACAGCATGGAAGTCACTCAGCTGCATTAATGAGACAAAGTCATTACAAACTGTGGTATTTGTGGTTCATCATGGTCAGTGCATAGTATTTCTTGGGCAAATGCAACTTAAGTGTAAAAGTTTGGGTTAAATCATGAAACCACAAGCAGCGCCAAGTATTTCAGCTGGTTTGTGATAAAAGTGCTAAAACTGGAGTTATATTTTGCGAGTAGGAATGTTAGAGTAACGAGGTCGAAAACCTCGGTGTAACAATCCTAGGAGCAAAATAAATCACTTTTAACGTGTGCCAAGTATTACTTTCAGTCAGTCCAGAATATTAATTTAATAGTAAAGTATCCAGCTGAAATTCCTATGAAATAGTGTATACGATTCATTCGGACATGCATAATGGTGGCGTTTAGCCTTCGTTGTTTTTCACCTTCATATCACCGGTGCTGACAACGTTATCCTCTCCACCGCTTGCAAAGCTGTTTCTGATTCTGCCGAATCCATTTCCGAGTCATTCAAGTAATCCGCCATTACATTAATCGATACAAGCCCTCCGCTTAATATACGTATAATTTCCATCGCAAGAAACAACGGTGGTAACAGTGGAGTGTTCTAGACACTTTTTCATTGAGCATTATGATCTTCGTTCACGTTAAAAGCTCTACTTTTAGTGCCAGCTGTTTTAAGAAAGTCATTAAAAGGATCCAGAGATGGTTTTACTTTCTCCATTGCTTATTCAGCAAAGTTACGCGCGGCTTCACCCACGTGATATTCGTGATATTTTTTTGCCGGGAAATACTTTCATTGGCTACAAACATTAATATTACATTATATACTAATTTATTACAATGGCCAAATGAGTATATTATATTGGACTTCACGCTTATAGGTTCCCATAAATTGAGGCATTTTGAAACCTTAACGTGGGAGAAGGCACCTCATGATACATATGTTGATATTTGGGGAGGTATTAAACTCTTCAACCTAAGTTAAGCTACTTTTGGATTTGTTTCAAATTCAAAGTTTTTCAAACTGCATTAATATATGGAATGATAATCCCATACATGCATGTGAGCCCGCCTGTGATGTGGAAGTAGCGTGTCAGCCTCACATTCAAAGGGTCCTGAATTCGAATCTCGGTTAGGGCGAGTTATCCGGATAAGGCTTTTCCGGGGTTCCTTATCCCGACAGATGTCTAACTTAATACTATAGAACCGGGACTCATTTCAGCATTGTCATCCATTTTATTCATTGTCCTATATGACTTGCGAGGTCAAAATAACGCTAAAGCGGAAAAAATAAAAATGCATGTTACTGGCCATTCATTTATTCAGGCATGAGGCAAATCAATGCTAATAGGTGCTCCGACTCAACAAAAACTTGTGTGCTACTCTAATGGGTATTATGCCACGGATCAATGGTTGTTAGATGAATGCCACAAGAAAACAGGGAAGATATTGCAACCTGTGTTTCACTACCTTAAAATTCATAAGGCATCTCCTCCAGGCAGAGATTACTCTCACCGCTGCATCCTCCAGCCGCAGCCAAGACGACGGAGGAGGGCAGGTTCGGGGTGGTGAGGGTCAACACGCCGACTCTCCCATCCATAAGGTGACTACTTGACCTTTTAGGGACGCCATCTTTCTATCTGGATAGCTACTTAATTGGCCCATCAGGGAGCTAACGAGGCTGAGTGTACCCCGTACTAGACCTTCCAGCGGGGGAAAAATGTCGATACCGGGCATCGAACTTGGGTCCTCCGCGCCAGAGGCTACCACTGCGCTACGGAGGCGGTTCATTCCACGTAGAGTAAACTCTTTTATAATTTTTATTGTTGATTAAATTGGCTTAAGTGACACGATCATTGGTATTGTAGAAACTTAGGCGACTTCCGAGAACAAACAATGCATTTGATATGTTACCTGAGCGGCTTCTGACGATCGGCGGTAAAGTGCATGTTAACCATTAGAGTAACAGAATAATACCTAAGAGGGAATTGAGCTTTATGTATGGAATCGGTTTATAGTTGGATATGAGCAAACTGGGCGGGAAAATACTTAGTTTAATTTGCATGTACAAATGTGAGAATGGAGTATGTTTCAAACAGAACATCAGAGACTCAAGTAAAATTTTAACTTAAGCGAGTGAATATGGAAGGGACTTGCTTTTAAAGACAAAGCCGCGCTTATAACTAAAAGGATTAAATATTACTAGATAAATGAGTCTCGTAAGCATCCTGGGTCATTAAAGTAGCTTTCCATTTTGAGTGAGTTCAGTTTTGTTAATTTGCGCTCAAATTATTTAACATCTATTTGTGACTGTGTTGTTACGCAGTTAACAATGACATGCCAGCTTGTGAATTTGTGTAGGTACCATGATGTCCGGTCGATGGCACTACACTCGTTGCGCTTCGTCGCCTCTCGGCTAAGCCACTTGCTTGCCTGCCAGAGGCATCAAGGCGATCTGTTTGATCCGCTACAGAATCCATTTCATTAACATCGGAGAATCTAATTAAGTGCATTGAGAGCATTAAAACTTGGCGTTTGCAGCCAACTTCCTTGTGAAGTTTGAATTCAACAGATTCAGGAACAGATGTCATCAAGAAACTTCCCGGATGCGAGTGACAAAATTCCTACGAAGTGTTCGAAATATAACAGCCTCATACAAGCCATTTTCATATCAGGTTGAATTATTAATCCAGAATTGCTTCATAAGGAAGAGCCGTTGATTTAATGTGTCCATTTTTAGAGATTAAATGTCAAAAATAGCTGCCAACAATAAAACAAAGGACAGGAGTAAGGAATAAAGAATAGACATAACGGCACAAGCATTTAAATATGTAGAAAATAATGTGCGCAGTATTAAAACAATGTTTGAATTATAACATTTCATGAACCTCACTTCGCTGTGGAAGATGTGCAAGGCGAAGATTTTTACGGAAGTACTCAATCTTTTACAATCTTTTACTAATTTTCTTTATTTCCGTATGTTAATTAAAATTCTTACGCTTTCCTGTGGCGCGAAGGACCCGGGTTCGATCCCCGGTACTATCATGGAGATTTTTGCCCCACTGGGAGGTCTGGCACGGGGTACACTCAGCCTCGTTAGGTCCCGGGGGGACCAATTGAGGAGCTACTTGATGGAGAAGTAGCGGCCCCAGGTCGAAAAGACAGCATAACTGGCCGGGAGGGTTCGGGGTGCTGACCACGTCTCACCCTCCAGTACTGCACCCCACCAATGACCCCTGTAATGGGCAGAGATGGGGGACGCAGCGGCTGGGCGGCAGGCCTTGGCCCTTCATGGGCTGTTGCGCCAGGTTAATGAACATTAAAATTCTTATCTTTGTTATGAATATATCATTGCGATTAAAATGTATATCTTGAGCTTTCTGCACATTAGCAGTTTTTTCCATTGAAACCTTTAAAATATAGTCAAGCTTTTATAGTTTCACACTTTTGTGACATTTGTAAATTAGCAGTTTTTCCATTGAAATCTTTAAAAGATAGATGTGACATTTGTAAATTAGCAGTTTTTCCATTGAAATCTTTAAAAGATAGATTTGACATTTGTAAATTAGCAGTTTTTCCATTGAAATCTTTAAAAGATAGATGTGACATTTGTAAATTAGCAGTTTTTCCATTGAAATCTTTAAAAGATAGATTTGACATTTGTAAATTAGCAGTTTTTCCATTGAAATCTTTAAAAGATAGATGTGACATTTGTAAATTAGCAGTTTTTCCATTGAAATCTTTAAAAGATAGATGTGACATTTGTAAATTAGCAGTTTTTTCCATTGAAACCTTTAAAATATAGTGAAGCTTTTATAGTTTCACACTTTTGTGACATTTGTAAATTAGCAGTTTTTCCATTGAAATCTTTAAAAGATAGATGTGACATTTGTAAATTAGCAGTTTTTCCATTGAAATCTTTAAAAGATAGATGTGACATTTGTAAATTAGCAGTTTTTCCATTGAAATCTTTAAAAGATAGATGTGACATTTGTAAATTAGCAGTTTTTCCATTGAAATCTTTAAAAGATAGATGTGACATTTGTAAATTAGCAGTTTTTCCATTGAAATCTTTAAAAGATAGATGTGACATTTGTAAATTAGCAGTTTTTCCATTGAAATCTTTAAAAGATAGATGTGACATTTGTAAATTAGCAGTTTTTCCATTGAAATCTTTAAAAGATAGATGTGACATTTGTAAATTAGCAGTTTTTTCCATTGAAACCTTTAAAATATAGTGAAGCTTTTATAGTTTCACACTTTTGTGACATTTGTAAATTAGCAGTTTTTCCATTGAAATCTTTAAAAGATAGATGTGACATTTGTAAATTAGCAGTTTTTCCATTGAAATCTTTAAAAGATAGATGTGACATTTGTAAATTAGCAGTTTTTCCATTGAAATCTTTAAAAGATAGATGTGACATTTGTAAATTAGCAGTTTTTCCATTGAAATCTTTAAAAGATAGATGTGACATTTGTAAATTAGCAGTTTTTCCATTGAAATCTTTAAAAGATAGATGTGACATTTGTAAATTAGCAGTTTTTCCATTGAAATCTTTAAAAGATAGATGTGACATTTGTAAATTAGCAGTTTTTCCATTGAAATCTTTAAAAGATAGATGTGACATTTGTAAATTAGCAGTTTTTCCATCGAAATCTTTAAAAGATAGATGTGACATTTGTAAATTACCAGTTTTTCCATTGAAATCTTTAAAAGATAGATGTGACATTTGTAAATTACCAGTTTTTCCAATGAAATCTTTTAAAGATAGTCAAGTTTTTAGAGTTTAACACTTAAATGACATTGGTCTAGAAGACATCGAGGATACCGACGTTTCGCCAAGTACTGCGCTTCACATCGTCAGGGTGAAATGATCCGTTGTGTGCGCTGGTCAGAACTCCACGGCCTACAAGCCCGGAAGAAATAAACTTAGCTAACATTCAGGACGCCGACAATGAAAGCCTAAGTTTATACAGTACACCTTGAACTTCCTAGTAAGTAGGGTATTCAAATGCATCGTCGAATCTTTATCCATTGAACTTTCCGCGGAACACGGTAATGCAATCAGGATCTCAGGTTGTAAATAAAGCCAGTGCTATAGGAGTCTGCATGACTGGTCGGGTCCTTCGCGGCACGAGGATGCTGGTGTTGCATTTTCCATATATTCCAACGTGTGCAGTAGAGGTCTGCACGGGCCGACATTCTTAGGATCGTCCTGGTCCGGCCCTTAGCGGAGGTTATAGTGTACCACCCGGCCCGGGCCCTGGCCCGATTGTGTAGTTTTGTTTTAAATAAAATAATTTTGCAGTTATTCACATTCTTATTCCTGCTACTACTATTTATTATTATTATTATTATTATTATTATTATTATTATTATTATTATTATTATTATTATTATTATTATTATTATTATTATTATTATTTTTATTATTATTATTATTATTATTATTATTATTATTATTATTATTGCCTCCGTAGCGCAGTTGGTAGCGCGCTTGCCTCTGACGCGGAGGACCCGGGTTGATCCCGATACCAGCATGGGGATTTTTCCTCCGCTGAGAGATCTGGCACGGGGTGTCTCAGCCTCGTTAGGTCCTGGGGGGACCGATTGAGGTGCTACTTGATGGAGAAGTAGCGGCCCCATAACTGGCCGGGAGGGTTCGGGACGCTGACCACGTACCACTCTCCAGTACTGCACCCCACCAATGACGCGTGTAGTGGGCAAGAGGTGGGGGACGCAGCGGCTGGGAGGCAAGCTCTAGCCCTTCTTGAGCTGTTGCGCTAGGGTTTAGTTTTACTACTACTACGACGACGACGACCACCACCACCACCACCATCACCACCACTACCAGAACCACCACCACCACTACTACCAGAACCACCACCACCACCACCAGAACCACCACCACCACCACCACCAGAACCACCACCACCACTACCAGAACCACCACCACCACTACCAGAACCACCACCACCACTACCAGAACCACCACCACTACCAGAACCACCACCACTACCAGAACCACCACCACTACCAGAACCACCACCACCGCCGCCGCCACCACCACCACCATTTGAAACGTGTCAGCAGAATAATCATAGGATCCCTACTAAAGAAATATTGAGATAATTTTGCTATTCTCGGAATTTCGATGCCTGGGACCAAAAAATGTGATAAATTATGTTTACCTCTTAATTTTCAAGCCAGAATCCGGCAAACTTTTTGAAATTAGGCCCGAAACGGCCCCTCACGCTTTTCATGCTGTGATGTTAGCACCATAGTGCCTTGGCTCGGGTTGAAACACTCCGCTTGAGTAAACAATGGGGTCTCCCTTACCAGCTTCTCCCCATATGTGCAACAAAATGTTAATTACCCTAGTTTTCCTTAATATCGTTTACTAAGAATAAATTTGCTGTCATTAACAGCACGTGTGCGTATGTGGGGAGATATTCTAGTATGCTCGAAACGAAGTTGGGTATCGAGGAAATGCGTATGGCTGTTCGCGTAGAATCATTGTTTATAAATGACCTCGTATACTACTAAAATGCAATGCATGGAATTGTATTCTGCTGCAGTGATGTCCGGAATAGCTATTCTTCTGGAAAACGTGCATTAAACAGCTTTGCGGCGATCATTTCAGGTGTTCTTAGAAGTGGTAGATGACTAATCCCAGCGCCCATGATGATGCTGATAGGCGATTGTTATGTGAACATTCGATGAAGTTTGCAATGAACCTGCAAAGAATATGGCGATGGTATTTGCTGATTCACTGCAATTGCTTTACAAGGAAATCGTGACCGCTCATTCCCAGGATAGGCAGTGCACGTTCAGATTGTTTCAAAGAGAACACAGCGATTGAGAGGAGAGTTTGAAAATATGTAGCTGGCGAGTTCTGCTGATCAAGCCAAATCAATTCTGCAGTTTCCTTCGGTTTGTTCTAGTCACAGTTTTGATGTCCTCAGAAACGTGTACTTAACATCAAACCATTTTAGGTTTTATTAAGGATTTAGTTTTCTGGAAAGTCCGTGAAAATCTGCGTAAATGCCTATGAGGAAAAACTATATATTTTCCAGGCCCCCAAATGTGTCACCAAAATGGCTTAAACGAATTTTTGGTTTACTGCACTAATGCACCATTTCTGTTTAATAATGATTATCCTCTTCACAGCAAATGATCTATTTAGCCTAATGCAGATCCAAGTCAATGCCGCAGTTACCATTCGATTTGTTATTGTCGTGACTAGTAACGCCCCGAGAGGTGTAAAGCGCTATTGTATGCCTTCTACTTAATCTAGCCATTTTGGAGTTTACTGGGGTGTCAGATTTTTTTGGAAAGAGTGAAAATCGGTGTAAAACTTGAGCAGGAAAAGTGAAGGAAATATACTGTTGACAGGTCGCCAAATGTGCCATTAAAATGGATTCAAGTTAAACGACGACAAATGTTGCATTTCCTGCTCTGATGCATTTGCGAAAGCGTATGGATTGTATATAAGTGCATGTTTTTCTCTTTACTAAGGCAATGTTGCATTAAATTTCGAGTTTAATCACAATACTTTGACGGTCAAATAGTTAAGAGAGTGAAATGTATCCGTACTTAATTGTACATTAAATTCAGTGGAGGAGATTCTTGTGCGATATTTTTAAATGCGTTTCGAGCTATTTGAACCCAGTAGTTGTGAAGCTGTGAATTTACTTTCTAGGTATTGGAACTAGTCGTAGTGTATCTAGAAAGCTTTTGCTTCTGTTGTAGAGACAAGTTCGAGTGCTCCACCAACGGAATATCACCCAGATGATTCTGGGAAGATATTAGGGATTATTGTTTCCAAAACATTGTGTCCGAAGTATTCGTGAGAAGATATCGCGTCGCATATGGGCAGAGA
Organism: Tenodera sinensis; assembly: GCA_030765045.1. Classification (NCBI taxonomy): domain Eukaryota; kingdom Metazoa; phylum Arthropoda; class Insecta; order Mantodea; family Mantidae; genus Tenodera; species Tenodera sinensis. The sequence goes on along the minus strand of CM060970.1, from coordinate 80,822,717 downwards.
TAGTCGAGTTCGTTATGACAAGGGCTCGCCAACGGAAGGATTGCTGTTCAAATCCAACCAGGGATCCTTGACAGCCCCCCCCCCCCCCCCCACTCCCAGGTATTTCTTAGTCATAACTGACAAATACGGAGCGATGCCTGAAATGTTTACTTCCCCTAATTACACTGTACAACACTGAACTTTGCACCTGACCAAAAATAGGCGATTCTAATAGATCCGAATGGCGTCTTTTCGTTGATTCGTCGAAGTTAAGTTTAAAAGCAGTTTTATTACATAATGATAACTTATCTTTCCGTCCCTATAGCTTATGCTATCCAAATGAAAGAAACATGAGAATTTGAAAACTATAAACTATGCAAAGTATGAATGCAAATCTGTGGAGATTTAACGTTCATAGGGTTACTCCTGGGAATGCAGAGTGTTTTCACCAAGTTTTGTCGTTTTATATGTGAGTGGGACAGTCGGACTAAAGAAAGGCATGAAGTAACTGAGTGGTCTGTAAGGAGTGCTTTAATACCGGGTGAAAAGAGTGAAATATGAAGTATGAAGCATTAGTTAACAAAGACAAACTTTTGCTAGCGCCGCTTCACATTAAGTTAGGCTTAATGAAAAATTTTGTAAAGGCTTTGAAGAGAGAGTAGGGGTTTTCGGTGTTTGAAAGAAAAGTTTCCAACCATAAGCGAAGCAAAATTAAAAGAATGTATTTTTATTGGCCCACAAATACGCAAATTGATGGAAGACAGGAATTTTGAAGGACTACTTTCCTAAAACGAGAAAGCAGCATGGGTGGAATTCAAGACACTGTGCAAAAATTTGGTGGGAAATACAAAAGCTGACAACTACAAGGAAATTATTGAGAACATGCTAAAGGCGTATAAAAATTTAGGGTGCAATATGTCCTTAAAATACATAAGTGCCATGGAAAAGCGATACAGCGGAAAGTGGTCACGTAGTATGTTAGCTGACTATTGTTGGCTCATAAGGGAGGTTCCTCGTGTCAGCTACAAGCGAAAGTCTTCTCCAAAGTTTTTGTTAAAAGTAAGTAAAATTAATACTATTTTTAAGTTTTTGCACGAAAGTTGTCTAAATATGGATTGTTAGTTCACTTTAACCGTAATTTGTGGATTCTGCCTAACTTTTTCGTTATAATGTTGAGCTATATGAAATTATTTCACCTCAGGATTGATTACAATATTTTAATTGCATATCACAATGACGACTGAAGTTCTCTGGTTTGTTTTGTTTTCGTTCTACTGCTGCAGAACGAATGAGCTGGGAACTCTAAAAATTAATATTACATGGCATTTTACGGTTCTAAACGAGTCGCACCAGCAGCTGCAGAATGATTATTTGCGCCGAGGGATATCGTACCACAATTCTCGTGATTGTAAAATTGAATTGCTGAGGGCAATAAGTGCGTTTATAGTCTTAACGTGTTAACAACTGCCAAGAGAAAAGAAACTCAGGAAAGCCTGACAGGAGACCGATGACCTTTAAAACCCGCATAGGAGGAGGTGGCAGTACACTCAAGTGGCATAACATATATTTTGCTCTTTTATGAACGCCATTTATGAGTTTCCGGGATTGCCATGAAAGAGTACCCCAACAGCCTCGTGTTGTGCTAGAGGGGAGCACGCGCCTTTGTGTGAAATCTCAGAAAACCGTCACACAATGAACCACCTTTGTTGATTTTTGTGCATCTGTTACAAATGATGTACAAATCGTAGAAATGACATCACAGCGTTGGTTGTTAACTGACTAGTCCCTGGACTGTACGCAGTGCCAGAGTGGTTTTTCTTTTTTTATACTATTGTGTGTGTCTGGGTTCTTGTGTCTTTGTGACATTTGAGCTAACTTTACATACTGGTAGGCTTTCCTCAAGGGGCCATTCTGTCCAATTTGCAACAAATTTCACTCATGTTTCATTACGTAATGTCGCTGGCTACACGGAAGGCCAGTGCGAGTTTTGGGTGAGGTGAGTGTCCAAGTTAGATTTTGTATGTCAGATCATAGCACTTTGGAGTCCGAGCTAAATTTGAGCATTCATTCAACATTTATTTAGTCGTAGAGCTGAAGTGTGACAACAGCATTATTTCTGGCATTGGACTTCGTGCTTTACGATTGTAGTTGGTTACACAGCTATTCAACATCCCCGACATAGATCATATCCGCCGTTGAAAATGCCAAAATTCATATGCAGAATACTGTTACAAATAATATCACCACTTAATTCTTAACAAACTTTGTTTTGCAAGCCTCGCTTTACAACTCCATAACTCTCACAACTAACATGTAGGTATATCCTGCCGTCTTTTTACATGAAGTTCCCTCTTACCAGGGAGGCTCCAGAGGCAGTTCGAGTTGAGCGGGGATGATGTTTCCCCCGCTCGAGTGTCTTTACCGCAGTACCTAGCCGTCATACGGCTTAACCTGCGCGATGGTTTTGATGGTGTTACTACAGGGATATTTGGTACACTAGGAAAAAATTTGTGGGAAAAGGGGTTTTTATAGGGGCGGGAGGGATAGTAGGCAGGGATTGGTCCGCGAGCGGGCTGTGCGCGACTTCTGACTGGAGGGAGACATATTAGTCCAGAATTTGTATGAGTGCAAGTGGCGAACTTTCTCGAAGAGTAGCCAATCAAAGTTTCTTACTACAATGATAAGTTGACTGACTTATTCGAATCATTTGCGCTTAAAGCATTCATCGATGGTGGGTCAATCTGGATGGCTCACTTGGTTATACGCTGGCCTACTGATCCCAACGTCGCGGGTTTAAATCCGACCCAGATCGATGGTTTTTAAGTGTGTCAGTAGATTTACTGGCATGAAAAACTCCTGCGGGACAAAATTCCGGCATACCGGCGACGCTGATGTGATCCTGGCAATTGACAACGTCGTTAAACAACAAATTATATTATTATCATCATCTGGCTGACGGAATCACCTGGGTTATCAGAACACTATAGAACGCTAGTTTTCTTATTGTTAGCTAAGGAACTGACCTTTCTTTCTGTTGGAGCAAGGAGTAAGATCCGGAAGCCATTACGATAGGTATTATTTTAAAACGGAGTTTTGATAAAGTACATTTTCTTTTCTTTATCGTTGTTAATCCCACGAGCGGATGTGAAATTTATCTATTAAAATTCATCATCTCGAGTGGAGTTAATTGAGACTACTCTATGAATAAAACGTAACGGGTTATATAAGTAATATTTTGTGGTTATTAAAATGAAATCATTGTCATCTGTGAGGTCACGGCATATCCACTAAGTAAATGACAAGTCGCAGGCGTTTACATGCTATAATCTGTCTCAAATTAGTACGATCCTGGTGTAAACACATGGGAGAGTAGAAAGAGGCACTAACGAAATGCTCTTAAGCTGCTGATTGGTACAGGGAAACTCATGGATGTTTTGTTATGGTAAAATAACCGTCTCTATAAACAATTGACTTTTCCTCCACCAATCAGCGGTCGAAAAGCATTCCGTTACAGCATCTGTGTCTCTCTACCTCAGCTTCCAGGTTCATTCTATTAAATGTCAGAATGCCTTTCATCGTCGTCTTGATGCCCTCTTTGCTCCTTCCTTACCTCATGCCAGTTATTAATGAGGGTCTTCGGACTCATTAAATGCAGAGCGTCTAATATCAGAACGTACAGTGGTCGCTGCTGAGAGTTTATGCCTGATATTAATATCAGTGGCCAATAACAACGCTGCATCACAGGTATTTTAGAACAGCTTATGGTGGAGTTTATCACAGTTTCTTAGATATTTCCAGAGAATAACTGCTACATAAAGTGATGACGTTATCAGTATATAAAGACTAACTTCCGTAGTGTGGAAGATACTTTCAAGAATAATGGTGATGAAATGATCTTGTGGTTGAACTAAGCCTACCGTCATTTGGTGGTGAGATTTTTATTAAAACCTGGCAAATATTTAGTTACGGCGGCGTCGTGGCCGAGCGCTTAGAGCGGTTTCCACCACCACTCATTCCACCAACTGCTCCATTATCACCTTTCCAATCATCCATTTCGCCTGCATTTCATATCATTCTCTTCCTATCATACCTGGTGCTTGGCTGACCACTCGCTTCCAGGTCTTCACTCTCCGGTCCAGAGGTTCCTGTGCTCTCCGACAGGCGCCTGACCCTAGGCACCGACTTGTAAGTCCTACATAAGGTTAATCAGGTAAAGCAAAAATATTTAGTTAATAGCCTTAATGGTGACTTTGACCTCCAACTCCTTACAATAATCTTTCTGAATTTAGCATTTTTGAAGCCCAGTCGCTGGATGCTAGATATGAAGGGAATTTTCAGCTAATAGATTTAACAAACTACATTTTTGTGCTTTCAAAATATTCCTTGCCCAAGAGATGTGACTGGCTTACTTTTTTGTCAAAGTAAACTCACAATTACTGCTTCAAAGCAATAGTTACATAATTGTTTCCGTTTGAGAAAAGATTAAAACGTTTTAGTAAAATAAGAGGACACGAAATATTTTAATGTAAGTTAAATTCTTTAGAATTGAACATCTAACTTAAGACGTGCAAAAGACAATTTTCAGGGAGTAATTAAGTGGTATACTTTTTCTTTGCCGTTCTTGTGTAAATGCTTGCAGAAATAAATGAGAAGGGGTTATCGTTTGAAGAATCTCAAACTGACAATATGTGTTTATGGGACTCAAAGGTGAATTATAAATACATGACCAATTAAGTGTAGGAAGAGGAAGTTTTGGCTGCGTCAGTGCCTTCTGTCTCTTCCTACATTTATGATATACTGATAACGGAGCAAATAAAACCTGTTGAAATCTAACCGAGCTTGAGAATTTTTCGTTGCAGGAAAATGCCCATTCAATAAACCGTTTAGAACTCCGAATAACGCTCTAAAACTGGCGAATTCTTAATGAGGCGTAGGTATTATGTAGGTCTCCACACGAAAATGAACCCGAGTGCTGTTTTTAACTTGTCTGAAAGAATTGGTGTTGAATACAGGAAATTATTCGCCAATGATTTTGATGCTTTTTAAAGAGAAAATCATAGAATGCAGAAATTAACTCGCCAAAGATTCCCCTCCTTGAGCCGTTTTTTTAAAAATCCTAACACAAGCACAAAATCATGGAATGCCTGTAGGTAATTCCTGAACTTCAAGTATATGGCTAACTTTTTGAGATTGGAGATAGCAGTATTTGAATGATATAACATGGACAATATAAAATATTAAGCCTAATTACACATTTTCAGTAAATTATACCACAAAAGATGTCATGAACTATTCCACCATTATATCAGATCGATTGTGTTTCTTACAAGAATCTGTAATAGGTCAGGTTCAAATATTTCTTACTAAAATAGCCAAAGATCTGCTTTATTTCAGTCTTTAAAACTATTCCCAGATGGTTCATAAAATTTTGTCATCCGTAAGTCATCTGCAGCGTTGAATTACTTCATTTTCATTACTAAAACTAAATGACGGATTTCCGAATGGTGTTGAATATATAGGTGACGCATTTAAAATGCCTAAACACGTTAGATGAACCTATTTAATTGAAACCTGACATTTTCTAATATCCTATAAGTTGCAATTTTAAGCTTGAAGATATTTACTTCGAGATTGTCTCACAGAGGGATTTACACTCCTTGGACATTAATAACATTATAGTGTATTTCCTTTAGGTTGTAACATGGGAAGTAGAGACATAGCACTACATCCCACGTGCTTGTTGGTAAGCCTTAACTTTTACTGTTGAGACTTTTTGAAATTTGGATTGCAAAGGCTTTCCTCGTTTCCTAACCTCCGCTTGTAACAATACGAAAGCCAGAGGAATAAGGAAGCTAAATATATCAGGTTGTTTTACGTATTTCATCGACAAAAGTGCAACTGGTCGCGACAGTATTAATAATGAAAGACTAGGCATTGACAAGAGTTTTTCAGCACTCTGACCGTCATTAGCACACTGCACCTCCATGGCCCGTCAGGTAGCAGAAAAAAAGGCAATGTTTCGAGTTAAATCTGACACATTATAATACTACAGCGTTCAGGAAGATGTATTGCTGCCTGTGGAAGACATCTTGTACATCTTCCATATTAGAACATAATCAGTACTGTTTTGAACATCATATTGACTTAGAAGTAATAACATATTAAAAGTTCAACAAATGTAAACCTGTTTGTAAGACATTCTCTATGAGTAGGACTTCTGCCATGGTGATGCCAAACTTGTTAACAAAAAATCATTCGGTTAGCCGCTGGTGTTCTCCACACATCTCCAATAAACAACATACTGGGCTTCTTGCATACTAGTTTTCGTCGGCAAGCTTTCTATCCAATTTTATCTCATCGTTTTGTCAGAGGTGTGTTCGATTATAGAATTCTGGACAAAATCATTAACCTCGTTCATCTGTACGGAACTTATTAACCTTATTATTTATTCATTTGTCGATTTAATATTAAAACCATTGTTTCACGTATTTTAAATTATAATACATTGTTGTATTATTAAGCACTCTAGGATGAGACGTAAATAATCTAGAATTTGTTCGGATAACTAACCTAAATTAAAAAACCTAGTGTGTTGAGAAATGTCGTTTGTGCCGTTCGTTACATGCCTTGTAGATATAAATGAAGTTGCTGAGTTTTGTTGGCGGATTGTTTTCAGGCAGGAGATGCACATGTTATTGGCCATGATAATGGATTAATCGTTATTTTTTTTACGTCGTGAATTCAAGGTAAACACGTGAACTATTTTTCTTTTCTTGCATCACCTGAGAACAAGGTCGCAGCTTCCCTTGCTAATGGGCTCGCCTTTGAATTGCGCGATGGACAGTTCGAGTAGGTGAGAATTGAATATTCGCATCCAGAACCGCCTTCAAATAATTGACTTATTTGGAAAACCCTATTGTATGTGCTATGGCAGCGGGATCCAAACCTTCATTCAGGATTTCGTCTACTTCCAGAGATTCTGCTCAAACTTCAACGCTGTCATCGTTGAAGTTTTTCCGAGGCTTGCTTGTTCGTTATTAGCAGGAGTGACCTAAACGTTTATTCTTCCCACATGCAGTGTCATAATACAACTTCCTCCGAATGAAACAGTAAACCTGGGCGATATTTTGGGTAGATTACAAAATCATGAACTGCTTACATTTATAAACCTATCATAGTGTGTTTGGAGGAAACAAACTGTTGAACATTCTAGTAGTCACGATTACCAAAGATGAACATCTCATTTAGAATATCGAACTTGTTGAATATTTCGAAATTTCCTCTGAGATTACATACAAGTACAAGTACTCAAATACCATGTAAGACATGTGCGACCAAAAACTGAGTTGTAGTGGCATTTAATTACCTTCCGTGACTTCCCTCAGAGCGAGTTTACCACCCTTTGTGGACCCTGGCCTCAGAAGCATCTCCCATTCATGTATTTCTTGCCAACGTCTTCCAATACCTCGCCCCCAGAGTTTTCAGTCCTCTTCTATCCCATCGTCGTAATTCGGTCTTCCTCTTCCTCTGGATTCATTCTCTGGCCTTCTTGACAACCGCCTTGTCAAGCGATTGTTAGTAATTCTCACCACATGCTAAACGGTTGATTTTGATACATCTTCTATATCTGTTCCCTTGCACGATCCTTGTGTCTCATGATCGTTTCGCTATCTCAGCACCAACTGCTCCAAAGTTCTGTCTTACCACTAACCTATTTGTATTGCTCCAAAAATGCCTCTTAAGATTCTTCCCTCAGATATGCCTAATCTGCCTTGATTGCTTTTATCCAGCGCATGTAGCCACGTGTCTTATCAAGACTTTATGTGCGACTGAAAGCTTCTCTTTTTACCCATACTAGCACTTGCTTCCAGAATTCTTTTTTCAATTTAATTATTCTGACAACCTATATTGTCCCAAGACAGTCCCCTGGATTTCCATTTGAATAATACGTAATGTGATGCAGGCTGCCTATGCTTATGGCTCGGGAAAGGAAGGCATTTTAGCCACGCCCTTGGTATAGACAAACATAGATAACCCCTTGCGATCGACAACCACAAATTGCATTCCTTCTCGAACAACTTGATCTTCACTAACAAGGAAAGTTGGCTCCTCGGATGTGGAAGACAGTGAAGAAAATGTAGTTTAGCTTCTTGCTTCTGCCGTGACACAGTGTACAAATTTAGGCCACATACATTGTCCGTTAATATTTGACTTTTGGAGGATTCAAGACCCACTCTGTTTTCTTCGGCGGAGTCTTTCTTGAAGGGATTATAAGTGGTTGGGTTTTTCGTTTGAATTTGTTTTAATCTTTCGTCTTTGACAGTTGTCGGTGATTTGAGATTTGTTTAACACAACAAACGCACTAAAGTTGTAGCAAACTAGACTGCTTTCTGAAAAGAACGGAAGTAAACAACACGTAGTCGGGTTAATCTGTGAAAGTGAATGAGAGTTAAAATGTGTTTGTCTTTTTCTGTTTTCTCTCCCAGGTTTTCCAGTATTGGTATCATGCCATTCCAGCTAATTATCCCCGACTCACTGATACTCTTTAGCGAAGCGCACCCTTTCTTCAAATAGTACAACACACCGCGCACTTTCCATCCAAGAGTTGCTGAGTCTTCCAAAGGACAACTTAGGAGCTGAAGCGCAATATTACATCATGCGTAACCTAAATCGAGATATCACACGAAGGGTCCTATGTATCTTCGCCGATGACCATTAGTATTTAATGTAACTTCGGCGGATATAGCTGGAACATTCGCATTCGGGCATCGTGTATTTGGGACAATGAAAGGCCACCATTTTGATGATGAATAACGTACAGGTAGCTACAGCCACGTGAGTCTTTCTCAGGGAATAGAATTTTAAAATGTGATATTCCACATACTGCAAAATTGCTCAAATTGGTAAAGTACAGTATTCGACTGCATTCTAATGGTAAACAATTGTAGGTTCCAGTTTGAAAATAATGTGCGTGTGTCTTAAAGCAATCTATTTATTATGCACACTTATTTTCTTATAATAAAACCGTGACAGTAATTTATCTTGGTGAAACATTTTCCAACCTAATAATGGTCGAAAATCTACACAGAAAATAATGTATACGCTACAGAACAAATATCTACCTTTCAGCTTCCAGATATGGTTTCGAATTTTCAAATATTGAGAGGAAAAATGACAAAACAGTCCTCCAATGTCCCCCTTTTGGCAAACTTGTTGCAATGAAGAAAGAAAAAATACAAGTATCTCCGTCCTGAGTAGTACAAATTAAAGGTGATTATGTAGTGTTGTTCTTGTTTTTCTTAGAGTCGCCTAATTCAGATTGGTTGAAAGCTCTATAAGCATTTAGCACACTGAACGTTTAATAACCATAACTTTGCTTTGAGTCTAATAACTTCACACCTCTGTATGTGGGAGGTTAATCTGCGTTGTACCAATAGTTTGATTCAATAAACTGAAAATAAAAGAAGTTGAGTATTTCTATATTTCATCATCTCCAGTGGCATCTATAAATTGAAGTGATTGCAACAAAAGGCACGGGGAGATATTCACGTCTAAATACACAAAGCCATCTGTTACTCCTGGTTTTGTTCTGATTGGAAGTACGTTAGTTTGTGACATTCATTGCTCCCATTGGGTAGACGTGATTTATGAATCTGGTGTGCCGCGTCTGGTCGATCGCCGCGTTGGAAATCACCTTGGCGACCCGCACGGAAGTAGAGACATGCTTGATGTTGGTGTGTTATCTGAAGCGTTCAAATTAAGTGCTTATTAATTGAGGGGCACGGAAGTTGGCGACGTCTTATCAGCGGAAACGAAATATATCGGAGTTTAGTGTGAAAAAAGGAACTGTTGAAAATCCGCATTTGCTTCTAAATTTCTGCCTGGCACTTACAGAAATATTTCTGTAATATTTTTTTGAGGTGAGAGTCCCACCAAACTAAATTCGTTATTGTTAGAGGTTTTTCTACCACCCATCCATAGAGTGTAGAGGAATTAATTTGTATCCCACCCAAAATTTAGATATAGAGATTTCATCGGAAGTGTTTCGTGTTTCCTTGAAAAACTGCCTAACCCGCTTGAGAGTAGGCCACAGAAGAGCAATTCATGGGTAACCTCTACGTGGTGATCCGGCGCCTACCTGTGCTACGTGCTCTGTTCAACTCTGTAGCACCCAGTCCCATGGCCTGGGTCTTACTCTGCGTCTGTGAATACAGTGCTGTGGTTTGTTACCCACATTGGCTTTGGCAAGCAAGTTTAACTTGTATTTTATTTCGTAGCCTGTTTGGACTTTTAGGATGTTTTACCCTTTTATTTGTAACGTTTATACGGCTATTTTACGATTTGTTTTAAGTTTTAACTGTTTTACCTTGTATGTGTTTTAACTTCTTTTTAATGGTAAATTTTAACGCGTGGCGAGTTGCTCAGTTTTTATCTTTATACTTGGGGCCCAAATGACCTAGCTGTCGACGGACCCTTAAACACCTCTCACTCCGACCAAAACCATTTTTAGAAAAACGTCCGCTCGCTCATAGATGAACAACATGTCTCATAAAGGAAATGTCTCAAACACAAAATGTGCTAATTAAGTTCAGCATCTTTTGAAGATACTAAGATGTTGGTGGAAAAAGTTCACACCAAACTACCGTTTACCTGGAAATTTTGATTTATTTTTTTGCTTTGTTTTCGTTACTTGCTCAGCAACGAGTAACGATTTTGATGAAAGTAACATGTTGACGATATTAGCATGCCCAATTAAATGTAGGCATGTTTATCGTGGATTATTAACGTATAAGATGTGAAGCCCTCATCATTTGAATGGATTTTGATTAAGTACAACTAGTAATCTTGGACAAAGCTCCTTGCAGTGAAAGTACAAATCTCATTAAAGCACACAATTTATTGCAATAAAATTTCAGGTGAAATCTCGGTGCATTTTAGTGCAATATTTCCTGTACTTATTATAGGCAAATAGTACAAAAAGTAATAATATTTAAGTTTTGCAAGAACGATATGTAAGATTGTAGTCCTTATAACTGAACTGCAAAGGCGATTTTCCAAATGATTGGTGAGCGGGGGGGGGGGGGGGGGGGGTAAGGAAGGAGGTGGATTGTTGATTGTTTGACACCTGATCTTACATCTTTGTATGCGGTTGGTGCTTATTGGGTAACGTATAAGTGCGTGGAATAAGGTGCATTAATATTGTTTTATTCTAAATGGTGCTAAGAAACGTAAACCAGAAGTGTTTCCTTACTGGTGATAATGTGGCGAGGATATTGCCTAATTAGCATGCTCCCTTAGGTGGGGAAGAGATACAGCAGCCAAGGGACCTTTCCAACCCAACGACTGACACCGTTCTTTATCCAACCTCAACACATTCACTAATGTGGTTAAAGACACACGAAACTGTTGCTTACACAAGAAAGCTGTTCACTTTGTCAATATAAATTGTTGAGACTGTAGATGGTTGGCAACTGTTTGTCTGTAAACGAATGTTATTTTGGAGGATGGACTTTGTCGTTGTTTAAATGCTGGAACTCGCGAGTAAATGTTAAACTGTTGCTTCATTTGAGATTGTGCCTGACATTGACACATACTTGAAATCAACCAGCATGGTTGTACGGCCATACTTCCCATCTTTTACGGTTTGTCATAGTGTACGGAAGCGGAGGTCTTACCATGGCAGTGTTGAAGGATGTGTTTTACGGCTTTATAGACAGTTTGAAAGTGGTTTCAACCAGGTTTCAAGTGATTTCAACATTAAGGCACTAATTGTTGTGCAGTGCTTATATTACGACCATAGCCGTTAATTGGGCTATAACAAAATGCACAGTGTGCGGATTTAAGATTTGATTGCACCAGTAGTGGCCTCTAGTAACCGGCAGTAAGTAGACGCGAACATTCGGCAATGGGCGACGTGAATTCCCCCACGTAAATTGTAGATCATATTTGCATTCTGTGACTGAGGATTGTTACCCATTTTGTGATGGTGTTTGTGTGGAGTACATGTTATGAAGGCTCATCTATGGTCTAGAAATCTGTGTATAGCCTGGAAGTCGTGTTCTTTGCTTTAAAACGTGTTTTTCTGTGGTACCAGGAAGAATTTCAGCATGCGTGAATGAAGCAGTACAAATTCAAGGTCAAAGATTCTTATTGAACGGAATTCCCATTTGTTTCATATGTAAGTTTTGTGCATTTACTGCACTGAACATTTTACATGTGATAAATGTTGCCAAGGCTTGCCGCTGCGTCCCCCACCTCTGCCTACTACAGACGTCATTGGTGGGGTGCAGCCCTGAAGGGTGGAACGTGGTCAGCTCCCCGAGCCCTGCCGGCCAATGTGGCCTTCGCGACCTGGGGCTGCTACTTCTCCAAGTAGTTCCTCATTTGGTCATCCCGAGACCAAACGAGGCTGAGTGCACCCCGTGCCAGACCTCCCAGGGGAGGAAAAATCCCCATGCTGGTACCGGGGATCGAATCCAGTCCTCCGCGTCAGAGGCAAACGCGCTACCAACTGCGCTACGGAGGCGGACTGATAAATGTTACATCATTGTAAAATTTTTATGCCTTGCCGGATATGGGGAAGTTTTAAGGGCTTCAATTTGTGGAAGTTGACAGGAATGCACGGTATGTAATGTCTCAACCCACGCATACTAACAGTTACCAAACATTAATCATTCATATAACATTACCATCTTCGAGTGATTTGTCAATTACCGATGCTTGAAATATAGCTGTCCTCAAGCTGCTGGCTGTAGCAAGTTAATTCAAACATACTGCCTTTTAGCTGAATTGATATATGGGATGCGAGGTAGTTGCAACTTATGAATTGGTTCTGAAGAGACTTAAATTTCATTTGGTTCATATTTTTCATACAAGCATAAAAACTTAAGTACTCCTTTATTCTAAGTAAGGAAATTTTTAAAATACTCATTGTAACAACAGTGTACAAGACAAATCAGTAAAGCACAGTTTTGTAACCATGCATTAGATCCAGATGTATAAGCTTCACATGAAAATAATTAAAAAAAGCAAATGATTGGCTGAACTTTCAGTAAGCAGAAATTAACGATTCTCTGGTTTGTACATGTTTTAGTACACTGTTCATGGTTAAATAATTGACAGTAAAGTGCGTTATCTCTAAAGATATGAACATTAATTCAAGTAACAAGCAGTGAATAGTTAAATAATCTTGAATTATCTGGGGATATGAAATTCTTCTACTGGCACTACATAAGCAAGAAATGACTTATTTATGCCAAAGCATTGTAAAACAAAGAAAATCGACTTATGTATATCTTCCCTGGGGATGAATGATTTAACTAGATACAATTAATGTTGATGGCATTAGAGATTTCTGTCTTCCACTCCTGTGTTTGTAACGTCGACAGAGAATTATTATTCCTATATAAGGGCTTATTTTATCGTCAGTGTATAGGAGACAACATTAGGCATTGAACTATGCTATATAGACGACCTTACAAAAGATGAAAGGCTGCATTAGCCTCGGTCTGTACCAAGGATTGCATACCACAGTTGGTTTGGTAGGGCCTCGTCATGGTTTAGACTTCTCTTCTCACCAAGGCGGCCCGGGTCGTCCCCAGGCGACCATATGTGCAATCTGTGGTAGACAAAACGGCGTCGGGACAGGCTTTCTCGGGTTCTCCGGTTTCCCCCGCCAATCGTTCCACAAACTGCTCCATGCCACCTTTCCTTTCATCCATCTCGCCCTCATTTCATGTCATGTTCCTCACTTTCTTGCCAGGCTTCGAACTACTCTGATCCAGGCTCCTCGACGGGCATCTGACCATAGGCGCCCAGTTGTAAGTCCTGAGGAATGTACTTCATACGAGGAGGGCAATCAGAGAAAGGAAGAAAGAGAAGTAGCATTGGTTGGTAGAATTCGATACATAGTTTTGAGATATGCTGTTATTCAGCTTTGAGCATCTGATTACCCTCCTCGTATTAGAAGCCTGTGCCTAGGTTCAGACGCCTGTCGGGGAGCACAGGGACCTATGTGCTGAACAGAAAGACCTGGAAGCGGGTGGTTAGCCCAGCATCAGGCATGAGTGAGAAAAAGAATGATATGAAATACAGGCGAAATGGATGGTTGGAAAGATGAAGATGAAATTATTGAGTGGCGGAGAAAACCGGAGAACCCGGAGAAAACCCGCCCAGACGCCGCTTGGTGCGTACGCAGACATCGATAAAAGGGGCTTCTTCATTTAATTTGCTAGCCATGAGCAATCGAAAACCAGATGCAGATCTCATTTCGAGGATAGTTTATAACTACAAACTGGGCGTGATAGATTCATGCCTGCCTAGCATATGAGCAGCATACATGCGAGAATTTTTCAAAACGGATTGTTTTACCAAGGCGCATGGACATCCTTTCATAGTTTATTTGACAGTAAGTTTTAGTGAATCGCCCGGTATATGAAATCCAATAAGGGCGGGTAACGTTAGAAAGAGCTATCTCCTCTGTTTGAAGTTGGAAACCAAAATTTTTTGTCAGGTTGGAACATTACCACAGCGCGAAGGTTTCTGGGATAGCGCATTTCCAGTGCTTGATATGTTTGACGTCACTGTATATCAAGTTTTGCAGGTGGTTGTTTTAAGCTAGAAATGGCAATGTTTCTTGTACCAGTATGCAGCTGTTTCTTTCTATAATTATTCCACGTTCACTGGCTAAGCGACAGTAACTGGCATATTCTCTTTGCCTTGGTTTTCATTTGCTGGTAGGACCGCCTGCGGTGCCGTATGTTAAAAGCGGGCGTTAAATACTACAAAAAATGCTGATAGGAATAGACTTGTGGTAAGAACAGTATATCCATCAGTTTGCCTTCCTTTAGGACCTATTAACAGTAGCTAGTATTGCATTCCACCCAAAAGTGAGATCGAAATATTGGGGAAATACATGTTTTGAGATCCCTGTATAAAGTCTCACTTGAAATAGGTCTGTATATGTGAGCAGCTTAACTGCAAAGCAAAAAGTAGGTTAAATATCAAACCTAGTATCTAATTCACATTGTTCGAAGGGTGCGACAAGAAAATCCCCCAACCCAAGCAGCCCTTAAGTTGAAATTATGTTCGTAATTTATGAATTTCTTAGTGGCATCTTAACGATTTTGATTAAAATACCTCATGTTTGATTGTTTTGCATGATAACTAATATAATATTGACTTCTCTAGAATAGCCTGTGAATGACTTTTGTATCATTTATAAACGTAAGAGATGGACACACACACACACACACACACACACACACACACACACACACACACACACACACACACACACACACACACACACACACACACACACAGTAATTATTTGGTTAACAATTTCCAGATATCCCTTGTTATTGGTTTTAATTTTCAAATACTTGAACCTTTATCGGTAAGTTGCTATTCGTATTTTTCTCTGGTCATGCAAAGGCTTTCAAAGCCACCAAGTAAGGACACGCTCTTTAAAAATCTCTGTACCTTGTATCTTATAGCGAAATTTGTATTAAAGGTTTATCTGGATTAACAAGAAGTAAACAGAACATAATTTTTTAGAATAGTTGTTGAAAACTGAATAGAAAATCATATGAATGCAGCACCAGGTTTGTCTGCTTAGGTAGCGCTCATCGATCGTGCAACTCGTCAAGTGTCGCTGATTTTAACCATCTATTGCATGAATCATTTTGCTACATATCCTTGTCAGAAGTTATTCGAATAGGCGTGATTGTTAAAGACCAGACGACATGGACCAGCCATCCATTCAAAGCCAAACTTAGTGAGTTTAATCCTAGCGACCGCAATGAAATGCGGCTGTAGTAAAGGATGGGGAGAGCCCACGTAAAATAATCAGTGAGATGGTACGCGTGGATTATGATGGGGCTTAGTTAGACTACAGTTGTATGAATTTTAATTTTTGGAAAGGGGGTAAAAAGAAACTATTACGACATCATATGTCAGTATTATTGTATATTTATTGCACACACACCCGCACGCACGTGATATAAATAGTTAACGAAACGTTTTGTCAATGTAATATGAAAATAAATATAAACTGTTACAATATTCTACAACTTCCAACATTTTGTTACCATATAGGAACACTATGCATTAGAGGGTTTAGTGGTTCAATGATCAGCTAGCCTTGACTATTTTAAAATATTCGTTACTACCGATGGAGGGGGGTTAAAACCAATCTCAGTTGAGATATAATTTGAGTTTTAAACGTGAATGGTACTGAGTTAAAATCAATTGGTTGCACAATGTAAAACGAATGAAGTACTCGTATGTCCTCGACGGAGAAATGGACAAAGGGCTGGAGCAGGTGCATACTGCTTCTCTGGCCTTCCTTAGTAACTGTGCAGGTAAAGACGTGCTGCGGCGGCGGCGACGACGGCTGCTGGTTGTTGACATGTTATCCTTGAAGTCTGGCGGATGGAAGAAGAGGGCAAGCAGTTGGTTGCAGCAGCGAAGTGCTTAGCCAGCTAGAACAATGGAAACCACCCACCTCTCCCTCCCGGTCTGGAATATTTCTCTTCTTTGTTTATTAATTGTGGTTGGCGTTTATTGAGTCTACAGGAGGCAATAGCTTTGTTTTTTTCCTGTTAATAGGATTACAAATTGAAATACCGCAGAAAGAATAAAGCTTGGCCTTCACTTAGCGCGCATTATAGCCTGGGAAACAGCTCGCGAGTGCTTTTTGTGATGACGGCCTGCGAAAAGTTGTTGACCTTTTCTATCCATACATATACTCTGCAAATACAAAGGGTAAACATTTGGAGAAATTAGATCCTAGCAGCTCATCAATGCGAGTTGCAGCCTCAACGTTTGTTTAGCTGCAAATATTTCTGAATGACAGGGTTTACCACGCACCAGTCGGCGGCTGTTTGTGTGTGTCTGTAGACAGAATGTACATTCATTGCCCGCCCCCCGCCCTCTGCCCCATCTGTTGAGAGTTCTTTTGCAGATTTTTCCGCTGATATGAGTTGACCCTTTCTTTAGAACGAAGATTTGCATAACGACTAGGTCATCTTGTTTAACGTTCTTTTAACCAGGTAGGTCGTATAGTACGATGAGAGCTCAAATGAACCCGGGATTCATTAAACTTTACCATTCATCATTTAAAAATAATGGAGAGCCTCCCCCCCCCAAAAAAAAAAAAAAAAAAAATAAAAAAATCATTAATCCTGCTCTAGAGTGAAACTCGGAATTTCTTGAATGTGAGGCATCCACGCTACCTCCACACCACGAAGGTGGGTTCTTCATTTTATTATTGCTGGCCTAGCGCTTTATTTTTGTTAGTGTTGTGCTCCAACCAAATTTGGTTTATCTTTATATAGTGAAGTAAACATTTGCTCTGCAGATAGCTTAAGCGTATAATATTTTAGTGAAAAAAAAACTTTTTTTTTTTTTTTTTTTTTTTTTTTTTTTTTTTTTTTAGAAAATCCAAAAATAATGAACAATTTTCCTTGTAAAGTGCAGCACGAGATGGAAGGGCTTTCTTAAATATTCGTATCACATCATTCTACCCAAATTTTAGTTTTTCTTGTTACTGATCAAAACCGCTTATCACGAGAAACTGTTTATTTCCTATCGCATTGCAAGCATAAGGAAGGATAATTTGTGTAGTGAAATCTTTTACTTATTTTTAATTTTTATCAACATCCTAGAAGAACCAAATTTTATCGATTTTCAAAATGAGGCATGCACATTGGGAGAGCTTTAGGGAACGGTAGACGGGATAAGTGAAAGAACAGAATATAAACCAGGACGAAGAAAGGAAACAGTGAGGGTAAGAGGGTAAGAAGAAGTGCAATAGAATCTCAGCAGTTAAAATTCTTATAAACACACTAAAATAACTTTCGTAGGCCATCCCAATTTAGTCATGTGGTGCCCAAAAGCCATTCAGTGGGAAGTTGTACACATACATTTCTATATATAATAAACCAGTCAAAAGCGAAATACAAACTGAATGTTAACATTAACGAAACAAAGGATCATGGGCGAGGACGACGTAGTAAACTGCAGAGATTTATTACCCACATTGGGCAACGAAAGAGAAGATACTGGTGACCATTTTGAAGTGGAGATCACAACTTTGTGACGATTAAGTTTAGAATCGCTGGAAGAATACAGATATTTAGTACTGTAGAAAAACATGTGATGTTACATTCACACGAATTTTCCAACCACTATCGTTTAACTTAATGCAGGTTTTACAAATGCTTACTTTTCTATCTACTTCATATTAATCGCGATACACGTTTGCGGAAATGTTTCGTTGCAGATATAAAGGAGCGAAATCGAAGCAGTAGCCAAACTAATGTTTAAATATGCGTCCCTTTAAGCTGGCCTTGAAATTCCTTACTCTTTCCACAAGTTGCCAGAAACACTTAACTTGACAGCGCTTCTAAGAAGCTGACCTATTGAAAATTTGAAATCAATATGATATTCGGAAATGGCTAAGGCCACACAAAATAGTTAATATAAATTGTTTTAGATCTAATTTTCTATGTAGTAAGCTTTTGACTACCTCTTATGGTTTACCAGTTATACAGAATGTTATACAATTAACTCTGAAGGTTTGATAGGTTATTTCCAGAAGACTCAAGATGTGTGTTATTTAGGATGTCAACATCTAAACATATTTTCGAGAAAATAAAAATATCGAAAGCTTTTCCTTGTGGAGGGTAATTGCGAGTGGGATGAGTTTTTCAAAGTTTTATATCGCATCCTTGGAAGATAGGCTAATACCTAGTTTGGTATATCTGACTTGACGTTCTTGAGGTAATATTGTTCGCAGACACATATCTCACCAGGGCCGCAGTCCTAGGGAGGTACCGTAAACTTGATCCTGCAACTTCTTCCCAAATTGCCGTTACCAATAGTAATTTAATTTCATATATCGCCAGTGTTACAAACTATGGGGACGTGTGCAGTAAGAGCGGAGGTCAAACACTATTTAATTACTCATAAAATCCATATCCGTCTATTTACTTAAATGTTAATCGAGATAAATATTTATGGAAACGGTTTCATTACATATTTCGTTGTAAGTACAAAGGGAGAGTACGTTGGGTGTAAGCGATAGTGAAGCCTTTTAAGCGTTGGTCGCTAAGTGATGGCTTTGACATACCATTCTTTGCATGGCCAGGACATATACATTTTAAAAAATAACCGAATAACGATTTCCTATTTGAGAAAATTATATGTAGTTGAAAATTCCAAGCAATAACAGGGAGTATCTCGAAAATTATGTACGAAAATAAAGATACATTTTGACATACATTGTGTGCTTTAACGAGATATTCAGTTTTTTGTGCAGTAGGGTTTCTTGTGAACTCTTATGGTTTACGAGTTGTGCAAACGTCATTCAGAATGAAGAGGACTTCAGAGGCTGTTTCCAGAAAATTCAAGATGTACGTTTCATTTGCCGTGAAAGTATATTGAAGTTATGGTATTTTAATCAAAATCTTTAGTCATATTTGAGAAAATCAAAACTTCGAAAATTTGTCCTTTTAAAGGCTAGTTTGATCACCTCCGTAGCGCAGTGGTAGCGCGCCTACTTCTGGCGCAGGGGACCCGGGTTCGATCCTCTGTACCGGTGGATTTTTCCCCCGCTGGGAGATCTGGCACGGGGTGCACTCAGCCTTGTTAGGTCTGGAGGGGCCAATTCGATTTGATGAAGTAGTGACCCGAGGTCGTGAAGGTCGCATAACTGGCCGGGAGGGCATGGGGCGCTGACCATATCCCACCTTCCAGTACTGTATCCCACTCATGACAGCTGTAGTGAGCAGAGGTGGGGGACGCAGCGGCCGGGCGGTAAGCCTAGGCCCTTCATGGGCTATTGCGCTGGGGGTTTAAAGGCTAGTTCAGGTCGCATCCGTGGAAGATGCTGAACTTGCATGCCAAGTTTGGTATTATTTAGTTTTCGTTTTTGAGTTATACTAACCCGCCCAGACGTTTTCTAAAGAGAGTTTTTTTTTTTAATTCAGGGGACCTCAAAACGTGTATCTCCAGTGAAATGCTGCATCGAAGTTTTTTAGTGGATTGCAGGGATTTCCTATGTACAATACGTACATGGTGGAGAAAGTTAAAAAAAAATACGGAGCTTTTTGTAATCTGTTATGTTGTTTTTAATTATTCAGGGGGTCTCGTAACATACATGTGTCCGAGGAAATCTCGACACCGAATTGTTGGGTGAATCGCCAGACTTCCTCTCCTTACGAGATATGTGGCAGAGAAAGTAAAAATTGTGAATCGGTGCTGCGCAATAAATGTACGGCACACTCCCCTAGTTCCCTTGTTGCTGATGGGTTCAACAAACGCGCTTTTGCGGTAAGTGATCCTCGAACCTGGTTCCAATGACGTAGATAGTGTGCTCGGTTCATTGACTCGTGCCTTTCTGGTTCTCGTGATAAGGTACCTGCTGGTCATCCAGTGGCGGTTGCGTTAAGGGCTCAGCAGGAGTGCTTTTTGTGTCAGACACAATTAACAGCCGTCCCTGCGATAGTTCGATATGCTAATTAGCGGATATAAATTTAAATACTGCAGGCCTCACTAGTCACGCACAGAAACACCTTGGGCCGGAGCATAATGCCATTGGGTGTCTGTTTCATTTTCATTGTTGTAGTGCAGAGGAGCTCATAACTGCTACCGTATAGTAAGCAGATGGGAGTATCGCATTCCGCCCAAAAATTGATACTGAGATGTTACCTAAAATACACGGTTTGAAACCCCTCAATAAAAAGAATCTTTAGCAAAGGTTCGTCCTGTGTGAGTGTAGTCTAAAACAAAAACCAAACGTTGGTTAAATAGCGTCTTCCAAGGATGGGACACGGATTTTCAAGAAAATTCTTCCACCCACAAACTAGTCTTGACTTGGATGTTTTTAGTAACATGATAGCTCATATCAGTCGACGAATGAATGAAATGGTACTCAAATGAGCCGGGGGTTCATAGAGCTTTAAGTTATTCGACATGTGTGTTCCTATGATAATGAAAAACCCTGAAAAAACTATCCAGGTAACTCGTCCTAACCGAAATTCGAACTCGGGATCAGAGAAAGTTCTGTGCTGTGTGTGAGCAACTTAACTTAAAAACTAAATGTCAGATAAATATTAAATACTTGGTTTTAAAATTTGACGTCTTTTAAGGGACACTGGGAGTGAAATTTGAAAGTTCGACATTTCTTGATAATTTTTTTTTTTTTAAACTTTTTACTATGTATTTATATGAGAATAGCATGTACACCAAATTTCATTAAAATTGCATAATTCGTTTATGATATATAAATTATTTTATGAATTTAATAGGCACATTTTTAAAATGTGACACGCGTCTACTGAGTTTTCAAAATTGGTTTATATTGGCAGAACTAATACTCTAAAACATGGCTAACAATTGTATGAAGAGGTATTTCAAATACTTTTGCTGATTATGCTGTACATATTTTTTTAATAACAAAGAAAATTTAATCTTAAAAAATGTTTTTGGAATTCATGTTAATAATAACATCAATATTGAATCATAGAATTGTTTAGCTGCTATTTATGAATAGGTACTTTTGGAATATGCAGAAATGTAGTTCTGAGAAAAACAGGCTTTTATATAGGAACATGCTGTGTACGTTAAGGGAATAGCACTACTTGAAAGAGCCGTAATGACCACATGGAGTGGGGGATATGAAAAATGTTCAGCTGATCCAGATGCACAGAAGTTCCAGAAACATTTAAATGTAAAAAAATAATTTTCGAATTTTTGACAATTTTGACCACAATTTCACTCCCAGTGTCCCTTAAAGAAGCAACGAGGATGTTCAAGAAATCACATATATAAAATCATATAAAATGTTTCTGACAGTAATCATTTCCTCTTGGTTTTGGTTTGAATTTTTCAACACTTGGCATTTTTGACGTATTGAGCTATTACTCATATTTCTCTGAACAGTAAAGATTAGAGTTTTAAAACTCTTTGAAGAGTTGACTCTGGCTTCAGCCGAGGCTTACCTCTTGTACCCATAACGAAATGCTTAATAAAGCGATTATTGTGAACGTTTGTCTTGCTACCATACAGTAGATACAAAAGAATAAGCTTTCACAAACGCATAGAATTTGCATGGCATAGCATGAAATTCCGATGCTAGCTGATCAAGATGAAAACGTCTGCCCCCTCCCCTTCTCTCAAGTCATTTATCTTCTAGGCGGATTGCATCTATTTCCGCCGAACTTGTTACGCTTTGGCCGGTTTTCCAAACTCGTTTTTCTGGCCTGTCACATTTGCAGATTTTTCTTCTAATCTGTACGCCATGAGATAACACACAAACCACTTGTAGCACATTCGCTCCTCTGGTGTTGTAATTAGTAGAACTTGCATTGTTTCCATTTGTGTACATAATGGGACACGCATACATTTTGAACACATTTTACTTTCTCTACTGGTAAGTAGAAGAAAGTATTGTATTCCACCCAAAAATTCGATGTCGAGATTTCACCCGAAATATGTTTTGAGACCCCCTGAATAATAATAATAATAATAATAATAATAATAATAATAATAATAATAATAATAATAATAATAATAATAATAATAATAATAATAATAATAATAAAAAAAATAGAAAAAGGTGTGTGTGTGTGTGTGTGTGTGTGTGTGTGTGTGTGTGTGTGTGTGTGTGTGTGTGTGTGTGTGTGTGTGTGTGTGTGTGTGTCAGTCTGTGGACAGCATAACTCAAAAACGAAAAATCGGTTAAAAACCAAAGTTGGTATTTATGTTTAATGTCTATTTGAAGAAAATAGCCCCACCCTAAACTATACTTTTTCGAAAAATTTGATTTTCTTGAAAATGGCTCCTAACGATTTTGATTAAAATGTCATGTGTTTAAGATATTTGTATGACAAATAAAATGTATATTTTGAATTTTCTGGCCATAGCCTATGTAGTCCTGTTTACTCTGAATGACTTGAATAACGTAAACAGTAAGAGACAAAATCTTACTGTACAGAAAATGTAGATCTCGCTAAGACACACAATTAATATCTTTTTTTGTAGAATGAACCATTTCGGAGATATTCCATGTTATTTGTGTCATTTTCGGAGAAAAGAGCTTTCCTGAAATGGAACATCGTTCATTTTTGTATGTTAAGCGTGCAAAGAGAGCAGGATCTCAAAGCTTTAAAAAGATAGACTATCGCTCAAAGCCTACTGTATTCTAATATTCCCCTTGCACCTACAAGGAAATAAGCAATAAGATAATTTGTGCAATGTTTATCTCAACTAACACGAAGAAGATACAGGAATAAGAGTTCGTAAGAATGGTTAGGTACAAGAGTAGAGAAAGTCATGTGAGTGCAGCACATCAGATTTTTTCTTTTTATATCCATAACCTTATGTACGAAAAATCGAAGCAAAAAAGGGCGTTTTATAAACATGACAACCGATTAAATCGTCCGCTGATTGGGTTTAGAGTTTAAATGCAAAGCACGTAACTGGTAATTGAAGTTAGAAATTCATTTTTTTTAAATGTTACCCAATTTTAGCTTAGCATAGCTGTTTAAGCTTTTCCAGTATGCAGACCGAACCTATACAACCTTTTCATGAAGGAATTACTTTTCCCTGTCAGTCGATTTTGATTCAATGTCATGTTTTGGGAATAATGACATAATTAAATATATATTTTGAATTCTCTATATAGCCTTTAAATTAGCCTTCTGAATTTTGCTATAAATCGGAAACCATACAAGAAAAAATGCGTCAAGTAACTTGTACCATTTCCTGTTCACGATATATGTTAAGTTGGTTCGCATTTTCAAATACTTTAAATACTTGGACTTTGAAACCCGTTGGGTTTTTCTTTCTTTTTTTTTTCTTTTCTTTTTCTTTTTCTTTTTTTCTCCTCTCGCTGGCCAATGAAGAGAGTATGCAATATTAAAGTGTGTGTAACCCGGCTTGGTTTTACCAAGTCACCCCCAGCCTCCTATATGACATGTGTACCTTTTCTGGTTTAAGATATTGCGAATTTGTATCACTATTTGAGCAGCTTATAATAGATGGCCTATTCATACACTTTGCCACACCAGTGCTTTACTTTGGTGGCGCCGTGGCCGAGCGGTTAGCGCGCTCGCCTACCACCTAGGCGGTCCGGGTTCGATCCCAGGGACCCGCATGTGGTATTCGTGGTGGACGAAGCGGCGTCAGGGCGGGTTTTCTCCGGGTACTCCGGTTTATCCCGCCATTTCATTCCACCGGTGCTCCATCTTCATGTATCATCAGTGTCACCGCCTGCGGTGCCGTAGTAGTAAAAGCGGGCGTTAAACACAACAACTACAACAGTGCTTTACTTTCTTTTCACCTACCTTTAGTGGTAGTATATTTCATCATATAATTTGATATATAGTTTTCAACTGAAATACATGTTTTGAGGTCCTTCGAACAAAATAAGTGTATAAGTGATCGCAGTACTTCTGATAAGCACCAAACTTGGAACCTAACGTTCAGTATCTTCCAGGAATACGACACAAAGTATTTCGGATTTAGCAAAGTACTCCACAGTCTCAAACTACCCTTTACATGAGAAGTCTTTATTTTAATTTTCTCAAAACTGACTCTAAATAGTTATTAAAATATGTTTAAGATATTTGAATGATTAAATATGTGCTTTGTAATTTGTATGTATAACCTTTGAAGTCCTCTTGATTATGGGGTAATTTGTATAATATTCTAGTCAACCGTATGAGAAGTGTTACGCATACTATCGAAAAATCTATGGCTGTTTAAAATAATTTTCTCGAAATTTTGTGACATGGCAACCATTACTGAGATATTCGTTCTTATTGTTTTGAATTTTGAACTACTTTTAGTTTAAGTCGTTAGTTTCTCATAGGCATTGAATAATAGAATTTTGGTAGCATATGGCTATAGCGCCCGATTTTCTGTGACGTTATGGTTTTCGTTTTTGGATCCTATATCTCCCTGATGCCTACTGTATGCTTTGTTTAGCTAGGACCTTTGATTGACACGAGTGAACCTGAGATAGCGCTCTATTTTCCCCCTCTCGCTCTGATGTGTTACAGCCTGCTGCAAAAGTGACTTATTTTTTCTTTTCCAGGACAATAAATACTACGCGAAGTAGCATCTCTAATACCGCATCATACAAAACAATTATGATGATACATTCAGTAATATCAATCATATCACTAATGAATGTTTATGGGAGACTCCGGAGACCGGAGCAACACTGGCACTGCTTAAAGGTCAACTGCAACATAGGCAATACTTTTGAACTGCTGGTGTCATTCTGTTTGCATCTTTCAAGGACAAAGACATTCTCCTGAGTTAATGACACCATAAGGAAATGCCTGATGAAAGCATTTCTTCGTGCGCTATCTCTATTAATATGCATTAAATATTACTTTCTATAGTAAGTAGAGGAAGTATTGGATTTCACCCAAAAAATGGATACTGGGAAAGCATTTTTAAAAAATCGTGCTCGGAATTGTGTATCTCTGTGAACAGAATAACGAAAAGTTGATTAAATTCTGAACTTGGTATTTAAGTTCAGTGTCCAAGAACATTCTTCAGTCTCAAACTAAGCTTGTGTCAAGTGGCTCTAACTGTTGATTAAAATAGTGTTTTATAGATATTTTCATGACACGTTTATCTTGATTTTTCTTCAAATAGCGTTGAAGCCCTTCATTCTGACTTCCGTTTAATTGGTGAACCAAGTAGGTTTCTTTAAAGCACACAGTATGTGAACTTTGTGACGTTAACCGTTGCCAAGTTACTCTTTATATTTGATTTGGATTTTGAAATGTCTATAAATTGCAAATCGAAATTCTTTGTAATTTTTTTGTGGCCATCAAAGATAACGCAATTTCAAAGCCATCACATAGGATCCTGTTTTAAAATACTTTGCTATCACGTTAGTTCACAGTAAATGTGTGAATTCGTAATGAACATTTAATGATATTAATAAGACGTAACTAGAAGAATAAGCTTTTATGGTTTGTGGAATAATGTGCAGATGTTAAACATCGATATTGAAGCAGAGAAGGCTGCAAGCTACTCGAGTTAGAAATGTACGGCTTCTTATGTGGGTGGTTATTTGGAACTAACACGTAGTGATCTTCGCTTCCTATGCGATATTATGAACAGATGTTTACAAAACATTAATGAGATCGAAGGACTTGGCTACGCCGCGTTTAGTATCCAGAGAGGTAGACTAGCGTGGGTTTTAGTTGAGTCACGACTGGCAACACGTCCACGACGCTCTTTCTCGCTCGCTCACTCCCTCCTGCACAGTCGACGGCCATTGTCCCTGAATGTGAACAGTGAACCAGTGATGCCAAGGTCATCCCCTTTAATTTTACCGCGAACGCTCGCTCGCTCTGTCCATGTGCTGTGTAGTTCTTTCCTTGTCTTTCCGCTGTCTCTGTTGGTGTTGTGGTGCAGTCCTTTGTATGTCTGCTCATAAACGCTAGGAAGGAGATGATGCCCGCATGGAACGCCTCTGGCGATGAAGGCGCTCTATAGAGTTCACGTCGTCTCACGCAACTGACATCAGTGGCGTTCGGGTCATGGTCTATTACGTCAATTCTGTTTGGGGACAAAGGAAGTGCCAGAAATAAAAGTTTGGGTAGGTTGATATAACAGTCTACCGTCCTCTGTTTGCTTCCAAGACAGTTGTGACGTAGGGTCTGTTGTATTCCATCCAAAAATTCGATATCGAGATTGCACCGAAAATATGTGAGGTTCATAGGATTTTGAATACATATTTTCAAACATTACCAAAAAAATCTGATGTGTTGCACTCACATGACTTTCTCTACTCCTGTACTAACCATTCTTACAAACTCTTATTCCTATATCTTCTTTGTGTTAGTTAAGATAAAAATTTGTACAAATTATCTTATTGCCTATTTCCTTGTAGGTGCAAGGGGAATATTAGAATACAGTAGGGTTTGTGCGATAGTCTATCTTTTAAAGCTTTGGGATTCTGTTGTGTTTGCAAACTTAACCTATAAAAAATGAACAACGATGATCCATTTCACGAAAGTTCTAAGTTTTCCGAAACTCACACACATAACAAGGAATATCTCCGAAATGGTTCACCCTACAAGAAAATTTATTGAGACATAACTTGTGTATTTTAGCAACATCTACATTTTTTGTATAGTATGATTTGGTCTATAACGGTTTACCAGTTATGCAAAAGTCGTCCAGTGTAAATACGACTACAGGGGCTATATTCAGAAAATTAACGATATACATTTCATTTGTCATAAAAATATCTCAAACATTTGACATTTTAATCAAAATCGTTAGAGCCATTTTCAAGAAAATCAAAATTTTCGAAACATTTTCCATGCAAAGGGTAGTTTAGGGTGGGGCTATTTTCTTCAAAATCTTCGTGTCGCATCCTTGAAAGACATTAAACTTAAATACCAACTTTGGTTTTTAACCGACTTTTCGTTCTTGAGTTATGCTGTCCACAGACTGACACACAGACACACACGGACCTTTTCCTAAAATGCTTTTTTTGGATTCAGTGGTCCTCAAAACATATATTTCCGGTGAAATCTCGACATCAAATTTTTGGGTGGAATACAATACTTTCCCTACTTACCAGTAGAGAAAGTAAAAAAGGATAGCTTGTATTTTCTTCACTTAGCGTGTAGTGTTCTCTTCATTCTAAATGAACTGAATGATTTTGTGTAGCAAGTAGGTAAACCATAAGAGATAGACATAAAATTAGGCTTGGACAATTTAGATATTGTTGGGATTCACAATATGTTAAGTCATTTGTGGCATTGGTCATTTCCAAAATATTTAATGGTATTCGATTTTTTCTATACTTCGTTCATTTTAAGTGCTGAGTCAACATTCTTTTGTTTCTTACGATGCCGAAAGAATAGAACTTTTATACCAATCTGTAGTGACCTCTCTTAAAACATTTTGACTTGCTTTCATCTTCCGGACCTCTTGTACCTGCAACAAAATGCATAATGAAAGCTTCTAAAAACCTTTATTTCAGTAAACACAAATACTAAAAAATAAGTCATTTGTAAGAGCAGTTTATAGGAACGAGAGAAATAAAGTAGTAGATAAGAGAAAGTGGTGTGAATGTTACACATTTTTAGGAAGCTAACATGGAAAGAAGTAGTAAATTAAAATAAAAGGCGCGGCTTTGTTTATATATCAGTAATACAGCATATCCTTTCTTCTCAAAATAATCAGGACAATTTTATTTAGTCCTTCCTGAAAGGTAAAATGAACTTGAAAAGTTTTACTAGCGTTAACAAAACAAATCTCATTTCTAGTACAAGGACGTGGATATTCGAACTATTTAAACTTGAAGTTTTCACGTTCACTGCAAGAGTTAGAAACCGTCAATCCCTGAATGAGAGTAATATCTTAATTATCAGGCATGCTGTCAAAGTAATCGGTCGGGACATTGCAGCTCCAGAGTAGAGCAATAGGAATTTCTCCTTTTCATTGTTTAGATTCCTAGGTCTGTTCGAAGAGTGTTATGCACAGAAAATAATTTCATAGACCTTTTGTCTGCTATTTGTTCCTGGACTAGGCTTCTCCTCTTGAACATCTGAAGAACAGTGCATGCGCATTTCATGGCAAGGGGGAGGGGGAGATGAACTCTTTTGAGACATGATTTTGTGTGTGCGCGTAATATTCTTTGTTCACTGCACAAGGGCGTTTAGGAATCGCCCGATAGTTGCGAAGTAAATTTAGAAAAAATATAGGAGTGAAACAAAAACCAACGTGAAATACAAGAAGGAATTGTTTGTCGAAAATACTTTTAGCAGTCCACAAATTCCTTAATGATTTATTATGCTATTGTTAAATACCTATGTATTATTATTATTATTATTATTATTATTATTATTATTATTATTATTATTATTATTATTATTATTATTATTATTATTATTATTATTATATTAGCAAATGCCTATGTTGAACCATTACTCTTGTATTATGTATTTTAAGACTGCAGCGTCATAAAAATAAATTAAAAAAAAAAGGCCAGTGAGTTATGCGACCCTAAGTACTTAATAAAAACTATTTTATATAATTCCAGTCTATATTTAAGAAATATAGTTTATAATATTCCCAGCATAAAACCGGCTTCCTGGAGACGATTTTTAACATAGTGATTTTTGTCTCAGTGTATTCATATGGAGAAACTAAGGGTTCGACTTGTTGGATGTTTTGGTTAAACGTTTAAGATCTCAATGTTTTGGCCACGTTTCAGTGCGAATACTTCTGCAACGTGTATCACATCGCCAACGCTTGCTTCTGTAATTATCTTACACGGTCATTCACGTTGAAGCAAGGCCATTGGTATGCGAAATTCAAACTTGGACCCACACAAGCGAAGTGTATGACGAAGGTCAGTCTGGTGTAGAAACTAGTGGCGAAATATCGATGACGTGCGCCTCAAGGCTAAGCAAAATCTTTAAAAATCTGAGAATCGCTTGGGATTTAGGATATTGCGTCAGCGTTCCGCAAACTGACTGCTAGGACACTGATTTGTCCTAGATTCTATTTCTGTAAAGTGCGAGTTTCGGTTAAAGTATCTCAACACTAGTGTTGTTGCAACAGTTGATCGTCGTATTACACTATAAAATACGGAACAGAAGCAGTGAATAAACATAAAATCACTAGAACAATAAAAGACAGCAAAGCGAATTGGGTTCCTCGGGAAGACAATAATAAAATTAAATGTAAAAGAGGAGCTATAGGAATACTGAAACAAGTTTAAAACAAAATGAAGTGGCTTAGGCTTGAGTGGCTCGCATTCGGGAGACCGTGAGTTTAAATCCGGGCCAATCTGTCCCCCCGTGGTATTACTTTGCCACATGTATTGGGTACTGAATACCAACTACACATGCAGATTTAAAGAGACGGGTATAAGATAACGGATTGTAGAGGATTGCGACTAAGGCCATTTGTTCAGCATGCCTGTAAACCACGTGTTCCTAAAAGACGAGTGGTTTTGCGATTTCAAAGTACACTTGAAATGGGTGACAAAATAAAGAGGGCAAAGAAAGGCGATTAAGCAACTGAACCCATGTTTCAGTAGCACAGGAAGGCCACTACACAACTCGGCTATCTGCCTCAGGTCAGATAACTTTACCCCGTATCTCTTAACTGTCACGTGACTAGTCACCTCTGATATGGAACAGGTTGTTCTGTGATGCAAGATGGTACCTTTTTAATATATTCGAATATATTTGGCAGATTTAGTTATATCAGTACGAATTAATTCTTATATCTCGTACATTGTGTGAACATAACAGCTTTTCCTAGCTACTATGTTCGCTTACAAACCTGGACATTCACCAAAGCACAGATCCAGACGATACAAGTGAGCCAGAGAAGACTACTGGGTGTTATCCTGAGGGATAGGATAACGAACGAAGAGCAGAGATGGAGTAGTGGAATAGAGGACGCGACCAGCAATGCTAGGAGGACCAAATGGAGTTGAGGCCAAGTGGCCAGATGCACCAGGATAGGTGGGCCTATGCGACAACGGTAACCAAATTGTCTCGAACTTCATTCTGTGGGTTCGTAGTTTCCAATTTTAAATATTAATTACTGTGGAAAAATGAGCATTATAATTTGAGGAATAATCACTTCCATAAAAATAGCTGTGCGTTATTTTCTTTTAAAGCAGCCAATTCGGTCACGTATTTCAAGTCTCCTGATGTAGCTTCCTTAATTTTCGAGAAAACATTGCTTGGGCAAAGGTTTGCAATATAAGGCATTCCGATTTGCTTAAAGCTAAAGTAAGAACTACTGTTTCTTCCTGCTACAAGACGTATCTTAGCATTGCTTATATTTCCGCAAAAGGGACCAGGCCTGTATGATTTTCCGTTTTTACTTTCTCTACTACGTATGGTAAAGTAGAGGAGGTATTGTATTCTACCCAAAAATTCGATGTCGAGGTTTCACCGGAAATACATGTTTTGAGACTCCCTGAATAAAAAATATTAGAAAAATGTGTGTCTGTCTGTAGTTTGTGTGTCAATCTGTGGACAGCATAACTTAAAAACGAAAAGTCGAATAAAAACCAAAGTTGGTATTTAATGTCTTCCAAGGATGCAACGCGAAGATTTTGAAGGAAATTGCTCCACCCTAAACTACTCTTTACATGGAAAATTTTTTCGAAAATGGCTCTAACGATTTTGACTAAAATGCCATGTTTGCGATATTTTTATGACAAATGAAATGTATATCTTGAATTTTCTAACTAGAGCCCATATAGTCCTATTTACTCTGGGTGACTGTTGTAATACTGGGTAAGAGATAAACCAAATACAAAAATGTGGATCTTGCTAAAGCACACAATTTATGTCAAAAATTATTTTTGTAGAGGGAACCATTTCGGAGATTGTGTGAGTTTTGGAGAACTACTTCTGTCAATTGGAATATCGTTATTCATTTTTTATGTTAACCGTGCAAAGAGAACGGAATTGGAAAGCTTTAAAAGATTTGACTATCGCTCAGTCTACTGTATTCCCATATTCTCCTTGTACCTATAAGAAGATAAAGAATAAAATTATTTCTGCAAACGTTCGTCTGAACTGACACGAAGAAGATACGGGAGTAAGATTTTATAAGAATAGTTAGTACGTGCAAGAGCAGAGAAAGTCACGTGAGTGCAACACATCAGATTTTCACAGATGGGTTAATATATCGCGATACAGTTCGAGATTGCTTTAAGCTCTTGTGTGAAAAGGACCTTGAGATGTAGCTTAATTACAAGTTACGTAAAAGAGTGCGCAGTGGCTGCGGATAACCGAAACACTTGTTTATACTTCCGTTGGCTAGTTTTCTTGTTTAACAGGATTACAATCATAACTGGACACGCAACAGAGAGTGTGGCAGTAGGCTCGAACTCTTTGTATGACAGTGCTCCGCGACAGTAAACTGGTATTATTTTCACTCATCTAATATGATTCAAATTTGAATACATTCTTGTAAGCATTTGTTTGCTCGTTGGGGTATATAACAACTTAATTTCTGTGGAGAGACCAAAAATAGGTAGATATGTATATCCCATCGTGGCGGAAATGCTGGAGGGAATGGTGAGTGAAAACAGGTAGCATGCGTCCACAAACACAGAAAGCAGATGTGTGATAAACATGCCATCGTTGTCACGTCTCCTACTCTGACACCGAACTACATTTGAAAACAACTGATTAAACCATGTTGTTTGGCATTTTTGTCATATTTGTTATAAGTTCAGCATCTTCCAAGCATGTCACACGGATAGTTTAAAGTCCTCCACCCTCAGCTACTCGTTACATGGAAAAGTTTAGATTTTTTTTTATTTTCTCCAAAGTGACACTTTTGATTAAATTATAAGTCCTTTGTATGGAGGGAAAAACACCTGTATCTTGAATTTTCTGCGAATAGCGTCTTCGTTTTGAATGAATTGTATACAGGATGGAAGTGAAATGATCCGCCAGACTTTAACAGCAAATTTCTCATGTTGTGAATAACAAGAAAGTCTAATACCAAACTGTTGAGAAGTTTATAGTTTTCTAGAAAAAAATATTTTTATCAAAAAAATTTATCATCACCTGGCTGATTATTATTCTCTGAAGGTTCTTGATTTATGGCTATATTAAAAAATAAACAACTTTTTCCTTTGGCGTATTTCAATAGATTCAACGGTTTTTGTGTAAATTGAATTTAAAAGAACCCACAATTTGTCTTTGTTGCAACCTTCAATGAATGATTTTTCAGCCAGGTGATGATAATTTTTTTTGATAAAAATATTTTTCTCTAAAAACTATAAACTTTTCAACATTTTGGTATCAGACTTTCTTGTTATTCACAACATGAGAGGTTCTCTGTTAAAAGTCTGGCGGATAATTTCACTTCCACCCTGTATACAATTTTGTATCATTGGTGAGCCATAAGAGATAGATAAACATCTTAGCAAGAAAGTATTAATATCTGAATATATTTTAGGACCCTTGAACCTATTTTTTTAAGTCTGTGTGAGATTGAATAGCATAATTCAACGAAAGGACCGTTAAAAACCGAACTCGGTATTTAATTTCACCACCTTCCAAGTATGCGAACGGAGATTTTCAAGAAAATCCGCCACACTAAACATGGCAGTTTTTTTTTTTTTCTGTTTTTTCTTTCTAAAAATGTTAACATAGTTGTTTCTGCGAAATTTTCTGGGAATAGTCTGCGAAGCTCTCATTATTTGAAAGGCATTTGGTAAACAAGCAATAGAGGACGCACTGTGCAGAAATGTAGAACTCTTTAAAACACAGTTTGTTCCACATAACATTGTTTTCCATAAACCATTTCTGAGATCTCAGTTGTGGTTCGAATTGTTCATACTTCCTCATTCATGAAAGTGCTTTCGATATTCAGTTGTTTCTTGCAATGCCAGGAAAACCATGGAGCTTTAAGACTGGTATATAGCGTCAAGTTCTTCAATCATCTCATGATCGCTATTTCCCTTGTATCTGTAGCGAAACATGTAACTTGGTATTTCTGTAAACGTTTGTTTTAATTATAATGAAGTAGATGGAAAAATAAATTCTCATAAAAATAATTTGTATGCCTACTAATTAACGAACGAGGGTAGAGAAAAGTCATGTGAATGTAACAGATTTTTGTTACGTTAACCATTTCCGAGATATTAGTCATTGTGGATTTTCAAATAGTTTGCACTTAATCAGGTGCCTTCTGCACTGTTTGTTTCTTATTGGTAAGTACGCAAAGATTATGGAATTCCACTGTGTAATGAAACAGTGCCAATTAACATTAATCAGATGGAATAGTCAGTCAATCACGCTCATTACAAGCAAGTCACGTCTTAAAACGCATACTCCGAAGCTCAGGCTTCTTCCTTGTCGGTTATAGAAATTGCGAACATTTTACGTCTTCCATAGTTTGCAGTCTTATAAATACCCCATCCGGTTTATAATGCATTTCACTAACAGTTTCCTTCCAAGGATTTACTACATTTCACTTTGTCATTTTTATTCATGTTCTCTCTAGGATTTAGACATCAATGACATGTTAATAGTGGCAAAACATTGTATTCGTCTGTCTGCCCACATCTCAGAGTTCCGGAGTTTGAATCTCGGTTAGGGCGAGTTACCTGCATAAGAGTTTTCCCTTATCCCGAGAAAGCGAATGTCTACTAAGCCCATTTGAGCATATTATCAACCATTTCGTTTATCCACCGTCTCATATGACCTTACCGTTTAAAGAACATGTTAAGAGGTGAAACAGCCATGAGTTCGGGATTAGAAATATTGCTTTTCTGTTTAATGGGATAACTGATGAACTAAATGTTCAAGTACAATTATTCAACCTGGCACGCGGCTGCTTGGAGTTCGCACTGCGCTGTTACCCCGCCTCTCTCTCTCTCTCTCTCTCTCTCTCTCTCTCTCTCTCTCTCTGGCAAGACTGTAAATAACAGAGAGGGTATGCAATAACTAAAATAACCATGTACACGTGTTCACGTTTTTCTGGAGCAGCCCGAAATTGGAATATTCTGTGGCACTCTTTTGGTCACATTTGAAATGACGCACAACTTTGACATAAAAAACGTAACAATCTTTATTTTTGTACCCGTTCTTCTTCAAACCAAAAGTGAAGCTTATTTTTCGATCTTCATCTTAATTAAGATTTCAGAAATGCTTTCATTACATTTTTAATGGGAGGTACGATGAGAATATACATCTTCGAAAAGCAGGTGCCTATATGCTACCTTTGATATCATGTGACTGCGAGAAACAAACGAATGACGATTTTGCACTTCAGAAAGGGTACAAATTACTCGTATTTGTAAATTCAAACCAATGACCTCAAATACCCATGAAAATAATCACACAAGTACTGTTTGACAAAGTGTGGATATTTTAACAAACTATAGCTTTCTGTGTAACGGTTTCATCTTCTTTTTGGGTTTACACAAGTATATAAAATGCATTCAGAATGAAACCTTTAAGAAAAACAGCAAACAAAATTAGTGTTTGTTATACTATCATGTATATAGTTCTTTTTTCATGGTTGATATGAAGCATTTCCTGTCGTTATAAGTTGTATTCGCATTGTATGTTAAGCAAGTGTGTTTTTTTTAAATTATTTTGGTTACCTGTGACACCCCATAATTATAAAGTAACATACCTTTACTTGGAAAATGCTTCGTTGTAATGCAGTAGGTTTTTTAAAAGTGGTTATAACGAACTAGTTTGAAACTATAAATAGTGATCTTTAGTAAGATTATTCTGATCGAAAGATGAAACAGGAAAGCTACACAAGAAAAAATGCGTATTAGTATTGTCGCGAGAGCCGTGTGGCTCAAAGTGTACTCAAGGCCAGGTACCTCACACCACTACACCGTTATGCAATATGCCAAAATAAACGGCTTAGAACAAGTGCCATTGCACGCACTTTTTAGAAGCTTTCGAGGTGCAGGGGTTGTTTACAAGAAGCTAACGAGTAACTTCTGTTTACAGAAAACTCGCCGATAATTCTGTATTATATAAGCGAATCGGCACGGACCCATTAGTTAGTACGAGATATTTAAGTTGAGTAGTGTTTGTGTCAAGATTGCGATACAACAGAACAGCCGAGTTGCTAGATCACGAGTTCTAATTTGTGCTTTAGTTTTAAGGGGAATCGTGGCTAACGAAAATCGTTAGACACGAAAGGAAATAAAGTGACGTAAACATTAACTGGGCTTGCCATTTGTGGCAGTATTATGATATCAATGTATCATGCATGTTCTATAATCTATGAAGTCCTCTTCAAATTTGCTTCTTTGTAGCTGGGAGATTATAGAATACTGAATTACCGCAGCAAAGCCACAGGTCGTGAACATTACGACGTGAGTTCAGTAATTTTGTTAATGGCACTAACTTTTCCAAAATATTGACTACAGGAATTTAAAAAAAAAAAAAAAAAAAATACTGCGCGTAAACAAAGTGTACAATGTACAAGTTAGATTTTTATTAACAGTTGACTGCCATCTCGTACTCCCGTTTTGAGGGAAATATATGTGTATACTAAGGCTAGGTAATACGACAGACTGGCTTTTGTAGGAATTTATTGAATAGTGACGAGTGATTTTTACACACAACTCTTTTTCTCCAACTGGGATGTATCTTTTGCGGTAGTATGGTTTCCTTTAGTATAATTTCCTTCTCTGTTTGTATCCGTTACTGAATAATGCCTTTCATCTAGAACCGAATTACGTTTTCTCGCCGTAGCACCGAGACAACCAAACATTGGTTCTCTCTTTGATATGTATACACTGTGTGTGAGAGTATTTTTAGTTCACTTGGGAGGGGGCCAGACTTTTGGTCCAGTAGGGAAAGTTCGTGATGTTGAGCATGGCGTTAATCTAATGTATGGTCTCGCGCTTTGCCCTTTTAACAGAACAGACACAACGCGGTGTAAAACGGGAATGTCTAACAAAACGTTTTGTGTGTGTATCTGAATTTTTGTTGTGTTTATAACTTTAGGATTTTTTTTTTAACCTTTTGTGTACATTTGCCCAAAAGTTCGACTTCTAATTTTAAATAGAAAACACGTTTTGAGGTCTACTACCACTCCCAAAGCAAAAGGTCTGCGAGAACTATTTCTCCCGTTGAAAAAAGGAGGAAAACAAAACAAAGAAAGTAAAACACACACACACACACACACACACACACACACACACACACACGCACACGCACACACACACACTGAAAGAGACACGTAGGGTGTATGTACGAAATTTCATACCCAAGCCTGTCAACTGTTAACCAAATATTACCCTTTTGGTGCCAAAATGTCACTTTTTAAATACTTAGGATTTTGATTAAACTTCGTTTGTTGGAGAAATTGGCATTGATAATACTCAATAATTCATTTTAATATTGTTTAATGTTAATAGCAATTTAAAAGTTAACATGTTATAACTTAAAGTAACATTCATAGATTTTAATTAAGATTTATTTTCATAGTTGACACTCGAACTAATCCAGTAGGCTGAGAGAACAACAACAACAACAACAACAACAACAACAACAACAATAATAATAATAATAATAATAATAATAATAATAATAATAATAATTTTAGCGTTTAGTCCAGGGAAATGAGCAATTAAAGGTATGATGAAATATAAATGCACGAGTTTGCATTAGTAGGTCATTCATAAAAGGTAGGTCTGCTATATTTAAAATTTCAGTTGTTAAACTTCGCCTCTTCAATTAAAATATCGATATCCTCACAAAAATATTCGTCAAATCTTTCGTCTGCCATGGATACTTCAATTGTTCAGAAACGCAAAAAAAGCAGGTGATATAACCAAATCGATAATACCACCACCAAGAATGGAATAGTCTGTGAGTACCACCAAAAGCCTATATTTTCGTTGAATTCTGTGCCTTTTGATAACCGTGAAGAGCTCTTGGAAGTTTAATTTTGTTTCCAAAGATAATTTTCACGACATTAACCATACCCGAGCTCTATGCTGCTTTTAGTTTGGATTTATCAATTTTGAATAGAAATTCTGTTACTACTACAATACCAAAGCCAGCATACTGTGTATTGAAATCTTGTCTTTCAAAATTTATCAGATTAATACAAAGGGAATATGTATTAACGTTACAGTGGATAGAGACCGTTGTATGATTCTGTCGAAATGATTTTAAAAATTTAACACATTGGACTTGAAATTACATGCACCGTATCAAACAGTATTCAAATGTTTGTGTCAAGTCGGTTTTGTTACAGGGAGGTAAAAGAAGCATTACAAACTTTGCCACATGTTCCATCAAATGACACACCCGGAAACGCGAAGTCAGAAAAGAAGGAATATGAAACTCCTTTAATGAGGTCTGCTTTATTTTTTGCAGTAGCTTTTGGTCTCTATGGTTTCCATTTATATAAATTGTAAGAGCGAAGAGGACTTGAATTCACAGAAAACCCGCGATATACATTGTTTCATCGTTAGAGCTATCATTTGAGAGTACAATAAAAGGAGCGAATTCTTCCCTGCATAGCTTTGAGATGGACGGATTTTCCTGAAATCGTCGTGTGTGAGATTCAAATATAAAGAATATTTATCTAACTCGTTGCTTAGTTCTGCTATTCGCAGAGACGCATGGCCCGGTTTCCAAGAATTACCCTTTTTGTCAGCGGATATCGAAGGCTTTAAGCAAAATTAAAGAATGTGTGTTGGTGAGGCACCAAAAAATACGATCCTTCCAAGCAATAAATCGTGCAGAGATATAAAATATCACATAGGAAATTCCAGTATGCAAAATACCTCCTTAGGTTTTCCCACCCTGCGTTGTAGCGATTGACCATTGTTTATATATTGTAATTTAAGAATGGAAATGTGAGAATTTCTTAATACCAATTTTTAATTTTACAGAAGAAAGGATAAATGCTAATTTTCACTTGATTCCTAGAAGAATTTGGACTTCTATGTTCTCTTATTTCATATGTGGCATCGCTGAATGGTTGAGAAGATTCCCGAAACATTTATAACGTCCATATGTAGTGTTTTTCTCCCAGTGTTATTTTTAACTTTGTTTAAATACCTGTTGTTGAAGAATAGCTTTAGTTCAGATCAATAAAGTCAAATTAAAGGAGTGCGATATTGCGATATAACCATTGTTTTCACTACTTAAATGCAAAAACGTACATCATGAACTAATTACACTATCTTCTTTGTTAGATATTCCTTTCTTGGAAATTTGGTTTTTGTTGCGAAGTTACACGTCTTTGTTTCTCACATTTTCCTTTCTTGGAAATCATTTTGTTGTTGCAATGTTTCTATGGAATTCTTTGTGTTGCTTAGGAATAAATGACAAACATGGTTTAACAATCTTCCTGTTTTCACTAGACGAATGGAGTTTATTTTGCAGAAGTACAAGCCTGTTGCATATCCGCCAGTTTTCATCGACATTCCTTCATTCTATTTAAGATTAATAACCACTTGAGAACTGCGACTTTGGCGCACTTTTAGTTGAGGATTTTGAAGTGCTATGTTTAGTTCATTAATAATGAATCAGCAGCAGTTGTATACTAAAAGGAATGCATTATGTAAGGAATTTTGTACAAATCGCTGTACATTAGTGTTATTTAAAACCTCTTGTCTTCGCAAGTAGAGAATTTGGTCCCGTTATTTTCTCTATCCATTATTGTATTTAATATCTTCCGCGAAGGGTTCGTACAAAACATTATTTTTCTATCTTCATATTGATCGAGATAAACATTGCAGATTTTATTATAGATGATATAGCAGGCTGATGCGATAATCAAATATATGTCGGATT
Organism: Tenodera sinensis; assembly: GCA_030765045.1. Classification (NCBI taxonomy): domain Eukaryota; kingdom Metazoa; phylum Arthropoda; class Insecta; order Mantodea; family Mantidae; genus Tenodera; species Tenodera sinensis. The sequence goes on along the minus strand of CM060970.1, from coordinate 80,783,406 downwards.
TAAAATTATAAAGCTTTGCATGGCATAAAAAGGTTGACCAAACTTTGACAATTTTTAGAAAATGCAAAACAATCGCAAGTATTGTCTCTGTTGTGTCAGTTCCACATGGAAGCATAGATTTGTTTTACGGAAGTATAATCTAGAATGTGAAGTCCCTTTAAGACCCTCGTTCCTCCACAGTGGAATATTTTTGTGCACAAACTGACATTTGCGTAGAAATTGACGTCCCAACAGCCAAGTGATCGTACACACACGCATCGGACTCACTCTCTTGTTATCTCATCATGACTTTGGAGTAAAGACCACACTCCTGTAGTGGTAGCACCTTATTGCGCAAATGTCGCACAGTTTGGCGGCATTTTAGCTCGATGCGAATTTCCAATTTCGCCGGTATGACGTCGACAAAGGTAACGGCTTCACTAACGCGCTGTTTCTTTGAGAATCGCCATAAAATACCCCGTAAGATTACTTTATCGCTCACGTCCGTCCTTCCTTTTAGTGACTTATTGATTTAAACACAAAGGTTGCGTAAATTAAGAGAGGGCCGGAGTGATGATGTAAAGGAGCACACTAAAGATGATTAATGGGGAAGTGCTGGATACCGTCTTATAAACCTGTTTGATGAAGAGATGTAGGTCAGCCAGAATATGATCAGAAGACATTAAATATCATGCGCATTAAGTGCAATGGACCTTGAAAGAGCGATACTGAAGATGATGAAACAATAAAAAAATACAGATTTAGCGAAGCAGATAGAAAAGGTCACGCCATAAGGGTACTTGTCGTTTCCGAATCCTTGATAATTGGGAAACCAATCATTACGATCCAACGGCGGCACTGATATCATCCTGGCAATTGACAGGGTTGTTAACACCACCACAAGTGCTGCTTTATTTCTACTTTGTAAGTTTATCTTGAGCAAATATTTGGAGAAGAGTTGGCCGTTGCAAACAGGTACTTGTACTGTGACTTCCGGTAGAGGTATGTGCAAAAGAATTTGCCTTCCTGGTTACGCTACTACGGTTGTCGGAGAACTTCCCTCATACATGTATATGGAATCTGAAATTATTTATTATGCATATACTTCAGCTTTGTTGCTTATGTATCAGTGCAAATTGTCCGCTTTACCTGAGCTGTTTTATACTTCAGGTAAACTGGAGAGGACATCTATGTGCCACTCTGCAGCCGGTCGTGTGTTCCTTTTTCACAGATTGTTTCAGCACTTGTTGGATTTACTTTTGAGGTGGAAAAAAAAAAAAAAAAAAAAAAAAAAGAGGCAGCAATAGACATATTATGTTACTTAAATGTGATAGTCTCTCGGGTGTAATTTAATGAAAGAACGAAACACTAAGTCAATAACATATGAGAACAATTTGACCGTATATGTTTCGTATTACCTATCATCTCACGTTAGTACTGTGCATCTGAAACGATCCTTTGAGTGTGATTGTGGTAGAGTTGGCTTCTTCTCAAAGTCAACAAAATATGCTAGAGGGTCGCATCATTCAGCAGCATGTGAAGCCAACTACACCATGAGTCATGTCTGGAACCTAAATTCATACACGGCGCAGCGCCTTGATTGATCATATAGTTTAGAAATATTAAGATTTGGAACTTGTGACGACTTGTTGCTGCCGCTACACAACTATCACTATCACAGTGTTGCCATTCTTGTTGGAGCAACAGAAGTAGACGCGAACCGGATAAAAAAGGAGAAAAAATGGAATTTCGAACGCATTGCAACAGGAACGAATCATGGCCCTCCTTCGTTCGTACATATGAGAACGCGAAACTTGTGAGTAATATTATTTATTTAGAGCTTATTTATCACAGTTTAAGTGTTGAGCAGACATTTTTTCCGTTCTTTCGCCCCCATCCCACTATCCGGCGCAGATTGCCACCTGCCTTCCCTCTTAGAACAGTCGAGCATTATGATGCTTAAATTTCAACACTAAAACGTAAATATAGCCCAGTAAACATAAAATAAACATTCACCAATGGAAGTTCATGGCATCCAGCACACCAAAGTAGGCTCCTCTAGTCCTATTTTACCTACAGAGGCAATGTTAATGTCTATACCACATGGCGTGCAATATGCAAACGAATCTTCTTGTTTACTTTTCAATAACCAGCCCTTTAAACTACTGGATTGTTGCCATTCGGATTTGTAAGTTTGTGAGTACTTAGCCTTTTTTCTTGGTGCTTACTCATGGTCACTTAGCACTTCACATAAATTTAGCACAACGAAAACCACTACTGTGTGCACTGTGAAACGCGAAAGACGCGCGTTACTACGGCAATATTTATAATAAACTGAGGCGAGGTGAGAAGACACTGAAGGGTTGAAGCTCTTAGTAGCGATGGCGACTTATTTGTAAATCATAGGACTGATAAGTAATGGGCATATCTGGTGTTCCTCATAAGAGGCTAAGGGAAAGGGACATCACCGTAATAATGAACATGACTGCACTATTTATCAATTAAGAAATGATAAATTGCCTTGAAAAAGGATACAATTAAGTAGATTTTTCCTGTATTTTTAAAAAAGATTTTGCATGTTTGTAATTAACCAAAAGTAGAAAAGTAGATGTGCAAAACATAAGGAGATCTCCGTCCAAAAAAAAGTAGATCTGGCAACACGTGTGAAAAAGGCGGTGTGTATCTTGCTGTTTTTATGCAAGAAGTTTCTAGATTTTGAGAATGCTGCTCCACTGTACCTAATTGCTTTTATACTAAAAAGGTATTGGGATTACTTTTAGTATTCTAATTAATTGTATGCTCTACACGGTGCAGAAGTTAAAAAAAGAGAAAGAACTAAAACCACTAGCACAAATAATACATAACATGCATAGAATTGTCACACATCTGGTTATTTCTTAAAAAATTATTGTACTTTTAGATAGTTTCTTCAGAATTTATCCTTAAAAGTTAAATTGTGAATTGTCAATTTAAAGGTGTAGCAAATGATACGCTTATTTTTATTAGTTCATTCTTTCTTTAGTTTCTGTTAATTTGAATAGGATTATAAGGTAGGTAAATTGCTTTGGACATTTTTAGCGTGTAAAAGGCAGGTATACGAAAAATCAAAGCCAAGGAATTTTAAATGACAGGACATAGATCGTGTACTCGTGGACATCAAAATTATCACGTAGGAAACAGGCTTTTAAGTACCAAAAGCATACATCTGTAACTTCAAGGTATTTCTTGGACATAACGTCTTTTATTATGCTGACCAAATTTCAGCTTGGATACCGTTAAAACGTGGTGCCCTCTTGCAGCTGCAATGCTGAATACACGACGTGTCTTTTGAAAACACATAAGGGGGTATAATTGTTTATTAAGCATCTATAGATAAATAATCAACAGAATTTCTTTTGAACTAAGCTCAAGGTATTGCTAGTGTAAAGACTAAAAGATACTTTAAAATAGCTTATCCAGATGAAAAACACAGGCACGTAAGTTTGCGTGAAGTCATTAGTGTGTTATGGTTTACGGTTCTTTTTGCTGTCTCCAGTCTTAGACTACCTCCCATGGAAATTCTTGCCAGTGAAGAACAGTAACGCTGGTACCTGGCCAAACCTCCAGCTTCTTCTTTTGGATACGAGTAGTATTGGCTTAAGCCCAATCGAGGTCGAAACAGCCAGAAAAGCTCTGAATGAGACAACACAAGGAATGCGAACACTAAATATGCAATTGAGTATATTGACAAAATATTTTAAGACAGCAACAGATTGCGAAACTAACAATTTTTGTTGGAAAATTGAAACAGCTTAATACAGAGCACGTGGTGAGAGAAAATCATCTAAAAGTGTGCACAACGCAGTGTATCAGACTTGTCGACATGCATGTATATAAGCAATGAGATATGTACATAAACTGGTACAAGGTAACATTTTTCGATAACGTTAATGAGCATTGAAATCTGCGGGGGAGAAAAGCTGTTGCGGGATAGCAATACTGTACCAAACGTGCGTCAACAAGTCCAGCGTCCGTTTTCTTTACCTGGTTGTTGCGACGTAAGTCTGGATAAACTGGTGAGCAAAATTCATGGGAGCATGAGAGAAATTTTGCTGCAATTAAGGATGAGAAGGGAGCCCTGCATCAAGGTCCTGATAGAATCCAAGAATGACACGTAAACTTCCGTGACAAAAACGCAGCTCATCTCAGTATTTCTGAAGATTGGAGCAGAACTTAGGTCTGCAGCTCCTAATACGCTCCTACATCAGCAAATGTTTTTGCACTTGCTCGCAGAATAAGTTAATGATCCCCTCTGCGTCAACAGACTGATTTGAAAACTCTGCTGGACATATTTCCTTCTTTCTTTGTGTTATGAGCTTAACTCTCTTGGTTCCAAATTTTGCATCATTTTAAGAAGTTAATGACGTTCCATCCGCATGAAACGAATGGATTAATGTTATTGTTATTTTGAAAAAGAAAAGAAAAAAAAAACTATAGAATTCATCTGCTGCACTAATTAGCTGAGAGGGAATGCTACATTTCTCCAGCAATTACTTTATTACCAGATATTAGCAAAATAATTTGTAACAAACTTCCAGATTTTCAATCGTTCCTGAAATACCCGAGAAAGTGTTCAAAAATCTTGCTGTACATACATTTGGAACAAAATTCACATGTCTTAGAAACTTATTACATGATTTGCAAATAAACATTGTGTACTTTAGAAAACGAATGAAAAGTATATACTTCTTGCAAATTTCAATAAATAGGAATGCTTTTAAACGCGTATGTTTCATCATTTTTACTTTCCTGAAAATTTGCAGAAAACCAATGATCTTAAGATTCTCTGCTAAAAATTGCAAAGTAGTTGACAAAAGTTTGCACTGTAAGGACCAATTTGACAGCGGTCACGGATATAAATAATGAAGAAAAGAAAGTTTAAGGATAGAGAGGTAATTTAGCTATAAACTGCATTTCTCTGTTAGTGAGATTTTTTTTTTTTAAATTTTTTTTAAGGAATATGTATGTACCACGTGGGCGTTTCCAGGCAGTTTGTGTTTTTACTTTCTCTACTGTGTGCAGTGAGTAGAGGAAGTACTGTATTCCGCCCAAAAATTCGATGTCGAGATTTCACCGAAATATGTCATGAGGCCCCCTGAATCCAATAAAGTACTTTCAGAAAAAGGTCTGTGTGTGTCAGTGTTTGGACAGCACCGCTCAAAAACGAAAAGTCGGTTAAAAGCCTAAGTTGGTATTTAAGTTTAATATATTTCAAGGATGCGACACTAGATTTGGAAGAAAATTCCTCCACCCTAAACTACCCTTTACATGGAACATTTTTCTAAAATTTTGATTTTCTCGGAAATGGCTAACGATTTTGATTAAAATACCATATGTTTAAGATATTATCACAAATGAAATGTATATTTTGAATTTTCTGGCTGTAGCCTATGTAGTCCTGTTTACTCTGGATAAGTTTTGCATAACTGGTAAACCACAAGAGATAGACCAAGTATACGAAAATGTAGATCTGGCTAAAACTATGTTCAAATACAATTTTTAATGTAGATCTTCCTAAAACACACAATTTAGGTCCAAATAATTTTTTTTTAAAGAGTGAGCCTTTTAGAGATGTTCCTTGTTATTTGTGCGAGTTTTGGAATACGTGAACTTTCTTCAAATGGAGGATCGCTATTCATTTTTTATATCTTGGACGTGCTAGAAGAACGGTATCTCAAAGCTTTGAAAGATTGGCTGTCGCTCAAAGCCTACTCATTCCCATATTCTCCTTTCACCTTCTAGGAAATAAGCAATAAGATAATTTCTACAAATGTTTATTATCTCAACTAACACGAAGAAGACATGAATAAGAGTTTATAAGAAAGGTTGGTTCAAGAGCGGAGATAGTCGTGTGAGTGCAACATGTCAGATTTTTTTTTAAAAAGAATTTTCGGTAGTTTTCAGAGGTTGGCCTCCTTTTAAGAGCAATAAAGTTTGCTAAGATTTCTCAATCCATACCTAGGCATGTTGGTACTGCAGCAATCTACTTTGTCCTTAAGTAGGGAGCCATTTTGACCCCTCTTAGTTTAATTGTTGGTATACTTGCCAAGGCTAACAAAGACGAGGCTATCTCTAACTACGAGTAGCTGTATTATACTTTCATGATCAGTTACCGGGCAAAGCTCAAGTGTCATGACATTTGTCAAGTTAATCCAAGTCTAAGCAGACCACTAAGTGGAAACTTAACGATTGCACCAACTAATTGGACTGGGACGGTGCCCATCAGATTGCTAAAACAGAGAATGACAGTTTCGGTCAAGAAAGATCGAAGGGAAAGTGGGCAATGCGGATGATTATTGCATCTCGCGCATACCCCAAGGGATAACAGCTGGCTCTTGGCTAAGCCGCAGGAGGCTGTGTTTGCAACGCTGGGGAGAAAGGTTTATGCTCTTATGTTTAGGAACTAAGAAGATTTTCATGGAAATCATTTGATACAGGTCTATGGCTTAATATACTTTATTTTTGAGTAGTGTTTAACGGCCTTTCTTACTGCAAACGGCACCACAGGCGGTGGATACTGATGATGCATGGAATTAAACGATGATTAGGGAAGGAAATGTTCCAGATCTACGTTCAAAAGATCTCGGTATTTACCAGTTAGGAGAACTGAGAAAAACAGGGAAAGGGGAGCAAAAAATCTGATGTGTTGCACTCGCATGACTTCCTCTACTCTTCTACTAACCATTCTTACAAACTCTTATTCCTATATCTTCTTCGTGTTAGATGAGATAAACATTTGCAGAAATTAACTTATTGTTTATTTCCTTGTAGGTGCAAGAATAAGAGAGTAAGCTTTGAGCGATAGTCAAATCTTCTAAAGTTTTCACATTCCGTTCTCTTTGCGCGGTTAACATAAAATGAATAACGATGTTCCATTTGACAGAAGTTCTCCAAAACTCTCACAAATAACCTGGAGTATCTCCGAAGTGGTTCACTCTACAAATACATTTATTCAGACATAAATTGTGTGTTTTAGCAAGATTTACATTTTTTTGTACAGTACGATTTGGTCTATCTCTTACGGTGTACAGTTATGCAAAAGTCATCCAGAATACATGGGCTATAGCTAGAAAATTCAAGATATAAATTTCATTTGTCATAAAAATAACTCAAACATATGACATTTTAATCAAAATTGTTAGAGCCATTTTCAAGAAAATCAAAATTTCTGAAAACTGTTCCATGTAAAGACTAGTTTAGGGTGGAGCAATTTTGTTCAAAATCTTCGTGTCGCCTCCTTGAAAGACATTAAACGTAAATACCAACTTTTCGTTTTTGAGCTATGCAGTCCACAGGCTGACATAGACGCACACACAGACGTTTTTCTAAAAATGTTCTTTTATTTTGGATTCAGGGGGCCTCAAAACATATTTCCGGTGAAATCTCGACATCGAATTTTTGGGTGGAATCTAATACTTCCTCTACTTTACTATACGTGGTAGAGAAAGTAAAAATACATTAGTCGGGGAGGACGGTTCTGGTGGAATTTGAACCGTAAAACTCCTGTTCACGAATACGTGCCTTAACGTTTTGGCCACCCAGTCGGCTTTTAAGATGTTGATAAGGACGCTCGTCAAGGCTCGCAGCGCAATATACATTCCTGTCGAAATAGCGATCACTGCGCATCAGATGGCGGCAGGTTCGGAAGTACACGAGAGCCCTAACGTCTCCAGGTATGACATGCTGCCACCGACGGGACCATCCAATAAGCCTCCCTCCGGAAGATTCGGTCTCATTAGGGATTCGTCATATTGGAAGGCAAACCAAATATATTGCCTTGCCATAACGTTCACTCGCATGATGCTCTGACCCTTAAATTAGGCAGGGAATGGGGTTGGGAAACCTAGCAGCATTCGAAAATCCATCCCTACCGACATGGGAAAGCCGCGGAAAAAGTGTAAATTTGGCCGGTCCAACGGGTATCCAATCTATAGTGTAAGGTTGGGTAATTCTGTGATAAGTTTGAATGTGTTGTGTAATGGTCATAAATGTACAAACGTTATTTAAATAATGATCCAATTAGAATGTTTTAGAACATGTTTCCCCTGATTGAGAATTGAAAAGTATTGTAGAAATATATATTGTGGCTCCTAAACACGTGATAGGGTTCCTAAATACGTGATAGTGGTATCCTAATTCTCTGATACCAAAGACAGTGACGACGTTCGTGCATTGATTCTCTTGACCTTCATCTACATTACAAAATACAAACCGTTATTAACATTAGTGCCTTTATATTTACCTCCAATTAATTTTTTGAAATTGATTGAAAATTTTGTTTCGGCAGGGAGTCCAATGCCTACAATATCTTGACCGTTTCATCAGCATCATTGAACATATCCCATAGCCATTCCAGAAGTGTTCAGCTCTCTGCTGGATACTTCATAACTACTAACTTGCAGAATAAAAGCATGGCAGGAAGCGCAACTTTGTATCGCGGAATTAGGCATCTTTATCCTACATTCCGAATACGAACCTCATTACCATGCAGCCGTCTCTCTCTTTAACATGGTGGGAAAAAAAGTTTGTTACAATGTTAAAGCAGTTTAGCATCGTGCTAACTCGTTAACATACATGTATATACATTGATTAAACGAGACCTTAACAAATTGCTGACTGTTTCATTCATTTACTAAGTGATTAATCTTGGATGGAAATGGTTGCCATCTGGATCTCTTACAATTGCCTGCATAAAGCATCTCTACGATTCTTGTTTTTCTCGCATTCGTTTGCTACTAACAGAAGTTAACTGTTTGACAAATAATTCAATTTTGCTTTCACATATTTGCATGCAGCCAACTCCATATAGCTTAATTTGAAGTTATTTCTACTAAGAATGCATCGTGAGTAATGTAGTGTGAATTTATAATTGGCTTTCGTATACAAATACAGTAATATATGAGGGATTATTGGAATTTGTGATGGCAGAGAAAGTTATGTGTGTGGTGAATCAGACATTTTTCGAACTGCGATGTTTTAAGTCCATGATTACCTAAGTATATTAAATTTATGGAAAAGTGTTTCGGGAAAGCTAATTCCAAATCCTCGGAATGCCAAGATAGCATATTTTCCACCTATATGTATGCTAAAGCTAGCTTTCATTTCTTTTAACCATAATAACGCATACAGATCGCAAGTAAATCTTAATAATGAACGCTTCTAACGGAATGCTGAACAATTTAAGCGTCAGTGACCCCGTGGCTCTTACCCAAAAAGAGATATAAGTTAATTACCCAATTTTGGCCTGGATATTTAATAGTGATTTGCATAAAATGTTCGTAAAGCTATGTTTTCAGTAATAAATTTTGTAGGAATTTATCCATGATGCAGCGCCATTCTGTTTGGTACTGTCGTTTTTATTTCCAGCACCATTATCTTGCTACTTTGTTACTGGTGAATTTGTCCAAGGCTTATGTTTGAATTTAGTTATCAAATATCAGGTGGGAGTATGTATGCCGCACAAAGCTACTTTTACACATAGCTAACATATGCAATTTTACATTACTAAAGGGAAGACTATCATTGCTTGCTTCACGTGATTTTATTCATTTTTATAATGAATTACCTATATACCCGGGAAATGGTGTTTAAAGCTCCAAAAGCTCAGCTAAAATGGGAAGTGTTCTTTATTTCTGGTGCTCAGTGTTAAGTGATGTTAAACATTGATAAAAACATTAAATTTATATAGAACACACATTTTAGTTGCTTTGATCAGTTCTAAAGCTAAATAAATATATGAGGAAACCATAAGGAGAGATGTGGAAAAAAAATCATCCAGTATTTTGGAGTTTTTGGAAATTTGAACTGTAAGAAAAACAGTTGTAGGTATATGATCTATAATTATAATTTATGTAATAAAAATCTATAAAAGTGTCAAGTTTATGTAGAGGGTGCACGCATTTTAGTTTTGATCAATATACTAAAAGTAAATACATATATGAAGAAACCATAAGGAAAACGTGGATGAAAATCCATCCAATATTTTGGAGTTTTTTGATATGTGAAATGTTTATTTTTCTTTCTTGTATACACACTAATATTTACATTCATTTTCTCATAGTGAATAATAATAATAATAATAATAATAATAATAATAATAATAATAATAATAATAATAATAATAATGAGTAATAGTAATAATAATAGTAATAATAATAGTAATAATAATACATTTATTATCGTCATGTTTGATTTACTGCAGGTAAATGGTAGAAAAAGTAAAACATCCTCAGACTAGGTTGTCTATAGATATCGTGGCGGTAGGGAATTAAAGTCCGTTCTATTCCTGATCATAAGGCAAGGAATGCTCATCGCATATTTTTGGTAACAAGCAAAACAAATGTATGCTCTTAATTGAGGGAAGCAGAATCTCTTTTGGGCTCCTGTGGCATTTGTGATTGTGTTCAGCTTTAGAAACCTGCTCACTTCTTTGAGGAGAGCGCGAAGCTATGTTTCATCATGTGGGAAGTTGTAAAGATGTATTCTGCCGCTTGTTAAAGCCACAAAAGAATGTTTAATACCTCCGCGTTGCATTTAGATAGCTATCTTGTTTACGAATGATAATGACGCAGAATGAAGCGCAAGGTGGCTTTGGACAAGATCGCTGTCGACAGTAATTTGTCGAGCTCCGGTAATGAGAGATTAATGGAGACTGTTCAAAGCTTGACACTTCCTGCGCGGTTACTCTATTGGAGAGTGTTCAAAAGAACAATGATGTAGGCGTTTTTCATTACAGGCTAACAAAAGGAAGGCTTGCACACGTGCAGCGGTGTTCGGTTATCTACGGGTGGAGTATATTGTTGGCTAGAAACAAACGCTGAAAAATCCAGATTTACTGCAAACTTTTATACGCTGTTGAAGTTCATGCAGAAACATTGATACATATATTTTTAAAACATCCTGATGTGTTAAATTCACAGGACTTTCTCAAAACAAATTTAATTTTTGCTTTCGCTACTGGTAAGTAGGGGAAGTATTGTATTCCACCCAAAAATTCGATGTCAAGATTTCGCCGAAAATATATGTTTTGAGGCCCCCTGAATAAAAAAAAAAAAAAGAAAGCATTTTTAGAAAAAGGACCATGTGTGTGTCTGTGTGTCAGTCTGTCACTCTGTGTGTCAGTCTGTGGACAGCATAACTCAAAAACTAAAAGTCGGTTAAAAACCAAAGTTCCTATTTAAGTGTAATGTCTTTCAAGGATGTGACACTAAGATTTTGAAGAAAATAGCCCCACCCTAAACTACGCTTTACATGGAACGTTTTTCGAAAATTTTTATTTTCTTGAAAATGGCTCTAACGATTTAGATTAAAATGTCATATGTTTGATATATGTTGATGACAAATGAAATGTATATCTTGAATTTTCTGCTTATAGCCCCTGTAGTCGTGTTTACTCTGGACGACTTTTGCATAACTGGTAAACCGTTAGAGATAGACCAAGTCATACTATACAAAAACTGTAGATCTTGCTAAAATACACAATTTATGTCTAAATAAATTTTCTTGTAGGGTGAAGCATTTCGGAGATATTCCTTGTTACGTGTGTGAGTTTCGGAAAACTTACAACTTTCGTGAAATGGATCATCGTTGTTCATTTTTTTAAATGTTAAATGCAAAGACAACAGAATCTCAAAGTTTTTAAACATTTGACTATCCCACAAAGCCTACTGTATTCTAACATTCCCCTTGCACCTATAAGGAAATAAGCAATAAGATAATTTGTAGAAATGTTTATCTCAACTAACACGAAGAAGAGATACAAGAGTAGAGAAAGTCATGTGAGTGCAACACATCAGATTTTTAAAATTTCGAACCACACTGTTTACAAGCCATTTTTGTGTGCATTGCGTGTTAATCTAGTGAACCTGTGCGAAAACGGTACCATTGCGCTTTTAGTTGTAAGTGCTGGGATAGAGGAAGCCTAATCGACAGTTAGATGCTTAAAAGTGGACCGCTATAATTCCGTGCTCTTTCAACGAGAGAGAAATAACAGAAAAGCGACAGTACTATAAAAAATCGAAATATTGAAAAATTAAAACCAATTAAAAAATAATTTTAAATAATTGTGCATTTTAAAATATTCTACATCTGTTGTATTTGTTCTGGCTTCTAAAAGTTTACCAATTAGATAAAACTATAAAATTTCTTCCAAATGAAGAGGACTTCACAGTATATTCTCAGAAAATCTAACATACACATTTTTGTCACGTAAATATCTTAACTATATGCTATTTTAATCAAAATCGTTTAGCCATTTTTGAGCAAACCGAAGAAATTTTGAAAAAAACATTCTAAATTAAGGGTAGTTTGGGTTGGGAACATTTTCTTGAAAATCTTCGTGTCGCATCTTGGGAAGATAGGTACTCAAATAGTATGATACTGAAAAACTACCACTACCATTTAAGAGGAGGAATTAGAACTGAAAAATGCATGCCATAGCCGGGGTTTGAACCACGGATCTTCCGCTTATTGAGCGGCTGCTCTAACTACTAAGCTACCATGATCAACTTGCCAGCATGACATTAAATTCCCCAACCGATTCATACTTTCCCGGTTAGACCACAAGGGAATCTCACATCACAGATAAAATACCCCAAGGGTGACTTACAATAGTAAGTACTTTATGTCCCGGTTTTAAGTAGCCTTTAGATGGTAATTATTATTTATAATATAATAATTACCACTACCATATTTTCACATACGTTTACGCTCTGTTTAAACTTGTCTGGTTGTAATATGGTCCAATCATACTATAAGACAAGGAAAAAGTCGCAGGTTGTGTTACAACTTCCAAAAAGGACCAAGGATAGTCTGTGGTGAGGGATTTTCATGAAAATCTCCCTGTCGCATCCTTGGAAGGTGGTGAACCTAAATACCAAGTTTGCCATTTAACTGATTTTTCGTTTTTGAGTTATGCAGTTCACACACAGAAAATGTCTTTTTGGGTACAGGGAGTCTCAAAACCTATATTTCCAGTGATACGTCAATGTCTAATTTTTGGGTGTAATACAATATTGCCCGTATTTGCTATACCGCAGTAGAGAACGTAAATGTGTACAATTTTAGATGTGGATAGGTTTAGGCTTAGTTATAGTATCGATGGTGAAGACTTTTGCTGCATGCGTAGGCGAGCATTTTTGTTTTCTCTGAATCAGGCCACTATGAAGGTCCTCTCCTATCAATCCACCTACCAGGAAACGTCCTTAGTACCCGTGGACAGTGGATATTTATCATCATGCATGAAGCAAGCGTCCTACCCTGAAGTAGTGTATAATTTCTGTTGTGGTTATATGAAGTCATTCTTTACGTATGTAACGCACTAATTATGAGAGCTGTGTAGTTACCCCTTTTTCCTTGGACAAAACAGGGGAGGGAGTAACTAGCATAACAAGTTCTTTTTTCTGTACCTCGTACATTGTATTCCTGATTTTTGTTAGGGGAAAGGCAAGATGCGAGTTACTACTGGTGGAGGGGATGATTTGATTGGCCAGGTGAGAGATGTTGGATGGGAGGGTCGCAGCTTTTTGGAGCATTACTCTTCGTCCATTTCATAGGTGTCTGTGTTGTGAGTGTAGTAAGTGGTTGCTTGTGCATGCGTGTGTGTTGACAGGCTGGAATACGGATTATTATGTGCTCGGAACTTCGGCGCAAATTGTATATGCGCTATAATCCAGCAACTACCACAGAGGTATTAAATATACATTGGTAGTTTTTAGGATAGGAAGGATTTTAGTGTCCGGTCTGTGGTTGATATATTGGACCCGAGTGATGAAATTCCTGAAGTTAAACCAACTTATGCAGGACTGTAGTGTGACTGACTGTTACTCTATCGTTTATTTTTATATCGAAATAACACTCTTTTCTGTCCATTGTGTGGGATAAACATTTACGGAAAGGTTTCATTATCGGGAAGTAACAGCCAAATATTTAAAAAGCTGGTTACTATACACTGGTGTTCCATTTTTTTACATGATATGGCAAGGAATAGGTGTAAAAGTATTAAAAATTCAAACCATTATCAGGCCAATATGTTGTGATTAACATCTTAGAACGTTTGACAAATTGCATGTTGTAATAAGATATACATTTTCTTTTGTTTTAAATTCTCTCTTACCTCCATAGGTCACAAAATTATACAAAAACATTTTAATGAACAGGACTTCAACATACCATTTTCTGATAACTCAAAGTTACATTTTAATATACGTTTGAATATCTTAATATCTTTAACATGTTAAGAGCCGTCTTTGAGGTGGAAAAAGAAGACATTTCTGCATGTAGGCGGCGGTTGGGGGAGGGGGGCGGTTGAGCTTAAATGCCAAATTACTTGTTCTCATTGCTTTGTTGTGATATTCATATTATTTTTGCAGATTTACATTGCTATTCATTTCTTAATGCATGGTTAAGACGAGAGAATTAAGACATTTTAACAATACCGACGCTTTGCTTTTAAATTAGGAAGAGATTCATCATTATTTGTCTATTTTATGTATAGGAGTATAGAGAAATATACATTACAAATGTTGGTTAGAAATTAAGGAAACACAGAAGTTTTGACTGAACATGCTACAGTGCAGAAAAATTCTGCACATGTCTTATTTTTCGTTTGTTTATAGATTTTGCACAATCATCTGAAGAACACTTGAAATTATTTTTTAAGTTCATTGAATGTAATTATTTTCTCTCTCTGAAAGGAGACAAAGGAAATGAAAATTCATATATCATGCTGTAGCTTCTTATTTAATGAACACATTTAGTTTGAATTTATACGAATTTTTACAAAACTTAGGCCATTATACCTATTTTGTAAATTATAGAGCACTAAATATAATAACCGTAAAGTCGTTCAAACACATAAACTTGAAATTTTAGTTTAATGGTTGGTTATACGTTGGGGAAGATATAAATTTCACGGGTTTGGGGCAACATTTTTGGAAGATTTCCTCGCCTTAAGTGGAATCTGAAAAATGAGAAACCATAAGCATTGTGAGATATAAATGTAGATTTTCAAAATATACAGCGTACACACACTTTGAAATGCTGAGTTGTAGAGACGATTTTTTAATATAACATGATTTTATGCATGGATTTTTAATAGACAATCTTTAGTTATTAATGGGCTATTTCGTATAGAGTAAAACTTTATCTTTTAATCGTAAAGTTAGTCTTAAAAATGGAGTTATTCTTATCAAAAATGATTTCCTGTTGGAATAAAGTTAAAACATTAATGCTACAATAAATTTTCTGTAAGAAAAGTGTTTAACCTCTTACTCCCCTTAAACGCGGACTGATCGTGGGGAAACATGTGAATGCAATCACAGAAAATACAAACTGTTGACGTTTGTCCTACACGTAACTTGCAGTTCGTGATGTCTGGCGTCACCGTTCGCATTTCTATAGCTTTTGTGTTCTCGCGTGAGTGGAGACTGTTGTGCGTGTTTGAAATAGTTAACATTTGTTTTCTTTCTTGCAGATCGCGCCCTCTGCCAAAAAGTTATGGGGGGTAGAGGAACAGAAAGATGACACGAAAGGAATTTTAAACCTAAGCGACCATCAGATGTGGCGAGATTCCACGTGGAGTACATCCGGTAAGTAAATGTGCTGTTTATGTTTTGCTGGTTTGGTTCCTTGCCATACCTACAGGTTTGAAATGGTTATAGCATTTTTGCATGCGAAGAAAAATAGTTTGATCAAAACTGTTGATGGTGATTATTTTACCTTTTGCATTACTTTTCCCCGTAAAATGGATGAAAATATGGAGTTTGTTGATCTGGCTGTCAGCTGCTGCCAATTTGTCATTTCGTGATTGGTACTTCTAGCTTTCTTTGGCGTGAACTTAATCCTCTAGGAATTAATATACGTTTAGGTAATTAATCTGTTTTACTTGATTTGCAAATTTGAAAACTTTACATAACACAATCACAAGCACTGAAATTAGTGTTGTGGGAAATTTTGCGGGTTTTAAATGTCTAGTTTATTTTAATACTAGTTGTTTGTATCTATTGCACTAGTCAAAATGGTCCCCACTCCACGTATTTTTAAATTGTTTTTTGTTGATATTCAAATGCTCTTATGAGCTATAATGAATCTACGTGCATCCATTTGTATATTAAATTAGTTCTCTAATTTATACATAAATTAATATACTGTATATATCTAAAACAGTTCTATAGAGCAGAATCATCTTTAAAATCTTAGATTTTCTGTGTAAAACAATGTTTCGATCGGTGGAAAATGACGATAAACTGTCAATCAGTTCCATTTAATCTGATTCCTTAGGAATATTTTGATATATTTATTATATGTGAGAAATTCAACTCACATGTCAATCTAAATATAAATATCCCTTACCAATACTTCTTATCTTAGTCTGCATCATGTCCTTCAACTTTTAATTCATTTCCTCCCATTTAAATTGTTCTGCTAACATAATGCTTGCCCATAAATTTTGGCAGACCGTCTCCCCAATAAATAATTCTGATTGTACAATTCGTGCCACCATTCACTGAAGTTGTATGCATGCATACAATTTGTTTTAAAAAAAAAAAAAAAAAAAAAAAAAAAAAAAAAAAAAAAAAAAAAAAAACTGTATTAAAAGAAGGCAACATATGGAACTACGTGCTTTCTATGTGATATTTATTTTTGGTGTTCTTTATTTTTAATCGTTATTAACGTCCTCCAACGTAGTATCACATCGGACGGTGAAATGATGCTTAAAAAACTATACGAATAACTCACCCTAAGCGAGATTCGAACTGGCGACATGAGGCACACACACTGCCACCACGCTACGGAGGCGGGCGAAAGCTGCGACTGCAACAGAAATCCATACCAATAGGACAAACACTCGAGGGGGACACCACCATATTAAAAAATTTCCAAGTTACCATGGAGTTAAAACGCGGCTGTGAAAGCTGAAAGATGACATACGCGCTGCTGGACAAAAATCTGCCACAGCAGAAATCTCCATTAAAGCACATGGTATGGTTTTGTTTTTTAGGGTGGTCGAATGAAGGTTTTCGAAACTGTTGAAGTTTGGGGCATTTCAGGGGAATGTGCGTTTGGCATTTGAAGAGAAGAATTCTTGATGAATAAAATTGTCTTGATGGGTGCTGCGACTGCAGACTCGGACTCAAGGCAAATCAAGCTGCAAATCCTGGTAAAGTTTGGGCTGTTTTGGAAATCTCATCGACTTTATGTCGATTTGTAATGAAGTATACCTCTTAGCAGCCTTAATCAATGGAAGGAGTCGAGGTCCTCTGCTAACGAAGAAGGCAAACTGTATGAAGTTGGCTGAGAGGATTATGGTGTCAAGTTTTCTGGGCTGTCAAGGGTGTGCTGCTCCGAGTACATTAATTACGCGAACCTTCTGGACCACTTGAAAACTAAATTACAAGAGAAAAGGCCGGTTCTTGCACCACTGCAATGCTCGCCCTCACATGTGTTGTTGCAGTGGCAAAATTTTGGGTGATATCCACCTTATTCCTCCGACTCACCTGCATCTGTGCACTAAACTCAAAGTTCTTTGGTGGAGAGAAATTCTCGTTGGATAATAGATCTAAATCGTCAGTTGAGGGGTATTTTGTAACTTGGAAGAATCTTAACTTCCATGAGGCAATAAGTGCCGAAGGCACGCTAGACAAAGTGCATTGATATCAAGGGATACTGCTCTGAAAAATACCCTTCTGTGCTTCATACTTTCTGTACAATTCAAGATAAAAATAATCAAATCAATGTGTTACAAACTGTACACATTTTCTTGATTCGTCGATGGTTGCCTTTAAAAGAATTAATCTATCACAGTCTTATCCAAAACGTCCCACTTTTAATACATTTCAGAGCGACTTGCACGATTGGTAGTAGCTCTGTTTATAGGAGAAATACCCGAATGTATCCTCGCTTTGCGTTTGTGGAACATTTGTTGTTTTAAAAGATAATCTTGCTGTTTGGTTTGATACGCCTTGAAATATCTGATTTTGGAATGCAGTTTACAGCTTAGTTCCGGTCTTCGTGGATGAAACACTCAAAGAAGGATATCGAATTCTTCCGGTCTTGTCAAGGAAATGCTTGAATAAAGGATATCGAATTCTTTCTTATAGGCAGATCATAAACTGAGCAAGCATGCAATGAAAAGGGAAATCCAAACTGCTGACTCAAATTATTTTTGTCACTTATGTGCAGAACATTTTTGATCATGTTAGACGTCATTGTAATCATGGAGCTAGACTCCTGGTAATTCTTCCTTCTATACTTTGGATTTCCAATCACTAATCATTAATTTTATATCAAATTAAACTAATATTTTACGTATTCTTTTTACTTTAAACTTAACGTTTCGTGATGACAGTTCAGTCTATGTTTATTGATTAAATTTAATTAAATCCAGATTATTGGATATATGTTAAATTTTACCACGCCCACAAATACATTTTATTATCGATTTAGGGAACGTTGTTAACAAATGCAAGAGAGAGACAGACAGACAGAATTATTACATTACGCATGTTGATAATTATTGGAGTAGCTGTTTATTGAGACATACTCTGAACGTGGTTTGAAACTCCGCGGGGATTTTCTCCACTTCTTCGCACTGCCATCAGTTATGCACCTGGGGTGCATTTGGCATGTATGTAGCCAAAACCAGTACAGAAATCCCTAGAGCAAAAGAAAGCATGGAAGGTTGTTATGGCCGAGGCCAAGAAACGCGGGCGCTCTTTTCAAGGTCTTTGAGCACGATACCTTGACCTTTAATACAAAGCAAGAGCATAGTTGCGTTCTAGTATTGTGTAAAATCGTGCTGCGTTTTATAATTTATACTCGAGTATAAAAGAAGAGGAAAGTCTGTGAAATCTAGAGTACCACCTCTGTTTTGTGCAGGAGAGAGAGCGTTTGTTTACTCATTTCAGATATAACGGTTAAAGCTGTAAACCTTGCAATGCGTAGTTACAACACCCATTTGCAGTTATGTCATAGATTTATTCATCGCTTATGTCCTTGCTTCTAATTGGCGATTAATAATAATAGTGGCTATTTTAAACCTCTACGATAGAGATTTTTGCACTTCCCGACTAAGCTAGCTTCAACTCCCAAACGATTAAAATACTAATAGATTACGTGTATCTTGAAGTCATACAAGGATGCACTTGTGGAAATAGCTGTGACTTTGCTGAGAAGTCAAGTAGAAAATAGTTTCTACTAAACCGATCATCAGATTTTTAAAAAGCGAGTTCTTATGCGATTTCTGCTCTTTGGATGACCACGGGAAAAACGAATAGCGACTTACAGTTGAAAGTATTTGGACATTCAAGCCACTGAAATAAAGAATATACCGGAAATGGTTAACGCCGAGAGAGAGAAAGAGAGAGAGAGAGATAGAGATGTGTTTTAACGATATTCACATTTTTTTTTATATATTCAGATTTTGTATATTTGGGTGACCAATTATACAATTCATTAAGAATGAAGAGAACTTCACAGGGTATTCGCAAAAATTTAATATGCATTTGTCATGCATATATCTTGAACACATATTTTAATGTAAACGATTAAAGCAATTTTTGTGAAAATAAATAACGGAATACTTCCCATTTAAAGCGTACTTTGTGGTCGGGGATTTTGTTGATAATCTTGTCACATCCTTGGAAGATATTGAATTTAAATATCAAATTTGGTATTTAAACGATTTTTCGATTGTGAGTCTTTCGGGAAGGAGGGATTCAGGGAACCTCAAAATGTATTTTCATGAAATCAGGGTAACGGAGTTTTGGGTGAAATGCTGCAGGAGAGTAATGAAACAAAAGTCTCGGTAACATTTCATCCGAACACCGATATTTAAAGTCAACAAGTGAAAATATTATTTTTTTTTATGTTTACAGACCATATTGTGTCCAAAATGTCAACATTTATGGCCTTAGGTCCATCGTTGTATATTGCTGTCAGTAGGCATATTATATGGAAACTGAGAAGCCTTTGTATGATCACAGTTCAACATTTGATCTACGATTATCAAAAACTTGCTCAACCATTTCGCTAACTCCTTTGACTCTAAAAAATAAAGGTTGTGCGCCTTTTCTAGAATTTTGGAGGGTATAGAGATTAAATCAAATATTAAAGCTGAATGTTTACTGGACTTTAGGCAGGAACTTGTCAGGTAAACCATTTCCCATGCCTCGTAGGTTTTTACACACATTTATCAGTGAACACTCACTAGTGTGACCGTCAGTGACTCTTGGCAGCTCTGATTTACATTCTTTGTTCAGATATAGCTTTGATGGTTGATTGCTGAAGCCATGCTCAAGAATTTCTGTGCTTGCATATTAGGAATGTCTCGGGCATGAAAGGTAAACATTGATTACTGTGTAGATCCTGTAATGAAAAACCGCTACCTTAGAACACAATAGGCGAATCCAAGTGTTTCAACTAGTCAGAGGCGAAGTTCAACTATCTTTGTGGTTCGAATAGATTACATCCTAAGCATGTCTTTAATCGGTTGTGAACCCTGTAGTTCAGAATCGAATCTTGTTAAGAACAGTGCAATGAAGAGCAACGCATCAGCAAATGATAACGATAATAACCATATTTTTGGCATTGTTAAGTGATCTACGTTGGTAGTATACCGTGCTAAACAACTAATTTATGCTGTTGCAATTTTCACACTTAAGACACAGCTGTTATACATCGTTCTCACTATTGTCACCAAGAACGTCACTTATCGTTTCTGGCGTAGCTTTCTTTTCTATTGTGTTTGGACGTCCGGTTGTTTATTCAACGATATCGGGTCTTTGTCGTACGCTCTTTGCAATGACCTCCCTTAATTAAGACATTCCCGCGTTCGGTGCACGACCTGAGGAAAACTAAAATGGGACATAATGCTATATAAGGTTAAATATAGGATAAGGTTAGTTTTTGACATAGAGGCCTGAAATGAGAACATTTAGGGCAGTGTTGCCTTCTCTGCCGAAGTAAAAGCAGATGATTTGAGTTGAAAAAAGCAGGAGAAAACAGATTTTCTTAACCGGCAATTTTGCTTAGTGTATACATATTTGACATTAATAATAATAATAATAATAATAATAATAATAATAATAATAATAATAATAATAATAATAATAATAATAATAATCGCTCCAAAATTCTTGCACTGTAGAGTTACTGCACATGCAATGTCAGTATTGCGCAATAGCCTCCATTCTGTATCTGTTTGTTGGATTTCTTCTGCTTTCACCAAATTAGGAAACCGAGAAGCAAGTGACTGTGCAATTGACTGAAATGTTTGGATTTTAGCTGGTTGTAACACTTGTAACATTGTAAGAAGAGGATCACTGAATGAAAAACGACTTTGTATCTTTAATTTACCATATTTTCATATTCCGTCCCTAAATCAATAAATCGAAAACCATTGGTGTTCACATAAATATTATGGTCATGCTGATCGGTTGATCCAAATGTAGGCATATTAAAACTTTGGGAGGAATTGAGTAAAACTTGAGCGGAAATGCCGAGAAAAAGAATTTTCAAAAACTCAATTTCAAAACGAAAAATAAAATATACCTAAGTTATGAAATTCGTTTAGTGTATTGTTTAAAATGGTAGTGGCAAATCCCATGTTTCTGTCACAAGCTTATTTTACGATGTAATGAACTTCGTGTGCGATGTTTCTTCCTTAGCTGATTGGAATACTGGTGTCTCACGTAAACCCGCTCTTACAGAAACTGATGGCAGTGATCGTTAAGGCATAAATATGAGGTCTACGGTTTAAATACCGCCAGGGCTGTCCTCTGTACTACCTGATTAAGTTCACCCCCCCCCCCCCCAATAGGGTTTCCTCAGTCATTATTAGCAAATGCCAGGGAGGTACCTTACATTTCGGTCTGTACGTTCCCTTCCCTAATTTTCTTTAGCAATAATACTTTTTTTGTTCGTGTACAATCAGTATCAAGCGACTGTTGCCTATGTTGTGAGAATGGGCGTTAAATGCAATTCAGAAAAAGTACCTACCCTTCCCTTCAAGTAACTCATCTGTTATCGAAGTGAGACGTAACGTAGATTCTATAACACGTTTCATAACAATCCATTAAGTATTTCTCTAGTTTTTAGACGCCCACTCACAACCCCCCCCCCCCCCCCTACACACAAAGATCAATTGAATATTGTGTAACGGCTTATATTGATGACGTAAATTTACGGACGCTCAATTACTTGGTCATCACTGCTCTTATAAAACATCGTGACAAAAGCCAGAAATAAATATACGAGTAAAGTAAAAATTCTAGTATAGGCCAAATATTGAGATAAGGCACATATATAAATATATTAAACTAATGGGGCAAAAGCCAATTTAAAAAAAAATTATAAAAAGGTCTAAAGAGTATGAAATCTAATCCAATTCTAGATCATTAGGCTGACGTTTACAATATGACTTAGGAACCTGTTCAGTGCGGCTGAACCAAAAGTGGTTTTCCATATTGTTCGTGAAGCTTCTGCTGCCGGCAAGTTCCAGAAAAGGAACTCGCCGGTATAAAAGCTTGCAGGGTGCTTGAGGGCAGGCAGTGTTTAGTTTTAGTGTGTATGTGTGCGTGCGTGTGTGTGCGTGTTCACGATCGCGTCTAAAGGAAGATAACGAAGCAGTTAATGAGTGTCGAGTATCGTCACAGTCAGCAGTTTGAGAGACAGATAAAGCGAAGAAAGAGTGTTACTAGAAGAAAACAGTTATGAGTTGTAATATAACGGACTGAAGACTTTGTTAACGACGAGAGCAGTGTGTTGTGCATTTAGTTTTGAAGGAGAATAAAGTGACCCCCCACCCAAAAAAAAAGGGGGGGGGGGAGTAATCGGATTGAATTTTGTCGTTTTTGTCACACTGGTGTCAAGCGGGATTTGTGGAATTGCCGTTTTGTGACAAAGTGCTCTTCCGTGCATCTCAGTTTCATGGACCAAAAATGTAAACTATTTTTTTAGTCTATATTGTCCGTTTATATGGAAAAGTGTTCGTTATTTTTTATTTCCTCAAACTGCACTAATGGTTTTGATTGAAATATGCGTGTTCAAAATATTTGCATGGTAGATACAATGCATATTTATTCAATGTGATAAAAGATTGCCCCTGTTTTGCTTTTATTTTCAAGCTCGGGGCGCGCCGATGCCTACCTCTGCTATTCAACAGCTGGGTAAAATAATCCTACTCTATATTAGCAGAATGGGATTTACGTTTTACCGTTGCTGGGTAAACGAACGCTTCAAGTGTCTCTTGACAATACTAGTAATGCAGAAATGAGAAAGTTGAGCTCAAGGTCGCTTTTCACGCCAGATGTTCGCTCTAGTTACATTTTCAACGCTAAAAATCTGATTTTAAGGTTTTCTTACACTACAAATCGATATTGGTAACGTAATATTAGGGCTGGATGTCGCCTCACTTCCCAATTACTGCTTTATTTTAATGAATAAATATTCACCGAGAATTCAATGCAGTGAATTTTTGTGCTTTAAAAACATATGTTCATTTATTTACTTCGCCTTTTTTTATGCGCGTTAAGTGAATTGTTCGATCGACGAATATCCCATTTCTTTTCGGGTTCACAGTTAAAAGAAGGGAGGGAATTTTCGACCACAGAGAAAGTCAACATTGCTTATAGTGCACACGTAGGATTTTATATACATTCTTCAATTGACATGTCATTTTGTAAATAGAAGTGTTCGTTAGGGGACAGGAATTTTATTGCACCGCGTGTGTGATCGAGTGGTCAACGTCCTGGCATCTCGGCCAATGGGTTTTCCTTGCGCGGAAAATTTTATTGTATGCGATTCATCCTCTACCCTCCGCAAAGTATGTGTATGTAGGAGTAAATGAGTATATAACCAAGTTCAATCATTTTCCCCTCTATTTTAATACGCTTTAACAACGCAAGTCATATAGCGACGGATTTTTAGGAGATGCTTCGTAGGTTGGTGTCACTTCGTCATGAGTCCACAGAGGGACCAGTGCAGGGCAACTGCATCTCCACTTCTGTGACGAACAGATGGCAGTAGGATGCCATCCATTCTTATTTGCTTTCATTATCTATGGACATATCGCACATCATTCACTATTACCACCGATTTTTCATTTTTACTATTGTTTCAGACCAAAAGTGGAACTTTCGGTCGTGGTATTAATTATCCTGTCTTTTTAATATATATTAACATCTTCGAAGATGTCATCGGACGATGAATTAAGTTAGTGAAATGATGATCAAATGAGCCCGAGGTCCATAGAGCTTAAAACTACCTGACATACGTATTAACAGGATTAGGGGAAACCTTCGGAAAACGCCTTATCCGTATAACTCACCCTAACCAAGATTCGAACTCGGAACCTCTTAATACGAGACAGACACGCTGTCACCACACCACAAAGGTGGGATAAATATCCAATCCAGTATTGATCACCTGGTGACTAAGGGAAACTACGGGGGGGAAAAGTCAGATTGGTCGGCACACGAGATTCGAACCCGGGAGGTCCCGAATGCGGGCCATTAACGTTACCGCCTAAGCCATCCCGTTGAGTGTAGCGCCACTGTTTCTCATCCCGAAGCCCGTTGCATTGGGTAGAAGCTAAAGGGAACTATACAAATAAAGCAATTAATCTAATTTTAGGAATGAATAGGATTTGAGATAAATGCAGCATTTTTGGACGCAAGGAAACAAAAGTCGTGTGTTCTAAATGTTATGTTCTCTTGAAATGGATCCTTGAGTGGAGTAGTTAATGAAGTATTGAGATATAGATATAACACTTTACCCCCTGTGACTTGAGGTTTTAGGCCAAAAGGACAAAATACTCCTTATTTCTTGTAATGTTTATAAGCAATGTTAATTTTTTGAACCTAAAAAGATGGCATCACCTTATAAAAATGGTACTTGTTTTAGTCGGAGATATATGTTTATAACAGCTTTATGTTAATAGACGCAGTTTTAAAAATCTGATGTGTTGCATTCACATGATTTTCTCTACTCTTGTACTAGCCATTCTCACAAACTCCTATTCTTCTATCTTGTTCGTGTTGCAGAAATTACCTTCTTGCTCGTTTTCTTGTAGGTGCAAGGGGAATGCGGGAATACAGTAGACTTTGAGCGATAGTCAACCCTTTTAAAGATCTCAAATTCCGTTCTCTATGCACGGTTAACATAAAAAAAATGAATAGCGATGTTCCATTTGACAGAAGAATTTGATAGAACTTAAATAATGAGGAATATCTCCGAAATGGTTCACTCTACAAAAAATTTTATTTAGACAAATTGTGTGTTTTAGCAAGATTTACATTTTTTGTATACAAAGATTTGCTCTGGTTTACCAGTTATGCATGTCATCCAGAGTAAATAGGACTTTAGGAGCTATAGCCAGAAAATTCAAGATATACATTTGATTTGTCATAAAAATATCTCAAACCTTAATGCATTTTAATCAAAATCGTTATAGCCATTTTCAAGAAATTTTCGAAAAAAATTCCATGCAGAGGGTAGATTAGGGTAGAGCAATTTTCTTCAAAATCTTCATGTCGCATCCTTGAAAGACTTTAAATTGAAATACCAACTTTGGTTTTTAACCGACTTTTCGTTTTTGAGTTACGCTGCACACACACACACACACACACACACACACACACACACACACACACACACACACACACACACACACACGCGCACACCTTTTTCTAAAAATGCTTTTTTGGATTCAGGGGGCCTCAAAACATTTCCGGTGAAATCTCGACATCGACTTTTTGGGTGGAATACAATACTTCCTCTACTTTACTATACATAGTAGAGAAAGTAAAAATGGGTGAATTGAATGTCTCGGAATATACTCCAACATTTTATGGTTGTCTTTTTATATGACTGCGTTCATTGTAATCAAAGACAACTCTAAAAGCTTGGCGCGCTAATGACAGTATTTGAGAGCTCGGTTATTACGTAGTTGGTTTGTATTACCAGTTAGCATGAAATAACTTCCTTATTCGGCTGACGCAGTTCTCTTTGTTGTCTAGTTTTAGTGCAGGTTAAAGAGTCATCATTACCATGGGTAGTAGTGAAATGTGCAATTTGTAAGGCGCGGAAAGGTATTGTATGCCAGGCGTGACGTGCGTAAGTTAAAACCAGCAGAACTGGCAACGTTGCCTCCTGTCGAACAAGGTCGGTGCTTATACAGGGCTGTAGTGAGAACCAACTGTTTACTTGTGTATCCTCGCGTGTCAACCATTAGGGGAGCTGCGGGATTTCCCTATTTATACCAGCAATTATCATTTTTGCTAAACGCCTAGAGATCGCCGAGGGCGACACGTGACTTCTCCACGTGCGCCTCAGCACTTATTTAATTAGAGATGCATCATTTCTAGCAATGCCAAAATCAACGGAAGGAAATTATCGGTGACATTAAAAGAACAAGAATGCCGCTAAGGTGTTTTGTTTTGCTCTTGAAGAAGTAGTAGGCAAACTAAATAAGGGAGAGTTCTTATTTGTAATTTTGGAAACAAGATTTAACATATTTTCGTGTTCAGACGATTTTCAATACTAAGTTTTATACTTAAATCAGCAAATACTCTTGTAAAAATATCCTGTATACATTAAACATTTTTCTTCTTTTCATTGTTCCATTTATACCCCGTCTTTAATTTCAGCGAGCATATCGGCATCCTTTCCTTTGGAACATATTGCCTAAGAATATAGGCAATGGTGTAAACCCGTATACAGTGTGTTTTGGGTTCTTGTTTTTTTGTTTAATCACACTGTAATCGGCGTCAGTCAAGAAAGGGATTGATAGTTCGCGGTGAGATAAAAGTGACGCCGCCTATCGCGACCACGTGGTGAGGGTGTTAGGTCTATGTGCATGAAGACGGTTAGATTGCGATTGGATTGTAGAGCAGGTATTATTCATATTCGTATTTGAAGGCAGTAGCAAAATAGTGAATCTACATGCAAATGATAGAATATACAAGTATATATTAACGTAAAGGTATACGTTAACAAAAAGAGACTGCCTATTAATTATTGGTGCTTATTCTTATCGGAAAATGCCGCTGATATCGGAATCGCTTGCATCATTACTGTTGTTGCTGGAATTACCCACAGAAATGTTTGTTCATACTTCCGGACTCTGGCGGTGTACAGGGAATAATCTTGACTAGAGAAAAATTCTCAATCTCCAGCTGGGAATCGAACTTGGAACCAAATTATTTTGTCGCGATGAAGAAAGAGAATAGGTTTAAGTCAAATATATGCTTTTACATATGTTGTTTTCTCCTTAAATATTTTAAATTATTTTTCAGATAAATGGAAACCTACTGTGCATGTTAAAATACCAATATTATCAAAATATCACGTCTGAAACTTTATTGTGATCTTAAAACTGGAATATGGTAATAAAAGTGACGTTTAATGGTAGTTTTATCTACAATGTATCCGAGATATTCAAATTAATTTTATTCAGAATAATTTGAAACGCTTAATGTACGTTTTAATAGTTAAATGTCCTCTTTGAGCAGCATAATGTTGACATTTGAACACTTCTGTCCACCTCTGTGCTTCAATTCGCAGACATTTTGTTTTCATGTGTCCACATATATAAGGAGTATAATGTGCATTTAACTTTTTGGATGTGCGCCTGTTTTCAATTTTTTGTCTAGGTTTCTATTGAAATTTTGAGCAAAATTGATTTCAGACTTAATTTTTGGGACGTTCTTCATGTAGGTACAAAACACAAGGAAAACCAACGTCGAGAAAAATGCATTTAAAAAAAATTGAAGGCCGCGAGACCACGTGCACAGGAGTAAATGCTTTAAAAAGCCACGGCAATAATATAGTAATGCGTAAACCAGGTCCAAGGCGTTTCTTCATAGTTATTAAAAAAATTAATATTTTGAGTAATCTGATTCCACCAATAGTAGGTACCTATAAAGCAATCAAAACATAAATGTTCTTAAAATACTCGATTTGTTTAATTTCCTCCGTTTTGTATCATGCATAAGCTCTCAAACATTACTTCAACAAAGCCTCAATTATTTTTTCGAAACATTTTCTGGTCAGATATTAAGAACTTGCCTTTAACTTGAAGTAGAGAGAAAAGTAATTGTACATGAGTACTTGTAGAAATCGTTATGAAACGCACAGAGATTAACTAGTAATTTTGCGTATTTCGAGCAGCTGTATTTGTACACACGCATATAGTAAAAACACGTGTGCGCACAAAGAACGTAAAAGTTTGTATGTAATTGCTCAAAGATAGAAGGCAATAATTCCTTAATACGACGTTACGAAAAAAACGTTTCATTTGATTTCGCGTGTATGGCGACGTTTATTGTAGTTTTGTTGGTTCACTTGGTCGTTTTAGTTGCTTAGTCACCTTCCTTTCCCATCTGCCTGAGTCATCTAGTTGTACCATCTAATTTTGTTTCTTTTGAATCGTAGGTGAAACTTGGATCGTGGTATCGTATATCTGATGTTTACTTAACAAATGAGGGAAATCATGTAAACAAGTCGAAGTGCCCGATGAAGATGATTTTAATCCGTGATGTACAGACGCTATCTTCTGCGCCATCTTGCTCATGCGTTTGCCTCCGACCCTTGCATTTACGTTCCCTAGTCATATGACCTTTTGTTTGGGAAGCAGTTGATGCCATAAGGAATTTTAACTGTAGATTATCCGTGGGTTTTGATATTTTTACTGTATTAAATGTTGCGAAACAGAAGTAAACTCCCACATTCCTGTGTACAAACTTTGTGAACAGTAGGGAATGGTTATAACGGAAGAAAACTCCACCCTCCCCATTGCCGCAGAGCTGGGGAATCGATCCGGAGGCTTTCTGGTTGAGAAGCCAGATTGTGACCACTCGACTATGGAGAGTCGTACATTCTTTGTATCCGTGTTGTGGCTGCTTCAGCGTCCATTCATGTCCACCGACCCAGGTGGCCGAGGCCGTTAGGGCACTCATTCGACAAGTCGTGTTTCAAATCCAACCAGGACCCTCTCTGACGAGTTTCTTTCTTCCTGAATTCCCATACTGGGAGATCCGAAAATTAGACCTGGAATTATTTGCTTATTGTATCGTGAATGTCCACTACCTGTGGTGCCGTATATATTATACGTAAAACAAGCAGTGAAACCGTTTGTGAAAATACAATCTAGAAGTATATCGCTTGACATTTCGTTCACAAATCCAGGCTTTACATAGTACAAATCCCGCCCAGACCGATGCTTTTAAAGTGTGCTTAAAAACGATAGCCCCTGTCAGTAAATTTACTGGCATGTAAAACCTCCTGCGGGACGAAATTCCAGCACACCGGCGACGCTAGTGTGATCCTGGCAATTAACAGCGCCGTTAAACAACTAATTTTACATAGTGCAACATAAGGTTTAGTTCAAGATAGAACGTCACTGTAGCAAAATCGAAATACCCACGTTCCTGCATTGTTGGTGCGATAGGGGTATTACATCCACTGGATCTTCCAAGATAACCTGTAATGCAATTTCAAGTCGTTTGACAATATCACAGTTTAAAATAATTTAACGTGACGTCCCGGGTTCGATTCCCGGATGGAGGTTGAGAAATGGTCTTTAGACAGGATATTACTCTCCTTGGTCTGGAAGTATGAGAGTGTACATTTGGATATGAATGTCATATACATAAAGAAAAGCCAACGTAAACCCAAAGTTAAACAAGCAATAAACAAGTGAACATCAGCAGTTGTATCAAATGAAATGCCACCAATATGACCTTCGTATTGAAGGCGGCATATAAATGGAGAGGAAAAATATGTAATGTGAATTTAGGGTCATTAAACACGCACAGAGTGTTTGTGCAATCAGAAGTTTTAATGAGCTCCCTTATACCTTATCAATTTATCTCGAAACAAAAGGAGATACTACTGTTTCCTTTCATAAATGAGTGACCTTTATCGCACCATGATTGTATATAGGCCACATTTAATCAGGAGAAGGCGGTATTTGTGGCTTTATGACCGTAACCCAGGTACAAGACATGCCGAAAGTGCTGCTTAAATCAGTAATTATC
The DNA here is from genome assembly GCA_030765045.1 of Tenodera sinensis. Taxonomy (NCBI): domain Eukaryota; kingdom Metazoa; phylum Arthropoda; class Insecta; order Mantodea; family Mantidae; genus Tenodera; species Tenodera sinensis. Next base: position 80,753,353 of record CM060970.1, on the reverse strand, counting down.
AGGATCATTCCTCCCACCAGCGAACCCATTCCGAGAGTCAAACCTTTGTCCTTGTATCCTGAGACAAGCGTGCCAACCACCACACCAACAGTGACAAAGCGTGCGTGACAGAAATGCCGTAAGTGGAAAACCAAATGAGGCTAAATGAAAGAAAGGAGACATGAACCATGGACACGGACAACAAGATGCAAGGTTGATGGGTAAACAGCCAGAATATGAGGCAATTAATTAAAAGCACAGTGGGAAACTGATGCATTTGTATTGTTGAGAAAATGTAATGCAATGATATACAATTATTCTGGGGCGGTTTCTCAGTGGGTGTTTGTGGCACAACACTGCGCCGCGAGATTTTATGTACCTATAGAGAAAATATATTTCCAGTCTCTTTGTTCCAGGAAATGAAGTGGTTTTATGGATTACAATATGGCATATGAGTTTCCTTAACAAGCTTAGTTAAGTGTAGAAAAAGGACTAAAAGTCCCAACTATTTCCCTTAATAAAAAGTTACAAATGGGCTTATGTATTTTATGAGCAATAAATAAACTACAGTATTCCTATATAAGTGCTGAGGCTTTCACGGCCGGCGTTGTCAACTATAATAAGTAGGTTTTCCGGGCTTGTGGGCCGTGGTCGAGTTGGATTGCCTTCCTCCGACGTTTCGCTGAAAACTGCGTCCAGCAACTTCAGGGTGATCCAATTAGTGAACTCCCGAGTTCACTTCCTGATGAAGGCCACAGTTAAGATGGCCGAAAGCTCGAGCAACTTCATCAACATCACACGGCTGGTAACCCGAGAAGTCCTAATCGATAGTAAAATCGTTTAAAGCTTTCAAATTCCGTTCTCTTTGCATGGTTAATATATAAAAATGAATAACGATGTTGCATTTGACAGAGGGATAAGTTCTCCAAACCTCACACAAATGAGGCATATCTCCGAAATGGTTCCCTCTACAAAATAATTTATTTAGACCTAAATTGTGTATTTTAGCAAGATCTACATTTTTGTATAGTAAGATTTGGTTCATCTCTTACGGTTTACCAGTTACGCAAAAGTCATCCAGAGTAAATAGGACTTCATGGGGCATAGTCAGGAAATTCAAGATATACATTTCATTTGTCATGAAAATGTCTCAAAGCTAATGCATTTTAATCAAAATCGTTAGAGCCATTTTCAAGAAAATCAAAATTTTCCATGTAAAGGGTAGAATAGGGTAGAGCAGTTTCTTCAAAATTTTTCGTGTCGCACCCACAGAACACCCTGTCGCATCCTTGAAGGACATCAAACTGAAATACCAACTTTGGTTTTTAACCGACTTTTTGTTTTTGAGTTATGCTGTACACACACACACACACACACACACACACACACACACACACACACACACACACACACACACACACGCACGCACGCACGCACACCTTTTTCTAAAAATGCTTTTTTTTTAAATTCAGGGGGCCTCAAAACATTTCCAGTGAAATCTCGACATCGAAGTTTTGGGTGGAATACAATATTTCCTCTACTTTACTATACGTAGTAGAGAAAGTAAAAAGCTCCACATTTCACCCGAAACAAGCATTAAGTGTCCTTAAACAAAACGGTAAAAAAGTTCTTAACGATCTTGCTCAAGGATGCAACGCGAAATTTTCATGAAATCTCTCACCAAGCAATGCTTTAGAAGAAAACATTTTCTGACAGAAAGAAAAACGTTCTTAACGATTTTATGCTTTGAAAATCGTTTTCCCACACTTCATGTGTAGCCACTAAAGTGTGGTTCAGCTTTCTGTCTAACAATGTTAATATGAGATTTGAAAAATAAAATGTGTACTTTGAATTTAATGTAAGTTGTCTGTGAAGTCATTTTCGTTGTAATTGACTGTTTTATGTACATGGGAAACCGTAACACGAAACGAAGGTTGCCATAAAAAAAAAGTGGATCCTCCTGAAATACATTATTTAACGGAGCTATTTAGGTATTTTCTATTTTCTAAAAAAAGGGCTACAATATTTTCGTTAAAACATAATTATATGCATAAAAGTAGTAAGAGTTAAAGAATTCAATGTTGTAACGGCAGTTGCCATGGTAACTCAGTGGTTAAGGACCTTCCACGCTTAAGAGTGCAAGATTCGTGATTCCAATCCCGACTACGGCCTTGAGGTTTTCAGTTCTGATTCTTTCAGTTTGTCTACATACGGTTTGTGTATGTTAGAACAATCTAATTGAAACTTACTTAGGGAAAACTAGCTTTCGTGAAAACAATTCATGTCAAATACAGGTTGGAAGTGAGATGATCCGCCAGACTTAAACAGCAAATTTCTCATGTTGTGAAAAACAAGAAAGTGTAATGCCAAAATGTTGAAAAGTTTATAGTTTTCTAGAAAAAAAAATATTTTTATCAGAAAAATGTATCATCACCTGGCTGAATTATTCACTGAAGGTTCTTGATTTATGGCTATATGAATAAAAAAATTGAATAAACAACTTCCTTTGGCGTATTTCCATAGATTCAACGGTTTTTGTGCAAATTAAATTTAAAAGTATCCACAATTTGTTCCCTTTTTGTTGCAATAAATCGTGGGTTTTTAATTAGGAATAAATATTTTAATTCCGATTTCTCCTATTATGTATAAGCATTAATTCTTGCAGACTTTAAAACCATTTTCAATCCGAGTATAACTTACCTATGTAACATGTTCGGAAAAATAACTTTTATGAATACTTCAGCAGTTTATAACATTTGTGTGAGCTTATGAATGGCAGAGAAAATCGTGCGAATGTATGACATAACGAGAGCTACATTTCTCATCTCAGTTTGTTCAAGAGAATTGAAGCTTCCAAAGTCCAGAATGGGACTGTAGGGGAAACGTTTTAAGGTGGGGTTCTTACACATTCTTAATTCAAGTGGGTAAGTACTCTTTAAACATTCTTCACGTTTTCTTTTTGAGGATAAATAATTTCTCGTTCCCTCGAACCTTTTTAAGAAACTTATTTTGCATTTATTGGCGTCATAGAATCTGTAATTATATGAAACAATCAGCAAATTTTCACACGTTCTGTTGATAGCTGTTTATCTTGCCAGTGAACATGTAATGGAGAAAATATTTCCATAGCTGTGTTAGGGGCCGGGATTGAAAAGAAAAGCTGAACAATTTTGGGTGCATACACCACCCATCCGAAAGTGTTTTCTAACCACGTGACTCTTTTCTGATTTTACCTGTTCACAAACATGAGACTCATCTACAAAATCTGATATTTGCATTCACGTGACTTTCACTACTCACTTTTGTACACAACATTCCTAAAAGCTCATATTGTATGTAATCACGTGAATCGAAATAGTTTTCTAGAAATGGTCTTACTTATTTACTTATAGATACAATTGGTATAGGCGAATACAGTAGGCTTAAGGGATAGTCATACCTTTTTAGAGATGGTCGCTATGCGGTGGCCTTGAAACTCCCTCCTCTTTGTACGTCCAGAAAACAAGAAAAGTGTAAGTATAGCTTAATTCAAACAAAAAATAAGGAATATCTTCACCCCATAAAACATGTATTTGACACACATTGTGTTTTGAGTCCAACATTTTTGTGCAGTATGATTGAGAACGCTCTCAGAAAATTTAATATGTAGGTACATTTCATTTAGCATGAGAATATCTTATACATATGGTATTTATCAAAATCATGAGTGCCATTTTTGAGAAAATTACATTTTTTCGTTTTTAAGTTACGCTGTTCATAGACACAGGCGTGCACAGACATACATTTTTCTAAACTGTTGTTGTTTTAGGGCTGTTCAAGGTGTCCGAAAACGTGTATTTCCTCTGAATTCTGGGTATTGAACTTTTGGGTGGAATGCAAACTTCCCCTGCTTACCATACGCAGTAGAGAAGGGGAAAAATGTGCACTCTCATCTGCAGTAATATTTCTCTGAAGTACAACATGGAATGTTCAGCATTTTTCCTTCTTCAGCATTGAATAGAGCTAATTTATTACAATGGACTCGTCCATTTGTGTATGTAGTCGCTATAAAGTGGGTATTTATCCTGTTTTCTGGATTTTCAACTGTGAGTTGGACACACAAAAGCAGGTGATGCCCGGGCAATTGGTGTAATTGGTAACCTTAGCTGAAGAACAAAACGCAATTATAGATTTGTTAGGTGTTCTATAGGAAGAGCACAATATCGCTTATGGGGAAGAGAGCAACAGCGTTAGCAAGGAAATTGATTGGCTTTTGCGGAAGGTTCTCATGGTAACGAACGGATGTATGGCAGTTGCCATGGCGTTTCGCTCTGGGATGCTGCTGCTACTGCTGCGTCAGTCTGTTGCCTTGACGACGGCGGGGCTGTCGCCTGGTTTTGAGGCCACCCGGAGCCGGGAACAACGGTTTGCTCACATCTGTTAGCTTTACTTGGCAACTCAAAATATAACGTCATCAATACACTTCTCAGAAGTCTCAACCCTGGGGGCATAGTAACTATCAGGGGAAATTATATGAGATAGAAATAACAGTATTGGCACTATTATTCATCTGTTGCACCACAAACGGTACTCGGGAGTAAAATCAATAATTTGTGGAAATGACAAATGGGCAGTTTTAAAAACTAGATGTATTTAGAACCTAGGATTGAAATATTAGACCAAAAAAATCATAGGGCAATGGAAAAACACCCTGGTAACTCACACTGAGATTGGAACTCAGGGCCTTTTGAATGCGAGGTGGATACGCTAACCCCACACCACAGAGCCTATTATTATTATTATTATTATTATTATTATTATTATTATTATTATTATTATTATTATTATTATTATTATTATTATTATTATTATTATTATTATTATTATTATTATTACTCTTAATGTTTTACATCCTACTTGGTAGCTCATATATAACGATGAATGAATGGTTGAGATGATGCTCAAATGAGCTCATAGATCTTAAAATTACCCAACATTTGTTTTCTAAGGCAAGGGAGATTCCTGGAAAAGTCTTATCCGGATAACTCACCCTATCTGAGATTCGAACTCCGGAAGCAGACAGGTTACGCCCTCACCACAGAGACAGGCCCTTTATTATTCTTGTCCTTCTTGGAAGTATATTGCAGTAAATAGGCATATTTTAACTTCTCTTTTGTAGTGCTTTGTGACAGCTACCAATGGTTCTCAAACACCACCTCCAACACTGCTTCAGACATATCTAATAATCATTATTGTTACTGTAGGTACGCATCACTGTTAATTGCCCGTGCTATGCTTCAAACACGGATTGTAAACATTTGGGGGGGGGGGGGGGGGGGATGGAAACGCGAGTGAGGTGGCTCGTCTGTGCTTCCGTGGCTCGCAGTCGGAAGGTTGCGATCAAAATTCCACTCAGGAAAAGAAAGGAAGGTGACTACACAACTAAGACCATCTGCTTGGTATGCATTTGTGCCCAAATAACAGTAATGCGGTGACAAGTTCAGCTTCCATAAAATGAATTAGCTCAGGAAGACGACTACGTAGCTGATGTCACTTAGGAACAGCTTACTCAAGTAAACCACAAAGGAAAGTAACTATGCAACGAAAGCCATTTGCCCGCCATACAGACACACATTTGTATACTCCTCACAGTTGCAAGACTACTTTCTTATCGTTTTCGGGCCTCAAGTGGCATCATGCCTATAATTCATTGGGTGTGATAATCAGCTTGCAAGTGAGTTGCACTTTCAGCTATATATCGCACCACATCGTTTGTACGCTTAAATGGAAATGAAACCTTTCACGTTCTGTCATCGCATTGACTAATTGATAAATGTGACTGCAACACAACACAACTTGTATGGAAAACAACATAGCACGCTTTTTCGTGCTATTTACTAACGGTTTATGTCGATAAGTTAAAGCTAGCGACTTGTGCCCATAACATAATTTTACGCGTGTAATTATTGTTCAGTTTGGGTTTTGTAATTTACATAAATTTTATTGGCACGAACATACTACACAACACTGGATAAATGGAAGAATACATGGAATGAAATCAGCGATAATTTAACTTACTCCGGCAATTTAACATTAATTATATTAAACTACTTAATGGGCATGTGACAAGACTCGCTGTAATCTGTTGGTTGTTTTACAGTGAATTGATTCAGGTCTGAGATGTACTAGCATAAAGGTTTGGTTAAATTACATATCCCTGGTGCAATAACTAAGTGTTACTTAAAACGTTTTTGCGTCGGAAATATACAGCTATAAATTTGAATGCTTTATTTAATATCGTGAATTTAGGAGTAAGTATTAGTTGCAAAAAAATTATTTTTTTGTTGTTTAACGACGCTGTCAATTGCCAGGATCACATTAGCGTCGCCGGTGTGCCGGAATTTTGTCCCGCAGGAGTTCTTTTACATGCCAGTAAATCTACTGACATGGAGCTGTCGTTTCTAAGCACACTTAAAAACCATCGGTCTGGGCCGGATTTGAACCCGCGACCTTGGGATCAGTAGGCCAGCGTCTAACCAACTGAGCCACCCAGACCGACAAGTATTAGTTGCTATGCTAGTTACTGCTCACATTAAAGATCTGTCACTTACCATTTATCCTCTGAGGGTAAGACAAATACTGAAATGTTAATGTACATAAACTGTTTGTAACTACTGTAACTTGTTTTTATATCAAGTAAGCACACCTTTATGTTGTTTGCAGTAACATTGTGCGTTACTTATAAAGATCTTATATTGTTTTAATTCAGTTTTTAGTTATTGTAAAAAGGGACCTTAGTCTTCGAATATAAAATATACAATATCCCTCGTGTCCCGTTTTACAATGAATTAAAACAAAAATGGTGAAAAAGTTTCTTCTACTTAACTCTTAGAAACTCATTGAGATTTCAAAATTAGGTGCATCATCCATTGTCCAATACTGCATTAAGTCATTGATTTCACTAGGGACTCGCATATATTGGGCCTCATCCTCAGTTTCCCATACTTCAAAAGCTCGGTTTTTTATAATACCCGCAGTTCACTCCTGAAGAGGTTACCAGTCCCGAATTCTTAAGCCCCAATGTTCGATGGCGATTAAATCGTTATTCTTGGTGGGTCAGTCGATTACCGAAATTTCTGGGTCTGACTGTGCAATCTTTGCACTGCTGTTGTCTCTGGTTAAGTGCTGGCGTAGGTCGCGGGCTCAAATCCGGTGGTTTTTAACTATGTTTAAACGCGACAACAATCAGTAGATTTACTGGGACATACGAGAACTCCTGAGGCGAAATTCTAGCGCTGACATGATTATGGCATTGACAGCGTGTTTAACAAATAAAATGTTTATATTTTACTGTTGTTACTCTACAGCTATCCAGCATTTCCCAGCTGGATAAACAGCTCGAACAGTCCTCAAGAACAGAATCCTCAGAGTCCATTAGCTCTTCGGGTCCTGAAGCAGATACGCAGCTCAAAATCCCACGCTTATCTGGCCATTTAAACAGTAAATGCTCTGGGACATTGTGTTTGGCCGTTACAGATACTTTCTCTCACCCTTATTAGATGAAGAAACGTTTCAATTAGAAAATATCAGAAGCTCCTAAGAACTGTCTGGTTGACCAGGCACCCAAGCGCAAACTCCGTTCAACTGAGGTGATATTCAGTCATTTGTTTTCCTGTCTGCTTTTCTATGATGGATACCAGCTTATTGGACGCGGCTTTTTACTAAATGGAACAGTTTAGATGTAAATTGCGGCATAATCTTGTTGGTCTGAATGGAGCATTTATAATTGCAGCATCGACTTCAGTAGTTTTTCGGGGCTGGACTGATTTCTGATTTCGGGCGAGTTTTGAGGTCATCAACGTAATGTCGGAATTGCTCAGTGGTTCGGTTGGTTAGACGCTGGCCTACTGATCCCAAGCTCGCGGGTTCATATCCAGCCCGGACCGATGGTTTTTAAGTATGCTTAAAAAGAGTCAGATTTACTGGCGTGTAAGCAACTCCTGCAGGATGAAATTCCGGCACACCGGCGACGCTGGTACTGGATCCGAACCTACTGTGTTTACAATTTCCTTAAGTGTGCGTTCTGCTTGCCATAACTCGGCAATACGCCTCCAGATCACCTTGTATGTGTAATGCATGTATAGGTGTAGTCAGATAACCCAAGTTTGTAGAAGTAAACTGCAGAATGCTATTTCCCCTACGTCTACCTATCGAGGACAAAAAGCATGTTCTGGCACGCCCACAGGTCCCCGACAGATGGTCGAAAATTCAATGTGCACGTTGACAGTTACTGTAGCTTATGTACCAAAGATCCTTCAGACATGTAACCTTGGCAATGTGGCCTAAAGGAGAGACGGGGTGGAAACATTGTAATGAAACAAAAAGAGTTAATTGGATATAACGAGTGTAATGAAGTGGTTATAATGTGCAGTTTCTCTGTATGGGAGAGAAGTTGGCACCGTTTTTTGAGTTCTGCAACTTTCACTTTCGGAGGGAGATTCTATTTGTATCTATGACGATTCCAAATTTCGCGTAAATAGTGGAACAATTGGCATTGCTTTTTAGTCCCTATTTAACTTTCTTCTGTGGGAGATTCTTTCTGTATCCATGATTCCAAATTTCACACAAGTACAGAATTAGGAAGGCACCCGTATTAGCTCATGGTTTACGAAATGAGTCATTTTTCTGGGATTTCCGGTAGGATGCAACAACACAAAGAAGTCAACATGTGCTTGCGGTTTATTTTTATTCATATTTTAATGTAAAGGCATTATTAGCTCAAAGTCAACATAATTGCTACTCTATATCTCTATTAATTTGAAACGTGTCCGTGTAAATTTGTTTAATAGGATCGGATCTTCGAGGTTTTGCTGTGATTGGAGTGTCAATGGTACAGTAATAAAGTGTGCTTTTTGCTATAGTTATAGCCTTTTTTCTAAGTCATTGTGCTTCGTAAATAGGGATAAAAAGTCCGACATTTTTAAAAATCCTGCTCAATGCTGGCAAAAAGGGGAAGCATAGCAACCGCACGTAAATCCGGAATTCTGGTTTTCTGAGTAGGGAAAAAATTCTCTGTCGATATTTCAAGGGAAATACAAAAGTCAAGGGTTCAAGGTGAAGGTTTTGCCGTGCAAAATATTTTGTTATTATTTTTTCAATAACATTTCTCATTCAAATCTATGTTCGATTTATTTACGTGGGAAATAAAATGCATATTTTAAATTTTCAAAACTCCTCTTCATACCTGTTATATAATTTAGTTGAGTAGCTATAATGATAGACCAAACCTTTCTATGAAAAAGCGTAGAACCCTTTAGCATGCACGACGTTAGCCGCGTACGATGCACTCAACTTTTCTACCTGGCCTAAGCTTCGAATGGTCGCCATGACTGAATGTGTGAATCTGAGTGATACTCCTTTGTTTCTTGCCATACACCATCTCGTGACAAACAACTCACTTGAGATAGGTATGCAATTGACCGGGTTCTTACAGAATAATACATTTCTATACACGTATTATGATTCAGATTAATTAAATACAGGAATATCTATATATTGTTTGAATCCCTGTATAGGGTAACGGTCATAGAATTTCGTGAGAGTGCGACGCATCAGGTTTTTGAAATCAGATCTTTTCACCTTGGGCTACACGTCACTTGTGGGGGGAGAGGAACGGTAAATAGAAACACATATTAGATGCGGTCTTTTCTAGTTAGTATAACTTGTGTGGTATCCCTGTAGATTTCAACGATGCGGCGTTTTGAGTTGGGCTGGTAAAATGTTTCATTACAGCCGTTTCTGGCCCTCCTGCTTCCCTGTCATTCGTTTTCCACCCCTCCTATTTCCCCTTACTTCCTCTTGTCCATTGCCCCCACACCTTCCGCTTCTCCACCCTCGCTACATCCCTACCGTCCGCGCTCCCCTCTCGTCTGCATCGCCGCCTAAACCTCCCCCCCCCCGCCCCCCCTCTCCTAAACTATTGGTGGGGAAGACAGCAGGGAAGCAAATAGTTGTTACGGCTTTGTGTAGAAGATGCAGGGACTGCCCGTCTGCTTTTGATTTGCAGATTTCGGGGTCAGAAGGTGCACCAGCACAATTTTTCACTATCAGAAATTGCAGGGAATTTATTGCCGTATTTATAAGATTTACCATGTTATTGCGGCGTCGCGTTAAGATTTATTTCGGGATATTAGTCCTACAAACTACCTAGATTTGCACATTACTGCTGCCATAAACGAAAATAAAAGAAAACAAAGAAGGATTTTATGTTCAGGATCATGGAAACCGATTTGTTTTCTTTTAATATTGAGAGTGCTCAGGCATGTGTCTCCACCTTAGTCTTTGATCATAAATGTACCTAATATCTACTTTAGCTGTTATATTTGTGTGCAAGGTATATGTCGTGTTAAATTTAAAAAAAACCGGCAATTAACCCTTTTCCCCTTCTCGCTGAGTGTTAATAAGACCTTAAAATATTTTACATTCATATGATTTTCTCTGCCCTCTATTGTTTATTAATGGGTATACAAATTGTTCTTAGTTTATTTTTCCATCTAATTAATTCCAGTAGAGACAAAACTTTGCAACTGCTTTACAAGTTTTGTTATAGAGGTAAAGGGAATAGGGGTTTCAGCTTATGGGCCCCAGAAAATCCAGCAACTTAGTGTAGTGTTTTATAAATTAGGTCCATAGAAGTTCTATTGTAGAATTTCAGATCAGTAATCCGATTTATATTGTAACTAGTGACCTAACATGAATCCATATTGAAGTGGAAGATATTCATACAAAGGGAATCTCTCTCTCTCTCTCTGGTGTTAAAGCCCTTGGATCTTCTATCGCGTACTCTCCTCTTCCATCCTCTTATGCCAAGCTCCTTCATATCCTCTAGATTCTTTATCCATTTCTTTCTTGGTCTGGTCTCCTTCCTCCTGGTTTTCCTTTCCATGTCCTCCTCGCTTCTTTCTACATGTCTAAGCCTTGCACTTTTAATACAATTCACAATTGGGGAGTCACCATAGAATTTATACAGTTCTTTATTACATCTCCATAGATTCTGCATAAGATCTTTCTTGCCCAAGCCGCAATTCTAAGCTCTTCACTTTTTAGTGCACACCAAGTTTCTGCTGTATAATTTGCTGCAGGTTTAGTTTCTGTTTTATATATTTTCTTGCTTATCTTTTTGGGAAGGGGAGTAAAGCCCAATAACATGATTCCCACTTGCAGTGTCTCTTTAATTTCGGCCTCTATTTTACTGTTTTCTGTTATAAATATTTAAACCTTTGGGCTCTATCAAATGTACAATCTTGTATAGTAATATTAGTACTAGTTTCATTTCTAGATTCAATCGATACAAATGGAATAGCGATAGAATGTGTAAGAACTGAACGTAATATAAGCTGAACACTTTTGGCTTGCTTGCTTACACAGTGATTCAGATAATGAAATTTGGTTTATCCGAAAGTTCTAAGGAATCTTACGATTGATATCCAATGTTCTGTGATCTGCTGTACTGCCCATATTTATATAGTACTTGTCAGAAATTGTTTTCATTGTTTGCATTTTAAAATCATGTTTACGCTTGCAACCTACATAAGGAAGCAGGCAAGGAGGCTCACTGTTTGGGTGATAAGGTAAATGCGCAGTGCAAGCAAAGTAATGACTTTGCGGAAGGAATGGTAGAGAAGGGAATTTGAGATAAGCTACATTTGGTAAGTGCTGACGGAGGAATCCACCATAGCGTCCAAGTTGAAACCGGAAGTATGTGAAGGAAATGCTGCTTTTATAATTCATGTGACTGTTGATCATGGAGAGTCTAGACTGGGTTTTCTTTCCCCTTTTGTGTTGCATAATCTTGCGAAAACATTAAAAGGCGCTACTTGATAACGCGTAGCGTTATTAGAAAATGTCAAATTTTGGTAAAAAGGAATGTCTATTTCTGAAATTAGTGTGCAAACACGTTCACAAGTGGTGCTCACGGATCTGGACAGCAATAGAAGTGAACCAAGACAGTTCAGACATATTCCAAGAAATTATTTTAGCAGTAAAATATGCACTTAATTCAACGCATTATACGAGCCTAGTTACAATGTAAATTCGCAATCTATTATAAAATTACATTCCATCAATCAGAATGGCCCCGATGGAATACATTTATGGAATATAGGCACGGTTTTCATTTTTTGAAAATTATTTTCTTGGAAGGTTAATTAAAACAGACCACGGACATTAATTTTCTGTTATAATTCGAAGAAATGTAGAATGTAAAATTTTCATGGCGTGTGGCCGTAACTTGTAACTAGTTTGAAAACATTTGTGTACACAACGATGATGATGATAATAATAGTAATAATAATAATAATAATAATAATAATAATAATAATAATAATAATAATAATAATAATAATAATAATAATAATAATAATAATGGCCGTCATTCAAGTTCTCGACATGGCAATTTAAGAGATTCCCTCTATTCAACACTGTCAGTTGCAAATCTACATTTAGTTCAACTGTGTAAAATAAGTGTCCTATCAGCTTCATCCTCATTTTGACGCCAATCTTTGTCCAAGTTACCCAGGCATTTCTTCGGCTTTAGCAACAAAGGTAACTTCTGCGACTCAATCTGGCCAAAATGGTGGATTTGGAAGCTCTTGGCAGCGAAACTTCGGTGGCTTTGCAGCAATACTTCGATGAAAGAGATCTTTAGTCGTCCTAAAGTGTGAAACGTTTAGTCTGAATGGAATCCTTCAAGTGGTCCAGTATTGAAGCGTACCTCGGACATGTTCTAAGCTTACGGATGTACGAGGTCTGGGCGCTACGACATATCCCAGAAAACCATATCTACGACTTCTGTAGATGAAACCGTTCTTTGGTTTTTTTAGGTGCAGTTTCTCCTGGTCACTTGTTATTTGGGCTGCTCCTTCGTCTCTGGCGTTAAGTGATGAATCCATGTTTCATCTAGTTATGAAACGTCGGAGATATTCGTTTAAACAAATTTAAACAGTTTTAAGAAATGTTAATTCCAAGCGTTTTTTGTCCATTGTTAAACGCTCGACCTTTCGAGCGAAACAACTCTTTATGTAAAATATACACGATCTATGGAGGTCTTTGCAATGTCAGGCAACTCGTGAACCTTAAATCGGCGGTCACTGGGTACAGCATTGTGGATTTGTGCCACAATCTCGTCGGTTCCAACATTTCTAAGCGCCTATTATGTTGAATGGATGTGCAGTCACGCTGAAAACCAAGGACAAGAATCCTTTCATGTTGATTGTCTCTCATCTTCATGTATGAATCAGATGGAGAAGTTTGGTACACCCTAGTAATAGTAATTTTATCCAGCGAAAACTTCTCTTAGCCTTTTAGTATTTTGAAGTTTAATACAGTAAAATTGTTTAGCAGTGTTATTAAGTATGTTGTATTATTGAATCACTATCAGTAAATTTAAGGGAAGCAGAACACGTGAACATAAATGAACAAAATAATGGTGAAAACGGAGAACCTACTAAATCTTAAGTGTAGATACATGAAATTGAAATAGCTTTCAAGGTACCTACTTGAACATTCCAACATGTTAGTGGTATCTTGCTGTACTCCATCCTGTAAAATGCTCTAGCTGTAATAGGTATTAAATGGAAGCCTTGAGTAGCAACGATCGAACATACCAAGGCGGGTCGAAGCTGGTAGCTCATAGAATTTGAAATCGAGTATGCACTTCCATCGCTTAGTTCAGCTCAGCTCCGCTCCGCTCGAGCCTCCATTGGAGCACTGTCAGAAGCATAAATTTGTGCCAACGGCGTTTGAATACCGTGATGACGGATATTAAAACAGCTAGCGCAACTCGTGATCTTCATAAGCACAAATCATTTACAGACATTGGTCTTTAGTTCTGTAAATTATAGATTTTAGTGCTGACTCAACTAGACTTCACTTCATGGTACCATCCAAACCAGTGAATCGAAAGTGATTTCTTTCCTACCCTAGCTTCGGAATTCTGGACTGCAGCGAATGCTCTGCTCGGAAATAATGGTATTATATGTATGAAGAAGAAATATGTATAATAACATGGATTTCTGTAACTGTTAGGCTCCACATGTACAGGGTAGAATGGTATTGGAAATCATTCTTTATCTTAGGTGTACATACAGTGTTCGCAAAATATTGAATGTTGCTTTCTGATGGGTACTTTGAAGATATTTTAGCAAAAATTCCTTCGTTTTTAGCAAGCTTCAAATTTCAAGCAAATCCACGAATGTTTACTTAGCGTTTATCAACATTTTGTCTACCACTAACTAGGTAGAGGATGTATTGTATTCCACTGAAGAATCCGGTACATACATATTTTGAGGCCCTCTGATTAGAAGAAAAAGTGTGTGGACAGCATAACTCAAAAACGAAGTATTCAACTTGACATTCAAGTTCAGTATTTTCCAAAGATGTGTTACGAATATTAAAAATAAATTCTACACCTCTAAATACCCTGAATATGGAAAATGTATGGCCATTCTCAAGAATGACTCATTATTTGGATGAAAATACGTGTTAAAGGTCATGACATGACATTAAAAATAACAGGCATATTTGAATTTTCTGGATATAGCCTGTGAAGACCACTTTATTCAAGTTTTTATAACCTTGTATGACGGGTAAATCTAAGAGATTAAAGCTCAAAATTTATTTTCAGTAATTTTTAATCGACGTCCATTTACTTGTCTAACATGGAGGTAATGTGGAATTTTAAAGCCTAAATATAGTGAACCGGTTTTAAAGATCGAACCGTTGATTCGGTTTCCTCTAATGCTTTTGTACATAGAACGAAATGAGTAATGGAACTATATCTGCAGAAGTTTATATCGCTTAACATGAAGTGGATAGAAAAATACGCTTTCGTAAGGACAGTTTATGGAAGCCATAGTGGGCATAGAAAGTCATGCGGTTATTGGAACATGTTTTTGTTCCTCTTGTTTTTCTTCTCCTTTTAACACATTACGCGCGCCCTATGTATGAAGTTCCACATGTTCATTTAAATATAACACTTGGCCGTTGAAGGCCAAAATGCTGTTGAATCCTATGCTGCATTTTTCAAAAGTATGTTGTCATTTCAGTATGGTTAACTTCAAGGGTATTTTTATGACAAATATTAAACTATACAGCTGCTTTAATTTTTTGTCAAAGCGTTATTTTGATACAGGAAGACAACTCACAAATTTCACTTAGAAGTTCCACCAGTTTTTGATGTCACTTGAGTGCTCCATGCACAAATATTTTTGTTTTCATATTTCGAACCTAGGTTCATAATCTCACTCTTATTGGTCCTTTTTTTTTCCCAAGTAAATGTGTATAAAATGTATGTTCGAAAATAAAAACACGTATGTAGATACTACAAAAAGAACAGCATAAGAGCATTTAATGTGTTACACATCTGTGAAATTAATCACTAAAAGCTGCTATGCATAGAAAGAAAAATACATCAAATTTCACTTGCAACAACAGAGCTGTGAAAGAGCAGTACATTGGCATTAAAGTCCAGCAGCCAAAAGTAGTTTTTAAATTCAAGGGCATTTAAGGTTGTTAAATGTTAAGGTTGTATGTGTATCTTTTGTCATAAATAATATCTGAGATGTACTAATGGATACCCTTAGGTGGTCGTGCTTTTATAATAAAAAGGCTGCTGTGTAATTATGCATGAACAGTTGAATGTTGTTTCGGCCTACAAAATGTAAATTACCTTAGCATTACTAATTGAAATTATATTCGACAATAATGCATAAGAATTGATAGGTAGGGAAAATCAGACCAACATAGTCAGTGCTGCAGCTACGTGTAAAAGTGTTAACAAATGCCAACAAAATTCTGGCATCAAGCAATTAGTGTGAAAGTGACAAAAGTTCATCAGCAGCGGTACTGCAATAATTATGTTCTAATCTTATTTGAATTGCAGCTGAACGGTGAGTTATATACGATAACGCGTCTATTGAACCAGCTGAACACAATCGGTAATGTTGCATACATATATATTCTGCCGCTGATTGAGGGCTAAAAACTCGCGTTACCCTGGCGAGAACAGGATCCTTGTCATAGTGCTTTTGCCTGTGACTCATGTTGCCTTGCTGCACACACAAACGTTGCAGGTAGCCTATGCTGTAGGCAGTAGTAATCCCGCGCAGCGCAGTGATATTACAGCAGTTTTCTTGTACTCCTAAAAGCGTCTAACAGTGATGTTACAAAAGGAAGGGACATAGGTATTCTCTCGGAACTTGTCAATGAGTAAAATTTGGAGTGTTATCTTTTCCCATTACAATACCCTTTGATATAAATTTAAAGCAGCTAGTATTAGTTTAGGAGTTCAACGCTTCCTTCATAGATCACTCAATGCTGAGCATCTGGACAGTAAAATATGGGGGAAAATAATATGGGTATCTCCCATGATCCCCTCTCCCTTGTTATTAGTGCAAATTTGGGGAAGGGCTTTGATTACCCAAGTATGGACCAGTGCTTACTGTTTTTATCAGTTTGGAGTCTATCTGCTGCTGTTGATATTATGAGATGCGTAAGACTGATTTTGGCACTTTTGGGACTAACATAACGAATTTGTGACAGTGGCAGAAAAAGTGCCATTTTGAGTTTTCATGAAATACTCTCATTGTTTTTGTGTTACTAAAAATAACGGGAAAATCTTACTTTCGGAAATAAGTTAAAATGGAAATGCATGTGCAAATATTATGGTTGCTTTAACTTTCCGAACAATCTAGCTGTCTTATTTACAACATCCTGACAGAAACTACATTTCGACGGAGAAAAAAGGTTACGGCATATTACTTTTATGATGAATAATTTGGGCAACTATTTGGACAGATTTAGAGAGAAATGGATAGTGATCAAGAGAAGGTGGATGGCAAGTCATTTATAAAATAGTAATAGGCTAGCTAAGTACAAATAAGGATAGGATAAAACAATAGAAATTGTGATCCCCAAATACACTAATAATCAGAAATTGCGTTTATTGGAACCAATAAGGAGAAGGAACACTAAGGGGCATAAACATGATCAGCTGAGCCTTATATTGTGTAGAATAGCAGGTTGGTTATCTATTGTCTACTGATCGCAAGGCTGGGGGTTCAAACCCTGCCGAGACCTATGATTTTTAAGTGTGGTTTGAAGCGATAAACCCATGTCAGTAGATCTGTCGTGTAAAAAAGCTTCTGCAGGAGAAATTCCGGCACACCGGAGGTGTTGATATTCTAGTAAATGACTGCTGTCATAGCTATATGTAATACTTAACTGTCCTTATTTATGCATTCATTTTCACAGTTAATTTTTATGATTTGCATTTAGAAGCAGCCGAAAACGCCTGATTAATCAAAGGTTAACCGCGAAAGGGGATTTAGTTCACATAAAGATATTTCTAGTATGAACGGATTCATGCTTGACTGTGTAATAAAACTGGCAACATGCAGCTGCTGAAGAATTCCCTAGGACACATTCATGTATTTCGCCGTTTCCCTAGAAGAACGTTCGACCATTAACAGGCCATTAGAGCACATTACATTAATGACAGCAACATGGTAGTCGCAGGGAGAGAGAAGTTTAGTGTCTGCTAGTTCTTTAAAAGTGCGGTTTGGAGTGAGTTTTTTCCCTATGCAACCACGCCGTAGCCATGCTTTCAGTAATATCTGCTACGGTGTCAATTTGTTCCAATTTTCTATACTTAAGAAAACCATGTATTTACTTTTTGAAACCTTAAATTCAAAAAATTCAAAGCTACACTGGGTATAAACAAAAACTATATTAAACTTCAAAGAACGAATACTCAGTATTCCTTTCTTGGAAAGGTACTAATAAAAAAAAAAATGTGGGGGGGGGGGGTCCGCAAGGAAAGTTTAGTATCAAGTTTTAAACATTCAAGTGCTATTTGCACATGCGCATTTGAAAAGTCATCTTTCGAGATTTAAATAATCAGAAGGCAAAAATCTTTCCCTAGGTTCTGGGAATATTAAAATTACATAAAAATTATAGTTGCCCTTAACGGAATCGTATTTCTAGCTGTAAATTATAGCGCTGTCTTGTGAGAGACATTCACTGTATTATATTGAAACCCCCATGTTAATTCGATGAGAAAGCTTTTAAGATATGCAAACAAAGGATCAAATAAACAGGTGGAGGGGAGTCTAAACCCTCTATCATATTTCCTATCTTCTTGAACCATTGCAGCGTGCGCGTGCGTGTGCGTATGTGTGTATACATACACACACGCGCTGGAATTTTACACGATTTAGAAACATGCCCTTTGTTTATTGGTCTATTATTGTACTTTACATCTCACATATATTGACAAAGAAAGAACAGATAGATTGAATGGATGAAATCTGCCATATTTAGCAGTGATACCAATTACAGGAATACCTACCTTTCAAGGTGAGCTAAAAATACACATTTCGAGTACAAGCGGTATGAGAATTAAAATCTGTTTTTCTGTGTAATAACACAAAATTCAGATATACCATTTTAGAAAATAAAAGTGATGATAATACAGGTACATAGCAAATGAAAGAGGTAATTCCAGTTTGTAGCACTGCTTGAAACACATTGAGGTAGTTTCATTAATCCTTAATAGTCGAAGTTATTTTCGATTGAACTCTTTAAATCCAGAGTGTCGAAATAAGTTACCCAAGGGAAACTGTTTAGAAACAAAACGAGGGTCTGGACTTCCTAATGATGTAATTGAAGGCATGCAGAGTACATACAAGCGTATCAAACATTGCAACTGACAGCTCATGGCTGCTTGAAGTTGAAAAATATTGTATAGTTACTTCAAATGTAAATAAGTACACATGCAGCATCGACATGTTGCTTCACGAACTCAGGTATGTATGTCCGTGAAGAGTCATGACCCGAGATTTGTAATCATAAAGTGCAGCAGAGAGCGGAATAATCTGTTTGTAGTTATGTTCCGGGTAAGTTGTGATCTCATGCTTCAGTTCTCGTGCAATACCGCGTCAGCAGTTCACACGCTGGCATTGCGACGTGTTCTCCAGAACTTGTGAGAGTCAGCCTGCATTTCCGTGGTCCGCCGTCCTCAGTTGTTTTGCCCAGAGCCATTTTGTAGGTATACGAGTTCCGTCCCGCGATCACATGTCAGGAGTTGGGTCCAGGGATTACTTTGTAAACTGCATTTTCGTCCCCAGATGGAGGAATTGTATCCCTTTCCATTTTGCAGACATGTTACTGCGTCTGGAAATTCTCACAAATACGAAATGTAGAGAACGTTGCAGATCGACATTTTATTACATATGTGTAACTTTAAGAACTATGTTCATATAAATAATTTACTCGTAACTCTAAAACAATGGAAATTAACGATGGAATACTCAACATGGAGTACTTGATTCCACATAATCATTGCACATTTAAGTATAGCACAGGAATATCACCTAAAGCTCGCCAGCGGGCATCAAAATTGGTCATTCAGGTAGCGGGAAAGCAAAGAAGTTCTGAAGGGGCTGCGCAGTGTTTTGCCTGTCCGTGTTCTCGGTGCTTGTTTCCGTCTGCCGCTATCATAGAAAGGCATGGATGAAAACATTTCTAAAACTTGTTTTTAAAGGATTTGCTTACCTAGTTTATGGAAAGAGATGCTGAAACTAGCCACCATCGTTATCCATACATTTTTGGTAGCTCTTTAGGAAACTATCCATCACTCGCCGTAGTTCATGAAATAGCCCTTCGTGACGAAACAATTGGCGTATGGTCTGCCATTAGCGGAGAAAGGTTTCCGAGAGCTCCAATAAGCGATTTCTGTCTCTGGGGTAACTTAAAACATAAAGTGTACAAGACACACACACCCTGGAAGAATTAAAACAAAATACTCGCCAGGAAATTTCTCGGTGAACTGCGGCGAGGTTCAAAAATGTATGGACGATGTTGGCCAGTTTCAGCGTCTCCTTTCGCAAAGTTGGTAGGTAAAGCCTTTAAAGGTAGTTTTAAAATTGTATGGTTTCCACGCCTATCTGTCCCAGCGAGAGAGCGCACAGGCAAAACACCGCGCAGCCCGTTTGGTACTTTTTTTTGCTCTTCCCGTATTATCTGTGTTTAATTTTATTTCTAGAGCATGTGTCGTTTTATTAATCCAGTCTTAGTTAACGCGTACTTAGCGAGGGACGGAACTCCAGTCGTTCTCGAAGAAGCAGGGTTTATAGTTCCATCTCATAAATTTTAAACTTACGGACAGAATTGAGAGTATTCAGTTGTGTCTACTTTTGCGTAATATGTCACAGAGTAAAGGCAGCAACACATTCCCTAGTTGCAGACACGAACGGTATCATACGATACCTTTGGGAAGAACAGGAACCCGGGACCAGTTTTTAACAAAGCTTTATACGCACAGTGTGCCAGCGTAAAGTGGTTCGTGTTCTTCTCTCACTGTTGAGCACTTCCGGCATTGTTTCATCATAACGCAAATCATAGCAATCGTCTTCAACCCGCATTTAGACTCAATCTATCGATACATTAACATTTTCACCAATTAAGGTAAGAGTTCCAAAAATTAATAAAAATGGAGTCTAGAAGAGAAAAACGCCAAACATTCTGCCTTACCTTCTGGTGTATGTGGCGTAGTCGTGAACTATATTGCATAGTCATTTTCTTTTGTACGTTTTATTTGTGATTAAATGTTTAGTGAATTAGGTTTTCCCATGTTTTCTGGTGTTGGGATGTAGCGACATAAATTTCATCTTGCCCCCAAAGGTTTGAAATAGTATTCTTTTTATCCCTTTTATTTCTTAAAGTTCATATTCTGTGACAAGCATAAGCAATAATTATGTCCCCAGGCCATGTTTGACACTCTAAATGGCATTATTTTAAATCACCCTCTAAGTGAACTGTCAGGTCTTCTTCAGTAAAATCTTTTTCGAGTGTATTTGAAAATAATGTCGTTTTGTTCTACGTATGCAGAGCTGCTTTGCATAATTATTGACCTGAAATTCGTAATGTGCTGTTTGTACACCACATTTTGAAACTATTGCAAGGGTATTTTCTGGAATAAAATTCTTATTTAAATTTGTCATTCTTGGAGGTTAAAGATAATCTAATAAGCGATCTTTTAGTAAAAAATGTGAATATATTACTTTGATAATGGCTGAATCATTGCATTTCCTTGAAATGCGTTTGTGTGCAGCATTTGTTGAGACTTAGTTCTTTCAGAACATGGGTGCAATGCTTTGAAGATTCTACTAAAGGAATTGCGATTTTTTGGTTAATATTCTTCCATAATCACATCCTGATGCAGGAGTAGAATTATTAGCAAAGTCAGTTTCCACGAGAAATGGACAATCTCCTGTACATCCCCCAAAACTCGACATTTTCTGAGAGCACAAAAGAATTTAAGGTTTTGATCAGTTTTAGTTTTACTTTGGGTTACTGAATGCTAAAACCATGTGACCGATGTTTTGCGTGTGCCTCAATTTCCATATGAAAATTCCAATAGCCTTTTAGCATATTTTGACTGACTTACTGTCCAGCTTTACTGTCAAGTCAAGAGAATCAAGAAGGATTTTTCTTTTATCTAATTCTGGTGCGAAAGGTTATTTAAACCTTAGAGGGAAACTGAGTACACGACACGAAGTCGGAAGCTGTGCAACATTAACGTTAAAAGTATGAGCTAATCTCTGTGGATGGGGTTTATCGAAACAGAAATGCAGTCGGTGGCCCTCGTGGCTTAAATATATTTAAATCCAAGTATATAAATAAGTTTATACTTATAGGTTAGGTTAAACGTCTTTTATCCGGTTTGGTCATATCGGACAGTGGATGAAATGGGTGAAATGATGCTCAAATGGGCCCGGGAGGCACACATCTTACCCCCACACCACAGGTGGGCGTATAAATTGTTCAAGCGTGGATGCTGAATTATCCTTCTGTTAATATAATGATATTCCTTAAATGTGATTTGTGGTGGCTCCAATTGCAACCATCTGATGACAAGAACGATATCGTGGTAAAAGACATTACAGTATTGGGCAACGTGTTGGTGGACTAAGCTGAATGAGATAACGATTTATTGCAAAATGTTTGTTGAATACCGTAAATTTTTGGTTTGTGTATGGAGGGAGTGATTGGCTTGTGGGCACAGATCTGGTCCAGTATATGGCTAAAAGAGTGAACAGCCGCAGTTGAAAAGTTGGATATCACTGATCCAAGTGGACATCCCCCTCCCTGTTGCTTTAGATGGAGGGGTGAACGGCAGTGTTGCATAAAACCATTGTACCAGGGCTGGAGTAGCCATTATTATTTAAAGAAGGCTTTTCATGACACGCCAGCTGCTGATCTGCAGATAAACCCACTGAAAGATCTTCAGCCGTGACATACCCCATCAGCTCAGTAATATGAAAATGAAGTACTACATGAAAAGAGAAGTTCCGTTCGCTTACTTCTCTGCGAGAGAGAGAAAAAATATCGACTTTTTCCCCTTCAAATTTTTAGGAACAATAATCTAAGTGAACCAAGCAATCTGTTTGTAGCTGAGTGATTTTAATGCAAGAAAGAGCCAAATATTTTAAAGAAAGTTACTGTAAAAAACAAATGCGTACTTGATCTGCGTTGTTTTGAGAAAAAATATTTCATATCTTCAGTCACTAATACGTTCCGGATTAAAAAGTTCATATGTTAGACATTTATTATAGACAGTTATTTCATAATAACGACTTTTTAGTTCTGACGGTTATCGGAATGTCCTTTATTTTAATTAGCATGCTTAAAAGAAAATTCTTGCTACAGTTTTTATCTATTCGTATCTCTGAATTAACTTCTAAATCTCTTATTTTCCTAACTACATTTTTCATTTTCGTATTAATGATTGTGTTAAAAATTGTGACAAGCAGGATTCCACAGAAACACCTGCTAACAACCAGAAACACAATTATCGCTCCTATTATTACACATTAATAGGCGGTGAAGTCTCTTCTCATACAAATCTAAAACTTTTTCTTCTTTAACACCAGAAGTTCGCAAGATCGATATTTTTATTCTCCTTAAATATAACCATAGTAGGAATTTTCGAGCGAATGTATGGGCGGGGAGAACACGTGCGAAACTGGCATTTTATGCTTTCGGGGAGATATTCTCTCTCCATGCTTAATAAATTTTCTTCCGTCACTTATTACTTAATGCCTATTTGGCCATTGAATTTGGAAGTTAGCTGAAGCAGGTTAAGCCCGCGTAAAGTCTTTTAGCTAAACAGCCAGCATGCACCTTAGTACTAAAAAATTCAAACTTTGGCCTAAAAACTAGTGTGCCCCTTGATGAATTTTTGAACTAATGAATCATTCCTATAGTCAGTGGATACTATATGTCGTATTTTGTGCGCAAGCGTTGATGACCGTTTAAATGGCCTCTTCCATTGTTTGCAGCCTTGAAACAGTCGCTAGTCAATAATGAAACAATTCGTGGAAGGGGTAACAGGTAATTCAACTGACTCGCGCTGGTGGTTGGTCTGTCAAAAATTGCAAATTGGTAATTCCACATGCTGGAAGCATAAATCGATAATTTTTTATAACTTACTCTTGGTTATTTCATTTGTCAGTTATTAGCTTTGACGTTCAAAGCTTCAGGCACTAGATGTACGTGTAGATATAAACATTCATATAATGCAGTGAAATAAAATTTATTTTGAAAAGCCGAGGACGTTAGAATCCATGGAAAGGAAATAGAATTTGTCTGTTTTCAGCTAGTTGTTGATTATACAATAAAAGATAATTCTAGTTAGCGACTTGCACTTTAAAGAAATGCCCCCTCTCGAGATCTGAAGATTTCTACTGTGCTTTTCAAATGGGAAGAATTCTGATCTGCAGCCAATGAAATACATTTACGTGCACAGCGTTGCAGGCTCATTACCCCCACTCTTTTCATATTCCCCCTCTCTCGCACAGTCCTATTCTCTTGGCGCGCGTCAAGCCCCACTTAAGGGGAAAGCAATATATCACAGCAGGACTCCGATTGGTTGCCGGCCTGGAGGCGCTCAAGGACAAACTCCTTACCATTTGAAAAACACATGTAAACTGCAATGACATACAAATGTGATGCTGAACCATAATGCAAAACATGTATTAGTTGTCGGTGCGTTGAAGGAAAATGGCCGTTGTTATTGGAATTACATAATGTTATAGATCAAAGACTTACTTGTCGCTTACGATATTGTCAGGCCGAGCACTCAAGAAAACTGGGATATTTCTTTAATTATAAGAGTAACAAGATTAGATTGCTTGGAAGTATATGATAATGTAGAAATGACGCTAAAACGTTTACAATAACTGACCAATGAACCTTTTAGACCAAAGTGTTTGCCACGACGTTAATGGGAAAAGGTGGCAATAGGCAAGCGTGCGTGCGTGTGTGTGTGTGGGTGGGTGGGTGGGTGTGGGTGGGTGCATGCGTGTGTGTGTAAGGTGGGCTTGCAAAGCACCTGTCATGTGGATGTACAATAATTTAACAACACTTCAGCATTGTCTGAATGTCTAGATTTATTAGTAATAACGAACTGTAGTTTCTCAAATCAAACCAAAACTGAGATATCTACAGCTCATTTATTTGATGCATATAACCTGATATCGATAAAAACTTCATGAGAACAGTAGTTCCGTCGCCATCCGTGGCAGGGTTTCAGCAATTATACACAATTTATTTCACATTGATGTTTAGACATACATTATTTTCAGTGTGAATGTATAATTCTTAGTAACTGGTGCAGTGCATTTCCATAGAAAGGTTATGGTGTAACCATGCTATACACAACTTGGGCGATGTGTTGCAGCAATGCTCTCCAACTTTGTTTATTTACTCGGGCACATTTAGCCCGTGCCTAAGGAGGCGCGGGTGCCATCATTATTTGACGATTATTTTTACTACTG
The DNA here is from genome assembly GCA_030765045.1 of Tenodera sinensis. NCBI lineage: Eukaryota > Metazoa > Arthropoda > Insecta > Mantodea > Mantidae > Tenodera > Tenodera sinensis. The sequence goes on along the minus strand of CM060970.1, from coordinate 80,728,499 downwards.
GAAAGCACTGCTTAGGGAAGTAATGAATACAGCACACATGCTTCTGTATTGGCAAGATATCCAGAAGGAAATAGGTTGGTCTTTAAATTTGAGTTAATATTAAAAAAAGTAAAAATTTGGTTACTGCACGTGCAGGGACAAGGTCGGTCTGGGTGGCTCAGCTGGTTAGACGCTGGCCTACTGATCCCAAGGTCGCGGGTTCAAACCCGGCCCAGGCCGATGGTTTTTAAGTGTGCTTAAAAACGACAGCTCCATGTCAGTAGATTTACTGGCATGTAAAAGAACTCCTGCGGGACGAAATTCCGGCACACCGGCGACGCTGGCAGTTGACAGCGTCGTTAAACAACAAAATAATTTTTTTTTTTTTTTTTTTTTTTTTTTTTTCTCCAGGGACAGGGCTGTGTTACAGGAATCGCGAAGGTGGATGGTTCTGCCTTTTTAATCAATCCGGCGACTTCCACAACAGTCTTTATTATTAGTGTTCTTGACCTTGTGCTTGCCATAAGTGAACTTGAGTTAGCGCTCTATTGTTTTTCCTCTCGCTCCGAGGGTTTACAGCCTGCTTCAAAAGCGACTTATCCTCTCTTTCCCGGTACAATAAGCTCGTATTATGCGAAAGAGCATCACTAGTACATTAAATTACCGCACAAAACAAAACAATTGTGATCATACTTTCAGTAATATCGCTATTGAGACCCAAGAACCACACGATATAATATTATAGCAACACTGGCACTGCTTACAGTCCAACTGACTTGTAGACAGTTTTGAACTGCTGGTGTCACTCTGTATCAAGAAGCTCCCCACTCCACAGCGCGATTGCACATTTACGTACGAAGACATTCTCCTGGGTCAATGACAATACAACCGCCCGACAACAGCGGTCGAATAGTGTGTAGGCAGCTTAATTGATATTTTCGTGATTTCTCCGAAGATCCATTGAAAAAAACTTCTTTTTTAATCCTTTTTGTTTCCAGTTTGTTACTAGTACATCTTAAGATAATTTCACCATTCGTGATATTTACAAGTGTTAATGGACCATTAATGAGGAGTTGCATTAGAGCGCTTATAACCGTTAATGCAACACATGGTTCAGATGAACTGGGTGGGCCAAGGACCAGGTGGTGCTCGACCTTGAGAGACGCATCAATGGATTCTTAGCAAGCTACGTTGTCGTACGAAGAAGAGCGGCTTGGCTCCTTACCACATTCAAAACAGTGATGAGTAAAGTTGATGAACCTCACGCAGTGATCCAAGTTGTTCTTCAAACTGCATCATTACGTTGGAATTGAACTGTGAGAACTGCCACCAAAACCGTGCAATGAATTGCAAAATGCTGCAAATATTACTATATTGCGGATACTAAGGAACTTCTTGGGTGTAAATTTTAGTATATTTACGCACTTATACCAGTTAAAAAATTCAAGAAAATTTGGGTGCCGCTCGAAAGTGTCAATTCTTTTATTTTTTACAGTTAACGAGAAACTTTTTTCGTGTAAACACTAGTTTAACCCCGCGTCGCAACAGCCCTTTCTGGGCCAATGCCTACCGCCCGACCGCTGCCCATCAGTCATGAATGGGGTGCAGGTGGGGACGTGGTTCTTCCCGGCCAGTCATGCGTTTTCCCAACCAGAGGTCGCTACTTCTCGATCAAGTAGCTCCTCTATTGACCCTTCAGAGACCTAATGAGGCTGGCCCCCGGACCAGGTCTCCCAAGGTGGAGAAAATCCCCATGCTGGTACCGGGAATGGAACCCGCGTCTTACCCTGGGTAAGCGGCAGCGTTACCAAAGCTAAGGAGACGACCTGTTTAAGATTGGGGGGGGGGGGGGTGTTCATAAACATCATTTGTTGAAACCTTGAAAGATGAACTTAAATACGAAGTTTGGTAACTGAGACATTGTTATCAATCACGTGGACGATTTTCTTAAAATTGTTTTGGTGAGAATCAGGGGGACATCAGAATGCTAATTTTCGATGACGTATTAATAGAATATTTGAATGGAACAGAATCGTTCGTATAGCTATCACAGGTTAATGCTTAGTAATATTTTGTCCAGGAAAGGAGCGACATTTTATTGGATGTTGTTGAATGCGTAGGACTACTCTAACCTCTGTTTGGCGTTAGGGCATGGTGACATTTCCTGGTGAAGTGGTAAGTGGCAGCGGTTAAATATCCAGCCCAAGAGACCCACTTAGTGTCATCCCTATTTAATGCAATCTTTCTCTTGATTGATCTCATGGTCTTCCCTGCTAGCTGTGTGGCCTTCTGCTTAATTCAGAGCATTGCTCCACTGTATATCGGTAGTACATATTTCAAGTACCCGTTTCTAAAGTGTCTATCTCTGGCTATTTTATTTTTCAACTGAAAAAATTGTGTAGTTCTTTAACTATTTTGTCACATAACCGGGTGAACTAAACAAGGGATTCCCTAAATTTCTATTAGATGTCTCAAATATGCTCCATTTGCTATTAATTGCAGCTTTCAGAAAAACTTTTGATTCTATTTTCCCCACCATTTAACTAATGCTAGAGTAAGGACCCCCCCCCCCAAAAAAAAAAAAAAAAAAAAAAGAGAGAAGAGATGAAAATGTATTCTACTGCACTTGATCCAAATGTTCCTTAGTTCACATTTCACAGCCTTCTTCAATGTGACATTGCCGAAGTTGATAGAATTTGTTTTTTCTTGTAATTGAACCAATGCTCAGATGCAGTACAATTGAAATCATGGCTCATTTTCAAATTAATGATAAACACCATAATCAGTAAGCTACCGACTCCACACACTGTACCGTCACATGCACTACGAACTTAGATGACTTGATTCCTCTTTAATGTAGCTGGATTACTAAGCCCAATAATCAACTAATTGATAGTTTTTACCCTAACAGGCATGGGGAAATGGTACTCACTGAGCACAACCTGCTCACTGCCCTCCACTGATAACTTATGTTTATTAGGGGTTTAAAATATGTGTTGCACTCACATGACTTTCTCTACTCCTGTACTATTCTTACAAGCTCGTATTCCTATATCTTCTTCGTAGTAGTTGAGATAAACATTTGCAGAAATTATCTTATTTATTTCCTTGTAGGTACAAGGGGAATATGGGAATACAGTAGATTTTGAGCGATAGTCAAATCTTTTAAAGCTTTCAAATTCCGTTCTCTTTGAAAGTTTAGCATATAAAAAATGAATAACGATGTTCCATTTGACAGAGGTGTAAGTTCTCCAAAACTCTCACAAATAACAAGGAATATCTCCGAAATGGTTCACTCTACAATATATATATATATATATATATATATATATATATATATATATATATATATAGTGTGTTTTAGCAAGATTTTTTGTATAGTAAGATTTGGTCTATCTAAAAATTATTTGGACATAAATTGTGTGTTTTAGCAAGATCTACATTTTTGTATAGTAAGATTTGGTCTATCTAAAAATTATTTGGACATAAATTGTGTGTTTTAGCAAGATCTACATTTTTGTATAGTAAGATTTGGTCCGTCTCTTATGGTTTACGAGTTATTCAAAAGTCATCCACAGTAAACAGGACTACTAGCCAGAAAATTCAAGATAATACATTTCATTTGTCATAAAATATCTTAAACATGTCATTTTAATCGAAATCGTTTCCAAGAAAATCACAATTTTCGAAATATTTTCCATGTAAAGGTTAGTTTAGGGTGGGGGTGTTTTCTTCAAAATCTTGGTATCGCATCCTTGAAAGACTTGAACTCACATACCAATTTGGTTTTTAACTGACTTTTCGTTTTTGAACTGTACACACACACACACACACACACACACACACGCAAGCAAGCACGCACACACACATATTTTTCTAAAAATGCTTTTCTTGGATTCAGGGTGCCTCAAAACGTATTTCCGTCGAAATTTCGACATCGAATTTTTGGGTGGAATACAGTACCTCCTCTACTTGCTATACGTAGCAGAGAAAGTAAAAATATGAGTATCGCTCAAGCTATTGTCACCGCGCCCGCCGCATCTAATTGCCGACAACAGCAGTGTCACCCATCGCATTATTGTCGGCACTACCGCAAAGGAGCCGAAGGAAAGAGACAGAGAATGGCCGCATTGTTGGGGCGCTTGCCGAAAGAGAGAAAAGGATAGAGACTTCGGGAATCTTCTGCTTTGTATTTCACCGCAATAACTGAACTTTCCAGAATAGTGCCGGGGAGATATAAATAGCGGTAAAGTGCGACAGAAAAGTAGGGACAGACGTATGTGAAGCGTTGAGTAGTCGTGCGACGGGACGGACAGACGTATGCGAAGCGTTGAGTAGTCGTGCCGACGGAAAGAAGAGACGTATGCGAAGCGTTGAGGAGTCGTGCCGACGGAGAAGGGACAGTTCTTGTGTTACGAATTCGGAGCCGTGCTGTTGGTGAATCGGTAAAGACTTTCTTGCTGTTGCAACGAGTGTAAAAAGTTACTGTTTACGGAAATAAAAGTGTTTCTTTATCCCGACTACATCTGTCTTCTTTACTTTACACCCACGAAAGTCACACTATTTAGCAGGTTTCTCAGACCTGCCGTGCACTTCTACATTTCCATCACCTTGGAGTACGCGTAAAACACGTGTTGGGCAAGCCATCTCTAGCCATCCCGTTACTATTAACTATCCACAAAGCTGTGGAATAACATGGCGGCGCAATCAAATGATGTATAGTTTAAGTACATATATCGAAATATAAAAGTTAATTACTGCAATATACTGTTGCAATCATTACCAATATATGCATTAAATAGCCCTATTAAATACCGCGTTAGCTTTGATAGCTTCAAGATATACACGCCCGCTTCACTTCGCGGTCACGTATTATCGACAAGGTTAAAGCTCTTGTATTACCTATGAGAAGTTTCAAGTCGGCGTGAGCGTAACAAACACGAAGAGCTGGTTACATACTCATTAATTTAAGAGAAAGGACATAACGTATAGTAATACCTCGAGTCTTGCCGACAATTTTACGAGCACCGACCACAATAATAATAAAATGAAGATAAGATAGGTATCATACGTACTCCGCTTTGAATTTATAGCATACACCGTGGTAAAGCCATTTGTTCTCTAGAAGGCTTCGTTGCATTTGCTGACACGTACTCTTGACATGGATTGGTCAATATTGAATGCCTTGGTCCATTAAAATAAAAAATATGAAGTGTTCTATTCACACCTATGCTGGAATTTATTTTTAATATTTTTTCTTGAAAATGCTCATAAGAGTTCTGTTAAATTTTAGAATTGGGCACATTGAATCTAAAACGTTAAGAAGAAACGCGTTGAGGACATTAAAATATAAAGTTTGTCAAATCTTTGTGTTGGTTTAATCAGTCCCTACCGCGTGCGCGCGCGCGCGCGCACGCACACGCACACACACACACACACACACGTGCGAAGGTGTATAATCAGATATTGGGTAGAGAGGTGGTATAATCCTTATGCATAATAGTTTTTCCTGCTTTCTCTACCGCTAAAAGGTATTCTATTCCACCCAGAATTTCGGTATTGGGATTACACCAAAAAGCACGCATCCGCGGAAGGCCGCCCCCGAAAGGCGTTTTCATTCTCAGCTCAACCAACCGAAAGAAAGAATAACAAACAAACTTCGTATATAAGTCTAGCAACATTCACAGAATTCGCTATTGCCCAAGAAAGTCTGTAAAAGTTTCGTTGTTTATTTTCTAAATAAAGTGTCTTAAATTTATCAAAATGTTATGGTTTTGAGTATTGACAGCAATATTATATTTCCTGTAACCTGTCAGTATTATTCTTAAGAGATGGAGAAAGGCTTACGCAATACATCACATTAAGCTATGCAGGTTGCCTAGCTTATAGTAAGATTAGCTGTTTTGTTCAATAAATTGTGGGGTTTTTAAATTAAATTTACACAAAAATCGTTGGATCTAATGAAATAGGCTAAAGGAAAAAGTTGTCAGTTATTCAATTTTCTCTCAATATAGCCATAAATCAAGAACCTTCAATCAATAATAATTCAGCCAGGCGAGGATACATTTTTTGATAACATATTTTTTTTTCTAGAAAACTATAAACTTTTCAACATTTTGGTATTAGACTTTCTTGTTATTCACAACATGAGAAATTTGCTGTTAAAGTCTGGCAGATCATTTCACTTCCACCGTGTATAAGTTTGCCATACCTCCATTTTTTGTAAAATTAACATAAATTTACGTATTTAGAGTGCGTAGACAGAGACTTGGGTAAAAAAAGACAAAATAACTAATTTTAGAGCTTGGCATCAGAAAATAAGTGTCTATAGTGTGTGTGTGTGTGTTTTTTTTTTTTTTTCTTTCTTTCTATTTATAAATATATTGTTTATTTGACCTCTAGTGTTTTGCTCCAGTATACATTGCTCAACACCCAACATTTCCTTTGTGCATCAATTTTAATGACACATTTTAAGCTTGATGGGAAGTTATTCATAGTATTTTTTACTGTAATGTTACTAGTCACAAAAAATCTTGCCCATAGAAAGTGTAAAATGTTTTTAATCAAAGACTTAAGAAAGAAACACTACAATCGTAATAACAGAGTAAGCCTTATTCTTTTAAGCTTAAAAGGAGTAATATATTTGTTTTACTTTTATGTTGCAGAGTCTTCAAATATGGATATGCATATAACATGTCTGAAGTATATTTAAAATCTTGGAAACTAATTATCGTAGCATTTAATTTGTGTACCTAAATTTTCGCTACCATTATAGTATGCTACTGTATGTTTTAAAACTACTGAAATGAATGTTCTGTCCCAGAGTCCATCAAATTATATCATATGCGTCAAATATTGCAGTGTTAGCTTCTGTCGTGCTGCTGGTTCCGGAAAGTCGAAATAAATCACACATAGATCTATCGATCAATCAGTTTGTCTGAGAGCATGCACATTGCATGGGCATTGTCAAATTACATAATGAGAACAGTAATACAATTTAAAACAATACCCACAGTCAGGAAGTGCTAATACTTAGTGCTTTAAATATTCATTGACATCATATAGACAGACATGTCTCTTAGCTGCTATTTTCAAATTATTGATGTCCAAGTTTTTAATGTGCTGTGGCAGTACACTATATAGCTTTACACCAAAATCATAAAAACTATCATAGAGCATGAATTGCGATTAGTGCGAATGCCTAGACGTGATTATAAAAATGGAATTCCGTGTAAAGTGACTTAGGGCAGCAAAACCTCTTAAGGTTTATTTAGCTAGAAAGTGGGGAGAAAGAAGTTTTTCTGTTTCTAAAGGGATGAGACAGTTGGGGAATCCTTTCCTTGGCGCTGAGTAATCCTCCTCTTTCTAAAAGTTGACTTCTCCATCCTTGCCCTCTGTCGTCAGGTTAACCAAGCCCTCTTTCCTGGAATAAGAATTTTTCTTGCCTTACACAGTCGCAAGTAATATGAGAACCGAAACATTCAGACTTCAGTTCTTTTATCATAGTGGTTCTCTAAAGGTTAAGTGCGCTTTACCTTTGAATGTAGCTGATGTTTCAAGTTGCACTAAAGAACGTGTCACTCAGGGTTGCCAACCCCGTACGATAATTATGGGGGCATGCGATAATTTGAATGTTTGTAACTGTCACTTCAGCCAAAGAAATCACAAATAACAGTTAACTCCACGTGGAGTGAAACACTGTTTTCTCTTTCATTCTGTTATTTTCTCGTGATGTCTTTTAAGAAGTAACGGAGTACGAACGGAGAAAACGTGACAACGTTGCCTTTCGCGACACTGAATACCCTCATCGTCTCACCCGGCTTTGATCATTCGCATGTTAACCATTAGAGTAGCACAAATAACAGTAATTAGTGTTGGGGTGTTCAACTACAGAGGCGGACCCAGTATTGCTTTACAGAGTGGTAATTTTAAAACTGCTTATTGAATTTAGATGCCCTGTAAACTTAATGTTTAACTAGTTTGATTACTCCGTTTTCAAAAGTTATTTACTACGGCAGACACAAAATTTAATGGCATCTGACACCTGACTTACTATTCCCTTTGCTGTTTTGCAAATTAATTTTGTGAGCGGACGTGATATTTACATCATCGGCTTTACAGCGTGATTTTACAGCCCGCTGGTTGGATGTTGTGTTGAGCCACCCGCCATTAAATTTTGTATTAACCACAATAAATGTAAAAGATATTTGTTTCGGCCTGTTTCTTTTTCTTCCTGAATGAGTGGACAACGTAGTTCACCGAAAAGATCACTCACTGGCTCTGAATGAAGGCCATCTGATTTAAGTAAATGGGTGTTGGTCTTGATTTTACTAAAACAAAACATCAAGAGCTATAACATATGCCACATGTTCTTCCTTGTTAAGGGGGCCTGTGCCCCTCTCAGTTCTTCCCTGGGTTCACCTAATGTTAGCACAACCAGGACCTAGATACCTCGCATATAGGTCTGCTGGTCTGTAATCCACGTGCTTCTTAGGTAGTCCGTCTGTGGACATTTAAAATCCACAACTGTTATGTACACTTCAAACACTGACATGATAAGATGCAACAGCACAAAGTTACATTTCAGCAGCGTTGTTTTGAAATAAGGGAGCATTGGGAGTAATATTATAGATCTTTTTCGGAAATAATCGTAAACGCATATATTTTCAAAAGGTTTTGACTGATGTGTTAAACTACTCATAATTATCGTAGTGCATAGTTTGCCTAAAAGTCTCAATGTTTTGGTCATTTATATAAATTTGCTCACATATTCTTCCACGTTTATTTCCGCAGTGGTTTACGACTGCATTTTGACAGTACTTATACCTAAAATGAAATTTTCGTTATTTTCTAGAAGATGTGGGTTTGTTTTTGTGGAGAGGAGTTATTTTAACTTAAACAGCTTTAGGTTACTTTGCGACGATTACTTAAGGTTGTTTGTATAGATGATACAGCATGTGCCGGACACAGGGCCTTAATTGTATAGTCATCTTTGCCTGTCATGGATAGAATAACTTCGATGGTTATCCCAGTTGTCATAGCGGTGTCCTCCGCCTGTGGTGCCATACTGATTAGAACGGGTAAGAGCATTACCATAAAATCCAGTAGTCTGTGTTAGATGTATATTTGTGACAAGTGGCGAAAATGTAGCGTTTTAACCACGAGAACTGAAGATTTCTCACATGCGCCATACACGATGTTTAGACAGTCCTAATAGTCCGAAAACCTTAGTGTGTTTGTATTTTCAAAGGAATAACATTGTTTATTTCATCTCTCTCACTTTTATTATTTTGTAATATAAGTTCTTAATATGCGGTGTTGATAATAGGCTACATCACAGTCCGTAACACTTGCACTTCTCTCCTGGAAATGAAGTGCATGCAACTGGCTGCCTGGTTATCGTTTCTACATGCCAGCTAACGTATCATTTGCGGCTTGGCTGGGTAACTGGTGTCCAGAAGCGCAGATTGCTCACGACCTTGACTGTGTAGCAGGTGGAAAAATGAATGTCGCTCAAGGTAACGCGCGAGTCGCCCAGCCCTGATTTACGGGCATATGAAGAATGAGCTATGGATGCCGATTTATTCCCACACTTTATAGGACTGAGATTGCATAAATAGCTGCATCCTACTCATGAATGATACTCGTGCGACATTCACTCGTCACACAGTCAATTGTTGCATAAATTACTATTATAATTATTTTGCGTTATTCTTAATCTAGCTGTCCCCCCCCCTCCCCTTCTTTTATATCACGCTTTTAAGTGCAATTGCCATATCGATGGCCCTTTCCGTTTGGAACATATTGTAAATCGGTAATAATATTAACTTGTGTGCAATTGGGGTTGCATTCTTACTTCCAGTCTGGGGATGATAGGAAATAATCTTGAGTTAGCGTAGAATCTCCACCCCAGTCGGTAATCAAAGCCAGGATCCCTAGCATAGCAGGCAGGTCTCTACCGTCTGAGCTAAGAGGTGTTTCTTTATGTGTTAATTTTAACGTTAAAGGAGAGGAATAGATAAGCGTGCAGTTTTGTTGCAGCGCTTATGAACAACTTTATATTGCCTAGTTTTACACCTTGTCTGGGAATTCCGTCCCTCATGGGTCCCTCAAGCGTGTGCTATTAGCAGTTAAGCCGAGTGAAGTGCACATCTGTTGCAAAACATATAATCAGACATGTCAATAACATGTGTCGCTTTCCGCGTATGCGGAAGCATTAGCCATGTTCGTGCGAATGACTCAGCTGAACTTGGTAACCAATAGCAGTAGTACGTGGAAAGTGGCTCCAACTACATATCGCGGCCATAACTTAACTTTTATGTGAACTGTTGCACGCGTATTCTTGCCGATAAACGATTACCTTCTTGCGTGGTGACATATTTAAATGTGAAAATAGCGGCTTACCTGCTATTTGTATGGGGTTTAAAATAAGGATATAGGGCACTTTCTGAAAATCACCAGTTAAACGTACAATTTTCTCTCATAGCACAGATGTCAATATTGGTTAGATATTGTAAGCTTGCACATAAGGGGTGAGTAGGGGAAGCTTTTGGAAGTTATGGGTATACTATAATTTTCACGTTCAGGTGCTTGCGTCTTTTCTGATTGTCTAGTAATCTAGTATATTTTATCTGAGGTATTGAACATGTGTAACTATTTAAGGATTTCGAGTATTATATTATTAAACATAAAGGTTAGGTAAGTGTTTGGAGATGGGTGAAGCTTAACATTTCTGCACATTCTAAAACCTAACTATACCAAGTTTGTAAAAAACCTATCAAAAGTACTCCTTGATAAAGTTCAGGGCGCGAAATGTATAAGAACATGTGCGAACATCTTGGACTGGAAATCTTCAATGAAAAATAAATTAATTCAAACTGCCATGTTGGAATTAAGTGCAAAAAAGTTCTCTTGATATATTTAACAAACGTATGTTGAAATTGAATGAATAGGAAAGCTATAAAACCCCATCCTAAATTGAAAATTTAATTTACAGCTTATCGGTTGTCCGAGGGCGCCCCCCCCCCCCCCCATTCCACAGGCAGTTTTTCTCCCTTTATAAGGATTGGATATCAATAATTGATATTGTATTCCAACCAAAAATTCGAAGTATAGATTTCACCGGAAATATATGTTTTGAGGCCCCCTGAATCCACCCCCCCAAAAAAGCAGTTTTAGAAAAAAGGTCCGTGTGTGTCTGTGGACAGCATAACTCCAAAACGAAAAGTCGGTTAAAAACCTAAGCTGGTACTTAGGTTTAATGTGTTTTAAGAATACGACACGGAGATTTTGAGGAAAATTCCCCCGCCCTAAACTACACTTTTTTCGAAAGTTTTTATTTTCTCGAAAATGGCTCTTGACGGTTCCGATTAAAATGCCATGTTTGAGGTATTTTTATGACAAATGAAATGTGTATTTTAAATTTTCTGGCTATAGCCTAAGTGTTCCTATTTACTCTGGATGACTTTTGCATAATTGGTAAACGGTAAGAAATTGACCAAATCTTACTATACAAAAAATGTAGATCATGCTAACACACACACACACACACACACACACACACACACACACACACACACACACACACACACAATGTCTTTTTTTTTAGGTGGAGTGAACCATTTCGGTGATATTCCTTGTTATTTGTGTGAGTTTTGGAAAACTTAAATTTTGGTCAAATGGAAGATATGATTAATTATTTTTACTATCTCTTGACCGTACAAAGAGAACGGAAGCTCAAAGCCTACTGTATTCCCATATTCCCCTTGCACCTACAAGGAAATAATAAGATAATCTCTGAAAATGATTATCTCAACTAACACGGGGAAGATAAAGGAATAGGAGTTTGTAAGAATGGTTAGTACAAGAGTAGAGAAAGTCATGTGAGTTTGACAATTCAGATTTTTGTAAGTACTGTCCCAAAGCGGTGCATAATACAAAGGTGTGGCTCCGGCATTTGTATTTGTGCATATTTACGATTTAAAGTATTAGTTTTAATGGTTATAAGTGTATATAAGTAAACGGTTTTGTTTGCGTTGAAAGCAAGTCATTTTAATAATATTGCAAGTAAACATAAAGCAATAATACCTAATAATAGTCTGATTTTCTTGCACACATGTTACGGACAGTGAACACCTGCAGTGTTCTTGTGATTGATGTTCAGTATTGTTGAACACATTAATGTGTTTATGGAACTGTGCCCTTCATAAACTCTAAATCACAAAATCACAACTGTAATATTCAGATAACCACTAGCACAACATAAAAGCCAATACGAGAACTGTCCCATCTTGTATGAAATATGTACATTTAAATAATGCGTTTTTAAATTATTGAATTTCAAAAATAAATTTTACCGTCTTAGGTCAAATGTTTAATATGAAATATTTATTTTAAATATCTGTGGCTTCTCTGATCACAACGTACAAAGTTGTGGCGTAGCTGTGTTACTTATAAACAAACTTTTTATTGAAATGTTATTGTATTTTTCAGTTGTTTTTTTTTAAGTAATAACTTAACCCTTTGCAATACAAGGCAGTTATGACAATTTTGATTGACTTTTCGCAGTATTTGAGTACTTTCGGAAAGATGTGTTTCAGATGTTTCAGATCATGTGTAGAACGTTGAAGGAGTAAAAAGTATTTTTCTAAAACTCGAAATTGAGAATGAAAAACAATTATTCTACGCAGTATTAAAGCTGAAAACGATGTATATATTTCGTGTATTAGTCGCGCAATCCAATTTACTACATTGGAGTGGTGCATCGGGTAAATGGGGGGGAACAAAAAAAAAAAGTGAATGGGCACCTGAAAGCATACCTTGTTACAGTACAAGAATGCAAGGTTGCAAGTGTTGACTTACTGGACAAGTTGGTGAAGGTTTACGTTGGTATTGCACGAGGTGTTGGTAAAGTTGCGGAAATCCCATTACGAAAGTTAGGTTGGGGACTATTGACCTTGAAAGTGTAAGAGCGGCGATGAGTCTGGTGCTCTGTGAACTTGTCGCGGTTGTGCGTTGGAGGGATTAGCTAGCGCTGCCAGGAGGATGCTGCTCCACAGAGAACTGTCAATGAACCGATGTGAGGACTCGGCGCTGTTGCCAAGTACCGTCCACTCCAACCAAAGGTGTTTACTGAAAATGCGCACATGTGTACACGGGATGCTTTCAGTCAGACAATACTGTATGCAGTACTCAAATGTTCATAAAATACACAGGAGCGCTTGAGAAACAACAGAAACGACACTGAAATTTTGAAGTAGTAAATTTTAAGCTCAAATCATTGAACTAAAAAAGAAGTAATTTCTAAATATTTGTGTGAGATACTGCTTTTGTGCAGCTCCCCCATGTATTTCGAACCCCAAATTATCTGTATTCAGTGCTTCCCCCCCCCCCCCCCCTCTTAATATACCTTACATCACACAAGAACGATGACAACTAAATTCGTTGCAGCTTGTGGTGTTTGAATACGAAAGCAATCGTAATGGAATTTTCTCCATCGTTGCATTCAACAATACTTCTACTCTCAGGCGAACTGATGAGAATCTTGAACAAATCAGCTATCATGGATGACTTAAAGTATGTTGTCTAAAACGGCTTGTGATTTCACGTACTCTTCTGTTGTATGTAATAGCAAGCAATAAAAGACAGGCAGAAACTTGCTACAGGAAACCAAGAGCAAAAAATTTTTTTAAATTATATTTCTATCTGCTTATTTACACAAGCATTTGTAGAAGTGTTTTTGTGGCATGTTTCCTTGTAGGTGCAAGAGGAATGTAGGAATTCAGTAAACTTTAAGCGATAGTAAAATCTTTTAAGAGCCGATCTTAAGCGACGACTTGGAATTCTTCTCTCTGCATGGCCTGGAGGGAAGAGGGGAAAACGAATGATTTTCCATTTGAGAAAAATTTTAGTATTGAAAAATTCAAACCAGTAACAAGGAGTATTTCGGAAACGGTTAACAGACACACACACACACACACACACACACACACACACACACACACACACACACACACACACACACACACACACACTTTCGAGATATACTCTTTTGTCTCTTACGATTTACCACGTTCGCAAGTCATTCAGAATGAAGAGGACTTTAAGAGGACATAGCCAGAAAGTTCAAGACCATTTCATTTGTCATGAGAATATCTTAAACGTGTATTTTAATCAAAATCGATTGGACTATTTTTTTAAATTGTCCATATAAGGGTAATTTTTGAAGATCTTTGCATCGCTCCTTGGAAGATGCTGAACTTAAATACCAAGTTTAGTATTTTTTGGAGTATTCGTTTAGTTATTATGCTCTCTCTGTCCCTCTCTCTCCCTCTCACTCACACACAAGTAAAATCTCAGTTTCGAATTTTTGGGTGGAATGCATTATCTTTGCTTCATATTTACGTGGCACAGAAAATAAAAATGCGCCTCACACAGAATTGCTGTGCATTCGAAAAGCATGAAAATACTTGGTAAGTGTAATTCTCATTCAAGAAAATTATTTTACGCCTAGTGTGTGCCTAGAATCTGGATACAGAGGTGCATTTTAAATTGGTAGGTGATGCTAGAAATGCTATATGTAACGTTCTAAGGAAATAAATACAGAGTTAATGTTGTTCATTGTTTTCAAGAATTGCACTGTTTTGGAAATATAATGAAAATGAAATGTTAATATTTTGAGATGTTGCTCAGGATGAACTGTAAGGACCACCTGTGTACTGATAGTTACTGATGGTAGGTTGCGATATTGATCGTAAGCAGTGTATAGCAGTGTCTTGACAGTTTATGATGATGGATTGACAAAAGGTAGAATACTTCTAGTGTTACCCGGATGTTGAATATGTCAGAAATTGCACAAATATTGCATCAGCTGCAGCCAGGTTTGTGTTCTCGTATACAACGCAGCAAGTCACATTGATAGAAACCAGCGTAAACTCAAATTATCATTTGAATTCTTAAATATATTACTTGTCCACACTCCTCTTTCTAACGTCTATGTACTCCATTTTAATAGAAATGTGTGTAAAAATTGTCTTACCGCATATTTCATTGTAGATACAATGGGAATAGAGAAGTGATAGTCAATTTTTTAAGAGCTGGTCGCTATGTCATGCATATGAAATTATATTTTCTTTGCATGATCAGGATAAAAAAAAAGCGTATAACGACATTCTAAGTGTTTAAAAATCCAAACCAATAACTAGGTTTACCTTGGAAATGGTTAGGTCAAAATTATATACTATATAAAATATAGCCGTGACCGCAGGCTATCCCAGAACACAGCTGTGCTGCATGTTTCATCCTTATTCATGCAAGGCGGCGAGCACATCGCTGCTCACTGGCGAGCAGCTCGGCTGGAACACATTAATGTAAAGATTGTAGTTCGGGAAGGAGGGATTTTCTTGAGAATTTTCAGCCGTATCCGTGCAAAATTCTTAACTGAAATACCAGGTTTGGTATTTAACCGGCTTTACGTTTCTCAGTTATGCTGACACACACCACACTTTTTTAAAAATAATTTCCAGTGAAAACTTGGTACAAATATTTGAGTAGAAGAATTAGTTCATCTACTTATGGTAAATACGTATGGACTGCACGTATAAACATTTTTAATTGCAATATTTACAAATGGACTAATATGTGAATATTTTTGGAAATTCGGAAAACTTAAGATTTTGTACAGAGAGGAATGGGTGTAATGGTGCGGATACTAAACTCATTAAAGTGCGTTTCGAAGTCGAAGGTCCATCTTTACAGATAACAGTAATTTCTTTCTGGATTATTTTTGAGTGCCTCGTAACCACATACCTTGCACATATTCGCGAATTACTTGGGAGCGTACCCTAAATACTCTGAAGACGATAAGTGTTATCGGTATAAATTTTCAAGAAAATAAAGATAAATGAAATAATCACCTTTAGAAGTAAAAATTAATATTGTTTGCAAATAATGTAAGTTTATGAGACGTATTTGGGACTGAAGTTTCAAATTTGCTTCCAAAAGTTTTAAAATGCATAATTACTCCCTGTACATCAGTAAAAACAACAGAAAATATTTTTTATCAGAAACTACTCAAGGCATTGGTCTGGAAGTTTGTGAGTTTCTAAATATATGTCGTGTAGGTGGTAAAAAGTTAAGCCTAAATTGCTGAAAGAATACATAACGGAAGACGGAGTTGAAAATAATATTTCCTTTACTATTGCAGACATTGTGGGATTTGGTATTCTTGTTCATATCAATGCAAACACTGCGACCAATTTTTGGTCGAGTTCTAAGTGACTTTTTTTTTTATCAATTTAACATGTTTTATTGTATCTAGTGCTACAAATCACATATATAAAGAAAGGAAACATATCTCCTACGTTTCTGTAAAATAAGGATGAATAAGTGTTTCTGTTTTATCTCATACATATTTTCTTACAAAAATGAAGTGCATCTGGAACATTTGTTACATGGTGAATATAATTTATGCAGTAAAATACAAAAGAATATAGGAAAGATTTACACATAGTTTTGTCCATGTTTTTGTTTTTACAAAGTAGTTGCTATATTAGCTCAGTGTTTGAAAGTCAAGAGAGTGAGGCTCATGTCTCTTAAATTTAAAAGGATTTAACCAGTCAATATATTAAGACTCTTGGATTTCTTTTTAAATATGGATGTTGCATCATCTCATAGAAGCAAAGGAATGGCAGCAAACTTTTTGAGAACATTAATAATCCTGCATAAAATTAATTTTAATCAAAATTACTTTTTCACCTGTCTCCCATAAAATGTAAGAGGCGTACAATACACTTCCAGTACATATATGGTGTACCCTGTTAAAACGCTTTGAAATTCCTCGCATAGCGTCTTATTTGTATTGGAAATGAGTGAAGATTCGATGCAGGCTGGTTAGTGAGAAACAAACTATTTTCATTAAAAAACTGCTTGAGCATGCTTACCAGCAACCTAAGGGACAGATTGCGCCCTGTTGTAACGAGCATGAAGTTCGTTGAATTGTGCTTTGTGCGCAATAAGTAACGCTAATGCATGAGCTCGTGCGAGTGAAAAGATTATAAATTCTGCGGAAGTATGACGAATTGAGCTCGTATTTGCATGTTGCAGTGTAACTGTTGAACAGTAAAATTTACTTGCTATGGAATGGTGTCAGTTATTGTTTTCCGGATGTCATAAATAATTTCTCGCGTGTGGTGCAGCCCCGTTTATTTCGCATTTAGGTTAATAGTATCATGAGTGAAGTGAATAAATAGTAAGCTCTAACTAAAACGCCAAGCATTACGTTTAGCTGTAGCTTTAAAGGGAAAATGTGTGAATAAAACACTGCTTAAATTTTAGGGATTCAAATATTGAAGACTTTACTAATATTCAAGGGTAGGAAAAAAGAGAAGGGCAAGGGCATTTCATTCACATTTGTAATGGTATGTTTATAAGTTTAATTCAATTTGTATTTATTGTGTTTTGATTTCTGCAAATAAAATTGCGTTCTAAATTAATTAGGTGTTATACCTATTTCTTAGGTTAGTTGCATTTTAATTTTCCTCCCGTTTTAATACACGTTTTGTCGCATCCTATCTTCTTTATTGCCAATTTTTAATTCCTCTTCACTACCTCTGTTTTGCGTAGCATTCACCAACAAATATTCAGTCAGTCATACGACATTCTCTCCTGAGAATGTAAAAGGCAATGATCATAGTCCTCTTCATATGTTGTCATGCGTTCTCTAAGATTTCCATAAAAGCTGTCATCTTCTGGCCAATAATGAAAGACATTTAAGCAAGGTCAGAGACATATTTGGAATTCTTGAGATTTGACTACTAGTAAAAATCTGATGTGTTGCACTCACATGACTTTCTGTACTCTTGTACCATTCTTACAAACTCGTAGTCCTTATCTTCATGTTGAAGTAAAAATTTGCAGAAATTATCTCTTCTTTCCGTGAAGGTGCAAGGGGAATATGGGAATAAAATAGGTTTTGAGCGATAGTCAAATCTTTTAAAGCTTTGAAATTCCGTTCTCTATGCGCGGCTAAGAGATTAAAAAAGATAATAACGACCTTCCATTTGAGAAAGTATAAGTATTCTAAAACTCACGGAGATAACGAGGACTATTTCGGAAATTGTTCACTTAAAAAAAAAAAAAAAAAAAGAGAGAGAGAGAGACCTAACTTATCTGTTTTAACGAGATCTACATTATTTTGTTTAGTAATTTGGTCTATCTCTTGAGTTTACCAGTTATGCAAAAGTCATCAAGAAAAACAGGTCTACGTAGGCAATAGCCAGAAAATTTAAAATATATATTTCATTTGTCATAAATATATCTTAAACATATGTCATATTAATCAAAATCGTTTGAGCTCTTTTTGAAAAAATAAAAATGTTCGAAAACTTTTCCACGTGTAAAAGGTAGTTTGGGGTGGAGGAATGTTCTTCAAAGTCTTCGTGTAGCATCCTTGCAAGATATTAAACTTAAATTCCAACTTTGGTTTTTAACTGACTTTTCGTTTTTGAGTTATTCTCTCTCTCTCTCTCTCTCTCTCTCTCTCTCTCTCTCTCTCTCTCACACACACACACACACACACACACACACACACACACACACACACACACGACTTTTTTCTAAAAGTGTTTTATTTATTATTTATTTAGGGTGCCACAAAACATAGTCCGGAAAAATCTCGAATTTTTTGGTGAAAGACAATACCTCTACTCACTATACATAGTAGAGAAAATAAAAAGAAAAAAAAATCTGTAGTGTTTCTTCGCACACTTTATTGTATAAACTGGGAAATTCAAGCATTAACTTTATGTACTAGTTTTATATAAATTTGACCGTGTTGGCTTATAGCTAAAGCTAACAATTTAAATTAAAATTGTTACCTACTGCATCGTAAGTATTAACTTAAAATTACTAGTTTTAGCAAAACTTATTATTCGCCTCACTTCACTCAATGACGCAGTTATACAATGCCCCCCCCCCCTCCCTATATGTATTTCGTGAATAACCAATTTGCTCAATAAGCAAAGAAGTGTGTTATTTTACTCTTGAAGACATCTTGAAGTATTCATAAAAGTTGGTGACTCCAATTAAACAAATTCCAGCACCCAAACAATGGAGAAACTTCTCATTTTTTAAGTCTGGCATTTTATTTAAGGCAATGTCTTCAACATGTGACTGACGAGAAATACATTTGTAAAACCCTAAAAGCTCTGGCTTTGATATGGAAGTAAGAGTTAATTTCAGACTTAATTTTCTTGAACCGTCAAATCTAAAATCACCGAAAAATTATGCATTATATAAATTAGTCCCTTTATTGCATGTAAAATATGTAATGTATGTAAATTATCCCACTAGTAAATGAAAAATATGGTGAAACGTTACTGCACTGAAAATGGTTTGTTATTTTTATGCATTGTGCACTAAATTTGGTTGCTAGAGTGTTTTTAAGTTGTACTTTAATGGCTGTGGGCCTTGAGAAACCGTTGGTTTTCGGAGGCAGAGTCCCGTCCTGCTTAGTCAAGTTAGAAACTGTATGGTAACTTGTGCCAAAACGTAGAAAATAATTTCAAATTGGAATACCGAAGTTACTGCGTCCTTGGGGAATTGAAATGCTAACCTCATTTTACGCTAATGGAAACACGTGCTTCTCCGTTGTATTCCGTTTTGAAAAGCCCTCGTACAATATGTATTAGTTAATTGCGTACTGGATTAAGCAATATTTAATTGAAGAGGAGAAAATATTGATAAAATTATTGATAGCGTAAGGGAACCCCCCGAAACGCTCACATTTTCTACAGCTTCATATTTACACCCTCTTTTAACTGCCGTATTCCAGACGTTTCGCCAACTCGTTCAGCGACCCTTCGCGCTGCCTTTTTCTCTGATAAGACTGGTTGCACCATCTAGCGGCACTTCTCAGCAACATTAGCACTTTGAGACAGGCTACGGCTGGCTCAGTAAAACGCAAGGAAACAAAGCACATTCTTGTGTGCTCAAATCAAATGACATCCGCGACGAGACAAGAGCCCAAGGTCGACCAGGCGATCGATCTTTGTTGATGCTTAGAAATAATAGAGAAGTAAATGTAGTTGGGAGATGTTTACCTTTCAATTAACTTTGTCTCTCACACCGATTTCTTTTATTTCAAAACGCTTAAACTACAGACATTTGTATAGTTTCCTAATTAATACCTACCCTACTAAAAATGAAAAGTGCAGTAATTTTTTCACATTTTTTTTATTAGTGTTTTTGTGTTTGAAAAATACAATTCTAGCAGTCTAGGTCGACATTTTTGCTAGCTAATTCACCCATTAATCTCTTCAAAGGCCTTGATTTCGTTGGGCATTTTTTAGTTATTCCAAGTCCACCCAAATCTTAGGACAAGCCTCACCAAATTTCTTAAAACTTGACGGGCTTTCTCGACGGTATTAAACCACTGAATAAGGCTAGTAGTGGGGCAGAGGTGGGAGACGCAGCGGCTGGGCAGCAAGCCTTGGCCCTTCATGGGCTGTTGTGCTAGGTGTTTAGTTTTATACAACAGAATGTTGTGTTAGGCCGGCGTCTAATATGTATAAATAACTCGCATTAGAAGGAACTACAGTTGCAATATTTGGTAACAAAATTCTTTACAAGTTGTGTAGCTTTACAGCCTCCAGTAAAACTTGTTTATGTTTGGTGATATGCAGTCTTTCAACATTTTATTGAATAGATAGATAATTTGCGCTGAAATTTCAATAGTGAGGCCTGCTACTAGTCTTCTTTTAAATAATTCAACATGAAGAAATTCCTTACCAACCGTGTATGGTGTGACATGGGTACTGAAAATCTAGTGAAAGTAAATTTGAATAAGCCCTTGATGCTGGATGCAGCACGGAAATAGGTATGCAGTTTGAATTGAATCTCAAATCCGATTCCGCTTAATACAAGGATTAGATCGAATTAAGGTCTGCTCCCTCTTGTCCCTTCATGTCATATATTGAAACATGCATCACACTCATATGCTGCATACATAGAACGCTGTGATCATATTTTGCTCTCGCGGGAATAACTTTCAATAATTAGGGACATGTGATGTTATGAAACGGTATAGAATTCTTGAATGGGATAGATTTTAGCTGTACAGTTCAATAATTTAGGGGGAAAAGCGGTTTCTCCATTTGGCTTTAGCCAACTCAAATCTATGTAGAAAAATACTGTTCAAATGTTGAAGCGCTTTATAAAGCGGAGTAACTTCGTCCTCCATATGCGAATCTATAATTGGCGATTTATTTGTCAAACAATATACCGTATCACTTTAGCAACAGGCATCCAATAACTTTAGTGCAGAATATCGCATGCTCGAGTTGCCACGACTTCTTGTTCGTGAACCAAAGCATTTTTTGATACTAGGGATGATCTTTCTAAACATGGGTTAGTATTTTAATAGCACATGAAAGTGCAATACTATTTACTTTGTATTTCGAAACCAAACTGATATATTAAAAAAAATAATTTATTAAGATGCATAAAAGCGTGACTAATCGGGGTGCTTATGCGGGACCCGATTAACCGTCGCACTAAATACGCACGACTGTGAGTGTCGGACGATCGCCAACTGGATCGGAGGGTGTGGTGCTCATGCTTTTAAACAAACAAATGTAATTATAATACTAATAAACGCACGTGTCTAAGTTTAGCAAATTACTGCAGTAAACGTTCATTTGAATTGTAAACATCTGAACCTTGAAGCAGCTAATCATTTAAGTTTCTCAACAATGGCTTTAATTGATTTAGTTGAAATGCATACTATCCCTACATCACTTGAAGTCCCTCCTTGGACAAAAATACCTATTTACGATTTTCATTTGTAGGACTTGTACTTTGGGAGTATTTTGAATTAGTCTTTCTTTTATTCCTCCAAATTTTGTTTAAGGCGATTCGCAAAAACGAAACGTTGTTAAGAGTGGGGACCAGAAACAAGGTAAGAATCATAGGAAGAATTAGGAAATAATATCGTTGTATTTGGTATAGTGTAAACTCGCTAATTTTAGGTGAAAGTGTCAGTCTTTCTTTTGTTTTTCACATCTATGTTTCATTGTTTAAACACCATGTTACCTGAAAGACGACAAGGCAAAGCAACATTTTAGAGTAGTGTGACATTAAGCACCGTAGATGCTTCTCGAGAAAAGATCACGATTGAGATAAGTGATCGTATATATGATCTCTGCCGCCACAGATTAAAGAAAGGATAAACCAGGGCATATCAACTCTGAATGAAATAGTATGTTGCCCAGTATCAGAAAGTAAGTTCCATCGGGAACATGTTTTATTGTGGTATTGTTAGATAGAAACCTCGGAAGAGCAGCTTTCCGAAGAGAAGCAAGGTTATGTTGAACCTTGCATAAATCAGTGTGTTTACTTTTTTGTAATAAATGCCTGCATTGCACGAATGACATCTCTGGTATTTGCACTGTCTTTGAACATACGTCTTAAGATCATAGAGAGCTCTTTCTTTTGTCGGGAAACTTCAGCTCTTCTCATCTCTTTAATACTACGTGTTTTCGTTTAAGATGTCTGAACTACTTCCGGAGCTCTATCTAAGATATCGTTTATGCAAAATTATTTATGGATTAAACCAATGTCTTGCACCCGACAACCAAACATTGATTTTACAAGCAGCGCAACGGGAAAGCACGCCGTCAAAATCCGGACTGTATTCAGCAGATTGACAACGCCAGTCATTGTTAACACATCAACCGGATTTTGCTGGTTGCCCTCGCAATGTTCTGTAGAGGTCATATTCCATTCGAGACAAGAGACCAGCGCATAAATCAGTTGGATTCAAAGTACCGCACTTTTACGACATTTCAGATAAACAGAGGGCGCCATTAGTCCCAATGCTGCAAATGTTCGCATTATGGTTAAAAATGGGAACCACAATTTTTTATCTCTACCCCCTCACCTTGGCCACTTGAATTTAGTGACTGGCTCGAGGATATAAGTCTTACATGTTACCGTTTAGTCAACTGTAAGCTTCTGACGAGGTGTTAAAAGTAATTGACATGAATGAGTTCTTAAGGGAAGCCAGGGCAAGAGAAGTCAGTTTATATTTTATAGCCTTTGTGCTGAATCTAATTTTAAAAATCATTCCCTTGTTATGAGCAAGGTTATGGTGGATAAAAAGCATGATACAAAACACGTCTGTACTAGATTTGTATTGACTTTTCTCTGTTTTGCAATCCACCCCCACACAGAATAAATATTATTGGATAATGATATACATAATTAATGATATACAATAAGTAGTCAATTTAGTTTAACAAAGTTCTGTAAAAAATATGTAGGTACTCTCTTATTTGAAACAGCAAAATACAACTTTCAGTTCAATTTCTCTCTCGTTATGGTTACAAACAAATGAGGGTGCTCTATATTCATGACTTCTAAGAAAAGAGGTTGGGGGGGGGGGGGGGGGGGAGAGAAGCAGTGTTTCTGTTTCAGTAACATTCCAAATGATGGAGTGAAAAGAAGCTATAAAACTATAGTGAGAACAATTTGATGGGAACTCCCAAGAATTAAACATGGCTAGTTAGATTAAATTGAAGTTCTTTCAACCCAACCTTACAGTGGGATTTATTGGCATCAAACCAGTCAGTAAAACCCATTTTGCAAATTTTGTGTGTTCTTCTCAGTGCTAAATATTGTAATTACTAATGCGAAATTGTTGACTTCATCAATGGGCCCTAAAGACCTATTTATTTGACAGAGAGTGTGGAGCACATTTACGCACCACAACAATACCAAATAAATGCTAATTTGGAACATGAGAGCCTCTACACTACTATTTAAACCCAAAACAGTTGTGGATTGCAAGATGAGTACTGAATTGCCAACCTGACAGCTACAATTAATACTACCACCATAACTTTACTAAGGTATCTTCTAGGAACAGCTGCTGTGTTTTTCCAGATAATTTGATCACCTTTAGAGCTTTGTGTGGCAATGAACACCTGCGTATAATACTTACTTCATTTGTTTTGTAAATTGAATATCCTTTCTTGCCCCTTTCTTGCTGAGTGCATAGCTTTTTTATTCCACACAGAGTTAATTACCAGATTTTATTTTCCAGCTTTACTAGCTTTTATTCTGTTTTGTATTAGCTCTAGTTTCATGTCAATTATTTGTAGCCAGAATTCTGATTTTGAATTGGGGGAAGGTAACTGTTTAAGAACAGCAATTTACTAAAATTCAACTCTGCTATTTTAAGTCTGGATTTAAATGATTCATTTGATGGACTACAGGTGGTATCAATATTTCCTGTTGTAAAACTTATGGTATTGTAATTCCTGAATCCTCCATTATCTCTTCTTATAACAATAAAAGTATTATTGCATTAGCAATTACCACTGTGTGGATTTGTTGGGCGACAATGCCTGTCTCCTAAAAAGGTACAAAACAGTAAAAACATAGCTGCATTTGCGATTATTACCAAGTCCTATGATTGGGAAAGTTTCGATAAATGTCAAAGATTTTTTGCTTTTGGGAATATTAAACCTGAACTCAAGGATTTAGAATTTTAGATATCAAGATTTCATAACTTTTGAACCCTTTTATATCTTTGTTTTTATTTTGGCTTTTGCCTCAGTTGTTTGGTATATTTATCTATATTTTCTGTTTGGTAGTACTTTTATTTTATATTGAAATTTATCTCTGGCTTTTGCTATGTTCAGTTTTATAAGGGTGCTGGTGACCAAGTAGTTGAGTACCCAAACATTTCATCATCCAATCATAAAATACAACTTCAACATATTAAATATAATATAGTGCATTTGGTCAGTTTCATTTACAATATATAAACTAGTTATTTCATTACTACAGATTTGCATGATATTGGGAATCGTGTGCTAAGCATCTTAATCTGTGTGGGAAAGTTTAAGAAGAATCAATGTACATATACAAACATAATTACTGTATTTCAAAAACACAGTTTCTGAATTAAGAGACTCCATATTTAATAGTATTGTTTGTAATGTTGTGTTTCGTATCTTTGAATGAGTATTTTTGTGTTATGCTAAAACTTAGGTTTCAGATGGTAACTAAAACACCCTTTAATAATGATACACCTTAACTGTTTTCTGCCTTGATTGCTGTTATTTGTGAATGAACATTCAGAACTTTGTGAGAAAATAAGTCTGGAATGTTATTTATTATGCAACTCTTGCATTTTGTATACCCAAATTTCATACTTGCATTATATGTTTGAAAACCTGTGTTACTTCATTAATATAGAATTTTAATTTTAATCCTAATTCATGATTATCTTTTCTGCAGACCACGCTGTATCTCAGCCAATCACAATGGTACCACGGAGGTCAGGAAGTTTCCCAGGGAGCGAGGCAGCCAACATACTTTCACCACGGTCTTCAGAAACTGGAGGGCTTGGTGTGAAGATGGTGGAGTATGTGTTGGGGTCTTCACCTACAGGCAAAGATCTTGATCAGAGAATGCGAGGACTTGTATTGGTAAGTGCTTCTGAAAATTGTCAACATACAGACCTGAACAACAAAATGTTTTTGATGCTCATCTTTGTACTTCAAAAGTAAGGCAACCTCGTTAAATGTTGAAGTGTGATGGTTATAACTATTTTGATGTGGAATCAAATAGTGGAGCACATGTAAATCTCTAAAATTTATATACAGAGCCAGCTTATGCATACAAACGTTCTTGCTTAAATTTTGCTAGGACATGTATTGCATGCGTTTGACTCCCATCATCAGCACAGCACAAATCATGTAAAACATGTCCCGGAAAAATGGATAAGTGAAGCAGAAAAGAGTGTGTAAGGTGACTCCTGATGTACATTGTTTAAATGGTTACGATGGTTGAAAGAGCAAGAATAATCCACATGGGGCATGCAAAAAGTTTCGCTGCACTTCTAAATTCTTATAGATAAGACATTAAAAGAAGCAAAATGCTTAGTCTTTCATTTGTTCTTCAATGTAAAATAAGACATGTAAGGTACTGGAGATTATGTGTATCGTAAAAGAAAATATCACAATATTGAGCTGTAATATTTTGTTTTATTTTTTTGTATTAGTAGTTATAAGTATGAGTTGAGTTTGGTTAGTAAATATTTGAGTTTTTCATTTATCACAATGAAATACCATACAAAGCAACATTATGTAATTCAGATTATTAAGTTTTACCTTTGCTAATAATAGTGAAAATTTTTTCCCCAAATGACGAAATAAAGAATACCCTCCTTTCTTTATGATAGAAAGATTATGTGCAATTAATGCAAAAAGCAAAGGAAAATTGAAGCTATTAACAGTGAAGCAACAAGATTCTAAAGTAAAAACAAATTAGAAACTAAAAACTTCACTTATCTTAGTAATGTTGCAAGTTCTTTTTGCACAAACTGACTCGAGTTTCAAGTTGAATGAGTTGGAGACAACTTGAAACTCGAGTCAGTTTGTGCAAAAAGAACTTGCAACATTACTAAGATAAGTGAAGTTTTTAGTTTCTAATTTGTTTTTACTTTAGAAGCTTATGCTGGTTTTAAAATTCCATCCTCCTTTTGATGACATGAAGAGAAACAACTGAGTAGTGATAGCACTTTAAAAAAAATAGCAAAGCATTGAAAAATTCAAAGCAATAACAACAAATATCCCAAGAATAACTAATACCATAAAAAATGGAATTTGAATTAAATTGTTTGTGTTAAAGAGTTCCAAGTTTTTTGTGTAGTAAGTTTTTATCTTATGGTTTACCTGTTTTACAAAATAATTTCACTAATGGGCCATTTCTAGAATGGTGTTTGTATGTCATGTACATATTCTAAAAATATGGTACTTTAATTGAAAGCCTTTGAGCAGTTTTTGAAAAAACCAAACATTTTGGAACATTTTACATACAAGAGGATTCTCTTGAAACTCTTCGTAATACATCTTTGGAAGATAGTGAACTTAAATACAAAGTTTGGCATCTATCTAATGTTTCATTTGTTTCACTCATAGTTATGTTGTTCCCATACAAATGTTTTAGTACTTTTTTTATTCAGAGGATCTGAAAACATTTATAACCTGTAAATGTTACTACCACGTACTAGATAGATGCTGAGATAATAAAATGATTCATATTTTTAGATGCATTTTTAAGCAACTTGTTGCATTTTAATTTATGAATATTTTAGAAAGCTTTGTTTGCTTGGCAGTTTTTTGTAACATTAAATGAACATAAAATTTTAAAGTTAGAATGCTTAAAATGGCTACAATAGTTGGGTGTGTACAGAGAATGTAGTAATATTGTCAGAAAATTGCTTGCCTAAATGGGTGTATTGTAAAACATTTTAATGTTCATTAGATGTTTGGAATAGTGCTAAATTAAATTGCTTACGTTTGGATTTGTGGAAGCCTGTTACACTGTAACATAAACTTGTTTTTGAAGTAAGAATGGAAAACTGTAAACCTTGTTTCTGGAGCTTTTTATTGCTAAATGTTCTGTAAAAAGGTTTCTTTGCAATAATTTCACAGATTAAAGGAATTACTTAATAACAATAAAAGACTACTCGCTGTAGACATTAATTCATTATTTTCAAACTATGTATATTAAATTTTTCTAGCAAAATTCATATTATATTTAATTTGTTCACAGAATCCGAATGATTCCGACAAATCTGACAAGGACAAAGCACCCTCACCTTTTGAAGCAAGCAAGAAGGATGTAGAAAATGGTAATTCGTCGCAACCAAATGGAATAGTTCAGAATGGTCTTGATGATGACAAGGGCTTCAAGTGAGTGTTGATTTTAACTTAGTGAATTGGTTTTATACATCATTTAATTAAGAGAAAATAGATGCTTAGAAGTACATTTGAACACAGAGCTGTTTAATTTAAGATCAGTGGAGTATATTTAGACATAAACCCAATCTTTGTATTCCCATGTGCTTGACTGGTGCTCCAGGATATCTCCTTATTTTCACTGTGTCATCTTTCTGTAGCACTTTGTGTCCACTTTTTCTTTTTTATAATGCTTTTGTTAGGGAAATCCTAGCATTAGGGAAATACTGTACAGTGTACAGATTTTCACAGCTTATAGCTTACATTTGTAAATAATCTTATGTGTGAACTCAATGTTTCTTTCTTGTACAACTTTTCTTAAAAATGCTTAATCTATCTGGATATTCCAATAAAAATCTTATTTGTAGTGTGGAGAAACCATTTTTATTATGGGACCAACAAATTCATTATTGAAACCACACACATCAGAATGAAATGTTTATTGCACAAAAATGTACTTAATGCACTTCGTGACTGTTAAGCAACATTTTCACATTTACTTAGGTACCATACCAGTAACTATCACATGTTTATGAAGCAGTAATTTTCACTTAACTTTCAAAATCAGTAATCTCCTTCTGCCGTAAAGAACTAAATCTGCTTGAAGATGCTATGTTGTGCCAGCGTCACATGAACATCACATGGTTGTGGCAGCAGCATGCTATTCTAAATTGTGTGATGTCAATTTGAAGGGCATCCACAGCATCAAAATGTGCCACAATATCGTTAGGAAAGTCCCCTCCTTCACTCCAACTTCAGAGTTGTTATTGGGTTGATTCTGGACCATGGATCACTAATGTCTTGATGACCATTATCGTTGACTGATATCCGTGCAAGAAGTCAATTTTCACTTGCAATTTTGCACACTGGGATTTCTGTGAACAATATCATTGTGTGATACTGGAATGGATGGAGTTTCTTACAACGCAACACAATTGGCCACAGCTTCTTCCAATTTTTATAGTAATTATTTATTCAAACTGTCCCAAGTCTCACCTAGCCAGTGGACGACATCCTTTATGGTTATTTTCTTCATTTTTTTTGTAAGATTGTTGTAGAACAGTCCTCTTCTTCAATTATAAATCATAGAACCATTTTTCTGTATTATTGTGCTGCTCTACTGGTTATAACATGAACTTTACTTTTGAACATGAGAAGCCTCATAGGTAACAAAAGCACACATTGTTCGTTCTCGAAATTGAAGTTTTACATTGCACCAATGAGTGTGTCACTTCAGTCAATGCAATCAAAGAAATCACAAGTGACAGCTGTTAACTCCATGCGTGGAGCATGAATGCTTACATGAAGAAAATGTCACAACATTGCTTTTCGTGACATTGAATACCTTCATCACCTCACTCATGTTCTATCCACCACATGTGAACGATTAGGATAGCACAATAATACTTTTAACTCTGTTTTGTAACATACCTGGCCCATTGGTTTGCAAGATAGAGGTTACGTTTGGTGGCAAAAAGTCTTTGTCTCCATTGACTAACAGCATTTCAGAGGGATAAGATGGAGCATTGTCAGTAGTAATTCTCTATTTTCTCTGTTGAGCCTGTTAAAAGGAGGAACGAGTTAAACAGACCACAGGTCATCCAAGATTTATGTTAGTTTCTGTACTACACAGCAAGGTAGTTCATATTCATTGTTTATTAGGGCACATGCCTTTGCAGACCTTCCAGTTATCATGAGTGGTAATTTATTTGTTGCTGCAGTATTAGGCTAAATTGTAAGGCATTGCTTATTCATTTTAAACTGTGGTACTGGCAACTCTTCTTTTAAAGCAAGAGTGTTAGTAGGGAGTGTTTTGAAATCCAACCCAGTTTTATTGGTGTTATAAACCAGCTGTGGCAAGTAGTTTCTCGATGAAATCAAGTCTGCAAACTCATTTCAGAATGCTTTTGCAGCAGTAACACCAGTTGATAATTTTTCTCCACTTACCGTTAATTGCCGTGTCTGTGTCTGTTTTACCAGAAGTCTAACCAACCATTGCTGACAATAAATGTTGAATCACCATTCAGAACTTTGCTGGGTTGTAATGCCTTTTCTTGAGGCAATCTGCCACTAATAGGAATGCCTTTTTGTCTTTTCTGAATAAACTGTAAGACAGTTTCTTGGTCACTTTTGTCATAGAGCAACATCTTTTAGTTATGGCAATGTTCCTGTGTCTTCACTAGTTGTGCTGCAAAAGCTCTCAGTTTTTCCCCTATTTTTTTCTAGTGGCTTTCCCAACACCAAATTCAATAGCCAATTTAGTAATACCGTGGTCCTTGTCAAGTTGCTTGAGCACTTCCGTTTTTCTTTTAACGTACTGGAACTATGCTTTTGTTTGGCTGACAATGTAGTGCTTGGTGTAACACAATAAGCACCTGTTCTGTGTTAACTTATGAGCAAAAAGCATAAATAACTGTAGAATCATTGCTAACAATAGTGAAAGAAACAACTACCCACATATCAGCACTATCACATGTGATCGGCTATGTCCACAGGTCAGAAGAATATTTAGTCGTTATGTTGATTACATTGTCATGTTGTATGTGGTAATCACAACATTGTCACTCTCTCACATCGCTATGCTTGTAGCTACTAATCCTATGGCTGAATTAATTTTTTTATTCCCCCTTTTTTGGTTAATCCGAACTGACCACACTCCCAGTTAATTTGGATTAACAGGGTTCTGCTATAATACAAAAAGCTTCAATGTATATAGTTTCCATATATTAGGCCAATCATGATAATCAATTGTTCTAACGCACACACATGATTTGGCTTCCAATTTGTTTATGTTGTTTTCCAGTATGGCAAGCATGTTAATGAATTGACTGCATTAGTAGAGAAATCATCACTCTTCAATCTTCAGTGGTTAATTTTTTAGTGGTAGCAAAGCAAAAGTCGTCTTCCTTTTTTATAATTGGCAAACTCGCTCTCATCTGACTCTTCTATTTGATAATACCTTGCTTAGTAATTAGTTTTTTTAATGTTAACTTGAACATATGTCTGGTATTCAGGTGTAATTTTGCTCCCCTTTCCCTACATTTTGTCAAGACAACATTTCTTATACAGTGCCATATTTTTTACTGTGATCCACGCTGCCGATGGAGTTTTCTAGCTGTGGGCTAACAGCTGCTTGCTGGCAGGGTCAACTGTTCACAGACCTTTGAATTCAAGCACATAGGTTTATCATGCAAATGTTAATTAGAATAACCACATATTTTTGTCACAGGAAATGTTGGAAATGATGTCCCTGTGGCATTCACTCACATTAATTCATCTTCTGAAATTCGGCAACTTCTGTTCCTATATTGTCTTTCAGTTCTTCCAACATATGAGGGTTGTTCTGAGACGCTTTATTCTTCAAGTTCCCCCATAAACAAACATCACATAGAGTAAGATTTGGGGATCGCATTGGCCATATTCCTTTACTGATGACTCTGTCTTCAAAAACTTCAATTAATTGCAATGAGAGATTAGCTGTATGTACTGTGGCCAAATCTTGTTGAAAATATGCCTTTTTACATCCAGTGTCACACAATTCTTCCAGGAACGCTGTGATAATGTTCTCCCTGTTTCTCTGCTCGTATTGGCCCTATAATTCTGTATGCATTCACAGCACACCAAACACCAATTTTTTGGTCAATGGCATTTGATGTACAAGATCTGTTTTTTTTTTTGCACTCCAGAATCTGTTAGTTTTGTGTCATTATATTGTCATTTAAATAAAACAATGCTTCATCTGTAAAGAAAATTAAATGTGGGTTAATTGTGCAATTATTAACTTTATTTAACACCCAATTACAGAAATTTACTGACATCACATGGTTGTAATTTCTGAACTACAGTTATTCCATAGGGTTTTAATTTTAACAGTTAGTGGCTTTCCAAACCAAGAATTGTGAAACCCTCAATTCCTGCGCTAGCCTACTAAGAGGTTTTCTTCGACTTCATTTGGTAAGTTTTACCCTATTTCTTCGAGTTTGCCCTCTGTAAGAACACGGTGCTTTACTTTCGGTTTCTGACCAAGAACAGAACCTGTTTTTTTAAATCTGTTCACAAGATTACGAACCATGTCCCTGTGAGGCGTAAGGACATTAGGGAATCTGTCTCTGAATAGTCATGTCCTTTTTCTACAGGAGTTCGTTCCCACATATGAATCATGCATACTGTGCCGCCCTTCCGCGGATCAAGGTCGAAAATAAGGCACTGCATTTACCTTAACTGAAATTTGAAACTTTTAAAGTTGTGGTCGAAATGGTCTGAAATTTTGTGGGATAGTTACAGTTGAGTTCCTGAACAATTTGAGTAATTTTCAGTAATATGATTCAGCAGTTTCAAGTACTTATATACAGAAAATGTAAAGTGGTATAGTTATTAATGAATGTACCTTGAATCAGAGTAGATCCACCATAAGTCAATACTCTCTGTTTCTCCTTTCTTTCTTTCTTTCTTTCTTTCTTTCTTTCTTTCTTTCTTTCTTTCTTTCTTTCTTTCTTTCTTTCTTTCTTTCTTTCTTTCTTTCTTTCTTTCTTTCTTTCTTTCTTTCTTTCTTTCTTTCTTTCTTTCTTTCTTTCTTTCTTTCTTTCTTTCTCTCTTTCTTTTCTTTTCTTTCTTCTTTTTTGTGCTTACATACCAACCAAATGCAGACTGCTGTTGGATAGGAACATTGAGAATTTGTTGTGCCTATAGTGGTGTTTCAGGAAATCTTGTAATATTGTTTCTGTCAGTTTTGTCATTTTTAACTAAATGATATTAATGTTTAAGGATCAATATGTTTTCTCATGTTGAAACTTTTTTGTCTGTAATTTATTTTAACACTTCTAGTTAGTTTATTTCACAATTTTCTTCCAAAAATGTACAACTACTGCTGATTGTGTTTTATATTCTGTGATGTGCTTTCTGTGTTCCTTTTATTTTTACCATCATAGAATTTGTCAGAGGTTGCACTTTATTTTATATTAGCCTGGTTTATGTTTTTGGGTATGGTGTGTAGCAACTCTACTGGTCGCGGTAAAGACAATACAAAAAGTACAAAGTAAAAACCGTTAAAAGTAATTAGCCTCTGTCCTCACAAAGAGAGAAAGTCACTTATAATACCATGCATTCTCAGACTGACCAGACTGCTCCATGGTGGCACCAGACCGGGCGAGGACATGCGGGCTCACCGTCAGAGTTACACATAAAGGACTGGCAAGTCATGGGTGCAGAACACTAACTGTATCACAACAGATGGTGAAATTTATGACCTTCAATGTGAACACATCCCCTATATGCCCAAAAACAATTTTGGTTTACTTGCAAAAGTTCATGTTGATTGATTGCCTGTATTTCTCTGGTGATATTGTCCTTCATTTCTTGTAACGTGAATGTATTTGATGGGTACACTTTATTCTTTAACATTCCCCATAATTACAGCTTGCATGGAGTTAGGTCGGGGAACAAGATGGCCACAATCCTTGACTAATTATTCTGTCTTCAGATGCACTTCACAATTTATGCATAGAATTACCAACAGTGTGTGCTATAGCTGAATGTTGTTGAAACCAGTCGGACAGTATTTCATTTCTTGTTAGTTGCAGAAAAAGATATTTAAACTAGCATTTGCATTAATGTGGAATCAACTGTTGTCGTAAATATGATATTGACAATTCTACGTGTGGTGAAGAACTTCATGAATACATGAATAGCATGGTGATTTTTGGTAGTCCAGTATCAATTGTTCTGAGTAGAGATGCGACCTTGAAGATAAAAACACAGTAATGTTAAAAAATAAAGTGTAAGCATCAAAATCCACACATATTACAAGAATTTAAGGACAATATCACAAGAGAATTACAGGCAATCAGTCAACATGAACTTTTGCAAGTAAATTGGAACTCTTTTTGAAGATATAGGGAATATGTTCTGTTGAAGGTCCTACATTTCAACATCTGTTATGATTCAGGTAAGTAGTGTTCCGTGCCTGTGACTTGCTGGTTCTTTATGCTTAACTCTGGTGGATAGTGCACAGGTCCTTGCCCGAACCAGTGCCACTGTGGGTGGTCCATTTGGTCTAATAATCTATGGTAGAAAGTGCCTATGGAGCACAACACTAAATTAGCACTGAAGAACAGATACTATTTTAAAAATCTCCTGAATTCATAACTAAGGTACATTATATTTTATGGTAGCTGAACAGTTATTTAAAATCAAAATGCAAAGAAGGTGCATTGATATCAGCAGTGATTAAGGTTCATGAAAGGCAAACATACTTTGATTTTATAATGTTTTTACTCTTGTTCCAAGACCTTGAGTCATCACATACTTTCAGTGGTGGATGGGCACATTTGTGCAATAGGTTTTTAATACCTTTGAATATTCTTCCTTCAAAATAGTTGTTGAATTGTCAAATATACTTAATTTAAAAAATGTGTAATGTTTCATTTGTTTCTATGTTGCAGCCGAACTCCAGGAAGCAGACAACCCTCACCAGCAGAAGAAGACATAAATAAGAACACTGGCAGTGGAAACAATGTGGTTGTGATGGGCGGAGGTGGCAAGGTTAATTCTGGAGAGGGGGTGGAAAACCATCACCACCACCATCACCACCCTCATATAAACCATCATTCTATACCACATCATCCTAGCCACCCTCTTCCCCTCCAACAGCAGCAGCAACAACAACAACAGCAGCAACAACAACAGCAACATTTGCAGAATCACCATCTGAACTTGGACAATCAACACTTTGAACATGTTATGACGATAGACCCCAACAGCAGTGCAATGGCTCAGTTTGACCAGGCAACAGCAGTGGCCGCAGGGTATGCAGGTGGCGCAGGAATGCTACCACCACAGCAGCAACAAGCAGGAACAGGGGTCGGTGGCGGGATGGACTCTCCGGGCATATTGCCTCCCAATTTCGATGTGCAGGTAATGTAATATGTTCTCTTTACAATTATAGCTTTGTTTCTCTTCTGGTGTAGGTTATCTTGATCAGTGAAGGGATAAAAAAAGGACACCATAAAGTTTTACTTCTAAGTTTTATTTGAGTGGTGGACACTACTTTGTTAGTTAATGATGCTATCAATTGTCAGCATCACTGGTGAGCCACAGTTTTGTCTTGCAGGAGTTCTTTTACATGCCATTAAATCTACTGACATGGAGCTGTCACTTTTAAGCACACTTAAAAACCATCAGTATGAGCCAGGTTTGAACTATAAGCTTGGGATCAGTAGGCCAGTGCCTTACCAACTGAACCACCCAGGCGAATACTTGCAAGTTGCTTTGTTAAAATATGAGATGCTCAAATCAGAAATCTCTAATCCGAGTTGAACCCTCCTAAAACTTTCTGAGTGCCAGCAAAAAATATTTGAAACAAATTAGGGAAATAAGTTTCCTAGCCATGTGACATTTTGCTATACATATGAAATACTCTCTATATTCCGTGATATGAAAATCTATTTTGGTTCCTACTTATCAGAGTACTTTTCCCTCACACTGTGTACACTGTTAGGTGCTTTGTGAGGCAACCAGCTCAGCTTGGTCTATCGCTGAAAGAGATTTATATTGAAAGGTAGAATCATAGCTGAAAAATGAAATGTCATTGCCGGGATAGGAACCATTGATCTTTGGCTTTATGCTCAGCTGCTCTAACCATTCCCTAACTGCCTTTTTTCATTTTTATGTTTGTCAATCACATGTTGTCTTTGGATATCAGCTATAATTTCTTCTTCACTTGCTGAGACGTACACAGGAAGATTGTTCAAAGATGGATAAAGTTCATGCACTATTTCTGCCAGGGGAATGTCATCATGAGCGTCATGTCAGCATGAATCACGCTGGACTTATAATTTTTACTATAGTGCTGTGTGTAATTGTTCTGAAGCATTATGGAAAACTGCACAATTGCCATTCATAACTTAATCAACATTGTTTAAATCTTAAATTTATAAGCATAGAACAGCAGGAAAAAAAGTAGATAATGGCTTCAGTAAAACTGCTCTTCATTCATGCTGTTAAGAGTTCCAAATAAGTGCAATACTTGTGTGGGGCCAACAGGAGTCTCGTGTATCTTGAAAAGCATTCAGTCCTGTGGCGGCTGCAGTGTTTAGGGATGGCACTATATTTATTGTTGATGAATGCTAAAATAAAATAACTAACATTTGACAATCATTATTGAAGGGAGGACGACCATTAGAATATAGTTCAGATGTAAAGAGAATGAGGAAGAAAAGATGAAGATAGCTCACTCTCTTTCTTTCCCACACACACTCACTCACAGAGATAAATTTGAATAAAGCATCAGCAAATGCACTTGTTAAAACATGACGCATCACTATTGTCTTCTGTAGCACATTGTACCTCATCCTTTATTTTGTGTAAGAATTTGATCCAACTTATGTAGCATTCTCTGAGATGTATGTGATGTATGTCCTGGTATGTGCTTAATTGACTGTATCAGTTCTTCAGCTAATTTAATTGCTTCCAATGTAGACAAACGAGAGGATTCCAATTGTTTAAATGTGTTGCAATTGGTATTAAAATTAGTACATTAAATTCAACATAGTGTTTTAGGTGGGAAGTGATTGACGTTTCCATCACTTTAACTACCTGACTCTTACTAGCATTTATGCCATAATTACCTTGGAGACTTGTTGGTGATGCTGAGAATGGTGCACATCTGCATGTAACCAAGTGCTGCATCGAGTAATAGAAGGCTCTGATGGTAACGGAAGTTCAGGGGCCATTTTATGAAATGCCATCAGCCAACTAGGAGCCTTCAAAATCAGTTTTTTTTGCATTAGATATACTTATCGTTATTTTTTTCATTATTGTTTCTTCTTCCGCTGGGCAATGTAGCTCATGAGCTAAATAAGTTGCATGAATCATCCTAGCACAACATTGCTGTATTACCATCGCTTCTTTCACCATATAAGATGCACCAGCATACAAATAGAAGCACGTTTTCTGATTTTATCTCATTTGGCCATAATATTCTCATGGATTTCAGAAACAAATTAGCCATATTTATGTTATTTATTGCTTCAGCTCTTCTGAAGTCAAAAGAAAATGTTTTCTTTTGCCTACAGGTTGAAGTGTCCCAACAATAACATTAGCAATAAACCTGTTGCAAATGTCTTTTGTTTCGTCTATGGACACCCACTCCTTTCCATCCCTTAATGTTTCTCTAGTGCCACTTTTGACATCTTCATAAATACTCCATTTGTTGTGTAGATTCTTAGGGTACTGTTCTACCAGTATGCTTTTCTAAAAGCTTTGTAACTCAAGAATATTGAATTTTCTTTAGAGGAGTATTTGCCTTACTAAAATGTAGCACGTATTTTGGAAGAAAGTGCTTTCCTTACCTGCATTACAGGCAATAGTCTGCAGTTCATTTGAGTACAACAATTTGGCATGATGCCTCTGTCGTTTCCAATTTACATTTTTTTGTACGTGATGCTTATTTCCGTTTAGGTTGACTTAATATGCCCTGCAAGTAAGTTTTTCACCACCGGTAGATAACTGCTCTGGTCCAAACTCCTACGAATGACTGCAATTACAAATGCTGCACTTTCAATGCTCTCGGTATAGCTTATTGTTAGTTTGACACACATCTGTCAAGGAGCTGTCGAGACTATCAAACTTTCCTCTTGTAATTTGAATTCTGTGTGCCTTGCTACTTGCCTATATACAAACTTGTCTTTCTTAAAACCATTCTGCCTGTGAGTAGCTACAGAAATTTCAGGTGCCCTATAATCTTTAAAGCACACATTATTTTTTAAATAGGACTGTTCCCACAACCATCTGAAGGTTATTTAATCCTGGGATATAAAGTACTTACAATAGTAAGTCACCATTTGGGGTAATTTGTCTCTGATGTGAGATTGCCTTTGTGGTTTACCAGGAGAAATATGAACTGGTTTGAGAATTTAATGCCATTCTGGCAGTTTGTCACAATAGCTCAGTGGTAGAGCAGCCGCCCGATAAGCGGAAGGTCTGTGGTTCAAATCCCAGTTGTGGCATTGAATTTTTAAGATCCAGTTCTACTTCTCACACATATTGGAATTTAATTTTATGGTTTTCTACAATCTCAGCAGAGACTGTTCAGTTGTTTAACCAGTTACTTCAACTTTAAAATGCAATACAGTATCCTGCCGTACTTAAGGTTGTCAGTTCTGTTTGCCTTTTACATTTAAGCTGTATGTGCGCAGTTTGTATTTGATGATGCATTCGTTTTAATGCCTTGTTATTGTCATTTCTATTGAACTATTGTTTGAAAATAAATTTTTGCTAAGTTTTCACTGCACTGAGGGCTTTAAGTGATGGTACAACGAATTGCCTTCTTTTTTCATTTTTCTGTTTGTCAATCACATGTTGTCTTTGGATATTAGCTATAATTTCTTCTTCACTTGCTGAGGATTGTTTTGCTGAGGTTGTTGTCTGCCTGGGCAAAGTCGTCTGTTTCAGAAGTTGACAAAGATGGATAAAGTTCATGCACTGTTTCTGCCAGGGGAAAGTCATCCTCATGTTCATCATCAGGACCATCAGGTGTTCCTGAATACATGTTGCCCTTACCATGGGATGGGGAAAGATCTCTGAAACCTCCGCATTTAAAACCATTGCAGCTGTCTTTTGAGTGACATTTTCCCATGCTTCGGATATTGAAATTGCCTCAAGAACATTCAAAACTGCTTCTTTACCTTTAATTTTTTGTAACATGTTCATCACTTCAAGTTTCCTGTATTGCATTTTGAGAGAGTGTATGACTTCCTGGTCCATAAGTTGTAAAAATGAAGTGATGTTTGGAGGTAAAAGCACAAGCTTTATCCACTGCAGATTGTTGATTACTGGATGGGCTGGATAGTTATCCACCAGGAGAAGAATTTTTTGTTTCTTTGATTTCTACTGAGGGACCCGGTTACGCAATCACTTCTCAAAAATGTCAGATGTCATCAAATTTTGTATTGTTTTCATAAACTACATGTAGGGAGTGAATGTTTTTAAAACATTCAGGTTTCCTCGGTTTTCCAATCACCAAAAGCTTTTCTTTACATGATCCTGTCATATTTGCAGCAACCATAACTGTGATTCTTGACATTTTCCCAGCCAAATGCTGTTCAGCTTTAAATGTGTCTTATCTGGGGACATGATGACAAACAAGCCAGTTTCATCAGCATATATCATCCAGCTTGTAACCTTCACAGAAAACAGGCCTTTTCTTAGATAGTCATTCCTCATTACCCAATCAAGAACACTGGTAGTTTGCCACAAATTTTCTTTCAACAAGTTCTTGGTGAGCTTGAAATGTATTCAAGATGAACAATAATTAAAGTTCGGATTTCCCAACAGATGTGCAAATTCATAGACTTTCTCTTGAAGAATAGGTCCACTGATTAGCACATTATTTGATCTTGCTGCTTAAACCATGTAAGTAAAGCTTCTCCAGTATCTTTGTGCTCAGATGATCTTGCCCACTAATTTTTAAACAATTGTGTTCGAAAAGAGACTGTATTTTCTCTGTCCTTCCAAATTGCTATCATCTTTCAGTGTGAGACACCCATTTCTTGATGACGCTGATGTTTGTTTCCCCTTTCTTAATGCCATATTGTGTGTAACTTTTGTTTAATATTAAATATTTTCCTCTTTTCTTTTGGGGGGGGGGGGGGCAGCATATTTAAATCGATGCTTGCACTGACTGTTAATACACATTCTAATTTGAAATCTACAATCTCCAAAAGCAAGAACTTAAAAATAAGTATGGCATTGTTGTTAACAATTCCCAAATATGTAAAAACAAAAATGAACATTTGGACTTTATAGCTGATATGTTTCTCTGAAAATGTTATATAAGACGAGTATGCAATGTCGCAAGCAATTTTTAAAAATGTATAGCAGTTTCATAGGTTTTAGGAGGGAGCATTAATTTTGCTGTTATGACCAATACATCGATAAAAGTGATGTTTCTATAACTGGTTTTGATTGTAATTGCAAATTTAAAAATCAATAAAAAAGAAATTCTTATATTTACAGCAAAAAAATTACAAATAAAAGTAATATGTAGGTGGTATATTTTATTAATTAGTATTACAATGTATCCTATTATAATATAATTCCTATGGAACCTCCCCTTTACTTATTGTTCCGCCATTGTGTCCTCCAACGGTACCAAGGCCACAGAGGAGTGCAGGATAGTGGTGGCGGGGTCAGTGCACCAACTCCCCCGACCATAATGCGACTACTTAACCTTTTAGGGTTGCTACATTTAATATTGAGTTGTTGTCCAGTTGATAATGGAGGAAAGTTAACCTTGGAAACGCGCCCCGGAAAAATATGTTGTAAGTGTTGTTCAGTGTTATTAATTAACTCCCGTTTAAATTAAATTAATTACAACAACACTGTTTTCAAACTTCTATGAAAGGAAGATGTATAACACGTGTTGGAGGATGACTGTACCTTCCGACTGGAAAAAAGCCATTATCATCCCGATTTTAAACAAAAACAAACCCTCAAACAATATTAATAGTTTCAGACCAATATCTTTGACCAGTGTTATTGCAAAAGTGATGGAAAGAATGGTGACATCTAGACTTACCTTAACTGGTTCCTAGAATATTACAACTTAATTAATAGTTCACAGACCGGCTTCAGACAGAATCATAGTACAAGTGAAAATGTACTCCTACTAAGCCAAGACATCAAGGAAGCTTTCAATAGAAAGGAGGATACCTTGGCAGTATTCATTGATTTTAAATCAGCATATGACTCAGTCTGGAGAAATAAATTAGTTGAGAAGTTGCAATCAATAGGTGTGAAAAGTAACATGCTTAAGTGGATAACTCAGTTTATTTCACAAAGATTTAGTGCCACAAAATATAATACATACATTTCCAAATATAAACAAACACACCGAGGACTTCCACAAGGTGCTGTTCTGAGCACAACACTCTTTAACATATATATAAATGACCTTCCATCAATAATAAAAAACTTTAGAAACCAAAATTGCTTTATTTGCTGACGATGTAGTCATTTGGACTTCAGGCTCTTCAAAAAAACCTGAATTAATTAAAGACAAAATAGAAACAGCCCTAAACAAAGCACATGAATGGAGCTCCAAAAACCTCATGACTATCAATGTGGAAAAAACAAATTATGTATTATTTACACTAAAATACAAACCAGTTAATATTTACATAAATTATAATGGTAAACCACTCAAAGCAGTTGATGATGCCAAAAACTTAGGCATTACTTTCGACAGAAAGCTGTTGGAAAAAACATATAACAAACATCTAAGAAAAGGTTGAAAAGAAACTGCAAATCCTGAAAAGGTTAGCTGGTGCTAAATGGGGCTGCTCAAGGAGAGTCCTTAACACAACATACAAAATTTATGTTAAACCAAACCTCTTGTAATGTTCTGAAGCTCTAATAACAGCAGCAAATGCTAACATCAATAAACTTGAACAAATACAAAATCAGGCTCTTCGCCTAATCACTGGAGCAGTTAAATCCACACCTGTTGATGCCATGCTTGCCTTAACATGGACCCATCAATAACAACAAAAATAGAAGAACAAGCATTGCTCCAACACGAGAAAATGTTACGACTGCCATACTCTAAATGGACAGAAGAGAACCTCTCCCCTTCAATCCTTAAAACTCGTAGTAGTTTCCTAGAAAAGGTAACACACATTAAATCCAAATTGAACATTCCTAACACCGGAGAAAATCTACTTATAAGATAAAATCCATTGGAATTATTGCAACCTACCTTCAGTTTGGAATTAATAGTTCAGACACACCAAAAGAAATACAAAAACTTCTAGCTCTGGAAACAATCAATACTATACTCTGTTCATCTAGAGATTAGAGGAGACGTAAACAAAGCCACGTGCGTTTTGACCACAGCGCGCCCTCTGGACGCTTTCGCCGTGTAAATAGTCCCTCGAAGAAATAATGTTACTGAGGTCTGAAATGTCATTTAATGTTTGCTAAAGCATGAACTAAGTGTACTAAGCATAGTTAAACTGTAGGAATACGCAGTTAAGTGAATTTGTAACCAGCCCAATTCATTCTGCGCGCGCATTATTCAGTATGAAAGTAACATGGCAGAACAAGTGAGTGTTGTAAAACATAAGTGCGGCAAACCGTTGCGAAGTGGTGAAAAGACAACAATATTGAACATATTTAACAAGTTCTACGAGAAATATCCTGAACTTGCTATCGAAGACGTGATGAAATTAACATCCAAGTTTACCAGTGTGTCAGTTGCAAGTATTTACAGTACACCCAAAGAAAAATCGTCAGTTGGTGAAGATACCGGTAAAAACGACCACGTGCTAGATAAATGGTAGATGTAGTTTGCGACGAATTTGTGAGTGTGAGATCTGCAATCTGTCGAAAAGTTCACCAATTCTTTGTTAACAATGAACCACTACCTTAAACAAAGTGCTGTTGGCAGTTAACTCTGATCCCCGATCTTCCAGATTTAAAACGTACCTCCCTCCACAAGCTGCTTCTGGAGATTGGTTTCGAGATTGTGAGCAGGAAATGAAAAAGTGTTATTGTGGATAGAGATGATGTAAGTAGCAGTTAATTTCCATGTGCTACATGTTA
Source organism: Tenodera sinensis (assembly GCA_030765045.1). Classification (NCBI taxonomy): domain Eukaryota; kingdom Metazoa; phylum Arthropoda; class Insecta; order Mantodea; family Mantidae; genus Tenodera; species Tenodera sinensis. Next base: position 80,686,113 of record CM060970.1, on the reverse strand, counting down.
TTTGGATCACGTAAATATATCCTTTAGTAGTGTAAAATCCATATTATACCTACGCGTAGCGGTAGGTAACCGTGTTGCGTCATTGTGAAAGCATGTGGCCGCGGAGTGATACAAACCGGTGCTTTGTTTATATCTCCTCTAATCTCTTGATGAACGGTGTATAGATATCCCACAGAAGAATGGCTGCACATATATACTGATGGATCCTCCAAGGAAAACCTTACTGGAGCTGGAGTTATGTGTTCACATTTTTCCTCTTATCATTCTGTTCGCAGAGACATAACAAATTATGACAGAGAAATAGAGGCTATACACATTGCTCTCCGACAATTATTAAATCTTCCCTTAAATAAATTTAACAAGGCAGTAATTCTTTCGGATTCTAAAGCTGCAATTCAGGGAATATGTTCAAATACTACAAAGAAGTCAACAAAAATTAGAGAATGCTACAAAATGTTAACACAACTCCAAAAAGTTAATAAGACTGTTCATCTTCAATGGATTCCAGCACACTGTGGAGTCATGGGGAATGAAGCTGCAGACTCACTTGCAAAGAAAGGCACAACAATAAAACAAAAGTCTAAATTCAATTTCTCATATTCCTCAATAAAACGCTTGATCATTAAAAAATTTTCTCATTAATACCTACAAGAAATAGAAACAAATGCCAAAGATAAAAAATGGATTACACTACTTTCCAACCCAGGTATAATCCCCCAGAGACCAAGGAAAACAGCGGTTGCAGCCTTCCGACTATTGACAAATCACGACTGCTTAGCAAGTCATCTCTACAGAATAGGTATCTCAGCTTCACCAATATGTGTCCTGTGTAACGATTCAGCAGAAATGAACGAAGACCACTTGACCTGTAAAGCATTAAGATCAGAAGAAACTACAGTTCAAAAGTGTTGGAAAGCACGAATGCTAATGGCTTCATTGCCAGATGCAAGACACTAGAAAACAACAATTGTTCTATGGGGGGGAGGTGGTCTGTATTCTATTATGTGTCTAAGTAGAACCAATATATGTAATAACGCTATATGTTCTGAACCTTTACATACCTGTGGTGAAGTCGTTTTTATTAAGTTGTGCAATGAGGGAATAAAGCATAACCTTAACTTTTCTAATCTTGAATTTCTTTTGCTGCACATTTTTTATCAATTTTACGTCGTTACAATATTTTATAAACGCTTCTAACGTGCTAGCATACCTGAAACCATGCAATATATGATTTTTCGGTGAGTTATTGAAAATGGCTTCCATCTTACAGGATTTCATTAACCAAGCCTTGTTTGAAAAATTTTCTATAGATAACTAAGGCGATATCATTCAGCTCTTGTCACCCTTAGCAATACATTTTCTTGTTTCATCAGAATTATTTCTATGACATCTTGCGTCCTTGTCACGTATACATGTTTTGAAGGTCATTGCGGTCATGCCATAAATAACATTATTTTATATATTAAATTTCCTCTTGTATATAGTATGACAAAATAATTACTTATTACATAATCAAATTATTGAAATATTGAAACAAAGTTAATAATGATAATAATCATAATTTCCACAAATTATAATAATAATAATAATAATAATAATAATAATAATAATAATAATAATAATAATAATAATAATAATAATAATAATAATAATGATGATGATGATAATAATTATAATTATAAAAAACATTCAATTAAAATCAAGCTGTCATGAATGCTTGGTCGACTTAAAAATTTCTTCATATGCATAGTATCTCCTTCACTTACCTATAAGGTCATAGTTCCTTTTATATGTACATCTCCAAAAATTACGTTTGACGGCGGCGCATTAATACCATACAGCATGAATTGTACGTCAAATTACTATTTAAAGGGGCTTACAATACATTTAGATGTGACAAACTTAAAAGATACAGACTGAGTTATAAGTAACTGACTCAATTAAAAATTGTAATAAATGTGTTTATATTACATACATTAATTTATGTCATTATTTTGTATTTCCTCAAATTTTGAATTATCCTCCAAAAATGCTTCTGATGGTGCAACTTGTGTCATGATTTCCCTGCATGGAGATAATTGGAGATCTATATCAGATGCCATATCACTGTGAGGTGCTGATATTTAAAATTCTGTAATCTGTTGTAAACATTTGAGCAGTGAACTCGGCCACAATAGTCTCAGGCATGAATACCAGCACTAGAATGACCACAAATCAAAAAATAGCCCACAGCAATGAGCAGTGATGGAAAACACAACAGAACTGGGGGTGCTGGGGTTGGATATCTGCCAGCCAATCAGTGATGAGAGGTGGTACACCTCGTATATATAAGGGAGGCAGACTCTCTTATCTTGCACTCATCGTTGGGTCCTCTGTTGATGCTCAATGCAGACTTGAACGAAACAAGGAGCAATTCCTACACGTCCTACAGCCCACTGCAATGAATGGTGATGGAAAACACTACTGAACTGGGGGCATTGGGATTGATATTCGCCAGCCAATCAGTGACGAGGGACTGAATGCCTCGTATATATAAGGGAGGCAGACTTTCTGTCCTTCACTCATCATTGGATGCTCTGATGATGCTCAACGCAGACTTGAGTGAAACATCAGGAGCAATTCCTACACATCGACCACAGCCTACAAGCCTGGAAGATATTTTATTCCAAATGGACAGCATCCATGAAAGCCTAAGCATACACATGAGACCAGTAAACTCCACAAAAAGGCATAATGATTCACTTTCCATCTAAGTAAGCACCACAAATTCATCTTCAAAAATACAGCTTCAACTTGGCTCCACAAAATAATTTCGGCATTGAGAAAGTACTATGCAACTAGTCAAAGGACTAAATACCATAGAACGAAAAAGCAGGAATCTATAAAATTAGTTGTTCATATTGTGACCAAGTTTGCGTAGGAAAAACTAAGAGGAATTTAGAAACCAGACTAAAAGAGCAAATGAGATGCATCAAATGCAACAGATGGATAAATCTGCACTTGTACACCATTTTTGGACATCAAATCACATCACGCCAAACATAACACTTTTAAAAGCTACAAAACACACTGCAGAGTTGGATACTTGGGAGAAGATTCTTATCATAAAAAGCAAACTCCACTTAATGAATTTTGATTTGCCACCACCAAACTCATTATGGAAGTTCATCAGTCCACCACTAGATGTCAACTCAATTAATCACACATCAGACAGCATCCACAAGAATCAATTGGGCAATTCTGATAATGGGAACAATTTAAGTTCTTGAAACTGATCCAGATAAATATTTACATGTAAGTGATGTCAAGTGATTCAATACTGATTCAATTTTAATAACCATTTGCTTTATTTTTCTTGCCCTACTTTCCTTGCATGATTAACACATTGTCTTGCATGTGCATTGTCTTGGCACCTCTTTGAGGATGGAAGTGAGCAAGAAAAGAATTGTTGCTTATGTTTATGAATGATTACATGTATACTCGTCTGTTGCCATTACTGTCTTAATTCATATAAAACATTAAAAATGTTGGGTAAAACTAATTGTAAAATACCACAATAGCCTTTCTACAGGTTTTTCTATTGTCATGACATTGCGTTAGCAAAACTATTATAAAATTAATCTTTATCCTGTGAAATTGTGCTCCACAGCTGCATCAAAATCATGGACTATTTGTAGCGATAGCTTTGTGTTTTGGTTACCATCCTGTCTTCAAGCAAGTAAATTTTGGTGTCTAAAAGCTGTGAATATACATGGTATATTTTTGTTTGCCCAGCACTAATTCATGTGCAAGTATAGCAGCCTAATTTAACATTGTCGCTAGTGTAATTAGTTAGTGCATGTTCAGAATGTAACATTCATTTCTGTAGAGCAGGGCATATATATTATTGTGAATATATTGCTGCACTTGGCTTATTTTGGAGAAACTCCAAGCATCTATGAAATGTAGAACCAGTTGTATGAACACACGCAATTGAAATATGTAGTTATGTATGTATGACTGAGAAAGACAGACGCATAATCACAATTTTATAATTAAACCAATCTTCTTCTTCCTTCCCAATATGTTAATACAGTACCTTTTGAAGGTTGTAGAATTCCACACATTAAGTTATTCATGTCCACTTTTTCTAGGTTACCTATAAAACATGGGAGCAATAGAATCTTATGAAGACGCTTGCTTAAGCAATCATGGCATGTTTTAAATCTGATCATCACTACTGAGAAACTGGTTGGCCAATTTGAGATTGAGGTATATTCTGAAGACTCATTTAACTTGAATTTTGTTTCTGAAACTTGTAAAACATCCTATTTAAGATAGATTTCATAGCTTCATATGAACAGTTTACATTATTCTGATTCCCCTCTAAGCTTGATAGCTTTTTTCATTACCAGAGATACTGTTGTATGCTGGAATCCATTGGAAAACTGGTGTTTTATTTAACCGTTGTAGATGTTTCATAGTGTTACAGGTTTGTTTAATTTTGCAGCTTGGTAATTTGATACAGTCAAAAATGCCCTTATCACAAGTTATATACAAAATCTGACCTAACCAATAAGTGAGAGAATTCATCTGGGAAGGTCAGAGCCTCGAATGATAGTTAACTGTAGTATTTCATAAATAAAATATGGATTTAAATACTATATTGCTAAGATTTGACCAGAAAATCATAAATTCTGTAAAAAAATAACCTAAAATATATTCAGTTTAATTCAATACTGTCTACTGAGGAAAATGAAATCCAGGAATTACATGTATTTGATTTCTCTTATTACAACACAAAGTTGTTTTTCAGTAATGTATGGGAATACAATTGGTGACACTAACTGAACCAAAACATGACCTAGTGATAGTACAAAACTAAAGAATGTCAGTAAATCGGATATGATAAATGAATGTCTTTAGGTATGAAATAGTCAAACTAAATCAATTTTGTAGGGATGTATTTACATCTTCAATCTCACAATCATTGTCGGTGTGGGTGGCTCAGTTGGTTAGGCACTAGTCTACTGGTACCAAGGGTATGGGTTCAAACCTGGCTCAGACCAATGCTGTTTAGTATGCTGTAAAACAACTTTCTAATGTCAGATTTACTGGAATGTAAAAGAGCTACAGGACAAAATTCCAGCTCACCAATGACATTGATATGATCCTGCCAATTGACATCGTCGTTAACATATTGTTTTTTTGTTTTGTTTTGTTTTAATTTTGCCATCAAAATGTGATGTATATGAGCCCATATCCTTATAACATGAAAAGAATCTCCAGCTTCTTTGCCAACATAATGAGTGATCTGTATGATTTTGTGGCCAAAAATTTGTTCAATATTTTGTACTAATAATTTCAAGATCAGTGACTTAAAACTGAATATTTATTTATGGGCGCTCTTTAACTGCTGTGGTTCTCAGCATCCCGTTCTATATAGGATGGGAAAGATCGCTTAATTTCACAGAGAGCCCTTGAACATTCTTTTATGTGCCATAAGTCTGTGACATGGGACCACCGGCTTGACCTCCCTTTCAAAGGAAGCCATGCTAAGGATTTTTACACCCCAAAAAATATATATTTGAATAAATACAATGCTGTACTACTATATTAATGTTAAATGGTATAAGGCTTTGTACTTTAGATGGATAAACGTGCCTTTGGAAACTAGGGTGTTGCAAAATGCCGTTTTTGTCCTAATAGACAATTTTCAAATGAGAAAATGTCAATAAATGAAGGCTTTCTCGGCTGGAATCATCATTTGTAAAATATGCTTCCGGGTAAGTGGCGGTGGTCCAAAATGTCAAAGCAAAAAGTGTAAACCATATGCATATTTTGTCCACTCCTGTTTTCCACCTGCAGTTAGTTTCTCAAGTATGTGGTACAGTTGATTGGAAAAACACCTAAGGCTAATCACCAGAAAGTTTATTTGTATTAGTATAGCTTAATAATACATTTTTGGTTGGAAGCTATGGAAGCAGCATTTCCCCATATCATACAGTGATGAATGGAGCCTTTCTTACCAATGTATTAGTTTAATTGAAGAGAGAAATTGCAGATTTGATGGCCATTGTTTCTTTAGCTGTCTACAAGGGAGAAATGTAGAAACAAGGTTTAGTTTTTGCCACAGTTGCATTTGTATTCATTGCCCTCATTTGTTCCTTTATTACAGCAATTTATTTACTTTCACTATTTCCTGGTTCAGTTATTTTCCTTCTGTACGACAACTATGTATCACTTTTTTTCTTGGTGTATGCCACAAAGCAACAATTGTCATGCTCTATGGATTTAATGTTTCCGATAAAAAGTGCATCTAGTCGGTCAGGCAGACAGTATGTTGTTTTTCACAAGAGATTGGCTAGAAAGATTGCTACATTATTGGATTGTCTTGGCAACTGGCTATACTCATTCTTTTATTTATCAATACAGCTGCTGATAAAAGTATCACTATCATAGTCAGCCAGTTAGATCTGCCTAGGGTACTGGATATCTAGTATCTTTGAATATCAGTTTTTGCTAATTTTCTTTTAAATCTAATCTACTTCATTTTGAGCTTGCCAAACAGCACAGAATAACTATATTGCGTAATGATATTGAATATACTATAATAGTAAAAGCGGAGTTTGCATATGAATCATAAATTATGAAAAAGGGAGTAACTTTGTCAAGATAAATATAAAATGAAGAGACTTGCAAAGATGTAGGGGCTATAAATGGCATATAATATGCTTCCTAAAATTTTACAATGTCCTGAACTCTTTACCAACTTACAGTTCTTCATTGAATTTTCTAGACCTACTGCACCATGTGCTCCAAAATTTCAGAGATTGGGCTGTACCTTATTTTTTCTCGTATTAAATGTTCATAGATTTTACTTTCTTTGCAATTGACTTCTTGGACTGGATCTGCACCAATCTCGAATGTGATGATAGGGTCAAAAATGTCTGCCACTATTCTCCCTCCCTTTCTTTCCCTATTGATGGCCATGATGACTATTTTCATTTCTTGGGTGTAAACTTTACATTTTGAAATTGAATGTGCTTACAATGTTAGACCAACAGGAAACAGAACATTCAAAAACTGCAGATGAGAATTTATGAGGCATTGTAAATATGGTTTGTATCCAAGTAACTTTTGCATGCAAGGTTAAAAATAAACTTTTCATTTACATTAATTACTGAATAAAACATGCTTAAAACTGTACCGGTACTCGCTTATACCTCTATTTTCGGAATGTAAGACAGCAATTTTACTTGTGCTTCCTTGCATCACAAATCAGCATCACTGAAATTGCTGAACCATTGTTATAATAATTGAAAGTGGAGGAACATTTAATGTATTTTGACAATGCATTTGAGCACTCAGCCCTGTATATTTCACATTGGGAGTTTTTAAATTCTTAGTCATTGTGTTGTACTGAAATGTACAAATTTTGCTTATTTGGTCTTAGTGTCTTTATAGGTCATTTTCACATATGACTTCATGGTGTAATGGTTAAGATAGGTGCATGTATTATGAATGTCTAGGATTCAATACCAAAAATTAAAGTGTGTGTTTCCTGATTACTCCTTGATGGTTAATCATATTTTTGTTATTTTGTGATGACCATTTGTTGTTACTAGACCCGGAACTTTATGCAGTATAAAACAAAATGTTAATACAATCATGCAGCAAAAAATACACTTTAGTGTCTTTAATTAGGTAATTTGGAGTAAATTGTCTTATCATTTTTATGTATTGGCAATCAATTTTGTACATGTTTGAATTGATACCTTTCTTCTTAACTTTCTTCACTATTCATGGAATTCTTATGGCATTAAACAATTTCTGTGGGTTCTCTGCTATTAAAATTGTCCTCTTATCTGTAAGAATTAGGTGGTTTAAATACCGAGAACGATATCTCGACATCACATGATTTGACTGGTGTTTGGGGTACAAGTGCTGATATTTTGATTGCTAATTGAGGACAGTAAATCAACGACATTACATAAATATGTGCTTCATTTGCGAACTTATAACTTTACTTAAGAGTAGTTTTATTAGGCTGGTCTCGTGATAACGAATGGCGTAGGGGAACGGAGCTCCAATGCTTTCTGCGAATCCAAATGACCTCACATTGTAAATGTAATATATACATTAGCACATACAAAATAATAAATATTTGAAGGGCAAACACCTCGAAATATGCTTTAAAATTGGCATATTTCTAACGTAAAAAGCGTCTTACATTTTACTGCGATCAATTGAGAATGCCCTTGGATTTGCCAGGAATACCCGGAGGTCACTCAATAAATAAAACACGAGGCTATTTCATAGGATCACAAAACATCCTGTGACACAACGCAGCCCTAAAATCTTCTCACCGACAGTTACAAAGTTTAAAATATGCATAGGTAATACAACAAAAATGTTATATTTGGACTGGATCGGACTGGATTGAGGTTGAATGATAAATTAGGGCTTAGTCAGTATGGGTTATCCAGTATACCTTTATTTTAGTTAAACTATTCTGAGTTTCTTCTCCGTGCAATAGGAGTTCAAAAACCACAATACCTGCGCTTTGTGCTTGAAAAAGTTTTGAGATGTACTTGAAGTGGTGTTGTTTTGAGGGAATGACTAAAAAAGTGCATGACCCCGAAGCATTTTGCTTGGAACGGACAACCGAGTGGTAATATTTAGTTCCCTGGAGCATATATATTGCCTATTTCGGGCGACCGTTAGAATCGAACCCCAAGTGAGCTGAATTAATGGAACGCATAGATCTGCGATTCTAATATTCCCCCTTGCCAGAGGCACCCAGCCAGTTAAAGGAATCCGGACATGGAGCGCAAACAATAGCCAAGGTTTGTTTATTGCTTGCTGGTGGGTATTTTAATCAAGATCGCATAGTGGCCACAACATAGCGAATACAGTATTCCAAAATAATACAGCTTAAAGCTACCTGCGTAGAAAGTGATTCCTCTTAAAGCACAGGAAATGCAACTGTAAAATGACAATTGTTGAAACCAAACGTGTTTAGTTGTCATTCATTATTCTTTTTACCGTCACCTACCTGGAAGATAAGGGAGTATTGCATTACAGCCTGGAATTGTACACTTATTGAGATGTCACTTTTTGAGGATCCTGAATCTTATGTTTGATTTACCAGAGAAATGGTTTTGATGGATTTCTGATTCCACTTGTAGAGTGAAAATGACATTTTTACTCTCTCTACCACGGTCTGCTAAGTATAGAATGTGTTGTATTCTAACCCCCTTCCCCAAAAAATGGAGATTTTACTGAAAATACACGTTTTCAGGCCTGAATCCAAAATAAGTATAACCAAGAGAACTTTAGCCTTCCAAAGATGCCATGCAAACATTTTCAACATCATTCCCCGCTCCAAATTGACCTTTACATGGAAAATTTAACTAGCAGGCAGCGAAACTTTACACTGATGAAACAGTTCAGGTGTAACTATATCACAGGTTGTCACGGTCAGCAGTGCAAAGGGAACAAGCTGCAAGTCAAAACAAAGCGAAATGAATGCGACGCAATACTTGATGTATTACTTCACTGTTCACGCTTCTAAATGTTTAAAAAGTAAAGTCGAACATTTTCATTGCGCTCTTATTGGATATTTCGTTCATTCAGAGGATTAATTTATATGTATAATTAATAATCGATTAATAACAAAGATACAGTTTTTACACTTAAAATTATATAGGTATGTAAATTTTCAAATCAAAAGATTACCGTTTTGTGCGACAGATTTACAACATATTTATAGCTATATTATTCATAACATAAATACCACTTGATAGCAAGTTGTCTCTGAATTGCATTAATATTTAGAAGATGTAGGTGTACTGAAAATTAGAGAGAAGTTGAAAAATTACTTAATGACAAGCACTCGAAAATGTCAGAAATGATTACGAGACAGTCAAGTTACAAATTTCACGCGTTATTTGCACATGCCTATACGCTGATTTTGAAATTTAAATAACCAGAAAGTCAAAAGCACAGTTGGATCCTGATTCTACAATGTTTGGGTATTTTTCACATGAAAATTTTAAAACCATGATTTTTTAATAAAAAAATGCATGGAGTACGTTTACGCTGTGATGTAAGTAAGCAATTCCTATCGACTTTAGAACGACTCTTTGTTTTGTAATCGAATTTGTACACAACAGCTGTTTGCATATAATGCTTCCTTGAGGTATTATTAATGTAAAATTTGATCCCATGAATAACAAGAGCTTTTAAAACATACCGTGGTTAGTTTCGAATCGCACCTTACATTTTTGTAAACAAGAGCGTTCTACTTCGTGAATACTTTCACCTGTGTGCGTTTAAACTCAAGGCCTGTAAAATTCCGCATTCCTCACTGGAGCGAAGTTTCAAACTACAACGCCGAACTTGAGTAAACGCCGCTCTGCCTTGCGGGTGTTCCAAGTGTGTAGCACAGGTGTTCGGAAGTGATCATCAGCTAGCCAGGTGTGAGGGAGAAATTAATTTAATGGGCTCATTTTGGAGCTACGTACAATATCCAGTAGTGACAAGCTGTTTGACTCGACACTTGAGAAAACGATGAAAAACCGCACCTACAGTTGTCTAATTAAACTTATACAGGTGCATTTAATCACTTTACATTAATCTATAAATGCTTAGAAACAGTTTTACATTAGAAATTTAGTTTTTATGTACACTTTTAAGCTGCTGTGGTTCGAGTGACCCATTTTATATTGGGCGTTAAATACCGCTCCACTTTGCTCAGAAGTATCTTTATCAAGCTTGGAAGTTTTTTACATACTATAAATATATAACACGGGACCACCGGCTTTACTTCCTTTTCGAAGGAAGCCATGCTAAAGACTTTACGACCGAGAAGAATTTATTGCCCTCCGTCGGGTTTGAACCCGCGACCTCGGGAACCAGAGGCCATGAACGTCGGCAGACTTTTTTCTAGGGGGGGGGGCACATGTTGGAAGTTTGCAATCAGACATTATTAATTCATTTTATTGTAAAAATTTATATTTGTTGCAGATAACCGTATTTGTGCTAAATAACAATTGTTCTTAATTAAAATAAAAGCATAATAGTCAGTAATTGATTGCACATTAAGTTCACCAACTTCCAGGGGGGGGCCGCGGCCCCCCCCCCCCCCTTGCCACCCGTTCGCGACGCCCATGCCAGAGGCTAGCACATTATCCGTAGACCACGGAGGATGATCTTGAAATTACACACTAAGAAGTGTTTTAATCGCAAGTCTTTTTGTTGTTGTTGTTGTTTTTTTTTTTAAATATCAAACACCTTATACTTTTATAATAAGGTATTTGGTAACAAGCTCTCAATGGCGGGGAAACATTGGGCAACAGGGGACAAACTTGCAGCGACTAATATTTCAGCTAAGAAAACATTGGCTCTAATCATATTTTAGTGAGCTGTACATCTTTTGTGTTTTGTGAAGCCCAAATTCTTTCATATTTTAATGTAGGTCGTTTGAGGCAGTTTTGTAAAAAATGAAGGATTTTTCGTTTGTTTTATTTTGGGTTGGGGCATCCTTTAAAGACACCGCGAAAATTCCTTTGCATTTGTTTATTTACTTTTATGCTGCTCGCACGTGCTAGCGAATTGGTTTCAAAAAAGTCCTAATTGTCCTCATAACTTTTTCCAGAACCACAACCTGGCACAGCTCGTGTGAAAAGCGATTATTCTCTTAATTATACGGTGTTTAATGCCCACTCTACTGCTTACTGTGTCACAAGCGGTGGACATAGTTGAGACATGAAATGTTAATTGGAAAAGCAATTTGGGAAGGAAGTGTTCCAAGACTAAGTTGAGGGATCTCCCTGGCATTTGCCAGTTGTGAGCACTGAGGAAATTCGGTGAGAAAGCTGGCGAGGGGCCATACTTTGCTCATAATACATTTTTGATAATAAATAATCCCAAATTAAAGCTATAGGGGCTAGTTGTATGCATGTTGTTCATTGGGCATTCCAGCTAGGTGTGAGCCTTGACCTCCGCTACTAGATATCTCTGCCATACTCCTCCATCCTCGGATCCACATTGCCATCAGATCCTCATCCATACATCTAGTTCTAGGGCGTCCCTTCTCGAGTAAAGTCTTCCCTTCCACACTTTCTTTGGGAGTCTGTTATCGTCCATTCTTATAAGATGGCCCAACCATCTTAGTCTTTGGGACTTCATAAATCTAACAATATCCTGGTCATTTATTAGATCACTCAGCTGCTGGTTAGTACGAATTCTCCATGTGTTTTCATCCTCCTTCCGTGCGTGTTATGCGTAAAACAAAACGCCAGCTGTTCGTGTATCTTAGCCAGTTGTTTGTTATTATTGAAGCCTTGCAGATGTTGCATGACAGTCCAACTTGCAAAAACTTAAAGACACGTATGTAATAACTAATGTTTGTAAAACGATAATGCAATAAGATAAGTTGACAGTTTTTAAAGAGCTATATTTCATCTAGTAATTCTATTTCTTAAGCTTTAGCAATTGTACAAGCTTCTACAAAACTCTTTCAGAATGAAAAGGAATTCGTAAGTTTATCAGAAAATTCAACACCTACACATTTAATCATTGTGTAAATATCTTAACCATAAAGAATTTTAATCAAAATCGCTCAGAACCATTTCAGAAGGGGGGGGGGGGGCGATGCCCCCATCGGAAAAAAAAAACGCAAAAGGGTAATTTAGGGTAGATGAATTGTTTAGAAAATCTTCACTTGGTATACTTTCTGGTGGAATATGAACTATTTTATTTCAGGTCATATGAGAATGTGAATGTCTGTAGAAGTATCGATATCAATGTTTTAGTTTTAAAGCAGTACTTTCTGTACCTTAGATATTTAAACTATACTAAAAGTAAAGCAACCATACGACTTTCTCTACCCATAAGCATTCTGCAAATTGATGTTTAATGTACATTTCGCACAGAATAGTCATCGTTAGCTGATACTTGTCTTAGACAGGAGACTGAACTTCAGTTATCTGTTGTAAATATTAACCAGAGTTACGTTATTCTGAGGAAACCAGAAACAAAAAGTTACTAAGTTCATGGGTTAATTTGCGTAAATTTAAACAGACCGGAAATATTTTGAAAATAAATGCCATTAAGATGTTCGAATTAAACTTTGTATTGTGAGATCTGCTTTCTTCCTTTTACTTTTATATGTTATATAGTTTCCCAGTAATTTATAAATGTTCTAAGTTCTTAACATTGTTGCCAAGTTTCATATATCTGGGAAACATTGGCATTCAGGATTCTTGAGGGAATCGGTATAGAACAAATGTCCTCCACAAATCCGTGCGTTAGAATCTGTCCTGTACTTTCTTCATAGCACCAAACTATAAGTTTTACACGCCTCACTAATTGGCTTCTTAGTTTATGTTGTCGGTTTGCAAGAAACAGAAGTAAATAGGGTTTTCGAAACCGTGTAATAAATTATCAGGAAGGCTTGAATAGAAGGTTGCGGGAAGGGTTCGGGGGAACTCAACCCAAGACAGCCTGTTGACAGTGGTTAGTGCTGCACTGTCACTGCGGTATCGCCGCCAATCTGTAGCATGCTGTTTTAATGACTAGTGTAAATTTCATGAAGAGAACCGAATTCATGCCCACTACTATTGATCTTACCGGAATCAATGTCGTTAAAGAATTATAGCCAGTACTAGTTGAATAGACATGTTGAAATGGTGTACATTCATTTATAGTATTCTTTTTAATGAAGACTTGCGAAACTAATGCCCGTTGCGAGCCTTGATCTCTTCTGCTATGGGGTTTGTAACTGCATTTGACAGTACTCTACTGGGGCACATCGTTTCCACATGTTCATTTATTCCGATATTCCTTTTCTTTCTCAGGTATAATTTTTATTTTTTCTCCAACTACTTCGCTGCCCTTTCACCAGCTAGATTAAATTGGACAAATGTCTAGTCACTTATGCTAGATGTTAAGCACACTTCCGTCTCCTCTTGTCTAGGGTCCATACTTCACAGCTCAGTTTTAAAACTGCTATTGCTGTGATATGTCATCTTTGTTTTGCTTCATTCTAAGTTTATTTCAGTTGTCCCATTTAACGTATTACTTTTGAAATGTTTTCCTCTATATTCTGTTGGGCGTAGGCACCTAAATATCTGAAATTTGAGATCTGGCCTTATAATAATAGGTCATTCGCATCGGTTATAGATCTTATTTCACTTTTGCTTCCAGTTTTTACTCTCTAAAGTTACACTGTAGCCACGCACTGTATTTTATTTAAATAATGTTAAATCCGCAGTAGACAGCTGCAAATATTTGGGAGTGTACTTGGCGAGTAACGCTGGATGGGACGATCATCTAGGAAAGCGTGAAAAACATTTCATTTCATGAGGATAGTGACGGGGTGGTGGGGGGGGGGGGGGGGTCAGAGTTCAGGGAAAGTGACTACACGTTTTAAGTGCAGCCGATTATGGAATATGGGGCAGCATGTTGGGACCCATATATAATTAGTCAAATTGATTCGTTAGGAAAAATTCACAGAAGGGCTATAAAATTCATAAAAAGGGGTAAATATTTTGGGTCCACAAAAGGGGAAGACACTAAATGGGAGTCTCAGTCTGGCGCAAGAGGCACAGGTTATGTGCATTATTTAAAGCTTGTGGTGGTTCAGATGCATGAATAGGCATTAGGGAAGAGACGATCATTTATTTAAAATTAAGATAGAATTCACAGCACCGACGTAGGAAAGTTCTCCTTTGTTAATATAACTATAGTGGAATGGAATGAATTGCCTATAGCATCGTTTCAGGGCTGTCTTCTGCCCATGAAGAAATGTAGAAAGAATTTGAATAGGAGTAAGTATTGGATAATTTATTATAATGGTTACTTAGGTGCATGTTTGACATTTTATAAACTAACTGTGAATACTAGTGGTAAATCTATTGAGATATTTAAGTAGTGAGTGTAAACCAGTAAAGTAATTAATAATTTTAAAAAACTACCTGTTATATTACTAAACCATCAGCATGGTAGCTATAATAATCTCACAGAACCATTTATTATTGTTCGTTGTATTACTATTGTTTATGCAATTATTTTTGTAATATTGTACATTTAACTCTGCCACCGGGATACCCATTTGCAGTGAATAAACACATACATTCAAATACGAAAGATGGACCACACCATCGCTCAATCCCATATTTACTGTAACGATTCTGTTAATGTTTCCTCTTGTGAGTTTATAGTTTTGAATATCTTGTTGTAGAGCTTTCATTGGCGTCATCTTGTCCGCCGCAGCATTATTTCGGCCACAAAGTTTACGCCATTCTTTATTACTATTGTGTGGATGTTATATTTTAGAAGTTGAAATTGTGTTTGTTATTTACGATCTGGTTTGAAGAAAATGGGCTTGCTAATCTAGTGTGCTCGCCAATCCAAGGACTCGATAAGACTATTCGCTGAGGCGGTTACGTATGTGCGGATCTAGGAGCCAGAACAATAAAATCAAGATGCCCTTTACTTGAAAGATCATTGTGGAACAATAAGGACATAAGTCACGTACAATGTAATTACAAGCTCACTTTTGAATCGCTGGGCTCCGTAGTGCATTAATCTGACATGCGTGAAATTGGGCGGCGTGCATGAGGGCAAGGTTCACATGCATCGGTTGAATTTATATTAGACCGGAAAAAAATTGCTTGGCACGGAATGAAACGCTATTAATAAAGCTGCGGTTTAGCATCCACCGTTTGAAAATACTGGACCTAACTTCCCCTTTCTGTGTCCGCTATCATGGAGATGTCATCGACTTCAAACATTTGATAAAAAAGCGAAGATAGTTGGAACCAACGAAACCTTTAGTTTTCTTTCTCAGCATTCATAGCTCTTAATCATTATATGTTGCTATCTTGAGTTCCAGATCCAGATATGGATAGTAAAGAATATTTTAGGGCATCTAGTTGAAACAAGATTCTTAACTTTTACTGGCGATGAAAGACGTAAACTAAATGATTTTAGTGACATTCCATATATTTAAAAGGTGTTTAATAGCAGGAACGAAATGCTATCTCTTCATTGTTTTCAAAGTGTCCGAAGAATCAATTGACTAGGCAAATTTGCGGCAGGAAGGTTCAAAAGTTTAACCATGTGATGCGGTAAGATTCCTTAGATTGCATAAAAACACTGCGAAATCAAAAACCTTGTCGATTGTAAGCATACCGTGACTTTACTCATGTCAAAAATGTTATTTTAAACGTTTCTGAATATGTCAAGCCGCACCAAGTTAGACGTGTAACTTTATTTCGATTACGCGTGTAGCAGAAATATTAAATTAAAACTTGCAGAAACTTTGAATCTTGTATTTGTTATGAATAGTGCATGGAACCCTGATGAAAGGCTGGAGATGGAGTGACTGTTTCACACAGTTTTCTACCCCGTTCCCACCTGTTAAATATGTGCATTTTGTAAAGCATTTGAAAGCGCATTAATTTAAAAAGTAAAGTTTAATCCTCGCGGTGTCCCGAGCGACAATGGACTTGCCGCAAGTAAATCGTAATACAGGCGTCAATTTTGATTACCAAGCTAATAACTGAAAGCTTATTTGGCCATAAATCTCCCAACTTAAATGAATACAAGACATTGACAAGCAATTGAGTACCTGGGCTTGGTTTAATTTCCATATTATTCGCGAAACGAACCCCAGTTGCGCCAAATGGGTGGAAAAAGGCAACAATGGGCGGCCTGTCGCTAAGGAAAGCGCATAAAGCACTCGTTTTAAACGCTAATATATCGCGTCGTAGCATATATGTATACTTTGAAATGAAAGAACATGCAGAGGGTAAATAAAGCTTAAAGGCTAAGAAGGTTTGGAACAAGCACGCGTGCTTTTATAATGTAAACTGTTACTCAGTAGTTGCGTGATAGCTATCTCAAAGTGGAGGAGATATAAAAGCGTAATTAATTACCTTTCAAGATTGCTTATTATGAGTAACAATTCTGGTTTACATTAATGAAAATTCAGAGCACACATTAGATCGCACACGATAAGAGGCAAACAGCAATGGTTTCAAGCTGATGTATTATTAAGAATGTTTTGTAGATGTATACAATCGAACCGAGAACAATGTTTCATTATTACACTGAAGTTATTGGGATTGCAAGGATGGTCGTGGTTCTCACACTTGGTCGGTCGCCTTTCACCGGTCGTGACCCGGCCGTCCACCCCCGCTGGCCTGACTGGCAGTGTTGCCAGATCATGGACTCATTCGCTAGCTAAGAGAAGTCGCGGGTTACTAGGTGGTTTTGTCGCTAAATGACAACATTCCTCGCTTCTTACACATAAATGACGGATTGTAACTTGATATGGGGGCGGGTATTGTGCCCCAACTTCCAATATATCTTAAGTTCAGTTAGTTGATGTAAGATATAAACTTGCATTTGATATAAATTACCATATGACAAAATATGTGAGCTAGAACGCCATAAAGATCACCAGCGACTTTTTGGGGGGCATGTCGTGTTGTATTTTCACACATTCTGGAGTGGTGGATAAAGTGGAGTGGCGGACCAATTAGTGTTTACTTCCTTTGTCTCTCATTAACTCAAGCAAAGGGTTTGTAGCATCGTGGATAACAATTGCGACTTACTTTTAGAAGTTTCAGGCCAAAAAACTTAACTATTACAAACTAAGTTACTCCCATGAGCTGAAACGATTGATATTAAGTTGATTAAACCTTTTTAATGCCATCAAATTCTAAATAAAGATGTGTAACATTCACAAGACTACCCGTTCAACAAATTATTGTTAACAGATTATTCTATTACGTACACCACATTAATGGAGATAAATATTTGACGAAATGCTCTTATTAGTATTTCCACAATGGGAATAAGAGAATAAAGGGCTTAAGGGATATCAAATCTTTAAAGAGCTTTGTGTTGGCTTTGAAATTCCTTTGCATAGCCAGAAGAAGAAATAGAAGGAAAGATAACCACTGACTTCCTATTTGAGAAAAGTGTAAAATTCAAACCAAATATCTACAGGAATATCTCGAAAATGCCAAGGTCAATAAAAGCGTATTTGACATAGATTGTGTGCTTCAACTACATCTAAATTTTGTGGTTGATAAGGCCCTGAGATTTTGCACTAATAGTGGAGGAAGGTAAATGACGTGGAATACACTAACACTTTGCGTTTATCAGTATTTAATAGCAGCAAGGTTCCAAAAGATGTTAACAAGGTAAGACATTTTCCAAAAGTGAAGCTATTTTAACTTTTGTCTTCGGACCTACCACAAAGTAAGGAGTTAGATATGTTGGCAACACTGTTGGACATAATTATTCAGCAAGATGCCACTATTCTGGCGAAGTCTGAAAAAGTCTTGGCAATATATCTAGAGATCCCACTGTTGACTTGCTAATTTTTTTCTTCCTCTCTAGAAAAAAATATATAAATCAATCTTACGGTTTAGGCCCAAATTATATTTTTGTTTTCCTTTCCGCTGTATATCACTAAAGATTAAGATTTCTTTTGGCTATAAAAAAGCAGTAAAATGAGAGAACATTCACCTTTTAACAGATGGCAAATTTTTTGTGTGGAGAACGAGTTCTGGGTTTTTAACCATGTTGTTTTACTATTCTTCGTTCCTCTTGTACTGTTAAATGGTTATGAAATGCGTAGAATAACACACACTTGCAGTATATTTGAGACTCTAGGAGAAGCAGTTGTGCATCGGAAGTGAGTCTCAGGATAGAAAATACGGGTATAACACTAAAGCATCGGATTGGAAA
The DNA here is from genome assembly GCA_030765045.1 of Tenodera sinensis. Lineage (NCBI taxonomy): Eukaryota > Metazoa > Arthropoda > Insecta > Mantodea > Mantidae > Tenodera > Tenodera sinensis. The sequence goes on along the minus strand of CM060970.1, from coordinate 80,667,360 downwards.
TTCTCCCAGGTATTCCGTCGTGGAGCCGATCGGACCTTCGTTTTTTATAGAGTCCCGCAGTTCACGTCCGCAAACTTTTCACTGGAAGCGCCTAAACATTATTTACTGCCAATACCTTCAATGATATGTACGAGTATTATGCATTAAGGCAAAATGGTGAGTGCTACCATACTTCCCATGCTCGAAAGGAATGTAAAAATGGAGAAACTGCAATAGTTATTGACAACAGTGAATATTGGCTATAAAATAAACAATAATCAAAGAGATAAGCAAGGTTACGCCATACTTATATGTGCATTACGATATTTTAGTTGGCAATTTTAAGATTCTTTAACAATTTGAGTGTCACGTACGTCCTCTAGCTATTATCGTTTATTTTTCCTTTCGTAATATCCTCAAAAAGCTATTTTTATATCTGCTTCATGTTAACCAAAGTTCGCAGAAATGATTTCACTACGTACTTCGTTGTGCTGAAGCGATAGCCAAATGTTCTGCGCTGGTGCTGAAATCCCATTCTCTCCCGATGATATCGCGAGAAACAACTGAATGTTGATCGCGTGAGAAGATGAAGTGTTGAAAAATTCAAACCAATAACGGATACTTGGAAAGGCTGATGCTCCAAAAAGTGTTTCAGATGGTGTGTGCTAAAGAGATTAGTTTTTAAAGTAAGGTTTTACTTAACGCTCTATTAGTTATACAAGATTTATTCCGCATGAAGAGGACTTCACAACATATTCTTAGAAACTTGAAAATATGAATTGCATTAGTCACGTAAAGATCTTAAACGGGGACATTTTAATCAAAATGATTAAAGCTGCTTTGTAGAAAATCTGTAATCGGCATTCTTCCGCATAAGTGATAGTTTGATTACGGGGGAGGGAGTCTCTTGAAAATACTTCTCATAACTTTGGAAGATTTGGAACCTCAATAGCAAGTTTCGTAGTCACTGAAATTTTCATTTTTGCGTTATGCCTGGTACGGGGAAGAGGGGAGATAGGAATGCAATCGAGTATTTACCCTCTCCACCTATCCCGTCACCAAATGACTTCTCTTTTCCGCTTCTCTTTGTTGAGGATACTCATGTCTTTACAAACAAGGTAAGGTTCAAGGCGTCCAGTGGCGGAACCGAATAGAAACATGATGTATTGGTTTTATGTTTTGATGATTGTGGCTAAGTCACGTACACTTTCTTTTGGTATAGCAAACACAAAGCTTTATTTTTATTAGGAACACAAAAGTACTTATGTTTACCATACGGCTTTGAAGTACCTTGATTCCACCACTGACGCAATTTGAGGGACTGGGCATGAAAGCTAACCGGTATGTAACTTAGTGGACGGGGTTAAGACTACAGTGTAGGGGAAATGACACATTGTGTCCGTTCTCCCCATCTATGCGTTATGCTGCTACCAGACACATCCACAGACTTTTTTTGAGTACCTCAAAACGTCATCTTGATATACAAATTTTTGTCATAATGCATTACTTCTTCTATTATAAGAAGATATTGGAGAAAATAATATACACACAGCTTTTGCGGATGACTAGACTGTTTTTCGACTGCACAAGGTAGCTTCAAGATAATTGTTGTTTTCAACTTGGTTTTAGTGTGGGGATATTGCTGCTTGTTTTCTTTGAAGCGTTTTCGATTTATTTTCTTCGTATCCTGATAGAAAGGTTCATTTTTTAACGTTGTGCATAATTTATGGCCAAATAATTTTGCTTGATTGAAAATGTTACCTTTGTGAGGAGGGGTGGATGCACATGTCATGTTAGCTGTCCAATAAATGAGCTGGCTTGTACAGGACTGGCAACACAGGCCCTAGTTTAGAATGTTACTTTGCTTTATTAATCCAATCCCAGTGGATATGTAACAGAAAAGCGTTTGCTGGTACTGCCACCGACCGTGAAACATTGCTCGTTGTCTAGATCATTGCTGGGGAATATTTAAAGGACACTGCGGTTACGGAGGGCAATTGGAAGTATTTATCCCGCAAAATAAATACATTAAATGAATAATGAAAGCATAGTAATAAAGATGTAACAGTTACGCAGGTTCAAAACTTTCAGGATCCACGTTTCATGGGTAGAAAATGTGTGGAGGTGGTCCCAGAAACGCTTTATTTCCATATTAGAAGGCACCAGTATACCACATGAAACTGTTTGTTGGATGGATATTTAAAATGTCCTCTTGGTTATGTCTGGTTAAGGTATAGTTCTTAGGTTCACTGCCAGTGTTATGTATTCCATTTGAATGAAGGTAATGTTGACAAGTGACTCGCTTTATTAGTTTATTACACGTAGCTCAATGTTTAGTGTTAATTACGAAGCTAACAAACTCGTGTACTATTGTTCACCACGTACTTTGTTTCCGGTGTGTAAGGAAAGTTAACACAAATGTGGAGTTCGGTAATGCTCATTGGATGTACAAGATACAGGCGGTCTTCGTGCCCTAATTGTAGAAGGCTGTGAAACAAAACGCAATTATCCAGGGGTACATCAGCACATCCGGGATTATATGGGACGGCGGCTTGATATATCTATCAATGTTGAGGGCATGTTGAACATTTCATGTATTAACAGTTTCGTGTGATATGTTGGTACGTCCTGTTCCGGTGTTTCTCACAATTAATGCACTACGAAGAGTTGTAGAAAATTAATTATAACATCGAAATAAAGGGCCATGCTAGTACTTACAAATTCCTTCCGGCGCTTATGCCATGGTCGACAGTACATCTGCGTCCCATTTGTGTTTTACGTGATGCTAGGCTTGTGGTTTCCATACTCTCTCTCTCAGCCAACGCCTTCCTTTGTAAACTCCGCAATTATATCCAGTACATTTCCAATATGATCTTCTACTTCAAACGAGCCAAATAAATGCGTAGTACAGTTAAAACAATTTGAATTTGGATCGCAAAGAATTCTCGATCTTAGCAACAATTTGTTTTGTTTTAACATTCTTCGTGCAGATGCACCAAGTCGTCTCTTACTCAGGATACTTACATGAAAAGGAGAGATGACGCGGTCAGCACCATGCTTCCCCCATTCGGAGGTCCATAAATCGCAGGTCCATAAATGCTTCATGATGCTGAGCTGGAAACTATCCTTTCCTAAATTGGATGAAAAATCAGTATCTCCATAGATATTCTTTGCAGGGAATAGAGCTTTACTTCACGGCGCAGCATCTTCTTCTGCATAAAACATCTATAAGCTAAACAGGATATTGTATGTACGCTCATGCTTTATTCTCAACAATAGCTGCAGCAGTTTTAATTGAAATATCATATATTTAAGGCATTTGTATTTTTTGCCCCAAAAATCTGAAGTTGCCTTCATTCTTAGTGAATTTTGTAGAACTATTACATAAGAGAGAGACACACAAGAACTACGCGAAAATATAGATATTCTTAAATCACGAAGGTGTGTTTTTAATTTTTATCTATTTTTGTGATATTAATCATTCCCAAGATATCCGTTGGTATTGGTTTGAACTCTTAATAATTTGCCACATATTTTAAAGTATTTAGTAACTATTCGTTTATCTTAGTCATGCGAGACGTAGACCAGTATATAGCGAACCGCTTTTTAAATATTTCAGCTTTCTCTCTTGTACCTAAGGCAAAATAAGTAATAAATTGACTTTTTGTAACACTATTCCGTAGAAAGAATATAAAAATACATGTTATTGACAGAGAAAATAGGGTGAATTTGACACATCGTTTTTATGAGACAAAATATAATATTGCCCTGTCTTTTGTTTTCTGTGTAGGCACGCAATAATTGTCAACGCGGACCCTCGAACTTGCCATTTTGGTAGTACAGGAATGCGGAACTAAGCTGTCGCCGCGAGCTGTTTTCTCCTCGGTATTGAGCTCGTCATTTCAGCCTTAGAATATCAAAATGTTGAATTGTTATCTTGTCGTTTTCCGTACCCCACAGTTTAAGGAGCCGTTTTGGAAACCCGCAAGTGATCGCCATGGATAGTGCTGAGCCAGGTCGAAGGTAAGGTCGAATGGTAACAATAACACAAACATACGGAGCACCAGGCGAAACTAGGCTAAGCTATAATATCGCAGTCCCCTCCCTGACCCGCATCTACTGTGTGGATAACGTAGGCCGTTACATTATATCGTGATACACAAAGTGAAAGTAGTCAGCCATTGTGATACGTGAATCATGTTTCTGTGGCTGCACGAGTCCAACAGCCAAGGTGATCAAATATAGTTCACATGGCATCCTTAAAACATTGAGAATTTATTTGTCGCAGATATTGAGCAAACACGACACGAAATGTTTTACCTGTGTCATTCATCGTTTGGATTTTAAAAAATTACACCCATATGACTTTCTCTACTCTGTAGCGTTTATTAACGGGTATGCAAACTATTTTTACGAAAATGCGAATCAGTTGGAGAATTTAATGTGTGCCGGTATGTTGCCATGGTAGCTCAGTAGTAAGAGGAATTTCAGTCTGATTTTACCTTTCCAATCGTACCTACACTTGGCTAGTGTGAAAGAACAATTAAGTGCCGTTAATTGACCTTGTAGTTGGTAAAATCAAGAAGCCTGGGACTTAAAAGTACTTAAAGCAAGGGTGTTACCCTGAGATCTCCTTGTGGGTTACCTGGGAAAATGGAAGTCAGTTGGAGTACTTAATGTCGTGCCGGCATGTTGTCATACTAGCTCAGTGGTTAACGGAGACCGGAAGATCCGTGGTTCAAATCCCGGTTATGAAACTGCATTTTTCAGCCCAATTCTATCTTTCCAATCTTTGTCCTACACACAGCTGGTGCCAAAGAACAACAAATTGTTCTTACGAAGTCTTCTTTTCTTATCTACTTCATTTTAATCAGATACATCTTTGCAGAAATAGCTACATTACACATTTTATTATTGATTATACACATACAAAGGAAATAACGAATGCCTTGAAATGTATGAATGGCATAAAGAAGTTGCTTTAAATAAATTGTGTGAATTATAGGAATTTTGTGCAGTTTATTTTCGCTCTATCACTTAACCATTGCAAGTTATACTATAAGATTAGATGATGAAATTTCTTGCGAATCAAATGAACTTCGCAGACTATTCCCAGAAAGGTCAAGATGTACAGGGTTTTCACAAAAGAACTCCCAGGTTTTGTGGTTCAATATTCGTATTAAATCACAATTTGTTGTAGTATACGACTTTAGAGGCAATATTCTCCAGTGTTTATTACCATTTAGTACATTTCAATGTGGACCCCATTAGTGGCACAGGTCGCATCCAAGCGATATTCTACTCTCCCCAGGTCCACTGAGGGAGCGTTTTGCACGGTAGAATATCGTTAGATGGTAATAAACACTAAAGATTACCTTTACAGTAATGTATAACACATTAAACGCAATTATTCAACCTCAGTACTTGGGGAGTTCTTTGCGGGAAACCCTGTACATTTTGTTGTCATGTAAATGTATTGAATATATGGCATTTTAATTAAAATCGTCGGGAGCTATTTTTGGAAAAATAAAAAGATTTGAAAAAGTTCCATATAAACGGTAGTTTGGTGTGGAATATTTTGTTCAAAATCTTTGTGTCGCATCTTTGGAAGATGCTCAACTTAAAATACCAAGTTTGGTGTTCACCCGGATTTTCGTTTTTGTGTTCACGATGTTCACACCCAAGAACTTTCTTTCAAACAATTTTCTTCGGGGGATCTCAAAATTTGTGTCTCGTTATCGATTTTTTGTTGGAATGTAATACCGCACAACTAGAGCGCGGAACCGCAGGTACAGTTAGTTGGATACGGAGAGTGAATGACGTAACCGGTACCGCGCATCCGCCGTAAATGCACGCGCGTCAGCAAACGCCTGCACCCATGTGAACTGAACTTGCGGCTTGTTACGCATCCTGCGCCCTCTACTCACTATATACTCCACTTACGCCCACCGTCCATTCCTGCCCTTTCTCAAGGGCTCCATGTCAGTAATTTACTGGGTTTATGAGCAGTTCTTTACTGCCTAAAATGAGCACAAAGCTTTGTTTGTTAAAATAGAGATTGATAGGGAATTAGTAATCGAAGCGTAGAAATATCTGGTTCGCTATATTTTTGAGAAGAAATATCGTGAGCATATAAATGCAAAAGCTGAAGCCTGGAAGAAAATTAACGAACCTACTGAAATAACTAAATAAAAAGGCTAGACTTATTGTTCATGGTATGCCAGTGTGCACTTTCTCGTACTGTAGTGGTGCCGAGACCTCGATCAAAGTGGGGGTGGGGAAGTAGCCATGCTGTTTTACTGCAGAAAGTATGCCGTATATCACTGCTTATTAAAGCATCAGGCGCTGCTTTGTAGTGATAATGCTTTGACTAGATAACCTGAAGTCTACTGCTGAAGAATTCCAATGTCTAGTGTTCACTTCTAATTAATGTGTTAGTGAACTAGATTGTTACAGGTGAAACGACACGCGGCAATCACAAAATAATCCGTGTGCATGAATTAGTTTCTCAAAATATGTATGTTTATAAACCTGTTCCGCGCCAAGTGGAGAAAGTAGAAATGTAGGCCAGTGTTTTGTTGTTATGCATAAAAGATCGTTGCCCTCAGTGCCGGAAGAAAGCTGCCAGACAGCTAGATAATTCCTATAATTTCTGCTGTTATTAGTCTTAGATGCTGTTCAGGAGAAATGTGATGGAATCTTGAAACATTAATTACCTCATGTCCATCATAAGGTCAATATATGTGCTGGTATTGCATGGATATGCAGGAAATAATGTGGTCAGAGCAGAATCTTGGGAAGAGAAAGGGAACAAGTATACACTGCCCTTATGTGCAAACTTGAATTCAACTTCATTGCCACGTGCATAAGTAAACCATAAATTGTAGATGTAAGTCCTTTAATACCTTTTGTAGGTTTAGTTGACTTTTGGAGTAGGTAGGTGTAGGAATCTTATGCATTAAAACGAAAATTTCTTTACTTAATGTCGTGATAAAGTACTTAGTTATTAGTCGAACTGATAACGCAGCACTTCACTTACAAAACCAGAAATTAATGCAACATCATGTGAGTTTTTTACGACAGCAGAATTTAAATAGTGTCAAGCAGGAAGACTCAAAATCTTGCTTCAATGCTTTAAGCTGTATTTAATAATAATAATAATAATAATAATAATAATAATAATAATAATAATAATAATTATTATTATTATTATTATTATTATTATTATTATTATTATTATTATTATCATCATTATTATTATCATTATTAGAAGATTTGGAGGAGACTCTTAACTGCAACATTACTTCAAATAAAAATGTACATTTTAGCGGATAATTCAGGGATATCAATACATTTTGAGCGCAACTGATCCGTGCATCTCGTGCAGGCATCGAGAAAGTGAAGGTAATTTCACCCCGTACAGATTAGTTGATCGGCGACCTTGCATTTATTCACATCGAGCTACTATAGTTGACGGTGTCCTACGGTCCCTCTCTAGATCAAAGAATGTCTTGATTATTTTGCAATCAATACATAAGGTGACTGGAGAATAGAGCGTTTACATGTTATATAGCTGATTGTTTGAAACATATATTGTTTGAAACATAGTTTGTTTAAAATATTATAGTACAAAATTGAGCATACACTGGCGTATTTTACGTAGTAAACCCTACGTAAAATACACCAATGCATGATTTGGCAATCCAACATAAAGCATTATTTTAAACGTATTTTTTCAGCCAAGTTTGATAATTTTTTTATTTATTCCCAATAGAAATCAGTTAAATAGTTCATACCACTACAGGAATTTTAATTTCAGTAACATCTATAAGCAACCGCCACGCGCGCGCGCGCGCGCACACACACATACACACACACACTCACATACACACAACCGAAGGCTGGGAAACTTAAGACAGATCCAGAATGATTACTCTAAATGGCCGACATACGTAATAAATATGCAGACAACACAAACGCTATGAACGGCCGAACAAGCACGTTGTGTTGTCTGCGTTTTTATTGGTATGTATGTGGCTATTATGTATATAGTGATCTTTCTGTATACATATTTATTTATATACATTATAATAAATCCTTTTAATAAAATAATATAGTTACCAATTAAAAATGTATTTCACCGTTTTGAATTGCAATTTAAGAAAAGCTAAACTACCATTACATGTTGATTAATTAGGTTTTCGTACTTTAAAGCCTGCGTGTTCTTAAATGTGTGAGCAGTTGCATATTTTAAAGCTATAATCCGATCTTGTCGTGATTATTAAAGAATATATGACGTAACTGTTCCCTGAGAGGTTTATTTTTGCATTATATGGGAAATGTTACCGAATATAGGCACACGCAACAAAAATGTTATTTATTATAACGTCCATGCTTCAAGCGTAGGTACATATGGTTTGATTGGGTGTGGAGATAAAGAGGTCCAACCTTGTTTCATTTGGAGGCATGCGGGCCAGCGTTGTTCGTGACGTGGTGACCTCTATAAACAATGTCCTGCATATGGTGGGGGCCTGCAAGACGCATGTTAGTAGAGCTGCTTTGATTGAAGGTGAAGTTTTGGAACTTGAAGAAGGTCCTCCTAGGTTGTCATTAGCATCCGTCTTTTTTGCAGCTTCCTTCACCTCTGCCAGATGGGCAGTAGCCAGACGGCTTTGAATGAACGAGCGTGAAAATATTCGCATAGGAGAATTTTGTGTGGTGCTTTGCTTCCGTCTTGTAGTGCAGAGCTCACCTCCTTCAGATTTACAAAGCCAGTTTACTTTACTCAAGCTTTGCCTGTCAGTGAAATTAAAATATCTTGTGTCGCAATAACTTTGTTTAAAACATTGCTTTAATGCAGGGACGTTTCAGTGTCTTGATTGAAGGAGGCGGGAAATATTCATATCTTTTTTAGGTGGGGACATGGGGGGGGGGGGGGGGGCAAGATAATTCTTATACATGGTTTGTTAAAGTGACATACAAAAATCAACATCATTACGCACCTACACGGGTAGCCGAAATTGTTACGGCACATACTCGTGAACGGGAGGTCTGCGGTCACACTTTTTTATTTTAAGGATTTCCTCAGCCGCCAGCTAGCAAATACTGAAGAAATACCCAAAGCTTAGGGCTGGAAAATTTCTATTTCCAAATTTCATTTCTGATTTCTTGTACTGCCCATGGTGCTTTCTGCGGTAAAAAGAACATTCAAAACAACCAAAAAGCAGTAATACACAGAACTAATTAATAGGACCAACGGTATCGCATAACCCATGTTAAGAAACCATAAAAATTCAGTTCCAAAAGGTTTCACATGAGGATTTGATCTATGGCATACACAGAAACTTACAAATGCCATAAAATGTGTTAGATAAAATTTAATTATTGTTTCCTAATTGTTAAAATCTTTGAAAGTGTGAGTTTTGTGAAATCTTTCTATATGTTTAAAAAGTCATATATTGTTAACGTATATTGTTAACTATATTAATAACTATAAAAAAACTTTGGTGTAGTCATTCACTACAATATGCTGCCATTATCAATAGTGTCCGCCTTAGTTTACCTGAAGATTGAAAGGGGAAGAAGGTTCCTTTTTATGAAAATACAAAAAGAAATGCGATTTTATTGTAAAACGAATAATATTGACTTTCCACGAGCACTCTTTTTAAATTAACGTCCTCCAACATTGTGTCATATCGGGCAAATGAATGAAATGATGCTCAAATGAGTCCGAGGTCCATGGAGCTTTAAGTTACCCGACATTCGTCTTCTCAGGGTAGGGAAAACCTCGGAAAAAAATCTTACCCGGATAACTTACCCTAAGCGAGATTCGAACTCGCGACCTCTTGGACGTGAGGCAGACACGCTAACCATCACGCTATCGAGGTGGACCCACGAGCACTTGACATCGTATTGCAGAACTGTTTTTAAAAATGAAATCAACATTAATTTCACGGTTTTTAAGAAAGGGGGGAAAAAAACCACCTTGTTTTCATTCATATTTTCATAGAATCTTTTATAAATCTAGAGCAACGCCACTACGCGTTTTCAGCTGCTAGTTGTTTCATTAATGAACCTCAAGACCCTCTTTAGAAGAGATGCGTATTTTAACTTTTAAATTCGTACTGGTGTTATGAAATATATAAACTAATTAAATATCTTGGACAAGTAGTGTCACATGAAATAGCTTCGCAAGCTGTATTTCCTTGGTTTACACCAAAAGATGGAATACTGCATTATGACTGAAGAATGCAGCCATTGATATGGGATACAAAACGTTTTTGAGTGTTTAATAATGAATCGCTTCAGAATAAACACGAGTATTGTATCTATTGATCGTCAGCGGTGGTGACTCGATGCAGATAAAACGAGAGTCGATGGGTAAACAGATGGGTTGAGGTGTTGTTTTGGGGCTTTTAAGCGCAGTGGTGGCCAGTAATTTAGTAGATACGTCCTGAAAGTAGTAGGATAGATACGATACATTTAAAACAATGCAAAAGAAAGCACAAATCTTAATCTTGCAATAGTTTTTCAGCATTAGCTGGCTCGTACAGAATGGATGTTGTATAGAATTACGAGTTTTTCAAGAGTTTCAACTAATTATACGAAAATGCGTTAACTGAGTAAGTTTGTAATGAAACACAGGATGGATCTTCTTTGCTAAGACTCGAGTTTCACCTACCAAATACCATGTAATAGCCTTATAAAATATTTTCTCATACAAATCACATGGATTCAAGCAGGTGAAGTTACTTTAAAATTTTACTTCTTGTTTGTTTTAAAATTTCCAAATTGTGACCGCCTCCTTAGCGCAGTTGGTAGCGCGCCTGCCTCTGGCGCGGAGGACCCGGATTCGATCCCCGGTACCGGCATGGGATTCCCCCCCCCCGGGAGGTCTGGTACACTCAGCCTCGTTAGGTCCCTGAAGGGCCAATTGAGGATCTATCCTGATAGAAAAGTAGCGTTCCTAAAAGGTCAAGTAGTCGCTTCGGGGGAGTCGGCGTGCTGACCCCCCACCCCAACCTGCACTCCTCCGTGGCCTTGGCTGCGGCTGGGCGATGAGGGTAACCTCTGCATAGCGGAGACGCCCTAGGGATTATAGGGGATATCAATAAATTTGGAATGCAACTGCCTCGGTTGCCATTTCTTTGCTATACTTCGTTTAGTGTAAGAGCTGAATTGCACTAATCTATCGCATCACATTAGGAAGCGAATATTCTGTCGCTAGTAAAGCTGGCCCTGCAGGAGACCGACTTCCTTGCTTTTGTTTACATTGAAATACCATCACTGGTGTTTCTACAAACCTAATGAATGTGGTATGTATAACTACAGCCATTAGTGTTTTCGTTATGCTCTCTGTAATTAACGATTCATGCATTGATTTTGGTTAACTTAATGTAGAGCACTTATGGAAAGCATTCGACCTATTGGCTGGATTTTGAGGCCTTTTGATAGTTGTGTTATAACTGGCCACGTAGGTACTGTTACATGTTACAATAAATCCTGGTGGATTGCTCCGTTAAGCCTTAGCATTACCACCGAGCTATTTTGTCAATGTTAGTGATTCATCTGCCTTATTTCGGATATACGAGTTTGCTAGAGTAAAATAGCTCAGGCAGTAGCGTCTGTGTTCGACATTCGGGAGTTCGTAGGTTCAGATCCCAGTATCAACCAATCTGACAGGATATTTTTCGTGGTTTCCCAGAGTTGACAGATAAGTATGTAGTAGGATATTCAATACCATGACCCAAGTTCTGCCAACAGAGCAAAAGAAATAATAAAGGTAGATAATACAGAAAGTTGACTACGTAACTTAGGTAATCTGCTCAGGATGACAGTGATTACATATGCACTCCAAATAAAACCAGCAATTCTAGAGTCCCTAAGTGAACATTACACCAAAATTCAGAATAGTTAGTACGGAAGACTACACAACTGAGACCATTTTTCCACCCTCACAATGTTCTCTTGTTCACATTGCAGTTCCGTGATTCGAGAGCCTAGATTCCGCCAAAACTCAATAGCAACAAAATAAGATGACACAGGAAGGCGACACATAACTGTCATCTTTCTGGCATATGCAGACTCAAGTGAATGACGAACCTTCAATCAATGCGATATGATCAGGAACCTATATGGATTTAGGGAAGAGAAAAAGGATTTGCGCAGCACAAATTTTAATTAGAGTCATATCATTGAGGAGGTGAGATTAATCAGCCAAGGGAGAGTGATCATTATTACAATTCTCTACAGTCCTTTATATTTTGCGGGGGTTCTTTTGTGACTGGTGCGGACGGCACTGCGGTAGGCGTATTGTGTTTGGCGGACAGGACGACGTTGAAGGTGACGCGGTTATTCTTGGAGTCAAATGATTGATGAAGTGTCCCGGACAGCAACCATGTACTATCTCTTGCCCGGAAATTCTTCCTTATTTTCTGTGACACAGATTTCGCAATACTTGTTCAGGTTAAAGAGAGTTGCAATAGAGTTTGTAAAGAAACTGATAGTCACTAAAACGAACACTTTTTTAAAATTCTACATCATAACCCCTATAAATATCTCTTTCACCAGGTCCGCCGAGGGAAGTGTTCTTTGTGGATAAAAAATAGACCATGAAGCTCTAAAAATGCCTAGTATATTTAGTAATAAACATGCAGGTTAACCCCTAGCCTAAGTGGATTCCGAAAGTTTGCTCATTCAAGTTTTGGCATGATGCAGCCACAAGGGAAGTACAGTTAACAATGGTAGCCGCAAAATTTAATGGTGGCTGATAGCGGATTATTCCTATTCTCTTTCCTGCTCAGCAAATAAATGTTGTGGGTGCAAATTATATATCATTGGCTTTACAGCGTATTTTAACTATACAACACAGCAAGGCATGGGAAGCCTGTTCTTGAATTTATAATGCACGAGGTTTAACTTGGCACTTTTTGCACTGTCCTTGTCCCTCACGTATAAGGGTGAGCAGACATCAGTTGTGTTGCAACTCTTGCAAGTGACGTATCGGTTGTCAATGTGACAATGAAGAAGGATCACCCGCCACTGGTGTGTCTACCCTACCTGGCTCACCATCGAATGGAGAATACCGATTTCTTTCCCATTCTAAAAAGTAGATGCCATGTTAAACCTCTCCGCTATAGTACCGAGCCACCCGCCATCAAATTTTGCGATAGCTGTAGTGGCCACTGAGGATTAGAGTGCTGCGTTGATTGACTACTAATCAAAGCAAGCGGTTTTAATGTTTATCCTTAACGCCCAAATTACTGGAAGGCCAAAATATTCAGTTAATGCTATTGTAGTGTCTGTTATGAAAGGAGGAGGTTATAAAAGTAACCTTACGAAGTTGTCAACAGAAACAGTTCAGGTACCGTGACAGGAAAATCGCCTCGATTTTTAATGTGTTTGGAGTGTCCCAGTGTATTGAAATATATCTAATACTATAGCTTAATGTATGCTACACAGTTAATATAGAACACTGAGCCGTGGCTTGAAATACAGTACTCCGGTTCCCTTTTGCGGAGTGCGCGTAGCTACAAGCCTACTCTGGAACTGGGGGTTTTCCCAAGTTTTCAACCATGATTTTTCGCTCTTCACTCGACACGTAAGGAATAAGCAGCTGGTTTATACACCAAAATTTCGACTGACATCTGTGCTGGTATACGTGGACCCGAAGCCTTCAGTAGTGTTGGTCGGCCGGGACTATCGCGCCATACATGTTTATTGTATACAGTGTTTAGTGTATAAAAATTCATTTGATCATTTAAATGTTTACCACTTAATATAATTGGGATGAGCATAAGTGTATTTTTCAAGAAGTTAAGTTTCAGGTACGACGTCACCGGAACGTTCTGCAAGACATCTGATGAGCTCATTGCTGGAGTATTTCTCATTTTGGCAAGTTTGTTGAAATAAGGTGTCGTGGGTTCATAATATATGGCAGCAACTAAAAGGTTGAAAAGCACAAGCTGCTGCCATACTGCCTTTGTTTTTAGTAGTTAAATTGTGTGTAAATGTTTAAAATGAGCGGAAAACTAAGAAAAATCGTGGCTATGTAAATTATACTCAAATATTAACTTCGATCAGGAGTCGATTAAGGAGTCTAGCTGCATAATTATTTCCGTAATAAGTCACGTGTAAAATTATTACGGGGATTAAAAAACCTCTTACTTCTTTTTTTTTTCTAGTAACCAGGCCGTACTTACCCTCCTGTGATGCTTCTGCAAAGCATGTTTTCATAATCCAGTTGTTTTGGAGCTAAATAGGGCGCTCGATAATGCCTGGTGGATATAGTCGTAGGTGTAAGTTGATGGACTACATCCATTTATGTATAGTGCATCGAGAAGTAGATTACTAATACACTTTCATACTGAAGCATCAGGTTTCAGTAACATGATCGCTGCATGTGACCTTAATAGGTTACTGTTTTTAAATTAAACTGTGCTCAATAGTGCGATAGTTTTTTGTATGGATTATTAAGTTAAGGCAAAATGCACTCAACTTTGTAACTGTGTCATGCCCTTACACACTACATGTTTTAAAATGGTATTGGTTAGAGATGACTTTAATTAACGAACAGGGGATTGTATAGTACCTCTGATTACATGCCATTAAAAATGCAATTTCGCGATGTAACTAAATTCCGCAGGGTTCTCTAGTGATACTATCTAGCTTATCTAGTGACACTAGAATGACATACTGCTATTACAATTATTTCCCAAACTCTGCAACTTGTAAGAAGTGTTTCACTGTAATAGTTATTCATTCAGTATGCAATCAAATCAAACCTACAAATATCTAGCAAAACAACAGATTTACAACTGACCATCTACAGGATAGTTGCAAATCCATTACAAACTAAACCCCTGGAGCTGCAGCCCTGGAAGGACTCTTGGCTTGCCGCCCGGCCGCTGCGTCCCCCACCTCTGCCCACTACATGCGTCATTGGTGGGGTGCAGTACTGGAGGGCGGGACGTGGTCAGCTCCCCGAGCCCTCCCGGCCAGTTATGCGGCCTTCGCGACCTGGGGCCACTACTTCTCCATCTAGTAGCTCCTCAATTGGTCCCCCCCGGACCTAACGAGACTGGGTGCACCCCGTGCCATTGCGAACTGCCTACATTATTTGTACGCATGGACACGTTCACATCTTTTTTTTACATTTTTGAGAAGACTTAATGCGCCATGGTAACTCAATCGGGAAGAATTTTGCACGGAGAGCCGAAGTCCCGTGGTTGAAGTCCCGGCCGTGGCACGAAAGTTTTCCAGACTTAATGAATTTTCTAACCTTATGCCTTTACACGACTAGTGTGAAAGAGCGGTGATCATCAAATATAAGATTGTATGCTCCTAAGATACGTTAAAAATATGTGCACAGGACTGTTTTGTTTTGGCAGTGTTTAACGCCCGCTTTTACTACATACGGCACTGCAGGCGGTGACACTGATGACACAGAATGAGGATGTAGTACCGGTGGAATGAGATGACGGGGGAAACCCGTCCCAGCGTCGCTTCGTCCACCACAAATCCCACATGCGGTTGCCTGGAATCGAACCCGGGCCGCTTTGATGAGAAGCGAATGGTCTAACCACTCGGCTACAGCGCGGCCCACAGGACTGTTAGGAACCTTAACATTAGATCCTCCTTTTCGTGTTGTATCGGCGGTACAGCAGTATTGAATATTGTGGAGAAAATAGCGTTTCATAATGCTATATCCTTTACTTGGAGTGGCGCATTTGCAGTAACAAACTATTCAATGATTCTTTCCCCCTTTCTTCTCCCATCCCTCTTTGCTCCATAACTCCCACTGTGAAATGTCAACGTGACATTTTCAGCCAAGACAAAGACAGTTATTATAGCTGACAAGATATGCTGGTGCAAAATACTGGACTACGAGAAAGTGTTGCTGCAGTGGAGTTAATTAGCACTTGCATAAATGGCAATGTCTTCACGCTCGCTAGTAGGGATGGCTGGAAAGTAACTAACATTTTCATGATCGTGTTTAAATCACCCATAGATCTACTACTCTTATTATTTGAACACCATTATATGTATTGCGCTGCTCTTTAAACGTGTCACTATCGTGCAGTTGTATACCGTTTCTAGCGACAGAAGTATCAGCCAGGTCCGTGAAACACGCAGTAAATATTCCGAATTTATCGTAAATCCAGTGTAAGTAGATTGTTCCTTTAACAGAGACGCATTGGCTGTTGGCGGTTAAGCCGTGAATGTGTTGTTACTCGTTAACGCCAAATAACTGTGACATTTATAACTGACACAAGTTTGTGGTGTGCTCCATACACTTAGCAGAAGCAGTACATTAAAAATAAGAAAGAAGTGTGTGGAACTCGCGATTCTGTGGCTGCGTCTCGCCCATCATGGCAACCAGTTAGAAGTTGTGGACATTCCATACGCAGCATTAGTATCCGGAAATGGGCAACTCGGATAAATCAGCTTAAGTCTAAGTTTAATGCTCTGCGGTCCGCGGTTAACGGCTGTCTCTTTCATTATTCTGCGAATGAGTTGGCCAGTTCGCTTGCTACATAAAAAGGGGAATATGGCGAATGCGGTTTGTTGTCTGCTGCGCTCCAACCATTAAACGATACACACGAAAGTCCGCTTTATGACTGCTCCAAAGGATTATGGATTTTTTCCCCCTTTGGTGTCGTATTTGGAAATGGCAAGCATTGAAGAGCTCGCGGCGCAGCGTTCTACTTCTAGGCAGCAAAATCATCGCGCAAAGTTAATAAACTTCACTTGGAATAAATCTTTTTTGTCTGTGTCCATCATTGATCACCTTTTTTTCCTAAGCGAAACCTACAAAAAGAAGTATCCGAGTCCATAACAAAGGATTCAGTGAAAATCTCGACCACAGTGTACGAGTTGCTTTGCCAATAGTGATGGGTGGTTCGAGTATGAGTTCCTCGAAAATCGCTTTGCTGCCATGAACTGTGAACCGCCATTCGTAATGAAGTGGGGTTGAAGTACTACATCACAATTTACTTAGTAGCATAATTCTTTTTGGCAGTTCATAATGAAAAAGAGATCGTAACGTCGATGTTGAACTGTCCATCCAAATCAGAAGTCATTCATTAATGCTTTGTTCTTCATTGGTGGCGCAGAGTTGAGTTTTGGCATCTATAATTTCGGTGGTTTAGCTTGTTTCGAGGATCATAAAAGTAGAAGGTCGCTTCCACCACACAAGTTAGGGGCAGGGGGTAGAAAGCATGCTTTGCGGGCCGAAATACCAGATGTCCATTGATACTTGTCTCTCCAGTCCAACACTGATTGGATAGAAGGAATCTCCCACCTTCTCCACAACAGAGATAGAGGGGTGGGTATCTTCGTCTCTTTTCAACATGGCTCTTTCTCTTTCCTTAGCTATGAGACAAGCTAAACCAAATACACTAAAGGCCAGATTACACAATGCTGCCCACCATAGCATTTTGGAGAGTAGTTCCTCGTCAGTCCACCTACAGGGAAACAATTCTTTGCTTTGTGTCGCTTATCTGTATTAGGCAGGAAGAGATATTATGTTGAATTCAAAAGTCCTGTCTTGAAATTTTACTAGAAATACGTGTTTCGAGGCCCCCTTAATACAAAAGTTTTGAAAAAGTCTGAATAATGAACAGCATAGGAATGTTCGAAAAATACCACACTTTATAGTTATTAGATGCCACCAAAGATTTTTAAGAACATCAGCCTACCCCAAACTACCCTTTCTTTGCATGGATCGTTTTGATTTTCTCAAAAAAATAGCTATAACAATTTTGTTTAAAGTGGTTTAAGTTGGTTAAGTACCAAATTTGGTACATATAGCGTCTTCGAAGAATGCCACTGGAAGAGTCTCCAAAATAGCCCCCATCCTAAACTGCCTTTTATACAGAATTTTTTTTTGAAACGTTGGATTTTCTCAAAAAATTATTTTGATTAAATTAGCACATGCTTAAGATATTTTATGTCAGTTGAAATGTATACCTTGAATTTTCTGGCGATAGCTTTGAAGTCCTCTTTATTCTGGACGCCATAAATATAAGATATAGACAATTCTTGTCGCAGATAAACGTAAATCACGTTAAATCATACAGTTGTGTCGTATACCTACATGTTTATTTGGGAATTAAGCTTTCGTGGACCATGTTTATGCTTCAGAAGCAGATTCAGATTTTCATAAAATATTGTTCTTGCAATTATACAGATTTGTCAACGTGAATTGTTCTATCCCGTAATGTGTAATTTGATTCGCACCCAATTGGGGCACAAGAAGTATGGATGTTCGTGTTGAAATCTAAGCTTATTCATAGAAATGAAGTGTCTAAAATGTTATTTAAACGACAGAGCGAAGCCGCTGATTTGTTCATGATTTTGTTTGGTGTGTTGGACCAAACTGCGGCCAATGTAGGGAAATTACTGGACTATAATGTGCTGAGAAAATTATGCAGGGCGTCCTTAATGTAATCCTAAAAATGTCTGCGGCTCCGTTACCCTTCTTACCTCAAAATACGGTCGATGAAAACTAACATCTTTGAAATTTTCTTAAATTCGTATTTTGGGAGTTCTGCTTCAGGAACAGCGTCTGGTACATAACTCATCTCTGTTAATGTTTGTCATCTCATGACGCTGGTGTGGGTATAGCCTTGGACAGGAATATTATAAAACATTTATGGGCTCTATGAAATCCGATGAGCATGTAGTGAATCCTAGTGTTTATAAATGCAGTTATGATTGACAGATACAGCGCAGTACGGTGCTTATGTCTACCATGGAGCGAAGAGTAGGATTTTCAAGCTATCGATATACAACCTTTCTATGACACTACAGAAAATTCATCGCGTTTTGGGCTTTATACTGGGAAGAGAACAGAGTATTCAAGGTTCTCCCTTCCAGTAGTGCAGCTTGCTTTGAAACCATAGGAAATCATAGAATATAACTGCTTAAACTTGTGGATTCAAATGTTTCAACTTTCATGCGGTTGTTAAAACAATAAACTTATATTTTTAAAGGTCAGGATTTCTCTGGACGTCAGTTTCAAAAAACAGCTCATGATTTATGCACTGTTTCGTGGTATTTAGCAGAATTCTATGTTGGAACACAGGTATTTTGCAGACAACTTATTCGTTGTATCATGCTGCGTTGTTTGATATGGTAGCTTTTCATCAACATTCTTTTCCTTTTAATAACAGTAATATAAATAATATAATTAATAGAATATGCTATGCATTTCGGCAGAAAAGGTTCACAAATGTTGCACATCTTTGGAGAATAAAAATTCAACAATTCTGCTATTGAATGTACTTCAAGATAATGCCTTAGTGATAGGATAAACAGTTGGTTAAAATTAGCTTTGCTACCAGATTTTAAAACCAGTGGTTCTGTGCTGTTTACCAAGTGGGGGACCCGAGTTTGATTTCCGGATTTTCTACCGCTGGGAGACCTGGTCCAGGGTGCACTCATCCGCGATAGCTCCCCGAGGGGCCAGGGTACTGACCAGGTCCCATACTGCACCCCACTGATGACGCCTGTGGTGAGCAGAGGTGGGGGACGCAGGATTCCGGTAAGCCTTGTCCCGGATGGACTGTTGTCCCACGAGGTTTGAGAAAGTCGACACTTTTTGTGCACACATTTTACAATGTAGCATCAAAGTTAAATTTTAATTCCACGGAATTTTGGTTCCAGTACGATTACAC
Source organism: Tenodera sinensis (assembly GCA_030765045.1). Lineage (NCBI taxonomy): Eukaryota > Metazoa > Arthropoda > Insecta > Mantodea > Mantidae > Tenodera > Tenodera sinensis. The sequence continues at coordinate 80,647,702 of CM060970.1, read as the reverse complement.
ACAGTGTTACATTAGATCTAGTCAAGAACTATAGCGTTTATCAATATCATCCATTAATGATCACATAAGGTGTGCTTGTAATGGAGTGCAATTCAAAGGCCTGATGTGGTGCTTGAAAGATTATACTCGGCGCTGCACTCCTCAGCCAGTCGACGCCTTCCTAACTTCCTCTTAGTACCTCTCGTCGCCCAATGTTGATATGCTTTCGTTTACTTGATTGCTGACTTGAAAGCTTGAATATAATGTAGAGTGTGAGTAAAGCGCATATCTGCTAGCCATAGAAGCTGCGTCATTGCGTGTGTGCGCCCGTTCTCTTGCTATCTCAAGAGCATCACAGCAAGTGCCTGGAGATGCAGCTGCTTCTCGTTTATCCAGGCGCGCCTTGTCGGCTTTCAGGACTGAAGTAGAAATGACTCATTTCAGAAGATAGATAATTAACCCGCTACGTAAGAACAGTAATGGACCGAAGCTCCTTGCACTGTGATATAAAAGGAATATACTCTTTATAGGAAATACTCTCTCCTAAGCTTGATAATAAGATATGTGTATTCGGTTGTGTTCACATTCTTGAAGAGTACGTCCGTCTTAAGTTTAGTTTCCTAGATGACAAGTGGTCCTTTAAAGATCCCACAGTTGCCTAACTAAATGTTTAGTTACATCGAGCTTTAATGCTTTTTCACTTGACGAGTCGTTGCCGAAAGTAAATATTGGATAAAAAATGATTTATGTAAGGTGAATATGGACTAATATATCGGTCGCTGAATATACTAACACAGTAAACTGCCTGTCATTTTCATTGGAAGACTGCTGAAGTTCCTTCTTGCGTTTGGTTCAGGGGTTGATGTTAAAGCGCAAATACCAATCCTAGGAAACAAAATTGTCTCATGTTGGTTATTTTATTGTTATGCGTTCTTCCTTGTTGAAGGGGAAAATAACAAAATAAAAATGTTTTAACGTCATTAAAAGCCAACCATTAAGAAAAGGGGGAAAAGGTTAAAGCTTTTGGAACCGACCTCGCAGAATTATCTCTGGAATTTTGTGATTTTTTCTTAGCTTTGTCGAAACAGTGGCGTATTTTATAGCTGTGATTTAATGAAGTCTGTTGTACGGAATTCGCCATAGAAACAGCAGTTTCCAATAAACAGCGTAACATTTCATATTCAAGGGAAGAATTCGCGTGCACTCTACATTACATCTGAAGCGAATTGTCTCCGGGAATATTCTGAAACTAAAATAAACGAAAACAAAGCTTGACCAAGAACTGGGGCATGCCTTTTGTCAGACTTGGAACACACTGCAGTTAAACCACGATGGAGAACAATGGAAACGGCGCTGGCCGCTACAATGGAGAGCATGTTTTGGTAGCTGAAAGCTGTACTCAAATCAACCATAGTTTCAGAATATATCAACAAAGGTCAAAGGCCCTTGCGTGAAAAAGAATGCAGGTGTTGTTGGAATAACATTACGATTGCCAGAAACGTAGTAGGTTTATAATGGCGTGGTTGCAGAATTGAGTTGGGAAGAAGCTGGCAAAGACCCAAAAGACTGCACGGCTGCTGAAGGGTACAGCAGAGAAATGTGCTGCGAGTAAAGCTGTCAGAGATGGAGTAGGTTGTGAGAGCCGGCGGTCTATTTAATATCTCATCAGAGGCAGTGGAAGAGTTGTGGGTGAGCGAGCGTCGATAAAACGTCATCAGGTGCCGCATCATCAGTTCTGATAAAGTATAGACGCTCCCACGACTGCTCCTTGCCATGCCATGCATTAAAGGGGCACATAATCGTTTTGGCTGAAAATCGGAAATGTAACAGTCGACTTTATTTCATCAATTAATGCCAAGATAATGACGGTCACCTTGTGATACTGACAGGCTGTGTACAGGTTATTCATCAAGAAGGAGCAAATTTCAACCTTTATATCAAAGAAATTATCATTGAAGCTGTATTGATATAATAAGGAATTACACTTTGCGTAAAAGTATCAGAAAACAATTTCTAAGAACTAGGAAACGCAAGTTGGCTCCTACTTATATTTTGTTGCTTGTAAATTTGTTTCAGACGATATTGCTTTTTCTGTGCTTATTTTTTATTTTGTCTGCTCCTCATCTATAGTAAGTGGAAATATTGTATTTCACCCCAAAAGTGTATATACAGATTTCACCGGAACTGTATAGATTTGTGGTCGGTCATATTGGGGGGGGGGGGGGGGGGGGAGTATGGCTTCGTTTCCATTCATGGACACTGAAATATAGCATTTTTCTATTTTGGGGACTAAGATACGTTCGTTACCTTTGTAGGTATATAGCAATCTAACTGCCCCCCAAGGATGCAACACATCAAACTACTCTTGACATGGACAGTTTTTCTTATTGTTTCTAAAACATTAACTATTTGTATTAAAATACCACCATTTTAAACCATTTGCATGACAAAGGTCTTGAACTTTATAACATTTGACTTTCAGCTTCCTGCATCCCTCATATACCTACAACGAAATGCGTAATGATGCCATTTTTGAAAAACTTTTTCTTGAATAACATGAAGTAAGAATAGTTTGTGCAAGAGGTAGAAGAAAGGATAGTGGGTAATGAAAGTAATGTGTAGTTAATGTCTTTTTCTTTCTTTCTTTCTTTCTTTCTTTCTTTCTTTCTTTCTTTCTTTCTTTCTTTCTTTCTTTCTTTCTTTCTTTCTATAAGTAACCAGCTTTGCTGCATTTCACGGAATGGATGAATTTATCCAAGGATGTATTTCTCACTTTCAGGGTTGATTTGCAATATAAATCTGAAATCTTTTCTGAGTATTCCTGTCCTTTAAATACAAGTGATAGGATAACTTTGTGGGAAATGGATTGTGAAACAATTTTCATGTGATAATATACTGTTTTAACAAATTATGGCTTCGTTTCGACCCATGGACACTAAAATACAGCATTTTTCTATTTTGGGGATTAAGATACGTTACCTTTGTACATATGTAGCAATCCAAATGCCTGCTATCTCCCGTGTCTCTTTCCCGATGAACGTTCACGCGGCGGTTACGAGAGATCCACAAGCGGTGTGATGGTTCACTGTTGGTGGCAGCCCACAGCTCAACTAAGAGAAGACCGCACCGTCCTCCGGGTTAATTGATTTATAATATATTCAGGATACACTACCACGTCCTGTGTTACGCCACTGTCATGGTTCTTAGTGGGCTGGACAAAAATATGTTATAGCAACAATATTCTGTAACAGCGAAATGATTCATAACTGTGCTCTTTATTATGTATAACTTCTACGCAGCGTTCGTTACCTTTAGAAATACACAAATTGTAACTAATGCCATGGGCAGTTTCTGCGTGAAAGGAGATTTGAATTGGATGTGATATAATTGAGCGAGCTATAGAGCCTATAGAGACCCACTGACATTGACACACTGATTAGATTGAACTGCGCTTTTTACAATGAAAATACATCGCAAACAAAGGTACCCGTGACCCGGATTTCGCTCCCATGGGATTTCCATTTGCCGGGGAAAAATTATACATCTAAGTTGTAACAATTGACTTAGGTCTCTTCCGCTCAACGGGATAAAAAAGTTACCCGTGCTAAAGATAACTTACAGTCAAGTTTGCATATAACGAAGAGAAAATCGGCCGCAGTTAACTTACTTTTTTTCACCCAGTGGGGGGAAAAAACCGAAGAGATAAAAATTGCACATTGTTGTAAGTTCTCTCGTTTAACACTTGTATAACCACCGATACATGCAAGGCATTCCAAAGTAATGATGAATCATCCCCATGTGTAAATATTTATTTCCCTTGCCAAATTTAGGTGTATGGGAGATAAAGCCAAGACGGGTATTTTTATTTTCTGTCTGCTTTCAGTACAAACAAATCCCAGCTCGATCTGTAACATAAAGGTGACAATGGCCACCTGTAGGATTATTATTTTTTTTTTAATTAAACCAGCGTCTGTTCCAAAAAGGTACTTGCTCTCGGTCCTGATAAACATCGGTCCACCCTTAGATCCGCACTTGATGTAAACACAAGCCATCAACAACTAACCTGCGATACGCCGAAACCGAAGCACACCATAAAATATAGTACCTTAAATATTGGCGATTATCTGTGAGTTTTCAAGATGTACGATGACCCTGGTAAAGACTAGAATATAACGCGATAGCAGCGCTATTCCTAGAACTCCCGAGTAAATATCGCTCTATTGCATCGTAAACACGAGGCATGATTCCACGTGGCGTTTGTTTGTGTTAGTCGCAGAAGATATGAACATCAGGTTATCGCAGAGAGATACAAGGGGTGGATCTAAGGCTGGATGGAGTATATGTACATAATTAACTCATGTATAATGTTAATTCTCCCAGGTCATCTGTGTATTCCTTAATTCTTGAAACAAAACTTTCAACGGTAGAAACATTCCTTGTTAATAGTAGCCCCTTGTTTTGCACGTTTGATAAGGTACTTCAGGTTAAGAAGCCTCTTTTACTCTTGCCCAGATACGTTGTGTACATACAATTAAAGTCAAGAAAATTAAAAGCCAAGCTCTCAAGCTATAGAAAAGTCACTTCTGATAGTACCATTTCGCGCCCACATGTATTATTTTGAACATAACTCAGAGCGAAGTATGGAATAAATAACAAAGTTGGCGTGTAAGCCCAGCATTCTTCTAAGGTTACATAAAAACCTCACCATTCCCAAACTGCCCTTTACACTGAAAATTGTTCGTTATTTTGTATTTTCTCAAAAATGGTTCCAACGGTTTGGATTAAAATACCATATTATTGCGATATTCATTTTTAATGGTTTGAATTGCCAAATATTTGATTTGTCTTGCGACTATGCACAGAATGGAATTCCAAAGCCAGCATACAAGCTAACAGCTTCTTAAACGATGTTGAGCGTCGCTTCAGTCTCTTATATTTAGAAGTACTACATGTATAATAAAATCTTTTCTCTGGTTTAACAAGAAAGTAGAAATCTATGCCTTTTATGAATAGTTTTGCTGAAGAATGAGTGGAGAAAGCCGTGCTATTTTAATGTATCTTATGTTTATAAGTCTGCCTAGCATGTATTTTTATTGCTAGCATTGATCAGAGAGCCGAGATTGGAAGGCTACAACAATGGAACAAGATTTGGCTTTCTTACCTTGAGAACGCCCTGGCGACATTCATATGTTTCTGCAGTCAGTACCGTTTCGGCGTCCTTTATCACTGTCGGACCTCTTGTGTGCGAGTTCGGCCTCGCCCAGAATTGTAGGGCCAACCAACCTGTAGATAATTTGAATCGTTTAGTGCATTGCGTTTATCTCACTGAAGATCCTTTGCATACAGCGTGGAACATAAAATGTGTTAACAGCCAATGAACACCTCTGGCTGCTTGCCCAACGCCACATGTTTCTGTTCTCATCGCCAGGAAAATAAATTCCTCTCACCTCATCTCCAAAAGCTCATACACGTTACGATATTTGGAGAGTGTAATGTAATGCAAGAGACACGTTACCGATTCCCCATAGTGTCTTTGTTACCTATCGTGCAATTTGTATTCTAATCTCGCACGATGTTAAATAGCTTAGGTGCCTTTTAAATTTTTGTACATTGCCTCTGTAGTCAGGGTTCTAGCTTCTCAACCTAGAGGTCCCGGGTTCGATTCCCGGCTTGGAAATTACTCCCTATCTTCTCCAGAACCTCTAAGTATGAACGTGGGAGCAAATGTGTATCCTAATGAAAATTGGATGGAAAAAAGAAAGAAAAAACTCCATTGTTTAGTTAATTGTGAAGTCAAAGCCCTCGATATGGCCACAGGAGTTAGGTATACAAATGAAACAAAAAGTATAAAAGATTAGGGATAGTTATGTAATTCTTTGCTGCATAGTGTATATTCTGAGAGAAGTTTTGTAATAACCAAAACTAATTGCATTTAATAGTTAAATTGTAAGTATAACTTACAGAAGAAATAATGTTTAAAATTTAATTATTGGTGTTACCTTCAACTAAATTAATGCCGCAGGGAAATAGCTGATGAAAACGTTAGACGTCGCTTATTTGAAGAAGTCTGTGTGCAAAAATTCATTCACTCTTCCCAGTATTGCAACTTATATTTTGAGGAAAAGTCATTACACGCCATTTTCCATTTTAAAATATGTTTAGGCTGGCCCCGCAGCTCAGTCGGTAGAACATCTGCCTGCTGTACGAAGGGTCACAGGTTCTATACCCGACGGGGGTGGTATTTTTCTGTTACCAAGATAATGCCCTATCCTAAGAGTGGGAATATGAATGAGAATGTGGTCTGTATAAAACCCAAAGAAAAATAAACTATATATGAGTTAACACTACTGCAGATATGTAGTATGTTGCAAACGAAGGTCGTCGATATTGGCATTGTAGTTAATGGTAGTATAAAATAAATATAACATAATGCTTAAAACTGCAACAAAAGCTGAAAAATCATCCTATTTGCTGCCCTTTGGACAATACATGTGTTAAATTTAGCTAATGATAGTCAACACTCAATTAGGCATTTTTAAACTCTGAAATGGGTAGTAATATCGTTATAGAGGTACCTCTAATGCTATAAGAGGAGAAGAAAAATCCAATTACGTACAGACTATAACTGGCCACTGTCCTAAAGTTACATTTTGAAATTGCATCGCAGGAGTAATTAGAAAAATGGAGCCAGGGTAGTTGTTTAAACGTAAATTTTGAGAAACCCCATTGACATTATAAAGTAATTGCGTATATGGTAATTAACTAGTGCAGTATCGATGCACTCGTAACATTAGACATATAATAAATCTGGAGGAAGCTATGGGGATCAAAGGAATTCAGAATTCGAAAGAAAGAAGAATCACTCATTTCATGCATCAATCATTCATACTTGGCGCCACTACTGTTCAAAATAAGCAAAACAAATGAAAACATCATCAAAGGTAATTAATTGCATATACACTCATTATTGCAACGTGCAGATTATTGACAACAATTCGTTTAATGTTGTAAAACTCATTATCAATACAAGAACAAATATGAGGTCATTATAACGAGTTTGGACGGTATCAAAGCCGAAAATAACAAAATTTCCGGCTTAGTGCTGATAAAACAACCGACGGATACCAACGTTCGCTGGTAAAATAAAACGATTTTCTCCCCGCCGGCGTCGGTGGCAGAAATAAATCAAACTGAAACCAATTCACTAGTCAACCTAAATGAAATTAGTTATCTCCGTGATTGTTTTGAGGATACAAAGTACCATTGGTATTTGTTAAAAATGTGCGTTCGTATTTTCATTAACATGTCCTTGGTAACTTGTTTTGCTATCTATTGAAACGTGGATAAAATTGTATAGTGTTGGAAATGTCATTTAAGCTTCCGACTGCTTCTACACAAAAAGTAATGTTAGTCCGATTGTCTAATGCTGGACTGTGCAAACAAGTGAGTAAGAGAAATTCATCCTTCACTTATTTACTCAAGTATTAATTAGTAAAACTAAATATCTGCTCGTTATTGGTGTTCATAATCTTTAGATGATACATTGCTGTTAATTTATAGCTCTCTAATGTGCATCGGTATGGGCGTTTATGAAACCCATTTTACTTTCTTTACAACGTGCCTGGTACTAAACATTTGACATGCGATTTTACCGGGAATGTCTGTTTTAGGTCCTCTGACTTAAAAATAAATAGTAATCCTAGGAAAATATCTGAGCAGCGTAACTCAAAAACTAAAAATAAATAAAAAAGTAAAAAAAAAAAAAAAAAAAAAGTTTAGTATCTCCCAAAGACAAGGTTTTCAAGAAAATCCCCTGTACCAAACCATCCTTTACGTGAAACATTTTTAGAAATGTTCTAACGATATTGAGTAGAATACTTATATCTTATATTTAAGAAATTTGTATCAAAATGCATATTTTGGATTACCTGGGAATAGCCCATGAAGTCGTTTTGATTTGGAAGGAATTTTGTGTAAGTGGTAAATCATAAGGTACCTCCTTTAAAATACATTGTTTACTTCAGATAACTTTCTTTTAATATAGCATTAGTCAACTCCGAATTGTAATGTTATTGGTTTTAATTTGTCAGCGTTTTTAAAGAGCTGTTACAATTGCACTGTCTCTCGCAGTGCAAAGAAGAGTATAGGTTTCAAGCCGGGCATATGCCGTCTAGCTTTTAAACACCTGATCATAGATTGAGTTTTTTATACCCTTATACTCATTACGAACTAAGTAATTGAAAATTTCTGCAGTTTTATCCCGATTAACAGTAAATAGAAGCATACGCTTTGGTAAGAAGTGTTTGTAGAAGCTGTGTACAAATAAACGATAAATGGAAAATCATATGAATAATATAACAATTCTATGTTTTATAGAAGGATATATGATTCTGCTGATGAAAATCACTGTGCCATAGCAGAACTGTGAGGTGGATGCTCAAGTTGTTACCACGCAAAATATAGATGACACGAAACAAATTAAGTCCAAAGTATTTTCATTTCTTTCATTTTAAGTTTCTTGACGACAGGCATTTTGATACAATTTAAAGGGGCAAAGACGATTTTCATTATAGGCGACATCGTTCTATGCGAGCAACCACAAATCTTGAAAACCCGACCTTCTCTCATTTCAGCTTACCTGTCACGTCACCATGTAAACTGGAACACGTTTTGCGCCGATTAGATTCTTGTATCCACTCTAAAGAATTAGTAGTTACAGGTGCGATTAATTCCGTTACTTTTCTGTGATAGTAGCTACCATCTCTTAATAGACTCCTCTGTTTAAGGTATTTAGAATCAAATGATTGATTATTTTAAAAATAACACGTATTTTTACTTTCTCTACTCCGTTTAGTAAAGTAGAGGAAGTATTGTATTCCACCCAAAAATTCGATGTCGAGATTTCACCGAAAATGTTTTGAGGCCCTCTGGATAAAAAAAAAAATTCATTTTTAGAAAAAGGTTCGTATGTGTGTCAGTCAGTCTGTGGACTGCATAATTCAAAAACGAAAAGTCGGTTAAAAACCAAAGTTGGTATTTAAGTTTAATGTCTTTCAAGGATGCGACACGAAGATTTTGAAGAAAATTCCTCGACCCTAAACTACCCTTTACATGGACAATTTTTCGAAAATTTTGATTTTCTTGAAAAAGGCTGTAACGATTTTGATAAAAATGCCATATGTTTGAGATATTTTCATGACAAATGAAATGCATATCTTGAATTTTCTGGCTATAGCCCATGAAGTCCTGTTTACTCTTGATGACTTTTGCATAACTGCTAAACCGTAAGAACAAATCTTACAATACAAAAAATGTCGATGTTGCTAAAACACACAATTTATGTCTTAAGTAATTTGTTTTTTCGTAGAGTGATCCATTTCGGAGGTATTCCTTGTTATGTGTGTTAGTTTCGGAAAACTTGAAACTTTCGTGAAACGGAACATCGTTGTTGATTTTTTATATGTTAAGCGTGCGAAGAGAACGGGATCTCAAAGTTTTAGAAGATTTGACTATCGCTCAAAGCTTACTGTATTCTAATATTCCCCTTGCACCTACAAGGAAATAAGCAATAAGATAATTTGTACAAATGTTTATCTCGACTAAGACGAAGAAGATATAGGAATAAGAGTTTGTAAGAATGGTTAGTACAAGAGTAGAGAAAGTCATGTGAGTGCAACACATGAGATTTAATTTTAAATTGTAGTTAGATACACCCGCATAAGTATAATTTATAACAAACTGCTTTGAATGCACTAACACCGTGGTTACGTGGGTTCCTGTAAATATGAACTTAGGCTTGCAAGCTATGCCTGACCGTGATATTTTATAAATGATGCTAATTTTTTTCGGACATTTAACTATATCCACTTTCTCCGAAATTGCCAAGACGCAGCAGCAGTTAAATGCACTGGGTATCGTAGCAGAATTAGATAGTTTTTACATAGGAAGATTGTGTTTAGCAATCATATTTCTTCTGCAATTCATTTAGTTTTAGCCAGTAGCTTGTCTTGAAATCCGCCACTGTTGTTTACCGTAGGCCTTTTACGGTTTGCGTGATCCCATTTGGCTTTGTTACGCTGCCTGAATGTACGGGTTCCGTTCCTATGAAATGTGAAAAAGGGTGAAAAATTAATGAGGCGCTGAGAGCAAAGCAATTCTGTTTAAAATGTGCGCAGTGGAATCAGTTTACGAAGCTTAAGTACGTGCAGTGCATTTCATGAGCGCTAGATTAAACTTGACGATTCTTCACACGGTTTGGTGCGCTTCGTGCCTTTGTGAGGCAAAATTAAAAAATACGTAACGTTCCCAAATAGATTATATACTTCACTACTTCCGAGTATCCTTGGTAACAAAGATATGTCTAGCATATTCCCATTCACACAGATACGTTTAGTGGTATAAATCTGAAGCAGGAAAAATTTAACTCGTGTGTTATAAACGGTAGCTGCCGTTAATATTGTGACAATGACAAAATCGATCCAGTTACTTTTCTGTCCCTTTATTTTTCTTCTAAACTTTTGCACAAAAACACAGTTTATTTCTACTGACGTTAACACAGGCTAAAATCCTTCGTGATATTACAACTCCGAACTGCTTTTCTTCTCGTCTTGACTCAGTCCTTTCACCGTCTTTCTTCACTTTCTGTCTCTCATGTGCTAACTCCGACGATACAGTTACTCGACGCTCGTTAAAACTTCGACGCGACGTACCTTTCACGACGACTACCACACACAGCTGTCTCGCACTCACTGACACTCTGATCGACTCATGGCTGTAACTTTCTCTTGCTGTTTCCTCCCCTCCTTATATATAGAGGATGATGTCACAGGTCCTTTCTGGAACTGTTATAACACGCCGGCTGCTGTACAGTTCTAGAAAGCCGCCTGTGTTACTGCTTGATTATTAGTCACGTTTGCTCGCGTGAGTGTTTTAGGGATGCTTGAGCGCCTTTGTTTGCTCACAGGTGGTGTGAAGTAGCTTAGCCGCGACCGCCCTTCGTTGTGCGCCGCGCTTGGTGTCACAAGAAGTTGCTAAAATTTTCATAGTGCATAAAATAACATTTGCATGTGCTATGCATATGGGGTTAGTCTTGAGAACGTGAGAGTAAGGATTCACTATGCGAGTAGGTATAATGGAAAAATGTTATGGTTACATTTACATGGCTTTCTCTACCCATTCTTCAAGAACTATTCTTACACGCGTTTGCAGGTTTTATGAGGTTTAATCTAAAGACTGTAGTATACGACATGTATTTGAAGAACATTTTATTGGAAGACGGAAATTAAATAGTTAATAATTCTATCAGAAGCTGGTTAACAGAGCATAATAAATGTCTGTCAACAATATAAACCAATAGGAAATATGCCGGATCAAGAATATTTCTACACAGTAAAATACACACATCTGACTTGTTAGGTACCGTGGTACTAGCTGTCGACTTAACCCATCGTGTATCATCCGGATGAATTGAATACTTGCATCATTATTCAGGTTTTGAACGATTTATGGCATTTTCAATAAAATTTGAAATCAGCGTTTATTGTTCCTGCATTTGCATTACTACAATAGCATACAAAATTGAGGAAGATCAAAGCACTGTTTTAAGAGATCCTGGGACAGAAAAATGACCGAAAAATTATCAAATTAACGATTTTTAGATTTATGCATATGGATATAAATATTCTCCAAACCTTCAGTAATCGGTTGGCATTGACCTTTTTTAAAGTGCGCCATTTATAAAGGTCTAGCGTGCTATGTGTGCTACTTTAAAGGTCACTTTTCTGCTTAACATTCCGTAGTATTTGAACAAAATATAGGCCAAAAAGGGCTCAAAAACAGTCAAATTCAGCGGAAAGGAATGGTTAAGAGATATCTCCCCGCAAGGGAGAAGCTATGAATCTGAGGAGACTAATAGCCAAAATAGCCAAGGTGTGACAAACATGATAATGATACACGTGTGTAGAAAAATTGGTTTTTCTCGACTTTACATTTTTTAATACACTAGTTGCTCCTTGTACTTAAATTTTGTGATATGCTCTTAGAATTTTTCCAGCATGTACTCTATGTGACTTCAACTTCAATAGTTGTTCCAAACTTTGCAAATGCACAAAAATGTTTAAAAATTTCTAATGTCCATCAACCTAAAGAAATTAATTACTTTAAAAGTAATTTTTTTCTTCCTGCCAGAGATTGGTGGTTTTTGTTGGGCAATTAAAATAACTGTTGTATGTTTAAGTTTTTTATGCGCATATGAATATTAAGGTATTTTCGTATTGTCAATAAATTGAATAATTAATTCCCTCAAAACTGTAAAGCAGATTGTGCTGGAAGTTTGTATAGTTTATATAATAAACACCCTTAAGTGTGCAAAGTATATAAAAATACAGAAAATTAAATTTTTCAGTCCCAAGGTCCCTCAAATGAAATCCTGCACACGATTCTGTGAGCTTCTACCGTTCCAATTGCAAAATAATACTAGGTTTCAAACAACCGTTTCAAAATAGCAGTTAAGTATGTTCATAGTTATGTACGCATAACGGTAACAGAGACACTCTGGATTGCCTGGCTCGGGTTCTTTCGCATCAAGTCGTGATCCTTCGTTCCGGTATGCAAATGGCCATTACTCTCTCTTCGCATATGCACACGCGAATACCTAATGTGCTACTAAAAGCAGCACATCTGTATACTTATATAATTACTGCTCACCTAATTCACCTTATAATAATTCATGTCTATTATGATAATAACCGTCCTGGTGCTAATGAATATTTCAAAACAGCACTTGTTCTAAGATTTCAAGTGGGCATTGCCCTCTATTGGAACTTGGAAGCAGGGACAATTTCATGCTCCGAAGTACATTACACACTTTGTAATGTATGTAACGCAACACACTGTATAGGATCAGTCTTTTTCTTTTGGAACCGGTAGCAAAAATACTCGGTTGTTTTATGAAACGTTGATTGTCTTAGATACTTTCGTGAGCGCTATTCCCTCGGCCTGGGGTTGACACTTCTTTCCATTTTGGAAGACGACCTAGTAGCGGTAAAGGCCCTGCAGATCGTTGCTCAAATTGGGTTTGCCAAGCATGTTTGAACTGTTTTTATATTTTGGAGCATTTTATCCTTTTAGTTTGTGACAATGTCCGTACTATTCCAATCGTTTGCTTTTTTAGCGCTTTAACTAAGAGTGTCTGGGCCCAAATAACCTCGTCGACGGGCCCTTTAACCCCACACAGTCACTCAAAGAGTGTCATGTTTCTACTGTTTTTAGATTTTATCTGTTTTACCTTCCATTTTATTTAACCTTTTACCTTTGAAATCTTAGGGTTTTTGATTTTTATTATATTTATCGTTTGACTGAGAGCTCAAATGACCTAGGTGTCGACGAGCCGTTGAACCCTCTTTACTTGAAATGTTTTATTCTTATTATTGTGTCATACTTTCTTTTACCTATTATACTATCACAACTGCAAGAAAGATATCAGGACGATATTAAGGAAAATTAAGTTCGTCTTTTTTCGATGATAAACCAAGGTTAATTAGTTACACATATGCAAACTTAATCGTACATAAATTGCTTAAACATCCCACAAAGCTTATGGAAACTCTTTCTGAGGCCACAGCTTTTGGGAACTGTTATATTGATTTAATGTTGCAGTTTTCAGGTTCTAGTAAAAAGAAAAAGCCATGCCAAAAGCTTTTAACAGAGCTTGCAAAGGGATCTGGACTTGTTGACCATTCTCTTTTACCGTCGTTGTTCCCAAAAAGGCGACGGTTTAGTTGACAGTGATAAAAGCGTGTCACACCAATAGGAATTTTTGAGTGTTCCGGTGCAAGTGTTTCCCTTGCTGCACATTAACACTACGATTTCAACGGTTTCTAAACCGGGCCGGACAGTATCATAAACTGAGAAAAACTACGATACATGCAGACTGTTTCTAAGACGGAGCCAAAAACATTCCACGCGTGGTTGCCAAAGCGAATCCCAGTAAGATAGCGCATCTCCTCTCTCTTGGAAACGGAAACCCTGCAACCTATGTGTTGCAGGTCGAAGTACCGGAAGCAACTTTCTGTATGTTAGCACAGCAAAGGAATGGAACAGATGCATGGATCGTTATCCAGTTGTTCTGCATTGTTTCCTCTTTATATTACAGAAAGGCAAACTGATGTTAAATTTATACCTACTTCAAATTTATTTTTATTCCGATTTAAAACCTAACAGTTAAGCGGTGACAGAGTGAAAATACAGTCGTAAAATTAGTCGGACATCGTAACTAAGGTGTTCACACCAGTAAAGCTCAACCAACTCCTATCACGTGATGTACTCCACGTGGGGAAGCAATTCTGATTGACCAAAGTTAGGTACGAGGTAGCAATGATCTCGCGCATTGTTATCCTTCATTGGCTGGAGCAGATAGATATGCGTAAATGGATTCGGCAGAAAATAAATTTTACAAGTAGCCCACAAGTTAACTTTGCAGTTGTTATTAAAGAAGTCAGAAAAGAATAAAATACCCAGGGTTAGTGCGAGAGATTTTTGTGCACGTCCGAATTTGTAGTTATTTCCATACAAATTTCAAATGGATAGTTCATAATGTAATATTCAGGGGTTCCTTTATAAAATCCGGATTTGTTGCAAGTACAATGACTTACCCTATTCATCCTTGTACAAATTCTTTCAAATGCCATTCTTATATCTACTTCAAGTTTATCGACAGAGTGAATTCTTTTATTACACATTTCCTTTAGATGCAATTTATCGACAGCTGCTTTTTAGAAAATATATTTTCAACTCTTCGTGTCGCACCCTTGGAAGACGCTGAATTTAAATACCAATTTAATCGGCTTATTGTTTTGGTTATATGTCTACAAACACATACAGACGGACGCTTTTTTATTTAGGAGTCTGAAAACGTGAATTTCCGGTGAAATAGTATCGAATGTTTGGATGGAATGTAATGCATACCTTCTGTGTAGAGAAGAGGAGGGCAGTGGTTTTATTTTGTTTGTGGTGGAATGGCTACACGAGGCTTTTTAACCTTGTTCCGGAAATATTCCGGCTCTGGGGAGTGGGAAAATAAAAATAAATACACTCCTAACGTTTGTATCAAAAATAACTATTATGAGTTGCTTAGTCTTTCATAAACCTGTGGCTGCTGAGTCAGTGTGATGTATACATTTTGCATAAATGACCGTTATATAAATTTAAGCCTTTATTACACGTCTTTAATCCTTGAGATAGCCGTCTGAAGTATGCAGTATATTAGTTGGAACATATTTTCATTTATCCCGATAAACCTCTAAATACCGGAAGTATTCAGTTATATTCACTAGGTGAAAGATTCCAAAGTTTGAATTATGTGTCTATTATTGGAAAATAATAAATAAGGAAATAAATATCGCAACTAGTAAGAACAGTGGGTTTTTGTATATAATCAAAATGAACTATGTATAAACTAGTGCTGCACGTTTTATAAAATGATTATTTACTGTCAATATTTGTCAGCATTGCTTTTTATCTGTTTGATTTTTATTTTGTAGTAATATTTCAAAGGCTTCACGTGAGTGTCAAAGACACACACACACACACACACACACACACACACACACACACACACACACACACACACACACACACACACACACACACACACACACACACACACACACACACACTTGTTTTACTTTAGGTAACGAACATGAGATTTGATATTGCATTATTATGGAGGAAAATAACTTGTAGTAGAATGATTTAATGCAGGTGTTTGTGAATTCACGATACTTTTAAAATTTAAATTTAATGATTTAATTTGAGAAAAAGCTCATGTCAATAATTTACATATACCTCTTATAAAGAAGGGACAGAAGAAGTGCGAAGCGTGATCACGTGAACAATTTGCATTTGGTACTAGAGAAGAGGCAGGAAGAGAGATTGATCAGCTCTCTCTCGTCTCGCTCATACATATGTGAATTGGAGTGCTAATTAACAATGAATTGCATATACGGACTGGCTTCTGTAGCTATCTCTCCGCGACATATTAATTCAGCGCGTGCAACTCGTTCTTTGTGAGCCATGGAGATTGTGTTTCCTTACAGTATCAGATGAATTACTGGCCAGGCAACGCAACACAGCTATTGTGACATTGATGAACACGCCATACACAAAGCACCATTGCCTTTGTTGTATACCTACTTGGCTCATTGCCAAATGACCCTGATAGAGAACTTTACTTTTCAGAGACGCCGTATTTCTTCCGTGCCCACTATTAAAACAGTAGCAGTTAAAACACTTCGTGTTACATAACACGTCTTTTCACCAAAAGAATACATGTATGTACTAAATGGTAAAAGTAACACAGCACAACTGTTAAGTATGCCGGAAAATGTGACGCATTACGCTATTTTTGTCCAGTCTTTGGACACACCTTTACTGTAATATCTGGATAAAATCACTAACGAATTGCTACACGCTATTTAATAGTCTGTAACATTCTGAAAACATCTCGTTGACAGGAAGATGATTATGGCTAATGATACAGAGGGCACAGTTAATTGGGGTACCCCAAAAACCAACTGTGACATTCCTCCTCCCCCATTATGGCGCCGTCTGGTTATATTTGGTGATATCCCGTTGGTGGTTCTTGATCTTAAAGAGCGGTAACTATCTTGTAAACCAGAAAGCTATGGACTGTTAGGGAGAATGGTTAATACTTTTGTTAAGGTATGACATTAGTTTAATAGAATTACTGTAGTGACAATTCATAATAACGTTTATACTCTTTGTGGAATTACAGAATCGTTCGTATTCGTTCTCTTAACTGACGTGTAATTTCTTTGCAGTTCGAGATAATACTGCCTATTCAGCTTCTGCTAAATTATCGTCCGGCAGTTCCATTTCTGCTTTTAATGTCAAAATATGAACTACACTAAACCCCTTACAGTAACACAAAACGTGCGCGCGCACTGTAGTGTTTCGTAACGTTGGTTTCATCAGTGTTTAACTACACACACACACACACACACACACACACACACACACACACACACACAGCTCCAGGCCATGGTGAGGAATAGGGAATGATTCTGGTTATAGAAAATGCCCCGTCTCAGCTGGGAATCGAACCCAGGACCTCTGGATTGATAAGCCAGAGTGCTGACCACCCGACCGCAGAGGCAGTGTAATAATAATAATAATAATAATAATAATAATAATAATAATAATAATAATAATAATAATAATAATAATAATAATAATAATAATAATAATAATAATAATAATAATAATATAATTATTATAATTATAATTATATTATTATAATTATTATATAATTATATAATTATTATTATTGTTGTTATTATTAGCAGTAGTTGTTTTGCAAAAAAAAAAAAAATAGTGTATAAAATGTTCATCTGCACGACTACGTCTCAAGACTGTCACGTAATAAATTATACAAATGTATTTATAGTATACTGTTATCGGAATTAAGGGTTTTCTAAAATACTTGCCCGGAATTAAGGGTTTTCTAAAATACTTGCCCAAATGGCCCTTAAACCTCACTCACTGTAAAACACGAGAAGGTCTGGATTATTTTCTCCTAATCTTGTCGTATTCATCTTCATAGCAGGATTGCACTTTATACAGAGTACTTAAGCTTTTTGCTTCAGTGGTGCTGCGGTCATGCCTCATTGAATTATATCACTGCAATTGACCAGATAAACTGCATCATAAGTGATAAAGGTTTAAGGAAGCAATGTTTTCCTTAAACGCCACACCATGGGACAGTTCTAGTGAGTTCTTTGTATTCGGTGATAGCGAGATATGGCAATGCAGTGGAATTGACCTACTAGTGGCAGTTCACTGTACGGTAGAATGGTACTCAGAAGTGCTTTATATTGGTCTGTGAAGACAAGGTCGTCCATCCCTTTACTGGGAGTATGTTATGTTCAAAGGCTTGGTGGTCGTTAACGAGGATAATGCGACTGCAATAAATCTGACAGCAGTAGGTACATCTTGAGGATTAACGGTGCCCTAGCTAGCTGGATGAAATAGTAAGTGAACGTGGCTGTTCGTATATTTCTGTGTTCTGTCTGCCCAGGACGCAGTGTTCATCCGAGTTGATTGCAACCTTGTTTATTGGAAGTCAGCGGTGTTTAGGCATTTGGCATTCCTTATTCTGAGAGAAATATGGGATGTTACGAAAGTAGTGCATGGTTTAAGAGCTACTGGAGTTGACGCTCCGCAAGTACTCCTGTCTGCTACTGCCTAACCTAAGGCACTTTGATTCGTTTGCTGTGAGCTGAAAGAGGATCTATAACCTTCGCATTTGACATCAACATCAAAAGAAGGTGGTGTTACCTATATGACACCATAGAATCATTTCTGATAAGGATTGTTAAGCTTTTAAGATAAGGGTGAGGTTTAGGAAGCGCATGCTACAACCACGTAGATATGTCGCTGTTGAAACTTTCGTGTGCTATAAACACTTCTTTTATAGACTCGTGATTTGGGAGCACCAGTTTTAAATACAATCCTGTGTGTTTTTTTTTCTTTTCTTTTCTTTTTTTTTTAATTACAAGTCCTTATGACTACGTGTTTTGCATTTGCTTATTATCTCTGAATATGATATATGTATGACATTATTACAGGATATTTTTTAATATTAAACATGAGCTTTAAGTTGAAATACAATTTTTTTTTCATTTAAGTATTTACGTCCCTAACGATGCGTTTACCATGTGCTTAATCAGATACATAATAAAACAAATTGGGCACGCTTTTTTCGTGCTGTTTATTGATTTTAATTTGGCTTTTGATTTCTTAAACAATTAAAACCATAAATCCACAAGCTTAGGAATCGTTTCCATAAACTAAGGTCAGAATCCCCGTTTGAACTTCAATTTAAAAAGTGTACTCCAGGTATCTAATTTTATTGAGTGAACAAACGCCGTTGCGCGCATTTCTAGAAGCTTTCCACTTGCAGGACTTGTTTACTAACAGGAGCTTTGAGAAACTTATGTTTTTAGTATAGTCGCCTGTAATTCAGAGACTATGTAAGCGAGTCGGTAGGGACCGAGAAGTTGGTTTTTAAATGCCACAGCGCGTTGTGTCAAGGTTACGATACAAACAGCTGTGAGTTGCAACGTCACGAATTGTAAATTGATTCAGCTTTAGAAAAAAATGAAATGAAATATAAAAATGACCGAACTTGCCATATGTCACAGTATTTATTATGGCCGGTACTCGAACCACAATTCGACCTGGAGGTTCTCCGGAAGAATGAAGAAGAGCGTAGTTCAGTGTGTGTTCGGGGACCTTGACACTAGTTCTTCCGCAAAGCGTCGTCACGTGGTTTGTATCTACCGCCTGACTGGTTTCTTTAAACGTGATTCACCTTTGCAATATCAGAGAAGAAACATTGAGCTAGAAATAGCCAGACTGTGACGTATTCCCATTTTACCCCAGCAAATCGAGCACAATACTCGCAGCTTTTTTCTATACATTCTGTATTCAGGTCACGAGAAATGGTGAAAATAAAGGAGTGTTAAAGGCCTTCTCGCATGCTTATTCTACTTGAGCTATTGATAATTTGACAATGTATATGTATGTATCGCATGCAGCTGAGTATTTCTTCCCTTGCCTTACACTTGCTCGCTCAGGTGAAAGTTCTCATATAAATTTAGAGGAACAAAGTTCATTAATATAGAAAGAAGTGCAAACTTACGCAATACATACTGACATCCCTTAAAGTTCGCTTTATATACGTCCCTGCCGTAGTAATTTAGCGCCTTCGCAGTTTGAAGAGTATAAACTACCTTCTTTATGGTGCCATGAAATGTGGACCCGATGCCAAGAAATCTTGGGGAACGTAATAAAATAAAAGGCTTTATCATAGCCCATTTTTAGATACGAGGCCTACATGTGCAGTAGATGCGTTGTAGTCTTGTCTGAGAAAAACTTATTTAATTTTAGCACACAAGACATCAACTCAACAAACTGGCGCAGTGATTATTTTTGTGGCCGCCAAAAGCATCACATTTGTTGACTGCAGAGTTGACGCCGTGTCAGAATGCGCTGAACCATTTCCGCACTTGGCTTCGACCTTGAAAGAATGCACCGCCACGAAATGGCTTATTCGATGTTTTATTCCACCAGACCTGCTGTCTGTGAAAAACGTGACTTTGGATTCAAGTACTCCCCTTTTGCGATATTTTGATAGTTAATTTCTGTGGTGCAAGGACGCCATCTTTTCTCTCCAAATAAGAAACATTTATGTGATATTT
Source organism: Tenodera sinensis (assembly GCA_030765045.1). Lineage (NCBI taxonomy): Eukaryota > Metazoa > Arthropoda > Insecta > Mantodea > Mantidae > Tenodera > Tenodera sinensis. Next base: position 80,627,444 of record CM060970.1, on the reverse strand, counting down.
TACCATTCCTTTTATTGTTTATTGGAGTGAGAGATGCAAACAGAATTATTGCCTGTGTCTGCCGTTCCCCGCGGCTCAGGCATGCCCATCCTTGATAAAATGACAATTACCAAAGTTCAAAAATATATATTTTAGTGGTAAACACGACAAACGTACTTTGGTTCCATGTGGTGTATATACCTGTACATTTTGCATGGCATACTCTTCCTATAACATTGTAGTAAAACTCGTTAATTTTTACCTGCATTAAAGACTGCCTCTGTGATCTGATGGTTATCAAACTAACCTTCAAATTCAGAAGACTCGGGTTCGATTCCCGGTTGGAGGGTGAAAATTGTTCTTTAGAATCATTCTCCCTTGAATCTGAAAATATGAACGAGAATGTGAATGTGTATGAACCTAATATTGTAATCAAAACTAATACCAACCCAAAGATTAACACTACTGTAAGCGGGCGAACATCATTGTTGAGCAATTTGTTCCTGGCGTAAAAAGCGGCATATAAATGGAGCAACTCGCCAAAAGCAGGGATAAAAAAAAAAAAAAAAAAAAAGAGCGAACAAATAATTCAAGAATGGCTTCTGGAATCTTCAGATGCTGAATAATAGTTGGAAATGACTGGAAGAATACGAAGGTCCTTCACATCACTAAATGCTCCATAAAGTTAAAAATAATCATTTTATCATTATAATTGTGAAACACTTTTTTAAGTTTTCGTTTGTTGGCACATTTGCGCTCTCAAATTGTTGCACTTGATGGTCTTTTCAGTGAAAATGACAGGATAAAAAATAGATGAATTTAAATTGATATGCTTAGTTCGTACATTATTAAACAATAATACTCTATTGTGAAAATATTTAAGAATAGTAATTGAACCAGCATATTTGATGTTTGTTTTTTCCTAGACATGATATTTAAAAACTATTATTTACAGTTTATTAATCTACTTATTACTAAGGTGTTCAGTTATAAAATATTGATTTTTTAAAAAGTAGATGCATCTATGAAACCCTTTCAGAACAGTAAAAAGTAAATAAAATAACAGGTAATAACCCCGGAACTAATTTTAGGTATGCATGAAATTTAGTGCACACACTGTACATTAACCAGCAAGTGTGATAGCTATTTCAAATTAATGGAACTGAAATTGTGAATTTTGGGAATTTCTTAGATGGATATCCTTACCTGCTGTAGAGGAAGCATTTCATCCAAACAAAAAATTCCACATTAATAGATTATAGGAAATAGCCTTATTCAGGTCTTGTGAACCCAAAAAGATTTGGTGAAAAAGAAAAATCCATGTGCATGCGTTTCATAAATAATGAATTTGATACTTGTGTGGATTACCTTATAAGGATGCGAAGTGAAGAGTTTTCAAGGTGTGCACCCTTGTATATTTCTTTTTTTAGTTTAAGTATATATAAATATATTATTGAAAATGTATTTTCTGTGTACAATTAATTTCACTCGAAGATTTGAGAGACGAACAAGGGATTGTCCTAGAAAAGATTGAATGACGTTAAGATACAACAAATGTTAAGAGATTTAAACCTCTTGGGAAATACTCGCGTTTGTTCGCACATTAAACCATTGTTACTCTCAGAAACATGTTAGTTGATTATACGGAAGATCTAGATTTTCATAATTCTAGTGTGGATGTATCAATAGCAAAGATGTAAACAGCGATTGGGAAGGATAATTACATACTAGTGCTCTGTATGGGAAGCGGCCTGAAATGCAAGGCATATAACCATATCAAATCGTATCATGCAATAAACGGGCACTCCAGAGCAACGCAGGACATAACCGCAGCTCTCTCTCTCTCTCTCCAGAGAACACAAATCTGTATATATACGTATATACATATGCATATAGGTATGACATGTTTGGAACATCTACCCCTAAGCAAGAACATGCTGTACAGCGACTTAGGCAATGGGCTGAATTAATGCTATGCCAAAACAGTATCATTGAAATTAAGAACATCAATTTCAGTAGCCCCATTTCTGCTTGTTAGTAAACTAAGCCTTGGGTGGTGTTTTTATCCTCGTTATCAACAATAGCTTTCAGTGTAAATAGTACGTGCTGTACCCAGCGGTAAATATGGCGTCGTTTATGTTGCTTACAGTAATACATCGATTGTTTTCCGATTAATGCTAATTGGTAGCCTAGCCATTCCAATGCTGTTGTTAAAGCCGCAATTAAATCTGAAGATCTAATCTTCGTAAGCTCTAGATTAATCATTTGTCGTGCGCATAAGCGGAATTTATATGGGAACATAACAGACGAGTTAAATGAGTATAATTGTGTGGAAACGACTATAATGATCCAAGAAGAAATACAGAACTTTCTAGTGCACAATGTAAACGCTATCGCTCATATATTTTTTACTAATTACCCTATTGAGTTTATTTATCTCACTGTTCCACATATAAATATATCATTGTATCCACCAATAATTTATGTGCTAGAAGTATTAGATACCAAACAAGCAAAACTGCTGAAAATGTAGATAATTGATTTCCTTAAAAGTCTCATTTATGATATATTTCAACCTTTTCTTTAGATATAAGAGAAACACTTTGTCAGTTACCATTTTATTCAAACATTTTTCAAAATTAAGTTTTATTTTAATACTATCATTAACAGTGTCGAATGTCCCTTAAGCCGTATAATTCGGAACTACAAATAATAATATGGTAAACAAAATGTGAAGTTTCGCCAGTTTAATCTTTGAGAAACTGATATGCGAACCCCCCCCCCCCCCCCAAAAAAAAAGTTTCCGCTCTGTAATAGTGGAGGCTATCTTAACACAATAAAAATAAAATTATAAACTGCTTGAGTGAGACGAAAGACTGGAGTCTGTGAGTTTGAAAAGGTGCGGAAGCGCATTGTATAACATCTGAGAGGAAAACGTAATGCCTCACAGCTTTGCGGAGAATGAAAGTATTCCGTCTTTGGTTGCGGGACTTATAAATCTCCCATAAGTATTCGACATCCTGGGTCATTACATAGGGAATAGGGTGCACTCGCGTATTTGTACAGTAGCGCTCTGTTTGCCGAACAACTTTATTTTCCTCGGGAGATTTTACTTGGAGCAAAGTACATTGTACTATTGTGCTCCGGGTATTATATCTCTAGGACGACTCACTGTCATTTCTCTTCTCTCTTTTATGATTCTCTCGTGGAAAAACCTCGCAGTGAATGTGAAACGATGGATGGTAAGCCATCGAATGTGCCTTTTTATGCTATTATTTTTAGCCTGCTGCAAAATTTAGTTCCTTTGCATTGTGCTCTCCTTTGAGTGTTTCACCTGCAGATGAACGTGGGAAATGCACAAACGTTTAGTGTTTGTAGATGACATGACAGGCTCTTGGTAAATACTGTCAAGGAGCGATATGGGTTAAGATTTGTCAAATGTACTCATTAAAATTAGCTTTTTTTTTAAATAGCCTCTTAACCCTGCTGTGTCTATTCTCGGAGGTTTTAGGAGTAGCGACACTTGTCATTTTAACAGAGGCGTGCTTAAAAGGCCTGTCATATTCCAATCAGATGACACAAAGTTGTGTACAATAGAGCAGGGGAACTCGCGGAATACCTTGAGCGATCGTCTTTTTGCCCTCTTGCTAAACAGTAATCAGTGCAAGGCCGTGAGTGGCCTGCGCTCAGAGAGTACCACTTGCCCAACCCTGATATAGAGCGTTTGCCGAGTTCAGAAAGTTCCATAAATGTACTTAAGATTTTTGCTGTATGTTCTATGTCCAGTAGTTAGCTATAATGACTTCATGAAGTACGTGTTTCCACCCTGCTCAGTCTTCTACAAACTGTCCACTTCATGTTAACCAAGATAAAGTTTCATTTGCTATTTCGTTGTCGATATGAGGATTCGTTTGGCTAAGTCGGTTATCAACTTTTTAAAAAAGAGTGGAGTTGAGAATCCATGTTCCTTGCATGAACACTATAAAAAAAAGGGGGGGGGGGGGATGAGTAGCGCACTCTTGAAGATGCTATTTGGCATTTAACCAACTTTTCGTATTCTTGTTGCGCTATTCATTTTTTAAGGGAAACTCCAAAACTATCGAGTTTTTGGGTGAGATGCAATACTCCGCCTGCTTAGTTAGGCACAGTTAAAAATGATAGCAAATAAACGCGAGAAAATTATATATACAGAAAAAAAAATCTATTCTACAGCTTACGTATTCTGACGTTTTTCCAGACTTTTCACGTCTTAGTTTTATAATTTTTTTAAAAGTTCCATCTTTTTCAACGTTTTTCGAAATGATTAAGTGTCTGTAAATTCTTCATACTCACATTTTTGCTTCTATATGATAACCATTAGCGAAAATATATAACATAAATTTTGAAGACTAAAGTCTAAATTCAATTTCTCATATTCCTCAATAAAACGCTGGATCATTAAAATTTTTTTTTCATGCATACCTACAAGAAATAGAAACAAATGCCAAAGATAAAAAATGGATTACACTACTTTCCAACCCAGATATAATCCCTCAGAGACCAAGGAAAACGGCGGTTGCAGCCTTCCGACTATTGACAAATCACGACTGCTTAGCAAGTCATCTCTACAGAATAGGTATCTCAGCCTCACCAATATGTGTCCTGTGTAACGATCCAGCAGAAATGAACGAAGACCACTTGAAGACCTGTGAAGCATTAAGATCAGAAGAAACTACAGTTCAAAAGTATTGGAAAGCACGAATGCTAATGGCTTCATTGCCAGATGCAAGGCACTAGAAAACAACAACAATAATTTTGAAGACTAATAACTCAAAACCACAAGTGTTTACTATATTACAGCCATAATATGAAAATAAAACATAAGACAGCGTGGAACATGTATGTGTAGCTGAGGGCATGAACACAACATGAAATATGATAATGAAAATAATGAATAATTAAAGTGTGCAAAAGTCCTAATGAAAATGTATAATTTTACTGAGGCTCATGGGAACGGCTGCTTAACTTTGAATCTAGAGGGATATACATATGACTTAGCATATTCGGGCGTATCTATGTAGATCACAGCGGTATGATATAGTCTAGTGTTTAGGTTGTCGCTGGGGAGAAGTTGTTTGTGGCACATCCTCGCTTTGAACCACTATCCATTAACACTTCCTGGTGTGCTAATTTTCACGTGAGTAAAAAATACGCTAGAATACAATGATACAAGCTTTTAGCGTGTCATAATCATGTACCTGTATCTGAGAAATAAAGGTATCATAGAGTCGCTGTTTCGCCGAGATAATGTGCTTTTATCGGAAAACACGTAGGTACTTTAGCGCCGTCTTTCCCAAGTTGTATGTTTTCGCGCAGTCAAACTAGATGCCTGCATCATTAGGCGCTTGCCAAGAGTGATTAATTGCTGTTGAACGTGGTGCCAGTGGGGTATGCTGTTCATCGGCTGTACGCTTATGTGGATATCACTTTTTATTACAGAAACTCCATCCTCTAATTTAAACTTATTTTTCTTTCTTTTCTTCTTCCCTACATGATGCTCTAAAATGCACATTCTATGAAAAAGAATTCTTCAGAGGAGCACAAATGCTGTCATCTGGAGTTTCGACATAAGTACTCCAAATTTTGAGAACTCTAAAAATAGGCATGTGTCATAACCTTAAACAAAATGTTGGGTTTTTCATCACATTTCTTCCTTTGCAGACATTTTCAGCTGCCAAGGGGTTTGAACGTGAATACTATTTACTTAATCAAGTGCAGAAAGTTGAATAACAGTTTAGACCTAGGTGCGGTTTTAGCTCCGAGAGTTATAGATCGCTCAGAACTGTAAACCCTACAGTGATTATTGTAAAACCGAATAGACCTCGCCGGAAAAAAGGGAGAAGGAACTGTAAACCACTTATCAAGTGTTTAACATGTAGGTACATTGGAAGTATGGTGAGTGCCTGGTTCCCGCTGTGATAAGCTACGTGGATCAGCCACCTTTTTTAATCTTACAAAAGATCGAAGAGGGTAAGTATATAACCAGTGAATATTCAATTTGTAGCTGGTCAGTAGAAAAACGCTGAAGTTTAGACTTCAGTTTTCTATTTCATTTTTATTTTCTTTATCGTGATCTCTGATAGCTATGTAATAAGTTCAGTAGAACATTATAAAATCCGGCGGGGGGGGGGGGGGGGGTGTTATATCGCTATAACGTAATTTGACTGTAGAGGTCAGTAGTTTGTACCTGCTGCCCTCGAAATGAAAGGTTGTGCCACTATTGAAGCTTCTCACGAGTGCTTGTTGTGTGAATCAAGGGCCGCATAGACATTAGCAAAATGTTGTAATAGCTTTTTGCTTTTTTTATACCTGATAAGAATGTTTGTCACATTACACAATGCCCTAAATGTAATAACGCCTTAACCACAAGAAGAGCCCATTAGTGGGCTTACTTCAAATCGCTGCATTTGAAGGATTTGAAAACGATTTCTTAAAGGAATGATTATCCCAGCGTATGAATAATTCAGGAAGCATTTCCTTTTTGATAAATGGTTCTACAGAATGACGCTCAAACTTGTATTATGGTGCACTTCATGAAATTTCCTCATATGATCTTGTATTCTCGGCAATAGCTTTTTCCAATCAATCAGATTCATTTATGTGGAAATAAAGTTTGTCTGAAAGAGACTCTCCTCTTTCGTTTTGGGAATTTTTGTTACCTTAAAGTATGCACAGAATATCGGTATAGCGCTTACGGCCACCACCAAAGTTGTGTGGGTTGCACCTGCAATTAGGACACATTTAACTCTTGGCTATCACGACAATGGAGTCTTTGTGTCGGAATGCAGCCAGTAGCGCGACTCGGACATGAGTAAAGCCAGTCAACACGCTATCACCTTTTCATTGGGGCAATGCATCCTCCCCTCATAGGTCATTTTATCAACATTCTGACATGAAAGTCGCCTAATCTGTGCTAAGCTGTTTAATTTGTTCACCAGCCTCAACGGAAGTTGGAATTCGGTGCCTTGAAATATTTCCCCATGAATGTTACCATCAGTGTAAACAATGTATTGCAGTTCGGATACAATAGATGTTGCAGACATCGGACAGGATTTTTGAGTAAGAAAAGCTGTTGAGAAATTTCAGAGCACTTTGTAGGATACGAGCATTTCCATTGCTTCAGATGGCAAGCTGAAGTAAGGCGGAACAAATGCCTTATAAGGACGGAGAGATGACCTCATTGCCATCCCGACTTGGTGTAATATCTCAGCGCTGATTTCTTCAGAAGTATACGGCCAATTGCGACGAGCACTAAATGAACTGCGCTCCGGACGTATTCGTCTAATTAGACAATTATTCACTTATGAGACTTCTTCCTGTTCCATTGTCTTGGACAGTCACATTTAGGTTTGTTGAACCCTTCAAATAGGAAGTGGCAGTGCATCCTGTTTCTTCATCTTCGTGTTCTCTAGCCCTTTGCCACCATGTAATTACCTCTTTGTCACAGTGAGAAAACATGAATTAGTCACTGTTTTGCTTCTGCTTTCTCCACTGCGTTGCAGAAGATATATTGCACAATTTTTCTGTTATTGAAGTTGAATATTTGCGTTAATGTGCTTTCAAAAAGCATTTTGATGACATTAATTTTGGCTTGCTTTTTAGGCACTTATTTATAAATGAAGTTTTGCTTGACTTAAGTATAATATCGAATTTGCATTCTGTAGTTCACTGACTAACCGAATAAATGTCTTGTGCTTCTATTCCCCATTGGAAATAAGAAACACACTTGGTAAACAAAGGCGAGAGGCAATCCCAAACACGTGCCGCAGTAAATGCGCTAGTTGGCTCCGAAACGCAACACTCAGCCAAAGAGTAGAAAATATGGCGAGTTAATGGATTGTTGCGGTTCTAGATATTGTGTAATGCCCTGGGTGCCAAATAAATGTTTCAATAATTCCAAGTTCTTAAATATATCGGAAGTTGTTGGGTGTGGAAACCTTGGTTTAGCACATTTTGTAGCGGAAGCACTTGATTCACGTGATTATTGGGATACCCCCTAAAAACAACTGACATTTTTCCCCCATTATGGCGCGGTCTGGTTATATTTGGTGATTTTCCATCTGTTCATAAAATATAACCATGGTAAAGCTACGGCCATAGTTGTTACTGCATCCATTATGTTATCACAGAAGCCTTGTTTATGAATGCGTTACAGAGAAGTCAACCGACAGATTTTAAAACAGGACTCTGTTTAGACGCCGTAATAATTAATTAACCAACCTGTGGACGCCATTGTATTGCTCGTGTGTGCGTGATTTTGTCTTAAATTGTTAAGTATATGCAGTCATAGTTACTGTTATTATTTTTGTGTTCGCAACACAGTGCATTAAATATACTACGATATTTAGCGTTTGGAAGTGATCTTATACAAAAGTATTTTGCAAAACAAGATGAGTAGGTTCATCGTGTTGTGTGGTAACGACGATCAAGCATCATTAGCGTATGAAAGCACGTTACTTTAACCCTGTGATATTTGAGGTTAGTAATAATGCTTTTATTATGCACGTTTGCAGCACTGCTTTTTGGCGTAATTACGTCTGTAGTTTAGTGTAATTTTGGTCATATTGAATTCTTGGGAACTGCCGATAAGCTGTTTCCCCTATAGCAATATGCGATAACAAGGCAGAAGCATTTCCAAGCATTAACGTCAGAAGAATAAGTGTGAACTGTTACCAGACTTAACACTATACTCACCATCGCACCTTGGATCACATCTGTGACTGATTAGAAGAGAAAATGACAAATTGCCTGAGTACTAATGTTCAAATCCAGAGACCTGGGTTTGATTCTCTGCTGAAGGGTGAGAATGTTTCTTTAGCCACTAGTATTTCCTATTCGCCTAGAGTATGGAAGTATGAACATTAATGTGTGTGTTGTTTTTTTAACGTAATAACCAAAAGTAATACAGATACAAAGGTTAATAGCACGATAAGGGAGTGTGATGTTGAGCAATTATTCCAAAGATAAAAATCCGCCTATAATTTTAGAGGCATATAAATGGAGTACAAGGGAAAAATGGCAGGCGAACTAATCAGTGGCTACCATCAAACTTCTGTTTTCGTATGAGTGACATGAAATGCTGTACAATTAAAAAGTTAAAGATTAGAAAATAGAAACAAGGTACTGGAAATATTTAGAATCATAGCAGAAGCCATTAGTGATGTAGATATAGATACATAAAGGATGCACAGCGAATGCTGACAAGAAATTTAGGAGAAAACCCTTTTTCTTTAATTTCTTGTTTAGTATTAACGCAATAACCATTATTGTATTTACAATTATAGCACATGCTATTAACTGTTGGGTATCTATTATATCTTATAACATAAAAGGCTTGACATAGTGTAATATATTCATCATTAAATGAGATCACATTTTATGATCACATTCTGTGACACAGAAATACAGGCCTAAGATTCTAGACAATGCTCTACTTTGCCCCCTTCAAATTGTTTGTCACCCTTGGAGTATTTAGTTTCCTTGGGCTATGGAAAGTCCTCTGCTATCCATGATGATGTTTGTATGTACTGACCATTAAAACAAATGTGGATCAATGGAAGGGATATCTTGGCGCAGTTCACGGAGTTTTATACATTGGCTCGACGCCTAGTTTAGTTCTGTAAAACTGTCATGGATATTCCGTCTTGGGAAAACAAGTGTACCCATTTGGCAAATAGTATCCCACTCCGAAGTGTGCTTGGTTTTGATGGCTTCAAAAATCGTGCAAGTAGAATGGGATGCAAATAAACGCAAGATTGCCTTGAAGTATACATTTGAAATCTGGCTTCCAATGAGTCTATCTTGATTTTCTAAAGAGGTTACAGAGAAATAAGCTGTTATTAACGAAAAATCGCGATTTGAACGACGCAATGAAGTTAATTTACAGAAGACATGTTTTGTACCCCTGACGTATTAATTTTACATGCTGATTTAATGGTCACAAACAAATATTCAACAATTACTTTCTGTTTCATGAAACACTTGTAGCCTGATTTAAGCAACACAATGCTGCATTGAAATCATAGCGCATCCTTACATTAACCACATTTATTTTCCTGTCTTGAAAAATGGAATATAATTGTATTTTAATAGAAATGTTTATCTTAGAAAGCGTGATATCTTATGAAATAACTCTTGGGTAAAGTGCGTTATGGTTTGCAAGAAGCTCATTTCGCTAAGAGGTTACAAAAGTAAAATGGAAGTTGTAGATTCACACTGCAGACATACGTAATGGAAATCAGCTGTTGCATGTGGCGTATGTAATTTCTTGTATGTTTTAAGTGTAAGCTTGGGTTTATATAAGCTCTGTTTATACGCAGGATAAACATGCTTAGACGCTGTCTGGAATACTGTAAACAGACGGAATTCATGTGGGCGCATATTGTCAGTTCTACTCTTAGAACTGTTTTGTAATGCAGTATGTTTGAATTTCATGATGTTCTTTGATGATCATTTTGAAACTTCGAGATTATGTGAGTCGGTAATTACTTCCAGCACGCCAAAACATTCTAAGGAAGCCAACAAACTGCTCAAAAGATGACTGCTGTACCACAAATTTGGTCGCTAATAAAAAGCTTTCTTGAATAGTAAAACAAAACAAAAAAATGGTCTATACCGGGTGGAAGGTACTGCTTCGGCCATATGTTAACAGGGATTCTACATAACTAGCGAGAACAAACCTGTCCAATGCAATTATTGTCAATAAAACCGTTTCACAGAAACAAAATAACTTGTGTCAAATATTTGGAGCCGTCTAGCTGCTTGCTGGTTAACGTATGACCGATATATTAGAACATTCTTTTAGTTATAAATTCCAAACGATATAAACTAGAACTTAAATAGTTTTAAACCGCGGTTCTCTTATAGTTAACATTATCCAGAATATATGGATTTCTAAAGCAAAGTTACCGAACCAGTTATTTTGAAACTTAAATAGCTGATTTTGAAAACAGCGTTTAGGTTATTTAAACAGAATGAACATTTCATATATTGATCTAAGCCATCCCGCTTGGTCTTATCTAATGGTAAACTAAAATTAGCACAAAATAATGGCGAGCTGCGGTGTTAATATAAATGAAGGGATATTTAATAGCTGTCTGTTGTAAACGTTTCATCGTCTGCAACATTTGGCATAGGGCATTTAAATTAATTTATGAAGTTATTGAAAGTGTTTAACGTTTTTGTGAGACAAACTCAACATTTTCCGCCAAATTCTTTGAAAGAAAATAGCATCCCCGTAAGTCACAGAATTCACTGTAATCATGCTATACTTTTTCCGCCAAATGCAGAGAGGTCGGTTGTCATAATTTCGTATTTCATTTGTTATGTAACCATGTCTCTAAACGCAATGAGTCAATTTGTCGTTCTAAAGGAAGCCGAACTGGTACGCTAAGCAGATCCTCATAGAAGGAATTAAATACCTACTATGTAAAAATTAAACATGTTTTTGTTCAGCTTCTGTTAAAGTATCTGGGTCGGTTGTGACGTCGTGCTCTGCTTTTAGTGAGAACATATTAGTGGGTTGTTTGCAATTCATCGGATGTTTTCTCTCATTTTAAAGCTAGCTAGAAATTTTCCTTTGGAGCATCGAAATGCTACACACCCGATGCCTTTGTTTCGTGGAGTAATTCTGAGGCAGGCAGCCGGGTACGAATGGATAGCTCGGAGGAGAATCGTCACAAGGGCTTGGTGACAGCTCTGTGCCGTATATTGGTAATTATTCTTGGAGCTCTTTCTCTTTTTCGCGCTACTGTTCTGTTGTTATATCAACACAAAGCAGGGAATCCCTATAGAGCTACGCTTATCTGGAGGACAGCGAAATACCGCAACGCTAATGAAATTAGAGGGATTGCGGTGCTGTATAGCATGATCCACGGCCAAGCTTAATCAAATCACTGCTGTATGCACACAAGCACTGAACTCTGAAAGGTGTGCAAAGTGCGAAACTCTGTGTAATGCAATGCATTATCACCATTTTCCATTGATATCAATAGATACGCGGAGTGTTAATCTGTATTTGGAGCCACATAAAGCCGACCAGATTGTTGACTATTCCGTTATTGTGTCACGAAATTGTTAGGCTAAGATCAGCTTACCAATGACATGCATTGCTATCGAAGACTGATAGCAATAAGTGTGTCAGACGTGGGTGCAAACATCAGCAACAGGCTGCAAGGTGCTTCATTCTAAAATGCGACGGGATTTGAACGATAATCTGTTAGGCCTAAAAATCGTTTGCCCCCGATTTGTCCTCTGAACACGCCCATGGGAAATTTAATGCCCAAAATTGTGGACAAGAAGACCAGTTAAATGATTTATTTCTCTTGATTCTGTATACGTGAGATTGTATCTGATAGATTCTAATGACAATCATACAGGAGCTTATAGGGATTACAATGAGACATCAACCATGCGGAAATTACCTATATTTTCGAAATATAAAATGCTTTTAAAATACCTGAGCATGCATGATATCAATAGTTTTTTCAAAGTTCTAATGTTTTGTAATCTTATAAATCATACAGTTTATTTTATGCATGGAACATTTATGTTCCCCAATATTTTAATATAATTACTCCTTTTAACAACAATGGTCGCACCAGTGCCTTTTGCCTCTGGAATATGTTGCTTTGTGGCAATGGTATTAATCGTAGTATTGTATTCCATTCAAATATTCGCTCTCACCCCGCCTTTTTAAGAAAAGATCCGCACATGCGGACTTCTCCACTCCAAATTACGGGTAACAGAAATATGAAATCGTTCTCTTTATATACTTACTCAGAAATGGTTAGCTAAATTACAGTGCAAGAAGTTTTGAATGAGTAACAAAATGAGCATATTACTTTTTGTGCGAATAATCTGTAAAGTCCTCATCATTCGGGTTGGAACATTACTTAATTTAACTGGTGTACCATAAGAAAATAACTTACTGCATAAAAATTTAGGTCTCATTAAAACACGTAATTTTGTGAAATCAAATGTTTGTAGCGTTAATCATTTCCGAGATGGTCGTGGGTCATGGTTCGAATATTTTCAGTGCTTCATCGTACATGTTTTAAGTTAAAAGTTCACTTTGTTTCCTGCTATATGCAAATACCTGCATTTCTGAGTTAACATATGACGACCCCTAAGATTTTACTATCCCTCCAGTCTTAGTGCCTATAGCCAAAAATATATTCAAATCAGTTTTGCAGAAAACACGGCAGAAGGAAAAATAAACGTTTTTAAGAATACCTTGTGAAGAGAAAAAATTAAAGTCGTGTGAATGTAATACATTAGATTTCTAAAATATGTATTTCCCATTCTCACCACGGTTTTATTTTTGCGTCCTCTTCATTTTAAAATGACATTTTGCTGAGAGGATTCGCAGCTTTCTAAACATTTTAGTTATATTTTCTGCGTGCAGAAAATTTGCGTCCTCAGCAGCAAAATCGAGTTCGTTAGGGTTTTTGCTTTCTCGCTTAGTTTACCAGCAAAAACTTAATTTGAAGAGTTAGCCTGAATGGAAGCGTTTCCATTTTAAATTTAGAGCTCAGCAGTTTTACCTGTGCTTAATTTTTACAGAAAAAGTGCACTTACAGATTAAAGGCTTTGGGATACATGTTTCTGTTGTACACTACAATATCTACGTCAAAGTATTCATATTAGTTTTATGAAACTTTTCCCAGAAGTTTTCCATAGCTCTAAGCATTTGACCTGAGTTCGCCTTCCTTCGTTTGCATCTGTTTTTTTTTTTTTTTTTTTTTTTTTTTTTTTTTTTTTTTTTTCCTCTTCTTTTTATTCACAAAATACATGGAAAGTTGAATACTGTTCCCCCACCCGAAGAAAAGTCCTCTTTGAAGTTGCTCCATCTCTTAAAGTTCAGTGAAGAAGGGTTCGTGCTCGATGTGGAAGTCCATTTAATTTACTTGATCTGGCTTCGGGAAGTCCCACGGACGCGGACGCGATAGGATGAGAGGGATCGCTTCATCTGCTGTGTCATCTAACAGGAAATAGTTGGACTCCAGCCAGCGATTGACAAACCTCTCGTACAAATAATAGATGTCTAAAAAAGGTGCACAAATAGCAATTATTTACTTCTACGCTTAGAATAACTGTCATAACCAGGTTTTCTCGTAACATGTTCTTGGAACCAGGGATTTCGCCAACTTTCTAATGAGGTTATATGATTGTCATCCCAAGTTGGATGAAACTTAGTTAACAGGCTACAATAGAATTCTGTTTAGGAGTAACCGATCGTGAATTTCGACAAAATTTCGAAGAATATTTCACAGAGTTGCCCTAGCACGAAATGCTGCATGGGAATTTAATACATATTTTCTAATAATCCTGTTTTCTTGTGTTTTCTTTGCAGTTCAAAATATATTTGTGTACATTCTTGGAAGATACTGAAGTTTTTAACCGAATTTTCGGTTTTGAGTTACCTATGGGCGGCGCCGTGGCCGGGTGGTTAGACCGCTCGCCTACCACCTAGGCGGCCCGGGTTCCACCCCAGGGACCTGCGTGTGGTATTCGTGGTGGACGAAGCGGCGTCTGGGCGGGTTTTCTCCGGGCTCCCCGGTTTCCTCCGCCACTCATACCAATTACCCCATAATCACCTTTCCATTCATCGATTTCGCCTGCATGTCATATCATCCTCACCTTCATTCTCATACCTGGTGCTGGGCTGACCACCCGCTTCCATATGTTCCTCTGCTCCCCGATAGGCATCTGACTAGGCACTGGCTTGTAAGTCCTACATAAGGGGAGGGTAATCAGATAAAGAAATAAAAGCTACATATGCTTCTCTCTGGCTCTCCCTGACAGTTTTTTTTTTTTTTTTTTTTTTTCTAAAAATGCGTGTTTTTATTTAGGGACTCTCAAAACATATTTTCGGTGAAATTTTTGTCTAATTTTTAGTGGTATGCAATACTTACTAAACGTGGTAGAGAAAGTGAAAATATACTGATACATTTTGAAAATGTTTTATTAATAAGAGCCGAAAAACAAATTGTTTACGTCCAATTAACAGGATTAAATGGCTGTTAGTAGAACAAAAGGTTTTGAAGCTCTCTCCCCCCAACTCAATATTATTTTAAAATGACTCACGTTGTGATCTAATATGTGTGTATCTGAGCAATAGGAACTGTTGTTCATTTTTATATGGAACATGTGTTATTTTGCGTGTTATCAGGAGAGAAAAAAAGGAACAGAACAGTTTTGATGTAATAAGAATGAATCTTCAAAATGTAGGGTTTTCGCCTTTTGGTAATCAGCAAGTCACTTGTCCTTGACATACGACGCTAATGGTGCATGACAGAACCTCATAACTCGAAAAAGCAAAACTCATATTTATGGCATCCACAAGGAAAAACTGATTCGAAGGCTGCACAACGTTTATTGCTTCGACCGGGCAATATATGGAAAACAGCCGTTTGGTAAAAGATGGGAAGCGCGCACAAATCACAGGACCATTTTTGGCCATGAATACCAAACTGAGCGCAGATGTTGTTTCTGGGAAGTAAAACTAAATCTCACCATTTCTTTTCCAAGGAATTAAAACCTGTGTTTGGGAATTTAGACGTTAATCATTACCAAGATTTTATGCCGGCGTTGTTAACGTAATGAACATGGGAAAATGAGTTCATGATGGGGATTGTTATGCCGTTTTTAATATATTCACTAAAATTGTATTGTGATACAAACCCGTTGATTGCACTATTGCTGCAAATTTAAGTAAGAAAGAAGAATAGTTCAAATATGGTCTCTCCTTTGCGCCATTTATTAGACATTTAATTCTGGCCTTGAATAGATAAATTAATGATATTAGCAACTAAGGTAAGTTGTGCAAGATCTTCAAATAAACAATGAATTTAAAGACATAAATTGGCGACAATCAGGGTTGCCATTTAGCAGTTTTTGTCGCCAGATTTACAGGAAACTGCTCATGTGGCGAAATATTGTATTGTGCAGGTGCGGTAAGTGAATATTTGGAGAACTAGGAAGAGTTTGAAAATATGAGACGAAACAGTATTTTTTACTTCCATGATTCTCCACGTGTGTATCGTAGACTGTTTTTTCGACGTTGGAAATAATATGAATATTACAGGAAAATAAGATAAATAATTTACTAACGGTTGTTGAACATGTGGTTCCAGCACTCTTGATTGCGCATTGGTCTTCGATTCTCCGCGCCTTAAAAACAATCCGAACTTCCAGCTGATGCTTAGCCGCAGCACGATTTAAATCGGAAGTAAATATGAACTAATGAAAAGGAAGTAAACACCCAGGGATTTAATTTAGTCCATGCACATACGTGCAGTAAAATAGACATCACTATCTGCACCGCTGGCAGTAAGACTACTTGCACAGGATACAAGAAATTTAACTTTTGGAGATACTCCTTATTTGTGTGAGTTTTGCAATACTTCGACTTTCCACAAATGGAATATCGTGGTTAATTTTTTATATCTTAGCCAAGTAAAGAGAGCGAAATTTCAAAGCTTCAGAAGATTTGACTATCGCTCAAAGCCTACTGTATTCCAAATTCCCCTTGTACCCCACAAGAAAATATTTCTGCATTTGTTTATCTCGACTAACGTGAAGATAAAGGAATAAGAGTTCGTAAGAATCGTAGAGAAAGTCATGTGAGTGCAACACATCAGATTTTTTCTTCTTTCTCACTCAATCTCAAATAAAACATACGTTCCTTTATTTTGTGGAGGTAACTTCCAGTGCGAAGCTTGTCTATACTAGGCACCCTTCTGAAATAGGGTGAAATCTTTCTCGCTGAACTCGAAGTGAGGAGCAGAATTAAACTAGAACTGGAAAGGTTTTAATAATGTTGGTCGTTATAATAATGGAAAGCCACCGCCGCCCACATCGTGTTCTAAGATGGCTATGCAAATTTAATTTCCTCCTGCAGTCAAGCAGCCCTTCATATCAATGCATCAATGTAACTTAGATTTTTCCGAGTTTTCTATTACTTACGGATGTAGGGGTTGCTTACTTCTGGTACACTTGCGGAAAACTTATTTTTCATATGGTGTGACTGCATTTTATTTCACAGTAATAAAGCCTCCCAGTAGAAGAGTTCTAAACAAATGAATTTACAGTGGGATGGTAATTGACATCAAAATTGACTTCAATATAAAATATTTACGAAGCCACCCGTTCATGTTTTTAATTGAAAATAAATACCTTAATCCCCAATTTAAATGCATATGCAACAATATGCACGTTAATGCGTCATAAATAAGCAAGATATGAGGGTGCACAAATAATCGGATAGACATACAGAAAATAATTTGCGGTATAAGAGATTAAAATAAAATGTTAATAGTGAGTGTCTGCAATTGATGTATAAGGTTAAGTTGAAATGTGTTCGGAAAGGGAGAGTTATTTTTGTTGAAGACGTTCTAAAATGTCTGGATAAAAGAATACAAGTAGAGAAAATAAAGGAACGTGAATGTGTTGTTTTAACATATCGTTCGCTCAGAAAAGATAAGTAAATGCCAACCATTGTTATAGTGGTCATGTCATTCCTTGTTTAAGAACACATCGGATATAAAAGTATGATCTACCTTTTGAGAATGTGTTTCCGTTAATTATGAGTGACACAAAAGTTAATGGCGGGTGGCAGTAGAAGCTGGTCAACACAAAATGCAATCAGAAGCTTGCGTTGCTGTATAGCTAAACACGTGATATAAATATCATTTGCTGCCAGAACATTTATTTGTACAGCAGGAAATAGAAAAGTCGTCAACTATCAGCCGCCAATAAATGTTATGCCTGCCATAGAACTACTTGAGGTCTAATTTAAAAAGTGTGAGTTAAACTACTATTTAAGTTGCTAGTATGGACGAAACAAACGATAGTATACAAGCCAGCACTGGATAAAAACAGTTCTCCAGCGTTTTTGTTGAAGTGTTGTAGGGTTGTGTGGCTTTAACATTTAACACTCACTTGCTAATTGACTTTCTTCATATTACGCTGCATAGCTGAGCGCACCGTAAAGAGACTTGAATTGTGTTGGGTGCGGTTGACATAACATGTTGTTCAGGGAGCTAATGGTGTCTTACAATGAGGTGTCCGATGGTCTGCGCCCCGCGTGGATAACGGCATTTCCAACGCAACGCAGTTCCAATGCAGTTAGGTTAGCGTAACTTTATTGTTGGCACCAGTCCACTAGCCTCGTGTTCGGTACATGACCATACTGCAGACAAGGAAATGAATACGCTGCACATTCTTGGCCTCTCGAGTAGGAGTTCAACCTATCATTGTATTGATTTTACATTGTTAAGGGAAACGATTTCATACAAAGGGTATGGATCTCATTCCAAACTAAACTTTTCATGATTTTTTTAAACAAAAAATCTAGGGATTTTTATTAAAATGTATGCGTTTAATATTTACATGACAAAATTTTGTCATTTAATAAAATGCAAGTGTTGCTTTTTCTGCCAGTGTCGTCTAAAGTGATTTCCTTCTGAATGAATGTTGTATACTTATGTTGTACCTACACATACGAGAGAAGCCAATATGCACTACAAAAAATGTAGACCAATTTATGTAATGGCGTTTTTGTGACTTTTAACAATATCCGAGATATGCATTGTTACTGGTTCAAATTTTCAAATAGACACTATTTATTCTTTTTTGTGTTGCAAAGAGTGGAATTTGAAAGCCAACATTGAAGCGAACTGCCTTTTAGTTTTCGTTGTTGCTTCGGACATCTGTATCTCTGTTATCTGAATTCAGGTGCACTCGTATGCTGGCCTTTTTCTAAAAAATACCTTTTTTAAAACTCGGATTATTTTAAAGTTTATATTTTTAGAGAAGTCTTGACGTCTAAATTGCTTAGATGGAGTACAACACTTCCTGCGGTTTACGGGTGTGTGAGTTATGTTTACTGATTTTTAATAGAATGTTAAAAAACAATTAACGAACCATCTAACCTTAACATAAAATTGTGTACATATGTTTCATTTCATATGGGCCTTCCGCAAACCCACGCTAATTTCACGGCTAAATAATGAACAGTGTCAGTTGGAATAATCACGTAATTACCTTTGTCCAATTATATGAGGTAATTAGTAACCTTTCCATTCGTAGATGTACTTTGCAGATTCACATTTCATGTTGCGCCGCGCTAAAGTTGCTAAGATACCGGAAACCACAGCGGCAAGTGTGCACTCGATTTGTCGCCCCTTTAATGGAAGTGATGTTCAGAGATTGACAGCAGATCTGAAGCCAACCAGTGACTGCCCATCGCGTTGATCGTTTTCGTTTCAGACACTGATATGTAATTTAAATTCCACAATATGCGCCACATGGACATGCACACTGGAAGTGGATTTTAAAAATCAGTTGAAAATATGTAATATCACATAGTTGAACATGTAATGTTTGGACCGATAACAGAACAAGGTTCGTCCCATCCTGGCTACATACACGCGTATTTCAACTGGGCAGGCGATCTGAAAGTACTGAATTCCATTATATCTATCGGTTCCTAAGGTTGTAAGTCTAATTGTAAAGAAAATCAGACTTTGTGCTGTTTGTACTCTTCTCTAAACTTTTTTAACCAGATTAATTGTTTTTAATTATTTTATATTTTAAAAACTACGAGTACGACTGCAAAAATAATTGTGATGCAAGTGTTAAAAAGTGGTTTTATTATGGGGACAGCAATCCTAGAAACAAAACATCCCTAATGTTTATAAAATATTCTGATAAAATTAGTGTGAAATAGTATGATTCGGACTTGCGCAATGAGCTCTTGTCTGTTTGGCCTTTGTTGTTGTTTGACCTTTATAGCATCACTGCTAACAATATGATCAGTAACACAATCATTACATGTCATGTATGGTATCTGCTAACGTTCCACGTAGAAGGCCATGGCAATTTTTTCGGCTGATAAACCTTCAGAGGTTCGTTTTAAATATGATGAATTTATAGTATTTTCTAAAGTCTTGGTTATCCACTACCTTGAGACCCAGATTAATCTCAGAACAATCTGCTTACAGTGTTGAAGATTTCTATGCTTTACGCTTTTTTTTTCTCGGAAATCTGTCGTGTGGAATGTCGTACTGTTTTTTCGACTTCTTTGATAATTCGTGCGTTATCGTCTCTGTTGCTTGCATAATTTCTCCTGGTTCTGCCGAAACCATTTCCGTGTCATTCAAATAATCCTACATAAGTTGGAACAAGTCCTCCGCTTGCAACATATAATTTCATCGCATGAAACAATGTGGGTAACAATGGAGTGTTACGTAAGTTATTTTTAACTGGGTGTTATAATCCGAAATTTGTAGTGTGAATGACTCGTGTTGAGACCTCTACGTTTAGTGCCAGCTGTTCAAAATTACGTTTTCAAATTACTTACCGAGTCTCAGAATTCAAAAGCTCGCTTTCGCTTAGTACACCTAATTTGATAACTTTAATACTATTTATTAATTTTCGTAATGTGACATACTGCTTTGTAACTCTGGGATTGTTCAGTGAGGTTTGTGATACTATAATTACATTTTTTTTTCCCTTCACATTTGCGCGTAAGGAATTAACAGATGTTCCAGAATTAAGTGCTTGTTTTAAGGCTATGGGAAACATCGCTCTATGATTGAAATCATGTGCGATATTAGTCTTGGGGAACTGCAGCCCGTATAGTTTTAACTCCGCTTCTCTCTCATCTCTCACGTCGACTTCGTGCTGGTTTTCCTGCCTTAATAAACATGTTTGGAAGAGCAGCGTAAATGAGGTTATTTGTAGCGTGTGCGCGGAGTATAAAATGAAATTAATGAAGTTCCGTTGCTAAAGAAAAGCAACGGAACAGAATTTTCCACCTAGTAACACCGTATAGCGTGTAACAAAAAATATGAAAATCAAAAACCAATTGCTATAAGTAGGTAAAGGTGTCATTGATGGCAGATCGTTTCATGGAATGAAGCAGATAGGGGAGAATGGGGGAATGGCGGTAGGTTAAGCAATAATGCTCATCACTGTTTAAAATTACCCCATACAAAGCTTCACACTCTCACACCCAAACCATGTATGTGTACTTCAATATGTTAACTTGTAAAACAACTTAACGTAAAAATATATAACAATCAGACTAGCTACATGTACCGGCGCTCCCCGACCCATGGGGGTAATGCCGGTAGCCTTGGTTCCATGTATTTTAAATGGGTAAAACACATTTTAATAGTTTTTTTGAGAAACATAAAATTACTGACATTTTTGTAGGAGGTTAGAGTATAATTCTTTTTCGTACACAAATGTTGCAAAAGAAGGTTTATTTTTAAAAATTAGTTAAAACAATAGACAATTGAAAATTATTTTAATCTTGAAAAATTATGAATATTTCTAAGTCTTGTCAGTCCTACTGGTTGAATGACATTAATACAACTTATTCATTTAATAAATATATAATAAAGCATAGACACATCCTTAAAAAGTATGTGGTTTAAAGCAATCCCCTTCATGAAGCTTGAATCAAATGATACCTCCATAGAGTGTAAATGTGGGTAAAAAGCATGGATTAAGACTGTCTTGTAATCTAACCTAGGAAACCAACCCGTGTAACTCTAATTTATCGTGCGCTAATCAGACAACTTTTATAGACAATCTTTTCAATAATCTTGGCACGAACCGTTGCCAATTCAGGTAGTTTAGTCCTCAGACTGGGGTATACGAGACCCCTGGTGGCGCAGGTACTTTCCTAGGTAAAATATATCAAACATAAAATTATGTCACAAAAAGAAGTTATTTGAAACAAAATATGTTCTGTTGTTTATATATCTTAAGCGTCTGGTTAGGGAAAATTCAATGCTTATCCTTATCTCCGTAATTATTTAGTTAATTTCATGGTTATGTGAATTTATTTTTAGTGCAATTGAATGGGTGTACAAACAATCAGTTTTTTAAAGAAAAATATGATATATCGATGCTTCGAACTACTGCAGAAACTGCATTATATCCTCGGTTCGGCTAACCTTAAGGAAATTGGTAATGACTCTTGAGATACAAAGTTTGTCATTGTGACATTTTATTGAAAACACGCCATTTGTTCTGTTATAGCAAATTTAGGCTCAATTGGCAATTGTATCTACGGTTGATTTGTTTCATTGGCATGTGCAAAGGCTGACAATACTACGATATGTCCCGATAAAATGATGGCCCGTTTCTATGAGCATCCATTCAATTGAACTTCGAATAAAATGTACGCAATAAGGTGCAAAATAGTACATAACTTACTGTTTGCTTGTGAAATATATTTAAAGCGTTTCTTGGGTAAAATTAGAATGAGAACATACTTAAATTGGACGAAGAATATCTTTTGATTGGCAATAGGCTCAAGAGTAAGCTTGTCGAAAGACTCCTATCTCGCATACCTATCATACCCGTTAGATAAATTCCAAATATGTGATGATTGGTCACCAGCCTTGGGCTGTTGTTTGAATGTCGTATTTGTCAATCTTTATACTTATCTGCTCACCACAGTAGAAATACTAATTGTACGAACTAGTATTTCAAAGGGAAATAATGATCCTCATTGAAGATACACTCAAAAGAGTCCTTGAATTTTTTACATAGAGAAAATTCTTTCTTCGTTACTGGTTACGTGGTTTCCAAGAAACTGTTTCAAAATTGGCTCAAACAGAAGATCAAAACCATCTGCATTGTGTTAAGAACTTTGGGTGACACAAGTGCAAAACAATGCATTTTGAACAACATTACCTGGATCTTGTCCAGGGAAGGAGCAAGGAATGGTGGTGTGGAATTTTATCTTGATATTTTTGCCCAGGTTCGTGTATATTCTCATAGCACAGTCACCGTGTAATTAGTTGTAAGATAATGGAGTTGTTACCAGAAAACCTGGCAGTCCCGGGAAACTGCGGACATTAATTACGTCCTATTTGGCAATCGGACAAATTGTGACCTCAGGCGTGCAAGACGACGCATAAATTAGCTAGCAATCTTGTCTTTATATGAATCAGAGTGAAAAGACGGCGAGCTTTATAAACAGGGAATGCAACGTTCGAAGTTCATATACATCGGTCATTTATTCCTTATGGCAGCTAACCCGTTCATTTAGCGTAATCGCCGTCGTTTACTAGTTCGCAGTATCACAGAAGTTGAAAGAAAGAAAGGGAAAAAAAAAAAAAAAAAAAAAAAAAAAGCAAGGATTAAAATCTGAAGAATACGGTAACGGGCAACAGATATTCTTAATGAAGGCAAATTCTGTTCCATATAAACAGTGCCGACCTGTTAATTCACCCTGTGAATCTAGGTGTGCAAACGCGCGCCTGTAAACAGGTATCTAAAAGTCGGGTGACATTTCCAACAGCAAAAGAAGTCGCCCAACTGAAATGGAACAAGTAGCACGGAATATTTTAATTGTGGAGAGAATATTGCCATGTGATTCTTAGTTTTGATGAGAAGTCCTCTCTAAATAACGGAAGATGATTAAGTAGCGTAACAAATATTTTGGAATGTAAATGATTTAGGCACTATTTGGGGAAGGAGAAAAGCAAGTATTAAAGGGTTTTGAGGTAAAGATTTGAAGATGGAGAAACAACCTTATTTAGTGGCTTAATAGAAAAGATTATTGGTAAACTATGTTGAAATGCTCTTGGGTAGAGAAAAATATATTGATAAAGTAAACAGAGAGCATAGTATGGACAAGAACTGGAGTCTTAAGTTTAAAGGTCAGAGAAAGTATGCGGAGGGAACGAAGACGTAGAGCATATGTTTGATTGTAAAGGAAGAATTTACTACTCATAAACGGTTTGAAAAAGTCATCAGTTTTAAGGTGGAATGTTTAGAGAGTGAGGGTCAATGTTTATGTACTTTTTTAAAGATAAGTGGAAGTGCACCATGAAGAGAGAAGATCGTAATTCATTGTAATTCGTTATTAAATTTGCACGAATTGCAGTAGTGATCTACTGAATGAATGGCCAGTGTCAAATTACAAATCGGTTGTAATATTTTTCTTAGTTCTTCACCAAATAAGAGTGGTTGGATAAGGTGAAAATGTCATTAGTTGCCACGCTAAGATTTCCTCCATCAAATAATGATACACCTGGATCATTTCCCCCCGTTCAAAAACTGCCTCTAATGATTCTACCATAGGTTTCAGATACTGGCATGACGAACAGACGACAGAAATCTCCATTGCCTTTGAATTTTATGTACATAATTGGCTAACCAAAGGAAGGTGAAGTTCTGTGTAATACATAGCTTATTTCCTGTAACGTTAACCATTTCTGAAGTATTAAGTATTGTATCTTCAAAATGTGTTAGGTCCGTAGACATCAACATTACATACGAGTATTCAACTCCTCCGTCCGGAGCTTATCAAATAGAGTTCTCTCCCCACTACTGGGTTATTGCTTCATTTGATAAGTTTCTTAGGCATACATTAAATTTGATGTGATTAACACCAAGAAATAGTGAAATGGGCATTTTAGAGGTATTGTATTATGTAAATTTGCTGCTTGTGAATTAATGGATAAGTTGTTCACGATTATAAAAGCTGACATACTTCTAATATACGTTCTGCTTATCGTAGTCTGTTCAGTAGGGGCAAGAAACTGAAAGGGGGAAAAAAAAAGAAAAAAAGAAAAATGTCAGCCAAGCAGGTAGCTTTGGCGATAGTGGACGTCCTTGTGTATCCGTATCGTCTTCGCAAAGATGTCAGATTTTTTATAGGAGAATGCGCTATATTTCATGTATCTTGTTTCCAGTGCTGCTTAGGACGCTTCTTCAGGAGTAAAAACGGAAAATATAATCAAGAGCTTTCACATGAATATATATATATTTACATGAATAATTTGCAATTAGGAATCGAAAACTTGCAAATGTGTGAGCATTTTGTTTTATTATGCACCAAAGTTGATTATAATTTTAAAACCAGCTTAAAGCATATAAAAATTGATAGAACATTTTGTTGTAAGACGAGAAAAGCAAAGTATTGATCATACATTTAGGACATACTTAAGGAACTGAGAAATTAAATCCGTAAGACCGTAAGTGAATAGTTACAGTGAACTATTATACAAAGCCTTATACAAAATAAGATAGTGCAAAATATGCAGCTTTCAAAACTATTTCGTAATTTTCTTTTTCGTAAAAGTTGGTATTTTTACACTTTTAATACTTGGAAAACGTTGAAACAGCTTCATGTTAAAACGTGCAATGAGGGCATCTCAGAGCCAGTCTTAAGAAATACGAGCTAGAAAAATAAGTTTTCGTGGGGGGGGGGGGCACAATTTGGGGGGAAACGGTCATTAAAGTTATGGGCAACTCTTGTGGTGTTGCTACTTTGTTCTATTGTTTTTACTGGATCTTTATGTCGTCTTTCCTTCTCCGTGTCTGTGCATCTGTTGTAACACATAAAATGAAGTTTTATAGCACAGTAACACAAATGCGCTATCCATAACTCGAAAGTGAAAATTCTGCAGATTGTGAATTAAACATTATCAATCATCTGAAACCCCAGAAAAAAGGTATTAAGGAAATAGAAAATTTGTTATAGGAGAATGCGTTTTAACTTTCTTTAATGGTGACGTTAATACCGTTTCTATCAAACACTTTTCGGACATAACTGAGAAGAATTGAAACTTTCACAACTCAAGTCTTCTATCATCAGTTTGCAACTGCGGGAGGTAGAGAAATGTTGATAAGAATTTGAAGCTTCCGAGAAAAGAGATTCGAGTAGAGAATGTGGAGAGAATGGCCTGTGATCGATTTCCTCTGTCGACATATTGGTCATCTCAGAACACGAGGACCCAAACAATTCCATTAATCACAGCTCGTGCGAACACTCTAGTTGGAAGGAATAGAAAGAAGATAAATTAATCGGTAATCAGTTTTGGCATTATCAAGTCTGTGTGCTGGACTGCTGATCCTCTGAGTATAGCTGTAGATAACAAATGATGCGAGCGGTATCTCATCCCAAAAGAAGAACTAACTTATGCATGATAGCGCGTTACTGAATATACGTGAAATTGGGAATAGAGTCGGCTCATGTCTGTTGTAGATAGCACAAGTATGGCTCCTTCTACTTTGGAATAGAAGTGTATGTGTTTAAGGAGGGTTTGAGACAGTGACGAATGAAGTGCACATTGCATCTGAAGTAAATTGCTGTGATCATCTAGTTTCGAATTCCTCGGTGAAGAATATTTGCTCTCTTGGAATAAGATTCCATAGGCTAAGCTGCTAGTACGTAGGTGTAATTCGTCTAACAAGGAATATTCAGACCCATCCTATAAAAGCATTCGAGATGATAGAATCGTTATTTCTGAACTCAGGCCTCCCGATGCCCCACAACACTAAACCATTTTATGAGAACATCTGAGATAAGAGAAAGATACAAACATTAAAGGGCATTTAGTGTATGTGCATTATGTTAGGGAGTGTTGACTCCCGTCTTCTACGTTCAATCCCATCAATTGAGTTACTCAACGTTTCATCTATGAAACGACCAGCTACTACACATAAGGGTGCATTTCTAATATAATTTATCAATATATACCACCACAGTTGTTGTTGAGTTTATTGTACAATCCCCCCATTTAGGATAAGTAAGGATGGGATAGTATAAATACCCATTTGGCTTAACTGTCTCCATACGGGGAACCATTGCTGAAATTTATTGTCGTTTGGTAGAACTTATAAGGTCTAGTAACAGTTTGTCTTGTGAAGTTATCTGATAAGGCCATTTTAAGCAGTCCTGGAGTAGAAGATGCGGAAGTTTTCATACGTAGGTGCCTCTATGGGCCTAAGTTTCAAAGCAGTAACATTTTATTTCTTAATTTTCTCAAATTTTAAAATAGTTAAGATTCAGGATCCAAATTAACAAGCTCTGTTGTTTAAATAACCCCCAGTTTTAGGCTTGAATGCCACTGTGCGCGTTTTAACACCTGGGAGATAGCAGTTGTTGTTTTGAAGGCCTGTTGCAAATTGCATACCACCTTTTATCTCTCGCATCCAGGAGTTACGGTCCAACGGCATATCCAAGCCTATGCATTTCATCAACTCAGGCGAATATCACATCCTTGTATAACTAGAAACCCAAAATTCATCGGTTACATGAAGATTTCATTACAGCGCAGTTGATGCACTTGCACGAAGCCTAGCGTATTCATTTAAGAGAGAAGTATCTAAATATGGACACAAGGTGTTGCTGCACAGGATGGTAACACCGGGTATCAGCATATGTAAGCGAGCTTTCTCCTGGACGCTCCTACCTGATACAAGGTGGTGCAATCTGTTGTAGGTGTTTCATAGCTTGCTTTAACTCATATTGCACTTTGTGTGAACTTGCAATACCAAGGAAATCCGACCCAAAGCTCCAGTCTTCAGAGTAAACTTTACCAGGAAGGAAGTGGTTACCGCAGGAAAGAGACGACACTTTTGTTGATTCCGGGAAATCCGTGTGGCGTTTATATACTTTTCCTTATCGTGTAGTTGGAAATTTCCTTGAAAGTTTTGTTGTGGAATCCAATACAAATACTTTTTCTCCGTCCATCAAGTGTTGAACGATAACTTCAGAATAACACACCTCCATGTTAGAATCGCCTTAATCTCTTCGTTTCTTAGGAAACAGCCGCAGCAACAGAAGTAGGTTGCAAAGCTGAGAAAAAGATACTTTCGCGCTATTCTTGATGTTTCTGCAATTGGAGCCTATAACCTTAGCTTTGTCCGTCCTTCGTATATACGCTTGAAACGAATATCATGGAATATTGGGATAAACTGCTTAAAAACCAATGTTTCAATACATTGTTTGACAATTTACTTCAAAGAAAATTTAGCAAAATATG
The DNA here is from genome assembly GCA_030765045.1 of Tenodera sinensis. Lineage (NCBI taxonomy): Eukaryota > Metazoa > Arthropoda > Insecta > Mantodea > Mantidae > Tenodera > Tenodera sinensis. The sequence goes on along the minus strand of CM060970.1, from coordinate 80,599,623 downwards.
TTTGTTTAAGGAACTTCATTACACGATATTTAGCATTAAGAAAAAACATACTCATATTTTTAATTCTTCAAAAAATATGCTGGCCTATTGATTCCAAAGGTCATGGGTTCAAACCCGGCCCAGAAACTAAACTCCATGGCGCAACGGGTCAAGGCCTTCCGCCCGACCGCTGCATCACCACCTGCGTCCACAACGGGCGCTATGAGAGGGATGCAGTGCAGGAGGGTGAGACGTGGTAAGCACCTCGAGTCCCTGTCGGCGTCTTTGCAACCTGGAGCTGCTACTTTTTCAAGTAGCTCCTCAGTTGGCCTCCCAGAGACCTCACGGAGGCTGAGTGCACCCCGCACCAAGTCTCCCAGAGAAAAGAATGCATATTATATCACAGTATCAAAAGCAGGATGTCGTTTCTTTTGCTGTCTTCTATTAATTGCTGTATATATCTTCAACCAATGTGTATTTTTGGAATGAAATCCCGTATCTTTTGAGATAGTTGTACATAAGCTTTTTCTTCAGTAACAACAGCAATTTTCTACCCCATGGCATTCTCAAGAACAGGTAACGCCTCTGCAAATATATTGTTTTGTAACGCCATGTTCCTTTTGTGGTCTATGGACTAACTAAATTCTTCAGCATTTTAGAATTGAAATTAGAATACTTACATCACGTGTCCTTCGGGAAGAATAGTGCTTTCCTCTTTATTAGTACAGTTACAAATGCGAGCGTGTTGTTACCGCTCTGAATTATTTATAATCCGATTTGTGCAGAAGTACGGAACTTTAACATACAACTATACTTTTTTCCTTCAGTTCCACGAAATAAGTTATGTTGAGAATGTTGCCAAAGAAGCAGACACAACGGTATTGGGTGCTAGCAATTCCTCGGCGAGTGCAACGTGGTAAACCTTGGGAGTATACACAACTGCATATTAGATTTAATTTAATCTGCTAAGACAGTAATTAACTTTCCAAATAACTGTTAATAGTATTCTGGTGTCTTGAAATTCAGAAAATGTGCATGTCGCTCAAGGGTTGTTTCAGAAGTGGAAGGCGAGGGGGAGCAGAACAAATTGTAAGATTACAACAGCCGACATAATTGCAAATTAGGCCTCGAGGCATAACGCTAAGAGACAATAAATAAAAAAGAGAAATACAAGAAGTATAGGCGTTAAAACTGAAAATATTTGAATGCCTGGTTATGTCGAGGGGCATTGGTTCAGCAAAAGTCGTGCGTCATTCAAGAGACTCGTGACTTTGAGGCCATTAATCCCCAAAACTAAAAGTCTCAGAACAAGCACTCACTATTCAGTAGCTGCCAAGTAAAATACTCTGGCAGGCGATGGAAGAGAGAAGTGGGGAAGTCTGTAAATTCTCTTGAATGAGATAGGGAATTAACCCTTTTTAGAAATGCATGTTTTATTTTATGTTGGTCCGTTTCTCTCAATTCAAGATTTGTGATTTGAGTTACGTCATTGGGTAAATAGACTACAAAATGAAGTCACTTTTTGTATGCCACTGGAGCGACCTTACCTACCTAGGAATGTGAGCTATGCACTTAACTTCGCTGTTGCTACGAAAGCAGTAGGTATGAGCCATTATTGCATTCTAATTGTAAATTTGTCCTTCTTGTAAGCTTAAATATGACTGTACGAATCTCCGAAACCCACCGGGCAAATTATTTGCTAGCCTGAGCATATTTGTTGAATTTTGTGGAATACATAAGAAACGCGTTGATTCGATACATTAGCTTAGAACGGTTAACTCACGAGGAAACCATTGCAGCATTAAATTGCATAATATAGTCATGGTTTGTCTATAAAGAGAAATACGAGGGGGAAAAATCGTTACAATTAAATAAATCCCTCGTTTCTCTCAACAGTACAACTGTTATTAACAAAATGTTGAATAAATATCAAACTTAAATAGTGAGATCTCCATAAAATTTGTTTAAAAGGAGAATTAAATTAATTCTTATGCATTTTCCCAACGCTCCAGTGATTTCTCTCAGAATGTCACGCATTTGAGTTATTGGTATGACTAAAGTTTTTCATAGCATGGCTGTTTTTCAAAGTACTTGTTAATATTACAAGGTTTCTGCTGCCTGTAAACATTTTTTAGAATTTTTTCTTTATCTTTTATTTTCGTACTTTTTCTCCTACACATTGTCAAACCGAGCTTGATACAGGAACTATGGTTCTCTATGTGAATATGATTCAAGTCCATATTGTTTAACTGAAGCTGTTCTTGGTCAAAATAAATTGTCCGGATCAACGTGACGTACGTAGAAGAATTAAGCTGTTTCTTACAGAATTATATAATATACAAGGGTATTTAGAAATAAGCGTATTTCAAATTGTGTTTGAAACAGCGAAAGTTGCGCATTCCATGTATGTAGGTATCAATGGAGATTCATAGGTTTTAGTGGTAGTGTTTTCAGTTAGTGCTGATTGTAAGTAGAAAAATCGTAAGCATGGAGGCTATTTATCCAACAAGTTCAAAAACTTATGTTTTTGTACGCGCTGAGGAACTTTCACTCACAGGCTTGTTGTAATATCTCATTAATTATAAAAAGAAATATTCTGTACGCCAGGTATACTCCCTGAATAAGGGGAAAAAAAAGTAGGAAAAAATTCATGCGTGCGCACGTGTACGAACAGCATAACTCGGAAACTAAAAGTTAGCGAAAAAACCAGAAATTTCGTCTTCCAGGGAAGCGACTTGAACATCCCAAACTACCCCATGGGAAAATTGTTATTTTTAGATACTTTTTTTGTTTTCTCAAAAATGGCTCTAACGATTTTGTGTGTTTAATATATTTGCATGGCAAATAAAGTGTATATTTTGAATTTTCTGCGAAGTCTGTTAAGTCTTCTTTATTGTGCATTAATTGTGTACAATTTTTAAGTCACTAGATATAGATCAACAGCTAATTGTGGCATTAGCCATTCACAAGCTATTCGCTTGAATTCTCAAATACTTATACTTTTTCCAAATGGTTAGTAACTTGGTTTTCTCGTAGTGATGCAGAGTGTAAAATTTCAAAGCTGTCGCACAACAACACATTTTAGATTATTGTATACTCCTAGTACCTAAAACGAAATGTATAAATGTTTAATTAAAGCTTGCCTGGAGTAACAATAATTAAATAGAACAACAAACTGTTTTTCGAACAGTGAATAGAGAAAGTGATGTGAATACAATAAATGTATTTGCCAAAGATAAATGCATTGAAATGTATAAAAACACTTCGTGATACATTGGAAGTGGTTTTTATAGCTGTGTAGATTAAGGGAATTAATTTTATTTGTTTGGGGGTATGCTTTTTGTTATCTTTAGCTTTTATTGGCTTAGCTCATTGGTTATTCAGTTCCGCAGTACAAGAATTGCGGAGGCAGTAAATCATTCCAGAAAAAATGGGGTCATTTAAAGCTTTGTCTGAGTAAGGACATTTGGTTTCTAACTGAAGCCGATTTTGTATGCCGCTAGAACATTCCGTCCATTTCATTGCTGTAGCCGAGCGGTTAGTATGTTGCTCTTGCTGTTCGTCTGTCCCTTTTAAGTTACCATTCATTTTTTTGCATTACAAAAACTCTTGAAGCTTACCTGCTCAAGTTTTATCTGTAGTGCGGTTCTTCTGAGTGTTCCTTATTTTTAAAGCGATGACACTGAAAAGGGCAGCCAACATATCATTTCAATATTTCACATTTGAAGATGGCTGTTTACTTAGAGTGATCTAGAAATGTTTCTTCTCCATTTAAAAAATGGTAGTCATATTAACGAAGAGAGAATTATAAAAAATATTAATTTACGTTATTAATATGGTTAGGATTTTTAGATGCTAAAAACTTGGGAAATATTTTTTGTGCTGAAAATGTCAGAAATACGTGCCAAAACATATTTTTAAGATCAGAATGGGTGAACTAATATAAACTTTATAGATGTCTAATTAAACACATGGTAGTGGAATAATTCCCCGATCTTATCTTGCTGGTTCATGTAGCTCGAGAAAGCAGGATGTTCATATTTTCTTCCAACTGAAGGGATACTGTAGTTGAGATGTAAGTTCTTTCAATAATGAACAATTGCGATATCTGGCCTATGTAATTGAGCATTAAAGAAGTTGGATGGTGACCTGTTAAAATAATTCTTCTGCTACTTTATCGTGAAAACTAGTTTAAAAAAGAGGTTTCGTTTATACGATTTTTGTGTAATTTTTGTGAATGTCCGAAAATATTTATTTGCATAAAAATCAGAAAATTGCGTTTTTATGTGCAATAAAACAAAATATTTTCTCCGGCGTGAGTATCCAGAACTTCAAATTCTGTTTCAAGTTCATATTAAGACACAAATAAAATACGTATTTAGCTAAAATCCGAGCCCTACGTATTAGTATCGTAATGATGTTACGATGCAGATTTGATAAGGTCTCATTTATGCATGCGATTTCGTGTTACCGGATAAGGAATGATGCTACTCGGCATAATTTTTGCTATTTATGTATGCAACGTGCCGCGTTGTGTATTGTTGGGAAATCTGTTATCACATTTGTTTCGATAGCTAGTATGAATTTGTGTGTTGTGCTATAGCTACAAACTCGTAACTCGAGAAAGCAGAACGACATTGGAGTGCACATCGGATAAATGTTACGAGTTGGAGTTTCTGGAAGTTACCAGCCGTGTAATATTCTATACAATTGTTCGAGCTTTCGGCCATATTAAATTCCATGGTCATCAAGAAAAGAATAATTATTAAATAAATGACCATCTCAAACTCATGGAGTTTAATATGGCCGAAAGCTCGAACAATTTTATCGATAAAATAAGGGCGGTAACCCGAGAAGCTCTAATTAATAATCATCGCCGTGAAAGCTTCTAATCTTACAAACATTACGAGATTCATGCGCAGTTCGTATAGGGAAATTTGTCACGGTCGGTGTAGTTTTTTGAAGTGATACAACAAATTGAACTCATGATACGAATTTCTTCTTTAAAACCTTTCGTACTATTGGATAAAAATCCGAGTGAGAAAATAAGATCATTCTCGCAACAGCAAAATCTCGAAGCACATTGAAACATCAAAATTACAACTCTGGATTTCCTAAAGCGGCACCGACTCAACTGTCTCGCTCAAAATACGGCAAGGCGACATTTATTTTATAAACAGATCCTTACTCATAAATATTGAGCTCATGCGACATGTTTTTGGTGACGCACGACACAAGACATTGTGTGACTGTCGCTTCGCATGCTATTTATGCTAACATTTAATGCAGTGTACTTTCAGATCGCGTCGCGCGACATGAAATGGAATGCATGCGTGTCGTATGTTTTTATACGAAGGAACACTAACAGGAAGACATGTAAATGGATTTATCATAAACGGGTTGAGTAAAAAAGTTCCGAACGGGCTGCGCGGTGTTTTGCCTGTACCAACTTACCGGCGTTCGTTGCCGTTTGCTGCTATCATAGGAAGGCACGGATGAAACCATGCAGCATATTAAAAAGTACTTTTAAAGGCTTTACTGACCAACTTTATGAAAGGATATGCTGAAACTGGCCATCGTCATTGGCACCTCTTTAGGAAACTATCCACCATTCGCCGTGGTTCACGTTGAGAAATGCTGGCAATTTCCCGACGGATATTTTAATTCTTCCAGGGTGTGTGCGTTTGTCATGTACACGTTATGTTTTAAGTTACCCCAGAGTTAAAAACCGCAGGGGATAGGTCGGGCAACAGAGGGAGCTACAAATCTCTACCTGCTAGTAATTCTGTTCTGAAACACGTTTTGAATTATTCTCATCGAAAGATGACCGCTGTTGCAGAGTCTTGTAGAAAAAAGACAAAATCACACTACCTGTCTGATAATTCTCTAAAAATGGGGAGGGGGTGGGCAAATTGTATTCCGTATGTGCGGTTGTCAACTGTTGATTCTAAAAAAAAATTTGGCCTATAACTCTTTCTCCACTAATGGCACACTATACACGAATTTTTTCGCCATGAAGGGGTACTTCATGAGCAATATTAGGTTTACACGGAGCTCCAATAATGATTATTTTGTGTACACACATATCCATGAAGGCAGAACCAAGCCTCGTCCGTGAAAAGTATTAAATGTGGGGTCTATTTCGCCATTGTATACATTATTGAGAGACCACTCACAAAATGTGCGCCTAATTACAGGATCACCTGATTGAAGAGCATGTGCCACAGTTATATTATACGGTTTTAACTTCAATTTAGTAGCTGTTCGCACAGAGCCACAAGAAATGCCTGGCTAAGCGATTTTTGGGGGGATTTCTCCAAACGATGACCGATGTTCCCTAATATTTCTTCGGTAAGAACCGTACGCTAACTTTTAGATTTCTTAGCCTGAGTACTTCCTGTGGTCTGAAATGTATTGTAAAGTTCATAGATTGTTGTACGGCCTGGAACTTATCCACCTGTAAATATTTCGGCAAATCGTACTTTCACTTGGCGAGCTCATAAACACATTTTGCAGTAGAAAACGTATGCTGAGCCATGATACATCTTGTGTACAGGACAAAATAAGTCACTTTTAATAACTGAACCACATCGATCGCCGTCAATTCAGTACTGCAGAACAAAATGTCAGCAGCATGACCTTATTTACGCAGCAGTCCGTTATGTTACCAGATGTCCAGTGGAAAAACACCGCGCAGCCCATTCGGAGGTATTTTGCTCTTCCGTTACTTCAAAAGGTCGCAGAGATATAAAACCTATGTGGAATGAAAGTATGCAGCGTTTAACACAAATCCATCTTATGCATTTTTGCAAGGTTTAGCCCTTTTACCCTAAGGATATCCCTAAGAGGTTATATTTACTGCGGTCCTGCATTTGTTTGTCTTGAAATACGTGGACACCCTGTTTAAGAGCACAAGGCGTTAGCCAAGATTTCTTTTCCTTTCTTTTTTCCGCCTTTTTCCCTTTTTTACTGTGTTTTACATTGACTAAAAGGTGGACTAAAGGAACAGATGGAGTATTGTTAGGTGTCTCAACTCTCTATCTTCCCATTTTACCGCCAAATTTTTCATCGAGCATGCCAGGTGCTGATGGCGGAATTCCATCCGTTAGCCCTGCTCTTGGAGGTGTAGCCAAAACCGTTTGGTGGACGTTCTCGAGGTAAGCAGTGCCATTTTCCATTCTGCTGCCTGTGTTACCGTCTATTTACAATTGGAAGTTAAATGATTTGTGGCGTAAATTTGGTATGCACATTTGCATCAGTCTCGTTGGTTCACGTTTATCATTTATCTGTGTCAGTCGGGATTCTTTCACAACGCCTGTCTGCCTGAACTGTGAGAGTTGCATGATTGTGTTATGTCTGTCGCAGTTGTGCGTGGACCGGAGGTTGCATTGAGGTAATTTGGTTTTGCCACGAGTCCAGCTGTTCTTCTCGACGTTTCAATCATAGTCTGCCGCCCGAATCCAGTTAGCGTCGTTAATTCAATTTGCAAAGCAAGCTGTATACATGAAAACAGCTTCACGCATTAAGGTTTACTGGAAACTAATTGAGTAAATGCAGTTCTCTAATATTCGATTTTGTTTTGTTTCAGGTGAGTGACGAATTGCATTACTTGGCAATTGCTGTGAACGTAAGTAACCTTTTAAGCATGTTAAAAGTGAAATCGTAAAGGCTGTCTGTGTTGCCATTTTACATGAGAGTGTATTTAATTAGTTTCTGAGTGACTGTAGCATCAGAAGAGTAAGTGATGGACGAATTTTTTCGTTTTTAAACGTAATAAAGGTGCGTTATGGTTCTTACATTTAATTAGCGTTGCATTAACTGGAGGTACCAAGGAACCATTTTAAGCCATAACTTTAGCAGTTGTGCTTATTTTACTTCACTATGTACATTGTAGATAGGTATTGCGTTCCACCCAAAAGTTCTAGAGATTTCACTGGAAATGCACGTTTTGAGATCCTCTGAATCCGAAAAAGTTCGTGTGAACTGGGTTAAATGCCAAATTTAGTATTTAAATTCCGCATATTTCAAAAAAGCGACATAAAGTTTTTTTTTAAAAAAAAAACAACGGCTGTGTTACACTCACATGACTTTCTCTACTCCTGTACTAACCATTCTTGCAAACTCTTATTTCTGTATCTTCTTCGTGTTAGTTGAGACAAACATTTACAGAAATAATCTTATCTGCTATTTCCTTGTAGGTGCAACGGGAATATGGGAATACAGTAAGCTTTGGGCGATAGCCAAATCTTCTATAGCTTTGAGATTCTGTTCTCTTTGCACGGTTGACAAAAAAAATGAACAACGATGTTGCATTTGACGGAAGTTTGTTTTCTGTAACTGACACAAATAATAAAATATCGCCGAAATGGTACACTCTACAAAAAATTATTTGGACATACTTTGTGTGTTTTAGCAAGATCAACGTTTTAGTGTAGTAAGATTTGGTCTATATCGTACGGTTTACCAGTTATGCCAAAGTCACACAGAGTAAACAGGACTACATAGACTATAGCCAGAAAATTCAATATATATATATTTTCTTTAAAATCTTTGTGTCGCATCCTTTAAAAAACGTTAAACTTAGTGACAACTTGGTTTTTAACCGACTGTTCCTTTTTGAGTTATGTTGTTCACAGTCTGACGGACACACGCACGCACACAGACCTTTTTCTTAAAATGCTACTTTTTTGTTCAGAGGGCCTCAAAACATATTTCGTGTGAAATCTCGACATCGAATTTTTTGGGTGGAATACAATACTTCCTCTACTTACTGTTCGTAACAAAGTAAAAAACTAACATTTACGCTTTTTTTTTTTCCTTCAAAATTTATTGGTTTTAAAATGGCTCTAAAGATTTTTATTAAAATGACAGAGGCGTTTAAGATATTTTGGTGGCAAATTAAATTTATATGTTGATCTTTCTGGGAGTAGTCTCTGAAGGGTTCTTCATTCTGACAATTTATAGATAACTCGTAAGGTGCAAGAGATCGACAAAATCGTACTATACAAAAGTATAGACCTCCATAAAGCATATGGTTTATCTCAAACACCCTTTTTGATCCAACCATTTTCGAGATACTCCTTCTTACTGATATGAATTTTCAAATTGTCATAGTTTTCTCGCTTTCTTAATCTCTTGAGCATCCAAGCATATTTATGTTTTATCTATTTATTTCGCCAGTATATATTTATTTAATGACTGAATTAGTTTGCTAAAATCTTTAATTGCTGGGTTTTGCTGTTGTATTTTAAAATTCTTAAGCATAGGTTGTGGATTAACTAGTCCTAAAATATGATAAAACCAATTAAACTAAGTGGTATTATCAGTTTTAAATTCATTTTCCAAGTCATCGATTTTGAAATTCAGTTCAAAATACATCACATAATCCTGTGCAGAAATAGTAACTGCATGCAATATTTTCAAAATTTGCGTGGATTGCTGTCCTTAAGTATTTAATTTCCACTCACTCAATTTTGAGGAAATGTGTGCTGAAAGTTATAAGGTGCATGTGTTACTAAAATGTTCAGCATGTAGCTCAAGAAGAGTTTATTACTCTATGGCTTAAAAGAAAATCTGGGCACTGTCGTTTCTATTCTCTGGTGTTTTCTTGTCTTTTACCCACTCAACTTCTGTAATTTCGTTGTATGGCATTTTACTCTCCTTTAGAGTAACTATTCCCACTACCCGTATACACACTTTCACATAAATCTTCCGCCAGGGCAATGTAAAAGGCAGGTTAAAATGGAGGTACTCTTGACGTATAACTTATCGCAGCGCCTTCGGAACCCGGCGAAAACAAACCTTGTGACGCTATCAACAGTACACGAAAAGAATTTGAAAGAAGAATAATTTAATACACACTGCCCCAAAACAGTAACCAAATGTTTCGAGCCCAAATATTTGGCCACTATAGTTTCTTTGCAAAGTGGTTGTCGTGAAATGAACATAGATCTGTATCTTTAGATTTTGAAGTGGAAGTCTTTTCAAAATAAACATTTCGTTTTAGTTTTACGAACCCGCACAAGCAGTAGTATATTCAAGTAGAAGAGCTAAACACTTCAGTGGCTCAATGGGTACCATTGTTTCGACTTTTTCGCCAAGCAATATTTCTGTAAAACATGTCTTTCTGAGAAGCTTTGGAGTAGTATATGTTCTTCCTGTTAGAAAAGTGGAGCACCCGCGTATAAGCCTGTCATTACTACAGCTTTGCTTGTGTTTGTGCAAATGAAACGCAATGACCCATTTTCTATTTAAAAACTGAATATCCGTTCTCTTGAGGTATCGTTGAAGAAGACCTTGAGCTTCGAAGTTTATGTATCCTACCATAACAGGAGTAACTTGAAGGTTTTGCAACTGCATAGCATGCATATTTGCTTGTTAAGTTTGTCCATCTTTAGAATACTATAATAATTGTTTTTCTAAAGTTTACGTAAGTATCTGGACGTTACATGTTGTAATACTGTATTTTTGACAAGTCAGCAGAGCTCGTGCTTTGATGTCAGTTCTTCCGTTTCCTCTCTTTTTAGGTAAAACATTTATTGTCCAATTTAATTGTTCTAAGCGTCTAAGGTTATGCGAGAAAATTGGGTGCCTCGCAGTATTTGCCAAAATGACCACCAAGGGGGAAAACAGATCATCCAGGTCTAGCAGCAGACCTCCCTTAAAAGTTACTTTTAACTCATCCATGCCAAGGGGTTTACCACCACCACCACCACCACCACCACCACCACCGCCACCACCACCGCCACCACCACCACCACCGCCGCCGCCGCCACCACCACCACCACCACCACGACCCCCGTCACCGCCAACGCCAACGCCACCGTAATAATATGAATAGGTTAATTTCTATGCTTCAGAACTACAATCTATTGTAACGCCTAACGCCATACAGTTGTACGTATTCCTGGCGTGTCAAATAGTAGATTTGATTCCGGGTAGGCTTACAAGTATATGGAATTCCCCGACGTATGATGGTGTTCTCTAGTTACTTGAAACACGGAACACATTGATTCTATCCAACTGGTGTCATCAGGCGATGAATGAACCAATGGATGATTCTTAAATGATCTCGGGAGTCTATTGAGCCGCCATTCTTCGGGGGAGGCGGATGTTATACCTGTACTCGCCCAATCGGGGCGTTATGGATGATGCACACCTGCTGCCTCTGCGCTGTTGAAATTTCTTTTTGGTGTTACAAGCAAACACCATCTTATGGATGTTTGTGGGTGATAGGCGCAGCTGTCCAAGCGCTGTTTTTAACACATGCGGTTTCTTATTGCTGCAATTTCGGAACTTGGTGCGTAAGCATCTCTGCGCAATTGAACAAACAGTTAACAGGCTTTCTTTTATATATAAATTTAATACTACTATCGAGACAATTCCCAAAGGTGCACTCGGCCGGCAGAAAATGTTATAACGGAATTAATAATAATCTGGTGAACTTCCTGGGCGTATTAATGTGTAATATGTTATGTAGGAAGGAAACAAACTTATCCTTAGTTCGTATTTTGAACTGTACCAACAAGATGTATTTGTGTACCTGTAGTGTACTTTGGATCAGTCGAAGTTCTACCTTCTAATAAGTATGAGCAAGGAAATTGATCTGCATAGATAGGCCTTACAGGTGCGTTTTTCGTTAGAAATGATGCGGGTACCTGCTTGTATTGATTAAAATGCAAGTTCGATGCCTCCCAAAACATTCGGTTACGCGTTCGGCTGTATCCATTGTTGTCAAGGTTTAGATCTTATATTTACTATCAACGGTGGCACCTTGCTGATACCCTCTCCCGTCTCAAGATGAACGTTTATATGGTTCACAGTCATTTGTTCTTAGTTGCTGCTGTGCTATTTAAATGTTAAAGTATGATTTGTAGCTATCCTGGCGACGAACATATTCAAGATATGAGAATTAACAATTCGCTGTCTCGTCTCGTATACATATGCGTGCTCTGTGGTTTTCTTAAAGGTGGTAACTTAACGGTTAATACCTCATTATGGTATCAACCATAACTACGATAATATTCTCCAAGTAGGTACATATTCGGGAGTGTATTTTCGCGTTTAGAAACCTTCGGAAAGATGTTTGTTAACGAGAGTAAAAATGATAGAATAATTCTGGGAATATTGCTCGTATTTGAGCCAAACCCTAGTTCCTGTTGTGTATATATGTCAACAATGCTATTAGAATGCTGCCTATAAGCAGCAGTGATTCCTCAGTTCGTTGGGCGGGGTGGGACGGTGGTGCCGAGCAAAGTTATGGTTTCCGCTGTCCACGACGATGGCTAGACACTGTCGACCCCACAGAGGTTATCGCGGTAGCGTTCCTGAACGGGTTGACGCGCGGAAGTGGGGTACTCACTTCCGTTCTAGTGTAAGCTAGGAGTGATGGCATATAGAATCGGTACTACCTTCTAATGAAGAAGGCCCGCGGATTTTTGGCTCCTGGGTTCCTGATGGATGAGCTGGGTTGCCCCTCTTGCCCGCTCCTGTCGCTAACCGCAGGGGCCTCTCAAGTGCTGGGCGATCATGAAGGCCTTCTTGAGTGTATTAGAGCATCTTGTCAGTATTAACCTCAGAAAAAATTGCTCACATAAGAGATACCCTTGAGAGCCATCATCAGGTTTAAATTCTCGGTTGGTGTTTAACAAGTGACTGAACGGTTTAAGCATCGCATTATGTAACCATAAAATAAAAGAATTGCATTAGTACTCTAGATGGGTGACTCATTCACTTGCAGCTGTATATCAAGTGTTGGCATTTCATTAAGGAGAAAGGAACTGTATACTTGGAATTTGCTGCTGGTAATCAGTAGGTCTATATAGATTGTTTTGTCACCTCCATGTGGTGTCGCAAATTGTTAACCCTTGAATAAATTATTTTAATTTCGACTTTCACCTCGACTGATTATCGCATTGTACATTCATAAGTGTGCATAATTTATAGTTATTAATATGATCTAAATATAATAAAACATTAACGTATAGAAAAAAAGGCATGTCACAAGAGAAAATAGAAAGATAAGAAAAGATTTCTGCATCAACAGTTTTTATAGCTGAGAAAATAGAACTACAGAAGGAAAATTGCAAATATTTTGAAAAGATGGAAGATAGATTGGTTGCAAAGAATAAACCAAAAGAAGAGAGATAGGTGGACCGGCGAAATATTTGAATTGAGATCGAGGGACGTATTTGAACTAATCCCTGTAAAACACAAGAATACGCTTTAAGCTCATTTTATGGGCTTCTTGTATAATACAATTATTACTTTATTTGTGAAATAGTGATAAAATACAGCAAAAACTTCAGATTCTCAAGATAGATGCTGGGACACTCTTTAGAGAAAAACGTTTAATAGACAATAGTGGTTTATTTACTAGGAACAACAGTTGCATCTACCTTGCAGTAAACAGATAGGCGGTGCCAGTAGAAAATGTTCGGGGCATTCATTCAGCACGAGTGCTTTAATAGTAGGTATATGACGATACGAGTGCATTTAGTGCATCTTTGCAGAACGAGGAAGAAGTCTTGAGAATTAGAGACGCTATCGAATACTTTCACTTCCGAGTTTCTTTAAACACACTTAACGCATGTGTGCTGCATCATTTTTTGACGATAGAGAATAATAGAAATGTTTATACGAAAATAAAACTACTGTTCCTGTTGAAAAGCAGTATCAAGGTTCACGCTGGCGAACTGGGTCCATTAGTTACGCCTGCTAGTGTAGACCAAGACAGTGAACAACTGAAAGTAAGATGGCTGATTGCGCCGAAAGAAACGGCTGAATGAATTAAATTTTTAACACATAAAGGGAAGTAAAGACTGCAAGATATAAGTGTTAAACTTCCAACTATGAAATAAATTGTATATCTTCAACAGTAAATACGCATAGAAAGGTTAAACACATCTTATAAACGTCTGCGGTAAACATACAAAGTGCGCGAGTGCAGGAATTTCAACTTCCCGATCATGATAGGATCAACGGGAAATATATATGTAGTCGCGATATGCATGTAAAGTTATGACGCAAATATAGACATTATCGTGAAAATAGTTTCTTTCTTGTTCCTCGGGATTTTCTGAAAACGTCATTGCATAAATGAGATTAAAATAGGTATATTCTAATATTTAAATTTAGGGTCTGTATTGAGCATAAGCAACTGAATAGCGTGCGCAGCGTGTCTCAAAACGTAAGTTCTTGTAACATTTTGAATTTGAAAATCTGTACTTCTCACGCTTGAAACTGTTAGGTTATGCTTTGACTTTTTATGGATACAAATAAAATACGTATTCGTTTCTAAATTAATAATACAATATCAACATTTCATATATTCTTCATACCTTCAAAGAATCAGCTGTTAAGTTGTTGTTGTTGTTTTTTTTTTTTTTTTTTTTTTTTTTTTTTTTTTTTTTTTTTTTTAATTACTATCCCAGATGGACACAGGCACGTATTTTGGAATCCCAAAGGGTCAAACTGATGCAGCATTTTCTGATTCTCTTTGTGCCTTTGTCCGCGTATCCCCAAAGGATCACTTGTATAGTAAACAAAATAGCTGACTTCTCAGCATACACAAATCCTTCGCTCAGAGAACAGCATAAGGCTAGGGTCGTAAACGCTTTTTATTTCTACTTTCATTTTCATTATCACGTCAAAACAAGGAAACGGCAGCTTCGTACGGCGTGGACAAAATTGTATTTCCTTCGAGAACATAAAAGAGGGGTGGTCTTGTTTTCATTTAGAGCGTAAAAATTGCCAGTTTCATTTTGTGGTCTGGCGAGAAGAAAGCGGAAGGAAAAGCCGCAGCATTGCACTAGTTCTTATATGACTTTACATTTTGTATAAACTGGAAGCGACCGACTCATAGGTATAAGCTACAGTTTATAGACTCTGGGTTCCGAGTACATTGCTCATTTACTTACAGCAGTGTATGTTACTACTAGCACTCTTTCAAATTAGGTCCTAGACTGTTCATCGTGGAAAATCTTGTTGCATTCACATGCATTTGTGTTCCCATTATCAGTTATTTTTATATAGTTTCTCTAAACTTCTTACTGAAGCTTATTGCTGTGGTTCGTTCCTGGTTGCATGTGGTCGGCGTTTCAGTTATGTGTACGGGGGGAGCTGTGATGCAGCGCAGGTTACTGTAGCGGTGTGTCACCGTTCCCTTCCCTACTTCCTCTACTGTCAACAAACATGTAGAGTAAAGAATACGGTAAAGTAGCTCTCAACGTCGTTTGCAACCCGGACCGGAGCCTACTTATTACCGTGCTACCTTGTACATAATAGAGAAGGTATTGCATTCTGTTCAAAAATTCGAAATCGATATTTCACTGGAAATTCACGTTTTGAGACTCCAGTGGCTTCAAAACTGGGCATTTAACTGGTTATTTGGTATTTAATACAACTACTTGTTTTTCTGTTCACACACAGCTTTATTTTCGGTTCAATGGGTTCTCAAAACGTGTATGTATTTCCTGTGAAAGCTACATAAGGACTTTTTGGATGGAATACAATACTTCCTCTACCTACTAAGTATTTGGTAGAGAAAGGAATAATGCAAACATTTTTGCGGTCATTTATTTCGGACTTATGGGCGAAATCTTGCCAAACCAAGAGACTATTTTATGAAACGAACGCATGTTGGCAGTAAGTTAATAAAACCTATAAACAAAGCTTACGAATAGATCCTGCTTGCACCAAGGCCAAGCTAGTTGCGTCATTCCTAACGACAGTTATTAAAAAGCGGAATAGGAGCTGTACATATCTGCGTCTATAATTTACATCAAAATCATCTTAGCACTCGTCGACAAATGAAACTCGAATTGCGTGCATGTTCGGCAGAGGTAACGCTAGACGTGGACGGGTTGTAACTGTTAAACAGCCGATATTGCTCTCCAGGTATCTACTAAAACGTTCTTTCTGTGTTGGTTGTGCAAAAAATGTTGCTGATGGGGATATGCGCACCAGTTTCACTAGGTATTGCAATGTGAATCTCCCCTGCTCTCTTCCTGTGTCCCACTATTTTATATTGTGCTTTTAAATATACACAGCCTTCCTTCCATATGTTAAATCACTGAGCTTTGCAACTAGGCTAGTCCACACTCATTCCAAACACATACTTGCTGTTTTACATAATCCCAATTACACTCTCGCATCAGTTTTTAGCAGCATTACAGTAATAATTACAGTGAGCGAAAAACTATTTTGTGATTGACACAAGCTCCTGTTGGGCAACTGCCCAAGGGCTTGTCATCTACGTAACCAATCATGGCTGACCTGGAAGTGTCTTCCTGACATTAATTGGTCCAAGGGATACCACACCCTCCACTGGCTGACATTTCGCAATCATTTTCGAGTTTCGCACACAAAACAAGTTGATACGGTGTTTGTATGTGAAACATCACAGTGCACAATTTGCTAAAACTGAGCTATAATGATTCTTACTCAGACAATTGATTGCTTGTTAAGGTGGCGTTAATTTACAAAATGAATTTCTTCCTCCGTTGAAAGAAAAAATTACCTATCCCTGCGTATCCAGTTTCTTTGAAATTTTGTGTGCTTATTATCACAGCTGTCTGACTACTGTATAAATTTCAACGTATTGTACCCAATGCAGGATGTTTCATCCATTAATAAAAAGGATAAAGGTAATTTATTGTGGAATGGAAACTCATAACACCAAACTTTTATGAACCATCTCGCATACATGCTCGATAATCTGAACTTGTAATATTTGTTCGCCTATCACATAGGCAACCCGGGTTCGATCCCAGGGACCCGCACGTGGTATTCGTGGTGGACAAAGCGGCGCCTGGGCGGTTTTTCTCCGGGTTCTCGGTTTCCCCCGCCACTCATTTCACGAATTGCTCCATCACCTTTAAACTCATCGATTGGTGTGCATTTCATATCATCCTCTTCCTCACTATCATACCTGGTGCTTGGCTGACTACCCGCTTCTAGGTCATCACTCTGTTCGGTCCATAGGTTCCTCTGCTCCTCGACATGCATCTGATCCTAGGCATTGGCTTGGAAGTCCTACATAAGGGGAGGATAATGAGAAGAAGTAAATAAGCTACAGGAATGCATAGGAGGTGAAGCTACTTAATTCTGTAATATGCATGAGTAGCATCAGTTATTATTGAAGTGTAAGTAAATCAGCAGAGATTTATAACAGTCAAAAGTTTGAAAAAGTTGTGGGTGCAACTTTGACAACAGATGTTGACGTAGCAGTGCCAGGCAGAGAAGTATTAACGACGCAAGGAATGGAATATCCAACCAACACTTACACTTTATGGCTTACACTTTTGCTTTAGAATTCGTTTTCAATAGATGTGTCACCTGACTCCGATGAAACTATAAAGAGTTATCAACAAGTTCCCTCGCACCGTGCCGGTGCCTAAGATAACTTGGTATCCTGTTTATCTACATTACCTTTCACGAATGACATACGTGAATCTATGATACACTTTACTTCGTGGAACGACATAAATAAACATAGGCTCGCGGCAACCAGTGCTGCCACTGGAATTCCTGTTTCTAGGGGAATGTTGGTTATACGAGACTGCGGAGCGACTTCTCGATAACCCTATATATATAAGCAATAATACGGTATATGTGCTCGCCTGTTGCTAGTGTTTTCATTTTCACCAGTCCACTCAAGGCCATTTTTCCCCGCTTTGCAGCCGTCTTCCCACTCCACGCGGTTTCCCCTCATGCAGTAACAGTAGCAGTATTGTAACTGCTGTCAAGCCACGAAGAAGGAAGGGACTGGCGGGCCCCCGTGTGATCTCCAAAGAACCGATATCTTCGAAAAGAAATAGAAGACGAGAGAGAGAGAGAGAGCGAGCGAAGTTACGAAACTTATTTTGCTGCAGGTAACCGTAATTCGGTTTTAGATCGGCAACCGCAGTACACGAAAACCGCTTGTGAGGCTACACGTCACGCTATTAGGTATCTCGGGCGAGGCACGTTTCAAAGCGACGCACGCGGGAGGCTTACATTCAGAGTTCAGTATCTTTCTTCCTTAGAGTGGAGAGAGAACTGTCCTCACTAAATTGCGTAGTAGCTTGTAGTCGTCGAAACAGCGCATCTACTTTACATACATAACTTGTAATAAGTGAGAAAGTGAATATCCCTTATGCTGATTAAACTTGGCGAGGTGGGAAAATACAGACAACGATATTGATTTTCGGTGAATTTTTTCAGCAGTTTGATTGTAAAATCGCTATTTGTGCAATTGCTGAGTTATGTCTTAATACCAACTAATCATCAACTATGCCTTAAATAATTACAGTTTATACGTCTGAACACAGTAAATTATGTTCCTAGCGAACGGGATGAAGATTGCGGATAATCTTACAGTGACATAATATTTAAATAGAACAAATCTAATTGATATTAATCTAAAAATATATAATTATAGTATTTTTACTTTCTCTACTGGTAAGTAGAGGAAGTATTGTATTCCACCCAAAAATTCGATGTCGAGATTTCACCGGAAATATATGTTTTGAGGCCCCCTGAATCCAAAAAAAGCATTTTTAGAAAAAGGTCCGTGGGTGTGTCTGTGTCAGTCAGTGGACAGCATAACTCAAAAACGAAAAGTCGGTTAAAAACCAAAGTTGGTATTTAAGTTTAATGTCTTTCAAGGATGCGACACGAAGATTTTGAAGAAAATAGCCACACCCTAAACTACGCTTTACATGGAAAATTTTTCGAAAATTTTGATTTTCTTGAAAATGACTCTAACGATTTTTATTAAAATGTCATATGTTTGAGATATTTTTATGACAAATGAAATGTATATCTTGAATTTTCCGGTTATAGCCCCTGTAGTCGTATTTACTCTGGACGACTTTTGCATAACTGGTAAACCGTTAGAGATAGACCAAATTATACTCTACAAAAAATGTAGACCTTGCTAAAATACACAATTTATGTCTCAATAAATTTTCTTGTAGGGTGAACTATTTCGGAGATATTCCTTGTTATGTGTGTGAGTTTTGGAAAACTTAGAACTTTCGTGAAATGGGTCATCTTTCATTTTTTTTATATGTTAAGCGTGCAAAGAGAACGGGATCTCAAAAGCTTTAAAAGATTTGACTATCGCACAAAGCCTACTGTATTCTAATATTCCCCTTGTATCTACAAGGAAATAAGCAATGAGATCATTTGTGCAAATGTTTACCTCAACTAACACGAAGAAGAAAGATATAGGAATAAGTGTTTGTAAGAGTGATTAGTACAAGAGTAGAGAAAGTCACGAGAGTGCAACACATTCAGATTTTTTTGATTATGTTAAAGTTTTGAGCAAGTTACACCCGAAAGAGGGGGAGGCGGATTTGCTAGAACTACTTTTCGCCGAGCTATGACGCATTCGTGGGGCTAAAAAACTAACCCCTCTAATGTTTGGTTACCTGGATAGTGAAGACGAAATGCTACATGCACAAAATGGAGATGTCATTAGCACAAGAATTGACATTAGTGCTTGTGATATTAAAAAAAAAAAAAAGTTGTGGGAAAATATTACCTATATAGCGAGAATTTCCACTCCACGATATATAGTAGGTAATCCCAAGATTACGGATAGACATTTATACTTCCATACATTTTTCTAACCGAATATCACATCAAGAAATAAGGTCAAATCAATCATCTAACAAGGCTCCATTCGCTCTACATCTATTTTCTTGATAGATACAAAATACTTTTTAAGGAATGAATGGCATGTTTTTATAAAGGAATATCTCGTAGGAAAGTCAGTTACATTCTAGTGTATAGGGATTAGAAGAAAATGAGAAATAGAAATACGTATGTAAATTTGAGATTTCAGAAAGTAAGACAAAATTGATGTGGAATAAAAGTCGCCCTCTGCAGTGAAGTACTTGAAGAAATGTCCACATTTAAATATCTTAGAAGCCAAATTAAATATAAAAATGTGATGTATTGAATCCATATGAAATGCTCTACTCTTGTAGAAACTATTCGTACAAACTCTATTCTTTTGAACTTAAATATCAAGTATGGTATTTAACAGACTTTTCGTTTTTGAGTTAGTATTTTACAAACTTGCGCGCGGGTTTGTTTTCTAAAAAGGTTTTCATTCGATTCAGGGGTTTCAAAACATGTATTCCCGGTAAAATTTCGATATCGAATTTTTGAGAGGAATGCAATACTTCCGCTATTTGCTGATAGGTACGCAGTAGAGAAAATAAGCGGACAATAAGAGAAAATTAAATTAAGTTTGCCGTAGATATGAAGTAATTAGGAGCACTATTTGAAAAATAAGATACAAATAGGGATAAAATTCTATAAGGTTCTGTCCCGAATGTGTAGGTATACAGAATGAATCGCTAAATTGAGATAAACGTATCTATAATATAAGCCTGTGAAATTAAATAAGTGTTTAAGATCGAACAAAAGCACGTAACGTAACACTATTTCTGAAATAAAGGCAAAAAAGAATTATCGTTTATAAATTAAATGAAGTAGAGGAACATTGAAGATACATGTACAAATATGTGATACACTGGGTTCCAAGAAATAACATTGTTACAAAGCATTTGGTAAAAGATGTCATGGCAAGCCATGAAAAATGTGGTCTCAATGAAGGACTCGTATGGCTTTTTGATTATAGAGCTATAGTATTCGTCTTTTGTAGTTCCCTCATGTATTAACGGTCTCTCGAACAGTTCCATGTGACGTATTCGGTTTGTAGGTTCACATCTGTGATACAAAAAAATGTAACAAGCACCACACAGTTGTATGCGGAGTTCTTACCTGATTTGGTTCATGTCATGTCTCATATCCACTGAAGAGTAAACTGGGTCTGTTTATCTAATGCGCTCAGTGGGAGAAAGAAATGCATGACATATCATATACCACCCTACCCTTCTGTTGCTTAATATTAGAAATGATATACATTGGAGCTAAGGTGTTGACTGTCAGGTATCAGGATCCTTTACGTACGTTTCCCTTGAGTGCTTTGTTCTTTTCCTCTAGACATAAATTGACGTATTGTTCCATCACCCAAGATTCATATAAAGGGTTCTTAACAACCCGCCAGTTACTCTTTCTGCAGTTCATAACATGAAATTCAGAATTTTGAGGTGGGGTATTGACATGTTACTCGTATGACTTTCTCTACTAGCTTTCTTGTCTTGTCTGGACTTGTCTGCATGTTAATCCAGATAAATGTTTGGATAAATATTTTCAGTACACATTCCGTTGCAGGTAAAAGGCGGATACAGCTATATTTAAATCTTGAAAACGTGTATCGCTATGTGCTGGCTTTGGGTGAAATAGAAGGCAGAAAATTCAAGCCAATATTTCGAAAATCGTTAATGTCACAATACAACCTGACAGCAATTTTCTCTCTTAACGAGATATGCATTTTTCGAGCAATGTTTTTATGTAACCTATGATTTACCAGTTATAGAAAATTCATTCAGAATGAAGACCAACTATTTTTTCAAGAAATTTTAATATATGCATTTAGTAATGCAAATACCTTAAACGTGTGGATGTTATCAAGATCATAAGAACCTTTTTCAGAAAATAACCAGTATGTTTTCGTGTAATCAGTAGTGTACAAGTGTTTTGAATACTATTTAGTGTCGGTTTAACTGCTAGCTCGTATGGTGCCAACGCATGCTTCACTGTTTTGGATGTCTTTCGTTGTGTCGTCGACTTTCTGTGCTGTGTATTTATGTGCGATTGGTTTATTCTGAAGAGGGGTTGTGCAATTGTTCTAATTGTTGTGCTTAGATCCATTGTTTTGTGTAACAAATTAATAACTTCGGATTGTGCTTTAAAGTGTCCATTCTTATGTTTATGTTGAGACTGAGGGAGACTGCAAAATGAAATGGGGAACTCAGATTTGCCAGTGCTCTGAATTTGAACCCCTCACTTCCTGAATACGAGTCATGGCGCTCGGAATAAGAAGTGTTTGTGGACTAGAGAAAAGGTTTCTGTATAATGCAGATTTCTCCTAAACTCCGCCCACTCGTGTTTCAGCGCATGTATTATGCCCTTTTAAGAATAATTATTTCAGATGTTTTATTTTTCTTGCCGTTGAAGAAATAGTACAACCTGTTTCAATATTACAAACGGTCCTGTCCTTCACCGTCAGCAGAGATATTTCCTATTCACAAGTGATAGAAATATTTCTTGTGACCACGACCGGCGTGGAGACGTTATGTATCGGGTATCTTGGTTTCAGTTGGTAAGACGCTGGCCTACTGATCCCATGATTGCGGATTCAAATCCGGTGCAGATCGATGGTTTTTAAGTGTGTTTAGAAACTACAGCTGCATGCCAGTAGATTTTACTGCAATGTAAACCGACTCCTGCGGGACGAAATTCCGGCACACCGGCGACACTGATGTGATTCTGGCACTTGACAGGGTGTCAATTTTGGGGTATCTTGATGTGCATCTATGACACTTTGGTCAGCTTGAATGTCCTACGCTGTTCTGTTAGTCTAATTTAAGAAGTACCCCAATTTCAACTCTTAAATAAAATTCTATGTGATTGCAACAAGATATGTAACCTGTAACGTTTGTCGTGAAGCGAAGTGAAATATGTCCTATGTATCCTGTTAGGGACTAAGCTTTGTAATGCCTTGTGATTTTTATTGCGTGCTGAGATGATCCAGTACATGGGTACTTCTACTTACAAGACAATATATTATAAGGCAATATTATGATAAGGCTTTGAAGCCAGAATACATTCATAGCAGTTAATGGAGAAGGAACACTATTTTATAAGTAAGATAGTTGTGTTATACACCAGAAAAATATCACGGACTGAGAAAGCGCAAATAGGGGATAACGATACCATTTAGCACAGTTATAACTTGGTTGAACGTCAATCCCATTAGCTTATAAAAATAACACAATCTTGTTGTGTAAATAATGAAATTGAATGCTTTGCTTCGGTAGTTATGACAAATGAACAGCTATTCATGCTATTTGTGAGCGAGGGAGGGCCGTCCCCAACTCCGCAGCAAATTCTCTACTCTAAATAATGGGTTAGCCTGTTGTGAATGCAATTAGGAATTTGCAACCGCAAATTCGAAACGGCAAATGGATTGAGTTATGCACTCTTATTCACTCTGGAAGCTTTGTGATAAAACTGTGTACCACATTCATTGTGAATGTCGCATAGGATATTAAAGAGTATTGATAAATGAAATTGTGAACATGGAAGGTACTGGGTGGTTAGATGCGTAACAGTGACACGTTATTGCACACCTTGTTCTGTATTCTTATTATTAATTTCCTGTAAATTAAGGGAATGTACAGAAATAGTTTACAGCGTCAGAAATGGCAAGAAAGAAATTCACGATTTCGTTGGGATATCCTGTCTTCCCCCCCCAGAAAGGCAATTCCTACAGTTTTTGCGTTATGTAAGTATTCTAAATCGAGATTTCATAGAAATATGCTTTGAGTTTCTTGGAATAAAAAGTCATTTCAGAAGGAAGAAAGAACTGTGCGCGCGTGTGTTTAAACAGCATGATTAAAAAGCAAAATACAGGATCAATACTTAACTTTGGTGTATTCTTGAAATCCTTCGTCTTGAAACTTTCGGATGATCTGAAAAATACTCAGTTTGGTATTTGTCCGACTTCTCGTTTTTAGTTATGATGCTCACGCGCGCCCCTTTCTTTGTAAAAATGCTTCACTTTTTTTGTAATTCTTAGGGCCACAAATTCTGTATTTCCATTAAAATGTCTATGTTGAATTTTGGGATGGAATGAATTCTTCCTCTGCCTATTATAAGTGGATGTTAGAGAACGAAAAAGGGATATTTAAAAATCTTAGTGTTACATCCACATGTCATCTTAATCTTGATAAATGTTTGCAGATATAGTTCCATTACACATTTCATTGTTGGTATACGAGCATAAAGAAAGCCAAATCGATAGTCAGATAATTAAAAGCGGAAGCCTGTATGCTGACCTTATCTATTGCTATTTTCATGGCATCGTGAGCAACAGCTCAATAACATTACTTTTTACTTTCTCTACTGGTAAGTAGGGGAAGTATTGTATTCCACCCAAAAATTCGATGTCGAGATTTCACCGGAAATATATGTTTTGAGACCCCCTGAATTCAAAAAAAGCATTTTTAGAAAAAGGTCCGTCTGTGTGTCAGTCAGTCTGTGGACAGCATAACTCAAAAACGAAATGTCGGTTAAAAACCAAAGTTGGTATTTAAGTTTAATGTCTTTCAAGGATGAAACACGAAGATTTTGAAGAAAATAGCCCCACCCTAAACTACCCTTTACATGGAAACTTTTTCTAAAATTTTGATTTTCTTGAAAATCGCTCTAACGATTTTGATTAAAACGTATGTTTGAGATATTTTTATGACAAATGAAATGTATGTCTTGAATTTTCTGGCTATAGCCCCTGTAGTCGTATTTACTCTGGACGACTTTTGCATAACTGGTAAACCGTTAGAGATAGACCAAATTATACTATACAAAAAAAAATGTAGATCTTGCTAAAATACACAATCTATGTCTCAATAAATTTTCTTGTAGGGTGAACCATTTCGGAGATATTCCTTGTTATGTGTGTGATTTTCGGAAAACTTAGAACTTTCGTGAAATGGATCATCGTTGTTCATTTTTTTATATGTTAAGTGTGCAAAGACAACAGAACCTCAAACATTTGACTATCGCACAAAGCCTACTGTATTCTAACATTCCCCTTGCACCTACAAGGAAATAAGCAATAAGATAATTTGTACAAATGTTTATCTTAACTAACACGAAGAAGATATAGGAATAAGAGTTTGTAAGAATGTTTAGTACAAGAGTAGAGAAAGTCATGTGAGTACAACATATCAGATTTTTTAAATAGATAAAGTACATATTGAAAACGTTAAATCAATTACGCTGACTTTGTCTTGCGGTTTATCCATTATACAAAATTCCTTCCGAACGATGAGGTAACAAGCCGTTTCCACAAAATTCAAGATATACGTTTTGTCGTACAAATATGTTCAACATATGACATTTAATCATAATGGTTTGAGCCATTTGTGAGCAAATCAAGAACATCTAAAATATTTCCATGCAAAGCATAGTTTGCGAAGGGCGATGTTCTTGAAAATCTTCTAATGAATCTTTGGAAGATAAATGGACTTCAATATCAGGTTTAGTATTAAACATTTCATTTTAGAATTATGGTGTTCACGGGTAATTCATGATGACTTCATGTAATAGTAATTCCTGATGCTAGTAAAACTGTTGTATTTAAAAGAGGTACTTGTAGAGCATTAAACCCATTTTTTGGGTTCAAGGTACCTTAAAACTACTTCGGTGTATTCTCCACATCGCGTTTGGAATGAAACACAGTAGGTACTCCATCATACACGTGTAGATAAATGTCAGAGTAAGTCATAAGATATTGATTTGCTCCCGTGTTCCTCAACGAAAACCATTTCGAAATGACACACAATTCTTATTTGACTTCAAATGTGATCCAACGTGTAAACGCATTTTTAGAAGATAAAATCAAGTATTCCAATTGGAGCTAATGCTCTGCGGACGTGCCTTGAATTTACGCAGTTCACAGACCACTCCTCACTTACGATGTCTCGACGTCTCTTAAGAATTCTTTCGTTTCCCCCAAAACTGTCCGATATTTTGGAAATCTCGATTATCATATTGTAATGCTTTGTTGGCGCTATGGGAGCAGCCTCCTGTTCAAATCATATTTGGGGTGAGTGCTTCAAGACGTTGCGAAAGTTGCATTTGTCATGAAAATACGAACTTCTGTTTTTATCAACTCTCGGAAACTTTGGGGCTATGTGGGCGCTCATTGATCGTCAGTATATACGTAAGACGTTATCATTCAATCGTAGTTGTTTGCTGAAAAGCAATGCTTCATTGCTAACGCAGCCACCTGAGTTTTTCCCTGGGCTCTATTGCTCTCTTCATCTCCGTCCGTTAACCACTAATCTTAATATGTTCTTCGTATTCTCCCCAAGACTTTCACATTTATTCATAGAAGGCATTTATCACTCAGCTTCCCAGCCATTTCCTGTTTCTAATTAGTTCCTCTGTACTATTGGTATACAACATTTCAATTCTGACCTGTCCATTTCACACGCCCTACATCCAATGACTGAAAACAAGGCTGATTCCTTTGCCAAAAGGGCACATACGGAGGTAGGTAAACGGTGTTAGCACTGTTACTATGTAATTGATTGGAGCACGCAAGAGGCCATCGTCCCTTTGGTCAAATAGCCAAGAGCTGGGGAATACATCTTTCATCCACATGGCACAGGATCAATGAATTTCCTTCGTCCCGAACGGAGGCACGCTTGCTTGGCATTAACCTTGAACGGAGTCGAGCTCGGGCGTGTATAAGCAAACATTTTAACCACCAGACCACCGCGCCGCTTAAATTAGTAGTCTTTAAATGCTTCCTTTATTATTCACACGTTCTATTCACTCCAGCACTTCCAACACATTTCATGTATTTGCATGGGAACTGCTTTCAGTAAGTTTTAACTCTACGGTTCAACAAGAGACAAATATACGCTAGAAAATCCAATCTCTTGGTTGAGGATACATACAGACACACGCGTGTGCTATTGAATGAATTTTCATTTTGGTACCTTCTCTAGCGATGGCTTAAAATACCGTATATAATTAATTAGGCTTATTCACCTCGGTATCGTAATGCTAATGAATAGTGCCTCACTGACTAGACCAGGCATGGGCAAAATCAAACGCATTCTTGGCTCATTCAGTGGCGAGTGCAGCTGTTACATGAAGAGTAGTAGAGAGAATTTGTTGTAAGTTACAAAAACAGTAAAGTTACTGTGTAACATGCCCTACCAATTTGTAAATTTCAAGCGTTTCAATATCAAACGCCACTTTGATCAACCTTTGGTGGTCTTACAAGTACCTGGGCAACCGAGCTTCGCTCGGCTTTTCTTTTTTCTTTCTTTCTTTCTTTTTTTTTTTTAATCGTGTTTTTTTTTGGGGGGGGAGAAGATACTTATTTAGATAAACTTGAAAAGCAAAATAATAACTAAATATAAATTTTCATACTAATTATTGGAGCCGTTTCCATGACGACACTTTTAATATCCTGGCTTGTTTGTTGAAATTGGACCATTAACAGAGAAATTATGGCCAAAATAAGATTTAGAGTAAATGTGACTGTTACGCGTAAAATCGCGTTTTTCAGGAATGACACCTGTGTAGATAAACTTAATAAGCAAAACCCTGTCTGAATACAAAATTTGATCGAAATCGTTAGAGCCGTTTCCAAGTTACGCGGAATATACGTATATACAAGAATTGCTCGTTTAAATATATAAGATTATTATTATTATTATTATTATTATTATTATTATTATTATTATTATTATTGTTATTATTGTTTCAAAAGGTACTTTCTGAATACTCGTATTTGTGAGCATATAAAAGGAACGATATAATTCCACTTTTTAGGGCTTTAATTTCTATTTTTAAGGCTAAATAGCAGTGGAACGTTACTGCTTTATTTATGAAAAAGAAATAAATTTAGTACGTTAATCATAAGGCTGCGTAAGAATAGTATGTGCATAAGATAAAGGAAGGTTATGAACTTGAAGATTATGTAATGTACCTAACCGCAGTAGATGGCTGTAATAATTGTTGTAAGCAAAATATGTTTACTATAAATAAAATTAGTTAATAACAGCGTAGAAATTATTACTGCTGCGCAGGTGGAACGAAGCCACCACTGTGCTTGTATCAGAACAACCTTCGCCATGCGGCAAGAGAACGTGGTAGCAGTAAGGCAAGTTCAATCGGTACCTCTCCCCTCGTGCCCATGCTTGGCTAGATCCTAAAAAGTGTGTTGCGTAAGCTGTCTAATCCTATTATTATATACTTTTCTACATACCCCAGGTCACCTCGGGGATTCATGTTGGAAAGGGCTATTTAAATTGCAATTTATGTACATGAGAAAACGTTAAAAGTTTGGTAGAATGTTCTACTGCCTTGTCCCTGGTCCATAGATCAACATCTTGGCATCTTCAGCCTCTTCCAGCAGTACTGGATGAAGGATTTTTATTGCAGTATCCGTTTGTCACGGGCACGGATAATGGCTTCATATAAACGAATAGCATATATTTGGTTTTTTGTTCCAAGTACAATATTCCAAATTAATGGATTTCAAGACACAAAATCATTTTTATCTAAAGCGCGTCTCACCCTTAAAAGACAGTACACGTTAAATGGAGCGCAGTGTTGCAACATGTACTAGTTGCGAATCTTTCTCCGCGAGCGACTCGAGGTGGGCTGAGTCCTGTACTTAGTCCTTCAATTGCTGCTTGACGAGACGGGCACTTTTAACTTTGGTATCCCTCCACGCCTTTGTTACTGTATGACCTAAATTTACAAATGACTCGTCTGTATAAACAATTGATTTCCCTTGGTCCCTAAACCTTTTACGTCTTTTAGATATTTATGTCGCCATCTGATGATATCGATATCGTCTCTTTCTATTAATATGCACTTGTTACTCTTTCTTTCATATTCGAACCCCAAATCAGAGTGGCCCTTGAGAAATTTGGTAGGGTCTCATCACTGTTGAACTGTGTCAAAATTATATTCAGCGTGGGTGGAATATTTGCAAACAGTAAAGAATGAACAATTCGCCGCACTCCACCTTGCACTATTCAATCATATTGCGTTAACCTAGCGTTTTGTGTAGTCCCGCCCTTTTTGCTTTCTTTTTCGATGGCGTTCTTAGAGGTCCTTTCATTAGTTCCTTTTTAATCATACACTCTACTGCTTCTGAACACCCGATAGCCTTAGCTGTTTCTTTTACCGCCTTACTTACACGCATTTTACTTAAAAAATAATCTAACACATTCATAATTATTTGGCGTTCCTTACTTCTTTATTTACCAACATATCGTCCCTTCCTAGCTTCACCCTCCATAACTACAAATATTTACAAAAATATTAAACAAATAACGCAATAACAGCTCACAGTTACACACACGGCTTCTTTCGAACTAATGCTAGTGCTGCTCCTTATACTATCTTCTGTGTCAGGCCTGACGCTGAATAGATGAATACCTTTTGTTTGCCTTACTGGATAAAAGAAAGAGGTTACTGCCTTTTGGTTTATTTTAAAAACTTTCTCCAACCTTCCTCAACATTTGTTCTCGCTGGTTCCCTAATGTAAACTCAATAACAAAAAAGTTTCACACTGCGTAACTTTTGCAGTGCACATATATAAAATTTTCCGAAAACATTTAATTTAAAAAATTATAACACTTAACTGGGTAAACATAGAGAATTCAAAGTAGGCAGGTAGTAGCACTATAGTTTACTCTACCTGAGAAAAAAATATAGATGCATTCTAGCAGTTAGTTAGTGCGTAATGAGTGTAGAAACTGCAAATATCGGACGTCTATAAAAAAAAACGTTTTCTGAAGAAATTTGGACCTATAGAAATGTATAATGACTCTGAAAAGGATATAACCTGATAGAGAAAAAAATTCTGCATAGGATAATGTGTTCAAACCTGAAATTTATAACAAATGAATATTTATACCATGCTATTAGGAATCTGGCAACAGAGCGAGGGTAGAAAAGGACGCGGCTAATGGCAACTTGTATGCGCTAGATAGAGACAGAGATGTCCCATTTAACTCCATACTGTCTTCTAAGAGTGAAACGCTATATACAAAAAAGAAGCTTTTGTTTTCTGATATTTAAAGTACAGTAAATAAACACAATAATACCATGCATGTTTTATTTTCGAGTTCTGATGAGGATGCTTTCCTTCTTGTAAGTCTTGTTTCCAGAATGGAAAGCGGCATTCACAAAGATTGCAGTAAAATATTGTGTTTTAAACGCAAATCTGTGTCTGCAGCAGGACATCTTGGTGTCTGTATGCTACTAAAGGTGCAAATCACAATTTTTTGCATCGTATGAAGCGGACTGAATCACGCATTAAGATGAAATGAGTGTCATACTGTGGTCACGTTCTTGAATTTTGATGAGGCAATTGGCTTGTGTGATGCGAGGTATTGTATCCGGAGATAAAGCAAGCAGCTCTGCCATACTCCAGTGCCGAAGAAGTTGCCGTACTGCCAGGGGTGAATGATCGCTTCGCACTGTTGGACGCAACATGCTTCTCTTTTGAGCTTCTGCTTCGCTTCAGTAACAACAATGTTCCAAGTCCGCTTGCTTTGTCATTTACGGAACCACAGAAGCTACAAGATTTTAACTCCTGTCATCTAATTGTGTAATTATAGGCAATTCAGTGGCCATTGACTTAACACGCTAATTCTTTGACAGTATTCTTATTTATTGATGTGAAATATTATTTTAAATATTTCTATATCTCAATCATTTTTTGAAGTGGTAAGTATTCAGTTGTTTCTCGGGATGTAGAAAGAGTATGGGATTTATCAGCATGGAAAGATCTGACCATCCATTCAGCTTTATCTCCTTTGTATCTACAACGAAGTTGTGACCAAATATTACTGCAAACGTTTATATCAGTTATTAAGTAAATACAAAAGTAAGCTTTTATAGGAATGGCTTGTAGAAGAGAGATATAAATAAGCGATAGTGCCTAGAGAAATACTTAAGAGACTAACAAAATGTTTGGAATATGTGATATGGCAATAAGCAATTTTGGTATTTGCTATACGTTTTTTCTCTTTGTTTCTTGAAATTTTTCCATGAAACCGAGCTTCACGGGTAACTAGGC
Source organism: Tenodera sinensis (assembly GCA_030765045.1). NCBI lineage: Eukaryota > Metazoa > Arthropoda > Insecta > Mantodea > Mantidae > Tenodera > Tenodera sinensis. The sequence goes on along the minus strand of CM060970.1, from coordinate 80,568,899 downwards.
GAATTGGTAGTTATATTTTGAGTTTTTTAGTGTAATAGGATAATTAAAAGAAGTACTAAGGTTAAATGTTAATACGAACGCCATATGCTTTAATATTTTGGCATAATTTGCACAGTTCAATACAATTCAAGTAATCCGTTTCCTTTTTACCTTATAGAACCAATGTATCGTCGTTTCCGTGGTATTTTTAGCCGAATCAACATTTGTATGCACTGTTCGCGCTGACAAGACATAAACCATCATTTCCTTTGTCCCTCTTCCGCTCCCCCCTCCCCCCCCCCCCCCCCCCTCCGTCGAAGAATCGTCCTGTGGACGTATGACCCAGATGCTGCAGATTACCTTTGTCTGTGGAACCTGTTTCTATTTCGGATCCAGTCAACTGGATGATGAATTTCTCCACCTTCCATCCGCTTCATGCACTGCCACATTCTGGTGACTATCTTTCATTGTAGGGAAGTATCAGTTACGTCCCTATGGTGCAAATAAAATCCTCATTATTTTAATAACAAGAATTTGTAATAATTTTCGGTTTTCAGAATTTCTATAGGAGTTGTCTGAAGAAGGTAAGTGAAACTTTATTGTGCGCAACATCGTCATGAAACGCCGAGAAAAAGAACTGCCGGAACAGAATATTTAAGCTCCGCAATTTCATAATGATTATATGACTTAACTAGGAGAGTAATAGGTCCATTTTCCAAGATTGCGGTTAAACATGTCTTATGGGCATTGGGAGTTATTAATTTAAAAGTAATTTATACTCGTATAATACACTTACGTATTTTTCTTTTAATTCGTATGTTTAGTATTGATTTATCCATTGTGGCAGTCCCAAAATTACACAAAAATGGGTCACCCCCAAGTTATTTGTTTCGCATTTTTAATTAATAGGTAGTTCTCAGTTTTGTGGTGCTTTTATTACCAAGCTTAACTTTTATGAACTTTGTTTAATAAATTGGTAAGCTTAATTTACAAGTAGGATTTTAGGGCAAAGAAAAGGAAGAGCACCATTTTAGTTTTATGATTTTAAACACAAATGCACAGATGTTTGTATTTTTTCAACGAATAACTGGTGTTTAGACTAGGCACACTAGAATCTGAAAAACACTCAAATTTGAGAAATTTTGCTTCGAGGTTTAGTTACACATCGTTTTCAAATCAAAAGATCCATAAAAGTGCAAAAAAGAGTTTTAAAGTTGGTGTGTAAAATTTTGACAGTATTTTCTTTTGCTGATTTCAAATTATCTTCAGCAATACCACGAATTCTGGTGGTTTTACCGTAATTTAATTGAGGCGAACCAATTATTTGAAAGAAATTACAAGAAAAAGCAAGAGGACTTTAAGATTACTATGCGAGACTAGTACTAATTCTTTATACTTCGTGTGGTGACTGAAATGCCTTCCCTTTTCATCTCCTATTATGCGGCGTTAGATCTATGACTTCTTTTATATTTTGAATTTGCAGATCAAATCTCTTTGTACCAACGATATACAATGAAGAGGAAAACGCCTATTCGAATCGAAGCAGAGATTATAGGAATATTTAAAAAAGAAACGTGAAAAAGCTATTATTCATAGCATTGTTTTAAAACTATGAATTAAGTTCTATTCTATTTGAATTAAGTAAAAACTAAGCCTATATAGGCTATATGTTGCATTTCAAATTAAGGCCATATTCACCTACGTATTGCCGTAACATATTTATGCGAATTATTTACCGTTAGAGATTGAAATGTGTTTCCACGTGGTTATGTTTGACTTTTCTCCTTATAGAGCGACGTGGGTTTGTTGACTGGCCTAAGATATTCACGCTGTGATTTGTAAATGCAATTGAGTGTATGGGAGCGAGAAACACAGATGTTTGTTGTGTTGTCGTCGTCGCCGTCGCGGGGCGGAACCCGACCGTGTCGGCTGGTCTGGTCCGATAGCCGTGCGCTTGGGATCGGCCCACTTCCCGAGAGTCAGTCGGCTTCCAGTCGAGTTGCGACCACGAACAAGTAAGGAGGTGGTCGCTCGCAGTCTCCTACAGTCTGACAGGTGGTCATTGTTGAGGGTGAAGTGGCTGCGGAACATGTGTCATTGGTTATAATAATATTCCATTTATCGCTATTCCACAAGAGACAGACGTCATGTAAACATAATGGAATTAAGAATTCTTATATTCCACAAGGCTTTACAGGTGTTCTTCGAGCACCGGTGTTAAATATCAAGTTATAACATATATCTTAAGTGTTCGTTCTGAAGATACGAATGTGAACCTTTAGTGTATACCAAATTTCTCATACCAAAGAAAAAAGCAGACTTAGTGCCTTTTTGTGAAGGGAAAGCTGAGGGAGACTTAGTACAGTGCCTGGTGCAGAAGTCAGTATTAGTTTTTGCAACCAAAGAAGATCATCGTGCCTTGTCCCACCAAACTGAGATGTGCATGAGGTGAGCTGAAGTGCTGGTGGTGTTTTTCTCTCTACGGGTGCGGTAAACAACAATGGTAGTCCTGGAGACCGCTACACCTACTTCTGCCATCGGCATAGTGGATACCCTGGAGGCTACTCCTTCCTACTGCAATCGATCATCCATGAAACTTTTACCAAAGAGGTTCATTAATATCCATCAATGGCTAGGACCAATATGCGCCAAGCAACTCAAAGAGACGCTGGTAAGTACGGAGTTCAATCACTTCCGTACCTGCTCTGTTTACATCATTGTTGCAAACCTGTCTATATGTGCATACTGGGAAACACTCAAGGGTCAGTTTAGGCAATAGTATATTAAATAGAACTACATTGTATAGGCGATACTTCACGTTAAATGTCTTAACATTATCGAGAAATTCAATCTTAAATCTCTTCTTGGATGGCGTTTTTGGAAGAGTAATTGACAGTAAAAACTGTAGGGTTGCAGCAATGTAGTCTCCACCATGAAGTTTCCTAGATGTGGTGTTCACAGTGCAAACCAAATAAATTCAGTCCAATCTGGCAGGTATTAACATACTGTCAAATATGATCATAACTGTAAAAGCGCTGCTCCAACATTGTGAATTATACAGGAGATTATTGTCAAGTTGTCTTATCTAGCTTATTGCAATGCAGCGTGTAGTAGTTCGGCATTTTCTTCAATATAAATGTTAACTAAAAATTAAGTCATAAGTTCTCTAGAAGCCTAACTTTATAAGCAGACGTTTGGCCAAAATTAGCTCTGTACACATTTGTGTAACATTTTGAAAATGTTAATCAACAACCTAATGACTAGCTTACTGTTTCTGCATTCAACCGTGAGACTGATAACACGGCCCAGAAACAAATGTTCTTTCTCTAATGTTCAGAATGTACAGTAATCAACAGAGTTGTGATGTATCAAGCACACGTCAAAGGTGCACACGTGAGTAATCAACTTTTTCCAGTAGGCCGGCGATTTAATGCCTAGAAAGAACTCGTCTCACTTAGAGTGGAAACTAATACTTTCTGGAATCATACATCCTTTAAAAGTAGATATGCATTACATATTTTATACCAGTTTTCTGTTACTGCAATAATAAGGGGTAAACCAGTAATAGTGATTTTCACGTGCTCTTTGTTGGTAAATAAAGTGAAGGATAGGTCGCTCCCGTGTTCGGTAAGTAAATTAGTAATACAAAAGGAGCGTTAGCACTGCGTTTGGTATCTAGTCATAGCAGATGACACTCTTATTAACATGAAATTGCTAGCAACATCAAAACTATTCTTAATACCACACAAAATTTTAGCAGAATGAAAACTGCAATTTCTTTGCCAAGTGGAAAATTGGAATAAGTCGTAAGTTGCTTACTATAATTCTCAAGAAGTAGTAGTATGTTAAATTTTTATAAGCCAGCTGTAAAAACATTGCTTGCGTAATAAATATAAAATGAGCCGTTAATGAATAAATTAAAGTGCAGATAAAACTTTTAACATTTATGCAAATTTATACAAAAGTAAGAGCAAAACTTAATCGGGGTAACACGTTTAATGACTTAGACGCGTACGGAATATTTAAAAACTTGACCGAGGTTTTTGGGCAAAGAATGAGATAAATTTAACTAAAAGAATCTGCAATCCAAATTGCAATATTTTGTCATTTCACTCGGTCGAAGGGCTTGTGTAGTTAAATTCTGCACACAAACGACTTGTAGACGTCAAATATTCACCTCGTTAGCACCAAATAACCACTTTGACATTGGGAAAGTTAGTTGCCCCTAATTTCTACTGCTACTCCTTCCGTGTCAAGGTAGAACCACCTCATTTTAGTTTTAAGTATTCTGGCACTTCATAAATGGCGATTTCTTCAGAAACACTTCACCATGACGCAAGGAATAAAACTATGTATAAAACCGTATTTTAAAAGCGCAGAAGTTATATGTTCCAAAGGCTATCTTGTCCCTGTGTCTAGTGTGCAAAGGTTAGAAACTGCCACCAGTACATGGGATAGGTGTTAGGTTAAAGAGTATCATAAATAATTTTATCTAATTTGAATAAACGCAACAGTAAACACTGTTTTCTTGTTTCATTTTTATATTGCCTTTAACATTTTGGCCATATCAGCAAATTACTGATTGGCAATGAAAACTAGTTTTTTCTTCGATTTAGTTGGTAGTTACTTTTTGGTTTTCAGCAAGTGTGAGATAAATCGCGCATAAATGCATTCTCTCATTCATACTTCGGAGTCTAAGGGAGATAGTGAATGAACTTCGGTGAAGCAAAGCCCCAATTCTACGGCCGGGAATCGAACCTGGACCTCAGGATTTGCCTTCAAGGAGAATACTGAATAAATTCATAGTCAAAAGCTTTTACCTACAAATCTATAGTAAAATTCACTTTACGGAATGTGAAATTACACATTTGTTAAGTAAAAAGCCAAACCTACATAAATGAAGTCCAATACGATACCGTCGCATGACCGGCTGCCGCGTGGTGGGCACCAAATTATTTACAAATGAAAACTAAATACTTACAATATTAACAATAATAATGATAGTAACGATGATAATAATAAATAAAAATATCCATTTGGCGTGTAGCTTATTGAGATTCAGATATTCGGTAGCAAAAAGAAACAAAGGACGCATTTAAATAAAAAAAAAAGTTTCTGGTTCAAAAGCCTATCAACACAAAAGGCAAAATACAGGCAGAAAAGGGACAGTTACGAAGAGAGGTTGAAGTACAGGTCGTGAAAAAGCTGTTTTCCAAGACGGCATTGCCCCTGAAATCCGTGAAGATAAACAGTTAATTCCAAAACTTTTAACTAACCTCCGATGAAGAAAAAATTTCCTTGTTCCTCCAAGCAGTTACTGCTATATCCGATGATCTTTCTACCACACATACGTATACGATCTTAAGGAAGGATTGATAGATTATCAAGAGTATTTAAACTGGTGTCTGTCCGTCTTTCATGTTGGATTCTATTATGTGAAATAGGATGGAAATTGAGTTCTGTGTAGATCCCATTCATCTCAGTTTTTTGTGAAACCGCCTTAATTAAAATAACAGTTTTGAGTGCCTACTCACTCTTATCCATAGACGATTTGACGAGTACGGTCCGCATTTATCTGCCCGCATTCGATAGGGAAAAGCATGTGAATCTGTTCTATGGCAGTACGAGTGTGTAAAACATGTGAAATACAACTTTGTAGCGTTTCGGTGGTATCCTGAACGTGAAAATGAGAGTAAAACAACAATGAACTGCTGTAAAATACGTTTGTTTTTGCGGAGGAGGCGCAGAATGACATTTTGCGTCTTCCGTAAAAGGTTCTGCCTCACTGCCATCCTAATGGGCACTTTAAAACATCTGGTGGTATTGCTTAAGGTGAAGGTACATTAGAAACCAGATACACACATCCAGCAGCGACGGAAAAACGCGCCAAGACGTCATCTTCCGGGAGTTATAAAAAACAAAACACGGTCTTAAGTCAGCGGCCTTATTACGTGAGAACAGAAACTAGCTTAGCAGCTGTAAGCCTTTACTTGTGCTATTCCCCCCTTGCTTACCCAATGGCACCGTCACACATGCTGTTTTAACGGTGTTTATCTCTATTGGTGTAGTGGTTTGGTTATGACAATTTAATATAAAGACCACATAGATAATTTCAGTCAGGCATGTTCATTTGTTTCAGATATATTAATATATTTAATTTATAGAAATGCCGTACATCTCAAACTGTTTTTTACATCCTTTTCAGAATTTTGTTCTGCCTTTTGACCACTTTAAGGCACTCCAAATGACCTGTTCTAAAGTTCAAATGAAGCGTTGTCAAAAAAGTGGTCATGCGTTAGCCGGGGATGAGTGTAACAAAAACATATCCAATACAATTTTTGCTAATAAAGGATCGTTTCGCTGAAAAAAAAAAATGTCACATATTTGGAGTCAGCTACCGTCTTAACGAGTTGAAGTAAATGGTTTATTATTTCACTAATTGTCGCGCAGATATTGTATAAACAACGCTGTAATGTCTTTTATTTCAATTCGAATGAATTTAGCCACAATTTAATGTTAATGTGACGTTGCCAAATCTCTCGTAGAAATGAACTTTGCATGACATTTTAACATTAAATTGTGACTAAATTCATTCGAATTACGTTGAAATCCATTACAGTACTGCTCAGAATATTTGCGGATAACCTGTAAGATCTCCAAGCATTCAGTAAGAACGTTCTTTCGATTCCCAATAGTTCAAATAGCTATGGATAAAAGTGATGAGTTCTATCACTGTCCCAAAAATGTTTTACCCCCCCCCCCCCCTCCCCCCACCCCCGGATCACGAAGAGCATCTTTGTTTTCTGTATTACGTATTTACCTACATAGTAGAGGAAGTATCATGTTCCACCCAAAAATTCAATACGGAAGTTTTAATGAAACAAAGGTTTCGAAATTCAGTATTTTAAGTGATCGCGTGTGTAAATGAAGAAAAAGTCGGTTAAATTGTTTCTATTTTGCTATCATTCATTACTTTTTCTCTTGAGTATGCCAAGAGAATTTTGAAGCCTACTTCATTCTCGTTTTTCCATTATGCCTGGAAGGAAGTGTATAACAAAGCATTTTTTCACATGTTTATCTTGATTAACCTGAAGTAAATGGAAGAATAAGCGATTGTAAGAATAGTTTGTGTAGTGAAGGTCATGGAGCGCAACACGAGGTTTTTGTTCTCTTTTTTTGACTGCTTTCAAATGAGAATTTTTTTCCGTCAGAAGAACGCCGCAACAGGTTGTAGAATCTGCATGTAAAACATTTAGTAGATTCTGGTTTAAAATTTTAATTCCCCATATTTGTTTCTAACTTTGGCTCATGCTAATTGCAAACAGCGTTAATATGTCATGTTAGTCCTCAAAAACAGTTTTTGTGTGTCCGATCACGGGAAAACAAAGAAAATTTGTTGGCAATTGTAATGTTGTTCTACTCAGTCGAAATGTACATATTTCTAAACGGAAACAGGAAGCCGTTTTTTCTACCCACCATCAGGAGAAATCTGATTGGAAATACAGTGTAATACTTGACAATAATATAATAATTTACTTAAGTTCTAAGCATTGATTTCATTGCAAGTGAGAAGTTCGTGGCCTAGTTGTAGGCAAGTTTGAATTTCGATATGAGTAAGTAGATGTCTTCACTTCCTTGCTTAACTGCTTCATACAGTTCCGCAGTGTCTAATACATCCTTCTTATTAAATGTCTGAACCAGACAACATAAACTTCCGCTGTGTTATATGTATTTTTCCTCCCCTTCATTCCTGGAAATTGTATTTAGAGAGGACTTTTGAGAATTACGTTTGCGATGTTAAACAAAAGGCAATATCTCAAAGTACTTCCTTGTGCCGTTATTAAAACGTAACAAGAATGCACGCAGCATGATACACATTTAATAATGACCGAGATGGGGCGCTTTTTAAGAAAAGAGAAATTGCCCGGAAAAGCTTACAATCTGCGAAAAAACGAGAGTTCTAGAAATGCTAATCATATCTATCTAAATCCTAAGTAACGCCAACGACGGAGGATGTTTCAAATTACATGAAATGAGACTTGCTTTCTCGGTTTTCATGTGCAGCTACATATTACCTATATGTTTTTCTGTTTCTATTACATTATTCAGTATTTTTTGGGAGCCTCTCTTGAACTTTTGTAAAGGTAAACCTCGTTGTTCACTCAATTGTGTAGGAATCTAGGATCTAGAGACATTTTAATCACAATATAAGATACTTTAACGATCCTTCAACTATGAAACCTACATGGAATTACAGTAGGTTTCTAGCGTTTAACAGCACTAAAAACTATATGGTAATGGATTTTGGTAGTTTGTAAAAGTTTACAAGACAAGGAAACAATTTCAAATCAAAAATTAAATTATAAACATTTTATATATAAGCATTACCAAACAGGAATAAGTTATAAAGAAAAAATTAAAATTATTTTGTGAACGACGCTGTCAATTGCCGGGATCACATCAGTGTCGCCGGTGTACCGGAATTTTGTCCCGCAGGAGTTTCGTTTACATGCCAGTAAATCTGACATTTAAGCACACTTAAAAACCGCGGTCTAGGCCGGATTTGAACCCGCGACCTTGGGATCAGCAGGCCAGCATCTAACCAACTGAGCCAACCAGACCGCCCAGTTATAAAGAAAATTGGTATCTGCACGTGAATCTTTAAGAGCTATGGTTGGCAGTAATTTGTTGTTTAAATCCAACTTCAATATCAAAGCTTTCGATGCGTATCATGTAACAAGCTGGAATTGAATACAGGTTATTAACTCTCTTTCGCTGAGTAGAGAGGAGCTGAAGTTCAGAGATGAAACTTGATGGCTGGAATAACACAAAAGACCCCAGGAAGGTCGTTTCGGAAGTGCTGCATCACGCATGAATATGATGTGACATTTTGATGAGGATCTTAATCTGATGGGATACAATCACGCAACATCATTGAACAAAACCATCTTGACGTTCGTCAAAAGAGTGAAGTTGTTAAGGACAGAGCTATAAAACACAAGCCGAGGTTTGGGCAAGCCCATGGAGCGTTTCTAAATGACACGCCTAAGAAAGTGGACAAAAAATATGGAATACTACATTTCCTCTTCTTAAATTCTGTCTCACTGTAATCGAGGCGAATGTTGGCAGAAATGATTCCATTACACATTTCATTGTAGATAGCTACAATGGGGGTACAATCAAATGTTTAAGAACTGATCGCTAAGCGACGACTAACATTCTGTATTCTTTGCATGAAATGTATTCGAAAATGCAAACCAATAACTAAGAATATCTGGGGAGTGTTTGAATTAACTGTTTATTTTGACGAAATCTACTCTTCTTTATTTTAATTTTCTTTTTATGCAGCTTTTGCTGTCTTACTCTTCAGAAATAAATGAAGTCATTAAGAATTCAAGAGATACACTTTATGTAACATGTATTTTAATCATAATCGTTGGAGCCATTCATGACGAAAAATAGGATTTCTCACAGCCCCACCCCCTCCCATTTAATTCTAGCAATGTCAACCCTTATTACAGAACTTACACCGCCAACGGGGCGGGGTACTTCATGACCAAAGTCTGAGCACTTTTTAAACAAATTTATTTAAAATTGGGTATTATATCTCGTCATGTTTATAAAGGTAATATCTAACTTTAACTATTTCTTTTTAGAAGAATCACATACTGATACTTTATGAACACCTTGACATTTCATTGTTTCTGTAAAAGACGAACAATGAAAACTCTTAAACAATTACGCAATTCAGTGGTTGAAATATTTACTAATCTTAACTGCATGCCTTAAAAACATGAAAAGCCAGAACTTTAAAAAATATTCCTTTAACCCTAAAGGAATCGGAGATCATTGGAAATCTTCGTGTCGTATCGGAATATGCTGAAATTAAATACCAATTTGTTATTTATCTGACATCTCGTATTTTAGTTTCACATGGGAATTTTTCTATAAAAATATTTATCGAGGGAACACAAAACGTGTATTTTCAATGAAGTCCTGAAGGTTAATTTTTGGGTGAAATACAATGCTTCCTTTACTTACTCGGTGGTAGTAGTTGGTAAAGTGAAAAGCTTCGCCTCAGGTGTTAGAAAACTAGCAGAAGTGAAAAGTAGGAAGAATGCAAGAGACAAGTTGTGCAGCTGTTTTGTAGGAAACTATTAGTGACTGATAGTTTTAACTTCCTAAGTTACTCGCAATATCTGTTTTCTTCGGGCTTGCTTGTAATATTTCACATGCACCATGCGGATGTCCTTAGAATTACCTCATATATTTTTGTCGTTAGCCATAATTCGGCTTGATGAGACCCATTTCGCTGGAACTGTTAAATACAGAAGGAATCTCCTTTTGCGTATCTCAAGCACTGTGCGTAGAAGAAACACGCGTATCCTCCTAAACATGAGGTAGAATCGATACAAATTGAACGGATATATGGCTGAAGCTGTAATCCAATGCCAGGTTTCATGAGAAGAGAAAGTTGTTTCGGAATAGTCCCCTTCCCCCTCGGTTCCTTTCCTTCCCTTCTCTACGTACCATTACTTTGTTTAAAGGCCCTGTGTTGATACACCAATTTATCTTTATACATTGTGTTTGCATAAAGCGGAAGTTGTCACCAGCTTAGCCGGAAAGAGCGAGGTTATAAGGCCACGTGTTGAGAAATCTGCGAATTCCAGCAAGATGGAAAGTTTTGATGTGTCTTACGTTTGCAGAGGTATTGTGTAGTCAATATGCAAACTTGTTCTTGTAGTGCGCTTTTCTAGCAAAAGTACTGGACAAGAAGTTCTGTCGTGATGGCAGCAAGTATCAGGGCCAATAACATCAAGTTACTGATTTAACAATCTCTAAGAATGGCACGCAACTTCTTAGAACTACTTATGTCATTATACATGTCTTTGCACAGTTTTCTGCACGTAAATACTTGTCAGAGTCTGCGAAAAGGTTTTGTTTTAGTTGGTCCACTTTCAGAGCACTGACCACTCGACCGCAGAGGCAATCAAATGTTTTGTCTTAACAAATGATTTACTAATTTTATGTGCTACATTTGATCACATTAATTTCTTAAAGAGGCCAGGAAAATTTGGTTTAGTACAGTAAAAATTAATATTCTCGCATCGTTTTGTACCGCAAGTTTGTTTAACGAAAGATATGCTACACATATATCACTTCGGTAAGGCTTTTCGCTAAGCTTTAGTCACCGTCTAATTTTAAAAAAAATAAAATAAAATTTGAAAAACAGTTTGTTGATAAGGCATTTTTGTAACTGCATATAAAAATAATATAACAAGAACTATTATTTATTATATAGATTCGAATGATTCAAAATACAACATGAACTAAAAATTGTTTAATGAATAAATCTGCTAAGTCCTTGAAGATTAGCTGATCAGCGCAGCGCATGGAACTGCAATAATCTTCAAACTAAGGATATATTTTTGACAACATTGTTTTTGCAACACCCCGTGCCTTGTTGCTGTTTCCGTAATGTCAGGACCAGAGTTAGGTAAATAAAGTTGTAACAGTAAGCATCATCACAATAGTCTTAGCAGTTTAATCGACAATGATATAACGAAGGCTCTAGAGTTTGTCTGTAAGTTCGTGATAAGCCTAACTTGGGAGAGAATTAATCTGGAGCTCAAATTGTATTTATTTTTACCATTTATTGAATAACTTTAAAGTTTAACACAATAACTCAAATATATATTTACATTGTCACTGCACTATTGCAACTGGATGATTCCGCGTGTAACAAATATACTGATAAGGACAACTGGCAGCCTACAAGACTAAGGACATGTACAAATATGCCGTGTTATAAAATGGAAGTGATTAAACAAGAACTATAGAATTTGCTGATGCTTTGAAATTCCCATAGCATTAGCTGATTTACATGAGCCAACAATTCTAAAAACACATTGTGGATTTGCTGTATACACTTCATATCATGTTACCTGCGTTCGTTTGCGATTAAAACCAAAGGTATTCTCTCGGTTTTTCATAGAGATGGGAGTTTTTTATAGGACGACTTTGTAAAGCACGCGCCCTGATTAAACTTGCTATATCATTATTGCGTTGACTGGGGAAGTACAAGATAAGAGGGAAGTCTGAGCACTAATTACCCTTATATCGATGTGGTTTTTCACGCTCCGGTATCCTCTTATCATTCACCGGCAGTTTTCCATGGTTAACTATAACTAGATACCCAGCATGTAATTAAAAGACGCTGCTCCTTAACTCTTAATTGTATTTTCAAGGTTGCTTCATACATGAAATACCGGCTATGTTAATAAAATCCATGGGCCCTAGATAATTCTTTAGTCATCTACAAGTTAGCAAACTTTTGATTACAGTTCGCGTGCTTCTGGTTTATTTGGTGGATAGATCATTACATTTTTTAAGGCAGTTAGGGGAATAGCCTACCGAAAATGCAATTTCTGAAGTGTATTTCACTTTGGCTGAAAATGTATCTCATGTGTCTTACGTAGTTGTTTTGATATCTTGTTTAGTTTTCGAGTTAACTTCAGAATAGTTTTATTTTGCTATGCCCATTATTCTTTGTTTACCCTCCACGCATGAAGGCTTTGGAGCGACCGCCCGGGGTCAGATGCCTGTTGAGGGGCAGAGGGGCCTAGATCAGAGAGAATATCCAGGATGGGTGATTCACCCGATACGTTATGGGTGTGAAGAAGAGGATGATATGAAATGATGGTGTAAAAGATTGTAGGAAAGGTGATTAGGGGACAGTTGGTGAAATGAATGGCGGAGTAAATAGGAGAACGTGATGAAAACCGCCCAAACGCCGCTTTCTCCACCAGAAATTCTAAAAGCGTTCCCTGGGATCGAACCCGGGCCGCCTTGGTGAGTACCTAATATCCCACTGGATACAATTATAGAAGTGATTTGTTTAAATGTCCATGTCATTTATTTTATTACAATGCCAAAAAATTGTTGCTGTAAAAAATAAGACTGGCTTTTCTTTTTCTTTTTACAAATTGGTAAAGAATACTTCGCGATACAAATACTTTCAGAGGAACTGCGTAAAAACGCCATATTGTGGAACACTTTGAACTGGAAAATGTTCAAGAAACCCAAATTGTAAAACGAAAGGAATTTTCATTTAGTGTGTTTTTATAATTGCATATGTAGCAATTATCAATTAATATCAGAACTGAAAATCATTTTGAATTTATAAATCTGAAATAGTTTTTGGAGTCGTGCAATCCTAAAACCAATTTTCCTTATTCAAAAAATCATTGGTTCATTTCCTTGATACAAATGATGTATCAAACCCTGCTGATAACCATGACGTAAAATAGCTAAACCTTTCATGAAGCGTGGGGGCGGGGGAAGATTAATACTATCTCTTAATGGAAAAATATAGTCAATATTCCGCTTCAAAAGTAACCGAATGTTCGAACTGACCTAGGTGGTTGCTTTGCTACCCTGGAAGTCCTGTTTGTTCCGCTCTGAAATCACAAAGTCCTTAGAAATCGTGCAGAGGTAGCAGACTTGTAGGAAACCTTAACGAGATAAGTAATGAGGTATAAAATGCAGTAAATAGGAACGATCTATTGTGAAAATAAAATAAAAATTGACCTCTCTAAAATAAAATTAAAAAAATGCTGCAAAGGCTTTAGAGGAAATAAAGGTGGTGCTGCGACATAGGTATAGGTCGCTAGAGTTAAAGACACAAAGGTTGCATCGAATAAAGTATAGGAAGTTAACTAATTGTAAATAGGAAGTTAAATTCACTAACGTGTGTATTTTGAACCACCGACTATAAGCTGCCTATAAAGTAGCAAAGAAAAGTTGCGTTTCGATAAGCTGTAGCTCTGGCACGGTCAGCAGTGTTAGGGCTTGCCTCAGCGTAATACGCGTTTCATGCTCAATAAATCCAGTGGAGTAACTTTGTGATACATTTGGGTCAATTTGGTATTAAATTACTGCTTCTGTAGCCTTTGTGTTGCCAACAACACAGTAAAGAAACGTGTTTCGGGGATTTGTGTTGATGTTTCTCCTGGCTTGGTCGGCAGACCTTAGTTTCAAGTAATGAATTTTCTAACGCTAATATAATAGAACCTAAAACCATTACTACATTTTTACTGGAGAGCTTAATGAGCTATTAATCCGTTCAAGATATTTAAACCATTTTCCCTTTCCCCTCTAAAAGTCCTAAAGGTGTGTGTTTGTGTGCGCGCGCTCTGGGAAATGAGATCTGCTGGTTCAGTTTTGTTCATAAAGCGACTTGTGCATTTATGCTGAAAACTTTTGTCAGAGGACAGTTCACTATAAAGAACTAATATATCTGGAGAAGGGATGACGGGCGTATTTATTATTCAAAAGAAAAAGTTGGATATTAAAACCTCAAAAACTACTTACCACAGGATGATACTATGTATGAATTTTATTCGGGACTTTTTCCTTTGACACTAACTGATGTGATGAAGTGAAGATGGACAAACAGAAAATTTACTTTGTGCTACTACATTTATATTTTTTCCCCTAAGTACAAAATTGCAGTTGGGAGTACGATTATAAAAGTACGATTTTACAGTAAAGAAGATTACGCTCGTTATGTCTGCACATTGTAATGTAAACGACTGTACTTCAAGTTCTGTCAAACATTTTTCCCCACTGCGGATCATTTTTAAATCGACGTCATTCCGAGCGGTTAAAGCTTTCGCCTACCATCTAGGCGGCCCGGGTTCGATCACAGGGACGTGCATGCGGTATTGGTGGTGGACGAAGCGGCGTCTGGGCGGGTTTTCTCCGGGTCGTCCGGTTTCCCCCGCCACTCATTCCACGCATTGCTTCATCACCTTTCCAATCATCGATTTCACCTGCTTTTCATGTCCTCTTCCTCACTATCATACTTGGTGCTGGGCTGACCACACACTTCCAGGTCTTCACTCTGTCCGGTCCATAGGTTTCTGTGTTCCACGACAGGCGTCTGACCCTAGGCACTGGCTACCAAACCATTAATTGCGTAACTGAATCACAGCAAAAATAATTTTAGGAACCTAAATATGTGTGTAAGAAGCAGTATTCGGGGGTTGGGAGTAGGGGTGAAGTGAAACAACTAAAGCATTTCATTTTTCTACCTTGTTCATTTTTATATATGCATAAGTCCCTAATTTTGCCAAAGTGCTATACCCTGCTATTCATTCCAAGTACCCTACGCGTAGGAGCCTGATTTGACTGAAATTTTTAAAAAGGGGATTTATTTTATTAATTACCTATAGAAAATTAAGTGTAGACATGTTCAAACCTTCAATGAAAGCAGGGATTTATCACTTCGATAAAAGAATTCAGATCAAGTACTCGGGATTTAGCGTTGCAGGAACTCCTTTCCAGATTGAGATACATAGCAGACTGCCCATAGTCACCGAAAACGCACAAAAGGTCCTTTAAAATTGAAAGGTTGCGAATATTTGTGAGCGTGCAGGAGCAAAGAAAACCGCATATTCCCTGAGGGAAGTCTTTGTTTCTCGTTTGTGAAGTGAAAATGATCTGGAACTGGTGTACTTGTTCCTTGACGTCACTAGCCACTCGTCACAGTGGCAAGAGAGACACTCGAGACTTGAGGTTTCACACTGGCAGGGAAACTTAAGTATCATGCTGTGGAAAACATTGCAAGTACTCGAGTGTTCCCCATTTTTCCCCCAGGGGCTGAGCCGATAAGTATGTAATGTGCGCAGGAAATACACGACTCCTGAGCTACAGTTGCTTTTGGCACGCTCTCCACCCACCTGCTCTCGAAATATTCAATGTCTCGTTACGGAATCCTTTCATCTCAAATAGAGCTTAGTAGTTTAGAAGGGAAATAGATGATTTCTATGGGGACAGCTGAGATACTTGTCTAACACAACCTGAAAACGAATCGCAAACTCTTAAAAGATGCTTGGAATAGTAACTAAAAAGTTGGTTAAATGAAGTTATCCCTTAAGTAATTCTAGTTTGTTTTCCGTCTGTCGATGATTTCAGGTATGATACTGATGAGGGAAGTAATTCTTATACACTAGGTACCGATCGCTAGGTGCATATTTCGCAGCTGTGCGTAACTGGTAGGTTAGCAAGTATACGTTTAACCCAAAAGGTGTACATTTCTCTGACTGTAATTTACAGATGCATGTAAATAGTTATACAAGGGTTAAAAGGAAGATTTTATTTCGTGAGTACGTGTAATTCCGCAGGCGAGTTGAGGAAACCTACGAACAAAATAAAATCCTTTTAACCCGTGCATCATACACTATTTTTAGACAGTGCTGAATATTTCTAGATATATTATGGTTTATGTATAAATATATGCTATTTTACCTTTCTCAAGGTTATGATGGTCAACGCGCTGCGATGTTTAGTTGTTGCCTTGCTTTAGGTGTTGACAACATGGCTTACAAAACCACAACATTCTACATAAACGAGGCAGTGGGAAAATAAAATGCTGTATGTAATATCGAATTGGTTTCTTGATTTTTTGGGTAACAATTTTTATTTCACTCTCTAACTTCTATAGGTTCAGCACATGCATATTCACATTCAAATGGCTCCCCATTTTATATAAGCATTGTATTAACTTGAAATTCGTGGCCTACTTGAATGAGGCGATGGTTATATTCCACAAGAAAGCAAAGTTGGCATGATCGGAGTGTTAAAAGCTTTTGAGCACTGAATGGTAGAATTTTATACTTCTAACACTGTCGTGAATTAGTAAAAGTCCGACTTTTACTATCAACTGTCTAAAAAAATGTTATATAATCTGTATATGTGTAGATGTTTTCTAGTTTCCTTGAAAAACTTTAACTTCAAAGAACCGTTTTGCTAAATAAATAGCAAAAATTTGTGATCCCAAGCTTCCATTTTCTCCAAAACCACTAAGAACAGAGTTGAAATTGTTACTACATATACCAATGAACTGCCAATAATTTTCTGAATCTAAAATATCTTTTTTGTCTGTAAACATAAAACAAAATGTACACCTAAATTTGTGAAGCAATATCAATATTTTAAAGTGTATTAAGCTTAAAAATATAACTCTAATTCACAGTATGAGATTATCTCTCACAAGCGTGCAAGATTTGTGCTTTGTAGGTTTTATAGTTTTTGAGAAAAAGGAATACATATCGAAAAATGTATTTTTGAGATAATCAGAGTTGAAAACTAACTTCAAAGGTATACCTCACATTAATGCATTTCAGAGGTACAGCCATTAGCTGCATCCTCTGTTGCCTCCTGATTTGCAATTCTATGCTTTTGACCCGGGAGTCCTTAGATAAAACTTGTGATGTCCTTGCAACAGATAATTATCTTAAAAATACTCGAGATATTGAAAGTTAAAACAGGCTTGGCAATCTAACGCTTAAAGAGAGCCACGGAATTTCTGTCCGTTAAAAACAGAAATTGCCATTTGTTTTTCATTTTATACTACTCGCCCTCCTCCCCTCAAGTTCAGAAGCCAAATAGGTAGTGTATTCTCCGCTCAACGGCGACGGTTGTGTCGTTCGCAAGTTTGTGATTCGCCACTCGCTTGTTTATATAGGAAAACTAGATATAATCCGTGGAAAGTGGAATTTCTTCTCCCATCTCTTTTTTTCCTGTATTCAATTCATGAGTATATTGGAACACAAATTTCACTTGATTATTATTCCAACGGGCTACATTTCCGAATGTTTAATCGAATATGGTGTACATATGCCCTGCTCTGTGGCGTAGTGTTCTGGTTCTCAGCCACGAAACGCGCATGGTTTCGAGACCACCCATGGAGGGGCGAATTTTTGGACCTATGAATAGGACTGGTGATCACTCAGCATCGTGAGGAATTTGGAGCTACAATGGTCACAGTAACCAACATTACATCTGGGAGAAGTATGGTGCCAATCATACAATCTCCCCATGTCGGTTGGATCATCCACTTTCTGTATTTTTCAAAACATGATGACCTTACCCCTCTCGTGTGCCAAAGGTGGCGTTACTTTGAGATATGGGTTTACAAGGTTTGCGTTTAAAAGTATAGAGCAAGGCTGCGCAATTAGTGCTGAGGGGGCGCAGATTGCACACGATCTTGACTGATAGCTGTATGTTTAGCAGGTAAAAATATGAAGGTCGCTCAAGGAAACGCCCTGGTATAGAGGAATTAGAAAACTGGCTGCATTGCCTCCCACCCTGTTTATGAGGGTTGCTTTTTGTTTTCTAATGTTTATTACCCAGCGGAGAGGTCCTCCTTTGGAGGTCATAATGTTTGTTTTAAAGTATACTTTTGGGCCTGAAGCCGATATTTGGATTCGTCAGCTCAAGCCCGTCGGGGCAGTGTTGCCTCAAAAAGCTCATAGACGAAATATTCAGTCAACGTTGCAAGAACTAAGGGCTGCTAATCAAAACTAGTTGATGAGTTTTTAAATTTATTTTTACTTTTGTTGCAGTAATTGTGTATTGTGGGGCTAAAATCAGGTTTACAATGGTAAACAAGCCCCCAAAGACTTGCTTTTAAAAGGAGTTCAAACATATAGGAAACTAAGTTTGTCCAAATCCTCAATCGGGAGGAAAAGATTTTTCTTACTTATACGTAAGCTGTCTTAACACAAGAATGCATACTACCCCTCCCACAGTGTATTATTTTATTTCTCAGTGGCTTGCATAAAAGACCATCTTAGTTGTATGCGGTGTCCGGCGATTTTAAGAGACCTTTACTGGGTGAATGAGCGTCAGCGCTTTTCGCTCGTGTTCTGGTCGTCCTTGGTTCAAGCCGACCCCCATATGACCGTTTTAAGCTACACCATCCTTTACTTCCATCTCCGCCAAGGCTTCTAATTTTCCTCCTCGGGTTCTGTAATCACGTTTTTCGTGATATTCGAGTAGAGAGGGATGTTATATGCAAGTTCCAGTCCAAACCTGACACTCCAATATTGGAGAATAGCGTTGGAGAAAGAAAGGGATACCAATGCTTAGCATTCCTGCTTCAGTCCAGAATTCTCATTGGCGACTCTTTTGAATTTAGACTGTTCAACGAATGTAACATTCCGTAAGAAAAAGCAATCCGCGTAGATTGAACGTCCGAAATTCCAGGTTGTTATTTGATCTTTTCACTTAAATGTGTTGAAATTAGACGAAATGTCCTATATCAAGGAGAGAACACACATTTTTGTGGCAGAAAGAGTTTGTTTTCAGATGTGTGTGCAGCCAAATCGCATAAGCCTTAGAGTAGAGGTCAGTCGGGATGGCGTGTAAAATAAAAAATTCTCCTGCTGCACGAAATTCCGGCACACCGGTGGCACTAACATAACGCTGGCAATTGACACTTCGATAACAGAAACTAATTACAGTCATACTCAATACGTGGGACGCAGTTGTTTTGGGAAATAGTCCTTAAGGGTGCGAAGGGAACAGAACATCTGCTAGTTTTGCAATACGTATGCATAAAATACAAAACTCTTGGCTCGTCTACCCTAAATCCTCAATGCGTTTCTCAGTGTTGTGGCGGCCGCGCCGTAGCCGAGTGGTTAGACCATTCGCTTCTCACCAACCCAGGCAACCGCATGTGGGATATGTGGTGGACGAAGCGGTGCTGTTGCGGGATTCCTCCGGTTTCCCCCGCCATCTCATTCCACTAGTGCTCCATCTTCATTCCATGTATCATCAGTATCATCGCCTGCGGTGCCGTAGTAGTAAAAGCGGGCGTTAAACACTACAAAAAAGTGCTGTGGTACTGGAGCCAGAAATCCCTCTTCTGTAACGTCACAGAGCTTTCAGTTGGCTGACCCTGCCTTCAAGCAGCAACATTGTTCTGGAAACTGCGTTCTGAAGTTGTATTTCTCAATAGACCACTCCACAGGATGTGTACTCTACATTTTATATTGTAGGTCATGCATATTGGTGTAGATATGTATGTATCACTTCTCGAGTTAATACATGTTTTTTCGTCACCATAACTGCTTGGTTTTATCTTCACGGCTACTCTAGGTTCGTTGCTTCACCTGATAGCTGGCCTTAGTTGCGTTTTGGCCTTCCTGTTTCACCTGCTTGAACAATTTGCCAACACTCTTAAGTTCCAGATCCTCTTTGTGTACCATCTCTAATGTTTTTGGCAGAATATGGACTTTGCTATCTTGGAAATGTAGCAGATCTGTGTGTGTGTGTGCGCGCGCGTGCGTGCATACGTACGTACGTTAGAGCGATGTTTGACAGGTGATCCTAATTATATAGTCAATTCTGCACCACACGTGTTCTATCTCTTGCGCTGTTTGTCTGTGGTAATGAATACCCAAAACCAGTATTTACATGGTAACTGAGGGAAACCACGAACGAAAAGCTACACATATAGGCCGACATATGGGAATGTGATCCCCGACCTCCCGAATGCGAGTCATAGATGCTACCGGTTAATCTACCATGTATATTAAGCTTTTATCCCACAAAAGCTGGCATTATGAGCATTTTCTAATAAATATTGATGTTTTAGTATAGAACAGTGATATTCAACTTGGGGTATGTAGACTTCTTAGAGGATACGTAAAATTTAATCTAATGTAATCTTTCTTTGTGCGGTATTAAATTAAGTTATAAATATTATAATCTCGTTTAGATATGGTTATGTATAATTTGAATTAAGGATAACTCTAGGGCTAGACTTAGGGGTATAGGCCTGAAATGGAAAATTATCTTTTGGATTACGCGGAGAAAAAAGGTTGAATACCACTGTTATAAAGCACTGATTTCGGATTGAGTAATTATTTTGTTTTAGGAAATACTAAATATGTTAAGGCTGCAAAAGGAAATTAAATTTAATATTAACCAAATAGAAAGGGCTGGGGTGTGTGTACATTACTGTAAGGAATATGGAGAACTCGAATAGCTTCTACAGGATGTATACCTAAGCAGGGGTGATGTAAAGGACATTCGCGACCTTTTTCGTCTGCCATGGCTCGACGGCCTCGGGCTACATGCTAATTTGGTGGCCGGAGTACGGAAAGGTTCTCGCTATTTCTGAAAATAAAAGTATAAAAACACTTTTCAAAACATTTAATGAAAGGAGAACCATTTTTACGAACATTTTATAAATTATTTCTCTTGGTAAAGAAGAATTGCTGTATAAACCATAATTATATGCACGTGTAAACATTATTGACTTTGTAGCTATAACGACATAGTATTGTACTATTTAAGGTATATTTATATAGTGAAATAAAGATTTGATCATATTGGGGGCTTTGACTTGAGAAACAATTGAGGGTGTTACTTGCTGAACTGTAGGGGTTTTTAACTTGATTTATGTCGTGTTTTAGCATTACATATCCTGACATTCGCTCCCACATTCAGACTTACAGACTCTGGGGTTAAGGTATTATTCTGGTTAAAGATTCCCATCCCCAGTTGGGAATCGAAACTGAGACTTCTGAGAAGTCAGAACGCTGACCACTCGACCGCAGAGCGTCTAAAGTGGTCCCGAATTCGGTTAGGGACAATTGGGTTTTCCCTAATGCTAGTACAGGAATATCAGGTAGTAAGCTCTGTGGACACTGGGCCCATTGGATCATTGTTTCAGAAATTTCATGAATAATTGTACGATAAGATTTACTAGGTGAAAGGACGGTTAGCTCCAAGAAGAAAGAAAAATAAAAAAGACAAACAGAAAAATGTATATTTAATGAGTTGATATCCAATCCCTCATATTCAAAAGAGAAAAGCTATTTTAATCACGCGATTTCCCTTACCTCATATCTTGTTTACGTTTTGTGATTGCGTATAGGTATGTGGTGATCGCTCATAATTGAATCGGCATGAATCACAGAGTAAATGTCAAAAATGAGTCGAACCCCGCTGTCGGAATTTGGTGAGGCGCCAACATATGGCATTGAGAGAAAGCCACCGAGCTACACCTACACTGGTCTTAGCTCTTATTATAGTACCGTGACGTCCATTGTCTTAAAGGTTACTGGTGTCACTTTTGAAGTAAAAATATGTAACGATGAGTGCCCGCGGGCCCGTCTTCTCTTGCAGCTTTTGGTTGACCCGAAACAACGGGTAGCAAGGTCCTTTGTCTTGTTTTTGTTTTTAATTTTTGTTCTGTGGAAGCTCTTCTCCCCCAAGGGTTCCAGGAAGCAGGATGAGAGGTGGTACTTGTAAGGGAAACTGTCACAGGGGTGCTGTGTTTCTTTTTTTAAACACACTAGTGATACAGCACTCCTAATTGTGGTGCAGTCACATATATCCTCAAAAAATAATGAGCGAAAAACAAACGTATTCCTTATTAGCGCCCTGCCCTGTTAGCGTTTGTGGCGTTTAGTATGGGCCAAGTCAAACAGACACTTATGTCAGAGAACTTTGTACTGGGAAATTACGAAGTTCTTAATTGTATGCCAGAAACCATGAACGATGAGGTAAGAAAATTTCATTTCAGAACTTTCAACTTAAACATTTTTTTGTCATTAGATCACCATTATTATTTGCGTCTCAGCATTCTTTACCGACTGTTACATAATTAAGATGCAATGTCATTTATGATTTTCGTTGCTAGCTACCTACACGATTAGTAATAAATAGGCGAGATATTTCAGTTGTTTGATTTTGTTATAACTACCTCCTTTTTTGGGAAAGTAATGAACATGGTATATAGCATATTAAGTGGAACTTCAAGTATTTCCTGTCTACCAAGATTCATAACAATTGTTTTGCCATTGTTGGTGAAAAATTAACGTGCTCGCACACCATTTTTATAAAAATTGTTTCTTGCCTCAAGATATTCTTATCGTGTATCAATTATTCCTCCAGAACGGAATTTACAACTGAAAGAATATGGCTTTATATTATGTTCACATAGAAAAAGACGATTGTGACCTCGATGTCGATGTTGGATTAAGATTAGTTTTGGGTGCAGATGTTCAATAATTAGGTCTGTTCCACTTTAAAAATCATACATGATTGAATTTAAACCGGCGTGGGCCGGGGGGGGGGGGGGAGGTTTCTATCTTTAATTGAATATCTTATGATTACACGTAGCCTGTTTAACCTCATTTTGTAAGAACATTTACATTTTATTAGTCATCGGTTCTAACTTAAATAAGTTTCAATTATCACGTTATTTCCAAATGCCCCAAAAACTGGGGGTGAAAAAATCTTTCACCTGAGGATGAACATTGTCTTGAGTGCCAGACAGGGTCATAGTATTCCGGTTTAAAGCGGATACGACCTAGATACTCCCTAGTCAGCCCATATTCGAAACGTTCCCCATCATAACGATTTATTATTGAAGATAAATTGTCTGCCTTGGGTATATCAGATTATAATCCTTTTCTTCATCTTAATTCACCACTTAGGCATTTGCAAATTTTCCTCCTGATCTAGGTCAAAGAACCCTTGAAAGAAAAATCACACAGAATTGAAAATATATATGTAAATACAATAAATATTTTTCACTTTGTTAACTTCTATTACAATGCATTGCACATACCACAGTATTCATCTTAGGACAATCGGTGACTAAAAGTTTATCATTTTGGGGGAAGGAAGGTAATGAAATATTTCAGAACTGCAATCCATAATCACAAAGTGCAGAAAAAATTAGTTACAAATGGATGCTTTAAAATTACAAAAGCAATGACGTAATTTGTGGGTAGTGTTATGGAAGTTAACATAAAGAAAAAGAGCACTGAAAGAGTGGTTGAAATAAATGCCAGGCTCAGAGAGAGAGAGAGAGACCGAAACAGAAGCTGTGGATAAAGAGACACGGAAGACAGGAAGCGAGATAGGGCCTGAGTAGCTATTCGTGTATTATACTCGTAAACCGTCAGTCTTTTTTCCCTTTCCTCTTTCTCATTTGTCATGTTCTGAAACGCACAGTTTTTGTGTACGAGTAAATGCATACGCCGTTAAAGTAATGGAAGTTGGAATAGAAGAACATTGCTACAGCCGTGTAAATCGAGTGACTGATAGGTTGCCAGGAAGAAGAGTATTAAAGCCGAAAGTGGAATGACGACGGCGGAAACTGCGAGTAAAGGAGCGCTGTAGAAAGCTTTGGAATGGCAAAACCCTTCTCAGAGAAGATATTGCGTGGGATTTAAATGGCTAACACAGAGACATATTGTACAGCGCATTAATATTGCACGCTGGATTCATACTTAATCCTGGAAGTCCATCACATAAATAACTGGTGTGGTGCCCAGAGATGGCCTGGTATTTGCTGTCCATCTCATTACAGCGGCTAAACGAGAATTTCTTGGGGAGAAATGGAGGAAGGTCAACCAGCTGCGGAGTTTATATTTATAAAACAGCTGCTGGAAATCAGTTATCCTACTGCAACGTCTGCCGAGAATGGTTTTTGTGCGTTTACGGAATTTCCTATTGCGAAATCTTTCACAGTTGCTATGTTCACGACCTCACGTCACATTAACTCCTTAAGTACCACTTCTCAACCGACCATTGGAAACGTATGATGAAGAGATAAGAGCAAAATGAAGACCACAGGGGCAGAGAGAAGTAAGTCCTCGCCTGGAAACTAAGGCTTATTTATACTGTCAGCATATGTTCCTGAGAATCATACCTCTAGAGTTCTATAGTTAGGATAAATTAAAGGACATCTTCGTAGCTATAAGATGGCAATTTTACTCCCTAAATATTTAATTTGCCACGAGTATATCTTAAACGAGTTACAATTAAATCAAAATTGTTTGGAGCCACTTTTGAGAAAATTAAAAAAAAAAAAAAAAAAAAAATCTCGAAAGCGCGGTTTGGAATGTTAAATCCTTGGAAGACCTTGCAGTTTGGTATTTAACCCGACTTTTCATTTTTGAACTATCCTGTTCGTGGATAGACACGTGAGCGCGCGCACACACACACACACACACACACACACACACACACACACACACACACACACACACACACGCGCGAGGGGGGAGATACGGATGCCTTTTTCCGAAACTGCCCTTTTTTTCATCTACGGAGTCTCAAACTATTTATTTCCAGTTATACCTCGTATCGAAATTTTGGTTGGATTACAACACTCCCTCTATTTGCTGTAAATACGTAATTTGAAAATGCCGTTCTGAAATGTTAAATAGTTTATGAAATTCAGATGACAATTTCTCATGAAACCAAAGGATTTTGTGTGTCCCAGAATAATTTGATACCATCACTAAAAGGTTGTAAACTGCCTACAAATTCAATTTTATTAGGACCTTTATGTAGGTGGATATAACCTAATACATTGCATTCTAGTAAAGTAAAAAATAAGTTACCCCTACCATAATAAAAATAAAATTAAACCAGCCACGATTATCATAAGCAATTCTTTACTAAACATTTACTGTCTATGATTATTAATCACATTTACAAATTCTAAATATGTTGCACTTAATTCTGCCAAAATAGTTGAATTAATAGTGTCCAATTACAGTGAAACTTATTTTAAATATCGACGTTAGCAAACTTAACATTGTCACGGTTTAAGGCATTGTCTTAATTTCCTCTTCTTGGTATCCCTTGGTGTGACTCCAGCATTCTAAATAATTCCTTGTTAGTCATTTATGAGAATAATTTAAACGTGTGGTTTTCTTGAACTATTTAGAGCACATAGACCTTCGACATAAGTACCATATTTGCCACCGGCTTCAGAATCCATGTTTAAAATACACGGGGATGGATTTTGCTCTGTATGTGTTCACCCTTAAAATCCAGAAGCAAAATCTCGCGGTGGTTTTAACGCAGAAATCCGAAACTTAAAGACAACATCGTTACTGTTCTATTTTTGCACTTTTAATAGCGCGGCGTGCGCTTCGGTAGGGCAAAGAGGAATCCTGTGAACTTGGATTTGATGATTTGAATATTGCAAGCGCTAGCTGACGGCATCTCTGTCGCTGAAATGTTTGTGAACCAGACACTGCAGTGTAACAGCTGGTAAATCGACCTATGAGCTATGTAGGGAACTTGTTTTTGCTGCTATTTCAGTTCCCGCAAACCGCATTAAAGGCAAAGTGGATTAAAATGTATGCTACACTGAAATCAAATGTAGGTATGCATTTTTAAAAATATTGGATGGAAAGGTGAAGTATTATAAGCGTTGTGTACATTATTAATGAATAAGTGAGAATTGACTAACGGTAGAGGGGTTTGTTTTTGTCAACTGCTTAACGTGTGACAGAGAGTTGGTTAAAAGGAACGTGTTAATTGGCTTTCGGTCGTTGTGTTCTTGTTTTGTGGCATGTAGAGCAATTTGTCTATTAAACCTGCTGCATTATTTACTCGGGGTCATTCACTAGGGAGCCTGTACACACTTGAGTTGGAAATACAGTTTCACAAATTCGAAGACAAGCGATTACCTGAAAAATGTACCGGACAACACTTATTTCACATCTACTAACTTTTCTCCCCACAATGTGTAGGTAAACATACTCTTTCTTGAAAATATTAGTCTTTTAGAAGTCATTTATCCCCCCACTATTTGTATGTTTCCCTTTCACTTCTATGGTGCGGGCTTTGATTTGAGAGTGAACTTGGTAGATGCCTCTGTGGTCCGGTGTTTAGCATGCCACCTTCCAAATTCAGGAGTCCCGGCTTCTATTCCCAGCTGGTGGATGGGAATTCTTCTTTAGCCAGGATTAATCCCATTCTTCCTTAATTGTGGGAGTATGAGTGTCTGTGTGAATGTAATGTTTATAAAGAAAACCTAACATAAACAAACCCAAGGATATACAAATAGCAACCAGTGAACATTTATTGCCGATGAACAATTCAAGGGCTGAAAACCATAGTGGGCCATCTGTCATTTTTTAAAAAATCAGAAATTAAGATTAAATTTAATTAATTTCACAATGTATTGAGTAATTTTATAGGGTGTTGTTAATAATAAAGAAAGGGTATTCAGAACTTGAATAAGGAAACGTTTTCCATGTAAAGGGCGGCTTGGGGGGGGGGGGGTGATTTTCTTATTCTATCCTTGAAAGTTTCTGTAGTTAAACACCAAGTTTGGTATTTAATTCACCTACTTTCCGTTTTGGAGTTTCGGTGTTAGGGGTTGGCTTTAGAGAATGCTGTGAAAATATAATTGTATAGAATTGTAATCCCTTTAATAGAGGCATAGTGTTTGTCTCCCAACCCCTCCCTTACCTTTTGTTTGGTATGACTTCAAATTACTTTTTCCATTGTTTAGGAACTTCTAACTGCCGTTTATTTTCTGTTTTACATTACCGAAGATTTGTTTGCTGAAAATATGCATCTTTGTAAAATGTCATCCAAGTCCCCAAGTTCTGTTAACTTTCTTCTCTCTCTTTCTCTGTTTCCTTCACAATAAAAAGACACGAGTAACACAAAAGTATCATTCGAAGATCAAATAAAAATCATGACTGTCACACTCGTCCTCTCAGAATACTAGAACCTGTAACACCCTTCGAAGCAATGTGTTTCAGCCATTCGATGGCTGTGTGCGATTCTGATTTGTTTTCCTCATAGCTATTCAAAGTTAACTTCACGCACGACAACATACATCACAATGAGTTCGATCAGCAAATGTCCTAAGTCCATATTGTAGTTTGTCGTATTTATTTATTTATTTATTTATTTATTTATTTATTTATTTATTTATTTATTTTACTCTTTATGTAATTTCTTTTAATCGTGGGATAGTCAACTAGCTCCTCGTTTTGACTTTTTCAAAATTATATTGAAATTACTCCTTAGAGCGCCGTGCTAGAGCTGCTGCTTACCAAGCGGGAGACCGAGGTTCGATTCCTGGTACTACCGTGGAGATTTTTTCCCTCTGGGAGACCTGGTTCGGGGTTCACTTAGCCTCGTTAGGTCCTTGCACGGGCTCGAGCCTAGGCCTAGCCCGGCCCGTTTGCCGGATTCGGGCCTAATTTGAAAAATATTTTTCGGGCTTGGGCCAGGCTCGGGCTTGAAAATTAAGAGGTACAAAATAATGTACCTATTATATTTTTGTGGTCATTGATATCGAAATTCTGAGAATAGCACAATTATCGCAGCATTTCTTTTCTAGGAATTGTATATGATTATTCTGTTAAAACGTTTCAAATTAATAATAATACAACAAAATGACATAATCGGGCCGGGCTCAGGCCCGAGCACTGCAGCCTCTTATCGGGCCGGGCCGAACCTAAGAAGGCCGGCCCGTGCAGGCCTCTACCCTGAAGGGCCGATTGAGGGCTACTTGATTGAAAAGTAGAAGTTCATGGCCTCAGTTGCGTAGACCGCATAACCGGCCGTGAGGGATCTGGGCGACGAGCACGTACGACCCTCCAGTTGTGCAGCCCTCTCATGGCGCCTGTGATGGGCAGAGGTGGGGGACGCAGTGGCTGGGCGGTAGCCCTTGGTCCGGAAGGGGCCTGTGTTGCCCTTTAGGTTATTCTAATTGAAATTACTGTTGATAATTAAATGTGTAACGTGTTGCCCATAAGGTTCGCTAACACTGTGTTAAGAGCTTAAAGAATGAAAATAAATTCGTTTATATTAATTTTGTAAAATCTGAATATGCATCACAGTACATTCCTATGTATCTGATGAAAACCCACATAGCAGGTAGATTGTTTATAACATGCATATAGTGTCTATTAAAAGGTGGTAGGCCCATCCATTGATCAAGTTATGGAACTTAAATCACACATTGTCGTCGCACAATTTGCCAGCTCCTGTAAGAAGTGGCTTGAGACCGATCACTTGTGAAAAACACATGAACGCAAGATCAAGTCTGATGTGCGTTTTTAATGATGTTTGCTGAAAAGCAATAAGCAGCCAACAGCTGTCGCCACTGGAGGGAGATGTTATACGGCATCAAATTAACACTTGTATTCGCCAGAATGCAGATTCGCATACAGCAGCGCTCGGATGTTGTAGGGGTGCATTTTCTGCAAATATTCCAGCCCAGGGGTGGTCAACCGCACGCAATTGGGGCGCAATATGGTTTTAATTAAAGACGATGTTTGAAGAGTAGAAATATCGCCATATCTGGGTATTTGCATTGCAGGCTCTTGGCATTAGAATTGCGGTCGGTTGATCGTCTCTGTTATAGGCACCCGTTTGCAATATGGAAGGGAACTTCATGTTCTCCATAGAAGGCATTATAAAACTTCAGAGTTTGAGGAACGTATGCATTTTCTGTTGAGAGCATCGCTCTGTTTAAACCAAAATTTGGACTGGAGCCAACACAGCTGCGTTCAAAAAGTTAGGGTTTTAGCTTTGAATTTATTGGCTATTAGCTGTCTCGCCCAGTTTTGTACGAGTAAAATTTTTATATTTCAATTCTAAACATAGAGAATGCCCACTCATCCAGGAATAGAAATAACTTCGGTAATGTTTTGGTATTTTTGTAACCATAATTTCTAGTTTTGTCTACTTTGTGAACCGAATAAAATGTGTGTATAAGAGTTTGAAAAGTCCGAAGGTTTTTTCCTTAATGCATCGCTAATCAGCTTCATATGGAGGAAAAGCACACCTATGCAACATTTATAATCATAAAACCTATCCAACTTCTTGTACTGACAGCAGAGAAAATCACAATTTGGAACTATGGCTGACACAAAATTTAATGGTGGGTGACTCAACGCATCAGAATCATTGGCTTGCGGTGTTGCATAGTTGAAATCAGGCTGTAAAGCCGTGTTATAAGTATTTGCGCCCATAAAATTCATTTGCACAATAGGAAAGAGAATAGTTTGGTCAACTATCAGTCGTCATTAAATTGTGTGTCTGCTATACAAATAAGCGACAGTCGTGTTTAGGCGGAAGGCGACACGTTGCATTGTGGGGCAGTATCCAATCGCTATCCTCGGTGTCGGTCTGGGTGGCTCAGTTGGTTAGACGCTGGCTTACTGATTCCAAGGTCGCGGGTTCAAACCCGCCCCAGACCGATGGTTTTTAAGTGTGCTTAAAAACGACAGCTCCATGTCAGTAGATTTACTGGCATATAAAAGAACTCCTGCGGGACGAAATTCCGGCACACCGGCGACGGTGATGTGATCCTGGCAATTGACAGCGTTGTTAAACAACATAATTTTTAACCTATCCTCGGTGACAGCTTTATTCAAAATATATTGCCGGAGTAGGCCTTAATAAAACTGGCATTTTTGCTTATAGGAACACAATCTGAATAGTTTCGTATTGGATCACAAGCCCTCCGAACTGAAAGTGGCTTTATCAGTCCTATTTGTTCGCGAAACGCTCACAAAAACACCAAGATAAGAGCTCCCTACCTAATCCTGAAAGTAATGAAAGTGTTTTAGCGGTACACATGTTAATAATCAATACATCGACCTCAAACGTAGATTTAATTTAATATTTATGACGGGTTCAGTGCCCATTAAATTACATCCAGTTGAATTGTATAATTATTTTAGTAAATAATATCCTGAAATTAATTCACACGACATTGGTGGATCCTGGGTGTAAAAGCGTAGGTTGCAAGTAGCCACACATTCAAGTATTTGTTCAAGACACAATGTAGTCTTGATGCTCAGGTTACATTCAATAAGAGCATCAAAGAGCTTCCGCCTGGGAAGGATGCAAAATGCAGAGGGGAGCGATGAATTTAATTAATGAAAGCGGAAATGAGCGCCAAGTCGTGAAACTTGACTTACTCGATCAGGGTTCAAGAAATTCGCCAGTGCTGGTGCTTATGAACTCAGCACTTTATGGATCCTGCGCTACTTACCAGCTGTTCCACATTCATGAGAAATGTGCGCGCATGCCACAGAGAATAATGAACCTAAAAGCCCCACCTTTACAAGAAGTAGAGGGGAGGGAGAGGGTTACTACATGTCGAGCAACATTCGTGGTTATCGCCATCTGTCACGGCCACTGAAAGAAAGTCCTTGACTGGCGCAGCGCTAACATTTGGGACGAGCAGTGTTCATAAACAGTGAGAAGCTTAATAGCCGAAGTAACTTCTCTCCTTTGTTGCTCGTTGCAGGCAGTTAAAAGCTTCTCCTGTAATCGAAGCAACAAGCAAACTATAGGTCTATATTGAAGCTCAAGGAACAAAACGTTAAAGTTCTTTTGCTTAGTGATGACATCTGTATCATGGAAGATACAAATTCCAGTTTTGTCATGGCAATGAGGAAAGGTGCTTATTTCGTTGTGTAAATATGGAAGACACATTTCGAACACAATTAAGGCACGTATGTGAAACATCAAGACCGTAATGTACACATAGCGTTTAATTTCATTGCGCTCACCCCCCCCCCCGGTCCGATTTTAAGCAATTTTCAAATAAAGTGAGAGGTGATACAATTCCATATTTGCAAGTATTCAGCTAAACTCGTTAAATGTGAACAAACTGCAGAAGTCTGTCTGGGTGGCTCGGTTGGTTAGGCGCTGGGCTACTGATACAGTCTCGAGTTGAAACCCTACCCTGACCGATAGTTTTAAGTGTGCTTTGAAACAACAGCCCCATGTCAGTAGATTTACTGAACTGTAAAACAAATCCTGAAGGACGAAATTCCAACACGCCGTCGTAACTTGAACTTAATTTGACCCAGATCCTTAAATTTGTTCAAATTCATATCTATAATACAAATCAGATGCGTTGCACTCATTAGGCTTTCTGTACCCCGCAATTTTTTATTTTTATCTTGTCAACAAAATATTCTTACTGAAGATTCTTCTGTCTACTCCATGTTGAGATACACGTTTGCAGAAACGACTTCATTACACATTGTAGATACAGTGGCGTGCAGGAGGCTCAAGTGAAGTCAAATCTTCAAAAGCTGGCTTAGAATGTCATACACGTAAGGCGAGAAAATGAAAAGTACTTTGGCACTTCAAAAGTGTATTACATTATTGAAGCATTCAAACAAATATGCTAGTTTCGTAAACTAGTAGTAGCACAAAACAATTTTTTTCCATTAATTAATAATCCATCACTATATTTTTAAAATTATCAGAGAAATGACAGCAAGTGGAGTGCAAATAAATTCGAGATATATCCGATGCACTATGGGCTCTTATCTTTCAGGTCAACTTATACATTTTTATCCTAGACACACAACAACGAAACATCAACTTTGGATTCTTGGAGTTCATTATTTCCTTCAGGATACTGGATATATATAGTTTATTGATATTTCAGGTGTCAATGGATTTAGCGAGTTGCTTCCTCCCTTTATTTCGTAGCTTTGTGTAAGCACCAACGTTATATCACATTTAATGCTTCCTACACCAATATCCGATATTGGGCGAGATATATGGGGAAAATTACCATTCCTTCTTTAGTATTTTGCTTCCCACTGTGTTCTTCACGGGGTGAACTTGCTACGTGTATACGCTCTTGGAAAATGTGCCATTTTGGAATCGAGATGATCGATGCATTGTGCATGTCAGCGTGGTGTTAATCCAGTTGTTCCCGTATTGAGCAACATGATGTGTTGTCCCTGACGTGTACAAAAACGCTACTCTTGAAACGGAAAGCGGGGCGGCCATCTTACACCTACACTGAAACAACTGTCGTGTTCAAGGCCAACCACACACAACGCAACTTCTGGACACCCGGCTGGTGATGAATTTAAGGAGTGCAAAACTGGTTTTAAAATCCGCACGTTTACAGTGTTTTTGATGACTACAGCTATAATTTAAACTCAGCGGCTGCGTAAATGACACCAAATACAGGAGCTCGGAAGCCCACTCGTCCACTACGGGGGCATTGATTTGCACTGCTCTGTCTTGTTGGTCCCTTATTTTAAAAATATAGTGATGGATTACTTCGCTTTTTTGTGTTGACGTGGCTAAATACAAGTTTTAATCACATCAATATAGCGTGTCCATATACTGAGTGGACAAGATTATTACGTGTACCTCTGATTCCTCTCTAGTTTGTTGGCCTGCTGAAAACATTCATCCCACGCTCATTGAAAAATTAGTAACGTGCAGTTCCAAAACAATTGTAGATGTGTCAATAACCGTAAAACTAATACAACTGTCTATGATCTACCATTATGTTTGCTTGACATAGGTAAGGAGCTTGACTTTTAATAATTGACAGTCAAGGGGCAATTTATGTAGTTTCAAAAACACATTCTTTAGTAGTTTCCTCCTCGAGTTGTAAATTCATGCAAGAGGGTGTGAATAGGATTGCTTAAGTCGTACTATACATGCTTAAGGAATACTAATGCACGTCTAATTAAGACAGTAACAAGCAATATATTCTTAGCCAAATCAATAGTAAGGATTGGTCTTTCAGATGTTGAAAATCCAGGGATGAGGATTGATTCGTATGCCATCTTGCCCTCTCAAAATTTAAAGAAATGATTTTCCCCACTCTGTATAGCATCACACCAGGTGCCTTTGGGTGAGGTTTGCACTGGGACATCAATGGGGTCATCTTTCAGGAGAAGTTACACTTGGACACGCTGAAATAGTAGCCAATGACGCCCTCTGGTGCCATTTACGGTAGAGACGGCAAGGTTATGTTACCTCTAGCGACTACTGACGTGTGGTTGTCGAAATTACAGGCTGTCTTGACGGTGAAGGATATACAGCACCCAGTGGACACCTGCCCAGACAGCATTACTCAGACACTCTAGTAATTACAAGTTTTACATGCTCCCTTGTCAAATAATACCTATCTCCCACAGCATGTCTGCGTTATCTTGAGTTGCTAAAACATCTTAAGGCATAACCTTTAAGAAGTGTCAAACAGGGATACGACAGCAGCATAAAGTTGTAAGCGTGTTTGTTTATTTATGTAATACGAGCATGTACTTCATGAAATTCTCTCGCCGAGAGCAAAATTGATTTGTTTCTTCTAATACGCACGTGGTGTTGAAAACAATTACAAACTACTTGAATACATAAGCAAATAATCTCTCGTTAAATTTATAAACGCTCAAAGAATTTAGCAAGAAGTGCAATATAAAGTTTACAGCGTAATAGGAAAATTACAGAGAAATCAGCTGTAATTGAGTGCCTTGTTCGAAACAAGCACGCATGCCAGCGAGAAAAATTCATTAATGTAAATTCAGAAGATTAAGAATTAGTTGGCGTTATCACAGTAAGATTGGACGCCCTGAACCAGTTTCCAAATGCACACATTTTAAATAAAGTTGAACTTTAAACTATTTTAATATTCATCATCGTGAGCATGGGCGTCGCGAAAGGGGGCCAAAGGGGGGCCGCCTCCACCTTGGAAGTTGGTGAACTTAATGTGCAGCCAATTACTGACTATTAAACTATTTTAATTTTGATGTAAAGAACAATTTTTATTTAGCACAAATTGATCGGTTATTTGCAACAAATATAAATTTTGACAATAAAACAATGATTTAATATTATCTGATTGCAAACTTCCAACATATGCCACCCACCCCCCCCCCCCCCCCCGGAAAAAAGTCTGCCGACACTCGTGATAGTGAGCGTTCGTAAAATCCAAAATACCCTTTATTGGTAGTATAGTATAACAGTTTTTTTTCCTTTTTTTTTTTTTTTTTTTTTTTTTTTTTTTTTTTTTCCTAGATCTCGCCGCAAAATATTATTTTTGTTGTTGCCAAATTTTGTGAATTGGTTTGCTAAATATCAGCTTTCGTCTATCAAGCCAAGTGATTTCTTTCGTTTCAAATATGATTTCTTCTCCCTTTTCACTTCGTACAGGGTTATCAGTGAATATAATTTTCTTATAATTTATCCCAGAAAAGATTATTTTAATTATATAAATTTTATTAAGACAGAAGTTCGGTAAGGGTTCATTCATGCATTTGTTATTTTAAATCTTTAACTTTCTTTTACCGGTTTGGTCATATCGGACGATGAATGAAATGATGCTCAAATGAACCCGGGGTATATAGAGATATAGAGCTCCATCTTTCAGGATGAGGGAAAACCACAGAAAGAAACTTTATCTAGGTAATTCACTCAAACTGAGATTCGAACTAGAGACCCCTTGAATGTGAGTCAAACACGCTAACCCAACTGAGAGGCGAAACATTTTGGTACATAGCGAAATGAAATTCAGTTCTTTTATTCTAATTAGACAGTATTTGTATTGGTGAGCATAGAGGGCATTTATATACGCGATGTAAAATTGGCGTGTTTTATACTGTATGCCCAGGACAAGAAGGTAAGTCTTAGGAATGTGTAGCATAATCATTTTGTGCTTCCCGCACGGTGTTTATGCCTAGTTTCCGAGTATGACAAGATGCTAGGTTCGTTTAAATTACCCAATGTTGTCACATAACTCACCCATAGCTAGAAATATGCACTCTCATACACTCATTTCCTAGTAAACAGGTCCGCTACCGGAGCAGATAAACAGTTCAAGCTCCTCTGCCCTTCATTCCCCTTTAGCCTTCTTGTCGTGGGCATACATTAGTTTCTCATATGACATTAGAGAGTTTACAGATTTAGCATTGAATTGTTAGGACTTTCTCTCTCCTTAAGGGCACTCCAAATGCCATATTCCAGGGCCCGTATTGATCATCCTGGAGAAAATAAAGCTAGCGCTCAATTAGGTGTGGAAATTAGACCGAAGTCTATCTGAATACTGTGTCATTTTCAGAAGGATCTTCGGTGGCAAAAAGCTAGAGGGATGCAAGAAAAATCGTAATATACTTTGTAAAGCTATTTGAGATGTGTGTGTCGCTCAAAGCAGCGGAGATGGATGTGTAATAAGCGGATTTATTAAGGCGTTAAATAGGCATTGGAGCTTTGACAAGAGTGAGAGATTGGCTACCCCTTGTAGCAGCGCGATACTTGTGAATCATCTCAACGCCCTAATGACACGCCACGCCGCGCTGCGCTGCGCTGTGACGTGCTCGAAATAAAACAATAAGTGTGACACTCCTAGCTTTGCTGCAGGGCTCCTTACCCAACTTGTTGGCTCCTTCCTCTAGGCACCACTCCTACATGCCTTTGTTGTAGCACAGCACGGTAATTAAGACGTTCGTTGCAACTGGAACAACCACCACCAACATTTCCAGAAATTCACTCGCATCGGCAATTAAATTCCTGCTCAAATCTCTGTGCTAGTTTTCAATTTTGGGTAAGTCGTGATGTAAAATGCACCCTTTGAAGTCGTATTTTAGAAAGAGAGAGAAATTGCGTTTTCCCCAAGAATTAGCCAGACCTATTGTAATGAAATTGGCACATTACACATGGCATAAGCCCCGCTCAGAAAATAGGACTATTGCGTTTCCCGAAGTCAAGAACACAAAATCAAATAGAAATATCAACATAATTCTTAATGTTAAAAGAAATGGTGGATGCCAAAAGTTCATAAGCTTAAAGTTTTGTGTACAAATGTTCGATAACATGCAAATTGAGGTTCTGCCAATTTTTCTTAGAGAAAATGCGAGAAAATGTTCATGTATGTTACCTTACACACATAAAAGACACAATTTTATGGGATTAGACCCCTTACAAATCCTATTAAGCAACCAAAACGTTTTGTGGTTGATTTTCAAAACAGCATGGCAGTACGTTGCACAGAGAGGAAAAATGGCATGAATAGTGAGAGAACAGAAAAACAAAGGAATTTGTGATAACGTGAACAGTGCTTTGATTCTGCTGGTGCATGTATTTGGTGCCTAATGCCGACCGAATGTCTATCGGTTTTAGGGTTTCTGTTTCGGCAGAGTACACTAACGCAGGAAAGGTAGTTGTCTTAGGCTGTAGCGTTTGTGGCTCGCATTCTGAAATCTCCAAGCTAATATAGCAGCCATTGTACGCAGTCTCCAGATAAGTACCTATTCGATACTTATTTACCACGATCCAAGAGTAAAACGTAGAAATAAATACGAGATGGTACAGAAAAGTGACCACCATCTATATTTATTCACGCAAATTGTATAGGAACGCGACTACGCAACTGAGATCCACTGTCCGATATAGCGCTGTCAGTATTCACACCATTGTTTGATGTCTGAAAGGGGCATGGCAGTTAAATCAACAACGAAATACTTAGCGAAGGCGATTACACAAGTAGTGTATTGAATAAGCCATACGACCTCGTTGCGGCGATGCTACACTTAGCATTACGGTATGTTTACCAACAAAAGGACACTGGAAATGTCACTGAAACTTCTTGAAAACTCGAATAGCAAATGTTTGAATTAAAAGATGTCATCCTTGTACTTAGCTTGTGATATATCGTATCAACCAGCTTAATAACTAGTAGGTATGTGCTAAAAAGTTATGTCTGTAGTGCTTCATCAGATCCAAAGTTTCTTAGTGCATAACGTCCATTGAGCTGGTGCCTTATTGTTAGGGAATATGTACTTCCTATGTATGGAAACTTGGGGAGCATTGAAATGCAAAATTGATAACTATCGATCTGTATGACTGTTTACTATGAACCAAGTAAACATGATTAAAAGCTTAAGTGATAGTCAACAAACAACCCTTACCATTTTTGGTGGTGCACATACATTTTTTCAGTTCCCTGATAAAAATAAAGCTTTATCTCTCTCTTTACGCTCGTTACCTCAGGGTTTGACTAATATTGGCGTCTTTGCAATTATTTTTCGTGCAAGTATCTGGAATCTATATGTGCTGATATTAACTAATGACAGCATGCACCGTAGAAGCAATTTGTGGACAAGTCCTATTGAGGAAATGAAAATACAAGATGTCCTCAAGGAGTGACGCAATATGAATTGTGATGGTATGGAGTAAACCTTTGATCTTCCGGTTAGATTCTGCAGTCTCTTCGATGCCTAACGGATATGTATCAACAGAATTGGAGCATGTTTGTGCTTAATGCTTGAGAACTCGAACTCCGCTAATCAAGGTCCTCTTCTTCAAAAGTACGACAATAGGTTGATTAGAGAAGTGTAGGAAACAGAGACTTGGTAAATGATATAAACCTTTCAGTGAGTGAGTAAATCCCAGGTGAATGGGAGCACAGATGGACCTTGCGTTACATGGTGGAGTAATTGGGTTCAAATCCGCGTACCTATTCGGAGTTCATTACTTTAAATGCCCGAAATCTCACAAACTGTACGTCTACTATAATGTATGCATTAATCGTTTTGAAATCAAAACACAAACCAAAACCTCAAACATGCAACCAAATTGTATACATTCAGGAGACAACGAAATTAGCCGGAATTAAATCACAGGGCAACTGTGTGCGTATAGATTTAAATTTCAGTTTCCCCTCTCTCTTCTAGGTTCAGTATTTTCAGCTTTTGTTGCTGGCATTATTAATGAGATGTATTTTTTTATAAAACTGTGCACTAATTGAAATGAATGGCAGCGTGCTAGTAATAACATTTGTTGCTGGATCATGGCTGATGCAAGTGAAATTTCGTTACATTGAAATGTCAATGTAACTACAATGGTTTAGCGATTTCATAAAGCAAACCAAACCCTGATAGGGGTGCAGCATGTTTAGAGGAAACTTGAAGTTGAATCATTTCCTCTTTTCAAGGTTACGTCAAGATGACGTTCTGCTGACCAGGTTACTAGCATTAAAGTAGCAACCGGATGACTAAATTATATTCGCTAATTTCCTGCCTTGATCTTTGTTCAGCATTGCAGAGAGAACACCATTGCTTTCTCGACCATTAAAGAGCAGTTAGGTTGATGAAGCAAGATCCAGCTGTTAAAACATATTTTGTAATACTTGATACCGAAGTTAATCATTGCTAACACATATTTGGTAGTTGAAGCTAAGTTTGCAGTTTATCTATCAATTCCCATTGCAACAAGGCTAAAACTGGTCTTTAATACTTACGGTACCAGTAGGAAATGACGTCACACCCAACGGCATACTAACCAAAAAATAACTTATTAATGAATCCTTAGCAAAATATACAAACGTATGAATTATTTATTGATTGAAATTTTAAATGTGCAATTGGACATGTTGACATTAAGAAGCGATTCAATTATCTTTATTTTTTCCGTACATTTTTAGGTGGAACCTGGATTTATACAAATTATTGGGACTATATGAGACAACATGCATAGATGTAGCTTTTCATTTGTTCACATTGAGAATTCATTTTGTCTTAATGTCTAATAAAATATGGAAAAGCAATCTGTATTTATTATTGCATTTTACGTTTTTTTAAGTATTACTAAAAGTAATTGGCTAACCACGAACGGTAAGTTACTTATCATATCTGGAGTGTTTGGGAAAACTCGTTCCAAAATGCATTATCGATCTGATAAATATCACTTAGAGTACTTGGTACTCAATATATTATTGTAACATGCCTTTGTTTGTCCATTACCAAATCACAGATAACTGTTGTATGAATTACATTCACATAAAACGTTTTTCATTTATTTTTCTTTACATTAATCAAAATAGTAGTCCCCTGGAAATGCTTTCCAATCGGCCATTACGGACTAGCTTCACTTGTCAATCTCATTTGCTAATGAACTCAAGCGCGGGGGTGGGGCATACGTGTCATCATCTACCCGCTTTCATTTATTTTCAATGTAGTTTACAAATTATGTGTATATTAAATAGGTACTTGCTTTTGTATTTACGTTCTGTTAATCACAATACATGTTGGCAGAAAGTTTCAATTCGCATACATGAGTAACTGTTTGACGTGGTTTATCAATCGTGTGACATTTTAAACAAAATTGGCGAAAATGAAGAGCCCTTTGTGAGAAAATAAAAATAAAACGTTTTCCTTATGATATGTAGTTTAGAGAGAGGGTTTGTCAAAATCAGGTTGTGTCTGGTCACTGATTGATGGAGGGAAAGTCATGGATTTTTTTTTATCGCACAATAACTGCGTCTATAAACCGTACATATATTTTATAATAGAGAAAATGTAAAACGACACCGGCCAGGAGTCACTGACGGGCAAGTAAACATGTCTAGTGAGTGTTTTCTGCAAACGCAGTTCGGCTTCATTAATTCTTTTCGTCCTGACTTTAATGGTTAGAAATTCCTGATGATCAAGGTCTAATAAGTAACAGAATGTGAAGTTTGTCCTAAGGCTTTATAAATATCAGCCGTCCTTAAGATGTTTAATAGCAAGGAGTAGCGACAAATTCAAATGGACTGCTACGATGTACATTTCCATACTGGAACCCAAGCAAAGTCCTTGATCTTCGTGAGCAGCAATTAATTGCAAAGATTTATCTTCGCTAGCTCTATAGTGCATCGTAATGCTGACTTCATTCATCCCACCCGTCAGATGGCTTGACAAGGTGCTGCTGGTTTGAAATAGCATTTATAGTCTGGGACGAATTCCTTTCAGTAAACGCAGATTGGAAATGCTTAAATAACCATCCCCCTTTTTTTCTATCAAAAACTTATGCACCAGTACGCGAGCCTCGTAATTTGCAAATTCCGTCAATGAGTCATCATATATAAACATATCGTACTTATTGTATTTTATCCGGAACTATATAAAAGGCTACTTATGTATCGTTATATCACCATAATTCCCAATGTACTTCCATGCCATGTTTAATATTCAAAACTGTTGAAAAATATGATTACATAAATTTATAACAAATTCCTTACAATAAAATTTCAATGTTGTTTAGATATTCTGCTATTTATAAGTTGATGATGGTATCATGACGCAGATTAAGTAAGTACTGATATTGTACATAACTATTACGTTGAACATAATTACCGTTGTCAAGTAATTACAGACTCGTTTTACACGTCGTTGCAAACACATTCTAGTGGCCAAGTTAACTCATCTTCCACTGGTTGCATAAGTAACTGTTATTTAAGGCCTAACGTTACAATATTTGCGTTTGTGGTATCTTTTGCTTTCTGTTTTCTTTTCTGGTTTTGTTTTGTTTATCAATGCACGTTCTTTAACTGCTGTAGTTCTCTGAGTTCCATTCTACATTGGGCGTGAAAGACCACTGCTTTTACTCGGAGGCCTCCTTATCAGGTTTGAGGTTGTTTTACGTTCCGTAAATCTTTAAGCTTTACTTCCCTTCCGAATGAAGCCATGCTAAGAATTTTTAGGCTCGAAAAAATCCATCTGGCTCCGCCGGGTTTGAACACGCGACCTAGGGAACGAGAGGCCACGGAGGACAACTTTGTGTTCTTGGCTGCCGCGCTTGCAAGCACATCTAAGTGAGTGGGATTTTGTTTACGATATGCGTTTCTCTAGCAGCGAAGCGTAATTCTCATTGATCGGCAATTGGCAATCATAGTTCTATATGATTGAGTGGTATGAAGACCGAAAGTTATGTGTATTTAAAGGACGTGACCTATAATATTAGTAAACATAGAATTGATCATTCCAAAATGTTTATTAATCAGTTGGTCGCGCTATCTACAACCTCGATGAAAAATCAAGATGAATAGAAAATAGATATTTATATGAATACTAAATTGTAAAACGATATTAAAGTATATGGATAGTAAAAAGAAAAATAGATATAAACAAAACGATTTTCACGAATAATATGTGACTTATTATCAACAGCAACCAGGAATCAAGAGCGGAAAGATAAAATAATTTCACATAGAACCGTCACTGCGCCCAGAAAAATAGAAAGGAATACATTTAAACCTGTTACAAATATCACCTCAACGCGGGGCTAGGTAAGAACCATTACTATCATTATTTTATAAAAAAGCGCCAGATCAAAATTAAACTTCTTTGCACAGCCTTCCCTTCCCTAACACAAATAGCTCTACGTAACGCATGCAAAATAACAAGTGAAAAATGCCAGAGCTGTAAACCGATATTGTTTGCTCTGCGTATTAAAAATGAGACTTTCCTCTCCATTGATATGACTGGTAGCGGAGAGAAATACTTTCCCGATTTCCGCAGACACGCACGCACAAGTGAAATTATGTATTGATCAATGTTCAGTACACAGACCTCACAGATGGTTCAGAAGGTAATAAAGGAACGTTGTACGGGTATACAGCACAGCTTTAATTGGCATAATTTTGGCATTTCAAAGTACACCAGTGAGGTCTAATTCAAAGGACAAGCATGTTACAGTACTGAATAGGACTGGAATTGTATAAAAATCTAAAATGAATGAGTGGCCCTCAGGAAGGCGCTAATTTCGGGAGGACGGGGATAGATAATTAACACCGGCCCAGCTCTTCTGCTGCCGCATGACTAAATAAATTCCGATTTTAACGATCCGTTCCTGGAAACTTGGCTTCAAGCTGATTGACTGGCACCACAGATTCCAATACGTCATTTGGGCGGGTTCATCTTGACCTTGCTACTTCATTTTTCACACTGCAGATATGAGTTGCATAGTAAGCCTTGACCTTGGAATGCGTTTGCAAGGATAAACCATAAGGGCCGGTTTCAGCAACTGGTGTTAAGATTTAACGTAATGTTAGCTGTAACATCATGTTAAGCTAGCATCGCCATGCTTTTGTGTTAAAGTTTTTAACAAATGTTAGAATTTGCAAAACAGCTGCCGCATACGAAGTAGTTAGTGCAAATTTTCTGTATTTAAGATTTTGGAATGCTATTCCTAACCAAAAAAGAGCCATGCATCTTAATGATTTTATCTTTTAAAAGAAACAGACTGCCGAAAGTGGTCTGTGCAGTTTTCTAGAAAAATTATTTTCTTGTTTAACGACGCTGTCAATTGCCAGGATCACATCAGCGTCGCCGGTGTGCCGGAATTTTGTCTCGCAGGAGTTCTTTTACATGCCAGTAAATCTACTGACATGGTGCTGTCGTTTTTAAGCACACTTAAAAACCATCGGCCTGGGCCGGGTTTGAACCCGCGACCTTGGGAACAGTAGGCCAGCGTCTAACCGACTGAGCCACCCAGACCGACGCAGTTTTCTAGAGGAATTTTCGTTTAATGATAGGTAATAGAATTTCCAGAGCTATCCGGAAGTTTTCCAAAGCAATTGTTTCAAGAAGCCAACAGTGGTTTGGGGTGGGGGGGGGGGGGTGCGTGATCTTCACTCAATTATAATACCCTTTCTTCCATTTCACTGTTCACCACTTCTAAACCATTCCAAAGTCTGCGTACCTGACGCTTACGGTGCTGCATTTTATGTTAGCATAAACATAAAGTTGCCGTAGCTGCTTACTGGAGCTGGGAAATGCGTATATAGCAATTTAATTACTCGCAGATTTTCTCTTAGGGTGCGGTTTTTAATTCCCTATGT
Source organism: Tenodera sinensis (assembly GCA_030765045.1). NCBI lineage: Eukaryota > Metazoa > Arthropoda > Insecta > Mantodea > Mantidae > Tenodera > Tenodera sinensis. The sequence continues at coordinate 80,525,911 of CM060970.1, read as the reverse complement.
TTAGTAATTAACCTGTGAATACGACCTGTGAAAAATGAGTCCTTTGCACGTAGAATTTTTAGTTGACAGTGCGGTTCTAACCTCAGTCAAGAAAAGCGTATAACAACTGGCTGTGAACTTGAACTGTTAACTGCTACTGAAACAGCAAGCAGTGAGAGTGCATAAACAAAAGCCCACATCGTTCTCAAAAGCTAATATTCACAGTTGTCTTTGACATTATCAAGATACTACCCAACAATTCGCTTTAAAAGTTTGAAATGCAAGAGTACCAACATTGTTAGATTTGATGTTAAACAGTGAGTGAGTAAGGTTGAGGGGCCCGTCGACCGCTAGGTCATTTGAGCCCTTGATGTTAAACTGTTGTTAATGTGTTAAATAGTATATTTTTAACATTGTTTGGTAACGCTAAAGGAATGCTATTTTAAACGCAGTCACGAAATTCATTCAAGTGCACGTGTTAAGGGCATTTGAACTCTAAAAGGAAAACGCGTATTACTTTCTCTTTGCGTCGTGTACTTATTTTTTGACAGTTTATATCGCTTTTATTGCTAAAAAAAAAAGGCTGGAAAGAATGCCAATATTTTTTTTCATGCGTTGTAGCCAGTGCGGAACTAATAACAGTGAAAGCCGCTTCTCAGTTGATGAAACTGTTCGTGAAAATAAAACTAAATGTATCGCCTGTGGCAGTGACGTCACACTGAAGCGGGAGCTTACCAGATGGACCATGTTAACAGCAGTAACAGGATGCAACATTTGCAATATTTGCTTCTCATATTGCTGGCTCTAGGAGTGTTGTTGACGTTGAAAATGCTTTGCCGGAGCATATAGGGTTTTGTTACCGTCCCTTATAGGGTGAATGAGTTATCGGATGCGATTTATAAAGTAAGAATGAAAGAAATTCAGCTGTGAGGTCCAAAATGACATGCCGATTTTCATTCTTGGGTTATTTATCAACGTATTAGGATCAGCCTTTTGAGCCTTGTCCAATTTTAATGCCTGTATTTAAGAGGCAGTCAGTTTTATGAACTATTGTTGAACTCATGGATTGCCAATGTTTAAATTTATCTTAAAATTGGTTTAATTAACAACGGTGGAATAATGTCACGCAGTGATGGAGTGGTCAGTGTAATAGATTCTCACCCTAAGGTTCTAGTTTCGCTTCTCTCCAGTGGAGGGGAACTTTCTCTGTAATTAGAGTAATTCCTTACTCAGCGGCCTGAAGGTGAGCGTCAAAAATCTAGTTTGAGCTACAAACACCATCAGTTGTTTCTCGAGTCACAGCTTCAACATGAAGTTACAGGGCTATACAGATGTAGTTGTTGAAGGGGGTGGGGGGGATATCTGATGCATTACACGCTCGTGACTTCCTATGTTCATTACTACCACACATAATGGTTTGGGCGCAAAAAAGCTATTCCGTTCCATTGCTGTAAACGATAAAACATGTAATAGAAATCTCAAATTAAGCCATTTGGACTTGGTTGCATGCACGATCAGAAAACACCTAGTGTTTGTTACTAATGAAAGATGCCTAAGATGTTTGTAAATCTGCATACAGTTAAGACTGCAAAATTTCAAGATGTAACTACGAATGTTTCGAAAACGGCTAATGCTACAGACCAAGTTGTTAGGATATAAATCGTATATTTCAGTGAGCTCAACTTTTTTATCTGTCTCTTACTGTTCACCAGTATTCAACATTTATTCAGAAGAAAAGGGCTTCTTCAAGATATGTACTAAACTAGTCGTGCGAACGTCTTAAACATACATTTTAGAACCATTTGTTGAGAAAATGAAAACTAAGGAAAATATTTCCATTGAAAGCATAATTTGTGGTGTAGGGATTCTCTTGAATATCTTCTGCTGTCATGAATAGGATGTGATTGGAGTGTGGAAGATGCTGTTCTTGTTGAAATGTTACGGACCTCATTTTGAGTATATGCATCGTAGAAATGGAGGTCAATTATGGGACAGAACTTTCAAGAAACGACATGTTGTATTATATAGTTCTTCCAAGGGTTTTGGATGTGCTGAAAACTGTGCTGTTTGTAATATCAATTTTCATATCGTTGAAACAGATAGCTTCCCAGGAGATCAGTCTTGTCAGTAAAATACAATTCATACTTCGGGCCATCTATCAGGAAATATTTTTCATATATATATTCTGATTCCCACAGATTTGTTCGATTTACGCGATTTTACGGCAAATGAGACTAATCAGCTTCAGCGGCTTTGTGGGCAGATTTCAATATTCGAGAGTAATACTTGGGGATTTTTAATAGATAAAATACCATGTGTCATATCTGACGATGAATGGATGAAATAGTGCTCAAATGAGCCCGAGGTTCACAGAGCTTAAAGTTACTGGATGTTCGTCTCCTCAGTATAAAAGGAAAATCCCGGGATAAAAAGCATCCGAATAACTCGCCCTAACCGAGATTCGAACTCGTGACCTCTTGAATGTGAGGCAGACGCCGCTATAACCGTCCTACCACACTACTGTAGGTACTTCAGATTGACAAAGCGTTAACTTACAATGCACTATACAGACTACCGACTGAATTCGCCGCACTAATTGGCATACTAGACTAGATTAGAGGTGCTCTTTGTATCTATCCATCATGTTCATGGTCCCTCTTGTATGTACGGCAACAAAATACATATTGTGCGGATTTCTAATTTGATTGCACTCCTGGTGAGCGCCAGTAACCGGCAGTAAATGAACTCGGACATTCAGTAATGGACGACGATTGTGCAACGACCTAAATGTTTATCTTGTATGCGTTCTATGCTTGCGGGATATGTTTTGAGTTTTTGTTTATAGTTGACTAGAAATATGTATATAACCTAGGAAGTACTGTATCTTTAAACATGCTTGCTGTTGCAGCAGGAAGAATTTCAGCCTCGTATTCAAGGATTGTTTCAAAACGTAATTGCCATTTATTTTTAGGTGTTATCGTAAAATGATTACACTTACCATACGAGCGAAAGTTTTACGGGTTTCAGTTTAACGAAGTTGGCATGGTTATGGTTCAGTAGCTTCATTTTTCATTACACAGCTTTACTTTTGAGGGAAGAATAATTTTAATGTGCGTTGTGCTCTTCTCAGGTTTTGTCCTTGTAATTTATGTTAGCTTGGTTCTTCTGGAAGCAGTCGGTGACTGTCTTAGCATCAGTTCTGCTGTCAGCTCGATTAATGCATAAAAGTTTCTCCTGCATGAAGCGTAGTAAATACACCTCAGTTGCACTTGGCTTCATCCTGTGGGTGACAGTTCTCCCTCAGGACTCCCACCCGATGATCGTAGAAAAAGCTCCCCAGCGGCAGGATATGCTTATAATCAGGGGAACGTTCCCTTTGCATCGGCGTAGTTGCTTCAGGGTTTTGTCAACTCCTCTTATCAAACTTCCTCTTCCGTAGTGGTGCCGCAACAGGCTATTCGCATCCGGCGGCGTCGTGTTTTTCTTAGGTGTGGTGCCAACCTTGAAGTGTATAGTATAGTGTGTAGGAACCTAAGCATAGCCCATAAACAAGGGGAGCTGACGTGGGCCACCCTCACGTGGCTTGTTCTAATCGTTGCTTTACAAAGTATTCTTACAAAATATCACCTATCCTCGTCAATGCATGTCAATCCAAATAAATGTTCAGTTCACATTTACACAGTTCATTTACGGTTTGAGGCAGTATTTTGTGTAAGCCCTCTGAAATGATTCAAAATGTAAATATAGAGGCATCAGAAAGCCCCCTGAAATAACTATGGTAAAATATGTGCAGCATAGGCTGACTTCTTCTGTTCATGTGTGATACAACGAAGAAAGCAGTGATTCTGATAGATGTAACTACGGGAAATACTAACTAGGTATATATCGTAAAGTAAACAATGGTGAATTATTGTGATCCTTCTAAAAAGGAACGATATCGTCAGTGATATTGAGATGAATCAAGTGCAGCGAGTTTAGAAAAGAATATTGACTTTCCACAATTGTTGGCCGTGTCTAGCCATTTTGTTCTTTAGCGTCGAAGTCCGCCATTTTTAGCGAGAAAATTGTAAAAGTGTTTCATGAGAAGTATGACGATTTCTAAGTGTCAATAAATTGTTTGACATTCATAAAAATAATATTGATTCTTTCATAAATATAATACATCTATACTACCCCTGTGATAACAGTAATAGAACTCCAACGAAGTTTATTAAAATAATAATCGTTCCAAATAGCATCTCAGCGTTTTGTCTCAAATTGCAGTAATATATCTTTAAATGTTGTTGCAAGCTAAACGATTGTAGGATTTCTGAAGACCGTGTCGCTATATGATGACTTTGAATTTCCTCTCTTTGCGTAACCATGAGAAAAGACTTCCATTTAGAACAATATGAGTATTACAAAATTGAAACCACTTTCAAGGAGTATCTCGAAAAGGGTTAACTCTACTTAAAAAGAATGTAATTGACATAAATCGTGTGGTTTAGCGAGGTGTACTTTTGTAATAAGATGTAATAATCTTTCATGTAAAGGTTAGTCGGTTCATGTCCCAATTTGGAAGATGTTGAACTTAAATACTAAGTTGATATTTAACCTATTTTCGTTTCTTAGTTACCTATACTTTTAACAGACGTGCACGCTTTTCCAAAACACCTTTTTTTTATTCAGGGTCTTCCAAACATGTAATCCCACGTACATTAATCATAATCCTTCAGGTGTTTGCCCTACGCATGTTCCGATGCGCATATTGATACAGTAAACCCAAAGATTATTCTCTAGATAAGGAACTTCTAGCTGACAGAAGAATCGTGATTTTCAGTGTACAGAAGGAATCAATTACAGTACGTGTTCTGGTGTGTTTTCAAGATATTTTATGTTAATTAAAGTCTCTCTTTTAAGAACTTCGTCGTGTGTGATGGCAATAAAATCATTTTACATCCATTTAGCGTAGCCAGTTAGTTGAAATTGCTTTAAATGGTTTTTGTTGTTGCGGAAGGAAGAAATGTAACTGTAACTATAGTAGATAATAAAATTTAAAATCTTGAACACCTGAGCACGTGAAGCATATTTGTTCTTTATGAGTTTTGTTGCTAGAATTGCTTAAGGCTGTGATGAATGGTTCGTAAATTCACTATATGTTACCAGGAATTAATATCTAAGACCGGATGTCTGCGTACGTGTATTAAATTGATAACGAGCGTTCCGCGTACGTCATTTGCAGCTTACATGTGCCGTGCAGATGAAATTCAGTAGCATGTGTGTGTGACTTTCCAAGTGTAAGTTTCCAGTGTATCTTACAATTAGAAAGCGGCTAACCAGGGGCTTGCTTAATTTACAGACATACTAACCTTTCCTACTGAAATGATACCTTCCTGTCTGTTAAGGAGCGGGGGTAGGTGGAAAAATGCATAATTATAAACAATTGTCTATAACTTTCTAAGCTTTTAAGATGGTAAAACACTACAGTAGCATTTGAAATCCAATTGTCATTAATTCTGAAGGGTGTAACATTTGTCTGGAATGTTAAGACCATTGAACAAAGGAAACAAACGTCTAAATTTTCTTATTCTATCTTTTCACAAGTAATCAACTAGTCAAGTGTGCTAATTTGTGTTCAAGTTCCTTATGCAACGATGATAAATCTTACACAGCAGTCTTAAGTTGCTAGCTTTTTCTATAATACAAAAATGTAGCTTCCGGTGTCAGAAACTGGCTTAAATACACCCGTGTGCTCAGGATTATTAATTGTACAATTTTGGACGATAATACCAAGCTTCATTTCTGAGTTACGTAGTCTCTGAGAACGGAAAAGGGAAATTTCTATTTGTGGAAATGTCATTTTCAAGAAAATTACTACCTTTTTCTTTCTTTTAAGCTTGGTGTATGATGTAAATTTCATGTGAAATTGCATTCATTAATATATTCTTCAATTTACTTTTAAAAAGCCGTGTTCATACTTAAGGTTTTACTGCCCAAATTATTTTGATACTTAAGCATGTCTTCCTCTAAATCATAAATCGGTTTTCATGTGCCTTTCATGTACCTTGAGCCAAGCGACTGGAGTAGCCGCGCTCGTTAACTCGGAATCGGGCCATCCATTCAAAGCTGAACGGCGCGAGTTCGAGTCCCAGCAACCGCAGTCAAATGAACTTGTAAAGGATGGGGAAGTCCCACGTAAAATGATTGGTGTGATGGCACGCGTGAATTTGTCTGTACTTGCATGGATCTTAAAAAAATTAACAAAAAACAGTACAACGTTAATTATAAAGATATGTTTTTCTAGAGTATAAATCAACCTTAGATACGTCGGCTGTATCGGTAATTGCTGGTGAATAGCAAAATAATGAAATAAGCTGTTAAACGTTTTAAAAGCTTGGATAAAGCTTATTGTTGCTGAAAGCAATACGGTGGAATAAAGGTTTAAAAATATGCATAGCTTATAAGGGTGTGAAAAGACGAATCCGTTATTCGTATTTGCTATTTGGGTTCGATGGCCAGATAAAGTAAAACTTGTCACTCTTTCCTTTATCATTCCGCTATAGATGCTACTTCGGATGTTTAAATTGATTTTGCCAGAACTTCTGTTAACCAAAACAAAGAGGTAGTTTCAGATAATGTTAATTTCATAAGAATAAAGATAATTTTAGATGTCAAGAAATTTTTGTAGTGAAAGTACACGAAGTCGGTATGTTACTACACAATGTTAAAGTATTTAATAAACGCAATTTTATATTGACGGCAACTGGGAAATGACATCCATGAATCAGTGGCGGAATGGACTTAATCTCGCTGTCCACAGTATTATGGTCCCCACCGAGAATAACTGCAGTAATGACCGTCCGGCGCTGTCACTGTGAGCGTAAATAAACTACATTTAACAAAAAGTTCAGCCTGCCATTAATGAAGAGACAAAACTGTTGTCAATATGAAAGGGATGGAAAGTGCATTCCGTTATGCGTTCCTTTTGTCATGTGTAATACAGGTTAACAAATATTGTTTCATGAATTCGTTTTAACAGAAAATATTTATTTCTTCAGTTGTTTGGGTTGAAAGTGTTTCTGATACTACTGGATTTATATAACCGAGATAAAAGTGACTGGTAGAATACGATAAAAGGCTCACAAAGAGATGTGAACACCGCCCATTATATCGCATTCATTTTAATGACTACTTTAATGTTCTGTTTGAGACGTGTAGTCCTGCGCCAAACGCCTGTCCACAAATCCCAAAAAGATACTGAATGCAATACAACAGAGAAGCCAGGTAGGGGAAATACTGGCGTTGGTAGTATGCGATGGTTGGCTTGCTTTAGCACCAATTACAGCTAGCGTTGCAGAAACCTTACTAGTTAGTTACTTCATTTAATTATTCATTTTGTTACACGGATTAACACTTGACATTCTGATGCCCTCTGACTCTTAACGATCCCGTCTAGCATCCATTGTTCCTGTTTCTTTAGAAGTGCCGGCTTTAGTGCTCTACAATGTGTATTTTTAAGAGTGATGAAGTTAACTCGCATTCTGTGGCAAAACCTGCTGCTAGCTTGGCGTATTTTAAGTATCTAAACTACAGTGATTCCTGGCATTGTCGACTTGTTTGTTGTGTTTTACGGCAGGGAACTTTTGGGGCCCGAAAAAAATAAAATCCATTTGCCATAGTATTATTTTTTCATTTAATCCTACGACTGTCGGGATGGTCGTAAACTCGCGGTTTCGCATCGGTTCTAAAACGCTCTGCTTTACGATCTTTTATAACGGCTAGCTAGAACAAAAGTGTATAAATCAAAAGCAGAGGAATTTGGTTTGTAAATACAGATGTCGACTTAATCTGCAAACCTCGTAACTCCATTTATACTGCTCCCAAGGGTAGATATGCTTTAAATATTCATTTTAAGCGAAAGGTTATTGAAATCCGAAGTATAATGATATATTTCTACTATTTTGGGAACATTCTTTGTGAAATGAGCTAATCAGTTATTCAAAACTAATAAAACTTGCAGGGGGGTTGAACAGGAACCTATGGTGTACAGTTTCCGTGCTACACACTGGAATTTCCAAACTACTGTTTATATTTTTCACTTCTGATCACCGAGTGTTGGAAATTGTCATTACATATTCATAAATAAAGGTAGTTTTGCCACGACAATGCTTAAAATTTGTACAGGCTGATAGCGTAATTCTGTCATCTATTTTCGTACCGGTATCACATGAGGGATGCAGCCCTCTGATTACTACCCCCAACTTCCTCTCAGTTTTCAATTGAAATGTGTAATATTCAGCTTTGTTATTTTCCAGACAGTCGGTAGCAGTTTTACAGTCTTCTGTTAACTTGAGTTAATTTTCACTGACAGTCATATGTTTGTACTGTCCGACATTCAATCGTTTTAGTTCTAGTAAAAGCTTATTTATGTTCGCCAAATTGGTTATGTAAATGGGTGGTAGCTTGTTTTGGTTGTGAGAAATCTTAGAAATTGTACTCTCTTCTTGTGCCAATTCATCTTCATTTAATGGCGAGACTGTTGTGAGAAGCGAACGGAGATCAAGTTTCGCTTCTTGGTGGAGGCAGATTCTTCTAATGAACTCATTTTGCTTATTCACTAAGCAGCACAAGAAATTAACTATTTATACACAAGACACAAAGAAACAATTTAAAACACACAATCAAAACTTTGGTGCCAAGTGTCAAATATTGTCTTTTTTTAGAATTGCTAGAGAGTCTGTTTAGAATTGCATTTTCAAATAGTTGTGCTATTTCCAATGTTATAGTTATTTACATTATGTTGCTCTCCATTATACACGGAAGCGGGTGGTGAGCCCAGCACCAGATATGAGAGTGAGGAAGGTGATATAAAATACAGGCGAAATCGAGGAATGGAAAGGTGATTATGGAGCAATTGGTGGAATGAGTGGCGGAGGAAGCCGGAGAACACGGAGAAAACCTGCCCAGACGCCGCTTCGTCCACCACGAATACCACATGTGGTTCCCTGGGATCGAACCCGGGCCGCCTAGATAGTAGGCGAGCGGTCTAACCACTCGGCCACGGTGCTGCCCATAGCTTTTTAAACTATTAAAATGCTTCAGAATGTTTATTTTTCGATACATTGAACGACGGTGCCATTATAGAAACGAATTTGTGTCTACATATAAACATTAAAATTATATAAAAGTAATGTCAGTGGGTATCAACAGTAGATAAAATTATGAATTGTGGTGGGAGTTACAATGCGGAAGCACAATTAAGCAATAATCTACGTTTCGGAAAAGACAAAAGAAGAAGAAAAAGTAGCGGAGCGCTTTCTACGGCTCATTTAACCTGCTAAAAGTTCCCAACCTTTTTGTCGCTGACGCTATAAGCCGAACGCTGACGACTTGCGTTATGTTGCCTGCTGCAGTTACTCAGCGCTTAATGACAAAGTCGATCAAATATGACATTTGTATGCACCTTCCGCCAGAAGGGCGTTGCCACTCCTGCACACTCTGTTCATAAACACGCTATACACTCACCCCCTATTTTGCCTTAAAAGGCATCTCTAACACCGTTTAGCAACTGGAAGCGAACGGAAGCAACATAAATATAGCCCAGTATTTCTCATCTGACTAGTTTCCTTATAAAGAACACACACGGAGTCTATTCACGTGATTCATATCAAGAGAGTCCGTAACGTGACGTAGAATTCTCTTGTTGACTTCCATTCCGGTACTACTGACCTACAAACACTAGATCGTAGAAAAACAACTGGAAATGCATCAGAATGGCTACCTGGCTGGTATTTTGTGAATAATCTGTGAAGTCCTCTTCGTTCTAACTTAATTTTATACAACTAAACATAAGATGCATATAAAGGTTTGCCGAAAAAAAAATCTCATTAATATTCTCTATTTGTCAATTTTTTCTTTGTACAATTAATCATTTTAGAAATAGTTGTTATTGATTTAAATTTTACAATACGATTTCTGAAGAATAAGTCACCATTTTTTGTTTGTCGTGATGTCATGCAAGGAAGGGTATATCAAAACTCGTATAGCCATCTGTTTTTTAAAGATCTAACAGTCCCTTCAGCCTCCTGTGTTCCCTGTGTACCCACAACGAAAGGTGTAATGAAATAATTTCTGCAAATGTTTATCTCAACATTACGTAAATAGAAAAATAAGCATTTTCATCTATAATTGTAAAAGAGAAAAATAAGCGAAATTGGGTAGAGAAAGTCGCGTGAACGTCTTTTTATTTATATTTATTTAGATTACAAATGGTCCCTAATTGCTCTTCATTAAATGATTCGTATTTCATTTTTTCATAACTTTTATAGCAACTTGCATGTAGTTGGTTACGAACAACCATTACCTGCCCAAACTTTATGGGCCTTGCTGATGCAGTACAATGTCATAAGTTTGTAGTTATGTAGCTTGTTATTAATGCGGTGCTATAGGTTTTGTTTCCTAGTTTTATAATGTATTGACATTTCGGGTAACCCAAGATTCCACATATAATTTAATTTTTTCTCTCCATTTGTGCCGGTCTTCCTTAAATTTTCTTCAATATCTTTTCTCCTAATTAATGTCTGAATAACCTGTGCTTATCCATGTGCCCGTGGTGTACGGTTCCCATTCCATTATGTATCGTGGCAAACTCTCCTCTGACACCCTTTTCGTATGTCCATACCATGATTTGTTTTTCTTCCACAAAATCAATAGTCGAACGTGTGACATCCATTTTCTTCCTGATGACTTCATTTCTGACCCTATCCCGCCTGGATATACCCGCATACCGTCTCTGAAAGTCCATCTCAGTTGCTATCGATCTTGCCATTAATTGGGATTTAATTGTCCATACTTCTATGCAATACTTCTAATAATTATTTTGAAGATTTTCCTGTTGTTTCCTCTCTAATCTGCGTATCCCATAAAATACCATTTAATATTTCAGTAGTGAATTTTCCGAAAATTCTTGTTTACGGTCTAACATGCTTGTTAGATGCTTTTCACATGATTATTTACCATATTGTGTGATTTGTATTTCTATATGTTTGTACTCTTCAGTGTAACGTTCTCATTCCTTCTTTCGGTATCCAATCGTGATGTTTTTCTCCTAGTACCTTGTATTTTGTTTCATTCATGTTGATTTGAAGGCCCCCTTTTTTATACTCTTATTAATTTCGTGGTATATTCCGTGCCTTCATCTTGTGCCAAAAATAACTGATCATCACAAGTTGTAGTGAATATATACTACTATCATTTATGGGGATTCCCATGTTGTTCCAGTTTTCCAATGCTTTCTCTGTATAGCTATATTTTATAACGTGTCGGTAACAGGCTGCATCCCTGATGTAATCCGTTTGTAACTTTAAAGCCAGGCAAGAGAAAATGTGTTTTTATTGCTGCTATCGCGTTGTATTTTTCACACAGGTTCTTAATTGCTTAAGTTATGAAACAATACTAAACGTTCCGTGTGTGCACAGTAATACAATACACGAGGCTCTTTTTTAAATATCATTCTGGAATGAAGCATAAAATGATATCGCCTAGTCTTGAAGTTTTCATTTTTAACGCCGTCTCCCTTGATCTCAGTGCACTTGGTCCAGCGATGTTCCCTTGCCGTCATAAAAGGCATGTTCTTTCATACCTTGCAAGTATGCCTTAACTAATGATTTAATTTATCGCACAAAAACCTTTCAAGCAAGGAACTTTCACAGATTAGGAAGCAGACATGTATGCTTAATCAGTAAGCTAAATCAGGTGATTAAACTAGATGTGGTAGCAAATCGTTCGCCTCTTTATTGACCTCGCCATTGTAAAAACAGTGTGAAGGAAGGCATTGTATTGATGGGTGATGGTGTTCTTCGTGCCAAGACAGCTTTTCTCGTGTATTTTTTTCTCAGGAAGGCAAGCATAATACCCTAAGGTGATAAATGTTCTAGGAGAAAGATAATCTATTAGAAGCACACCCTTAGCATCACAAAGTCGATGCTGCCGCGATCTTCCTAGATGAAAATACCTTTTTACTTCTTGAGGCTTCCGTTCCTTTACATAGATTGCCGTATTGTTTCAGGTGTGTAGTACTGCACCCATGTTTCATTATTTGTCACAAATGTCTTAACTCTTCTGTCGAAATGTAAAGCACGCCTTCCCCTGAAATGCCCAGAGCTTCAGCAATTTCCGACACCATTCAGCAAACCTGCAGAATCCGTATATCGAGTGATATATTATTATTTCTTTGGGCGCGGCGGATTCAGATCCTCCTCCGACCTTTAAAGGCTTCCTTTAAAATCCGTGACTTGGAAATGTTTGAAAATAATGATGCGCTATCCCAGAGTGTGTCACATTGGTATGAGTTTCTGTTGCGTCCATACCCATCGTTACAAACTAACAATGTTCAACATTTGGCATGTTTCCCGTGTGTGTGTGTGTGTGTGTGTGTGTGTGTGTGTGTGTGTGTGTGTGTGTGTGTGTGTGTGTGTATCCTCACACAGTCCACACTTTAAGAAACAGCTATGTCTAATATTTTTCTTGAAGAACCTTCCTGTTTTTGCACACATGTTTCCATGAAAAATGGCTGGCTTTGAAAGCATAATTATTTCGAAAATGACACTATAATCTGTGGATCATTCCAATAACTTGTCAAATGACTCTGATAGGCGTATATCGTAAACTGGTTTTTATAGTTTAGAATACTTTCCAAAATAAAGCCTACTCTCTCTTCATTCGTTATGAAATGTTTGTTCAACAAGGTAGTAAAAGTAAATCAGTAGCGAAACATTCCTTGATAAACATTCCAAACATATTATTTGACAGTTGGTAGATTGCGAAAGCAACACGCGGACATCTATACAACACGAATTTCCCAAAATAATACCAAATGTGCACATCTTTTCCCCATCCGTACTGTACTGCTTTCTCTACGTTAATATCAGAGATTAAATGTAACCTTTTTATACCGAAACGAACACCCGATTATAAAAAATGTGAAGTCCTGTGAAGCAGTCATGATGAAGGAAATGAATCTTGCCCTCTTCTCATTTTTCATTTTATTGCGGTGCAGCTGTGTTAGTGGGCAGGATGGAAGAGAAAGCTAAATGGGCTTAGCCCTGCCACAATAAATAATAATACGGTGCCGTATTTTAAATGCTAGCTGCTAAGCAAGGATGGTCCTTTTAAATACTGCTCTAGAACCAAGCAAACACCCAACCAAATGACAACTCTCGGTATTTGGGCGAAGATGGTAAATGCTGTATAACTTCCTAGAAGACATGTTGAAGTATGTCAGATTTATGTCATCAGTCACGTTGCTTGTTTTAGATTTGGTTAGATTCTTGTTGTTGTGAGATCGTTTTAGTCTTCATAAAGACACTAATCTCAGGGAAAAAAACCAAGATGGGAAGAATAGGAGGAAAATATAGCTGTATACTTTTATCTCACGGGGTTTCTGTAATTCGCAAGACCCTAAAATGTAACCGGCTTATTTCTTCCTCGGTTTTATTTAGCTATTTATCGAGGTAGTAGGTAAAAGTACTACATTTGACCGCAAAATTCAGTACGGATTCCCTTGAATCTATATAAAGTATTTTTTAGACATTGGTTCATGTAGGTGAGTAATTTAACTTCCATCGAAAAAACAATAAATATGAAATTTCATTCTTATAAGTATTGTGACAAAATCCCAGACCAGTTTATTTTCTTATAAAACTATTGCACAACTTGACGCTAACACAGTATACAGCCCTTCGTGATATTACAATTCACCACTGTTTTCCTCTCGTTTACTTCCTGTAACTCACTATTCTGTTCGTTGCCTCGCCTTCTTATATAGCGAGGATGAAGTAACTCGGACCTTTCTCGAAGTTATACATATAAGCCGGCCGCCGGACATTTGTCGAATAATTTGAAGAAAAAGAATGACGTGCCGCGCTCATTGTTTCATGTTAGCTCGCGTGAGGTGTGCGGAAGCCTTTGATATGCACCGCCAGTGAGAGGGGGACACGGCGCCTTGGTTGTGCACCGCGGCTGGCGCCACATATGCTAGACAAAGATTTACAAGACCTTTCGCCATCCCAATTCAACACTTTACGTGAAGTTGCATTCTTTCTCATTGGTTTGTAAGGATATTGATGAAAATTTATGGTGAGTTGCACATAGTAATAGATAATGCATTGCATTCTGTTTATAGCATATGAAGTCCTCTTCAATCTGATGAAAACTTAGGTAATTCTGAAACCATAGGAGTTAGACCAAAGCTTATTTCATATGTACAATCTGTGTCGAGCTTTTTATATCCTTGGCTTTTTACCCAAACATTCGTTATGTTTCTCTTGAGGTCATGCAAAGAGTATGCAATAATCAAGGCAGGCAAATATAAAACAGTTGGTGTTGACACCGTATTCTGTGCTGGCTACAAAAGTTTTATTGAAATCATTTCGGCCAGTATTTATCATGATTGAAAGGAAGAAAATAGAAAGCAAACTTTTATATAAATAATGCGCAAAATGGAAATGAAGATGATAAAGGTAGGTAAAGCAGTGTTACTGTTAACACAGCAGTCTTTGTACTGAGGAAATAGCCAGCAAACTATTTCACAAAAGGTGTGGTTCAATGTAGACAAGATGACATCCATTTGGGCGGACTTAATGGGATTTTGAAATATGTGACATGCACATAGCTTCCTTTCCATTAAAAATGCTTTCTACGCCTCTTTTATTCGTTGAGCAGTAGTGACATTTGGGATTGGTGGAAGTTGTCGTCTAAAGCCTTCTTTCCGCGTAAGTAACCTAAGTTCAAACAGCTTTGCCCATCGGTGTATCAGTTACAGAGATGCCAATTCTATGACCGAGATAATTTTGCTTTTCTTTCTTTTATGTATCATTTGTATAATATAAAGTAATCATTAAGTTCATAATCCGCTGTAGATTAAAACAGACTTTCCAGACACAGACATTTGATTCCAATTTCACTTTCCCTCTGGGAATCTCTTGAGACGAATTTTTTTTGTAATCTCGTGAATTTTAAGTCTCAAACTGACGACTACAAGTAACCATTCTTTCCCACAGGTGTTGATTTTCCTTCTTTGTTACGCAACTTCAAGTGAAAGTGTGAAGTAAATTACTATATGTGTATATATACTTTGTTTTGCCTTTTTATGGGATTGTCAAGAAATATGGCATCCGGAGAGTGTGTCATAAAGTGAAAGTTTGTTGAATGCAGGAGTGATCGAAAAGAATATGAGGTATCAATGCTTAGTATTCCTGTTCGCTCATTACCCCTTCTATCCCTACCACTAGGTTTAGGATGCACTTAACGTGGCTTAAAGGTATCGTACATGATTAAATCTGTCGCTCGGTGTCTTGCTATCCTGTTGTTTGAACGTCACCCTTTCTCGCTAGTTAACACAAGAAAAAGTCACATGTGGACACACACGACATTCTCTACTCATAAATTCATACTAAAAGCAATCCATCTTGTGTTATTCGAGATACAGTTATACTTACTAATTATTTCAAAATATGCAACAAGTGTTCGTGAACATATTCGGAAAAGCATTAAAACGAGCCGTGGTATGGTACTCCAGCACTGGAAAGAGAAGAGCAGACTTCCAAGCGTGTCCATCAGGTGACTCGAGGAGCGTGTAAACTTGCAATGTTGATTATTTCGGAAATGGCTAAACTAAGGAAAAAATTACTAAAGATACGTATTGTAATGAGTTGTACTTTTTTCTACATTCTTTTTCCCTCTTTATAATATTTTAGTAATAATTCTGCAAAATGCAGTCAGTATAAATACTTCAAACTATTAATAGAAAATTCAAAACAAATACCGCTGCAGATTCTTAAATGCATGATTCTTTTCATCATATCCGTTGAAGCCGTTTGGAGAAAAGTTTAAGTAAACAAGAATATTTCCGTGTAGATCTTGGAGTGGGAGAATGTTCTCTAAATTCTCCATCTGTCACTTTTTAGCGAAGTTTTGACTAAATTATGGACTAAAGTATATTGTCAGAGCTAGCTTTTAAGTTATGCTGTTCACAGACACGCGCGCGCGCACACACACAAAGTTTTCTAACAGTGCTTTAAGGGGGAGACGGTCCATATTTTTGCTGTCAAATTTCTATGCTGTAATTTTGAATGCGTGATGGGAAAAGTAAAATCCCGAAGAAAAACACAAACTTGCAAAGAATTTTTCAGTAATACAGCCTAATGCTCAGGGCCTTAGCTCCATCCGAATTAGTGGCGAGATAGAAACCACGCGAAGTAAAGGTCGATGTTGACAAACCCTTTATTTTCACAAATACCTAAATTTAACGTCGTTTTGTTAATGTTTTACATTACATCACATTCATCTTACCCCGGTTCTTGACCTGGTATCTCAATTGTTGGAACGTTCTGTGCCCAAGGTTGCTGCTTCGATCATCATGACAATAGTTTTACTGGGATGTAAGAGAATTGGGGAGTGCCGTTCAATGAATTAACCATTTTTTTTTTTTTTTTTTTTAAGATGTCATTGCGTAGTTTAAATTAGGAGTGCGGAAACTAAGAGGTTTCTGAGATAACATTGCACAGGGCACGTGTGAAACGTATGGGACGATGAAGATGTGGTCCATACAGAGGTATAAGTAGATCATAAATGCGGAGAACTAACAGGTGTCATTTCCCCTACATCGTAATTTTAACCCCGTCCACTCTGCTGCACACCGGTTAGCTAACGCAAACCACGCCCCCGCTGTTATTGTGTCACTGTCAAATTGTGTCAGTGGTGGAATCATGTCGCATAACAATATAAAAAAATACCACAAAGTCGAATGGGAACATAAGTACTTTTGTGTTCGTAGTAAAAATAAAGCTTTGTGTTTGCAATGCCAAAGGAAATGTACGTAATGGCTCCGCCACTGCACGCTTTGAAACTTACCCTGTTTGTAAGGACGTGTGTATCGGTAAAGAAAACCGGAAAATACAGGTGGTGGAGTAGGTAAGTGGAGAGGGTAAATAATGGATTGCATTCCTAACACCCCTCTTCCCCGTGCCTGATGTAGAGGAAGTGATGGATGTGCAGAAAGTTGATTATAGAGAAAAATCGCATAGTGCTTAAGAAGGTGATTCGTCTCAGCTAAGAAAGATAGGACAATTTGTTTGAAATGCTTAGATGGAATGGAAATGGTCAATGGAGGCATTGAGTTATTAGCTCGTCAATGAAAATAATTTTAAGGAATATAAAATGATAGGGATCATACATTTTTGTAAGCGTGTGTGCCTTCGGAGCAAGTTGCCACGGGTCTCTTACATACTGCCCTTAAGTATTATTGATACTCCCGCTTTATTTGAATGCAAATGTCTCTTAACTTTTCGGTCAACATTTAACTATTCCTCTTATGGCATTGTTTGCCGGGCAAATAGCGAATGACACGTTTAAACAGTGTAAAAGATTGTGGGAATGTAAGTCGATAAATCAGTGTGTTAAGTATGCCGCAGGAACGTGTTCCTCTCTAGCGATCAGATATGAAGAGCAGACTAGGTCCTGGGAGACAGAGAGAGGTCGGGAGTGCAGGTAGATATATCTCTGTCGAGTAATAGGGCCATTTGTACTTGGATGTGCTCTCGGCATGCATCATTTAACCGGCATACAACATTCTGGACCGCATCTTTGTGAATCGCGATGTTGCTAGTGCTCTCATTCAGAGTGCTTGGTGCTTCTCTCGCCATGTCTATGTTTTATTGAACACTGCATCCGGCTTTTGGAATGCTGCTGCATGAATTACGTGGCTTACAATTGTAAAACTTGCTTTTGTTTTACAACATATTGATGAAAAGGTGGTAGCTGCGTTGTGACTGGCGTCTTAATAGCTTCAAGAACCGTTACTGTCAAACACAAGCAGAACAGTTAAATAACGTTTAAAGAATTGCGTTACATAAACTTGATGTGGGCCTGCTGAGAAGAAATGTTAGATAAACGTTCCTTACGTAAAAGTCTGATTGCCTTACAGATTCATATTCTTCTGTCTGCTTTATCAATCGAGATGAACATTAGAAGAAATAACTGACTGAATGTGCAGTCAAATCTTGAGATGCTAGCTTTCAGTAACATCACGAGAAACAACCCATAGCGACCACTTATATCTGGAAACTGCCACAAAATATATATTTCAAATGAATTGCATGTAATAGATCTTTTTCGTGTAGTGTTTTTATGTTATCTCTTACGATGCATCAGTATATTGAATTACATAAAATTCGTTCCAAATGAACCGAAATTCACAGACTAGAAATTTCAAAATATTTATCTTAAGTCATATACACAAATATGGGGTATTTTCATCAAAAGGGTGGGACCAGTTTTTGAGAAAATACAAAATAACGAACATGTTTCCATGCGAAGGCCAGTTAGGAGCAGGTCATCGGAACATACCGAACTAAAATATGGAATTTGGTACTTAACAGACTTAGTTTGTTTCTCTTGTTCGTGCAAAAAAAGAAAAAAAAGAAAGTCAATCGCTTCAGCTATCTGTAACCCTGTACCCACGACGAAATGCATAATGAGTAGAGAATGGATAAGTGTGCTCCACAAGTTTAATGCACATGGGTTCTACTATTGCTCTCACAGATACACAGCTGCGCGGTACCTGCTACGTCATTCATTCTCCTGCCCAACTAACCTGTATCGCGTTGGACTGCACAGTGTTCCGTGGGTCTTCGAAAAAGTTTTGTCCGATTGTATTGTACGTTGGTTTGACTTGTTATTGCATAATAATCCGTGAATAAAGGATGCAAAGATGATGTGGGAGTCAGGAACTGTTAAAAATGTATAGGGAAGTAATAAAATGTCACATTTTAAATAAACTGAAGTCTCCGCAATTGAACCAGCTCCGTTATGTTCCAGCTGAGGATGCAAGAGAAGCAGTCGACATATTTTATCCTTGCAACATATGCTATTGAATCAGTAAATGTGAAGGTAATGTTCATTTTCGCAAACTTGACAAAACAAATTACTTACACGGATGTTACTCGAGTGCTGTACATGAAGAGGCAAAGGATAACAAGTTTGCTGACCTTTAGGTTAGGAGCCTGGAAGGTAAATGAGAGGACCATTCTGCCAAGAATGAATGGTAGGGATGAATGGCCACCCATTATGGTCAAATGCTTCCGAAGGGAGGACTTAAGTAAAACAGTGCTTTCTGAGAAGCGAGGAGGAATGACTTCGGACAAGTTAGAATGGCAAATGGTTTAGCTCGGGGCGTTAAAGTATTCAGAGCACAATATTCCCAGTTATAAGACGCTTGGCTGTTCTAACGGAATAGTTCCTGAAGGTCCAATTATTTTGTCTATTGTACTAACGTAGGAAAGTATAAAATCTGAATAGCACTAGTAACCCGGGGTGTTTTTCTCTTACTCGTTTCTTTTATTGGCGTCGTTTCCGATGCAGAATTTATGTTTGCGATTAGAAATAAGTATAATCCCAAAAGTTTCAAATCAATTATAAAAAATGCTCTTCATTTGACTAAAGCTCCTATCTCAGTCGTGATTGCATTTGTTTGTGCTATTGTTTAACCTTTGACTGGCATATGCTAAGACGATTTAGTAAATATAGACTCTTAAAGCATATTAACGTTTACTTCGTATTCTTTTTCGGCTCGTACGTATAAGTTTTTGTAGGGGAACGTATTTTCATTTTAGTTTGTTGAAACTAACTAAACCCCAGCGCAACAGTCCTTAATGGGCCAAGGCCTACCGCCCGGCCGCTGCGTCTCCCACCTTGCCTACTACGGGACTCGTGAGTGGGGTGTAGTACTGGAAAGTGGGACGTGGCCAGCACCCCCCGACCTGCCCGGCCGGTTATGCGGTCTTCGCGACCAGAGGCCGCTCCGTTTTAATCAAGTAACTGCTCGATTGGTCCCTCAGTGCACCCCGGACCAGCTTTTCACCGCGCTAAGATGACCTTTCAGTTTATGTACTATGAGTAATTAAAAAGCATTTTATTGAGAGAAGCTACAGATACAATAATCTCATCCACAGTTTACAGCGAAAGACAGCCGTGATTGGCTGAAGCTAAAGCCACCCTTATCATTTTGATTGGTCAATACTAAATGCCCGGCATGTGAATGATTAGTTAATAGCATACGAGAAAGATAGAAAATTCGTGAAAATGAAACTTTTTATTGCTTCACTTAACTCCTTGAACTCTAGGTCCTTGTTCAGTTTTGATTCGTTTATGATGCAACACACTTAAGTCTGTGCGAAGGGTAGAGAAAGTGCTGACCGCTAGACGAAAGTTTTAATTTTCAAATAACTTCCCGTTAAAGCGTTGCCTTGTACATTCGAAAACATGCTCACTTCTTAGCACTGTCTTCAACATAGGCACAACTAACTGTGACATAGCTCCCCTGTTGTGAAAACACTGCATAAGCTATCACGGCATTTGACGTGATGGGATATGGATTTATATATCATTCGAAGTTATTCCTGGGTCGTTTCATTGCGGTTGCGCCCGTAATACCTGCTATAAAATTTCATAGATGTAATACCAACTCCAGTTTTTTGGGGTGTTCGCGGTTAAATATTTCAACACCACACACTTGCGTGCGAAACAGTCCGCGGTCGCAGGCTTGCTCAAATACCTAGGTATCCCATTGCACCACTGATGTAATTCATTTCTAAATAAATAAACAGGTTAGAATCGTAAACTCAACGTCCGTTTCCAGTAAGCCATGTTTGCATGGCATTCGTTTTTTAGCTTTTTATTTCAAATAAGTTTCATTTATCAGCCTTTGTAGCGTTTTACTACAAGAATTTGAGCTATTGGTTAACATTTATCTCCAATAATAGTTGTGTATTTTCTCTCAAAAGTTGTCAACACGAAACATTCTCACTGTAATCTAAGTTAACTTGAGATAGCTACAGGTTTATGCGCTTCAGAGTCAATACAAAAGCCCAATATGGTTCAAGTAAAATGGTATCGAGCTGCTTTAGAAGTAGAAATGACGTAGTTGTTTTAGCATAATCCACAAAATGTCAGGCTAAACATTTGGTTGCACGCCACAGCATTGATATGATAGAATTCTGTTAAAGACATCGCAATTTTTTTTTTTCTCACTGAGCTGCGAGTCACCATGTGGCGTGCAAACATCTATTATTATTATTATTATTATTATTATTATTATTATTATTATTATTATTATTATTATTATTATTATTATACAAAATGTGTAATGTGTTTTTAATAAAGTATTTCTTCTTGTTTCAGGTGAGTACGTGCTTTTTCAAGGTGGTTACCAAAATTCGTAAGTTAAAAATTGTAGTACATAACTGTAGTAATGTTGGCACTTACTAAGGTAGTGGTTCCCAAACTGGGATTTTATACACAGTGTTTATTTGCCTGTTACGAGTGTTTTTATATCTATTACAAGATGCGACCCGGTAATACTTAAGCGACAAAGGCTTTGGTGTAGGAATTACTTACGTGGGTGTTAATAAAGCATTTATTTCAGTATTAGTTTTACTAAATTATACTATTTCATTAGAAACTAATAAATATATGGGTTTATAACAGAACTTGAAATAAAACGATAGCATCTGATTTATGCATTCTGGGTAGATTATTTACATGGGGTCTTCCGATTTATTTGGCACTTACTGCCAGTCAGTTTCAATCAAAGGCGTCAGTATTAATTCAGCGAGCCTCTTGTCTCAAAGGGCCCTAATGACCTAGTTGTCGACGGGCCCTTAAACCCAACTCATTCACTCTTGTCTCAAAGGGGAGGTGCGGTAGTGAACCTCGAGCTGCAGAATTTGAATGGTTAAATCCTATTTCCGAACTGCAAAGGAATCGGTCATTGTGTAAATGATTACGTTCATGCCCAAAATTTCATCAAGTACTTCCACAAAAGATTTTAAAAATTGGACATACCTGTCTAAGACTACTAATCTTGACGTATTTTCATGCATTCCTATAATGCTCCAACTGTTGATTGGAGATCCAACGAGAGAACCAAAAAAAAGCCTTTTTAGACAGTTGATAGTAAAAGTCGGACTATTAGCAGTTCACGACCGTATTGAAGTATAAAATTCTTTCACTCAGTGCTCAAAAGCTTTTAACACTCCGATAATGCCAACTTTGCTTTCTTGTGAAATATGACCATCGCCTCATTCCAGTAGGCCGTGAATCTGAGTTATACAATGCTTGTTTAAAATGGCGGGTCATTTGGATTTGAATATGCGTAAGTTTAGAAAAAAAATTAATATTAAATTTCGTTACGTTATTTTCGTCGTTTTATTATTTTCACTGCCTCCCTTATGTAGAATATTATGTCTAATGTGTAGCCTTTGTTAAGGTTACACAACATTTGTAAATCTTGAAATCCTTTGATTAATCATGTTTTATGAATATTAAACGTTTATAAGTTAAAATATTAATGGACCAAGGGGTTTTAAAATTCTAAGTTCTGGATCAGTTTCGAATGTGTTTAATCTTGACTAAAGTTACAGTTCAGTACTTTTTAAAGAATAAGACACTCCATGGAAGTAAGGCGTGATACCAGGCGAGATATATCGATTGCAGCGAAGCTGGATGCATCGTCCTCGATGATACTCGAGTGAAGGTGTTGTGCACGATAATCCTATATTGGTCAATCTCTGCAAAGGAAACATCAAGGGTGTTGCCTTGCAGCGTGCTAACGACGTCAGGAGGTGCGCCCACCTACGGCATTGAAAACCTACTGGAGTTCCAGCTCGCCCACTTACATTGGCTTTTATGGAAAAAGTCGAACGTGCGTGGCTCAATCTTTTTAGTTCTCTTTGCGAAAAGTGCTCGCTCGAGCGTTCGTGCTCGTGTCAATTATTATGGAGAGTGCTCCAATCAAGCTGAAATTAAACCTTCCGTTCCAAAGAAGTGATGATTAGAGGCGTTCCAAGAGAGACTTTAAATTTTCGAGGGAAAAAAAAAACACGTTATGTGATCCCAATGACTTTCGACTGTCAGTTATGTTATTTCCAGGTGTACTTATGTGTTTATGATAGCAATTGTGCACAAGGAACACTTAAGTTTAGTCATTAAAAAAGAGTTTTCTCTCGGAGTTTCTGCAAAATTCTGTAAACATTGAATGTTCAAGAACAATTGCTCATAGTAAGTCTAACCGATAAGTCACGATCGAATAGGCATGTCAGTCCAAGAGTCAGTCTTCTCAGAGATCGCCTCCCCCTGCACACCCATTCATGAACGTAGTTGGTAAAATGTGTAAGTAGTCTATTCCTAAAACCCATCTCCAACCGTGGATGTTCGGTTTTCTTAGTCGGCAACAAATATTTGTGTCATAAAACAGCTTTTGATTCTAGTTGAATCTGAGAAAATTAACATGGAAATTGACTATGTCGTCCCTTTTAGGTGTTGAACTCTCGTCATGTGCTTAAAAATAAAATATAGTTTAGTACGAAAATATTTAAAACTATAGTAATATATACTTACCAGCAGATACATGCAACTGTTTTCGTTGTTCACTGAAAGCTTGGTTTATTTGAAATTACCAAAAATGTCTTGCCATATTATTTTCAAACTGTCCGTGCTTGACGTTAAAAATGTACAGAATTCTCCTTAGGCCACCGACAAAATTAAATATCCATAGGATTCTAATGAGCTTATGGAATTGAAATTTAACGATGTCTAACACAGTTGAGCTGCGATTTTAATTATAAAGATATTTCAGCATGGTGAAGTGAAGTCTTTTGTCAAACTATCCGAATATTTGTCAGCTTGTACTGCAAGCCAGCTTCTTCGCTTCAAATAATCGGGGTCAGTCACCGGCGTTCTGTACACTTATATAATCATCATGGATTCACTTAGAAGGGTGTTGGGACTTCTTTTACAGCAGGTTCCATTGCATTCGGCGTTATCGTACAAATATGTTTCTTCGAATGCCAGTTCTTTCGTCAGCAGGCTGCCTTTTACGTGAAATTTATATCATTGGCCATTATTCGCCTCTAGAGGGTTATAATCCTGTCTATTGAATTCTCGACGAAGTGTACGTCCCACACAGGCCTCGACTGTCATCCACAGAGACACGTGATTTTCTGCTCAATCCTCCACATAGCTTGAACTTGACAGAATCATCCGTATATTATTTATTTCTCAATCTTCGTTACGTAACCATTGTTACGTAAATTGCAAGATCTGGACTACCAAAACTACCTACATTTATTTCTCTTTAGTTAATATTCTTTAAGTTAAAATAATTGTTGATTTTTAAAGGAGACAACCTTTATTATAATGTGTCTTTGTGGCTGTGGCCCACGAATTTTGCAAATTTTTCTTACTTGGGGTTAGAAACTAAGTAGCATTTTCCCTTGCGACGGTTCCACCATTCTCTAAACTTAAATAACCTATAATCGCTCCACCGTTAGATCCGCACTTGATGTAAACACAAGCCATCAACAACGAACTCGCAATACGCCGAAACCAAAGCACACCATAAAATATAGTACCTTAAATATCGGCGATTATCTGTGAGTTTTCAAGATGTACGATAACCCTGGTAAAGACTACTTAAATGTAACGCAATATTTCTAATATTCCTGAATAAATATCGTTCTGTTGCAACATAAATACGAGGTATGAGTCCACGTGGTGTTTGTTCTGTGTTAGTCGCAGATGATAACATCAGGTTATCGCGGAGTGATACAAGGAGCGGATCTAAGGCTGGATGTAGTATAAGTAAGTTACAGGAAGGTTATTCTTTGTCTTGCTTCGTGCTTTATTTGCCAGAATCCAGCGATGTCGACCGCGCGTTTGTTTTCATTATCCAGTCGCGGAGGGAGATGTTCGCGAAAGTGTGCCTTTACTTGACAGCCTAAACATACTTGAAGAATGTAAGATGTATTGTAGCAGCAGCGTCAGGGTCGCCCTTCTCAAGGACGACGCGTGGGTTTGCGGTGCTACAAAATGTTCATCAGTAATTTAGACTGGTTATGTGCCCCCCGCCGCTCTCTCACCTTCCTCTTTCTGTATAAGGAGCGGCTTGCTGTTGCTGAATATTCAGTGGGTAGGTTTCTACGTGCATTAACATACGGATGAGCGTCGAGCTATTGTGCTGCGTTTGTTTTCAGCAGTGGCGGAAATAATGTAGCTGTGTTTGCGTTGTTTACATTTGACGGGTAGCATAGTTCTGAGTATAACATGCAATTACGAAAACGGAATCTACCATCTTGAAGAAATGGTGTGCTATAATATAGTCCACGCTAAAGCCACATACGTAATGGAAAAAGTTACCTTTCGCAGGCTAAATCAGGCCTGGGCAATTGTTGCTTTCTGAGTGCAACCCGCTCACTGCCTTGCACTGATAACTGTTTAGCAGGTTTAAAGTAAAAAGGAAGGTCGCTTAAGCTATTCCGCGAGTCTCTCAGGTGTGGGTTAAATACGAACATTTGGCTGTATTGTTGCTCATCAACGTGTAATTATTGCTTTGATTCTGCTCATTCTTGAGGCAAACATAATTAGCCTGTCAGTTTAGAGTGGTTATGTTCTAATATTCTTCTACTCATCTTGTTTCCTCATAAATCTGTGTAAAATTTGGCCTATAGTAACTTTGTTTCATCAGTAGAACACCTTGCTTTCCTCTGTTCGCCACCATAGATTGGCAAATCTTTGGCATATGTGTTCCCAGGTGTTGCCACGTTTAGTAAAATTGTTTCCCGCTTTCTATTCTTACTTCTCAGAATGACTCAGCCGTGATTGTTGGAAAAAATACTGAAACCTGACCACGCTAATTCTTGGAAGTAACGACTTGGGTCTTCCTTGGTCCCTTGTTTAATTGAAGTCGTGTGACAGATTAATAGTGTCTTCTTGAGCACAGTATTGTTGGGAAACAACGTGTGATTTCGGTAAGCTGCACAGGAATGATTTAGTGAATATTGTGCAGGTGATGGTAGGAATCTTGTCAGTGTCCCCTTTAATGATCCAATAAGTCGCATGATAAACTTTCAAACACATGACTTCCATTGTCCTGCGTTGGAACTTGATGCAGTGAGACATTGCTAATAATTTCGGAAGTCAAAAAGTTCAGCAAATCCATGAAAGAATGCTTGTCCCTTGATTTGTATATGCGCTACCAGAGTGCAGTAATTAGAAAAGTTCAAGCAAACTCTGCAACAGACTTGATAAATTTTAATGGGAGGCGAAGGAGAAGTTGATGCACACTGTGCGGAGTGAACGTTACTTGTAATGTCCGCTTATTACTCCCAAATTACTAAGTTTTAACCTTCCAAGAGCTTTGTGCATACCTCTTCCAACGTGAGTTGGCACCAGATTTGGTCCTAGGATGATTGGAGTTCATCATATCCTGTTCCTGATGACATTTGTTCATCTTTCGAGTTTATAGACGAGAACTGTCCCTGGAAATCTGTTTTCTCTCGCGTTTTGCCCTCGAACATAATCCTGTTCATAAACTATAGGCCTGTGTTCAACCAATATTTAATTTACATTTCGTATATTCCGTTTTTTTGCCCCCACCCATTTCTATATCTTATTCGCATATATTGGCGCTAATGACCTAGAAGTTGAGCTCCCTTAAACCCATAAATAAGACTTAGAGAATGGAGCGTGAAAAACGGCTTCCGTTTCTCAACTGTCAATCTGCGTTAACTTCTGGCGTCGTATTTATATATATTATTCGCATATAATATGCAAATGCTTTTGTAGCGAAGTTTTCAGCTTAATGTGGTTTTCATTGGTTTCTTAATACTCAAGCACTTAAATTCAGTTTATCTTGGAATTGTTTTAATGTTCGGAATTGATTAGTGTTTTGGATTGAATCGAATGGTTCTCTGGTTGAAATTTTGCCTTATGCGACTAATCACATGTGCATTTGTGTTTGGGGACTTGACCTTAAACCACCAACTATTGTGTACCGAATCAAACCTAAGCCATTGTTTAATGGTTATTCTTGATGACTGAGCTAATAATGTGGGCCCTGGACGTTAAGAAAATGAGAAGGCTGAAGTCTAATAAAGGACTCAACAGTTCTTTTTAAAGGGTAAGCTAACTACCACAGCCCGGAAAACATATATCTGCGAGTCGAGGGACATTTTACCCATTAGGAGCGTCAGAATAATTTATTATCTGGCCGCATTGTTATAATTCCTGCGTCAGAAAACGGTCGGAGGCAGCGCTGAACAATACTATGACCTTACCGATTCTTATGGATTTCTCTCTTGGATTTGCTTTAGCGAGCATAGTTTAAGCAAACTCCAAGAGCGTGTGTGAGTTTAGTTTGGAATCGCGATCTGCATTGTCTGTAGCGAGTGTAAATGTTTCTGAATTGACCACTCGGATACAAACCACTATGCAAGGTGACCAAACCAGGAAAGCCCATCCGCTCTCAACCGGTTTACTATATTAACATCACAGATTTGTGCCTACCAGGTCACAAATTGCTTGTTAACAACTGTGCTGATCTGTACTTGCAGAATTTTGTGCAGGAAGTCATTAAAAGACCAATGACTGGTCTAAATGTTAGTCGTGACAGTTTTAACGGTCTCTTTTTACTGTTTTGTTTCTTTGGCTTTGTAAGCCGTCCCAGACGGTTGCTACTAATCTTCCTTGTGACCGGTGAGTTTTGGTAGTCTTGTCATGTGAATTCTCATTAGATGTCAGACAAAGGCAGGCACCTGAAAAGTAAACTTGTGGCTTTAGTATCATATGACGTGCCCATTTCTATGAAAGATAACGCTTGTTTACAAACCGCGCCTTTGACGTTTCGTTTTCGCCTATTTTTTTACAAGCAGCGGGAAACCCCTCTTGTGCGGTTTGGGAACTATTAATTCATCTGGCTTTTAACTCTCTAGCAGGCTGGTTTTGCTTACACCTGTCCGTTTCGTTGGTGTAGATGACAGCAAGGGACTAAAATAGTTTGACTTCACGTAGAAAGTCGGTCTGGGTGGCTCAGTTGGTCTACTGATCCCAAGGTCGCAGGTTCAAATCCGGCCCAGAGGGATGGTTTTTAAGTGAGCTTAAAAACGACAGCACCATGTCAGTAGATTTAGTGGCATGTAAAAGAACTGCGAACGAAATTTCGGCACACCGGCGTCTAATGTGATCCTGGAAATTGACAGCGTCGTTAAACAACAAAATATTTATTTCATGTAAAAGAAATTTCATTTTCTGAAACATCTACAATTGCTTTATTTTTCTTCACTATCCTGAATTCCATAGCAAAACAAGTTTTTACTACAAATACATTTATTATACTTTTAATTGTGCTGTATTGGTGTTCATTGTAAATTGCCACATTAAAACCAACTTGAAACCACATTCGTTGAGTCTAGTACATTTTCCTCCAAGTAGTTTCATTGGCATAGTTGAAGTAACTTAAACCCGTTTCCTTCATTAGGCACGTGCATTCTGTGTTTCCAGTTATTAATTATTTCATATGCACTTAGTTTTCCTGCGATTGACATTTTGTACCTCTTGCACCAAGTCCTTTCATGTTTTCGGCGTACAAGTTGATCAGTGGCAGGTGTAAAACAGTTCTATAACTCCTGAAATTATTAAGTTCTCTTAGGAATTTGAAGCATCACTAGAAGCAGTCATCCAATCTGGTTTACAATAAACTCGTAAATCATTAATTGGTTGTCAGCGCTTCCTGATTCTTGGTAGATGGCATTCCATAGATTCCGTTTCGCGTGGCATCTGAACAAGCCACCTTTTATTGACAGGAGAATTCCTGACATTTTGTCAAACGCCTCTCTTGAAGAGCGGCACTTTGATATTTTGAAGAATAAATCTCATCATTCCCGACTTTGGATAGTCTTTCGTTAAAAATAAAAATCACGCAGTGTAATGTTTAAAGCCACTAAAGTAATACATCAACCGAAAGGAGTGAGGGAATCTTCAGAACTTACATCCCCTCCCCTTTTTTTTTTGGAGGGGGGGGAGGTGTCCTTATATCGTCAAGGATCACTTAGTCATCCGGATAATTACTACTATTACTATATGTATCACGCTCAAATTGACTGTCTCATACTTCTCTTACACAAGCACCATGCCCTAGGTGGAACTCGAGCCCGCGATCCTCTGCGCTGCGGCGCACCGAAGACATACGCTCCAGCGATCACGGCTACGAAGGCGGCTATATTCTCAGTACTTCACCGTAATACAAGTCGGCGTATTCCAATGTTCCCAAGCAAGATTGTCCAATGTCGTAAATCTATAAAACGTATAACCTTTGAAAAAGTATCGGTCAGTTTAAAAGTAATTAGAACTGTACATTTATTTAGAAACATTAAAATGCTGTAATAGTGAATATGGAAATAAACATGAAGGTAAAGTGAGTATAAAATTTGAAGCAAGCAAAAGAACTGTCTTAAACAGTGGAGAAACATACATAGGTATATATGGAATGGAAATGCATTGTTTTCTATAGTTGGTTTACTTTTCTTTCTCCTTCTTTTGCAGTTTATTTTCTGTACCACACTATTATTAGTCGATAAAATATTGCGTTCTACATGGAAACTTGACAGCGGGATTTCACGGAGATGTGTTTTGTTTCTGAATACAAAGGAAAAACATGTTGAGAGAGATAGCAGCGTAACTCAAAAACGAAAAGTTACTGAAGTACCAAAGTTGGGGTTAGAGTTCGCGTCTCCCAAGTATGTCGCATACTCTACGTGAACAACTTTTGTTGCCTTTTATATTCTAAAATGGCTCTTACCAAAGTTGATAGAAATAATGTTTTTTAAAATACTTGCATACATTTAACATGTGTATTTTGAGTTTTCTAGGAATAGTCTGTGAAGTCCTATTTATGCTTAACTACTCTCCTTTGATTTAGATTTTACTCCCCAAACATGTAGATCTTATTGAAACACAATTTATGTCATGTCAAAGGTTTTGTGGTGTTGACCACTGTGGAGATATTCGTTTGAATTTTCCAATAGTGAGTTTTCTCAGATGGGAAGTTATAGGTGTGTTGTTTTTTTTTTTCCTCTTCTTTTTTTCCTCTTCTTTTTTTCTTTTTTTCCTTGTGGTCATGCTAAGGCATCGCTATAACTATTATATCGTATTGCAACGATACGGCAAAAATTTATCTGGATTGAACGAAAATAGCTTGAATAACAAGCTTTTGTAAATGTAGTTCTTAGAAAAGTATGTGAAACAGTACAGATTATTTTTAATGGTGTATATGATCACCAGAGAATCCTTCCTGGAAGACATAAGATGTTACTACCAGCAGCAAGAACTTACATGGAAGCAGCAACTAGGAGAAAGCAACAAGAAAGGAAGATGGATACCAACTTCTTCGAAACAGACGCCATGGTGAACCAAAAGCATAGGCACGCAATCATAGATAGGGCTTGCCATTCACGGACACCCCACAAAATGTGCACAGAGGATAAATACCACTAATCCAACGGTCAATATGCACCCAAAAGTGTGAACTATACCACTTCAACAAATGCAAAAATGAACAGATACCCTGAACGAACCACCGAGTGCACCTTTTACTTATTAATACCGATTTTTGAAGTCTTTTGTTTCAAAGTATATGAAAAGAGTGGTACTGTGGGATATTGAAGACAGCTACGAATATAATGAATACCAAGTGTATCTTCAAACAAGAACGAGTATCTAATGAAACTTATTTCGATAGTGGTAATATAAAGACATCACTTTAAGCGAAGGAATACCATTTATATCTATGAACCCTATGTAGAAGTTGGTATACCGGGGTTCGCCTCTAGTTGTAGTTCGATTTTAGTATTTGCAATCCGCCAAGTTCGAAGTTTCCCAAATTCCTCTCTGAGAGAAACCGGGTCATTTCAGCCTCCGATAGAACAGTTCGTTTGCGGCATCATTATTCCGTCCCATTTATTGTTCCCAGGGATGCAGAGCGATTTATTTGGTATGTTAAACACACAATTCTCTCCCCCCAGAAAAAGAGGTAGGGGAGGACAAACGGTTGACATTACCCCCTTTCCATATAAAAATGACAGCTCATAATTCGCAAGTAGCGGTGATGCTAACGGTTAACTCCCACACCGTGCATGACGAATTGTGTAATATATCCACCTCCGGAATCTTCTCTTTCTCTCACAATTACTTAATGGTGCACATTAATAAAGCGCTGATCACGGAATGGAATGGAATAGAACTGGCAACGCTTTCACTTTACCGACATTGTTATATTGCTGTCGATCATTTCTGCTGCATGCTTCCGTAAATCTCAATAGACGGATTTAATGCTCACTGCATCTGCGGAACATTAACGTTGCAAAACTTATACGTCTGTAGTCACAATCTGCACCAGCAACTCCAGACATTATGTCTGCAAAGTTGCAGGTGCCGTATTGTTCTCTGGATTGGTTATTGTTGCTATCAAACGTCTGGAATTACTCAAAACCACGTTTTGAGCAGTTGGCCTCTCGCGTGTTTCTTCCTGCTTTAGGTCCAGTTTCACAAGTTTTGTCTAGGTTCTTTATATTAATGTGTTGGCAATTATGCATTGTTTATTCATACGATAGCCAATTACATTATAAACGCTTAACTATCACTACACTGTTTTAATCTGGTTAAACTTTCACTGTGATTTTACGTACTTCTCACTGCCACTCCACTAATGTGAACTAGTTGAGCTTCTGTTAATTCGCTTGTCTTCGTGGCGTAGCCTCTTATGTTCACATCACCCACTGGGGTGGATAGGTCAAACACAGGACCTCTCCAATCACTTCTGCAATAGCAACACTCAGAGCAATCGTCGCGAACTCGATAGAACAGCGGTTTTCCTCGCGAGAAAACTCCCATATAAAGCAGCCGGAAGCTTCCGGGGGGTTCTGGTTAGTCTGTCAATAGCACTTCTGGTGTTTAGGCTGGACGAGAACACTACCGTGACCACTTACCTCTATCTTCAATCTTCAGCTGCCCCGTCGATCAATGCCGAACTCCATGTAAGCTTGGGCCATAGCAGCAGAGTCGCCATATACAGTACTATGGCCCACATCTCTATCCTCAAAACAAAAGAAATAGAAATAAAATTGAGGGTACAAGGAAGGATTGCATAGCTAGGTCATACTTCCAGCATCTCCTAGAGTATTCGTATAGTCAATTTTATAATTACACTGTCCTCGCAACTAAGATGTTTAATTCCCTACATTTACTGTTGTGAGTGTACCCTGAAGTTGAAAGAAGCAGTTTTATAAGAGTGGATACGTGCATGCCGTGTTTCCGTTACGGATTATTTCATATCCAGTTTGTTTTCCTGTGGTTGATCCTTTCATGGTTTCGGTATACAAGTTGATCAATGGCAGCAAGTAAAAAGCTCCTGAAATTATTAAGTTCTCCAAGGAATTAGAACGGGCCCAATTGACCTAGCTGTCGACGAGCTCTGAAACTTCACTTACTCCAATGAATTAGAAGCATTATTAAAAGCGACCAGGCGATCTGGTTTACAACAAACTCTTGAATCATTAATTGGATGTCAGTGCTTCCTGATTCTTGGTAGATTTTTGGACCCTTCCCAGAATACCAGTTACGATATTTATTTCTCTCGGCCCTACCCAGAAAACAATCAATACAAATTTAGTGATACTTTTGTACACTACTAGTGTTCACCAACAGAATTCGTAGGACACTTATAACACGTGCATCCATCTATGTTAATTCAGAGAAGCATCGAAATTCACTGTAAATGCCGTGCGGCAGTTAGGCTGTTAGTGTTGGGCATTAAATATGTCGTACATCAGTATAAGCCGAATTAAAACAAGGAAGAGGTAACATTTTGGAAATCACTTGAAAGAGAATGTTAATCTCAAATGATATTGAAAGCGATGCATTATACTCTTTCTTGAATGTAAGAATATGGTTGACTGCTATAATGTATTGAAATGGATTTGGCACTAGGATCATATTGTAACAAAAACGACTGATATCCAGTCCATTCCAGGTTTTTCCCCCCTTCCTTTTTTTCTCACTTCATTTTCTTTTGAAACTTTTGCACAACAATACAGCTCTCTTTTACCGACGCTAACACAGTCTACAGTCTTACTGATATTACAACTGTTTTCTTCTCGTGTCCCTAATACACAGTTTTCTGTTCCCTCTCAGTTCTTCTCTGTTTCTCAGTTGACTCTGAATACAATCACTCGACACTCATTCACTGCTTCGCTATGTGCCTTCCGACACGACCATACGCGCGCGAGCGCACACACACACACACTAAAACTAGAAATTGACAGACTACCCACTCTCGATTGCTCGTCTCTTTATATAGCAAGGATGACGTAACAGATCTTTCTCGAACTTCTACAAATACGCCGGCTGCCAGACAGTTCTCGAATAATCTGGAGAACCCCTTTAACGTGCTGCCCTCGTCACGTTTGCTCGCGTGAGTGTTATGAGGAAGCTTCACCTTGAGCGCCTTTGATACGCGCTGCGCCTGATATGGGGCGTGATGCCCCGACCGTTCTTTGTTGTGCGCCGCGGACGATGTGGCAGTGCTAGTTATTTGTAACCAAATAAGCCAGATGTTGAGAGAAAAGATTGGAATGCTTTGTCGGTTACGTTTCAAAGCGCTTGAAAATTCTAAATAATTAACCCGTTGTGTGCCGAACCAATGCGATGAATTCTGCAGTTCACGCACAACCCATTCTCGCCCATTTTTTCAGCGTTGATTCTTTATTCATGAACCAATCCAAGTTGTTTCCATTTGAACGAGATTGTAAGCAACTAGAATAGACAAACAGAATAATCAAAATGAAAAATACGCTTTTAGCATTTCGTTACCTGCAGCTGGCATTTTGTGTAGAATCCAGAGAATCACATGATGTATGTGCATTATACATCTACCTTACTAAGTTGAAAATCAAATATCTTTAGTTTATGTTGAAAGGCGATAGATTCCTTAAATCAAGTCGTACGAAAACTTATAAATAGAACCAAAATATGTGTACTTCTCACGTTCTACTTGATCAGAGACAATTACAGCACGAAAGAGAAAGTAGTCTGGTAGAGGCAATAAATTATTGATGTTTACGCTGCACGCTAGGGCTGTTGTGAAGAACAGCTAACATTAGTGACATTAAAGCACGTAGACATATCCTAGCAAACTTTCATTTTATTTATAAGTAACTCGCATTTCCAGGTGAATTTTCCCCTGAGAATACAAGTTTTCGATATTATGTAGCATTTATTTTATATGTCACCTTAATAAAACTTTGCAGAGCGCTACTATATAAAATCAATGAACGCTGATATTGGTCACTAGTTTGTGTATCAGGGTTTTACTTCACTTGAGTATAATTAGCTTAATGTGTTCGCATCTATAGGTAATGATTTAAAGATTTAACATTTTCCACCCTGTTTACTAAAATAGCTAATTAACACGTAATAACATTCGTTAAAATTCCTAAATTGGGGTGAAATGAATGTTGATTCCTTGAAATCAATATAACTAAAAACGCCTGGCCGCTGCGTCCCCCACCTCTCCACAATACAGGCATCATGAGTAGGATGCAGTACTGGATAGTGGGACATCAACGCCCCGAGTCCTCCCGGGCAGCTATTCGGCCTTCTCGACCAGGGGCCGCCGCTACTTCTCCATCAAGTAGCTCCTAAATTGGCCCCTCCGGGACCTAACGAAGCTGAATGCACTCCGTGCCATACCTCCCAGCGGGGGAAAATCCCCATGCCGGCACCAGAGATTGAACCCGGTTCCTCCGCCCCAGAGGCAGGCGCGCTACCACCGCGCTACGGAGGCGGTCCAAATCAATATAATTTTAACTCAAATTTTAGTTTTTAGATATTTTCCAATTCTATTTACTGTTGTAATGAATTAAACAATGTATTTAACCCTTTCCAAACCAAATTGTTGTACTACTTCTGCCAGTCTTACTGTAATTCATTAAGCAGTTTTCATATGCGCATAAGGGATTGCCTCGTGCAATTGGCTTGAACAGCCAAAATCGTTACAGCGAGACAAATGGACTGGCTATCCATTGAAAGCTGTAGGCGGCCGACTCGAGTCAGCAACTGCAGTTAAATGTGCTTATGGTAAAGGATGTGGGTGGGCCCACGTAAATTGATCGGCATAATGGCATCCATGGGTGACAGGATATCATTTGACTGTGGTTGGATGGATTTTGCTTCTTTCTATTAAAAAACACTACGATGAAAATTGTAAAATTATATTTTACAATTGAAAGCATTTCAAATGCATGTTTTAACGGTTAAAGCAGATATAAGAAGAATATAACAGAAAATACAAACATCAAAATACTTCGAAAGGTTTGTAACATATGAATCATATGGAATCATTGGTTCTGAAAGGGTTAAATACATCACGTGCAAGCCTTAGAACAATTTAGCTTTTATAAAAGGCATATAAAGTTGAGAGCTCTTGCTTGATAAAGCTAAACAATTTATCTGCATGGACTCATCCTCGTGAGCAGCTTGCAGAAAGTAACTTTATGGGCTGCTTGGTATGTATGAGTGATATTCCGTAATGGGAAGAAGTTGATTGAAGTGAAGCTGCGTGCTGGCTGTAAACAGATGAGCTCGAAACTTCTGGTGAAGCAAAATGACAAATAGCTTGAACGAAAAACCTCATGCATCTGTAGTTACGAGTATCCATGCATTAGTTATTGCCCAATTACTCTGCCAGTACCACCAGCATACGTTGTCAAATACATAAAATCAAAACATCTTTTGTCCTTGCTCTTCAAAATCATTATTTTAAGCCGTCAGATATTGCATTTAATAGTAATTAGCGGTAGATATTAATTCTGCATTCCAGAACTTGGCTCAGAGTACCACAGCACAAATAATACTACCACCACCACAGCATTTAAACAAGAAGTGGCATGTGACAGTTAAATCACAGCAGGGAGGTTAGAGTGTTACCGTTGGTGTTAGAAAGCTAGCAAGCAGAATGAAAGCACGTATTACGATGTAGTATAATATGACAGCATACTACCCCTCAATGTTCAACTTGTATGTATGGTAGTACCTTTCTCACTAGAGTAGTAGTGGAGGGGATGTCGTTATGGAAACCTACCGGAAAGTGCTTTTCAAATGGGAAGGAGTGTGTCCTTGAGCGTCTCCAGGCCGGTAACCAAATGGAGTCCTGCTGTGTTGTCATATTGCTTTCCCCTTAAGTGGGGCTTGACGCGCGCCAAGAAATACGAAGAGTGGGGGTTGCAACGCTGTGCATGTAAACGTATCTCATTGGCTGCAGATCAGAACCCTTCCCATTTGAAAAGCATAATAGTTGGTTTTTGTTTGAAACATACTGTATCACTAGCATATTTTTATTTTAGACTTGTGTAAATCAGGTAGGAGCTTCGAAGAAATAAAAACTTTGTGCATATTAATATTGGGAATGCCTGGGTAAAATTTCGTGTCAGAAGTATGCAGGCTGTAACTGAACCTAGGTTCAACTCTCCTGTTATTATGGGTCTACTATAATTAATTCAGTGAGTTTTATACAGTCCATTTGTTTCCAGTCCAACTGAAAGGAACCCACCACCCAACCGCAGATGTTCTAATTTCATCGGGTGGAGGAGGGGGGAGATAGGCAATAACTATTAATTACAGTGACCATGAGCCATGGACAGCGTTCTCTCTTTGCTGACGGTATCTTAATTGTTTGTATTCTTCCCTTGTTTACGTCGGCGAATGAAATGATAGTATAATCGACAATGGGTTGGTTACCTCTACGAAACTTGAAAACTACGATAGCGTGGGTGTACCTTTCCATCGTAGTTTCATACACGTTTCCACTAGGAGGGGCACAAATATTTGACCAACCTATAAATTCAACATTGACTTTGCTTCTGTTATAAAGTAATAACTTTTAGCATGCAGTCAAAACAGGGAAAAAAGGAAAAACAGCTCATCCGCAAAAATATCTGGTGTTTCATTCGCATGACTTTAACTGTCCGCTATACTTTGATTTGATATAACCTTTGCACAATATTCTTACGAAAGCTTATTTTTCTTTCTACTTCATTATAATGGACACAAACCTTTGCAGAAGTAGTTCATTACTCATTTCGTTTAGTTTAAAAGGGAATAGAGGGAACTGAATCGATAACCAGGCGTTGAAAAGCGGGGTCGCTGTTTGCTTTCCTAGAAATTCCATACCTTTTTGAACATATCGTGAGAAACAGTTGAAAGGTACAGCACTTAAAAACATAACAAGAAATTGACAAATTCAAACCAATAACAACGATATTACTAAAATAGCTGATGTCGCAAAACTTATTTGAAATGAATGTGTTTTAAAGAAATTACATTTTTTGCATACTACGTTTTTCTCAGTTTCTTATGGTTTACTATTTATACACTCTTCCGAATGAAGAGCACTTCAAAGGATATTTCCAAGAAGTGTCAGGATATGTAGTTTGGTTGTTACGTATGTGCTTTAAATATGATGTTTAATAAAAATTGTTAAACCATTTTTGAGAAAATCCAAAATTTGGAAAAATCTTCCAGTAATGCTTATTTCAGGTTGGGGATTTGCTTGAAAGACTTCGTCTTTGGAAGATGCGCTTGATATAGGACATTTTCTTTTGGGGTTATGGTGTTCACAGATAAACAAACACCCCCCCCCCCTCCCCTTCATGATGCTTCAAAACACTAGTCGCCTCTAGTGAGATCGCCATGTTAAATTGTTTGATGGAATAAGGTACTTTCTCTTAAGAAGATAAGTAATAGAGAAAGGAAAAATTGCCTCAGCTGGTCAAAATGTGCCGACAAAAGCACATATTGCAGAAGGCGATGTTTACCCCCGTGTTCACGCCGTTTTCGATAGAGGTTTCGTAGTCCTTTTGCTTGTATTTCACTTTCACCCTCCTTTGTTTTCGGCGGTTTCTCTTCGCATCAATATTTATGCTCGCACGCATTAAGCTTCATGTGTTCGTGAGTCTTCTGTTGTTACTCATTTATTTTAGATTATCGTGGTAATAAAATAACAAACTAAAGCGTGCACAAAGAAAAGCACCTCCTCACGCGATCTTGAGGCTTGTTGAGTTGCCGAATAGAAACCATGACCTTTTGTCTTCACTGCTAAGTATAAATAACCCTCTTAGATGTGTTACATAAATCTGTAATCAGACACCTACGCTGCTGTTCTCTGTGAAATAACATTAAACAGATTCCTAGTTCTTTGGAATAAGACTTGCCAACAAAAGCTCTATTGTTTGCACCACGGGTTTCGTAACATGTTAGGATTGTACTCGGCTACAAAATTAATGAGACCATCGCTGAAGGAGTAGCTGTAAATATTATGTAACAAATGGAAGTTTGATATTCACCTTTATTTGCTGATAGGTTAAAAAGAATGAAAATAGTATAAAAATGGACGGAGTTAAAAGATCTGTAAGTCACTGGAGAATGACAAGCTCATCAGCTTTCTCAGAACTCGGTACTTCGACTCGCATGAATGGGTGGGAATAAGTGAAGCATTGTAAGGTAGGAAGGAGCTCGACAGTTTGACTCTGAGGTCTGTAATAACAGATATTTGGCTGCTCTTTTCAACCACTAAAGTACACATTTCAGTAGTTTTTCCAAATTGTGGCATGGATTTTATTTATTCGTTATGCGTTATGTGTTCGGGTTGGAATATACTCGTAACTGGCCTCCTTTGAGAGGTGTCTTGTATCTGTCTCTCGCTCACAAAAGTGATTTGAAGTGTATACTATGCTTATTTTATTTTGGAAGAAAAATCAACTCCACATCAATGGCTTCAAGGAAACATGGTGGAAAAAGTACTGTTGGTCTCAGGTGTATTTTAAGTTATTTTAAGTTAGTTACCCGCGCTAAATTGAACATTTTTCCACCTCAGGAATATTAATATTTGGATTGTTTTGGTTCTATATGCATTTCAAGTTGAATTAACTACAATATAGAAGCGTTATGACTAGGGTCCGAACCTTCATACAAGAAACAAAACTTTGCGATGTTTGGACTATAGGAAGTGGGAGGGGTAGATCTGTCACATGACCACAATACAGAGGAGGCAAGGTACAGTTGACGTAGGAACGCTGAAGATAGCTTTTGCATAACTTACATTCAACGTTGTCACCATTTGCAGTAAAATATTCATTCCCAAATTCTTGTATAAGTTCCGCAATACTTAAATATTTTGAACTTCGTGCTGGAGGCATTTTACTGTGTGGAATTAATGAACACATTCGAGAGACACTATACACTGTAGGCAGTGTGTTTTGTGCTGGCATTGTATCCGCACAATGACGTCACGCTCTGCCGTTGTAGCTTGCGACCACCTCATTTGGCGATAGCTGTATAAAGGTTCGAATCCTAGTTATGACTTATTAGGTTTTTGGTGGATATTCCCAATCCATTTGCTAATACAATCTTATGTCTGTTGATAGTATTTACAACCAGATACATCATTTAGGAGAGTTAAAGACTAATCTTATTAGTAATGCTATGTGAACTCAAATGATTGATACTATACTATTGGGGGGGGGGGACTCACTGCCGAAAGGAGAAACCGCTGTACTCGTATGTTTCAGGATAGTATAAAGAAGTCCTTTCACTGTTCATAACGACCTTATAACTGTAGATTTCACGGGCCTACATACGAACACATGCGTCCTGGGCGATTATTTTAACAAAATTTGGAGTTTTACTTGTCATAAGCACAGGGATTCTTAAGTCATGGCAAGTCATCTGCACTCAAGGATCACATCGTCTGCTGGGCTGTCTGCTATTGCCAACCGAGTATACGAGGAATGGTTTGTAACCTCGGACGTCATTTTGTGAAGTACAGTAACAGTTCAACTTCATTTCTTCCCTCCTGACTTGAATGGTTAAAAATTCCTGTGGCCACTTATCCTATATGACCACTAAAACATCGAGAACTCTGCACACAGTTGTTCTTCCGTATATTCAGTCTGGAATTAAGTGTTATGTAATATTAAATGCTCGTTTTTCTACATGCTTATGCCGCCATGTGGGCATTGATACATACTGACGGGATTCAAACGCGGATTTCTTAACGGCATCCCACACGTCTATGGGATTCGGGTACTACGACATTACAGAAAACTGAAGATTCTGTTGGAGAATTGGTTTCAGCCTTCCATTTGTGTCGTTTTTCTTCCGATGCACTTTATCATAGAAATCGCGTGCAGTTCTTGAACATGATGTAGACCATGGAAGTTTTTATAAAAGTGGTATAATGTATTGATATGCTGTGAAGATTGCGAGGTGAGCAAGAGGATGCGTTTAAATCCTTGGTGAGATATGAGAAGAGCAGAAACCAGAGAGTTGGGTGTGACCGCCCACCACCCACTTGCCTCCTCAAGGTGGAGCGCCTAGCGCGTAGCCTACGCTCTCTGGCATTGTCTCCTCCGCGTTATATTTAGTTCCAGTGGTTTCCCCAATTAGATGCTCCTTCACAAGTAGGTATTTTTGTG
Source organism: Tenodera sinensis (assembly GCA_030765045.1). Classification (NCBI taxonomy): domain Eukaryota; kingdom Metazoa; phylum Arthropoda; class Insecta; order Mantodea; family Mantidae; genus Tenodera; species Tenodera sinensis. The sequence continues at coordinate 80,485,538 of CM060970.1, read as the reverse complement.
AGCTTCTTGTGTCACGTTTGTTGTTCGTTAACTAGCATGCGCATTGCTGTCATCTCTTGCAACACTCATTTGTTATTCGAAAACGTTGACCTATGTTGAAGTAGCTAAAGTAATCCTATAATCCCCACGTGAATATTAATTCAAGATGGTTAAGAATCAAAGCAAAACTTGAGTTTGGTGTATTAAAAAGTGCCATATAGAATAAATGTATCAGAAATTATTGAAAACAACTCTACATGTTTTGGTTGGTTCTGCAATGAGCCTTATCTCTCCTTTATGGGGGGGGGGGGGGGGGCTGCTGCTACATTTGAGCGTATACGTTCTGCAAATCATACGGAGGAGGCTGACTTCATTTGCCGCATTTTTTTCTTTTTTAATTAAATAAAATTTTGGGTGTTTGATGACTTTTTCCTCCGCTTAAATCAAACGTTCCTTTCGAAATTCTTTTTAATATTGCCCAAATTCTTACTCCTTATGGAACCGAAATAATATCCCAAAATATGGATTGCCTTAGTGTGAGTGAATGATTTTCGTGACTCCACTTTCCTTAAATCTGAACACAGTGTAGAAATGGAGTGCTTACTGATTTAGTTGTATGTTTTGGGTAAAGATGCTCTTTAAATTACATTATGAAATGTGGCATCAAAACTTTCTTGTCGACCGTTTTCTTTGGCTACTTAAAATGGATGTGTCTATCAAACATTACATGTTCACTGGCAATTCTCTTATTCATAAATTATTTTTGGTCATATGCTCTCCATAACGCGATGGCGCTGCACATTTTTTTATTTTAAAGCAAAGCTCTATATCGAAAGATAAACTGACTCGTATGAGCTCTGTATTTCGATGGCACCACGGACAACAAATGAGTAACGTTTCCAAACTCGAGCAAAGGTATGGAGAAAAGGAGTAAGTTTAGGCATTGTCAGTTGAACGAGCTGTTTCCCATCGGGAAATTAATATTTACAATTTTATATGGGAAGCTTTTATTTGGCGAGATATTGCCTGATGCTAAAGCTCAGGGGAGGTTGGTCTTGTTTTCATCCTTCACTACATTGTGACAGCAGAATAATGTGCGAGATATTTCCAACAGGAAGGCATCATTCTTTCCTAACTAATAGTTCGTTAGTGTTGAAAGGTTCCACCGTGCCATTAGAGAAATGGGAGTCGAAGTGACAGTGATGTATGCCAGTATCAATCCTTAAGGGGCTCAACGCATCGTTTGTTAGATTGGCGTTTCTTATTCCAATGCTTTCTAACTTCGTAATCAGTTCGTTGGTGCAACCCTGATTTATCTATTTGCAATGCCGCTTCAACGATTTCTGAAGAAATCTCCCACATATCGAGTATTTGAGCATTGTAGCAAATTTCCCTGGACCAAGAGATGGCTGAAATGGATTCAGTGTAGAAAATTATGATATATATACTGTCCATAGATGTGACACATTTGGGAAGAGAAATGCCTGGTTATACATGGTTATGTATTTTGTTCGGAATAAGAGGATATTTATATGTAAATGTATGTTAATTTTTTCAAATGCTGCTGCGGACGATAATGCTCTCGTATGAATAGCTTTCTAAACACTTTAAAATGCTTTTTCACTGCATGCAAAGTATTCGATACTTGAACTTTGTGAGGTTACTCTAAGATAGTTCAACGGGAAGTTTATGACTCTTCTTAGTCCACAGGCTTTTCATAATTGAAATCAATAATTCACTAATTACAGCATTGCTCACGAGAATAGAAATTAATGGTGAGCGTTTCGGTTACGTTTATTTTAAAAATATATTTCTGATTTGCCTCATATTTTTTAATTTGCCAGAGACTTGCTAGTATGATGTACTTTTCGTCACCACAGTTGTTAATTTCTCATTTCAACAGTATCTTGGTTTATTGACACAGTTTAAAAACCTAGATATTTTAGAAGCATATGTCTTCACGTGGAGCATTATTAATAATAATTGGACAGTTGCCTCAAATGTGAAAGTGGTACACATCCTGTTTTTGCAGTATAGTTCTTAAGAATACTCGAAGGTGAATTTTCCTTTAGAAACTGACTGCCTCGGAGGTATACGATGTAAAATCATTAGTAAAGTCAACAGCAGAAGAATTAGATGAAATAGAAAGTATTAGTACAAACAGTTCACAATTGGAAACCATGTCTTCGAAAATACGTTGCTTGGCTTCATACGGAAATGGAATATTACATAATATTCAGAAGTAGTGATCCAAATCAACAGTTGATATTTCCAAATGCATATTTGCTATGAAAGTCCACCATATCCACCAAAGTTTTACCAAAAGTGATAACAGTATATCTGGGGTTCATTTAATTCGCATGCAGCTTTTTCAGAGATCAGAGAGTTTGGTAAGGGAAAGAAGTTGACACCTTTTGCCCCCTTAATCAAATCTCGCTGCACCGCGTTTAACTTTAATAGGTTTGTTCAAACAAATTGAGTATATGTAGCTATGCTTCAAGCCATCAATAACAGAAAGCCATGCGCCCCCCGAACCCCAGCATAAGGGATGTGATCACTTATTGCACCATAACAGTTTTTCCCTCAGAAACTTTCTTGATGTCTCACGCTCTGCAGAGCTTGGTAGCGTTAACGGGATGTTCAGAGACAGCTGTAGGGAACGATGGACGTTGTTTTGGTGAAATGACAATTTTCCTCTTCTGTGGACGAAGTACTTAACCTAGAAGCTACCAGATGCTCTTCACCGCTTGCCAAAGATAGTGTTAGAGGAATTTCGGTAGGAAGATGGAAGTTGGACTGTGGTAATGGGCGTAATTGTTTATCGACTGGACTTGGATGCAGACCTTGCAGAAACTTTGACACAGCAAAACATCTGTTGAACCTCAACTCAGCATTGCGGAGAAGCGCTAGAAGATTTTTCTTGCATCACTGCTGTAGGTATACAGTGCTGCTGCTCTGACATAATGAGATTTAATGTTATGTTAAACTTCTTAGTAATGCTCTTAACCTTTCTCTTCATTTAGAGATTTCCGTGTTTCAGTTTCTCTGAAGCTAGTTGTTTATCTCACCGAAACGAATAAATTTCAGAGTTGCTATTGTTCAAATGAAATATTTTGGAAACACGATCCAGGTAGAGCGGGCGCAAAGAAAGGCTGCCGGATGCACAGAAGACTGTTTTCGTAAGCGGAGCGTACCCTATCGTTACGACTGGTGCAGGTCGACAGTATCCCTAATATGGAGCCCAGTATTTAAAACGTCTGGAGATGCGCATATCGCAGTGAATGAGTAGGAGAGTAGACAGTGGGACGGCAAGTACAATGCGGGGAGTGCAAATGGCATGACCTTCAATCGAGCGATGTGATCTGGCTACATCTGAGTAGTATCGAAGTTTTGCGCAGCTCTCGTTGGCGAGATTTCGTTGGGTTTTATGTAACAACTTAACGTTTATTAGATTTCTTAGTAGTGAAATATATGGACAGTGGCATGTTTGCGATTGAAGCACCAAATACTTTTTTTAACTTTTTCACTCGTATTTAGAACGTGGATGAATGCCTATTTTATTTTAAAACTATGGTATTACAAACCTATTGGTTTAGCTGCGTGGTAAACGTTCGCCGACAGTGGAGTGAGGTAATAACACAATGTCTAAAAAGCAACCTTTGAAAACTTGAGAAACGCTACAGAATACTTTATTTACGTATAAAGGAAAATGTTTTCTCCTCTCTTCCCTTAAGACAAACCAGGACCAGTCACTTCACTCAGAATGCTAGTAAACTATCTGAATTATATTCAAGCATAAATCTTAATGGTGCTACAAGGTCGGGATGAAATCATAATCTAATGTATACGTGGATTCGTAATGCAACATTCTAATTCTGTCATCTAATTGCATAAAACGTCGTCATTCTGACAGCGTATGACATGTCTGGCAGTAAACGCTAAATGGACAGAAATGGTGTTGCTGTGAAGTGTTCATTAAGCTTATTATTAGTATTCTACTGGTTAGTTAGAGAGGCTGACGAACGTTTCACTGCAGATGGAAACAGGAAATCCAGCTTTTTTTCAGGAAAGAATCAAGTAGACGAACGAATCAATACAGGACTTGAAGGCTATAATTGTGCTTTGTGATGATTTCTGAGCAGTAGCCAGGAGCTAAAGCAGAAGATACGGTTAGAGCTCTGGTGTTTTAATAACCTCAATAGCAGATAACAAGCTTCGTCACATGTTTCCAGCAACAAAAGGGGTATCGTGACACCGATACATCCGGTAATTACAAGTGAATCGAAGATATATACAAAATACGTGGCATTGTTTTAAAAAATAACGTGATTCTCTCATGGCATTCGGGAAATTACTAGTTCATGTACGGTTACGAGCAAAAATTCTGACTGATCACCATTAAACTCTACATGTAGTCCTTGAGGTGATCGAGTATACTATGAATGTGGATTGCCACAGGTTTAGAATGACAAAGTTGTAAATAAGATTCACAGATAAATTTGGGAAGAAAGCGTTCCAGGTTTACGTTTAGAGTATAGTCAGGGCACTCGTCGGTTTTCTAGTTTCACATAGAGGTGCAGTTCTGCTCTTCTATGTGGTAAAACCTTACTGCATATTTTGTAATTTCCATTTTTTAAGAAATATATGAACATGCTGCTTTAATTTCGAACAATGTAATTGTTTAAAAAAAATATTTCGTTAGGGAGAGCGTAGACTTTCACGGCCGGAGTCAATATAACTAGGAGTTATTTCCCGGCTGTTATGCCGTGGTCTGCTGGAATTTAAGTGCTCAGACGTTTCGTCCATAGCGGCGGCGGACATCTTCAGTGGCGCGATCGTAGCCTTCTCGGAGAAGTCCGTCTACGTTAACTTCTCCGAGGAGACTACGACCGCGCCACTGAAGATGTCCGCCGCAGCTGTAGACGAAACGTCTGGGTACTTAAACTCCAGCAGACCATGGCATAATAGCCCGATGCCTCCTGCCCAGCAGCTAGGCATTTAAAAATAGTTTTAATGTCTGCATTAATCAATAAGGGATCACAATATTAATGTCGCTTGCATACTAAAATTTCAGCACAACTGCTTTGTGGTGGTGGATTTGGAAAATATATTTGGCGAGGTAGATTAAAAGGAAGTTGCGGTCGCTCAGAAGAAAAAAGTGAAATAGAAACAATTTTCACAGGTAATCTCGAGGACGCAACCTATCAGAATAGCAAATGTCAGAAGTAGATTTGGTTTGGGACACTCGGAAAATGAGTTATTTCCAGAATAGAGGAAGAGTAATGGGGAGTAGAAAAAAAATGGATAAGATACGTTGATGATGTAGGATTGGCATCAGAAGAGGAAAACATCCGAATGGAGATAACGAGAGTAAGGAAGCGGATGAAAATACTTGGGAAAGCTATATTTCTTGGGACCGAAAAACCAGGATTATGTATTTATAAATTTGATACGAGGTAATAGAGCAAAATGACATATTTAGATACTTCAGAGATGTAAGTGGTAATATGAACTTGTGAAATGAAGGATATAGAGGAAGGTTTTAACAGAAAGATGTTTGTCTTTGAAGCAAGAATAAAGGAAGGGATTAGTGCACTTTGTGTTGAGTGTGGTGACATTAGAGCAAGTGAAGGAAAACCGACTGATGCGAAAGAATGGATAACGTGAAATGCATATGCAGTCTAAGTAATGAAGCTGTTTATGAAGATTCGGAGAGGGAAGATCAGTACTACAAGTGAGAAGGAACTATTTCTAACAGAAGCAGTGTGATTTGCAAAATGGATCAGATAAAATGTAACAGGAAGAGCGAAAGGAGGGAAGAAGTGGGGAGCGAAAGTTCCGCTCTTCAATAGCTAACTTGAATAACGTGTTTTGTTAATGTATTAATTGCAACTGACGTTTTATTTAATTTAAGATGCCCCATTGTGATATATACGTAACGCAAGTAAAAAGTATCTATACATCACCACTAAGTGCAAGAGAATTCGTCCTTTTGTATGAGAGGACATCAGGCACATAGCCTTTGGTTTCGCATCGTGCTTTCTATCGCCGAGACCTGTGGTGCGCTAAAATGGCGTTTTTGTAACGGTATTTCTTTGGTGTGCTTCGGTGAGACGGCTCGGGGAAGAAAGCTACGATACACAGGATATGGGGTCAACGACATCCTTTCTAACCCGTGCCCCAGCTTGGACAGCCATTGTTTCTCGGCCCAGTCGTACTTCACTTGAAGCAAAGAGAATCTACTAAAATTGTGGTCAGAATTTCGAAAATGCACTTGGATTATTGAGCAGAAAAAATTTTATAAACCTCAACAGTATGGTACGAGAATGTCGAATGTGCCAGGAAATGACTTTCAGGAAACAGGATAACTTTTATGTGTATTTCTGACATTCTGTATAGCACTCAAAAATCTTAATTCCACAATGCATGTCTAATTTGCGTCAAATAAATTTACTGTAACGTACAAAATTTGACAACTTTGAGTTTTATGTAGCATTTGTAAACATCCAGTTTCAAAAGGTGCATCGTAAAGTGTAAGGCCACATAGGGAAGGCCCTTACGCAAGTATTGGCGTCGAAAGCTCATTCTTTTGTCTGGGTCTAATCATAATAATATTAATAATTAATAGTTATTCATGGCAGCATTACGTAATTTCGGCAGTGAAATATTGAAGAGGAAGGTGGAGCCAAAAGAGATGGTGTAATTCTTAATATATTAGCTATGTTGTGCCAGTTTATATTTTTGTAACACAATTTCTTTAATACTATGTATACAGAAACATCAGATACTTTTTAGACTTGGCATGCTGTTTACTTGCGTTCACTACGAGCATGAGGGATGAACTGTTTTTCTGTTAAGTAGACAAAGTCGAACACTTCATATATCTAATTATATTAAGCAGTTCGTAGTATCAGTGCGTGTTTATGCGATAAGGAGTGGTACCTCTTCCATTTATGCTCATTTACTGATATCAGAGACAAAAGGAAACAAAGGGGGGATGGCCCTCCTTCTGTCTCTAGGTTAGTTTCGAGAAGAAAGTTTTCCTATGGTTGTTCAAGATAGACAAAGTTTTCTGTGGCTGTCTATAGCTTTCTTTTATTATTATTACTATTAAACAAAAACTTGAAATGATTCGACCCCCTGATACATGTCCCAGCTTAGGCTCGGCATTGGCTTCTAGTTAGAATACAGGGTGTACATTTTAGAGCCTTCGAAATGGGAAACGGAAGATAAGCAGTAGACTCGCATTCATAGTGACGAGTTTACCAATATTATTGTGTGTTACGCACTGCAGTCCTACAGCAAACTATACTTTTCACAGTAAAGTAATTTCATATGCTATTCATGTATTTGTTCGTAAAGTGGGAATGAGCAACAGCGGCCGTTTACACGAATGCAGATTACACTTAAATGCTTCTCATCTAAGGAGTACCACGGTAAATGCAAGAAGGGCTTGCATGAACATTACTACCCCAACGTATGTCATCCAGCCTACACCATGTTTCCAAGATAGGAGAAATGAAGTCAAATAAGCAGCTTATCGCAGAGTAAGGGAAGAAACACCCACCCACAACCCCATGGGCGTCGAAGGATACGCCCGTGGACTTTGGTACCCCAGATTTTGAACTATTTCCAAGAATTCATCACATAATCAGGCATTGCACAAAATATATGGAAGTTGGCGGTAGCCATTTTGAGTTCCTACCGTACGTTTGTCAGTGTTATCCGTTTATTTACAATATTTTAGTTTCATTTTTTACTTCCTGTATATTTATTGAGCATATTGTCAATTGTCCATATTTAAGAACGTGGCTTTACGGTATATGGTGAATTAACAAAATATCACATGGTAGCTATCATTTTGCCTTGTAACTTTTATTTATTTGTACACGTTTACGCCCAAAAGTATTTTAAAAGTCGCTGGAATACCTTCCTAGAATGTAAATATTGCAGTTAATTCGTAGATATATCAAGACTGGCACAGCTTGGGGTAAATAACGTAAAGCATATGCACTCCGGAGATTAAATATGCAGGCGGGCCATGCTGGAGAATATGCGGGCGCCAAATTGCACTCTCGTGCAGACATCACGGACGGATTTAATTGAATGCTGAAGGCTAGGCATGTGCGCTGTAGCTTCACCATAAACCATAAGCGACGCAGACGTATTAAGAATAGAAATAAGCTTGTAATTTAATATACACGCCACTATCCGGTGTACAGGTTGGTACCTTGGAAGCCGCGAACGACCGTCGCTTTTTTTTTTTTTTTTTTTTTTTGGTTCACGTGAAGTTATCCACTTCTGCGGAATGTTCAAGTGAAAGACTTGCATGAATAAGAGTTGAGAAATGGATAATTTACTCCGCTAACGAGAAGTTGAAAACTGGGTTCTGCTCCGAGAAATGAAAGACAAACAACTGAGTTCATAAATTGAAGTCATAAAGGACGTCAATTGCTGAAATGGAAGGTGCAAAAAAAAAAGCTGTGTAAAAGTTAGACGCCATAGATCCGTTGGGGCGCTGACGTATGACGTCCGAGGAGCGGTGAGGTATGGGGAGGGGGTTGCTTCTCAGCAACTTTTCATTTCCTCCTCTTTTCACCAAGATTATTTCTTCATTACTTGTACTGCTTTCTGTGACTTCTTGAAGATTGCAACAAGCTTGGCGATTTCTTTTTTTCTTTTCTTTTCTGGTTCATCCGTATAGAAACTCGTACAAACAATGCGCAACTTGTTATATATCTTTGTTTCCTTTTCATCTTTAACACCCCTTGTCAAAGGTTTTCGAAACGATGAATGAAATGAGCCAACAGAGCACAATAGACCCAATAGCCCCAAACTTGGACTTGTAATGTAACTTTTAGAGGCGACGCTTCTTGGCAACACATTTCTTCCAAAAGTGCCTGCTGATAACAAAACTGAAGGCCACAAATATATAGTCACCCTATTTCTTATCTTTGACACTAAAATTGCAAGGTCGTGGCTTTTCTTTTCAAAGCAACTTATTTCTGCACTTTCACTTACCTATGGCAAGCAGGGGAAATATTGCATTCCGCCCTAAAGTTTATCACGATTTCACTAGATCCGAAACGCGTTCAGAGGTCCACTGAACAAAAATATACTAAACATGCAGGCCTTATCAAGGAAACATCGAGTAAATACACACCAAACTAATCATAAAACTCAATACCTTAAACAAAATTTCCAACCCCAAACTAGTTTCGCTTCGAAAATGTTCGTTACTGTTTATTTTCTCAAAATTTCTCTATTTGTATTAAATACTATTGTCTTCAATATTTCTGTGCTTAATACAATTTAGATATTCAATTTTCTGCCAATAGTTTGTGAATTCCTACTGACTAGCAGGAACATTATAAGAGATAGTCAAAAACTTGCCACAGGAAAAATGACGCAGTTTAACTACACTGAACTACGGATAGCCGCGGAGTGTATATTTGGAACTGCAGTACTTTGTAGCATGCAAAGGTGTCGTGTATTTGCCTTGAATGCGGCTGAAAGAAAAAGAATTTAAAATTGCTTCGCGGTTGACCTCCTATATAAAGACAAACCACGTGCTGGAAAACACTTGAATAAGATATCAACATAGAAACGCGAGGTTCAAGGACGTGAAGTAACCATCTTGCTTTCCCCAAGTTGTTGAACAAGTACAAAGTTTTGAAGAGGAGCAAATATGAACAATGGATGCTTAAAGAAGAAAGAAACTATCTTGTTCTTTAATTCTGTTTTCGTGAAGCTGCTTTCACGGATAAAGGTTTTTCAGTCCACCTCAACCAGCATTGAGGAAGTAGTCATACTTAGGCAGTTGTTTGTGGCAAGAATTGGTACATAGGGGGTTTAAGCCTTAATTGCTTTACAAGTTTGACGGGGCATAGCACTTTAACTGTCCTCTCGAATGTTAAATTCAGCTAGCTAGTGCGTCCGAACTTGGGAATTAAAGTAGAAAGGACAATCTGGCAATTCTAGCGATCATTATAGGAATATATGAGAAAAAGGTCAGATTTCATAGTTAAAGGTGATGATATCGCTTTTTGTTGTACTGTAGGTATCGATAATTTAAAGGGCTGCGCTTTTCTACAAATCATAATATAAATTAAACCACGTTGCATGTTCAACTGATGGTGTTTCTTTCCTGACGTACTCTTTAATATATCAGCAAGAAAATGCATAAAAGAAGTTGCATTATATTTACAAAGCTACCGACTATTTCGTGCCACGCTGTTAAAAATGTTGGTCTTCCCCCCTTCTGTCTTAATACTGTTAAAGTTTCGCAACAAATTAAAAATAGTATCCAAAAGCTGCTTCAGAAATGTTAGAAATGAACACATTGCTACGTCTCTGCCTTATAGTTTTCTAGTGCTATGTAGAACTACAGAGCAAGAAACCATTCTTGTGGGGGAAAAACTAGTAACATCGGTAAGTCGGCTTTCTCTATTCACAGTTTCTCAATGATAAAACAAACATCAGTTGTATACATCACTTAGAACCATTGAAAACTATTAATTTAGAGAAAAGCTATTAGGGCAAATAAGCAAGTGAACATTGTAATTGGGAAAACCTATGTTCACACAATGTACAAATAAAAATGTCCCTTTAACCTGCTAAGGTCTGATCTAGCATTCGTACTTGTGTGTGCGCACGTTGGGGGGGGGGGGGGGGTGCGATTTATATTGCAATGCTAGGAGCCTAAAACAGCTTTCTTCCATAAGTTAAAAAGTTAAAGAATGTTTAGAAACTTACATAAATCTCAACACTGTGTTATTGTTATTATTAAAGGATCATTTTGGACTATCTAGGTTACAAATGCTTGCAAAATAAGTTACAGGTGAACTCCGCAACTAAGACTGTTTAGAATCCCAATTCAAGATATGACTGGTTTTTGCACTTCAAGTATAAGATTTGCTACCAGGAATAAGAAAGAAATGAAGGTGGTGAGGGGCGAAGTGTAACTAAATAGAATCTTAACGTCCTAGCAAATATCAATAGATGTTTTGAGTCATAACAGCAGAGTAACAAGTGAAGGTTCACTTTCCTGTGCAGTAGCAAGGCAGTGGTTTTTAATGCCGTTTATGCAAAGTAGGACGTTCCACCATTGTACTACAATAAGCATATCTTGAAGATTTTAATTTTACACTTCCGTTTGTTTCGTTCCTTTAACAACCCATGTAGGGTTTCAGTGGGAATATCATTATTCCTCACATACTCCAACATTAATCTATATGCACTACAGCTCGTACAAAAGGGGAAACTCACAATTATTGGGTATCATTGCTGTGATAATCCTTCTATCTCCACGAAAAGCCTGTTTTAACGGAGCATTTGCATCTCACTGCACCGGCTGTAAGTGCTCTTGAATTATTTATTACCGCATGTATTCTCTCTGTTAGCATATGTACCTTGCGCTTACATTGCTATTACGCAAAGGACAAGAAATTCGCTCTTTATACATTTAAAAGAAAACAAATCCTTTGCGTTTTCCATTGTGGGTTTCGTATGGTATGGCGTAGGAAAGTGGCGACCCCATCGCCTTGTGGGAAACCGCTGTAAAGAGCCTCTCGAGTATTCGTGGGAAAACCAAAACCTTTCGGGACTGGGAGCAAATGCCCAATCCCTACCTCAAGAACTGAGGATCTACCTGAGTACCCTGGGGATAAAACAGAGTCTTTAAGGGTTGGGCTAATCCTCCACCTTAAGTAAAGTCGGATTCAAAAGGAAAGTGAGAGCCTCGGACAATGAGGTAAACCCCTGACACCACAAAGTGGTAGAAGTTTCGTATGTTCACTCATCTGATATCTGTATGGTGATAAAAAATTAAATGTCTGTTTAGTCCATGGGCATGCAGTTCGGTCACCTCTGAGGAATCCATATAATCGTTTTACAGCACAGGTCCTCCTAACATGAACTTCTGCACTAACGAAACAGAATAAACTGGACTTTACTGAGACTCCACGTGGAGTCAACATGTGACTGTCACTTCCTTAAAATCAGGGTTGCTATTGGTCTGACGCGCAGAGATGGGTTTATGACTGATTATCTGGGTAAGGTAGATTTTCTTTGCAAAGTAACTGCGCTCACGTTAACCAAACAGACTTTACCTGTTACCTTCGGCGGATGTATCGTTGGATTTCAAAGTTCACCGAAAAGAGACTTAGGGGGACCAGAAATGGATCTGAATAGGTCTCATCTGCAGTAAGTCATTTTCATAGACTTCATTAAGAAACACTTTGGAATCAGTTATCCAAGCAAGGTGAAACTGGCGATGTGACTTTAGATGTTGATGATGGCGTGAGAATGCAATCGTCCCCTTCTCAAAAATCGAAGGCAGTGATGCTAATATGTAAGCCGTACAAATCCCATATAGTGTTTAACAAATGATAACTTGTTTCTGACAAATTTTTGTAATAACTTTATAAATCCATAATTATTTTTAAGTGCGGTTAAGCTTATTGGAGGTAACCCGTGGAACGTTCTATTCTGCTCCTTGCATGTATTGGGCTAAGAATCGATGATGTTAAGCTTTTTGGTCTGCCAAAGTTAATTACGTGCTTCACAATCAGCTCTTACGTAGTATATATTACTGCTGTATCTGTGGTGTTCTTTGTTTGGTACATTTTGTTTCACTGACTTGTTACCGTAATATTTTATACTTGGTTCCTGCAAGGCCTTGGCTTTTCTATGGACATGTTTGATCCAATGACTACGATAAGCTAAGCCTTAGATGCGCAAAATCTGTCGTGAGAGAATTTACTGCCATTCCAGGGGTGTATCCGTGGTCCATCACAGTCGCATGTATATAATGCAGCAGATGGTTCCTCAGCTGAAGAAGCCTACCAAAATTTTCGCCTCACATGCCCACGGACCAAAACCAGCTTTCGCAACGGGTTCGCCCATGCAATACAGACAGATATGAACAACGGCAAGGACAGTCTCTTTAACAATTTATACCAGTTAAATGTAAGCTTTGAGTGTACCTAGTTAAGTGTTATCTTAATTCTTCAGTAAATGGCAGACATTTACACATAACTTGACTTTTTGTTCTTTTATTTTAGGTCGTAATGTGCATACTAGTTTAACATGAATTATTTTGCTACATATGCCACTCTTCTTCTATTCCTGACGTGGTTTAGGTATTCATATCATGGGCACCTTAAAGGAAGTAATTCGAATAGGCATAATTGTTAAAGGGCAGACAAAATGGATTGGCCATCCATTCAATGACGAGTGTCGTGAGTTAAAGCCCTGGGACTGTAATCAAATGTGGCTGCAGTAAAGGATGGGATGGGATGGACCCACGTAAAATAACAGGTGAGGTGGTACGAGTGGGTGATACAGGTTATATTAGACTACAATTATGTGGATTTTGATTTTTGAAAAAGGAAAGGAAGCTGCAGTAACACTGAAATACATTTATGAATATAAATAGCCACCAACACCTTTATTTTATTGATAAATGCCATTATAATATAAAAATAAAAACAATATTCTGAAACTTTCTAAGCATTTTTGTTGCCAAATGGAAACATTGTGCATTAGAATGTTAAAGATATCTAAAGTTATTCCTATCTCATGGTGAAAGTACCTATATATTCTTATTCTTGACAGCCGCTAATAATGATTTTGACTTATCTGACAGAGTGAGAAAATCTATTTCACAAGTTCCCATCGCCGGCCAACGCTCGGAGCTCGCACAACCAGTTAATAAGCAATAATCATAATTTATATGACAGTGAAGAAGCTTTGAAAGCTAAATAGGCCGTTAATATGGGTATATGGTTGGCACAACGAAGAGTATCGGAGCCAGAAGCGCATAAGGAAACAATTCTTCGGAAAAGTACCAATGTAACCCAGATGGAGAGCTGAGATTGATTACTGGAGCGAAGCCACTTTTTGTTCATCGATGGAATTGTGGGACAAAACTGTTCATTCCATCTGGTTATTTCACATGGGGCGTGAAACCGAAGGCATTGAGGTGGCACCACAGCTTAAAAAGGTGTAGAAACAAATAGCTGTATTGGAAACTTATTTATGATGCTATTTTAACGGAAATACAGGATGTGCATAAAGCGACTGATGGTTTTGTCTTTCGTGATATCCCCTTGTTGGCTAGAAGTAACTTAGTTATTAAAAACCGTGTGCAATTTTTCGCCCCTTTATTTGAATCAGAATCTTCAGAGCCAGTTAGTTTTTATATATAAAAGAAGAAACAATATTAAAGAATTTTTTATAAGTAAAGGATCCCTGAGGGTTGGAAAATAAACTAAAAATATTTGAGTAGAATTATTAGAAAGTGCAAAATTTGGGTGTAGAAGTTTTGAATACTTTCTCAATTCTTGATAGATCGGGAAAACGTTATAGTAGACAAATTAAAATCAATTTTCCAAGGAGGACACTGGGTATTCTTCAGGCATGAAGTCTCAATGCGTGTGAAATAATGAAACACGGAAGCAGTAACAAGAGTGCAGTTTGGCTGCCTCCACAGTTTATGATGACCGGAAAGGAGTAATTTTAGAACAAAATTGTGTTTCCCAGAAAGGAAGTCTGGGAACGGCTTTTTTCGGAACTTGAAGGAGCAGTAGTACTGCTGTTTCCCTTTCCCTGGTTCATGAACAATTCATCACCAGTAATGATAATGACCATTTACCTTTCCCGAAGATCTCGGCTGATGTTTAAGTCTTAATTAAAATGAATGAATATGTCATTAGCGGTCTGTTCCTGACTTCCTTTTCGCTGAAATTCTCAGTGGAGTGCGCAGTTGTTGGTTACGTGGATGCCTTCAGAATCCATACATTTTCATAGCATGAAGGGCGCACATGAGAGCGCGTGATGTAATAGCTTACCTACCTGTCTTTGTTGATATACCTACTTGTGAAAGCGAGTTGATGGCCAAGACATCGCCGATACGCTCTCTTAGGCATCCAGGACATCCCAGCTCCTGTATCTGTGCCCAGATTATTGTTAAGTGTATAATACAGGTGATGGTTTGGAATGCTTAAAATCCTGTAGTATATCGGTGCGCAAACT
Source organism: Tenodera sinensis (assembly GCA_030765045.1). NCBI lineage: Eukaryota > Metazoa > Arthropoda > Insecta > Mantodea > Mantidae > Tenodera > Tenodera sinensis. The sequence goes on along the minus strand of CM060970.1, from coordinate 80,470,523 downwards.
CTTACTGTATTCTTCCTTTCAAAACTTGATTTATTTGTAGCTGAGTTTCCTTGTGTACAGTAAATCGCTAGTTAGGACTCCAAGTTCAGATACCACGTCGATACCAATCTGTACGAAAGAACGGGTTGAATTCACGTTAAACAAGCGATAGTTGGAATCAGTATAATCGGCGGAGTACTGTTAAGTGAAACAGTTCTTTTGCACAACATTCTTGTGTTACATTTACATGACTTCCTGTTCTACAAAATCTTCTTTCAAAACCTTATTTTGTACACATACTTTTTGTTAATGAAGATGAGCGTTTGCAAAACTGAATTCATTACACACATTACATTCCGAATGACTTGCATGACTGGTAAACTCGCTAAGGCGCACATTTTATGCCCAATTGAGTTGTGGAGTTAACCGATCTCGGGATATTCCTTGGTATTGGTTTTAATTTTTAACAGTATATCCTTTACTTCAATCGTTCTTTTTTTCCCTTATTTCGAAGTTGTCACATAGTGACGGGCTCTTAAAGATGACTCGTGCTTAAACCTGCTGCATTCCCCTATTCCCCTTGTACTTACAATACAATACCTAGGAAGTACCTACAATAAGACCGTTTCTCCAAATGTGTATCTGTTCGCATGAAATATATTGGTAGAAAAGGGCGTGGGCATGTAATACTGCCCCTCCCCCACCCAAGGAGTTGGATAGGTAGATGATACAGAAGTAATAAGCATCAACTATTTTTATTTCGTAATTATTCTTTTATGAGTATAATCATACTTAAACTTAACACACTGATGTGCATCTTTAAAGTAAAAAGGTACTGAAAGGATTGAGAGATAATATAAACTAGTAAAGTGAGTGCAACGCAACCCATAGATAGATGTACGCTCGAGTGTAAAAGCGTTTGCCAATCTCACCTGATTGTCACATTTGACTACGCACAGTGCACATGCTTTTGTCTCTTCCGGACTCGCAAGAAGTAATCGCGAGGATTAAATATCCCGAGTAAGAAGAAACAAGGTAGTTCACAATGAATTATGCAAAGAAGGCGATAGCGAGCTGGCCTGATATGGGATGGTTTAGTATCATTTTGCAAAGACGTTGACTTGCCGTTAAAATGCATTACACCTGCTTCAGTGGTTTAGACCCATGCTTTATTTGGATAGCTTAGAAGCCTTGCAACATCTCTGGGACTTCAGAGACGGGGAATGAAGTGACTATGATTTTAGCGCTACTCATACAAGTCCAGAATTCCTGATATGTGGCAAAAAGTACGAGTAGCTGGCCCAAACCGAGATTAATAATCAGACTCATTGTGATACTTAGCAGACGCCCTACCCATTACATCACAGAGGTGGCCTGCCTATCTGATAATAATCCTAGGCAAATTATTAACTTAACACTCAGGAAAAGTCCATATTAGAATTGTGCATTTCCCATGAAAAAGGACTTGAAGGGATTTTAACCTTCCCTTATTCCCCGCTCATTTTGAGTGATTTAAATTTGTGACTTAGTGAAAAGGTACAAAGAATTCCCTGAAATGCGAGTTACAATTATGCATGTAGACATGTGCTTAGGGAAAATGTTAACAATAATCAGTATTTAAAAGCAGCCAATTAAAAATTGCGTCTACTTAAATCTCGAGTATCTTAATTGCAAAACCTGGTAACTCCAGAATACACGTTTACGACGACATAAGAAAAATTTATTTTTAAGAAACTGCGTCCAGGTAATTCGGGAGGTTTTTATTCCATGTCTTAGGTACCTTATTGAGTTTGTATTTATTTTCTGTGGTAAGTTTTAAACGTTACAGGATTTTGGAACGATCCCTATGATGCATTCACAGTGGTTTCGTAATTGTCTCAGTTTGGTATTATTAAGGCAGGACTTCTTTTCAATGGCTATTGCAAATGCGCCTGCTTCGAGGCTTTCAATTTAAGGTAATGTTACAGAGCTGTTTCATCATACAGGGCACAACATTTTTTGACAGAACTTTTGACACGCAATGTCCATGTTTATACATACGTTATGGTCAAAATAATATCCTAATTTCATCTTGTATTCTATAGAGCAGAGTTGTGCTTTTTCACAGAATGAGCACGTTTACCGAAAAAAGTAATTTTAAATTTCTTAAATAATAGGGTTAAAATTACAAAATATTTGCACACTTATGAATCAATAGGTAAAATGTTTCAAACCTGGAAAATATAACTTATTGTACCTAAACTCTAACTCCATATAAAATCTAACGTCTAAATATTGGATTATCACTGGATGATAGCAGAAGTTCCACTTCTCTTTAATATCAAGGTGATTCCGAGAATATTCTATACATAGCCTATTGGAACAGGCAAACGATTCCAGACGGATGTTATTGGCAAAGTACCGCGAATATTAAGGCCTGGAGGTTATAATGGATGAAGTCATAACTTAAAATTAATTCCTTGAACGGATGTGAAAGTCGCGGCCGATATGGACTAATCTCGTGGAAATCTCCTGGAGGGTGCTTCACGCAGGAAGAGTTTACTTTGTCGACTGAACGTAGGCAGGCACCTCAATATCTGTGTGACTTTACGACCTGTGTAATTATATTGTAGCGCTTACCCTCGTGGTCCACGAGTTGTGTACATTCCTTTAGGATTTGTCTTAATATACAACTATACATGGTCGCGTGGGAATGAACCAACCAAGTCGTTGGCAAAGAAGGATATATCTGTCAAGGATGCGGGAAAGTTTAGTTCTGAGTTACGTGGAGGAGGTGCGTCGAAATTCCTTGGAAAAAGTAGCGAACCCGGTATGAAAATACTGTTTATTCGTAACGTAGCTAATATGAATTCCGACTCCTGATTTCACAGTTGCGGACCTCATGTGAGTTGTTCTTTCTGACAATGTACAAATAGTAGTAAGAACATTTAAAATTGACTAAAGCCTTTCTGCTGCTCATGCGTAATCCGAATGTGAAATGAACATCTTTTTTATGATGGTCTTTGCAAATGTGCAAAGATATCCAAACCAAAGCAGCATTACGCTTTTAGATCAATAGCACCACACATCACTGTCTATTGGATGCCAAATTCCAAGTTGCAAGGGAGGTTTTCGTAAATACATGTTCTTGAACATTTAAATGTTCGTCAATAAAAATGCATAATTATTGAAAACTACCTAAATTCGATCATAAGTTTCTCTGGCTGTTGGATAAAACATGGATTGACTGCACTTTAACACCCTCAGCATATTTAGAGGTTACGGTGAATTAGTTTTAGATTGCAATGATTTCACTAAGAAATATTGCATGTCATGTCAGACAGATAAGTATTTTTTTTTTTTTTTTTTTTGAAATTTATTTATTATTTGAAGTTGCTTCAACGTAAAAGTCATATCGCGACTAAACATTGAGGGAAAAAAGGAGGAAACATATCATGAAGTTTACATTAACTTTGCATGCTTTGATGAACTTGATGATTTTCTTGTGATATTGTTGATCACCCAAAGCTAGCTGAAGGTTCTCAGGAACTCCTTACTGAAGTCGCTGGTGAGTGTATCTTGGGCAAACAGTGAGCAGATGCTGAACGGTAAGAGTAGAATCACACAGAGTACATTTAGGAGGAAGTTCACGGGACAGAATGTAGGAATGAGTAGCCGCAGTGTGGCCAGTGCATAATCGGGTTATTAGCACCTGATCTCGCCGGGTTAGTGTTCTAATTGTTGTGGACATGTTAGATATTGGACAGATATCATGCAGTTTGCTGTTGGATGTATTTTGTTCGATGTACTTGCGGACAAAGATGATGGTTTTCAATCTTGATGTTCGAAGTGCTGAAAAAGGGGCACGGATAAAACTGTAGGCGTCATCACTCGCTAGAACAAGCAGAAAATGACAACAGCTTTGGATGTAAGTTAGCTACAGCTGTTTTCAAAAGTGAGCATGTTTATTATGAAACGTCATAATACATGTAAGTGCTGCTGGGAAGTATTCCTGATTAATTAGACTTGCATTGTTAGCCTAGATCTGTGATATTGTACAGTTGCTTAGTAACCTTTAGTTCATAGTTGAAATATGCGGAACAAAGCAGTTAGAGTTAATGTAAGTATCGGGCGTCCTTTGGTGGGCTGTAGATGTATTTTGTTAGGCAGGTACGGACATAAAGGTTCGGAATGATCTACTCGTGCTCAAGGAGGGCAGCTGTAGTTTTTAAGCGCGTCTTTGGGGAGGTCAGGATATAGGTGTAACTTCAGATAAACCTAGTGTCCTACAGTTGTTTCCTTGAGAACATTCCGTAGCCATTCTTTTGTGCGGTGACCCTGACAGACTGAAAGTAAAGCTCAAAACACAGGTCGTTAACTTTCTAAATATCAGCTAACATCTGAAGCATGTCTGAAGTTATCTAAGCTGCAGTAAACAATGAAAATGGATGCATCAGGTTGTTCTATTAAGTCTGGTCTTGAAGATGAAACTAGAAAATAGTTAAAAGATTTCTGATAATCGCTATTCCAACATTGTGTTTGAAACTCGGATGCTCAACAGGCCTCGGTCAAGAAAGAAAGTCAGCACGGAGCTGGTTATACTCTAACAAGCGAAATAAATAATTTTGTAAAAGGAAGTGTAAATATTCGGCATGAGACATATTACAAGAAAGGTAAGCACTTGTAAGGAATGTGTAACAGTTAAATAGAACAAGACAAAAACGTGTACATTCCAGACCTAAAGAGGTGTTGGTCATCCAAGAATAAGAATGGCAGCAAGAGTTGACATCAGAGGGTTGTTTCTGCCAGATCAGGGCTAAGGCCTTCTATTGGCCTTGGAGCAGATTGTAAGGAGACGGTAGAAACCTTAGTAGGTGAATGCGGATTTTGGTTTTTAAAGTGGTAATTGTGTTTTATGGACGTTCCATATTCCTGATAGAGCGGAACGGAGCAGTAATTTCCTTCCTTGTGTGTAAACAAATCATCAGAAACTGGGCAGTAGACGGGATTAGTTTCTTCTCAACTAGGGATGGAAAACTTTAATATTTTAGTTAACAGTTCCGTTTATTCCAGTTCCTTTAAAAATGCTTGTTTTCAAATAACCGTTAAAAGCAAGTTTTAAACGGATGAAACCTACAATGCATTATGATGCGCATACCAGATGTACATTTGTTTTAAGTGAGTATCGGTAATGAAGCTTCTTGGCATGACTAGAAAGCCAGATTTGGAGTATACAGAAATGTTAACAGCGTTACATTACCCTAAAATAATGAACAATATAAAATTTGTTTTGTAATCGCCGCCTACCAAGATGTTCAGCTTCCCTAAGCTTGGACTTGTAAGCAGAAATGAATGCATATTGCTTCACTCTGATTACTCACCAGAGTAACTCTGCGCATAAATAGTAGAATTGTGAAAGTTAGAAAGGGTTCTCAGTGTACACAATATAAAGCGCTGAAAGACAGCTGTCTTAAAAGTTCTACCGAATGAACAATAAAATACACGTATATCTTAATGTTCCTTTTACCACAAGAGAATCCGATTATCTGATGATTTTCGATGGTAGAGTTGCATCCATGTGACGACCCCTCATTAACTTACGGCGGAAAGAAAGGATCATTTCACTTTAATGTGAGCTTGGAAAACAAAGAACTTAGCAGACGCATCACAGCCGGTGTTTGGACAAGACGTTCTGGAGTTTGAAAGCTATGGCAGCCGGTTGTAATTGGGGTGAGTGTGTTTAGGCTCAAAGTAACACAGTTTAGGTTCTCGAGTTTTCAGGTCACCAACACCGCATCGCAGTTCCTGAGCCATTGTGATAGAAAATGGAGATTTCTAATAAACAACTGCACGTTATAACATCTAAATATTACTTTGAGCTCTTCTGTACAGAAATGCTTCAAGAAAGAAATTTTGTAGCATAAACTGAAACTTTTACGTATGTTCCTTTTCCTTCCGACTCCAGTTTTGCATAGGCTTTTGGTTATCACACGTCATTACTCACAGGGTAAGAGTTTTTCGAAAATGTTATTATATAATGCACTGTTGTAGATATTCCTTAACGTTTCTGACTGCATTATTTAAAATTATGTGTGTTAATGTTTAGTTTCTAGTGCATGGTCAAACAGTTGTCTGGTATCATTGAGCCACAACTACCTGCTGGAAATTCACCTCTGTTCTCAATTATACAAGTTACTGCTCGGACTATTGTTAGAATTTCCCTTAAAGTTCAGTCCAAGCTTATGATTACGTGACATTTAAAGGGAAGTAAAAGTACGACCCAATAGGGGCAAGTTGTCTTAGAAGCGCGCCACATGCTGAGCTGATTATTCATTTATCAGGACATGCCCCCTTATTGATTCCTTTGCATATGTCTGACATTCCGGTTGGCCGAGATAATTTCTGCTCATTATACCGTGACCTTTGTTACACTTTCTGGTGGCATTTGGCATAGAGCAACCATCAGCGCTGCCATTTCATTGTCCGCATCATGAAATGCCAGGCGCCGCAACTAAAGATTCCCCCGGGATCCGATCCTACTCTATTCCGTAAAGCGAAATGTCGAATAACAGAGCGGAGGGAACGGTTCCGCTTTTCTGTAGCTATTTATAATCCACTCGGGAATGCTCCCAAACACAAGTAAAATATGAATTTTAGAACAGCATAACTTGGCTCCAACGTACGGCCCTCACAGGGTCGTAAACGCAAATTACACGTTTAAAAACATGTACGTTGCATAAATGAAATGAGACGTCTGTTGAAGCATGAAACTTGTTGATAGAACGTTAACTATATTTTTTCTTTCTTTCTAATTCGCCAAACCAAGTATAAATACTTACCAAAACCATTCTACCATAAAGTAAATGAAGAGGTACGTCACTGGAGGGATAAGTTCTGGTTTCTATAGTGAACGTTAAAAAGACATCTCTAACAAATTGTCTCTAAATACTTAGGTTCATCGCCGGAAATACATACAATTTTACTTTAGGGACATGAGGGTTTTTGTGAGCACTTAAGTAGGCATTATTACCGGGGAAGGAAATTCAATTTAATAAACATACTCTGTCCAGTGATATCGCAAACAGCCTTCGGTATAATTTGTCGTCAATTTCCCTTTACTCCGTTGTAAGATGAGCTATTCGCAGAATATCCATTATTTCTACAGAGTTTCTCACCGTGAGCTTTCGATCAATGAGGTCGTAGTCCAGAGAATACTGCGTTTGCCAGCATTTCCAGTTCTAGGATCGAAAAGCTTCAAAGAAACCGTATCGAGCAGCTCAACCCAACCAGAATTCGAACTCGGACCCTTTGATTTTTGTTATTAATATTTTGCAAGTGTGAATAATTTGAACTGAGTTTAATTATTAGTTTAATTTGTTAGTGTTGATTTATTTTTTTATTATATTTATTTATGGTTTTCATCTGTGAAAGTTTTATGAATAGAAGATGATGGTTAATTTATTGGATTAACCTTGTTTCTGGTAAATTGTGTAATTTATTAACTAACTTCTCCACAGTCAGGAGATAAAAGCGTAAAAGTGACATAAATGTTGCATACTGCGAATTTTAAGTTGGCATTCTCGATTTATAGTATTACAAGACCAGGAGGTTCATTCACAGATTAAATCACTTTAGTCGTGTACAAAACACACACTGACCTTCACGCAGAAAAGTTCAGAAGAGGTCAATGCAGGTTAACTTTTGCAAAAGAGACGCGTGGAAGATAAATAACTAGAAATCTGGCTTTTCTGGTGATGCTTACAGAGTAAACAATTGAAAATATTAAAAGAAATATACTCATTGCAATAAAAGTAGGTATAATTATGCCTCCCCCCCCCCAAAAAAAAAAAAGTATTATAATATCTCCGACGAAATCTATGAAGAGTGAAGCTATACCTATATGTAGTTTGGCATGAGATATTGATACCTATTCGAAATTTTAGACGATAAAAAGTGTGGATATTCAATCCCCTTCCAATATGCCTAGGAGATGGTTTTTCGTAACTTCATCGCTAACTTCCAAACAATATTTTCTGCCTAAACGTCCGGGCTATCATCGTGCCACATTGGAAGAATTATAAGCCCGTATATAGGCTTTTAACTTAGTGAGGAGTTGCCAGTGAGGAGTTTTAATATAGGAATTAATGTAATTTACGAGAGGTGAGTGTTCCATCGAACTTGTAAATACGGGTTTGTGTTGCGCTGTGAAGAGCTGCAGTTGCAGCAGCAACACAGCGGTGCTCAGTGATTAATGTTGAGAGCATATTAAGTGTTTAAAGAAACAAGTTCATTTTTACGATTTTTGTCCGTAAAACAAAAAATATCTTCCGTTTCAAAAGTAATTAATTTTAAGCTCTCATATAGGCGTTTTGAACTTTATTTTTCGTTTCTCTTGGCAGTATGAACAAGAGGCCAGAGAAGGCAGCTCCGAGAAGTTTTACAGCACTTGGATGAACAAGGAGCACAGAAAATGCCTTCACAGACGCATTTACTCAGTGAGACTGTGCCACTTATAACGTTGAGCACTTAACGAGTAGCGTTCAGTTTAGGTCGTGTTTTGACTAACGTTTCTCTTTTCCTTTTACGTTGTACCCAAAGAGAAAGTAGCCACTCTGGTTCTCTTACTGAATAAATTTTAGCTAGTTTGCAGCCCATAGAATTTAAATTGACATCAGTCTCCTTAACTAATGAAGGTTTAAAATACAGCGGAAGATATCACGATAGTTTGATAAAAAATGGAAACACCTATGTCCAAATTTCGAACAATACCGCTGTGCTGAAATCTAGTTCAATTGAATTACATTAAAGTATACTTAAGATTTCCTCTTAAAAGTTTTCTTTGTTTTCCAAAATATTACTCAGCGGTTGTAAAACGAATTCAGTAAAATGCACTATTTGGGAGCATGTTTCTTACCGCCTTACGGAGTCTCGCAAGGGGTGAGGCATAACTACTGACCAATGAACTGCTGACAGTTGCAATACACAGCTAGAGACGTAGTGCTGTAATGAGGACAACCAAAGGTAGATACACCTGAAACCTGCTAGAAAAGCCACGTTTTAGAGTTATCTCTAAATTTGTAATGCCTATTGTACAAAAGATTGCAAATGTTGCTTGAAATAAGCAACATTTATTGAGTTAAATGATTCTGTGTTATAAGAAAAACTTTTAACTTTATCCTTAAAATCATAAACACGTAAATCATTACAGTAAGCAATGCAATATTATACTGAAAAATGTAAAAACATTTAATCCTACAAATTCTCCTATATTTATACGGGAATTAAAATGCACATCAAATAGCTTTAAACATGTTTGTCCATTACGTTATATTACAATACAGTTTCTGCTTTCGAATGAAAGGTTTTCTTCTAATACCTATGCAGTTCCTTTCTTGGGTGGCATTAAAATTTAATGGAATTTCTCTGAAGTTGCACAGTTTCTAAAATTTGTCGAACTTAGTTTCCAGCTTGTCATAGACCAATAGTATGACCATGTGTAGTTTCGGATGCGTATGACATGTGAAATAAGCAACAGCTGTAACTTAATGAACAGAGACCGGAACTTAGGCAGAATGCCTTTTTAAATGTGTCAAATCTATGTTCAATTTGAAAGTGAACCTGTACGAATTATACCTTTGTGATTGAAATGTCACAATTTTATGTTACCTTTTTAAATATAAATGCCTATTTTGCGAAATAAATGTTCTTTATTGCCTTTGTTTCATTATTTATCTGGATAAACTTATAAACATTTCAAAAATTTCACAAGGTGACAATTCTGTTGTAGTTGAAATGGATCCTAAAATGATATGTTTAGATTTGCTCCAATAACCTCTTTCGATGTTGAGAGGTCATTTTGTCATATGAAAAATGTGTTATCTAACCTCAACATGATCCCAGAAAACTTAAAAACCATTTAGTTGTCATATGGAACGAATAAGGCATTGTAGTACACAGGTCTTTTTTAAAAAAAATATCATTTTTGTGTCAATTACAACACTGGCATTTTGTTTAAAACTTCGAAGTCCTTTAAAGTATGGCGATGGAGTTATTGAATGTGTAATCTATTAAATAAATGGGTTTTTCTAATTGCCTTTTACTGCCTGTTTTAGTATTTATAATGCCTTAACTTCCGATCTCTGTTAATGAGTAACGATTTAGTGAGTCAGAAATAATCAGTACTTTCTTTCGGACGTGTCATTGGTTATAACTATGTAGAGCCAGTAAACTGAATACTATCCAGTCATTTAAGAAGGACAAAGAAAGGGAAGGAAGGCCTGGTTAAATAATCATGATACACTTGCATTTTACTAAATTTGCTTTCTGTACATAGCCGTTCTAAGTATTCGATTTGATTGTTGATAGGGATCTTGCGTCAGACTTTCGAGCATGAAACTCAGAAGAGATGCCGTTACTCTGTGTAGGGATTTACATACTTCTAGTTAAATCCCACTCCAATTTTGGTTTCTAGTTAGGTTATTACAAACGGGTAGGTCCGAAAATCAAGGTAAACTCCAGAGGGTCAGGCAGCAAATTAGTGTACAGCGCCAAAGGTAATTCTCGTCCGTACCAGCCGTGCATAATGCAGCAAGGGTTTATTTTTTCATAGCTAACTAATTTCATTTTAAATACTTTAGTCAATAGTTATTTACCTCAGATATAGGTAACGACGTTAAGCTGTTAAGAAAGGGAGGGGGGCGGACGAGGGAGTGTTCTCTCTTTATCCTTAGATACATGGCGTTGCTGTTTGATGAATAATCTCACAGAGTTGGGAATGCTCGATAAATTTGATATGAAAGTATTTAAATAAATTTGGTTCTCGGTTGACTAATTGGACAATTAAAAGTTAATTATTACTGTGACAGAAGCTCGTTCGCTTGAAATTGCCTGATCGAATACAACTGATAATTGTTTTGCTCTTAAATTCGTGTTTGTAATGATTTGATTACATTCGTTAAACCTGACTGAATTGTGGTCAACTACTATGACTTTGCTATCAGAACCTGTAGTTCACTGCCAAGTGTTAGCAAACGTCCTACAAATCACTATTAGCTTATATGTTCGTATCTGCTATCCAGAATCTTCTATTTCTGCTCATAAATTGAAGTGTTGACTAAAGTATCGACTGGTACCTTCTATAAAGGAAGTGAACCTTATTTTAACATACCTTCGCTGACCTTGTCCACCCCAAGAAAGTTGCGACTTTCAAATTATGAAGTGGCAACATAGGAGCGCGACTTCAAATTTGACCGTAAATGCATTTTGAAAAACCAAAACGGGAACCCCAATCTCCTCTCTCTCTCTCTCTCTCTCTCTCTCTCTCTCTCTCTCTCTCTCTCTCTCTCTCTCTCAGAAACGATTTGGTTCGTCCTCCTCTATTCCACACTTTGTCGTCCAGAAAGACCTGGAACGGGAATGACAGAATGTGAAACTGAGTATCGACTGCTTTGATGCAAGTACGTATAGTGAATGAGTGATTGAAATTACAATTTAGTTAACAGAAATTAACTTCGCCGTCACAGTCAAACATTAATCTTTGTTTATAGGTATACCCATAAGGTAATATAAGTAATAAGTAAAACTATTTTCAAAATTGTTTCGTGTAATTCTATTCCGTGTCTTTTATCAGTGGATTTCAGGCGCATACACACAGAAATTTGACAAGCAGTAGAGATTCTAAAGGTAGCAATGTAGAGCGTGGATCGAAGCCAGGACGCTAGCTCAGCAGTTTGCCTCTGTGGCAGAATAATTAAATATGTGACAGTGGAACATAGCAAATTGGAGGGTGCTCGAATTGAGGCCGTAAATTATTTTATAGCTTTGACGAATCGATTCAGCGGTTCCGCAAACATTTCCGCTGGGGTGATAATAAGAAAACACCCGCAGTAATGGACGATGGAGGGGTGGGATGCGGGGCGCAAACCAACAGTTTTAATTTGCGAGTCCCGAAATGCGTAGTGGTTAAATACACATCAAGTGCGTAGTTGTAAAATATGCAATTTCGGATTTGATTCCGGCGTTTCCTTTTGCAGTCCTAGCTTGTACTGCATCCATGGAATTCTGATTTCGTTATCTGAAACAGGAATCATAATGAACAAATCTCTTACCTGATCTATTCCTTTAAATCAAGTTGCTCATAGGTTTGAAACTTTGAAGTAAAAGAAGTATAGATTTGAACTTCCAATCTTTTGAGTCATGCGTTCAGAGTACTCTAGATGAAATAAAAGGTGGCACCCGAGTAGAGCGCAAGAATTATTATGAAAAGGTTCTGAACTTGCAGTAAGGATTTTGGAAGCATAATGCAGTCGAGTATAAAATATGTACTATGGTTTCCTAAATGTTCAGATGTCAGTAAGTCTGCTGTATAATGTACAGCTGATCTCTTTTAGTGTTGAATGACATACAGTCTGATTTTTAAAAGATGATGACATATGCCAAGCAAGGGAGGGGTAAAGGGTAGGAGCAGAGGTTCGTTGCTATGGAAACGTAAACTAAGGTTGCCTCGTGTACTCTTCAGGTCAGTTATCGCTAGTTGTTTGCGAGAAACTGACCTTGCTTTGCGTTCAGTTGCGTTGTATGTTACCCTACTTCGCTAAATTCCCTGTTAAAGTACGTAGTTACGGATGCAAGATTTGTTGGAGTTACATGTAGACCTAAGAATCATTGCCCAAGAGAAAGATCGAGGTGTAGCATTGCACAATCAAGCTAGAGAATTTGTCTGTTCTCGTAGGGAATTCTCCGAACATGAAGAAAATATGCTCCTTCACAATGAACCTGTTATTCCTTTCAGCCAAGTGAGGAAAAGAACTGCACGTGCTCTTAGAATAAGCGATGTGACTGCTTCTAGTTTTCAGATGCCATAAGAAGGAACATTTATAGCTGACACCCGAAAGGAGCGTTCTAACACATTTGCGCTTCTTTCTTCTCTTAAAGAAGCAGAACTTTTCGAGGGAAGCCTTGGCTCTCGTAACAAAACCCTCCATGATCTGGGACTTAATTCAGAATAATAATATTAAATAACAGAAAACTGATATTGGAAAGGTCAGATATTGTAACGCCAAGGGCTTCGTTTTTAAGAGAAATGCAAAACAGGAACTTGAAGGAAATAGTGTGGTTGGATGAAAGTTGGGTGAACGTCGGCGTACGATGTTAAAGGTACAAAGTACCTACCACAAGAGTTCCTATTATACTTGAGGGAGATATTCAACTGTCAATTAGATACTCTGATGATCACACCTGTGAAGGACAATAATAGATTATATCTGCATGTTTTCGCTTGCGTGTGATAAACCAGAACGCTTGTTTGTGTGTTTGGAGTACTGAGTTAAAGAGGGGGATATGCATAACTTGTCTGCTTATTGACAGCACTGCAGCTCTCCACGTGGAAAAGTTGATGACTGTCATGTATCTTTTAAAGATCAGACTAGTTACCTGCACGACTTACCATCGGATTACAAATTAGCGCGTTGTCTTGTGTAATTGTTGATAGTTTTTAGGTTCGCCGCTAGAGGTTTCTGTGACAACGGTGCTGTATTATATGGTCATTTTTTACTCCATTGCTTTGCTACGGTGTTCTCCAGGGATACATCAGTGTGTCACGGGCTATAGACGACAAACGGGTATAAGAAAACGGTGCCAAATGAGGTTGAGGTTATTCACATGTTCAGGAAGAAACGGACGAAGCCAGGCAACTTTTCCTGTTAGGGAGTCAGACTCAGATCCCCAGAGTGGCAGACGCGAAATCATTTGAAGAAGCACTTGATATTTGCAACTGTAATTAATATTCGCCACCTTAGCTGAAACCATACAAATACTTGTATTTCAGTTGAATAAACTTTATATAACGCGAGATTTGAGTGATTGCCGTCGCCAAACCATTAAAGTGGGCGACGCCGTCGTTTTCGGATGAATCACCATGCTCATTTATAACCTGTGTTGTGTTTGGCACCATATATCACAGCCTGAGAAGAGAGGCAGACGTGCAGACTTGCCCAAGTTGTGAAAACAACAAAGTTTGGATAAAGCACATCTTCGCTAGCGCATTTGGAGGTGTTCTAGCGAAACTAACTTTAAGATGCATGCGATGAAAGTGATGGATGTATGTCGTGCAATGCAGCAAAGTTTTATTGATTATTATTATTATGCCGTAGAATTTTCCCTTTGGCATAAAGGGGATACTTAATGAACAGACATCTTAATCGGCTTATTTTAATACCGGATTTACATTCCCCATTTCGGTTTGTTATGCTTTTTCAGCGTTGTAGTGTACATCCTGTTCGTAGTATTTTCCTAATTACAGTACTCTGATCCTATCTGCCCCTTTAACATTCTTCGTCTGAAGGCAGGAATTTGTTTTGTCTTTTCGTTTTGGACTGTTTTTATTGCACTGTGCGGAAAGCTGCTTTGGTGTTAGCTCTGTAGTTACGGGACCTAAAAACTACAACTTCCGTAACTTTCAACATGATTAATTAAACGCTAGCGCCTCTCAGCCAATGTACGGTCTCATTGACGTCTTATTCCCCAATGATAATCGAACTTGTTGCTGGGATTTTGCATAGGAAGACCCGGTCGAAGCATTTGAAAAGTAACTATTTCGTTAAAATATGGATAAATCATAGTCAAAACAACCTGTGTCGGTCTGGGTGGCTCAAACTGTTTGGTCCACTGATCACAAGGCCGCGGGTTCAAATCCAGCCCACACCGATGGCTTTTAAGATTGCTCAGATCGGAAATTTTTTCTAGTAAAAAAGTTACATCATATTCTGCTCAATGTGAATTACAAATGTACAGCTGAGTGCTTAAGTTTAAACAGAATTATTTCCGGTATATTAAACTGAACTATACTACTGAACTACTGAACTACAGCTGAACTGAACTGAACTACAGCTGAGTGCTTAAGTTTAAACAGAATTATTTCTGGTATATTAAACTGAACTATACAGAATGATTGTTTAAATCATTTCTATTTTATCATACGCAGGCACTTTCATTTCGGGTTCCTCACGTCATAGACTCGGTGTACCTGTTGCTCTGATGCGAGATAACCTAATCTTTTAGACAAGTAGAAAGTTTTAATATCGACACTTTGAGACACGGGATTTGGTTTCTTCCGTCCATTAAAAAGACAAATAAAAGATTTGATATTCTTGTGCTTTCTCTATCTTCGACTCTATAGAGTTCCCTGTAGAGCGCACAGCTTATGAAACTTCAGATTTAATTAGGTTCCTGTAAAGCGAGAGTTTTTATGCGCGTGTTGGATTTTCTTCTCGTGGATGTCAAAAGGCGTCCATGATTGTGTTGGTAGTGGTAATTAAATACGTCCTGAACATTTGAGTACGTTGTTGACCCTTCATCCAATTTCCTTGGTCTCTGACAAGCCTATATGTAGAATTTACATTAACCTATTGCACTTAACGCGAAGCTGTGTTATTTCTCTTGAAAGGGAATTAAAACATAAACAAGTTTTGCTTTGAAAAGAGCAGGGTTATTATGAAGTAATCTTATTAGCATAAACGGGTCACTGCTAAGGTTTCTCTAGAGTAATGAAGATGGAGCTTGTGAGTTATTCATGTATATTAGTCCTTTTAAGGCTAAAACGTCGAAACGACCAGATTTCTAGCAAGCCTTGCCAGAAAACAACTGTTGTGCTTCATCCAGTTAACTTAGGCGACCATCTCAAATGGCTATCACATGCTTTGCGCTATTTTCTCGTTAGGCCACCTATTCCGCATAACTTTGTTAAAATACACACTTCTTTTGGGTTACATGCACATTATGGCCAAAAAAAGACACGCCAAGAAAAGTTATTCCGATTTGGAAACCACCTAAAACATTGGATGGTGCTCTGCTCTCATTAACGGATTTAATACCAACATAGTCCATTTTAAAGATATTTGAACTAGTTTTCCATTTAATTATAAGGTAAAGTACCCAAATAAGAGATATCTTTTTTTAAAATTCGGCTATCAGATTCACCAGTATACTTTTTATGTCTTATGTGGTGCTTTGCATACCTAGAAGTATCTATTTTCAGTTTTTATACCGTGAATGATAGATAAATTATCCGTTTACACAAATCCCTTTGAAATGAAAGGTAAGAAAAACGAAGGTTTTCAAAATGAATCCAAATAAGAGATATCAACTTTCTTACCTCTATTGATAACCACAACAAATACCTTGATGAAAAAGTATTTTACAACAGATGAATAATTCTCGCTCCAAAAATGAGTCGGTAGCAGTTCTTAGAGCAGAAAGGAACATGGAAAACTATTATTCGACACCACATTCTTCATGTGCCCCCCTGATGGCAAGTCACACATTCTGCCCACTTTTCCCATCACATGCCCTCAGAATATAATCCTGTGCAGAATAAACATTCATCTCCATCATCAGCTACTGTCTCTTATTTGGGACCACGTGATGCGTCTTACTATGATCCAGAATGCACTGAAATCAAATTACGTTATTGTAGGCGTTACTAAATCCGCTTGTTACAAACTCTATGGATCCTGTATTACCGACAAGTAATTTAATTGTACTTGGAACTCGCCTTCGTAGAGCTTCGCGGTTTCAAAGAAGATGGTAATAAAATTTCAAACTACTGCAACAGTTTTCTCCTCAGCTTGCAGCTACTTGTGTTTGTGCACCGCTCAAAGAACAATGTGATGTTCAAACAAAAGCATTAAGTTGCAACTATTTCCAGCAAATAGCATGTCATTGGCGGGATACACGGTCTTATTAGTAGACCATATCTCATTTGGAAACTTTGCCTTAGTTTAACATTTATTTTCAAATCAAAGAATACTTGAGCTTTTATGTGAACATAAATGAGTTTAAATATAGTAAACCTTTGCGGTTGAAAGTTACTTATGTGCTAAGAAACGCATATACGGAAGGATTCGAATTGATAGTGGTTTTCAGTCATAGATACAGGGTGGGCTTTCGAAGGCGTTCTCTACTCAAACAGAGAATGTTTGGAATTTAAGTGGAGCTCTGTATAAGGCGGAAACTTTCACTTTTCGCCGAAGTGAGCAAATGGAATGCTTTGAAATCTACGAGTAGATGTGGAGAAGAATGGAGAATTGGAAATGGAGACAAAATAATTATTGGTAATGCTCTATTAATATTGAGAGAAGGAGAAGAGTGCTGAAATTGATCCGACAGAGAAGTATGGAACTTTGAAAATGCTTGTAAGGAGATATGCTGGATGTGAATGTGGAAAAACGTTCGGAGCAGAAGAAAATACCAGATGACAGACCATTAAGAGAAATGGCTCATATTCAAAAACGATAAAGAAGGACAATGGAAAAAAAAACTGACAAGTAAAGGCAACATTGTTTGCTGTCCATAAAAAAACATCCGGATGAAGAGCCACCTCTGAAACCTATAAAAGCGTATCGAAATGCAAAATGTTGTGCAGTAGGTTAATTTTCCCCCATGACGTATTAGCGCCACTGTGTAACCAATAGTGGCATGAAAACTGTGCAGCAGTAGTAATGAGTGTTGAAATGAAACAGGCTTGCTCCACTCGGAAACAGTAGAAACCACGACATCACCTCTGTCATCGGGGCCCGGTCGATATTGATATGTATACTAATCCCGCAGTTGCGAACATCAAGTTGGTAATCGATATTGACATTGGTTTTGTGTTGTAATTTAATGAGATGGTGTAGGATGAAGAAATGTATCCGCTATTTCATTCACGATATCGAATTAAAGATGTAGCAGAAATTACAGGTCGTCAAGCCCCGTGTTAAATGGGGCATTGCTCGATATTTGCTCAGCTTCTTGCCAGAATGCGGGTTACTTGGATAGGAGCAACATCTGTGAGAAGGAATGAAAAATACGATTTCCGAGGCTCAACGTTGCCAGCGTTTTCTGGAGATCGCCAATAACACTCGTGCTATATGTATAGTCATTCTCAACTGGAATTAAAACAGCGTTAGCTTCTTCGGGCCCTATTCGTATCCAAAGTTACGGCGCTGCTAGTGATGTTTTAGAAACTATTTCATTGTTGCCCCGAAATCGCTCTTCCTTCCTCCTGAAAACTTCGCTCATAGAAAGTTCTAGCATTCGTCTGCCTTTTCTGTTTACTTTCATTGCGTTTGCTGGTTATGAGGAACTAAAGGCTAGAAAGAAATTTCAGAGCTTCGCAAAAACAAAACCTCTTGATTTATTTTCAGTGCTGACGACTAGAAAAATTAGAGAATAGGTATGTTGCTTTATAAATATGTGTTGGAAAGGAATTCTTAAGCAGTTAGCTTTAAGTTACCTTCATTCAAACCAAGACAAGTGAATTTCTTGTTTCGTATAAAGCACAAGACTGCGTAAATAAATGCCCTGCCTATTGTATTCGTACAGTTTTTAATAGTTGAAAGTGGCTGACATAAGGTACAGTCGTGAGAAGTTTATTTCAATTGTTTCAATCTTGACTAGAGAAAAATTCCCCCACTCCCCAACCGGGAGTCGAACCCTTTGCACAGCAGGCAGCTGCTCTATCTTATTTATGCACCTTTCACCACTCTGATCGCTAGGATTGATGACCTTAAGCATTGTCAACAAAACAGTAGCGCCATCCTCTCAGATAATGTACATTCTAAATATCGGGCGTGTAACTGTGTATTAATCAAAATTTATTACGAAACATAATTATCCAGAAATGCTTTATAGAGCACTCATTTTCCAACGTTTCACTTAAATGTCCACTCATACATTCAGCAACGTATAACTCGGAGACGGTCAGCGCTACGGAAGGTGTCGATAAAAATTGCAACTTTAATGAGCTCTGCATTTTATTATGTCGTGTTACCATCGCCTTTATACAAAATTCAATGAGAATGAATTGGTCGCTATTAAAAGCACTGCTGAGAATGCGACTTGTACTGTTTCACTTTTGGGATTTGCCTGAATGTTCAAATGTCCTTATTCTATTTGATCACAGTGTTTTAGAAACGCAGCGCATATAGAACAACAAAAATAAAAATTTCGTACGGCATGGGTGATTTAATGAACGCTAAAATACGATTATATGCTAAATATCTTCTAAATCTTCTTAAAGCAATTTTAAGTGCTGACGTTGAGTTTGGAATAGAACTGCTATCCACTTGATTAGCAATATACATACTTTTGACTTAACGTTTGAGCCTGAATGGAAGTAGAAGATCGATTCTGTTCGATGCCATATCGCTCTAGTTCCTATGCTGTGACTGCTATCCATAAACAGATAATGATAGCGTCAAAAAGCACTCAGGAAGATTGCACGAAATATAATAATCAATAGGTAATATAATGAGTATTTTTGGGAGGGACGTTGATGTATGTTGGGCTGTTGTTTTGTCACTAAGATGGAGCTGGAGTTGACTGAATAGAGCTGTGATAGCATGTCACCTTTAAAACGACGATAGAGGAAATGTGACCTCCCGGTTTTTAACGGCTTTTGGTGAGATCGTATTTCCGATAGGAAAATAATCCTTGGGACATCAGCGCTTGGGTCAGTGATTCCAAGCTGGCAGAATATTGTCTCGTAATGATTTGAAGTCTATTCAGGAAATTTCGTTTTCCACGAGCAGTCTAAGAATTTAATGGTGTAGTTCAGATTCCCGTCTCATATGGCCGAGTGAACGACTGTAGAGCACGCAAGACATCTAGATAACGAGAATAAAATAATAATTAGTCTACAAAGTAGTTTGATATATGCACGTCACGTTCTCCAGGAATCGAGATTATACCTTGGATTTAGGTTAAAACATTCCCAGATATTATAGCGCATTATCTAGCTTTTACTGTCCTTGTCGTGCCGTATATGAAACCTCCGACCGTAGCACTCTGAATGAAGACGGATTAGAAATCAACAAATGTTTTTAATTTTAAGAATTGGTTTCGCTTTATCCATGCTTCAATTAACAAGCCTTTCTCTTAAGGAGTAGAAGTAAGTAAGGTATCATGTTATTAAGCGCTTTAGAAATAATCTACCGTAGGTTTAATCAGTTTAAACACTGCTTTCGGTTTGTTTACTTTCTCTACCGCTTCTCTCTCTCTCTCTCTCTCTCTCTCTCTCTCTCTCTCTCTCTCTCTCTCTACTGTTGGTAAGGGAAGCCCTCTATTCTGTCCAAGAACTATTTCATAGTTCACCAGAAATACTCCCACATGCTTTGTAGTACTCGCTGAAGTCCAAAAACACGTATTTAGAATAAGGAGAGTGAAGATCCATGTAATTTAAAAATGAAAAGCCTGATAAATATAAAATTTCATGATTTAAGCAACCAATTCCAACCTCTCCTTCACATTGAACATTTCTTTTTCATTTGCCTCAAATAGTTCTTAACAATTTTGATTGAAATACGATGTTTAAGAATTTACACAATTGAAGGTATATTTGAACTATCTACGAATAGGCCAGTACTGTCCAACTTTCCTATGTGCTCGGGCACATTTAACTTACGCCTAAGGAGGCGCGGGCGCCATCACAACCAGTTAGGGCAAGCACCCTTCTTTTGAGAGGGAAAAGGGAAGTAAGGAACGCTTTAGGTGTACACATGGGTGTGTACTGGGAAGATACTAGGAAGGAAATAGTTTTGTCTTGAAGTTTGAATTAATATGAGAAATCGTCGGATTAAAAATTTGCGCCACAAAAATACATCATGGTTGGACAGCGCTGGAATAGACTGAAGTTTTTATTCTTTATTTATAACCGACAAACCATAAACAAGAAACAGTTTATTACACAGAAAATCTGGAGCTCGTTAAACTAAGCAATTAATAAACAACGTTTTTATGGCATTAGCCCTTTTGAAATATTTATTACATATTTAATTTTTCTGAGTTAAAGTTTGAAATCTATTTTACACTCACGAATAACTTCCAGTCACTGGGCTAGTCAAGTTCAGAAACAAAAGTTACGAAATCATAGAAGCACTTATTCGGATTGCCGTATGTACGTAGACATTTTGGGTTGCTTCGGTGAATATTTAATGTATCAAGCGCACTAGTTACACCATTAACATAGTATGTGTTCTGCAGTATTTTTTAAAGCGCTATAACGGAGCATCGCTCCCGAAATGTAGGCAGAATGCTCCTTTTCCCACGAAACAGGCAAGTTTCATTGATAGTTGAATACAAGCTTCATCAACGTTGCCCATACCCGCGTTTTCGATGTGAAAGTATTAAAAGAAAAATTGAAAACAGAAATAAAAGATCGCATCCAGCGAAAGACCAGGAGAAGAAAAACAAGTTCCTCGAACTTCTTAGTGCTCAGTATATAGATTCTCCACCGAAATAGGCAAACTTGGAAAAGTCAAGCAAGAGTTGAAAATAATTAAGACGTTGGTTAGTTATTTGAAAAGTACTACTTTCAATGAGAGCCTCGAAGAGGAAAAGAACTGGAGGAGACAAAGGAAGAATTGAAAACGGAAATAGAATCAATATCTAGAAAAGTCTAGCGTTTGATTGAGATATATTGTTTGTTCAGTACTTAAATCAAGTTCTAGGTTTAATTTCGTAGACTTATGTTTTCAAGAGGCAGTCCGAATGCGATTATTTGTTTACTTCGAAATTCAGATTCTAGAACACTTAGTTTTAATTGTTATACAATACCTATTGTAGATCTTATCCTAAAATAGTTTATCTGAAGTTATCAAAATAAGTAAAATGGCGTTAGTGGGATGCCAACCGCCAGGGAGGAGTAAAAGAAACTATTAGTATATCACATTATGATCAGGCATAAGAATTACCAGGTTGGAAGGAAATGACTGGACTTAATGCGGTGACGCCGCAAGTTACAGACACCCCATCCCAGTACAGTCGGCGTTGCACACAGCACTCCCCAGATCGTGTTTATCTGCCCGTCAGTGACTCAAGGCCGCGATCATTTTCATTCTTTGTAATGACAACGGTTTGAATGTAAATAACCTAGCCAACTGCTTAATAATTCCTGGACATACATCAGCGTCTCAATTTCCCAAAACAAATTGAAAAGTTGTAATTTCTTGACATAGTAGATAATTATGTTTTATGATCGATGACCTTAACTCATAATTATATTGAGGTATAAAACCAACTCCTGTTTAACCATAGTGGCTGACTTTGCTATGCAATCCGAACTGTAAAAAATGGGAAGGAATTTGTTTCGGAAGAAGTTAGTGCCATCTTGGTTGTCAATAAGTCATGGTAGAATTGTGGCGAAAGGGAGATATTTTGGGGCATACAACAGATATAATTTCTTCTATTTACTGCCTTTTTAAATCTAATATTGTATACACCTGCTACACTGTGTATTCTAAAAATTGTATGTTAATTAGGTATTCGACTAACACGTTATTTCTTTTCTGTTTCAGGTGAGTACCGTTTGTTAAAGGCGCTTCTATTTAAAGTTTGTGGTAAGCCATTTAAACATTTCTTAATATTTATTTAGTAACTAGCAGAAATGCTTGCTTTGAGTTCGAAGATTCTTCTCCCGCCCCGCATTTTCGCTGTTCCTTCCTCCACATCCGCCTGTTCCTGACACTTTCCCGCGCTAATTCTATCCCTCTCCAACTTCCTCATCTTTCTCTCCTCTGTGCAACCTACATGTCATTTTATGTTCAAAAACCAATAATAAAACTCATTTCTGGGGTTTCAATAAACATTAGAAAACAACATTTGTACATTTTCTCTACGCTGGAAATGTGATCGGAAGTGTAATGTGCTATCGGAATTTTGTAACCAACACCAACATGAATGCTTGCCATGTAGCATTAAAAATAAAAATTTGAAATGGTCCAGATAGATTTTTCAGGGTCCTTTTGCTGTCCTTTTGGACAAAGTAATGAAGACACTATTTGATCTATTTTTCTGAATACAATCTAAGGTATGTTATCTATAAAGTTTAATTGAACAGGCTATTTTTGGCTATAGGGTAGCTTATGTATGGTATAATGTCAATTATATCTCCAAATTGGAGACTGCAGATATATCTTAGTTACACTATTATTATGCTAAGCATTGGGACAGATAACTCTTATCGTCTTGCAGAATTTACAGAACCGATGTCTGGAGACAATGACAACATAAAAATATTGTTTTCCAGCAAAAGTATGCAATCGCAATCCCGCAATGTAAATGTCCACAAAACTTTCCAAGTTTCATTTTCATAAAAGTTTAGCTTCAAAGCTTCTGGCAATAAAATAAATGGAATAAAACTACAGCAACCACCAACAAAACTAAAATAAAGGCATCAACGTTCCCGACTTCGGAATTCCTCAACTAACTTTTGACTCTTCCTCATAACGCGTAACTCATCCGTTGGGTGTTTCACTGATCTTCTGAACCGAACTGCATCATCGATTTCTACTGAAAATGTGCGGCGGACATCCCATTTTCATATATTTCAAATCTTCCCAGCGCCATTATTTCCCCGTGGTGGCAGTTTGCATACTCGCGGTTCCATCAACCTTCAATGTATTCTGCGTCTAAGAATGATGGTTTCCTTATCCGCATTGGTTTGTGAAAAGTACAGTCCTGACCACCATGATGCTAGCTGATTAAGGATAATGTTGAAGCGTTCGCTAAAAATTGTATTTGTCACTGCGAAAATTTATTACAGTTACTGTACTTGGCAAGGAGTTAAGGTAATTTTTGAGTTACTGGTAATGTATTGTGCTATAATTTGTTAATGCATTTCGGCGAGGAATGACCAACTAATTACGGAGCTCTCTTCCTTTACATGGTGCACAAATGTGAAAGGTATGCAAGCATCGGAAGAATTTGGACTTCGTTCATAACAAACGACGTGGAAATTATAGGTTACTCTACTGAATACTTGTCCAGAACACACAGAGCATTCATTATTGAAATTATCTCGGACTGTGCAAATATATTGAAAATTCTAGCATTTTTCACATAGTTCAAGCAACTTGAAACTATTTTGAACAGACATTTGTAAGCAGTAAAGAAAAATGTTGCATTTCCTTAGAGGGTCGGATGTTCACCATCCGGTTATTGGCGGGTTTCGGATTTTAATTGAAGACATAGACTGGCCTATTTTCGTTGCACGGTAATTTAAGAAGATAAAATACAGCTTTGACGTAGTTAGAAACAAATATGTCGTGTATTATGTTGCTTTGATCTGAAATATTCCAGTAGGCATTACTTTTTTCCTCATGTAGATAAACAGCTACTGAAAAGTTAGATGAATCTTACGTACTGATTTTATTTGAAAACACGTTAATTTCGGCACGTTAAGAAACGGAAAAATTTCTGCAATTATTGTAACATAAAGTGATAATATATTAAGGCCTGTTTTCGATCGAATTTTAATGATCGCCGGAGAGCTTTGAAAAAGAGGTTCAGAAAGTGTCCCTGAAAGATAAGCAACTTGCATAATTTCATTCGGGCTATCTTACTGATGAGGTTTACCAGTATTGAAGCAGTACTAGTATATGAAGTATAAATAAAAGCAGTGTTCAAGTTTGCAACTAGCAGAAATATATATATTTAAAGGAAGTATTTGACCATTGTACATAAAATAATGATCAAATGCACCTATTCCTCTGTAACAAATATGTATTTTCGATTCCCAAGCTTACAGAAGAAGTGTATGAAACGTGTATGTCTATAACTGTGATTACAATTTCTTCAGAATTCTAATTTTTCCGTGTTTATTTTTCGAGAAACAGATTCGTCTCTTGGATCAACCGATGACAGCCGTCTCTAATGCGCTTTCCGGCGTGTCTTAAGTGGGACGAAATTTGACATGCTTCTTCCTTCAGAGAGCTTATTTTAGACTCTTTACCCTTTTTATTTCATCTGCATCTAAATGTAAGGGTATGTGGCGTTAGACGCATGCCAGTTAAACCTGTTGTGGAATTTCATTATTTTATCATGACTGGGACATAGGAAGCGTTTACAGCATGAACTGTGTAAGGCCCGGAATTTTGATAACCTAATGATCTAAAATACTTTTTTAAAAATAACTTAATAATTACAAAAAAGGCCTTAATCGTTTACTTTACCAAAATTAGCGAACAGAAAGTTCGTTATAAGTTTATTATCGGATATAACGGCTAAAGAGGCATAAGAAACAAGTATAAAGAATAATGAGCTGCATATTTGTTTGTTCCATGTTCTTGTTTGACGAATCTGGAAAGAAAATTAAGAAAATAGTTTTTAAAGCATGTCTATTAGTACTTCTGAGTTCCCAGAGTTTACCAAATGTATAATGAATGAAGAGTAGTTGGTAGTTGTAGTGTTTAACGCCCGCTTTTACTACTACGGCACCGCAGGCGGTGACACTGATGATACATGGAATGAAGATGGAGCACCGGTGGAATGAGATGGCGGGGGAAACCGGAGCACCCGGAGAAAACCCGCCCTGACGCCGCTTCGTCCACCACGAATACCACATGCGGGTCCCTGGGATCGAACCCGGGCCGCCTAGGTGGTAGGCGAGCGCGCTAACCGCTCGGCCACGGCGCCGCCATGAATGAAGAGGACTAAGGTTTACTACACAACTGATAGGACAATAACAACATGACTGTACGCACTCATAAACACAAAAAGGGAAAACTGGCCTATTTAGTTCCTATTTTGGGATAGGAATTCACAACCGTAATATCTGCTCCCCTGAGAGTAGCCATCCCTCCGCCCAAAGTAACCCCTTCCGGACTAGCCATTAAATAGGAATGCAAGTAAAGAATCTGCAAAGTTATTTCTCACTTTAGCACCTAAATTTCTGATGTTTTGAAAGTTATCCTAATGTGAAAGGTCAATATTAACACTCTATTGTATATACCACTCTTCTAATTTCTAAGCCTTAGGTATCCCAGTCACAGGGACCTTAGGAAGTAATTCGAGTACGCATGATTAATAGGCTAGACGAAATGGAGTGGTCATCCATCGAAAGCCGTGAGTTTAATCCTAGTGACTGCAATGAAATATCGCTATAGTAAAGGATGGGGAGGGCCCATGTAAAATAATCAGTGACATGGTACGCGTGGATGATGGGGTTACATTTGACAATTGCATGGATTTTGATTTTTGAAAAAGAAAAAAAAACTATAATAGTGAAATTGATACATTTATGATATAAATAGCTACCAATACCTTTATTTTATTGTTAAATGGCAATGTAACATGAAAATAGCAAAAAACATTGTTTTTATTCTAACACTGTGACTTAATACCTTTGTTGCCAAAGCACAACACTATCAATAGAAGGTTAAATTATTTATTTAGGAATTCAACGTACATTTAAAAAAAAAAATAAACAAAGACGCAAATGAGAAGAAAATGACAAAATAATGACGTAACATCGGAAAAAAAAACTCCTAAAATAAAAAACGGTATAAAGCTGCCATAAATGAGAAGTATGCATTTTAATAGTCTGCTACTTAAAAAGAGTAATGTTCAGGTTGGCAATGCCTGCGATGCAGCAATTAAAAAATGATAAGTTATTAGGATCCGGGCATTCGCTACAGGAGAGTATCAGCTCTGAACGTGGTGGTTCTTAAATATCCATTTAGTTGTTTAGTATTTGTAGTTTTCCTGAAACACCTTGAGGGCAGACTCCACATAGCTCTCAGAGAGATTTGGAGTAAAGCACCGAGATAACAGCACCATTTGAGAACCCCACCGAACGCTTTGTTTCTCCGTTGTCTCACAAGTACAAGTGTTGAAAACATAGAAAGCTGTTTTGGAAACGTCTCCTGTCCAGATATAGTCTGCCGTGTTTTAGCAGCTCAGTTTTCCGTGGGAAAAAACGCAGACAATTCCTATTCTTCACAAATATCGATCGTAGCCTTCGACACAGTATGGTGGTGCATCGCGAGGTGCCTTTGAAAGTAAAGAAAATGTAACCTAGCACAGAGTTGAGGCGGAAAGCCATATAAAATGGAGCAAAATAGAAACCTAGATTAAAGCTTTGGTAGCAAAATGCTTGGAAATTATGAACATTGTAGAGGAAATGGGCTGCCCATAGACCTATTTCTGAATCTACTGAAGGAAGGTAATTGTGTGGATGGAATGGTTGTGTGAGTTTTTGCCATCCTTTCACACGAATTTGTATTCAAAGGGCTGTAATTTACCTTCAAAAAAGAAGTACGACGCCTCCGCGTGGCTTTCTGAGCTCAAAGGCTTTAATCCTGTCACGGCGAAATTCCTGGTTTGGTGAAACCGTTAGAAGAAAGTGTAACTTGTTACAAATAATATTTAAAGACTTGATCTTCATTGTATTGAAAATATTACCTTCGGAGATCCTTCAGTTTCAAAGGCACTGGCTTGAAGCTGTCAAGTCAGTGTAAAACCATTAAATCCTTTAAAACTGGTCTTTCTAAAATTTGCTGTTTGTAAATTCTGCCATTATAAACTAGTCTAAGCTTTCTAATTTCGGGAGAAGAAAAACAAGACTAGAAATGAGTTTTATGTTAGCGTGCGCATCCCTCTAAGCAACCTTAGTTTCAGTTTCATAAATTAAAAATGTTAAGTTGCAGACTTAATTATGTACCATTTAAACGTTAAAGTTGACTCAAAACACAATGATTTTAACTAGTAAATGTAAGCAGCTTACTTGCTCAAAGTTTGGAGTCATTTTACTTAAAATTGGTTAAAAATTAAGTTGTTTGGCTCAAAAGAAAGTTGTTTTCTCAAAAACTTATTTGAAGTTTACGTCACTGCCTGGA
This sequence comes from Tenodera sinensis, assembly GCA_030765045.1. Taxonomy (NCBI): domain Eukaryota; kingdom Metazoa; phylum Arthropoda; class Insecta; order Mantodea; family Mantidae; genus Tenodera; species Tenodera sinensis. The sequence goes on along the minus strand of CM060970.1, from coordinate 80,442,915 downwards.
AAAAAAGAAGGAACAAATTGGTGCAAACATGAAATATTAACTTTGATGCCCTCCCAAATTACTAACATTTACCAACACCTGATCGGTTTGTCATTATAGCATAAATGTGACAAAATCTTCATAAAATACAAATACAAATATTTTGACTAAGAACTACATAAAATATGTTATATCTATAGAGCATTCGTATTATGATCCGGTCTGATTGTAAATGGACAGCACTTAAACAAGATTAGCCCTCATAGTGCAAGTTAGTATTCATTTGGAGGATGTAACGCGGGAATTTTAGACTGGAAACCCGTTTCCCGCATAGTAGACTGTGCGTAGAGTATGCATACGCGCGGCCGGGCTATAAAATGAACACACTGTTCTTAAAGTAGCCTTCTATAGTCGCCGCAATGGAAATCTTTACAAGGTAGTAAAAACAAATTCCGACTTTACATGGTTTTATTTTTAACTTCTGCATATAATTAGTACTTTGTCATATTTCCCTTAACTTTTATGACTTTCAGCAGTCTCCTAGGCATTGAGTGTGCTAGATATTCAAAATATTTTTGTCCATTTCCACCCACAACTTCTTCAACACTTCCTGTAGCTCCTTAATACTTGATGGTTGCAGCTCTTCTATTTTATTTTTCATTTGATTCCAAGCATTTTCTATGGGATTTAGGTCAGGAGAGTTACCAGGCCATTGAAGTACAGGTATATTATTATCTTTCAGGAGCTTTTGAACCATCTTTGTCCTATGTATAGAGTTCTCTGTAGAACTTTAGGGAGATTGTTATATAGAAAATACACTGTGCGAATTCCAGGAGATCTGTGAAACAATTAATTAGTCCTATTAGTTTTAAGGGGTGAAATGTGCAATTCCTTTTGTGAAAAAACTATTGCAGACATATTCTTTTCTTTCTTGCAACTCCTCACCACCGTTTTGCGTCTAAAACATGTTCGGTGACTCACCATTCAGGAAACACCAGTATTTCGAAAAATTCTGTAACCTAACTTTAGAGATAAAGAAATAATTGCTTCTTCTTTGTGATTTTGGCAAGTGTTATTTAATTAAAACTTTCACAATTTTAATAGTTATTTACCCAACTTATGATGAAAGTGAGATTTTTTTATCAGTGGACAAATTTTTAACCATCAGCTGCGATTTTATCAGTGAGAACTGGTTTTCATTCTGAAACACACGCGTTAGGTACTCCTGAGTAAAGGGCGAAAGATTGTGCACAAGTTTAGTCCACTTCTACTGTTGCTACTTGCGCATGTACACAACCATAGGCGTCTCTACTGATACGCAGGCATATAAAATGGCTGCGCGGTACAGGTTACGTCATCCATTTTCCGTTTTCAGCTAACCTGTATCGTATGTCAGCACTCCATTCATTAGTCATGAATAATAGTAACTTGCACTATGAGTACTAATTTTGTTATAAATTATGTCGCTCTTCAATTCGGCCGGATCATAAAACGAACGCTGTATAGCAACAAAATGATATTTTATGTAGTTTCCAGTGAAAAAGTTTCTATTTTATGAAAATGTTGTCATAATTAACTTATGACAAAGCGATCAGACCTTGGGGTTAAATATTTGTAAGCTGGGAGTGACGTAAAAACCATCGCTGTTAGCCATGTAATGATACATCTTGACATGTTCTGGAACATCAAAGGATGTTACAGGCTTGCAGACCTCTTTTTATCGTTTACTTCCTGTGAAAACCTTGATATTTGAAAGTTTACGAAGATGCGTATGTAATGAAAATCAGAAGACAGTAAAATAAAATGCTGATGTTATGATATGTAGATTAGCCATAAAAATAACTAAAGGAAGCGTACCAGTGTTATATATGTTTTAAGAGTGCTAGTTTGAGAACCAAATTGAATATTTTTTGAACCTGTTTAACATTTATTATTGTTATTATTATCTAATATGTTAAAATACGTGTTTTCTTTAAAAAAATAAAAAAAAAACTGAAAAGTGTTTTTAAATGTATTTTATTTTCCCATCGCCAAAGCTAGGTACCAAGTGTGTATATATATAATTTACAAATAAATTAAAGGAATAAAATGTTAACTTCATTATTGCTGGCATCACCCTTGTGGTTAGGAAAGCTATAGTAACTCCGAATCACACGTAGGAGAGAAGAAGGCAGGAGATCGTACTTAAATTAAAATGTAAAGCAAGAAAAGGGCACACAGCTGAGTGTCCTTTCTCGTTCCTTTTGGACGGTGTTTCTGTTAAGTTTTATGCTGCGCAGATTTGTTGAAGCGGAATGGTGAAGTCTGCTGTGGAAGTAGGCAAGCGAGCGGTCAAAGGCACGGTTAATGATGACGGCAGTTCCTTGTAAGGCAGTGTCCCGTTATTTTGATGCTTGATATAACCATCCTTCTCGACGAGCTGCGAATGCGGTTGGCCTTTGCCTGCATACCTCAACTGTGCACAATCGGAAAAAGTGTATTTTAGGGACCTGCTGAAACTGTTACGAGGAGGCAGGCAGACTCTTTAAACACTCCTTCCTTCCTCTTTGAAAAACACAATGACATTGACATTTTCAGAGCCGTTTCTTACAGGTCTGAGTAAGTAATCGCAGTGCAAACGTTTTCCCACAGTCGTAGTTTTGAGAGGATTGCATCAGCAAGCACTGAAAAGTTCGGCAAGCGGATGTAGAATTTTGTTTGGATAGGGCGTATGCATGCTGGGTTCTGGATAAGAAGTATTTTAATGGTATCCACACTACGCTAAAGTACAAAGCAAGGATTGATTTTACACGAAAGAATGGCTATTGGTAATTTATACACGAGACAAACTGAAATGTGGGAGTATGGATTAGTATTTCATAATATGAACGCCTTTTTAAGTATTTCAATGGTCCATTTATTGGCCACTCATCTTTTGCACACATTTTACTTTTTAAACACAATATTTTTAAAATGTTGCGTGAACCCTCACATGACTTTCTCTGGGATAAAATGCAGATTTCATCTACTTTCTAGAATAGGAAAATGTTATTGTTGGAAGTAAGCCCCACTTCTGTATGAGTAATAATAAAGCCAAATTAAAGTTATAGAGCGAATCAGGTTGCTATTTGAGCATTTAGAGATGCAAGGAAAATATGCTTATGATAGGGAATATTATACAATTCCACGCTCATGCACGTTGCAGGGAATTTAAAAGTAGTGTTGGCAACGCTGTGACATGTTTGGACCATTATATCACCAGTGTTACTGGTTTTATCCAACCCCCCCCCCCCTTTCTTTAATGGATCTTTCTTTTTTTCTCCGTTTCGTCTTGCATATCATTTTTAAAATGCCAGTAATTTTATTTGTGGGATTATTTTCGCTAGATTTTAATTGGTGACTTTTAAACGTGGTCGTAATTCAGAAGTCATTAAAAACGAAGAGCAAAAAGTTGTGCAGCAATGCAATAAATCGGCTAAGGCTCTCATGTTTTCGGCCCACGCAGCATTGCTATGCTCTTCAGCTGATGAGATTTCGCTTAGTTAATAGCGTAAGGGCGTCGCTGCAACAGTTTATTAATACACTTCATGAATATAAATAATTTGCATTCACTATTAGTTCTCTCTTGCGGATGTATTTATTAAAACCATTTTTTTCCCCTTTAGTGTCTAATCCATAAAATAATTGTGAGGTGTTGTGTATAGAAACCTCAACGTAAACGGGGCGCCGTGGCCGAGCGGTTAGCGCGCTCGCCTACCACCTAGGCGGCGCGGGTTCGATCCCAGGGACCCGCATGTGGTATTCGTGGTGGACGAAGCGGCGTCTGGGCGGGTTTTCTCCGGGTTCTCCGGTTTCCCCCGCCATCTCATTCCACCGGTGCTCCATCTTCATTCCATGTATCAGTGTCACCGCCTGTGGTGCCGTAGTAGTAAAAGCGGGCGTTAAACACTACACAAAAAAATCAACGTAAACAAACCCAAAAATACAGGGGCCCTAATGACCAAGTTGCCGACGGGCCCTTAAACACGACACACTCACTCATCCCAAAAATACACAATAGTAAACGAATATCATTGTCCGTGAGCAGTTGCTCAAAAGGCAAAGCCGCCGATAACCTTAGATGTTAAAGGTGGCATATAAATGGAAGTTGTTAGAAGAGGCTTATATAAAGGTAATTGTTTGGAATTAAATATCGGTGGCATTTGCCATATTTTGCATGCGTATTTTATACTCCATTTTCAAATGTCCAAGCCTTCTCCGCAAGTTCAGTGTGCTAGATTCTAGGCTTTGTAAATTCTTGTAGTATTTCAGAAATGTATGAACTGAAATTAGGTGTTCTGTTGCCTTTGTCCATCAGAAACGTTGGGCTACCAAGGAATGCATATGAAATGGTATTGGCAAGTATTGAGTGTGCTTCGTCAGGTTTTTGGAAGCTTCAATGTGATTTTAAACTGGGTTACTAACTGCTCGGACGGTTTACAATCTGACAATGGCTGACAGTTCCCCATGTGCCTTTGACTTATTCTCGTTTGATTTCAACTTATTTTGCAACTACAACACGATAACATTTTATGTCAAACATGTCCCAGTGAATATATTATTTTTCACTCGCGAGTGTGCTCCCTCAACTACTACTTCGCTTTAAAACATTATTTCGTTTAGTGCATTGAATATACCAAAGTAGGATAGTAGTAGTATCCACAACCAAATTGAACTTCTCTACCGCTTTGTAGTAAGTAGAGGAAGCGACGAGGCGTATTGACCTTGGTTATGGAGCGCTGCGATCGCCAGTTATCTTGTTTACTAGAACACCGGAATACTAGTATAATCAGTAATGCAATGCAAATGAATGATCTCTCGCGCCTGCCGATATGAGACGTTCTCAGCAGAATGTACATACACTGTCTCGCCATGTATGTGCGATAAGCTCACGTAAACAACTCCGCAGTTTCACATTGCGACTCATGACTTTGACACCTAGTATAACTTTTATAGGTTTACCTACAATTATCCACATTTTTGTATAGTGTTTTTGGTGTTACCAAGGCCGGCACTTTTATACATTTGACTATCGCTTCACGAATGTGTGGTTTGCACAACAGAACTCTGAACATTGTCGATAGAATACTCCAGGACGCTTAAATGAAAACGTTGCTTGATTTAGCTGTCCTGGCAAATTATACCACAATTTCCGAACGTTTCCTTTTGCCCTCTTTCGTGGGAAATAGCATGTGAAATTATACCAAATCCCCCTTGTGTGTATAACATCGACACGAATAGCCGAGATGTGTGTGGCACTGACTGACTTGTGAACGGGAGGCCTGCATTCAAATCCCGCCGCTTTTTACAACTGTCAAATGCATGGGAGGTGTCCTAAACTTTGACCTGGAACGTTCCCAAATCACTTATTTTATTCCAGTAGCTCCGTACAACGAAATTTGCAATGGAACTTTCTGTAAAGTTTCAAGTTTATGGGAAGTTCATAAAAACAATATTTTATAGAAGAGTGGGATTTCCAGCTAGTCATAATAGAGAGAGGCATTAGTTCCTTATAAAAAGTTGAAAATTGCCATAAAATTACCAGGTTAGTTTAATTATGTGAGGTGTATATTTGCGAGTGACGGGGTTAATTTGCATGACTGACACGTACCTTTCTCTAGTTTAACTGCAGTGAAATATTCGTAACCTCGTTTAATGCAAGTGCAGCTCCTTCACATAGGAAGCGATTTGCTTAAGTAGGACGGCATCTCATCCGCATGGAAGTAGGGATATCCTTTACGCAATAAAACTGGTTCTTATTTGCGCCGCGTTGTTGTGGCACAACCTCCTTCCAGCGGTTGCTTGCGGTCTACGTTTAGGCTTAGATTAACGTAACTTGCAGTCATCCGTATCACCCAAAACAGTGCAAGCGAGCAGAAGCAGTGAAGAAAGATGGATGTATCCGGGAGAAGTTGTAAGCGCATAGAGGATTTTTGTTTTAATTTTACACACTAGTGTGGGAGTGGAGCTGATTTATTTGCCAGCTGAGAGAAACTTCTCTGCTGAGAGTACCACATGGCCGGCCACAGGAAATACGTTCTGGCACTAATGCCCTTATCTGGACGCTGATTAGTACAGGAGGAGAGGGCTCACCAGGATATCTGGGACATGGTTATGCACCAACACTATCATCCCTTGACGGACCCCTCGAAGGAATTTGTTAGTCATCTATGTTGCATCAGTCTCCTGTTTCAAGGCCTACTTTAGGGATTTTCAAGTATAACTATACACTTGGAAATATTACTCCAATCTTTTCCACAATGACATTTTACTGAATGTCATTATTAAAGCAGGTAAAGAGAAAACGTGTTTTAACACATCTATGAAATGGTTGAAAGTCTTAATGTAACCATTTTCGAGATATTCCTTGTTATTGGTTTCAGTTTTAAAATACTTAGTTCTCAAATAGGAAGTTATCCCCCCCCCCCTCCCCAAGAGAATGGAATTTCAAAGCCAACACTTAGCGATCAACTCGTATAAGATTTGACTATTGCTTAAGCCAGCTGTTTTATATTCTCTTTTCTCATTGTACCTGCAAGGAAGTGGTAATAAAATTATTTCAACAATTTCCTATCTCTATTGGTATTTAGTGGATATAAGAATGAGATTCAATAAGAATATCTTGTTGAAGAATAGGCAGGGAAAGTAATGTGAAAGTAACATTTTTAATCGTAATGAAAACACCTGTTGTGGGTCAAAACAGAAAAAAACATATTTTTTTAATATTTAGTGGTAATCATCATGCTAATAATCAAAATAATGGTTTATCATTGTAGATTATTATTATCATCAGCAGCAGCAGCACGCCTCCTGTTCTTATGCTCTGTAGGCCTGTTGCATCTGGTACAAAAATAAATACAAGGTGTCATGAATCAGAAATTTATTCTAATTTTTTTAATACTTGTATCATTGTAGTCTCCAATTAGTTATTGTTTATGTGCTGACGACTGTAGTGTTAACTGAATTGCAGAAAAGGTTGGTCTTGGATGTGGATAGTTGTAAATATTGGGACCTAAACCACACACATTTCAATTCAGGCGCAAGCTTTTTAATGCTGTTCTCTCGACATTTATTTTTTCTTCGTACAAAAACACCTTATTTCAAAACTATTTGATAGAATTGAAGGGTTGTTTTTTCTAACATCTCTTGCTCCGTTCTGATTAATCGGAACCAACGTTTACACACTAATATATACAGGGTATTAGGGATATAAGTGCATATATTAGTACTAGTAATTGAAGACAGTGTAATGAATATTTGCTTCATTTGCTCATTTCATTTATTATAAGTGGTATATTTTCAGGTGGAAGTAGTACCTTTAGGTAGGCATGGTACAGAAGGCATGATGATCTTGTGATAACGAATGGTGTATGCCCCAACACTTTCTGCAAGGCCAATGACGTCGTGCTATCTAGGCCGGTAGGTCACGCCTCGAAGTGTGGGTAAAACTGTTAGTAGGTATATACGGCAGTCGTTCATTGATTTGTGAGGAAACTGTTAAGACGAAGAAAAAATACAACACAGTGAAGTGGATAGTTACAAAGGCACCACTTAACAAAATATCTGCACTTATACCCTTAAAGTAAGTCGGTGGTTCAGATTAATTCTGTGTTCGTAATAGGTTAGGTAAATATGAAATCCTTCGGCATTAGAGCAAAAAGTGGTCAAATTGATAAGCGGTTATCAAAATAATCTAAAAGTGTGAAAATAAACTTTTTTTTTTTCTTCTTTAATTGCCATAAGATAGTTTCACATTGTCAGTCAAATTTCATGAATATCGAATTGTATTTCAGAAGCTAGATATCTTAAAAGTGACGACAAAGCCAGGCGTTAGCACTATATATGCATCTGCTTTGATTGTACAGGAAGGAAACGGGAACATCGGACATACGAGGAGATAAGTTAATAGCCATTTTAGAGTGAAAGAAAATGCCTGGAATCAGGCTACCTCATTAAGTCACTCTACACGCTGATTCTGTCTGCTGGTGAGGGAGATGACCAACTTTGAGATTGGTAACCGGATGACCCGGTTTGTTTCTCGGTAAGCAAAAGTTGTATGGTTAATTCTCACTCCTTGCCTCGAGTGACAGGAAAAAGAATTAACTACGTGCCAGTTTTAAAGGAGATTTGAAGCCTGACTTGATGTGCTTTCGCGTATCAGGTTAAACAAAATCCTTCAGCCTATTGGTTCGAGTTCTTGACAGGTTCTGTTGACAAACATAGAGCGCACTTTTTAATTCCACTGTGGTATAGTTTCCTCAGCAACCATAACTTCCATTTTCTAAATGTCTAGTTTTATGAGGAAAAGTTACACAGGCAGTGTTTTGAATTTTTATCATGATTCGTTCTATTAATTTGAAAAACTTGACTTCCTATAGGCGTTTAATGCGACCGAACTCTGAAAACTCCCGAATTTTTAAAACCTAAAATCAATTCTACCTTCGGAAAGTAGTTTTTCTGACGAAATTGTTTCATTCGGTGGTAATGTATACCTGTGAGTTATTTCACATTCTCACCGGACACAAGACAACAAATTTATGATTTTTAATTGTTTCTAACATAATGAACATTCTATTTCAAGTCAGGTTTATAAGGACAGAATTTGAAAGGGTTTTGAAAATACTGCCCCGCAAAAGTTTTCCCTGTAGGTCATTAAACATTTTTTCAATAAACTACTCTACGAATTTGGTAGTTTGTTATATGTCGCATTTTTGTTAAATAAGCCAATTGCTTAAGAAATAATCACTCCCTTAACTACGCACGACCCCATTTATACGAAGATTAACTTTGTTTTCCCCTATTTTTATTTCTTTTTCGAGTAGGTACCTATATGAAATTTATATTTGTTTAAATGCGGGTATGCTTTCTCAGAGAGCATATGTCCTAGACTACAGATGTATTGAACATGAAGACGTATGGCACACTTAATTTGAATCCTACCGAAAATACAAAAGGAAATTCCGAAAATTTAGGCAAATAAAATAGATTCATAATGAAAAAAGATGCTTATATTAGAATCTCTCGTTAAAATAATGAAGTATAAAATATACAAGTTTAGCATTTTTACGAGAATAAGGTTAATGACTCCATGATTCAGGAAATAGTTTACACCTGAAAGGATTTAATGTCAAAAAAATCAATTTGGAAGTAAAATTTTAATGTAGATATGTGCAGCTCTATAAACACAGGCTAAGACAACTAGGAGATTAAAGCAGTCAAGTTCGTTTGTCAATCTTAATACTAAATTTTGTAACCGTATTTTGCTTTGTCTTAAAAAGTATAAAGCTACAACGCTGAAAGTTTGCAACTTAACCTAAGATAATCTGGCAAATGTGCTGAAATAGTTGTAAAGGATATAAAAGATTTGAAAATACTGAACATATTGATTTAAATTTTTAAACGAAATTTGTGATTTTTGAGAGAGAAGGGTCCATTCCTTCAGGTCAGCAGCATGAATTCCAAGCTTTTTAATATATGGTGAAAATGACAAATTTGTCCAAATATAAGACATGCTCATCTTGATTCCCTTAAGCTTAAGTATAGGTTATTTCGGACCACTATCCTACTTGATCTCGTTCAGCACCATCATAAATCGGACCGGAAATATAATTTCAGCAGAGTGATTAAACGTAATGAAGAAATTAAGTTGGCTGATACGAATTGTTGAGCCTTTTGAATGTCTCTTAAACGTGGAACATGATTTTCCAAATCCTTTTAAGGACGTTAACAGTATTTAGCGTGGGTATTGGGAGCCTACAGCCGCCAGGGTCACGATTTTGCAATCTAGTTTGAACCAACATTTGTGTTACAGTGCTCTCTCTGAACGTGAGATTGTACTCCATTTTGAAACGTGCCAAAAGGTGTTGTAAGGTAACTGTTGGCAATCAAATTGCAGTGCGGAAATTCCATTTACTCATGATTACATGCCACGAAAACGCTTACCATTGTTCTCAAGAATAACAAGCGGTTCCTTCAAATATCAAAGCATTTTACTCAAAGTACCCAAGAAGTTGGAGGAATAGATCGGTTTTCGTGGGCTACAAGAAGCTAAGTGGAGGAGGAAAAACAGATTAATATTTTATTGCATCATCGGATATTGATCCCCTTTCGCTCTTGAAATAGCGCGGATTGCGTTTCTTGGTTCTCAGTAACCTAATTTTATGGTAGGTAGAGGAAGTCGTGTAATCCATCCAAAAATTCGGTATCAGGGTTTCACAATCTTGAGGTCAAGAAGGAAAAACAAAAGAAAAGGTTGGTACGTGTTCACCAATAACAAAAAGTTGTTCAAACACCGTAGTTAATACTTAAGACCAGCATCATCCAATGGGCTATATAGCTCGCCTCGTAGTGTGGTGGTAGGTATCTTATCACATTCAAGATATCCAGGGTTCGAATCTCGGTTAGGGTAAGTTATCGGGATTTTTTTTTTTCGAGGTTTTCCCTTATCCTGAGAAGCCGAATGTCAGGTAACTTTAAGCTCTATGGGCTCCGTGCTCATTTGAGCATCATTTCACCCATTTCATTCGCTTGTCTGATAAGACATTACTTTGGAGGACGTTAATAATATATTAATACTATATATATATATATTTTAATTTATTTATTATTTGAAGTCGCTTCAACATAAAAGTCATATCGCGACTAAACATTGAGGAAAAAAAGGAGGAAACATATCATGAAGTTTACAATGAATTTAAACATATACTATATTGTATAACCAATCGCAACAAGACTTTAACGATATTCCTCCTCGTCACGTACAAAACTTTTCCTATATTTTTATTTTCTGAAAAACGGCTCAACGAGTTTGATTAAACTGTGGTATATTTGACAAGATGATTGGGATAAAACGCATATTTTGAATTTTCTTTTAATACCCGTGAAGTCCCCTTGATTCTGATAGAATTTTGTATAGCTAGGAAACCGTAAGGGATAGACAAAAGCTTACTCCAGGTGAAAGGTAGAACTAATGAAAACATATAAGTTCTGTAACTTTTCTTCCCAGGACAGCTGTTTTAGAAATATTCATTGCTTGTACTTCCCAAGTGCAACTGTATCATTTGACGAAAAAAGTTCGAAGGTTTCCAATTCTTCTTGTTCCCAATAAACATTTACCTGCATACTCCGCTTGTTTAATCTTACTATGCACTTACTTTAATCAGAAATCACCTCTAGGCAAAATACATCGTCATTCATGTAATGTATAGAATCACTTCTTAATAAATGATATGTTAAAGTATTTGCACGTATAACGGGTAGAGAAAACAGAAAATTCGCCACAAGCTTTTTCCCCCCCTTAGTTTTGCTCCATTATTCCGATGATGCTAATCATTTTAGTCCAAAAGTCTCTGAACTCATCCGCTATTTTTATGGCCGTGATCGGTTCGCTGTATGAAACGTAACTTCGCGGAAATGTTATGCAGTGAAGGAACTTGGAGTTTTTATAGCTTTTCATAAAATTGTTGATATTCTTTCCGCGCAGACGACCAGAATGATTGACTCCGTCTGCTTTTGATTGCAGAAGCAACCTTCCTTTTTCTAGTGCACTGTAAACTCCTGTGGCGCACTGCTGAAGGCTTTATTTGCTTTTATGTTTTCAGTAGTTTCTTTATTATTGGCCTTACATCTTCAGGATCATGGACATGTGTTTAAATAGCTTCGAGGTTTGAGTAGGTATTTAAGGAAACACTATAAATTCGCCTGTCCTTGTCATTTCATACCTTTCTATCCAAAACGCCCATTACAGCCATACTATGAAGTTTTTCCACACACTGCCTCTTTTCTAAACCCATAAGTTTACCATACGTTTCTTGCCCATTCTCATTTAAAATCTGAATAAGTACTGCAGTGTGCACTTATGGTTTTGATGTTAACTCCTTCAGTCGTAGTTTTCACAGACATACATACACGTGCATTTTCTGTCCTTGAAGCATTGTTTGAGAATTCTAACAGCATTTGTGCGCATTGGTGTCACTCTACTACAATGTGTTTGTAAACTGTATGATTTATATACCTCATGTTCAATATCTTTTTAGGTACACCTTCCAATACACCTACTTTGTTATGACTTATTACATCTTAATAACGAGAGCAAGTACTTTATTTTTTAAACAGACGTTATTCAAAATTTACTCCACTAGTTTGTAGTAACGGAATCCGGGACCCTAGCACAGGCAGATGCCTGCTCTACCGACTAGGCTACGGGGCCAGCTCAATTTATTTACGGACGCGTTTTAAGTGCTATGGTTCTTAGCGTCCCATTCTATATTAGGTGCTCAGAGGCCTCTCAGACTTGAGGTTCTTTTACATGCGATGGGAGCTTTACTTCCCTTCCGAAGGAAGCCATTTTAAGGAGTTTTACGCCCGAAAAGTCCATCGCCCTCCACCGGGTTTGAACACGCGACCTCGTGTGGATGTCAAGGGCAGCTAATAAGTAATACAAAAGTTTGCACTTGCGGTTGCGCGTTTGCTCTTTTCTTTAAAAAATGGTAACTTTATCCACGTGTTTTTCTGAAACGTTTGTTTATATTCTGATTGCATGACTCAACGTTGAGGTCGATAGTATTACATGAAATGTTGGTTGTAGAGGTCGGTTAATCCTGTGGGACCGGTTTTAGAATGCAACAAGATTGTGGTGTTTCATTGGACACCTGTATAGGCCAGAACAAAAAAGAAGCCGTTAGGTCCAGCAAGAGGAGCGATGATGAAATGTCACGGTCAGATGAATGACGATGTGGCGTCTGTGCTTTTCTTTGTTTAGCAACAAGTTGCGTGTACTTGACCGTGCGTTTTCTTTTTCTTGGCATCGCCTCCACCGTGCATGAGCAATTTGTCGAGGTTGTTGATCTCAGGATTCACCAAGCATCACGTCTCTCCTTTGTTCATGGGTCGCGTCCCCCAATTACGATCGTTTTGAAGTCACGTCTGCGTGAAGATATGGGAGTAGTTGGCGAACGAATGCATTTGGTGGTAGCACTTCTGAGTTATACAAATTTGTACTAGATGTTACGTTCTCTGCGTCAACCGAAGAGATCGGGCAGCAGTGAAGTGAAGAGGACTCCTTTGCGTACCTACGGGATTTGCCCTTACCATTAGAGGGGGCACTTCGAGACCTATAAACTGGTTATGAATGAGCTCGGCAGCAGACGAGTTTTCTATCTTTGATCCCGGTTCAGCTGCAGTGCGAGTTATAGCTTCCAGTGTATTACCTAATGTACTGCTCTAATGGTTAACATGCGGCTTGTCAAAAGCTGGTGAGAAGATGAAGGTATTCAGTGTCGCGAAAAGAAACGTTGTCACGTTTTCTCCAAGTAAACGTTCGCACTCAACGCGTGGACAAGTTTAGAAGAGCAATCTCACGAGAAAATTAACAGAATGAGAGAAAACAAGAGATGTTTCAACGCTGTGTTTCACTCCACGTGGAGTGATTTTGTTTTTTTTATTTCTTTGATTTCATTGACTGAAGTAACACGCTTATTGGTGCAATGTGAAACACCAGTGACTTCCTAAAACAATGCTTGCGGTGGTGTTACCTAAGAAGCTTCTGATGACCAAAGGCAAGTGCATGTTACCCATTAGAGTAGCACCTTCTGTGTTCCATACACGAGAATGTGGCTGTAAAGAATGTGTTTGACAACTCCAGCGTTTTCTGAGCAATATTAACCGCTAGACTTTCAAACATATCAGCAAGTCTTTTAAACCAACATACACTCTTGGGCGCAATGCTGGGATACTAACGTTGCGCGAATCGTTCTATGGGGTTGGAATGGTAAACTATATGGGAAGTTCGATGACAATTTACTTTAGCTAGTTCATCCACAGCATACATATATACACCTAGATTTGTTTCCATTTCAGAGTAATAGAATTTAAAGTTTTCCTTATTTTCATTGTAATATTAAACGTCACCTTTTGGCGAGTAAGCCACCATACCATTTGAACTAAAGTATTACCGTTCATGTGAGCTTATCTACCTCGTGTTCATTCACTTCGCAATCAATGACGTTACTCTTTAAAACGGATCCACAGTTACCTAGAAATGCACATCCGCATGGCGCCATGTTAACGATGTATGGTTATGCTATTTCTATCAGCATCGGTGTCAGGTGCGCATGTTACAGTATTTTTTTACTTGAAGCTGCCTCTAAGCGACTGTTTCCAGATTTACTAACTGTACCATGAGGGGTTCCTTCGAACGTTTCTGTATGGTATGGAAACAGGTGTTCAGACCCATAGGAACCTGACAATACAGCACGGTGCCTACATCTTTGAATATTATTTTCGAGCCAGAAATGCATAATGAAGGGGGATTTCAGTACGATTTGAACCGCTACATTGATGATTTTTGAACAGGTATCGAATTCCAAAAGACCTCTCTCCCCCTCTCTCTCCTGATAAGCTTGTACTATTTTTACAATTTACCAACGACTAGCCATTGTCTAATATGTAAGCACATGTCTTTCACTTCTCAATTTCACTGTGGGAAAGTCTTCAGGTAAACTGACGGAAGAAGCCATTGTTGCACGCTTTATCAGAAGTTTTGTGAATGCAGAGCGCAGGCCTGGATATATCCGAGCAGTTTCCCTACAACACTCAACCTGCAGCATTACCTGCTCAACCTAGACGCTCCCTACGTGGTGATTTTTCAACTTGTTGAAACTTGACAAATTGAACAGCGATGATGTCATGCTCGACCATTGAAGGAACCAGCAAACATGAACACCCAGTACTTGAATTGTGCGTTGTGGGGCATTGCCCATAGCAATAACTTGGGATGAAATGGCCGTGGGAATGTCTTCACTATAATCCCCAGATTTCGAATTAAAGAGCTGTAGATCCATAAAAAATGAATGTTCCAGCGTGAGCAGTAATGGAATCTGTCGGCTGACTTCATGGAGCTTTCGACTACTGTCGTCAGTCCAACTCTTTTTTAGGGATGGCTGGCGTTTAACCACTTTTTTAGGGTTACAACATTGTGTCTTTCCAGTATTCTCTTACTTTGTCTTGAATTCCATTCTGAGATCGTGAAGGACCTTGTTCAAAGAGCCTGTAATAGCTGTACTCGAAAAAATGAGCACCTACCTATGCATATGGTAGGATCCTCATTTCGGGTGTATCAGCCATGCCCTCTTATTGCATTAAATTCAAAGTTGTCCTGTTAAAAGCAATAGTTACTAACAAAGCAGGCTAACAGGAAGTATTTGATCGTACAGCAAGTGAAACTTCATGATACTACTTGGGCGATAACTGACCTGAGGGGCTCGAGCGAATGAAGTTAGAGCTAGTGTCTTGAAACACCTCTGTTGATAAACGTGATGCTTGTTGAACGGTAAATGCGCACGGGATGTTTCAAGGGTAATCACTGTAAAGTTGCATCCAAAGAGACCGACTCTGGCGCTTTATTTGTTACCAATTTCATCTCAAAAAATCCAGAAATTAAGCATGATTTGTAATTTAATCATATTTATGATTCAGGTTGTCAGGTTTTGCCGCCGTGGGCGTTGGCACTGTTCGAGCTTCTCCCTTGAGCCGGCCGTGGTGTCACTTAGATCAGTTTTATCTCTCTCCCATCTCTTTTAGCAAAATGTATTTTGTTTTTCCTGGCCAGTGTGTATTGTTGAAACTGTTAAAACGGAGACCACCTACCCGTGATTTTCTTTCGAACAAAAGTTAGAAAGATTGCAATCCTAGTCTCTCTTTTAAGAAATACTGACGTTGACGATTCTAAAATAATGGATGCTGTGGTTTAACAGGGATATTTTATTTTGTGAAATTACGCCTTTCTATGCCATTCATTAGTTCTACCTTCGTGCTGTACATATCATGCAAGCTTTGCTAGGGCGGATTTTCATGGCGCTGTTCATTAAAACTGTACAGGGATCGTTAATTTCAGGGTAACCTCAGGTTGGCTGCTTAACAATAATTAATAAGGCAAGATTACGCGCCAAATGGAGAAAGAACTGATTAAAATTACGCTCCAGTGCTCCGACGTCTACAGAACCATCGTGAAAGTGGAGAACTTGGTAGGAAATCTGGAACAGGACCAAAAGAGTACTTCAACCTGAAACGTAGTAATGAAACCTCAGGCCTTTCCGATCATAAAGCAACTGTATCAGATTGCTACTGAGGTTTGCGGTGTGAAAATCTAACCTACTGAAACAGAAGAAAGCTAGGGGGGATTTGGGATAACGACCGAGTCAAATGGAGGTGACCTGTAGTAAAATTAGACCATGTGCGAGAACCCGTCGCTTAATATCTGCAGATGTAACCACTAATTAGTTTTGTGCAAAATCTATGTTACAATGTAGATATAGTTTCTGGGTTTGCAAATCAACCATAATGCGTTTTCAGATGTTTTCTCCTCATGAATCAGACTACACTGTATAGAGAAATCTCTTTCCAAACATTTTATCGGTGTGCCTGAAGACAATTTGATTTTTTATAGCACTGCATTGCAAAGAAACATGAAACAGGCCTTCGGGGCATGAAAACTCGGAAACGTACTTTGATGTTCCTGCATTTATGAAGCTTCCAATGTTGATTGCATTTCGTTCCTGTTCTAAGGTCTAGAATAATTTTTATCATAAAGGTTTTGTATGGTTCTGCGAACGCGAAAGACATTAGCAGAACACAAAAGTTCTTTATATTTCAATAAACTTATTTCAAAGGCGCTCGAGTACAAGATATCAGAACTACCTGATATCACTAATTATAACATTTGCATTGGTCAGCGACGTCATTCAGTAAAATGTCCAATATTTCACATTTACTCATCTGGAGAAATCACCAATGCACTCTCTACCATACAGAGGTGCAATATGGGTAATTGTTGAGTGCAAAGAAAAATATTGAGGGGTGCATATACTTAGTGTACACAAGTGGGTGAACTCAATCGGTAAAATAAAATTGACAGATGTGTCTACAAAATATTTTTGTAGAATCAGATGTTATTAAAATCAAACTGGATATAGGATTTATTTGGGATGTATGAAAACGATTACCCAGGGATTAGAAAAACGGGAAGACCTTGGAACGGGATAATTGCCCTAATTCCTGTAGATGCCATGTAATTAAAATTGTGGATATTAACGCCGCCAGAAGTAAAAAGAAAATGAATATAAACATTGATGTATTTTTTATTATTATAAATATTAAAAAGCAAGTTGGATGCTTCCCCATAGCGTTAGTAATAATCTACACACGTCAATCACCGTTTGTTTTCATGCCGCCCACCCGTCCATTACCGCGTACTGTATAGCACCACAACGATGATTCAAATGTTCTTTGCCTAACTTAGCTACAAATTCGATAACAATAATAATTACATTATAAATGCATGTTTTCAAATTTGAAAACCCGGTTTTAGTCGAATATGCTCGGAACTGAATGCAGTAGTTCTGACTAAAGTGCGTCTCTTCAAAAACTTGGAATGATAAATAATACGATCAGGGTTGCCAACTCGTACGATAATTATATGGGCATACGATAATTATGTCTGTACAATGGTTGCCAACCCATACGATAATTATGGGGGTGTACGACAATTTGAACGTATGATAACTCGATACCGGCGAAATATCATTTTCATTTCAGATGAATAGTGCAAAAACATAAGTGCTAAAGTTGTAATACTGGTTGAGGTCATTAATCTTGCAAGTGAATATAATAAACATAATTACTACTACATTTTCATAAGTGTTATACTGATATTTTTATTGTTGTAGCATTTGGTTTATGATGTACGATAATTTTGAATCCAAATCTATAATTTTGAGTGGCTGGTACGATAATTTTACCTTTAACTGTTGGCAACCCTGAATACGATTAAGTGTTTCTTAAGGCATTAAATCATTACTACCACCTATAGGCAAAGAGGCAGAAACCGAATGGGGCTTTTGGATACCTGGTTTTGGAACATTAACTTGAGATGCTTCGCGATATTGACACTAGGACTACACGTTATCTAGCTAGGAATTGCTGCACGTTGCAGAACCTTTAAATGCTCGTAACTCGCTCAGTAGTCTGAACTCTCTGTAGAGCCGTAATTCAAGATCGCAAACAACGAAAGTTGGGAATGGGAATATGTTTGAAAGTAGAGAGCGGATTTAGTCGAGCTCTGTAGGTATCTGCAGCCCCCGGGACTTGATAAGACTTTTAAAGTAGCTGGACTGCCGCATTAAAAGCTTCAGATCCGAGAAACCTTAGCGTTTACGGCTTTCAGGAAGGTGAATTGTAGTCGAATTTCATACAACTTTAGTGGGCATTGTAACTCATGCAGAACGCTTCATTACTCAGCGGAGTCCTTTCTAGGTTAGAGAAGCTGAGCATCTGCCATGTTACGATGCCATAAATGTGGCAACGTACCTACAGCTTTGAGTCAAATCCTGAATTCCATGAAAACTGTAATAGGTTACTATTATTGCACCCACAAACGAAACCCTTGTTTTTTTATGTATTTTGCTTGCTTAACGTGTCTTCAACATGTAGGCCATATTGTAGTGTTATTTGTAGATTCTAGATCTTATCATTAATTACGTGATGGTCCTCCGTACCATTTGCTTGCGCAACTTGGTAGTAGGTGACTCCAGTCGCGCAGTTACCTACCTGTATTTGTTAAGCACTTAATCGAAACATGGGTTGTGGAATTGCTGTTCTGTGAATGTAGACATATAGACTATTCAGGTAGGGTGGTTTCAGTTGCTTAGTTGTCTTCCTGCATATGTGAAGCATCGGGTGGTGGTGTCGAATATCCAATTTGGCATTTATCTAGTGACTGGGAAGCCGCAGCAGAAAAAAGAAGTATCCAGCACACGGGTTTAATCCGCATACTCCCAAACATAGTTTAGCATCCTGAATTGTTTCGTTCAATTGATATGCCTTTTATTGGGAATAATGCATGATACGAGTAATTGATTATACATTCACGGGTACAAAAGGCATGTCACAATAATATTCGTGTGCTCAGAGTGATACTATAACAAAATCGCAAAAGCATGCATACAAGTAAACTTCAGCACCATTCTGTCATGCATTCTCATACCAAATGCAAGTAGAAGTCGATGAGTGAAGGTTAACCCAAATAGTCTGATCTAGTGGTCAGTTCGGAACCCTCCAAATCCAGAGGTGCCGGATTTAATTTCCGGTTAGAGGTGGACATTTTCTTCTACCCAAGATTATTCTCCAAGGTTTGAAACTTTCAGGGCGATGATTATTGATTAGACCTCTGGTTGTCAGCCGTGTAATATAAAGCTGCTCGAGCTTTCGGTCATATTAAAATCCATGGCAGTTCTTCTGCAGTTTCCGATGAAAGGAACCTCCAACCTCCCAAAAGTGTAGAAGTATGAGTATATGTTTAAGTGTAACAGAACCACCACCCCACTTGAAGAGCTTACAGACCTAGTTATTAAAGTAGTAAATGAGTGAACATCATTTCCAAGGAATTCTGAAGTCAAAGTCAACTGATGGCCTAAGATGTCAAAGACAAGCAAATAACGTTAGTCTTTTCACTCAGTAGAACTTGAAACATTGCAATATCATAGATACACGTGGCTGTTTGAGATCCTATGCATATGAATTATTCCTGTTAGTGGATACACAGAGCGACCAATAGCTGCCGCGGAGTGGCGACGATGTCTAAAAAGCGCTGTTAACAGGCGTTTGAATGAATGTAAATAATACTGAAGATGTAAACCATTAAGGGGTGTGAATTCTTCAAAGCCTGCCATAAGTAAAATGAATTAATACCTCCTGGTGTTAGCAGCATTCCACGAAATCTTTAACATGTGTCTCAGTCGCTGCCGATGAGATTTCATAAGCCAGAACACGAAGAATAATAGGTAATCAAATAATGTTCTGTCTTAGTGTGACATAATGTCCATCTACAATCCTCTTTGAAAATATATTCTACTCCGTTGTCCGTTGTAATGTGCTTAAAAAAAGTAATTTTTTGACCATGTCCGCGTTGTCATGTTCAGTTTTTAGGTTAGTTGAGCCTCTTACCTCGTGTGAATCAAGTGCACCCCAACCTTTGTGGTTTTTGTTTCTGAGATTTGACATGAATGTAGAATGTTGTTTTACTAAGTAAAATTATGAGTTACCTCCATTTTATAAGATCCGGGAAGAATGTCGGAAGTAAATTAACACATTCCTTTGAAAACATTGGTGTATGTAGTGCCTTATTCAAGTGCAGATTTCAACCTGTACAGTGTCCTCAATGCCTAGTATTGTAGAACTCCGGAGATTCGGATTTTCAGTGCAACTCCTTGATGCTTGTAAATAGAGGACTTGCAATTCTGTATACATTCGTAGATACCTACAATAGTTATTCAGAATAATAGACGTTATCTATAGAAACAAATACATATCTGCGTTACATTTTGTATGTGAAGTACATATTGCGCGAATTTCTGTTAGAAAACTGAGGCACGGACACTGAAATGAGTTATAATTAATAAGAATTATCATTCTAATAAATAACCCTATCATTAAAATGGACTTACAGTGGTTGGTAATGTATGCGGATACGATAAGGACAGAACAAAAGCTAAATACCTTTCAAGCAGTATGTAGTTCAATCAGTAAGGTTTAACGAAGCAAACCTTTTATAAGACACAAGTAAAATTGTAGAACACACTAGCATTTTACTTAGTGCAAAACTTGGGAGCGATTTTAATGCGATAATTCCTCCGAAATGAAATGTTTAAGATAATATGTCGAAGGTTTTGCTTTAAAAGATCGCGTGAAGAAATGTGGCTAGATTTTAGTATAGTAAAATGAAAAATAGAGGATTATAGGGATAAAAGACGCCTTGACCGTGAAGCTGGAACAGATCTCGTACCTAATCCTTGAATGGAGATGATGATGACCCCTGATGTATCGGCAGCGGCAGGTTATATGCTAATGAAGGTGAGAGCTGCCAATCAATATCATAAGCCCCATTACTAGATCACCCTGCTGGACTGTTAAAGCGGAGAAGTTGCCTGCATGTAAGGGGTTTAAATAGAAAATCTCATTTTCCATAGCACTTACATATTAGATAAAACAACCGGGCAGTATGTATATGAAATACTACACAACACATTGCAGTAATTTTTCTGTGTACATGCGTGTTAAGTATTTCGTGATGGGGTAAAAAAAAAGAAACTATTAGTGGCAAAACTATTCCACTAGAGTGTATTACAAACACATCAAAGACTACAAATTTGAAGAGCGCTTTCAACGTGGGCAGTTTTTATAATAACAGCTTAGTGGAATTCAGTGTCTCATATACGATGCCTCTATAGTAGAACCCAAGCAGTGACGTCAGAAAGTAACTATTCCTTTAAAAAAGTTTAAAAAACCAAATTAGCCGAATAATGGGGCAATTCTCTTTAGGTATCCTGGCGTCTTTCAGAATATTCCAATATCTGAAAGCGCAACGAAAGGGACTTTGATCTAACGGAGGAAAAAACAAATGCTAAGGTTAAAAATTATCGAGGATTTTGCTTTTTGTTATATAACATCTCTAAATGGAGATAAGTACTTTCTGGAGTCAGTACACTCATTTTATTTTGCCCACAGCAAACGTTCGTGTATTGTAAGCAAATACTACTCTACAAATAAATGTGTGATGACAGTTTTTACGTTAGCTTAGTGTCCCATGAAAATGAACAGTTGAATAGTCTAAGTATAAATAATTGTCTTTATGATGTTATACCTTTTTTTTTTTTTTTTGGTTTTTTTTTTTTTTTTTGTTTTTTTTTTTTTTTTTTAACTTATAGAGGATGATCTTTATAACACATACTTCGCTGTTTTTAAGGTTAGATAGGCTTATCAAAATGTCAGTGTTCTTTCTCATGGTTGCAATTAATTTACTCGCCATGCAGGGAAACGTTTTGGTTTTATTTTTACTTCATGAAAAAATCCATCTTGATTTGGTGATAGTATGCTAGCTACCAAATCCAGAGGTCCCTAGTTCGGTGCTCTGCTGGAGGATGGGATTGTTTAAGCCAAGACGATTCCCTATCCTCCCTAGAGTGAGGGAGAGACAGTGAGGTAGGTAAATAGACGATCAATAGGTCCAAAAAGGATCACGCCAATCTGTCGCATTTAATGTACCGCTTTATGGAGGGCCTGAAAGCAATGTAGACAAACTTCCACAATGAATTTATAAGGGAATGTTCTCATAAACTCCTTAATTGATATCAGAGACGGTGTTTTAGAGAATGTCTCCATTTGATGCTAGTTTCTGGCAGTTTGTCAGTTTTGAAGAGGGCTGTAATGATTGCACATCACGAAAAGGCGGAACTTGCGGCTGTTGGTTCTGGCACCTAGCCCATAGATAAGGGTCTAGGGTTTCACTTCTTCGTTTAACACGATATCTTTCTTGCCAAGTATAAACCGTATTTGCAGGATTATGTACCTGCTTGTGAAACGTGTAGCTCCTACAGGTTTCTTCTAGCAGCTCTCACAAGACCTCCAAGCTACGGTATGCGGGGAGCATGGCAGTTTGTCTACTCATTAGGCGCTGCGCAAACCAACCGTCCATTGTTCTACTCGCAGGCAAGGCAAATTTAGCTACTCTGTTGCCACAAGTGTAAATTGCAGGGACAAAACAGATTCCGTGAAGGGATTCCTAAAGTTAGTGCTTCGACATTGTTTCCGTCATGAATACGTGTCATTCATCGGTGCTTGAAGTGAATGTGTTCGAGACGTTGCCTACTATAAGGCAATACGTATAATAAATGTATAGGGCTCTTTTTGCTTACTGTCTTCCAGATTCAGTGTAGAGAACCAGAAGTTCATGTGCTGTCTCCAAAAGTAGAAAATCCGCAATGGGGATTTTAAGTTACCTGTATGCAACCGTAACATTACTTACAATTTGTTATATATTCATTAGCATGCAAAACTGGATCATATGACACGTGTGTCAATAATAGCAGTGTTTTTCCAATAACAATGATGTAATACCAGTAGATATTCCAAATTGCCGCGGCTCGTAAAGAAAGGATGAAACCACTTTGTGATATTTTTTTCTCCGAGCAATGAAGATGGAATACACTGTTGTACAATATTAAATACAGTAAAACCTCGTTTATCCGGATCAGATTTGTAGATTTTTTTAGAACTTTGATTCAATGTGCTGTTCTTGCACAAATTGTACTGTAAAATGTTGTAAAATTGAGTTCAAGGTAGATTTAGGAATGTGTCACACGGTGCTGTTGCGGTATGTCTCGCCAGCTATAAATAGCGCCGGAAGAAAGCGTTGACCTTGATCCCTACCCATCACTACACCTCGCTCAATTTCCTCAGTGTTTCTGTTTTCAAACGGCACGTGCATTAAGTTTACTGTGTGTGTTTCAACGGATTGTTTTTGTCTTATCACAGTGTTTGGGAGTGTAATTTAAACTTCGTTCAAACGCCACCTTACACGCCTATTTAAATAGAAGAATATGGATCAAATCTTTGTTAAGAAATGTGATTTTGTGTGATTAAGATGTTTATATTTTTAATTCTTGTAAACAGTCCATACTAATAATGTTACAAGACATAGTCTTTTATCGTCATAAACGGCAAGTCTGCTTATCTAAGGATTTAAGAATTTTGTTTTGCTTATTACCCTTACAAAACATGTAATATTACTATGTCATTGAGCATGTTGTTATACAATAACTTTAAATGAACCGCATTATCCGGATTTTCGAATTTCCGGGCTGCCTTTGGCCCCAATTGCTGGTTACTTATCTTATTGTGTTGATAATTGGCCACATCACAGCCCGTAACACCTGTCCAGTTCCCTCCCAGGAAGGAAATGCATGCAAGTGGGTGTCTTGCTCATACGTTCAACACGATAATTACAAATGAAACGCAGGGAGACAATCTGACCTTTCATTTGTTACAAACAATGAATATGCCCTTAAGTCAGCTCTGAATGCTGAATTATTTCATGATGTATTTTCTTCGCTACGTAAAATGTATCATTTCGTGGATAATCTTAGTGTGATACTCTTGAAAATTGTCGTTCATGATACATTGACTCTTTATCCGTTTGCAGCGTAACTTATTATTGATACATCACATTAAAGCTTTTTAGAGCATTAGCCTGTTCTATCTACACTCTTAAAATTGCTCATGCCTTCGTTATCTTGATCGGACCGCACTTCTACCGCCGTTGTCTGTAATTTTACATGTTTTGTGTGCGATTTTCTGCCATTCTCAGCAGTTTTGAAGCACATATTCTCGTGTTCTTTTCTCTTATGGTCTGGATTACGTTTACGAGAGAGGGCGTGCAACTCTTCGTGTTGCCGTAAGTGCCCATGTTGTTGCTACATAGAGAAGCAAAGTATAGGGAGCATATTGTTCTGCAAATGCTTTCCTCGTTTTGGGTAATAAATGTCTTATTACGTTCTATTAATATTGTAACAAAGCAACAAAATCCAAGTCCGTTACTTTTCTATCGCTTTATTGCCCTCTTAAGATTTTACTACAAATACAGTTTTCTTCTCGTAGTTAACATAGCCTTTCCTGCTATCACAACCTTCTCGTAACCTTGTGCTGTTCTTTCAGAGTCTTTCTTCAGTTTCTCTGTCTCTTATACACTTAACTACAGCGTCACAATCACTCGCGACGACCGATGTATCTTCCGATACGACACACCCACATGCTGCAGTCTCACGGTGACACACCGACTTATTCCCGTAGCTCTACTCCCAAACTCACCTTAAAACTAAACTCTGTTGTTTGCTGGTCTCTTTAATAGTGGGGATGACGTCATGCGACCTTTCGAGAAAGCCTCCAACAAGCACGCACCGCGCTGATTCAGTTAGAAGCTTCACGAACGTTCTCTACCCACTTTGTTTTTCTACCGCCCATTGTTACTTGTCACGTACCCAGCAGGCACGCGAGGCAGCGTATCTTGTCTCTTTGTATGCTCGCTGACCCTGCATGGCATGAAATAGCTTGGTCCCTCCATCCATTGTACGCTAACCCAACGTCACAGTATCTGAAGAGCTGTTACAACCTACATAAGTAAAGGTACTGCCTTGTTCTGCATTTTATTATCAATAATGGTTTGCTGTGACTTTGAAACTTGTTTTTAGTAAGGTTTTATCAGTGGTTAAATTATTTTTCATAAGAAATTCCGAAGGTAAACAGTTTGATCATAGGCGAATAAGAACAGTCCTGTATTTCCAAATAATACATACTGTATGTAAATTCATTTCATGAAGTTTTATTTTTGTGAATTATGAAACAAGATCAAAGTTTTATTTGCATTTAACATGTATGAAAACACGTTTGCTAGCATGCGAATTGTATATTAGTCGCGTTAGTATCCACATTGCTATATGAAATATAGGTACTTGTCGCCTGCAATATTTATGCACACACAAAGTGCCCTATGTAAAATTATCGGTCAGTTTCACAGCCAACAAGCACATGCTAACCCTTTATCGTTGCTGAGTTGTAGGCAAGTTAACTGATTATTACATAAAATCTGGCTAGAGGTCCTTAATGCTTCATTTGAGGTGATGGGTTCAATGAATGAAGGAATCAACCTGTTTATAGTATCCTGGGAATTATTTCCTTGGAAAATCCCTACTCTGTATTGCTTCACAACAATAGTATAATTATTTTATTCCAAAATTTTCCCACTGCAGTGCATTTAACCACAATATCTTTTAGGCGTGGATTAAGATTATTATAAAATTATTTTATCTATAAATTACGCCCAAGAAAATTCCTGCATTTTCTGATTCCGTAAAGAATCTGTGGGAATAGAGTGGGATGATAAAGCTTGTTATCCATATTGTCTCGCCTCATTAGTTTTACGGTCCATGTAAAAGGGTCGTTGGTAGCAAACGTTGCAAGTTATTGTGATTGCGTGTGAGGGTCGGCATGAAGCTGCGCTTTGAGAGAGATAGATCTCCTATACAGTGGACAGGTTAATTACAGATTGCTACTGAATGTTGCAAGTACAACTGGATACCTTGAAAATGAACACGTTTCAAGGATACATCTGCCTCAGAATGCCACCACTCATCAAGGTGCCGAAAGTACTGCTGAATTGCTTATGGTAAGTTAGGTTATGAAATAGGCTCCGTGTGGATCTCTTGTGATTCTTTATTGATTTACAGTGTGTTTGTTCTCTCGCATTATTTGCATCACCGTTTACTTGCCATTGTATTACTTTAGTGACCAATAATGTCCATCAAAATCTATGAAAATCCTACTGTCCATAGTTTTCTTCTGATTGCTTTGACGGTTTTACATTATACTGTTAACGAGCTATGTCAGTGTTCCTGTTTTGTTCAAAATTAATCACATGTTTATATATAATATGAAATCCTCGTTGGACCTTAATTTGTCGTATCGCACCCAACGTTTTTATTTAATTTTGGCTGGCCCTGTAGCTCAGTCGGTGGAGCACTTGCCTGCTGTGCAAGGGGTCCCTGGTTGATTCTCGGCAGGGATGAGAATGTTTCTCTAGCTAAGATTATTGGTTATCCTCCCGAGTCTGGAAGTGTTTGTGTGTGAGAGAGTGAATTTAGTGTATAAAAAGCCTTAAGACTTGAAACCCACTGTTTAACCTTGCCGATAGGCAATATGTTCCAACGGGATATGCCGCCGACATGACCTTTGCAATTAAAGGCGGATATAAATGGAACAATTTTATTAAAAAAATAATTCGGTGTGCAGCTTGTGTGCACATATAAAGAAATAGTTGTGCAAACATTCCTTAATTTTAATTAAAGACCAAAAAAGAATCTTTTTAGATACGTATTTTTAAATCCGTAATTTCTTATCCCCTGAAAAGTTCTATCTATTAAGTTATAAAGAGCATTTTCAATAGTGAAAACAGATGGATAAAAAAAAAAAAAAAAAAAAAAAGAAGAAGAAGAAGAAGAAGAAACTAAGAAAAATGGAGTTCAAAAGTTCAGCGTGGTATTTTACGTTAAATGTGATGCTAATTAAAGAGCCATTCAAGACTTTAATTTTTTTTTTTATCTTTTTTTTAGGGGTCACAAGCCGTGTTTAGGACAAGGATGGAAAGGTCGAATCAGACTGAAAAATTATATATCTAATCGGAGTTTAAAGCGTGATTCAGATGTTTTTGAAGATTTGACAGGTGCATTTGATTGCGAGACTTACGAAGACGCAGGACATGCATGGGAAGATCAACATGGTCTCTGTAGCCTAGGATTCCCTAAAGCTCTTCTTAATTAATTGGCACACGAAGACATTAGCTTCCCAATAGGAAGGAGCGTTGGAATTGAAGCCAAAAACTCCGGTTGCGTACCGAGACACATAGGTCAAACTTGTCCGTTTCGTGTCAGATGTGTTGGTGGCATTGTGACAGTTATTGTTCGGCATTAAATTTAATTCGTTGTAGTTAATGACAATTGACGAGCCCTATAACGCCATAATTGTTTTGATGGTGTATCGTTCCTATTACAACCGTTTGAGGTTAATTTAGAACAGATAACTGGCCCTACAGGTCCTATTTCATAGCTTTATAAGATTTCTGAAACTGGTGTTTATGATCATACAGGTGCTTCGCTCTGTGACGCGAGAAGTCGTGTTTTGTTTAAAGACGGTAAAGTGTGAACCTTACCAGCGAAGAGAGATGTTTTGTTTCAACGCTTTCTAGTATAAACTGTGGCTTAGCATGCAAGGATAGTCTAGATACGTTCGGCGTTTACTGGTTGGACCAGAGTTACGTCAGAAATGACACTGCGGCTGTAATCGCGGCTCTGTCTCTAGATAAACCTGAGGATTCCTGACAAATGGGCAGCTTTATATAGTAGTCAGAAAATCATAGTAACGGTAAAGGCAACAATAGAAAAAGATCACCCTCAGTGCTCTTGAAGATAGTAGTGACGTGTCTTATGTACCGGTGCCGTATAGTGCTGTAACTTTGGCTATGAATGTGAGGAGTGCTATGGAGAAGACCAAATCAGCAGTGAATTAGAGTAAAAGATGAAACATGTAAGAAAGAGGAAACTGAATATGTTGAGAAGAAATTGCTTTCTAAGAGACACGCCAGAAGGAATGGCGAATTAGAAAAACTTCGAAGAGAAGATCCTAAATGACAGTACTAAGCGTTCATATGTCGAGACCAGAAGAAAGCGGCCCACCTCCATGTTGCACATTCAGAAGGTTCCAAGTCAAGGTTGACACACACTGGCCCGTCACGACCGGAAATGAATGAAGCAGAAAATGTCCGCGAGGGTGGATTCGTGTTGTTCAGTGATCAAACGCGCACTGTTCCGATCGGAAGGATTTGGCTTCCACTCCTTCAGAGAGGGATGCCTGACACACGACTCTCACGGAAGTTTCCGCTGATGGCGGGTGATCTTAAACGCTTAGATAACGTATTCCCCTCAACATAATGCGGATGGTTATCACACGCACATAAACGGAAGCCAGGCACCGGCGACTATGGATGGTGAATTACATTAATATTGGCTGCAAAATTATAAAGAATTGTGTGATGCTGCAGACGCCAACTTTTACAACCAGTTGCCCCGTGAAAAACGTTCTAGAGTCTTCTCGCAAGTATGGAGAAAGATGGCTACTAATAAATTCACCATTCTAATCTCTCCCGGTTCATACTGTAAATCCACTCTTTCTTCCTCCTTTTCTTCTTCTCTTCTTCAGTTGCTAAAACACTTAATATTACAATATCCCTCGTCTGAGGACCTACAGCTCTTTCTGTTGTATCCATCTATATTTAATGATCAAGTAAATCTTCCGGTCCGAATATTCCGAGCGGTTAGCGTTTACGCTTCCGCGGAATACGAACGGCCTCGGATTTCCGATGACGGGCCAGTATAGGTTAACCTTTACGCTCTTGGCTACGACGAGTTACCCGCATAAGTGGTGTTTTCATTTTTCCCTTTTTTCACGCGATTTTATCTTTGCCTGCAAAGATAAATGTGGAAGCGCTTTGGATCCCGGGCTCACTTGAATGGGCTCATTTAAAGTGAACGGCCTACTCGAGGGTAAAAACGTGTGATTGATTGATCTCAAAGCAATACGTACGTATGGTGTTTCGAGTTACATATAATAACGCAAATGGTTGTGTACACGAAGCTTTGAAATGATTTTGGTTCGTTTTTCTTTCTTAGTGATATGAACACTGCAGAAGTTTTGCCGGCGCGTGAGTTCTAGCGTAGGACTGGATGTTGATCAATATGGTTATCGACAAAGGTAGAATTTGTCCTGACTGCAATCTAAAGTTTGCAAGTTAGAAATTAGATTTCCTATGCAAGCCTGGATTGCCCATTGTGTGCCTGGATTGTGGAGCGTCTATTCACAATGGTCAATAGCTTGTAATTTCAATTATTTCAACTTGAAGGAATGTTTTGATTTCTAAATATTCTTAATCAAACGCTCTACGCTGAGAAAATATTTCATTGAATCCCATACCAGGAGTTGAGTAACTTGATCTTCACTTCTTCTTTAAACCATGTGTAAAGTTACAATAAGGGTTCTAGATAGAAGGCTCCATTCCTGCTTTACAGAGTTTTCTGGGAGATATTTTGCTAGAGTTTCTCTTCACCCTGAAAGGTTTGCTTCAGCATTAATAAGTCTGGGCTTGTCTACGTTATCGTTAGTTGGTTATAAAAATGATTAGTGTATTTTTCGAAACCAATTCAAATTTTATCTTTGTAAATGTCACAAAGTATCATTCTGAACTAGCAGTATCTATAAAGAAGATTGCTAAACATGAGGAGAAATGTAGAGAATATATTCGCTATATAGAGACGATTTTGACAAGTAATTTGAGATTTTACACATGTAAAATATCAAAGCAATGTGCAGGCAAAATCACTTCAATGTGTTACTCAAATTCACACTAATTCCCCAATTACGTACTTCATTCTTCCTTGGTAAGCAATAGTAAACCTGCTATCATTTAGCGTACCTCCAACGTTTAAGGCAGTCATCAACTCCATTACGTACGATGTATCACAGCCGTGTGACGTAAAACCATTTTGGGGATTCGTAGGCAAGGGGGGCCAAAGGGTGCATGTGCTAACCACACAAGTTCAAAGTACAGTATACCCTTATTCTACACTTCTTGAGTCACAGGGCATTTATTTGGTTGATGCTGATTTAAGAATCAACACTTGATTGCAAGTCAGTGCTTTGCTATGCTAATTCGATGTTTCAAAATGCAATTGAAAATGTTTTCCTTACTGCTACCAGCTTTGCAGAAGTATCTGATGTGGCCCTTTAAGTCGTATACCCTGATATAGGCATCTTGAGTCACTGAGTTATTTTCCTCTCTTCCATTAACTTCATCTCTTTTGAGGGACTGGATAAATGCGGCGCCATTTATACGATAGGCAGACTTTAGAACAATGCAGGAGGATGGGTAACGTGTTATTTCCTCTAATGCTCAACCGTTGAATTGCAAACGTTTGACCTATTCCCTAAGACTCTCTAGAAGTATTTTGGCGCTCACAGAAAGCTGAGTAAACAGGTGGTGGTCCTGCAATTTTATCAAGGCATATTAGATGTATGTTTTATTTAAAATATTCTTTATTTTGACATTTCTTTGACGTTTAATTTCTTTCTGTTTCAGGTGAGTAACTACTGGTCTCTTGAAGGTGCTTTAAGACTTTGGTAAGCCGTTGCAACATCTTGCATTAATGCTTTTTAAGTGTTAGCTATAGCATCCTGTATAAGGTAGAGAAATATTTGTATGGCTTGGCTGTAAATAATCTTAATGAATGGCAAAGTGTTTCAAGAAATAGACAACATACGTTGGTAATTTTCATTAACATGGATGTTATCATAAATGCATACACTTAGCTAATGTTCACATTTTTGGGGTTATACCTAGGGAGGGATTAACCCCGCTGTTTATTTGTATATACTTATCTCCAAAGTAGAATAAGAGTAAATAGCGTATTGCTGTAGCCGTAAAGGGCATAGTTTAACATAAAAGAAGACTAGGCAAAGCAGGCAGAAAAAGAGAATGTCAATGGAAATGCTCACATTGTAACTACCTGCACAAACATCTATAGAATTATGAGTTTAATCGCTATTTCGGGTCCGTTTTTATAGGGCAGCATTGGTATCATCTGCGTTGCCAAGTACCCAGATTTGATTTTCAGTGTCATTACGGGGATTTCCCCCCTGCGGGTTGGACTCGTACGGGATACGCTCAACCAGATGAAGGTCTTCAGTACCAAATGAGCTTTTTTGGAAAAGTAGTTGCTTCCTATCTTGCAAGCGCGCCTGAACAATCATACCGCCCTTGATCTCCTGTCCAGACGCAACCAGATGATGCAGCGGTAGAGTAGTTTGCATCAAGAATTTGATTCTTGTTATTTTATTTACATGACATAATCCTTTAGCGTGCTGGAACGTGAAACGGTTCTACAGTATTGAGTTATTCAGTAAAAGGCTATAGTAGTTTCCGAATGTTATATGCAGAAGTTTTTCCAAGGGTTTAGCAGGAGGAATCGAATGCAAACCAAAAAAGGGTTTATTCGATGTAGGTTGCATACTTAAGGTTTAAGGTTTGGCAGTAAAATGTGCGCGACCCGATGGCATGTACAGTTTTCAGACTTAAAAATTCAGTGATGTAGCCGGGATTTAACCTCGGGTCTTCGGCTCACTGTGCTGCTGCTAAACAACTGAGTCACCATGACATTTTGGCACTTTAAACCAAGTGACTCACGTATTTGCCCATAATACAAGGTGTTCTAAAGTTCGCTTGACTTAACACATCCCAATGGCGACCTGCTTCAGGCTTCATGGAACCTTGGGTAACTCTAGTTTAAGACGTTGAATGCTACCAATTCAATTATTGTTCGTGACAGTGCATATCACCGGTCTTACAGCGTTTAATTTTACAACACCGCAAGGTGTGTTGAATTTAGTGTTGATCAGCTTCTCCTGACACCAGCCATTAAATTTTGTGTCGGCTGCCCAGATGCCGATGACATGTCATCCTTTAATGGTTGCGTCATAGACGTTGCTAACATGTACACTAATTCTTATAAGGTTTCGAACATGAGAAATTCACTATTAGCTGAGAAATAGTAGTGTTCTTGGGCGGGAGAATCACATCCCTAATTAATGGTAAGTCCGGAAGGAGCCTGTTGCGGGTGGAGGGATAACTATTGCCACGAGAGCAGGTGACCTTACAGGTATGAATTATTGTCCCAAACTAGGGATGAGAGAGGTCAGTTTTCCCTTTTTGCGAAAATAAGTTGATACAGTCAGGTTGCTTGTGTCATTGGCTGTACGACCCTCATCATTAGCAATGGGTTTTGTTTAGTCTGAGAACACAAAAGTTAGTCCTCTATTCTTTTGTAAGATCTGCTTCAAAAACACTTCTTAATTTTCTTTTCATATTCTTCAAACAAGAATATGGAACATGTCATACCTTATATGTACTTTGGTTTTCTACTTGTATAAAGTTATATTAATCTACGGTTAATTTATAAATTTCGTGCACTAATATTAAGAGATATAAAATCTCAGCTTTAAGTCATTTTTCAAACATTTGTAGATCATCAAAACCCGCACATAAATTGTCTGTTGACGAGGTTTATGCACTATTAGCTGAATGTTTAATACATAAATCTGAAAACACCATTGATGTGAAAATAACATTTTTATAAGCAAACGATGGTATAAGAGTTCTGAGATAAAGCTTACGTAAATGCGGAATGGTTGCTACCCTGGTGCTGGTCGATAAAGATACAGACCAAAACAGGAAAGGCTGAACAACAAAGCCACAGCCACTAACCCAGCTGTTTTCTTATTTACTATAGCAGAAACATAAAACAAGAAAGCAGCCAGCAGTAAACACAGCGTCGTAATTCCTTAGCAGTTGAGCCTTGCACGGAAAGGTTGCATTAGTCTACAACTGGGTGAGCGTTGTAAAAACATTACTGTAATTGTGGTATTTCATTTGATCTCTCGGTGCAAAGAGACTTCCAAAATGCCTTTATGTGGGCGAGCGTAGTGTTTAAAATTTATCTTTCTTCCTGCATTATTCGGTGCATAAAGCTTCTGTTGTAAACACGATGCACTTGATTCCAAATGTTTGGCATTGCTTTGGCAATTGCTGTCTGCTCACGGTACGGAGGTCGTTAAAAGTATTGGATTTGTAGACCAGTAAGCTTTTGCAAGATATGGCGAGCACATAATTTCTTTCAAGGAGACTTCTGCGTGGTTTTGGGACATATTTATTAAACCTTTACGAGTTTGTGCCAGAGCAAGCCATGCTGTTAATAAGAATTTCTTCGCAGGCTTGCGGTCATATTTCTTAGACTGTAGAAAATTTAAGAAGGTCTGAACATTTTTTTCAATGTTTTTAAGTGCCCCACTGACTAAGCGGTTCATGATTCATTAAAAAGAAACCAATAACTTAGATTGGCGTGAGTTTCTCTAGCCCATTATCGTGTTTCTCTCTTCAAATTATATTGCTTTATTGCTAAATGCCTGCAACACTTCAAAAGATGACTAAGTATTCAACTGTTTAAATCAATTACAACGAACACCCCAAAATTACTTTAAATAAATTATATTTTAAACTGATCTGCATTAGTTACGAAGTATATTTTTGTGTATATTTGTTTTTATACAGCAGTACAACTCCGAATGAACACGACTTCAAGGGCTATTCCCCGAAAATTCAAGATAATATACATTTTATTAACCATGTAAATATTGTAATTGATATCGTTAGAGCTATTTTGAGAAAATAAAGAGTAACGAAAATATTTCCGTGTAACGGGAAGGGTGGAGTGGGGACATTTAGGTACTTGAAAATTCTGTCAGATTCTTAGAAGATACAAATGCCGAGCACGTTCATGTGTAGTAATGATTAAGGGAAGGTTATAACGATTACTAGGAATAAATATAATATGCAATAAACATACTAAATTAATTGATCGAGGTGGGGCAAGCAGCTTAATGGTTGAAAGTGTCATTTCAAAGCATCTTATTGGTCAAAAATAGTATGAGGCAGTAAGAATGGGATTGTCGTGAAACGTTAAAACGTCGGGCCGTGTTTCTGAATTTTATGTTAACCAAAGAAACCCAAAACTAATTTAAATGAAATCCTAGTGAGGGTTTGAGCTTGGTTGATTATTGTTTATTAAAAAATTACACCTTTAACATTAAGTAACGCGTTAGTAAACTTCGATATAAAAGTGCATCAAGTAACTTGACCCTTGTGACCTAACGAAACTTCAAGATTCACGTAGATGTAATAACAACTTTCAGTCCTAATTACAGTAATCAGCGACGCGGCGACGTTCAAGTGCAGGGCCTTGACTTCAAAATCCCAGAGACTGGTATTTGCAAGGCACAGGCCATTAAAAGCATAACTGCTTCATGGATCTCTAACTTGCGCAAAAGTTAAGGTCAGATCTGTGGAGGTGGCACTGCACATAGAAATGTTTCAGTTTTAATGGTAAACATACTAAAAAAGGGCATTTCCTGGCTCGAGTCGGTTGCCTTTGTGGGAATGCGCCAAAAGCCGTTGTTGTGGATGAGTGACCCAGTCCATAAGTGGTACGAGCAGAAGTATGTCGCGATGGTGGATCTACTTCCGCATACCTCTTCTCCAACAGAACTTGTTCTTACCAGCTGAGCGTGGCCTGCCACTTTTCGTAAGTTCTACGTGACATCTGATAGGGTGCACGGCTCTTTAACGGTCTTCCTATCTTGCAGAACTTTCCATTACGCATATGTTTCATACTTCCAATGAACTAGTTTAAATACATAGACTGTAATAAACATCTGAAAATTAAACCTCTTAATTCCTTCACACCTCTAATCATGATCGAGACGGGAACTCTGTTGCACTTCCTTTTTGTCCTATCCATGTCTGAGTGAATACGATATCGAGAAAGTTTCTCACAATGACATGGGAGTGACGTGGGGCCCCTTCTTGTTGGAAGTAAACCTCATTTCGATTCTCAAAGAGATCATTAAGACGAGGAACCATGATATCCTACGTTTGTAGGTAAGCCTGACACGTGACAGTCTCGAATAAGTAGGGCCCAATTACTCCTTTGGAAGCACCATACCATTACTCCTGGAAAATTTACGGTATTTTTTCAGAGATGTGTGGATTTTCCTTAGCGCTGTATACACAAATATGCCAATTAATTCTACACTTTCCAATAACATTTCAGTAACCACTTACGTTCATGAACGATAATCTCAACACCATCTTTGTTTATAAACACATATTGAAGGATAAAGGTGTTGCTAAACTTTTCCAGTGCCTTCTGGACCATGCACAACAAAAATTGTATTTCTGTCTTATTTGGTTGCTGAGAAATAACGTTTTCATCAATTTTGGACACTCTGTATTTTATTGCATATTTAATCTCAAGATGGCAGATTCTTAACAGATTTTTGATAAATTAACACAATTTTGCGTAAAAGTATTACAATTCATACTAAAGAACAGAACTCAAGTTTGTCACAATTTAGGTTAACTTTTCAATTATATTAAAATGTAAAGATCTCGCCAGTGAAATATTTTGTATGTACTTACTGAAATAATGAGTTTTTAACGTGGTGTTTGACATATTGAATTTTTGTGGTTCGCCTGAATTTCATGAAAACTTAAATTGTGTGCTAGAACAATACTGTAGATAAATTCAGTGTTTTTGAGTTATGCGTTCATGCGCTCGGCGATGTTTAGAAAAAATGCCTGGTTTTGTCCAGCAGCTTTTAAACTGTTTCCGATGAAACTGGATCTAAGTTTTGCATGAAATACTAAATTTTTTGTGTCCACAAAGTACTATAGAGAAAAAATAGGGGAGTCACCTATAGAATTACCCTTACCTGTTTCTGAGGTTGCCGAGTCATGTGTAGCAATATAGTACAAAGGCATGTCTTGTTGAATGTGAGAGTGAAAGGAAGATGCCGATGATTCATAAAGTCTGTTAGAGCAAGCGGTACCTGAGTAGTCCTTGACATCTCGATGTTTCCTGTCGCCCGATTTTCCTACTCACATAGAAAGCAGCTTAAGTCATCACAGCCATGCTTAACATGCATACACACACCTCACACTTAAAACATTTGTCAACAACTTAACGTCCTCAAATATCCCTTCTAAATGCAGCCCTTGTTTATTTCCTTTATGGAGTACTAACCTTTTATATTCGTGTTTGAACAGCAGTAATAGGTATTTAGCACCAGAACGCCTTTAATAAGAATATGGGAGTGTTTTTCCACCTTCTACGGCAGCTCTGCTCGTGAGCTTTCGTAATGAAGTTGTTTGCAATAACAATATCAGTAAATTTACCATGGAACGACAGAATCTGTAATGAAGCATTGTTTTTAAAAATCCCACACTAAAGCAATATTCCTTAGCTATACAAGATCTGGTTTTAAAGAAAGGTCCATTCTCCGGAAATCCATGTTTTGAGGCACATGTTGGTATATGAAAAGCATACACTAAAAACTAATATTGCTTCAAATGTCTCTCTCCCTCTTAAGATGAAGCAGTTAACAAGCTTTTGTAAGGATGGTTTGTAGAAGAGAGGATAAAGAAAAGCATGCATGTGTAACAGTCTTTATAACCAGTCACTTTGTCTACCGGTTTATGAATGTCTATATTTCTTTACACATTGGTTTAGCATAGCATAAGTTTCTGCAAAACCTCTTCAAGTCTTCCTTTGCCTAAGAAAACTAGTAGTTGTTTCTGGCGACTTTATTCATTGTTGAAAATTGGCTATAATAATCTTCAAGGGAACTGCAACATGTATATGAACGTTAATTGAAGCACATAAATGAAAATGGCTTGTTTAGACAACCATCAAAGTATCAGATACCCTGCCTAAATTGCTAGACGATAGTTTCAGATCATCTATTTCATTCTTCTATGAAATCAGGTGTACCATCCTGTTTCTGTCAAGGCGTCGTCGATACAGAGACAGTACGATTCAAACGTGAACGAAATTCTTCACTATGATTACTTAGATTACTAAGAAAATAGTGCAGAAAGAGTTATACTCAAGGCACAAAGATTTCATTGTTCGATGTGCTAATTCCGCCTCCTCCCGAAAGCGTGTCATATGTCATAGTAATGTATAATTCAATAAAAATTAAAATATCCCTTTATTTTTTTATTTATTTACATTTAGCATTAGGTCATGAGAATCAGTATTAATTTCTTGGTATGATAAATTCCACTGTAGCTGCAATTCTGGTTGGACAGTGTTAATGCAGTGCAGCAACGAGAATATTAAATTCTTTAATACAGTCTCCTAGGCCCTAGGGTATAAGTGCAAATATTTTGATAATTGGTACTAAGTAGGCATGCCTTTCGATGTGTTGTCTTTTCGCTTCGTCTGTTTTCCCACAAACCCCAAAGTTTACTATTTTTTAGCATCGTCGTGATTGCGGTGCGAAATGAACAACGCCTGCTGCATATAGTATCCGTTTTGCCTCGCGCATCATTGCGTCACCTACTGTCCCAGGTAGCGCGAAGTCATTGGCCTTCCAGAAAGCGTTGGAACTCAGTTCCGATACACCATTCGTTATCACGAGACGGTCCGCTCTGCGTCGTGACTTTTCCGCCAGAGATACTAACCAACCTGAATACGTACTACTGTAATAAGCACAATTAAAAGTTGGCAGTTGAAGCAAATATTGATGTAATATTGTTCATTACACTGTCCTCAATTAGTAAAAATATCTGAAACTATACCCCTAGCATAGTATGTATGTATATAAAGGTGGAATTTATACTTCATTCTAAATTACGTTAAATCTCGTTCTGATTATTTTGCTTACAGTTTTCCTATAATTAACAGAAGTGTTCCGCATTTTTAGATTATGACATTTGAATAACGTTGGTGTGTTGCAAAAGCTAGATTGATTACTTCATTAAGAAAGAAATCTCTTGCTTGGCGTATTTAGAAGTTTCTCTTGACATTCAAAATGTGTATTAATGTTGTCTATGCTTAGTGATTCATCTACTAGTACTGGTTGTACTCTCGAGTTTATTTAGAAGTCATTAATTCAGTTGAACTTTTATTCTCATAATTCGCGTCACTTTATGTATGCCAAAAATAATCAGCCAAAATATACGCTATTTTATTTCACGGATGACAGCGCTAATTCTTGTGTAAAATGCATTTGCATTTCGCTTTTTGAATTGTCATCCGCAGCCATCGTTTGGCATTGAAAGTTACTGGTTTTACATCAGAGAGAGAACTTGCTTGCATTGTTGGAGATACACTCAATCTCAGAAAATGCAACAATTAGCTGGTTTAAAATACTCAAGCAGATGCATCAACACGGTAATTGGATTCATTTTGTCTGATAAAATATTACCGGTATTTACGTAATAAAACTATGCAAGGTAGAAGCGTTTTGTGTAGCACTGAATTTCACGGTTTTATAATTGTACGGTGTAAGAAGCGAGCTAGCCGCAATTCCGCGGTCGTTCACTCGCAGCAAAAGACTGGAAACTAACGGTAAAACCACGGATAGCTAAAGGTTCACGAGTATCCCCATTTCTTTTTAACGGTACTCCTTTGTGCTTTAATTTGTAGCACCTGGTGACATTTAATCGGAATGAAACAAGGGAGTGGGCCAGAGAGTATAAGGCACACTAGACCAAAAGTGCAAACGCTATCCTTTAACTTAATCCTTGTTGGAATCTGTCTAACGAGATGGTTTCCTCAAACAGTCAACACGCAATGTCTTCTGCATTTCTTTCGTCTAGGTCGTTTCCTCTCGGCTGAAACGGTGTTATGTTAGGCGTGCAAGTAATATAATTGATGAATGTATAGCGACCTACACTGAAACCGAAATCACGTTTTCCGAGTTCTGCTTAGATATCTGCAGATTGGTATACAATATTTTTAAGTCCCCTGTACCTATGAGGAATTCTATAATTATTTCCCTTACGAGTTTAAGAAAGAAAATACACCAATGTTGAGCAAAGTGTTCATTTTCATGCATTCATCAAACGTATTAATAATAATAATAATAATAATAATAATAATAATAATAATAATAATAATAATAATAATAATAATAATAATAATAATAATAATAATAATAATAATAATAATAATAATAATACTCTTATTGATCGAGCTGAATGCTGCAAACTTCAACTGGAATGTTCAATCCATCTTGAAACTAAACATGGAGGATTGTGGTCTAATGTCCTTGAACTGGGTAGGTCATCGGTTAATGAATGAAGGAAATGAGAAAAGTTGTTCCCAAATGCACCAAGCGTCCACACATCTCGAAGTACCCGAGATTTGAACTCGTGACCTTCAGTTGGTAGAGAAAGTATTCTCCCTAAATGAGTCATTTCAGAACTCCCATTAAATAGGATAGTAAACGCCCCACTTGTCAGTTATAACTTGCATAATCCTGTATAGGATTACATTACAATTGTATGTTTTATTAATTAAATTTATATCATATAATCCTAAATTGTAATTTAGGAAAAGATGTTCTTTCTGAACTGACCTAAAAATGTAAGGCAGTTTAGTTTGTAGTTAAATGCCTAAATTCAAGGACCATTTATGAAAGGAAGTTTGTTGTTATTATGATCATAATTAGTCATTACAATAGTGTAGTTGTAATATTTATAATAAAACAATTCACATTTAATTCTGTACAATTGCTTCTATGAAGACAATATTTGTTACATTTTCTTCAGCTTCTCATTTTAACAGTAACACAATTTTAATGTGTACAGTATATATGTTAAAGTTAAGCAACTCTCTTTCTAAGCTTTGTTGGATCGTTTAATGTTGTTTTCTGATTATAACTAAAGCGGATATTTACGTTTTAATTTCTATTATCACGCTATTAAAACAGGTTTCCGATATTCAAAGCCTCGCTTGATAGCGGGAATCTCTGCAATTGAAGCTTGTTGTATATATAGCATATCAAATTGTCACTCTCGGTAGTTAGTTGATAATGCCTTTAGCGCACATAAATGCCTAAGAGGCCAATCACGGAAATTTTCAAACTTACATTTGCAGTCTGCTGAAGACTATTTTGAGTTCTGTGTCTTATCAACAGAAAGGTATGTGCAAGCTAGTTTTCGTAGTTTAAGCCCCCCCCCCAATGGTGCATGAGTGAAAGTTTTGCAGCAAAAAATGTATCTGTAGAATAATCTCTCACTCGCTCATATCGATCCTGTGCCTCCCTGATGGCATATCTGCATTTACATAAGATTGATAGCTCGGGACATGTCATCGTGTTATTGTAAAGGAAAAGTAATGGATGAAGGTGTGGAGCCCGTACTCAATCTACGGAAAGAGAGCTTTCTACTTCCTGCGTTTTAAATCTCCGGTGCGAGGTGCCAGCTGCGGGTTGTTTATGTCCCTCAGGCTCTTGTTTCATTCATTTTGGGGTACATTGACTCGCCGAGAAGACAAATATTTCGGTCGCCGTCTTGATAGCTAAGTGGAAAGAAACGTTAGGCTTTGTTCCGGTGAACCTCCAAGATTTGAGTCCAATATGATTTACATGAAAAAGTCGGCCAACTCAAATGTGCGACGTGTCACTGGTGTGTGACATAACACGTAGCTGAGAGCCGAAAGCAAGAAGAGATTTGCTCGCTAACGTCACAGCGCATTTGACTCGCAATGCATTAATGGTTTTCATGGCGTTCCATATTATCAAGAAATCATATTTTTCCCTCGTCTCTAGCAAAATAATACAACTAACATTTTGCATGCATTATGATAATGTACTCTTCCTACCCTGCGGCGCAGCAGCCCTTTCCGGGCCAAGGCCGACCCCCCGGCCGCTGCGTCTTCCACCTCTGCCTAACATAGGCGTCATGAGCGGAGTGTGGGACGTCAGTGCTCCTATCCCCCGGCCGATTATGTGGTCTTCACAACCTGGAGCCGCTACTTTTCAACCAAGTGGCTCCTCAGTTGCCCCCTCAGGACATAACGAGGCTGAGTGCACACCGGATAATGCACTCTAGGGGGGAAAATTAAAAACTTGGGTTTAAAACTGTAGGGTTTAAGAATTGTATCTATGTATTCCTCTAAAGCACTGGTTACATGAATTATAAGGTCTCATTAGTTCGCTTCTCGTTACGTTTGAATCACAAGGAATGCCTGGGAACACATCTTACCCGCAGCACAGCTACGACACAATAGTTGCCAAACTTTCTGTTTTAGGGAGAAATTCCCAACTCGAAATCGACTAAACCACTTTTGACATGTTTGATTCGTTACTGCATCTTCCCCGTAGACAGCACACATTTTCTGCCGGCATCCTGACGCGATTTTACCCATACGATAGTAAAACAACATAGGGCAAATGCTTCTTTTTGCTTTCCATAGTTCGTAAACAAATTCACGCTGCTCCATCCAACGTCAGTCACAAACACACCGACTAAGTCGTAGGGGTAGTTAGGCAACTGTGATAACTTGAGTGTGCCGAGGGTTCAGGGTTTTCAGGGAACTTACAAGCAAAACGAACTTACCAGACAACCTTATATATAATTGCTGGAAACATAAATCTTGGGCGCCTTAAAGCTTTGCTTGGTGGACATCAGTCATTAAGAAAGCGCAATATTGTGTGTTGTTATGACGGAACATATCTCCAAAGGTACTCATTTTGTTTTCAGTTTAAAAATCAGAAGGAATGGCACACATTCAGAATGAAATATCTTTCATTTGTCCGATATTTGGAAGAAAAAGACCACCTGAGATTACGTTTTGAAGAATGTGATAATACAAGAACTAATGATATTACAAACACTTCATGCAATTTATAACTACCGCCGTGGTTTCCCCTAAAACAGTACGTTAAGGTGGAAAACTGGACATTATCAATGAGTGTATAGCAGAAATGGCGGCTTGAAAACGAGGCGTTTGAGCAAGTCTAGCGCACGATCTCTTAGATAACCTTGCAGTTTACGCAATGTAACCAACTGTAGTTAAAATCTCACGGTGAAAAAGTTGATAATACAGATAATTAATATAATTTTAAGTTTCCGTAAGCGCAGTGAAGAACAGTGTAATAATCAAAATGTTATTCAAGAAATCAGGACATTCTATTACCTTTATTTGCGAAGGAAATGTGGTTTACTGTGTGCTGTCAACTAAAATCTATTGCCAAAATTTGACAACGATAAGGCAGTGCCTCTTTTCAGGGAAACCAAGAGTTAACTAAGCACTTCATATTGAAATGAATAGAAACTGGCCCTGTGTTAAAGTGGGAAATGTTGAGTACTGGCCACAGCATTGCTGTATTTCTAAGTGAGTTTGGAAGAATATCTTGTTTTTCTCTCGCGTGTCGTGAGCTGAGGCAATGCCATTAGAGCTTTCACCGAAATTGTCTTATAAAAAATTGATGTTTAGTTCTGGACCAGTGCTTGTAGCTTAAGCGGCGTATGTTTGGTGCTTGTATAAGAGGTTAAGTGTACACTGGAGACGTGAAGTGAGCGGACTGAAAGAAGAAGGGGTAGCCGGACTTCACCCTTATTTACCTTATTCGTCCATTGAACGTGTGTAGGTGTTGCTTGTGTATACATGGTGAGAAAACACACTCGTTTCTGTGAAGTGTACTCCGAAATAACGGGAAAATGTACGTCGAGTCACTTGGTGAAGCACCGTCCCTGACTTTTAATACCTACTAACTTAAAAAGGGTTTCCGGTTAAAATCAGAGCACTTAACCCATTTAACATCGCACATATTAAGTCATTCTACTGACGTGTGCTTTAACTTTAAGTACTAATTTGTTTCACTCAAATATTGAGCTAAATATGCCAAGAAAAGGAAGCGTTTCGTTAATTCTACCAGAGAAAATGGTGTAGCTGAATGGTGGTTCATCACTGAGAATTGGTTGTGGTTCCAATAGCTTTTACTTTTGTTACTGTCAAACCATAGTACCAAATGTGCGATACACATTAATGCTAATAGTGGTTTTATGCACTTCGCGCTGATGCTATCATGAGAGGAAGTTGAGATTCCCGCATTGCATGCATTTTGCATTTTAACCACGCATTATTAATAAATTTATTGAATATACTGCACCCGTGGAAATGTATTGGTGCAGACATACGAGATCTGATTTTACCATTTAAATATTACCGTTTGTATTTCGGTATTTAAATACTGTCAGCGCAAGCAGCCATTCGTCAACACTTCTAGGCGTGAGTAATCGATCACCATTCGCAGAGATCAGCGCGGTCGATCTTGATACTGCTTTTGAGCAGCTGATTCATTTTATTTTCGCGTAAATACCTTTTGTTATTCACTCTCGTTGAATAGGAAATAATATGCAATACACGTGCGTTAAGTGGTTTGCGGAAACTCAGAATTGAAAGTACTCAACTTATGAATCTGTCCTTCCACTTTTTCTGATAGCTTGTGCGTAAGGCTCTGTCTTATTTTTGTCCGCAACTTCTGAGTTATCGTGTAAACAAACCACATCATAAAGTCCGAACCATATTGTTCATCGACGGATCTTATGAAGAAACGTGTGCCTATGCACCGTGACAACTTATGTGTAATGTAATCAGTGGCACAGAAGCAATTTTATCCTAGTAACCAGATAAATGAAGCAGGGAAGATTTTGAT
Source organism: Tenodera sinensis (assembly GCA_030765045.1). NCBI lineage: Eukaryota > Metazoa > Arthropoda > Insecta > Mantodea > Mantidae > Tenodera > Tenodera sinensis. The sequence continues at coordinate 80,399,367 of CM060970.1, read as the reverse complement.
TCTTAAAAGGCAATGTACAGTTCAAAAGTAGTGCAGCATGTAGTGATAACTATTCGTAAACGCTTCTTTGCAAGCATGGTAGTGACATCGCTTAATTTTGCTCACAGGTCTCTTTATCAGGCTTGAGATTCTTTTACGTGCCGTATTTCTACGACACGGGACCACCGGCTTTATTTCCCTTCCGAAGAAACCATTTTAAGGATTTTTAATCCGGAAAAAAGATCCATCGGCCTCCGGTGGGTTTGAACCCGCGACCCCGGGAACCAGAGGCTAGCATGTCAGGAGGACAGTGAAAGGAAAGAAGGCAACATGGCTGTATTGGAGTAATTCAGAACACGGTGTTGACGTAAGATATACTCGGTAATGAAATTTTAATTTCTACAAATTGCAACCGATTTAGATGAAATTTTTATCAGATTTGTTCAACGTAATTATAACACGTAACTAATTTTCACGACCCTATGTACCTAAACTTTCCACGCAAAAATTCAGAATTCTCAAAAAATGAACATTTAATCTCATAATGAAAATTTGAAAAACGTTAAGCTTGCATATGTTTCGTCGAAGATAGTTCTTTACAATCAAAAGATTACATTTTGTGTATAGCCTCCACAACATTCGGAAAAGGTTCAAACAATACATATACGTATGTATATTGCTTGTAAGACGTGGATGAAGTCCATTCTTTACTGGCCATACAGAGGACATTTTTAATTGGAGTTCCCACCCCAAGTAACAAAGACGTGCTCATTTGTAGTCTTCATGCGTATGGTTTTAACCTTTTTTTAAAGTAGCGAAAAGTTATACAAGATTACAAGAAACCTTTTTAAAATTTCATGCGCTATTTGCACACACCTGCACACTACTATTTAAAATCATATTTGGCCATTTTAATGGTGAAAAAATCAAAGCTGCAGGCGTATTCTGTTCCTACAGCGTTTGAGGGTTGCCACAAAAATGTTTATATAATGATTTATCGAAAATTCAGTATCGATTATCTCCTTTAATCGTGTAAAGCAGATTGCACAGTTACCTGTAAAAAGTAGGGAAGTAGCACCGATCAATGAAACATTCGATAAAGGCTGTATGGAGTCTGCTTCTCGGCTTCGTCATGTTTGCAAAACTTTCTCGGTTTTCTTTTGCCATAGACGTGAAAACGACATGGGACGATCCCAGAAGAAGTTGGAGTGTTTACACATTGGCTATTGGCAATATAAATCTTATTAAGTACAGGATTTGCAAACATCTTTTCCAAGCAATCCTTTCATTTGATATCCCCAAATGTAAAGCCACACTTGAGAAAATGTTTTGCTATGTAAACTTTGGTAGTTAAGTTGGGAAGTGGCGACATTGTGACGAAGCTCGCTTAGCCTGAAAAGCATTGTTCGTAATACCAACATTCAAGCCATGGAAAACGCATCCAAGTTGCGTGGCAGAGTTAAACCGAGGCTACACAAATCTTGTGACACAAAGGACTGCCTTTAAGCTAGCATTTGGCAGCAGAGAAGACATCCTGGCCACATGTACAGCTCAAGCTCTCTTGAATCTCATAGGACAGCCTTAAGCTGCTTGGGGAACCTGCGTGTCACTGTTACCGGAGCAGTGACAACGAGCAGCATGTCCTCTCGCTTATCGGAAATCGAATGACCTTTTTTATCTCGATTTGTAACACATGAGGAAGACGTGCAGAAAAATGGGGTCCCGGAGTTAAGTAATGCCAATCCCGATGTGCAGTTTTTACTCTCTATCCATAAACCAAATGCTGCATTCGTCGCAGAAATCCCGATATCGAGATTTCACTGGAAACAAACTTTTCGAGTTCATTTAAATACACAAATAAAAAGCACTTCTAGAAAAGATACAGTTTGTGTAACAACGTCGAGGGTTTTAGCACTTTACTACAGCATCTTTCAACAATCCAAAGCTATTTTCTAAAAAAATGACTCCAGTTTCTTTTTTCTTTTAATTTTATTTATTCATTTTTTATTGAAACAGTGCGAGTTTTAAGCCCTAGAAATCTTACCAACGATTTAACAAATGTTTTCAGGTAGCAATCTGAAGTGCTCATTTTGTATCTACACTTAATGTTGTCCCGAAACTGAAATCAGTGCTATCAGGCCAGTCGAATCTTTAAGTGAGGAAAGTGAATCTAAATACAGAAGTAAAAAGGAAAGACAAATTTGAGGAAGGCTATAAACATTAGTTAAAGAATAAACAGCACACACGTCAAGACTAGACTAGACTACCAGATGGCAGGCTGAGAACAGCCCGAGGTGTGTCATTCGTGTACCTGCCCTTTTAGGGCTTAACCACTGTATGACGGGATTAGGATGTTATAGGATGGCTAGATGGTACGTAGGGAATTTCAGAGGGCTGTCCAATGACAGAGGTTCGGGTCCAAGATGTATATGCCTTAGTATTCAATGAATTCACATCCATGCTAGGTAATTAAACACGGCCGTCTAAAAAGCCTTCTAATTTATTTTTATTTATTTTTTATTTCCATTCATATCCCGCCTTTAGCTACAAAGGGCATATTGGCGACCTTTCCTGCGGGACATAGTGTCTATCGGCAATGGTGGTACTCGTTTAACAGTGGGATTTGGGTCTTTAGGGTTTTAAACATGGAATTCTCACTTTCATTCATGCTTCCAGACTCTAGGGAGGATAAGGAGTAATCTTGGCTGGAGAAAAATTCCTACCCCCCCCCCCCTCTGCCGGCGATCGAACCCGCGACCCCTCGCACAGTATGCAGAGAAAGAGATGTAGGTTTAAGCGCCCTCAAATACATGGTCATCAGCGCCCTTAAAAACAATTCATGGCAAAAGCCAAATATAAACTTTAATATAAAATAAAATTACTAGTAAAACACAAAATAGAAATAAATATACAGACAGACAGGCAGAAGCCAGAACTAAAACAAAGTGATAAATATATCAAATGAGTATAAAAATGAAATATCTAAAGTTTTAAACTCTCAAGCTAATGTTAAGCTCGGCTAAACTTAAAAACCCTTTCTGCCGCTTGCTTATTGTCCGCCAGGACCTCTACAAGTCTGGCAGGCAGTTGCAGAGTCCCTAAGGTGCGTTGGGGAAAGGCACTCTAAGCACGTGACGGACTGACTAAAGGTTGTCGCACAGCGGACAAAGAGTAAGGTCCCGTTTAATAAGTAGCCGTGCGAAAAATTGCAGTGGCCAATGCGCAACCGAGCCACGAGTATGCAGGTGCTGTACTGCCTGAGCTACGGGGCCAGCCTGCTCTTTAATTGTACCTGTTTTTGAAAATGAAGTTTTATCTGAACAATGTGAAACCACTGTGGAGATTGAAAACTCCGTTTGGAAATTTATAATGCCACGTTCCCAAATATTTACTAAATAACTGTCAAACCACTGTTATCGAACATTTTTGTTTGATGAAACTGATCGGTGAAAATTAGAATCTAAACCTATCTCCAAAGACGTAACATATTATAAGATTGTCTGACAAGTTCGTTTTGCTCGTTAGTGCCATCTATAATGCCTGAAAACCCTGAGCCCTCTGTACATTCAAGTTATCACAGTAGCCTAACTACCCCTAGGACTTGGAGGTCAACAACCAGGCTCGCTTCTTATGCTGTTTTGCTATCGTAAGAGCAAAACCGCCTCAAAATGCCGGCAGAAAATTTGTATTGTCTATGGGGAAGATGCAATAACGAATCGCGCATGTCAAAAGTGACTTAGTCGATTTCGAGCTGGGAATTTCTTCCTGAAACAGAAAGTTTGGCAACTATTGTGTTGTAGATGAGGTGTGTTCCCAGGCGTTCTTAGTGATTCAAACGTAACCAGAAATGAACGAACTTATGAGACAATCTTATACAGCTATAATGCATCGAGAAGTGCGTTTTACTGCTCTACTTCGAAGCGCACCAAATATCGTTTTGCCTATTCATATCTCTCCGCGGAAAAATCCTACCTATGTAACAGGATTCAGTGAATCCCCGGTACCGGTCCAATAATTATAGTCATTTTATTGGACAATGAACTAAATGTTTTGCTGTGTGGTCCACCGTACATATCGTATCATCCATAAACGCCACTGCACGCTCTATTGAGAACATCTCGTATTTAAATTGCATACTCCGAACAAATATGGAAGATCACCTAGTTGAAAAGCTTATTTTGTAATTAGGAGCACGGTAAGGGTATATATAAGAAAAATCTGAGAAATGCTAATGGCAGGAAATGTAGTGCAGTTGTTAAATATAGCATGTTTGATTCAAGAACCTAGAACTCTGCTATAATGTGACTGAGGAGATAAAACTTCCTAGAAACACATGACTTCTACCATTAGAAATATTTTTTACCCTTAGTTACGAGCTGAAAGTATGACAATACATGCCTCGGAGTAGCTGGTTCTTTGTAATGGCTTAATGAACTTGCAGTGACGCGCTGTGCATCCATTGTGCTTCTCGAGACCGGAGAAAATAGAAATATTGATGAAGCTTCACGCTTTTCTGCTGTGCACGGTGATTCAAGCACGCGATTTCTCATAATAACGAGATGCACTTCCATGCTTCGTTTATCGATTTACGAACGCGCAGCGTTTACTCTCCACTCTTTTCATTATTTTCGCTGATAGATCACGTCTTAAATAATAACCATTTCAATTAGGGAAAATTCGATACAGGGAATGTCCACAAGTTCGGTACTGTTGGCACTGAGCTGGAAACTTTTGTGCTCTCTAAGTGTGGGTTTCATTTGAATCATCAATGCTTCATCATAGGGCCTTTCCAAATACACATGTTTCTTTGTTGTGGTTTTGAAAGTCATTACTGTCGTTTTCGTTCCTCCTTATAAACTGCTAGCAACGTGTTGAAACTAGTAACTAAAGTTTCAAAAGAAAGAAAGAAAAAAGTAACAGGACTTGTTTTTGTTGAAAAGGGGAAATATAAATTGCGTACTTTTGGAAGCCAGTGTGTTGAGAAAGAAGCTGTAAAAAGAAAGATTGAAGGTTGGGGAACAATGGAACAGAGACAAAACTACTCTCTGCTACCACATTCATTGCGCCGTGCCTGATATAAAAAGTTGCTTAAGTACAATTTATTGATATAATTCGATGATGTTTAAAACGTGAACTCTGAAATATCGGTGCATCGCTATACAACCTTTCGTCTCAAATCGGAGAAACAGACAGAACCCCTCAAGGTCTTTGTTATAGGCAGATATTGGAATTCTTAGGCAGTTGGCTTCAAGTTATCTACACTCAAACCAAAGATTGCAAAACAACAGGCTTAGGATTACTGACATTGAGTTAGGCCTGCAAACGCCAAAAGGCTGTACTGGGGTTGAGGGATGGCTTGTTTTGTGCGACCTCCCTGTATATAGTCCAGTCAGTTCAACCTTATTTCCTTCCCTCTTGGCTTTAATGTTGTTGTTGTTGTTAGCTAATGCTGGATTTCTGACAATGAAGTCATTAATCCTCTTGCTCTCCAATATAAAGAGAGCAATAGCAGTAATAGTAACCGCTTTTAAAAGAGCACCATATTTTTATGTTTTGGCGGTCACATCACTCTCTCACAACCCCCAGAGTGTCTGGAGGACCACACCTGTCGTTGGTTTACGGGTCTCACCGACCTGACCGGGAGAATTATCAAAATAAATTCACCGACCATATCCTCTGATCACCAATCAGAGGACGTATTACATGCCATGACAGGTCAGCATGTTAGGGGTTAAGGTTTTATAGAGAAGTTGGAGAAATGGAGAGGTTGGAAAAATAAAGACTCCCTAGCCCTCAGGAACCCTAATAGCATCGGGGTTGGAAGAGAACAAGAGATGACCAAGGTAAGGTCAGATAGAAAAGTTACAGTGAGGAGCAAAACACCAGTAAAGTGGAAGTAATGTTCTGCTCAGCTTGGGTACCTTGTGGTCGCTATTCACATATCCCCTAGACGAAGACCCTTGAGTCTGGCTTTAATGTTTACACATGCCTATGCTTCGTTACAGGTGTACTTAAACATTAAACTCTACATAAATTCTTCATTGAGTTTATTCGTTATTAAATGGTATAAATCAGTTGCTAGAGAAGAAATTAATCCTAAATCAGTTGGAATTGAATAATTGTTCATGCTGATTTTATTTGACCAATGTACGTTTAGGTAAACAGATTGTTCATTAAACCTCTACTGCATAGGTTGCCTTCGGACATCACAGATGTTTAGTCGAAGTATTGGAATATTTTAAGTGCTTTTTCTTTCCCTTCACATTATACTTATCTTTCACAACAAAATACTAATATATGTTTGTAGCTATTTTATATCATAAATATGTTACTTAATTTCGATACTATTGTATTTTTAAAACAAAAACCAAAATCCATGCAGCTGCAATCAAGGCTTTCCCTGTCCTTTACCACAGACACATTAGACTGCAGTCAATTGTAACCCCGTCGGCGTTCGCGCGTGCAATCACATCGGTTATTTTACGTGGGACCTTCCCATCCTTTTCCACAGAAACATTTGACAGCTGTCACTGATATTCAAATTCATGACGTTCGACTTTGAATGGATGACCAGTCCATTTCCTTTCGCCTTTATGGTCAAGCTTATTCGAGTAATGTCCTACATTAGGGTCCTATGATCGTGTAAGTAGTGGTTTAGGCATTTGAAGAGTGGCATATGTAACAAAACTCAGGGGTAATAAAGATTTATACGTTTCTAGATTATGAAGTACACCTGCACTAAATTCTTTCCAAATAGCAGACTAAAAGTTGAACTCTGACCGACCGACATTGGGCAGATTATCTGGAACGACGTTGGGATTATCGTGCCGTGCGTGTGTATTGCAGGACTAAGTAATATAGCAGAGTGAGTAGCCTAAAGCCCCGCCCTGCTACAGTACCCCCAATGTACCGTTATTATTATAGGGCGTGGGTTCTTTTTGTAAAGGATGAGAGCTTGAAGGGGTTGAGGTTGCTTTCCTGCCCCGCCCAGGGAACAATCAATGGCTTATCTGGTGTCGTTACCTTATGAGCACTGGCTTTGTCTTTAGCTCTGAAATTTGATTCCTGTCTGTGCAACACCATAGTCGTCGAGAAATTAAATGCATTTCTTCTGTAAGTGATTTAAAAATTAGAAGATTGCCTTACTTACCTCTGATTACACTTTTCGTATCTTCGTGCATGCGGGAAGCTTGTCGACAAATGAAATGCATTCCATAAGCACAATATGGGTAGATTGCACACGACGAACCCGCGAGCTCAGGCGTTAAGTAAATTTTAAAAAATAAGCTTTCGTAAAAATTGTTTGTAAGTTATATAAAAATAAACAATAGTGTAAAAAAAAAATCACGCGAATAACACAGCTGTTTTATGTCTTCTTTGTGCATTCCTTTAGAAGCGTAATGCATAAACAATGGCCAAGACGATAGAGAAATGTCAGAAGTGTCAACCAATCACGGTTACATGTGGCCATAATTCCATCGTTTTTGTCTTATAGCTAGGAATATAGGTATGTAATTTGTGTTTGTGCTGATAGTACAGCGCACTGAAATATATTTGTGACTATGACAGGCAGAGTGAGTCCAATTCTACGGACGCAGTGAAGGAAGTCAACGTAATCTGATCAGATTCCGATATATTTGACTATAACCGGTTAGATAATATCGGACGATTAATGAAATAGGTGAAATGCTCAAATGAGTGCAGGATACTAGTTTGAAGTTCCCCTACATTCATCTTTGCAGGATAAGATAAAACCCCGAAAAAAGAACAAAAAGCTTTATTCGGGTAACGCCCTAACCGAGATTCAAACTCGCGACCTGTTAAATGTGAGGCAGACACGCTATCCTCACACCACAGAGGTGGAGTTGCATTTGACGTGTTTTATATTTACACAACTTTATAATTACCTATTTCAATTTGTAGCTGAAATAAATGCGACTCGAGCCGTAGTCCGCCTTACGATAGATTTTGGAACGTGTAATGTTAGCAATATTCTCTTGCTCATTAATACTTTACATTTGTAATTTGGTTTCTAATGTCCCTTTTCAAAGCGTTTCTCTCCTTATTGATCCATTCCATTTCTGCAAATTTGTCTAGGATGTCAATGCTCATGTTTCTTACTTTAAACGCTCTTCTTTCATGTTGTTTGTTATTTTATCCTTTCTGTCTTAATTTTGTAATTTTCGTTAACAATTCCTGACTTTTAGCAACCGATTAATCTATAGATGATCGATCAGTAATAAATGAATGCCCTAGCCAAGTTACACCAATGTTTTTGTTTCATTTATATTGAAGGTTATGTCGGCGGGTTTGTGCCTTTAGAACAAATTGCTCAACTGCCATGATTTTCAATCGCTTACAGATGTGTTGATCATAGGGTTGTTTTATTTTTGGTTATTGCCTTAAATTCACACACACAAACACACACACCCGCGCGGATCTTTTTCTAAAAATGCTTTTTTGGATTCGGGGGTCTCAAAACAATTATTTCCGGTGAAATCTCGACATCGAATTTATGGATGGAATACAATACTTCCTCTACTATACTATACGAAATGAGAAAGTAAAAATACGGAATTCTCTTTTGTGTGTAATAAATTGTATAACATTTAAATAAAGCGCCTATTTTTAGATGTTTGGCCTCTAAATGTTACTTTCTCTAAATTAGTCTCAACTGTATATGGAGCATCAAGTTTTGAATATGTGGAGAAAGAACACAGAAGTAAGAAGTTGAAACAATGAATTTTTGCACCATTTGAACAGTAACATGGAAGTTATTCCAAAGCCGCTTTTAATTTTAAAACGAGTTTTGGGCGAAATTTCCTAAGTTACCTTAACATTAAAGTTTCAACCTTAAGGAGGCTTTGAGGATTCTCGTATATTTTGGTTTCTGTGCTGTTTTATTACATTTTAAACTAATCTAACTACTTTATAACTAGGATATTACATTTAGCCCAAATCTCTCTAAGCGTATTTTCAATAATGGTTTTGTAGTGCGAAATTGGATTACATGACCTAAACTGAATGTAATGTGTGCGGCAGACTGGCGCGGAACCAACGATATGAGAATAATCCACCATTATAAGCCAGTGTAAAACTTGTGAACTTTCGTTAGGTGTACTACCATGCAGCGAAATTTCTTTGGCAATGGGTTTTAAAAGGGGCAATATGTAACCAGGTCGCACGGAAACTGATAAAACACGAACTTAAGTTCTAAGATAAGCGTTTTAGTTGGTTTCTGATGGAAATGGCACAATAGAAGCGTTGAAACTCAAGAGTTCCAATATAATTACCAAAATGATCTATTTTTCATAAATACACGAACCTACGACGAGGGAATGACGAATTCTTAGATTTTGTAAAGGATAAATCGAGATTGGAATCAGAAAATATGTAAATACGCATGAGCCCAGAGCATTTCCGACATGGTTCTTGCAACTTCATTGCAACCCCCCCCCCCTCTGGCAAAGGGGCCGGGGGAGAACTTTAGGGTTCTGCCGCTGCAGCATTCATCTATAGCTAACATGGCGTTCACTGTGGTTCTTTTGAGGTTTGAGAAAAAAGTCGTTAATGGCACAAAATTGGGTGAATTGCGGTGATTGCAGCTACGGTTATTAAGATGTTTTTATTCTTCTGCGTTTGTAGATGAAAGAATGAGCTTACTTGAACTTTATGAAATTGTGTTAGCTGATCAAAAATTTGATGAGAACACTTCGCTTGTTGCACCCTTTTTCAGAAAGGATAAAGCATAATCACAACTTTATCCCAGAAAAGTAGATGCTAACTAGTCTCTGTTTCCGGGAAGTTAAATGACTAAAATGGGAAAGTTGGTCATAAGATATACTACAAATCGCTATAAATGTGTTTGGCTTTTTTACTTTCGTGGTTGTTCGTAACAAGAAAGAATTTAATCCTTGTGTTATAAAGTTGTCCAATCCTGAAGGTAGTAATTGATTCCCCCACCAAGGGACTAAAACTGAAGTGAAACCTTTCGGAAACATAGGTTTTGTTCAGAAAGTTATAAAATATAATGAGGCATTAAGAGTTCACCCGATGAATACCTTAATGTGTTAGGGCTTGCTTCATTTTTTTTTTCCATCCACCGTTTTAAAATTCCAAATACCACCTCTAAGAATGAAACAAAAGCTCTTGTGCATCCCTCTTTTGCCCATGGATGAATGAATGGCTTCCTCTAACACTTTCAAGAACATAAAATAGATTGTGGGTTTCGGTGAAATTATCTGGAGTGAAATTGTTGAAAGGAAGTGGTTGAAATGGTTGCGAGTATGGATGGACGCAGTTGGGTAAATGCACATTTCCGTTTCCGACCAGTTAGCGTGCTTCAAGTGAATTTAAGGAAACCAAAGGAAGAAATTAGGAACATGCCACTTGAAGAATGATACTCCCATCTCAGCTTAAAGCAAATTGATTGCAACAGTCTCGGTTTTACTGCTTTTACCCTCCCCCTGAACCTGATTATTTTCACTGCCTGTTTTCCCAATAGTACCCACATATTTTTTATTATCTTCTCCAAGTTCCATAAACAAGGTGAATCATAATGCAGAACGTAAACTAATGTAATAGTAGAAGGGAAAAGGGCGCGTGTGAAACCATTCAAATTTGAGTAGAAGATAAGTGTTATTTAGTGTTCCATGTTATTTTACTCGATCTTTCTTCTCTCTGTTTAGAATTGATGGCAGCTTTTGACAGATAGCTGTACAGTTTGTAAACCCGCCCCACGTTATTCGTTCAAATGCTGTTCCTCTTTCAACCATATTTCAGTATTTCCTTCAATATGCATATAGTTGCCGTGATAACCTAATTTGCAATTGTGTTGTTACTTTGAGCTTAATCAAATGAGCAGTAACAGACGGGTTAAAAATAAGATTTATTTACAACCATACCAAAAGAAAAGATGGCGAGCTACGCAGAAGTGCGAGAAGTATCTGAAATTGGAGCATGCGCTTTAAGACATGCTATGTATATTCAATTGTTTATGCTCGGTAGAAGACTTGTACTTAATCTCTCAATATATTAATTTGATTTCGCAAACTGTTTATTGTGAAACTGTGTTAAGGTTTGTAAATACAATGATATACGCAACTTGGGGAACGTGAGACTTCTTTCTACTTGTGGAATTTTCATCACTCGTTACGCTCGTGATGAAGATCTTTCTATATAGTAACAAAAATCCCACTGAGACACAAGTTGCGTAAATAATAAAGTGTGTTCAAACAGTTACGTGGAGCGAATAGGATCGTTAAGGGTTATTTGTCACACTTAGGTTCATCTGCGTCGTTGCAAATAATTTAACACTTCAAGGAAAAATTATGGAGAAAGCAAGGTATCAAGAAGGGAGCGACGGTCGGGAGGTGTATAGCTTGGATTGCAAGAAAACATCCCTTATTCTGAATCGCCAATGTTAGTTGCCGCCATTCAAAAAATTAATATGAAGTTTGTATACGAATTTCTGTATCCCAGTAGCATAGATGTTTTGCTCCTGTCATGTAAAAATGCGTTACCTTTATCTCGAATACCGTCCACCAAGATGTCTCTTGAAGTAGTTAAAGTGTATCCAAGATTTGTGTTGTATGTGGAATGTCCGATCTGAAGGGCAAATCTTATTGCGTTCATCATAATCATCTATCCTGCGATGAAAGAAATCTCAGCATACGTTATATAGTTTCTCATTAATGAAGTTGTCATAAACACCGATTTGCAGGTCTCACAACTCCAAAAACAGCATCTCATAGTTGTCCCGATTGTGGAACCTCGCAGTCGTTTCAGACGCAAGACTCAAAGTAGAACTGCGTAAACAACGTGACGGAAACGAAAGGAAACAAGCCCAACGTCAGTAAAAAGTTTACCGTCCGTTCTAAGTGCTACATCTTCCGAACGGAACTCGTACCTCAGCAGAAGTTTGAAATTTCGCTTCTCATAACTTCATAAGGCATTCTGTTTCATGCCACTGAACTGAAGGAATTGTGCTCCTGGCAGTGTTTCAATATGTTTTTAATTTTTGTTTTTCTCGGAAGAAAATTAATGACATTTTCACTCAGGGTGTCTCGACAAAATCCATTATACTCAGAAATATAAATAATTCTAGTTGAGGTTATTTAATTATTGTTAAGTTTTGTACTTTAATACTTTTAAATAGAGATATAATCATTTACTCGAGATACTTTAAGTTGAAATTGAATTTACAAAGTGTGACCCACATTTATAAATTCTAGAGGGCGGTCATTGGCTGCATCTGTTTCTTCCAAGTTTAAAAACTAGCTCCCCATTAAACTAGTTTCTTCCCCCCCCCCCTTTTTTTTTTAACAAGATGAATCACAGGAAATTTTTTGACCAACAAAGAGAAAATCAAGTCAAAAAGGCGTTCATTTTACATTTCCTGGTTTTCCTGTGACCTTTTTTAATGTTTTTCTTTTTCAAGTGTGAATCTAAGCATTAAAGTGGTTGATAATGCATCATTGGAAGCCACATATTATGCACCCATTCAGAAGGAAAAGTATGAATAATCACCCCAACAGTTGCTCGTAATTGTGGTGCCCTAAAGCTGTTTACTGTCGACTCGAACACCCATAGGACTTTTCCCAAGGAAGGAACGGATCAACCGTTACAGCTATGCAGGTCAACTCGGCCATATGGCTGAGAGAAACTTGGCCGCGTGTAAGGTATCCGTAAATTTGCAGGAGCGTTCATGTTCAATAGAATACCAATGTGAATGGATTTCAATGTATTTACCAGCCGATGAGCTCGAAAGCCAATCGTCGGAAAAAAATAACGAAGCCAAAGCAGAAGAAAATGGGAGCAACATATGCAGCACAAGAGTGAAACAAGGCAAAAGAAACAGAGATAGGTGATATACCAGTAGTGAAGAAAAATCGGAAGAAGGAAAACATAAAATGTGATAAAATATAAAATAATAAAAATTAACGAACAAGTGAACAGGGGAGAGGGCTACATTGTTCAAAAGGGCAGTGCTTAAGATTACTTTTTAGAAGGATCGCTGCGGTAAAGTGTCGAAATTACGAATATAATTTCAATTGAGTGCATAAAAATACATGCTAAAATTAAGAATTAAAAGTAGATATTATTTTCCAGCCGAAACAATATAAGTCTGGCTGTAAATTACCCTGTCCAACGGTTTCATCATTCAGTCATAAGATCTTTAAAATTTCGCGCGGTAAATCTGGTTAGTAGAAAAGCATTTATTAGAAGCAAAAAAGGAATTGCACTTCTTTCCCCGTATGCTCTGAGCTTTGCAAGATGTTGGTGGCGTGCATACCCCTTTGAAATATTTTCTGATACACAAGTTGGAAAATTTGTACCTCTATTTCAAATAGCTAAGAACCGTTGTCTCTTTCCCATTAAACAGAAAAGGGGTTGTATATCATTGCTTTTACACCTTTGTTTTCGTGAGTTATTTTTGTTTGCAGTGCAGCATGAACTTAACGTGGAAGTCTTGTGCCAAATAATTTTTAGCATACTGTGGCAAGCCAGATGCTCAGACATGAAAAGTTCAGCCGTCGAGAACTTTGGGTAGACAGTGGCAACGAATGCCAGAGATTCATGGCTGGCAGATTTCCCGGCCCGTCATATGCTACACTCATTAGCATGATTTCGTCAGTTTTCACAGGGGGTGCTTTAGTCAAATTCACTGCTCATTGGGTTTACTAAACAGAGATTTTAAGCGACTATCGGACGGAAGTGGCATATTGTCATGTATGCATTTGTGTTTAGTTATAAGCACGTCAAGAGATGTGAACACAAGGATTTGGGATGTATGACGGTAGGCATCGCGTGAGATGTAGGATGAGCACGCGAGATCTGGGTGTGGCTATTTTACGTCAGATTAGTAGATGTCCTGGTCTCGGCAGTAAGATGTACAGCCATCTCTCCTCTTCACGCTGAAGCTGTCACACCAGTCATTTTTGCCTGAATCGGTTTTTTCCGGATACCATTACTCATGTATGTGGGTCCGGAAAGGTGTGCCTTCCGCCAGTGAACCCCAAAGTTCATAGAATTCGAGTGACCATCTGTGGTACACACTAAAAAACTCGTCGGTATTTTCATATCATGTGTAAAATACCTTTCAGAGCAATTAAAGAGGGTGAATTTGTGGCTGTAAACCTCGTCAAGAACCTGCAGCTCTTCTTGATAACTTCACTTAGAGCTTTATTCTTTCAGAGATTCTTTAAATATGCATAGGTACTAACTTGCAATTTCTAATGTATTTGGTAACCCAAACACGTAGTATTGTTTGATCTTGGAACCAAAGGTATCAGCAGCCAGCCTCATTTTCAAAATACAAGAATTATTTGAACAAAATGAGCGAAGCAATAATCTTTTAAAAACTCTTAAGTGCTAAAATTAACTTGGTTTAAGGAGAACTGCCGAAGGAACACAGCCCGTTGCCAACGTAAATGTACATGTAATCAAGTGAACAGTTCTTATAAATGTTGTAAGTGTAAGTTGGCAACTTCGGAATTCGTACCTCAGTAAAGCCAAGAAAACGCACAGTTATGGGGGAAAAGAAAATATCACCAAATAAACTGTTTACTGTAATTGGAATAATTTAAATACGCATTGAGAAGGTTATACAAGTCATGTAATAGTATAGAGAAAATATTCTTAAAATGACTTTAGTGGAGTCCTTCAATATTTTATATTTAATAATGCAAAGATCGTAAAGTGGCAAATTTGTAGACTTTGACTCGTAAACATATTCTAGAAGTAGCATAATTCTGAGCTGATTATTAGCCACATTAATAAAAGTTTGGCCCTTCTGGCACTTTATTTTACATCTTTTTCTAAATGTTGTTTAAAAGCTTTGCTTGAAATTGATGTTTGGCGAAGTGTTAGGAAAGAAGAAATCTGGAAGTTAAAGCATGTGCTCAAATGAAAATGTGTAACGAAGTTTTCATTTCACATTTAAGGCTCAGAAAAAAATATAGTTGTTGGACTTGCCCGCGCCAAAAAGTAGCTGTCCAAATACATGGGTGGGAGCATAAGTATTTTTAGTAATTTCAAACTAGTTTGTACTGGTTTAGATGTTTTATATGTATTCTTGAATGCGTTGGATTCTTCAACATGACGTCATGTCCTATACTTTCGGAATGTTGATCTGTGTTTCAGATTGTCTTTGTAGGTCGGACATTGAAAATACAGTACAATCGAAATCTGTTGCTCTCTGCTTTTTGACTTCTTGTGTAAATGAAATTTATGGTAAAATAGCTAAAAATAACTTTCTACAGGACTGGGATTGCGGCATGTCATTGGCTGAGCCCGAGGTAAGTTCGGTCAACGGTGAAAATAAGGTTCATTTGTAGCTGCTTTCATAACTGTTGTACCCCGCCCCTAAAAATATTGGGAAGATCAGGGATGTTAAGGCTTAAAAATACGAGCAACATTCCGTCGAAAGATATTGGTTTAAAATACCACACTTATTGTATTTCTTTTAATCAGGGTTTAATACGTTGAAAGGCTAAAAAATGCATTTTAAAACCTTTAGTTTGTAGTTACTGATATTTACAAACCTGTAATACGTCTGGAGCATCTTAGTTGTGCATATAATGATGAATGTGCGATAGAAAGACTGAGAAACATGTATTCAGGTATCCACCCAGTGACAGTCCAAATGGTCATACTCATAAATTACTGGAATACGCGTGCAGACTCTGGACATATCGAGGAACCTTCAGAAATATTATTTGAATTAATATATAACAAAACTATCTGGAATTAACAACAGAATATGTCATAAACCGCGCAACAAGATGTAACAATCATACCAACTAAATGAATAAATGAGAATATGGCCTTACCAGCTTAAAACAAATGACAGTCATGATCTTAAAATATAAAAATAAAAAAAAAAAAGAGCACGTGTGCATTCATTGCGACATCATTTTCTCATATTTGTAAGTTTTGCAGCTTGTGGATTTTAATATTCAATATTGAACATTTTGATAAATTTATTCTTCCTTTCCCCCCCATATTAGAGATGTTACGCAACTAAGAAGAGTAGGTTAATCATTTGATAGGTGTGCTAATACATGAAATACCGAGTTTGTATTTCCTGTTTAAAAAATAAATAAAACTGGCTGGTTCTGCGCAAGATAGCTGTAAAAGGTGCTGAAATTCTTGGCTGCTGCAAAAAAATGCTGTGAAGCAAATACGTTACGACACTACGATATGTATTCAGATTCTGAAATGTTCTAATGTATATTCCAGCGTGTATAATATGAAAGTGAAACATATCTCGTTTTTCTATGAAGTTTACTTCTTACCTCATACATTTTTCATGCCGCTGACGTACTTGATGCTTTCGGAAGGCAAGGCGAGGAAGGAAGCGAGAACGGAGGAACGAGGTAATAGGAAAAAGTGTGTTATACACGAATAAGAATAGAAGGACTCAAGATGTGCCAGTGAGCAAAAAGTAAGCCCGCGGCCATTCATAGAGGAGATATATCAGCTTTTGTCATAGGAAATGTATCACTGTTGGAGCTGCTTGTGAAAAGGAAGAGCTGTTATCATTTTTAAACAGTAATACTTTCCAGAAAGTGAGTTTTGGCAGTTTAGCCCTGGTAATTGTTTGCGCTTAACCAAAGTGGCTTGTATGCGATACAAATTGCATGAAATGACTAAATCGTGTTTAAGTTATTTTTTCTCATTTTTTGGGGTTATTTATGTTCTGTTGCAAGTGATTATGGTCATGCAGCGATGTTTATTATTATTCCATAAGGAATAATTTACTATCAAAACAAAGGTAGTGATTAAATGCAGGTTGTTAGTGTCAGTTTAGCAGTGTATTTTAATTTTAATCATATATTTTAACCTGCAGTTGAAAGAAATAATTTTGAGCACAGATTAATGCAAAAGCAAATTGATGTGTTGCACTCGCATGACTTTCTCTACTGTAGTACAAACTATTCTTACAAACGCTTGTTCCTCTATCTACTTCATGTTAATCGAGATAAACTTTTGTAGAACTTATCTTGCTACTCATTTTCTTGTAGGTGCAAGGCGAATATGGCAATATAGCACTTTTAAGGACACGCCGTGGCCGAGCAGTTAGATCGCTTGACTCTCACCAAAGTGACCCGGGTTCGATCTTAGGCGTCCGCATGTGGAATGTTAGGTGGACACACTGGTGCAGGGGCGTGTTTTCTCCAGATTCTCCGGTTTCCCCCGCCATCATTCCAGCAATTGCTCCATCGTCACCTTTCCTATCATTTTATATCATCCATATCCTCGCTCTTACATCAGGCTTAGGCTGATCACCCATCCTGGCTCCGCTGTATGATCAACTCCGATTACGAAGAACGCATATACTGACTCAGACGTGGGGGGGGGGGGGGGGGTCGTCCAGCGGCCGGCCGGTAGGCCAAGGCTACACTCAAAGGGTGGCAGTATCATAGAACAACAGTACGTTTTTAAGCGATAACGTTGACATTCCGTTCTCTTTTCATGGCCTAGAGATGAAAATGTTGACTTCATATGTGGGAAAAGTATAAATATTGGAAAATTCAGGCAAATAAGTAATTAAATCCAAGGAATTTTTAATACTGTATCCAAATACATTTTCCTCTCTGAAGAAATTTGGTTCATATAGTATTAAGAATTCCTTGGATTTAATTAATGAGGTTAAAACCAGCTTTGGACGACATATTGGTGTCCTTTGATGTTACTTCATTATTCACCAACGTCCCTACAACTAAAGCGCGTTTCACCCTTAGAAGACAGTACACGTTAAATGGAGCGCAGTGTTGCAACATGTACTAGTTGCGAATCTTTCTCCGCGAGCGACTCGAGGTGGCCGGAGTCCTGCACTTAGTCCTTCAATTGCTGCTTGACGGACACTTTTAACTTTGGTATCCCTCCATGCCTTTGTTACTGTATGACCTAAATTTACAAATGACTCGTCTGTATAAACAACTGATTTCCCCTGGTCCCTAAACCCTTTTACGTCTTTTAGATATTTATGTCGCCATCTGATGATATCGATATCGTCTCTTTCTATTAATATGCACTTGTTACCCCTTCTTTCATATTCCAACCCCAAATCATATAAGAACTGACTAAGAGTGGCCCTTGAGAAATTTGGTAGGGTCTCATCACTGTTGAATCGTGACAAAATTATATTCAGCGTGGGTGGAATATTTGCAAACTGTAAAGAATGAACAATTCGCCGCACTCCACCTTGCACTATTCAATCATATTGCGTTAACCTAGCGTTTTGTGTAGTCCCGCCCTTTTTGCTTTCTTTTTCGATGGCGTTCTTAGAGGTCCTTTCATTAGTTCCTTTTTAATCATACACACTACTGCTTCTGAACACCCGATAGCCTTAGCTGTTTCTTTTACTGCCTTACACGTATTTTGCTTCAAAAATAATATAACACATTCATAATTATTTGGCGTTCCTTACTTCTTAATTTACCAACATATCGTCTCTTCCTAGCTTCCCCCTCCATAACTACAAATATTTACAAAAATATTAAACAAATAACGCAATAACAGCTCACAGTTACACACACGGCTTCTTTCGAACTAATGTTAGTGCTGCTCCTTGTACTATCTTCTGTGTCAGGCCTGACGCTGAATAGATGAATACCTTTTGTTTGCCTTACTGGATAAAAGAAAGAGGTTACTGCCTTTTGGTTTATTTTAAAAACTTTCTCCAACCTTCCTCAACATTTGTTCTCGCTGGTTCCCTGATGTAAACTCAATAACAAAAAAGTTTCACACTGCGTAACTTTTGCAGTGCACAGATATAAAATTTTCCGAAAACATTTCATTTTAAAAATTATAACACTTAACTGGGTAAACATAGAGAATTCAAAGTGGGCAGGTAGTAGCACTATGGTATACTCTACCTAATAAAAAAATATAGTTGCATTCTAGCAGTTAGTTTGTTAGTGCGTGATGAGTATAGAAACAGCAAATATCGGACTTCTATTGAAAAAAACGTTTTCTGAAGAAATTTGGGCCTATAGAAATGTATAATGACTCTGAAAAGGATATAACCTGATAGAGAAAAAAATTCTGCATAGGATAATGTGTTCAAATCTGAAATTTATAACAAATGAATATTTATACCATGCTATCAGGAATCTGGCAACACCGCGAGGGTAGAAAAGGACGCGGCTAATAGCAACTTGTATGCGCTAGATAGAGACAGAGATGTCCCATTTAACTCCATACTGTCTTCTAAGAGTGGAACGCTATATAGTATTCCTGCTTTATTGAAGAAATGGCTTACATCTGTTAATATGTCCATTCAAGAAATAGAAGAATTAATTTCTCTGACTTCCTATTCTCTCTCTCTCTCTCTCTCTCTCTCTCTCTCTCTCTCTCTCTCTCTGAGTTACTTTGTCTTTAACGACTCTTACTATGAACGTATCCAGGGTTTCACGATAGGCAATCCCATTTCGCCATTCCTGGCAGGCTTTTATATGAACTTTTTTTAAGAAACATATCTCCATAATATTTTGTATATGTAATAAAAAAGCGCAATGCTAGGAGTGCTACGGTATTTCCATTGCCACACTGTAAAGTAATTCCCTGCAAAATAGAAACGTCTTTTCTTGATACTATACTACCCATTTTGGACTGCGGTATATAATCCATTTCTCCTGTGTATATGCGCAATTTCAAGGACAGGTTTGAATACCGTGTACCATGATGATTCCTGCATTCCTGTCTATGGGAGATAGAGCTAGAGGCCTAAAATAGCATTACCTGGAGTAGAACTTGCCAAAGTCCAATGTAAAAGGTAAAATATAATCTGCTCCTGCGCTGAAATCGCAGCACAAATTTTGTATGAATCGTACTCTTCCAGATACAATTTTTCCTGGTCAGATGCATTAGAACTTAAATGAGTTTTATTTCCATTGCTTTTAGTGGATGACTATCAAATATGAAACATTTGCGTTCATTAAAAAAACACGATAAAGCGCTTATCTTTCGATTTAAGCATCCGGTTTCCATATTTTCGAATTTGCAAAATGATAACTGTTTTGCAAGCTCTCCCTCGGTAACCACAATTTTGTTTCGGTAGAATAATTATTACCAGAATGTTATTTCCATTATTTCCCGATTGAATGGTGGTTGCATAATGAAAAACCGAACTGGAATGTGATGCTGCACATTTCCGAAAGTGCGTGTATAATTTCCTTGACACTCCACTGCCTTTTAGTAAATAAACTTAATGTATTGTTGAGCGGTAATGCTGGATATTGGCCTCAGCGATTTTTCATTTTCCCTTTGTTTAGAAATAGTGCATCGATGACACTCATGTAATCACAATTTTAGAGACAAGACGTCAGATATAATTTTACTGTTACCAAAGTTTTAACTGTTCAATATTTTCTGTTTCTAACTCGGTGAATGGGTTTGCTTAGGAACCGTTAGGGAGGTAATGTTTTATTTTGTTCCTGTGTATCACTATACAGAGTGGAAGAGAAGTCATTACATTCCTTCTGATATGTGCTTCAAGAAGCGTTACAAACAAAAAAGTCGAATGGCATTTTGTTCTTTGATCAGCCGATTTCGGAAAAATAAATGCTTTTTTATCCAAATTGGATGCGTAATTGCACAAAAATGTACGAAGAGTTACTTATAAGATGCGTAGAGTAACTTATTTCTGGCATAGCCTCTTTTGTAATTATGTGACATCACACAGGGTTTCGAAATAATTAATCACTTAAAAGACATGTAGGAATACTCCGAGCAGCTTTTTCAGACATGCAGTAAGTCGACAACGTTGCATTGAGGTTGGTCAGGGAATTGAACTGGTTTGTGGATGTAAACAACTCGGGCATTTTCGCTTTCGTTTAATGCTTTGGTAGCGAACGCTTGTGATTCGCGCAGTAAACACAGGACAAGGCAGGGTATTTGTTTGTGTTCTCAAGAAGCACCGTTACTGTGTTTGTTTATGCACTGAGCTAGTGAAAGTGACACCCACACAATCTGCAGTGTTGCCAGCTTGTTTTCAACAAACTAAAATATGTTCGTAGGAAATGGTCAGAGACAAAAACGTAAGATACAAAATGTGCTTCAAATACCGAGACCTACCACTGGTTTAAATTAATGTAATGACTTCCCTTCCACCCGGTATTTAACAGGAAAATGATGCAAACCATTCATATTAACAGTACCATTGTTCATTAAACCTTTCTGGTTTTTAACAGAAGTCATAAGAATCGTGTGTCGCTTAGCTAGGAAATTTGATATTTCATAATTTTTAAGTAGATATACCTTGGTAAAATTAAAATAAGGTTCCATCTTGGAACAGGTGAAACTAGGCAACATTTTGAACACGTGTTCTATTAACAGCTCCACACATAAAGAGGTACAATATTGCGTAATTAAACTGTTAATATTTGTTACCAGCCCTACCAGTATCAGCAGGTTGCTTCCCTCTACAAAGGGAAACAGATTTTTCACATCACATGCCTTACAATCTGGCACATTAGTAACACTGAACGTCTGGCAACATGACGGTACAGGATAGTACATACTATACTGCATTAAAATATATGAAATGTTTTGTGCACTTTCGTTAACACCGTTTTGGATATACAGGGTCGTTCATCTATCGTGTATCCGTAGATTGAGGCTGAATCCACCCGGCCGATAAGCTATTGCTTCCCACCAGCCGTTAATACGACCACGCGTATTACAGGTTTACGATGAGGAATAATTCTATTTATTATTTCAGAAGTATTCCTTTTTTTTTTTTTTTTTTTTTTTTTTTTTTTTTTTTTTTTTTTTAACATTTTATCATAGAAGACTTGCCCCCGCAATCGAAATTGGATCATCATGACCGCGTTTATCAAGGGAGAGTAACTGCTAATAAATTCAAATGCCTGTTTAAGGCATTACTCACCCAAGTCATTAAAGCATATACTGGAACTGCTTGCCTTCGTTTTCAACACATTTCTAGCATCTTATGAAATTGACCCTTACTTTTCCTAGTTGTCTTTGAGAAATTGAATTAATCCCTGAAGTACATAAAAAGTGTGTAGATTCATTTTATGCACTTTATCTTTTAATGATCCCCAGAGATAATAGCCAGGGCGGTTAGATCATAGGATGTTTAAGGCCATATGCTATAGCTGATAACTACCGCCAAGCACTTGTCGATTTGCCTGCAATGAAACGTTGGCTATATAAGCTGTCGCCTAGTCTTGCTTTTAAAAACGCGAAATTTCGTTGTCAGTCAATTCAGCAAACAAGGAGTGGTTGTAAAATATTATTCATTTATCCATCACTGTTAATTATGCCCTAAAAATTGGCTTTGGGGCGGGTTCCTGGAAACAGCAACAGTCATGAAGAGTTTTCTCATGAAAGAGAGATTAGTCTTTTAATAGGGTTTTAACTTAGTAACTTGGCAGGCCTTTCTACGTATCCGTAAGCAACTCCCGTTTGCTGAGAAAAACGGCTAGGGGATTTCAAACTTTTATTCCTATATCTCCGTGTTAGTTGAGATGCACATTTGCAGAAATTGTGTTATTGCTTACTTGCTGTGCTTATTTTCTTGTAGGTGCAAGGGGAATATGGGAATACAGTAGGCTTTGAGCGATAGTCAAGTCTTTTAAAGCTTTGAGATTGTTCTCTTCGCACGGTTAACATATAAGAAAATGAATAACGATGTCATTTGACAAAAGTATAAGTTCTCCAAAAGTCACACAAATAACAAGGCATATCTCCGAAATGCTTCAGTCGACAAAAAAATGTATTTAGACATAAATTGTGTATTTTACCAAGATCTACATTTTTGTATAGGAAGATTTGGTCTATCTCTTGCGCTTTACCAGTTATGCAAAAGTCATCCAGAGTAAATACAACTACGGGAGCTATAGCCAGAAAATTCGATATACATTTCATTTGTCATACAAATATCTCAAGCATAGGGCATTTTAATCAAAGTCGTTAGACCCATTTTCAAGAAAATCAAAATTTTCCATGTAAAGGGTAGTTTAGGGTGAAGCGATTTTCTTGAAAATCTTCGTGTCGCATCTTTGAAAGACAAACTTAAATACCAACGTTGGTTTTTAACCGACTTTTCGTTTTTGAGTTATGCTGTCCACAGACTGACACGCGCGCGGACCTTTTTCTATTTTTTTTTTTTTTTTTTTTTCTCTACTTTGCTATACGTAGTAGAGAAAGTAAGAATATACTTACGCGTCTGAATACTAATGCTTAATATTACCAAATCCAATTGGCTTCAGATCTTTCATATGCTCAATATTCAAACTATGGGTATGCTGCTGGATTATGTATACTCTTTTTTTCCCAGGCCCTTAGCTTAAAGTTTTGACATTTTTTTAAATGCCTCGATAATTCAGAAAGTGTTAATAGCAGTGAAACGATTATATTAACAAAATTACATGAGGTTGTAGCAATTAAAGAACAATTCTATATCTTAAAATTTTCAGATAACAGCATTTGAATCCATAATTAAAGTACTTAGTTTTAAATAGCATATTTATTTTCGTTCATTATTGTAACTACTGTAAATTATTAGAATTATTATACTGTACCAAGTTAAAAATGGTTCATGGAAGGATATAACTAGCATCAGGATAAAAGGGGGAGAAAGCTGTTTTAAAAACCTGTCCCTAGCAATCGACGCTACCCGGCAGCTTATAGTTTCGTAGATAAATTGTATCTACCATGGTAGATAAATGGATAATTGTAGAAATTCGCAATTTCAGAATGAATAGTTGTGAGTTACAATTATTCATTTGGCAAACGCCTCAATTTGTAGCTCGAAAATATTTGTATATTCATTCTGCCCCCTTCCTGCAAGAAGGTTTTATTTTATCCTAATGCAGAAGCTGCGAAGTCTTCTGTAATGTTAGGAGGATGTTGAAACTAGTAGCTAGATGCATGGAGTAAGTGGAAGTAGAACAAAAGTTGTTAAAGAGTGAAACGTGACGTAAGAATGCCATATAATCAAATGTTGCACGCGCATGGCTTCGTTTAGTTTGTCGTGGTGGTTGCCAAGAGAGACCAAGCATTGTCTATAAACGTTATGCGGCTTCGGAAAAGGAACATGTAATTACAAGTTCGAAAAGCTAAAGAAACAGTTTATGATTCCACCAGTTTTGGTGCCATGTGACTTCCCGATCAGTTTCTTGTAACTTGGGCAGCCAAGAAGTAATCCAGAAATATTCACCAACAGTATTTTCCAAACGTTGAATGTCGTTTAAAACTATGCATAAACGAAATGTGATCTAAATGACGAAACTTGAAACCCTTTTAATGTGCTCGCGATTTTCTTAATATCTGCCAGTTTTTAAATTCCAAGCGTCCATTTCTGTTTAGTTACAGTATAGCACTAAACCTCTGTCCATTTTCTTCAGCATTTTTCTCTATTCAAAATACTCTGCGTACCACAGTTGCTAATTTACATGCTTGTCGAATTGTCAGGGGAATTCAGATAATAATTTTCAAGCTGTGTATTTTTTGAAAAATATAATGTACGTTTCGTGTTAAGTATTTCTTAAAACTCAAATTATTTGATATTACTACGTTCAAAATGAAGGTTTAAAGCATTAATAAACCATTTGATACAGGATGAATTCTGTACTAATATTGTAAAAGGTAGAAACTTGAATACTGTTTGGCATAACTCGTTAAAAGTGCGTGTTCCATTTGATTTGTGTTTTGCATAAGCCAGTTGATTACATTTTCAAAAGAATCAAAAATAAATAATGAAGTTTTAATTCCCTGATTCTTCGAATCAGAATTGTATTCAGGTCATTTAATGTTGTAAAACGCTCATCCAGAAGTGGATATTTCAATTCGGGGAAAAGTTCATAATCAAATGGCTCATTCCTGAGCAGTAGACTGTTTTCCAATTGTAATGGATCACTTCTAAACACCCCGTTTCGCTGATGTCTTTCAGCATCATTTAAAAGAGACATTCTCATTAGAAGCAGCTGAGTTAAAATGTGATTTAACGATGATTTTTGGCACCGTTTACTCGAATTTGGCCTTTTCCTGGACAGTGGCTTACTCAAGGCTATCATTTCGATTTACTTCGAACAAAGTGGACATAAATCTACATACTCCGTTCTTCTATTTGTGTCAGTGTACAACGGCATGCTCTGTTGGAAGTTCACGTGACTGTACCGTACAAGAGCACGTATATTATATTAAGAGCTCCAATAAGGCTTCTTATTGAAACAAATCACGTACATGCATATCGATTACCTCTTCGCTGCGTTTAAGCATAAAATAGGTATGCACAGCTGCTAAAAGAATCCTAGTACTGCGGTAACAGTCTGAAATAATTTTGAGTACAATAAAGACGGTTTGTCATATGATTCTAACTATTGAGTAACTATAGTAAAGATACCACTTTTTACTTTCTGGCTAAACTTAAAATATTTAGAACCGTGCAGAAAATAGTTGTCGCTATGGACTTCTATCAGCTGGCGAGCACGATGCCAGTTGATGCAGTATTATTAGATATGGTAGGTGTTGTGTTGGAGTGTTTTGTTTCCCATTGTTTGATTGTTTGCATCATATCGTTTGCAGTTGGCCTAGTGCGATTATCTTTTGTCTTCATTGTAAATGTTATATATATTAACGAATAAAATTGTGATAATAAATACACTAATATTATTTCAATTGTGGCCTCCAGAGCAAAGAAGACTATCTCATTAGAAAGACTAAAAGTTAATACATCGACGTAACATATAATTTTCACGGGGGTCGCGTCTCAAGGAAAATTATCAGCTGTAAATTGTGAACATACTTCATACCCGTACCACGACCGAGATAGGAGAGAAAGAGTCATCGCAGTTCATCGAAAGAGTTAGCCGGATCTTTTACACGAGAAAAGAATTCATCATACCGACCCTTCAAAGTGACGACGAGCAGAAGATTCCCTTCATACTGGTGACGGGAGATACCAGCCGGAAGAGACTCCTTCACAGTGTTGCACTCTTGTCCAACGCGTCTTGCCATAGAGCATAGAGGTTGACTATATATAATAGCGCGGTATAATGCAGCCAAATGGCACAGTTGAATATCGCACGACTAACATGGGCAACCACATACAGAAATGTTTTAATTGTATTAAACATAAGTAAATCTGCTCCATTTTGAGGCAGGTATAAAACTTCGCCTTCTAGTGAGCAGCACCCTGTATCTCAGGAACTACTGAAGATGTAATTTTGAAATTTGTACAGGAAACTCGAAACTCTTCGTGTCGCATCCCCGCAAGATGCTCAACTTACATATCAAGTTTGGTACTTAACCAACATTTTCGTTTTTAGTTGTACTGTTAACAGACACACATACACATACGTACCTTTTTTACTTTCTCTGCTTGTAAGTAGAAGGAAGTATTGTATTCAATCCAAAAAAAAAAAAAAAAAAAAAAAAATTAGAAAATGGTCCGTGTGTGTCTGTCAGTCTGTGGGCAGCATAACTCAAAAACAAAAAGTCTATTAAAAACCAAATTTCATATTTAAGTTTGTCTTTCAACTACCCTTTACATGGAAAATTTTTCGAAAATTTTTATTTTCTTGAAAATGGCTCTAACAATTTTGATTAAAATGTCATATGTTTAAGATATTTGTATGACAAATGAAATGTATATTTAGAATTTTCTGGCTATAGCCTATGTAGTCCCGTTTACTCTGGACGACTTTTGCATAACTAGCAAACCGTAAGAGATAGACCAAATTATACTATACAAAAAATGTAGATCTTGCTAAAACACACACTATGTGTCTAAATAACTTTTTAGTAGGGTGAACCATGTCGGAGATATTCCTTGCTACGTGTGTCAGTTTCGGAAAACTTTAAACTTTAGTGAATGGAACATCGTTGTTCAGTTTTTATATGTTAAGCGTGCAAAGAGAAAGGCATCTCAAAGCTTTAAAGCATTTGACTATCGCTCAAAGCATACAATATTCTAATAGTCCCCTTGCACCTACAAGGAAATAAGCAATAAGATGATTTGTACAAATGTTTATCTCAGCTGGCATGAAGATATAGGAATAAGAGTTTGTAAGAAAGGTTAGTACAAGAATAGAGAAAGTCATGTGATTGCAACATGTCAGATTTTTTCTAATTCTTTTAATTCAGGGAGCATGAAAACGTGTATTTTCAGTGAAGTCTCAGTATCAAAGTTTTGAGTGGAGTGCCTACCTTTAGCTATCCACGTGGTAAGAGAAAGTGACAAGTGCAACATTTTAATCAAAATCAGTTTATTTCCGTTTAATATATTGTCTCCTAAACACAAACAAATTGTGATGTAAATATTATTGCCTCAATATCTTCCGAAAGCATTCCACAAGAAATGCACTTATATCGACATTTGATGCAGTCACCTTCTTTCAATCAATTTCTGGAAACAATACCAAAATGACAGAATTTAAGCCTGGAGCAGCTGCTGTTCGTCAAATTATCTGTTGAACAGTGGATGTTACTTCCCTTAGAGGCACTTATCCCAATTTCAACTTAACAATAAAATTGCGTGCGGCGGTACGCGTCTTTGGTATTGAGTCAGGTTCAGCAGTGAAATGGCAATAGTTTTGCTTCAACGTTCGTTGCCTTTGTTTGCATGAAAGTGCCATATGAGTGGGCATTACTGTTGACAAGCAACACAGTGTGGAGGCGAGCTGACCGACCTCGGTTCATTTTGATATCCTTATGTATTGCTTCTCAATGCCAAATGTGAAAATGAAACCAACTGGACTTGCAAAACTCTCGCAGCTTTTTGCGACTAAGGCAGAGCTACCTTTAAACCTGACCAACTTGCGTATACTGCTTTTGCAAAATGCACCCGTTTCATGATTTTAATATATGTGAATGATATAAAATAAATAGAACTGTGGAGAATATTAGCCGAGTTTTTCATTTTGAGAACGAAGTCTAAAAATATTGAAAGCATTTCTAATGTGAGTATGGAAAAGAATGAAACGTATAAGATGAACAGACAAAATAAGTAATGAAACTGACTAGGTAACAGTGAAGGAAGAAGAGAAGATCAATCCTGAAGTGGAAGAGAACGGCACACCGGAAGGATTGATGAACGAAAAAAGTTTTTGGGCAGACAATTATAAATATGGTGCATTTGCTGAGAAGAGTAATTGAAAAGCGCGAAAGAGGGAAAAACGGATGTGTAGGTCGTTGGGCAGAAAAGTGGGCCGGATATACATAGAGACTGTTGGAATCACTAAGGCCATTTGCTGTGTATATAAAGAATTAAAAATTACTTGACTCTTTATTGTGAGCCCTGAATTTAATTCAATTACAGAACATGGGGGTTGCGTTGTTGCGGTCTGGTTGGTTTTGCTGTAAACAAACCATAATAAGGGATCAGTATAAGGTCATCAAATTAGTCTTTTAAATCAGAAATGCACTTCTTTTTCTGCATATTTTATGGTTTATTTGGGAGCTTGGACCGTTTGGTGCTTTAAAAATTTGTTTGAGAGGAATTCGCATTCCCTTAAAGGTGAAGAATACTTAATAATTAAAGTTTTGTTTGGAATGATTTTGAGAAACATTTTATTATTCATACAGCAATCTGTTGCTCTCCAGTAGCGTTCTAAGTTGAACCTAGTAAAGTAATCGTTATATGTTTTAGTCCAGTAGTTTTAAAATATTCAAGTTTTGTTTTGAATGTATAAGGCGCGAAGACGGAGAGGTACAATCAGAATGAAAAATCCAGTGCTATGCAGATTTTTCAGTCTGATTCTCCCTTTCAAACTTTGGCCTACACACGACTTATGTGAAAGAACAATCATTGCTAGGCGGAAGGTTTAATTTTCATTAGAAGGAAAAAAATACTTTTAAAAGCCAAGATGCTGTGAGCAGTTCCTCGCTCTAATTTAGTCTTATAATGAATGGTCCCTCCTTTTGCTAACGTAATTCTCAGAGCGAAGTACTTAAACTCAAGATTTTCTCTTCCGACCCTCGTGAATCATTTTCAAATTGTCATCCTCTAAAGTATGAAACTTTGGCTAAAGGCCGCAAGCATGCATCTCTCTCTGTCGAAGAATCTGTGACAAACTGCGAAATCTGTAATAAAACTTCATGGACTTTATCGGTTGCAGATAACGCGTTTTCACGAACGCAAGTTTGTCTTTTTCAACTCTGCTGTGATTGATGACGTGAGTCGGGCAGTTTCATTGCGGACCTCCCTCCTTATGAAACAAAGAACAGTTCTCACACGTGACATCTTCACTGAAGGAACAGTCACACGCAAATGGACAGCATCGGGAAGAAACTTAAATTATTCTGCACCTATTGTGCGATTGTTTCAAAGGCAAATAAATATATCCTCGATTTTAATTAGACTAGAGAATTGTCATATGTTCAGCAGATTTTACTCAATAACACACAACTCATTTTTTCTGCAATCTTAGTTACTAAGTATATCAGGTACGTGTTTAACACTTACCATGCTTGGAACCCTAGAACTGTGTAAATTTTGCCGTCTTTTAACACGAGGGTAAATCATTATTAAAGGCGACACACAATGTTTGTAACAGCAGGGAACGTACTATGTTTGAGAAGTAAAATGCTGATGAGTACGTGTGAATTTGATTGTTTGATAAATAAGCAATGTGCTGCACCTATTCTGATCTGAATACTTACATATAAACAATATATTTTTAATTTATATACAGTGTTAATGAATGCCCGAGTTTGATGTTTATCGAAGTGTGGAAAATACTGGCTTGAAACATTGTAACTGTATGTACAAAACTGCATTCTCAGCAGAGAATATTTTTCAATACGCTTCGTTTACTCAAGGTTTCCCAAGCATCCCATTGGCCTCAGGTAAAAAGTTTGCGACTGAGCAGTAAGTCACGCTTGCCGCACCTTCTGTGACGAATTGACGTGGACGAAAAAGTTGATGGTCCGAGGAAATGAAATCTGACTACCGATATGTGGAGCATGGTATGAAAAAATCCGATGACATTCCATTAAATATATGGCCTTCTGCGAGGAAAGTGGTGCTCACACTTTTGGGATTCATATAACACCTGGAGAAGAACTGGACAGTAAATTAGTCTGTTGTTGCACGACAATGCGCGCCCACAGTTGCCAATTCATTCCGGATTTCTATTGCAATCTTCTATAGAAACATTAATCTCATACAAGAAGTGAACGAATGAGTGCAGTCGAAACTATTGCACTGAGTGGCTGATGTAAAAAAAGAATGATCCATTTGGAAAAGGTATTTTTCCAGAAGGCAGAGAAGAAGAGTATACACAACTGAAGCTATAGTTGCACGTAGCACAGTATTCATATGGAATAATTGCTTAGTAAGGGTATCCTACTTGTGCATTTATGGGATAAGTTGAAATGCGAACCTACGAATAATATGAAATACGCCACCACAGTAAAGTGGTAGGAAATTGCTATGTACATAATACGTTTAAAAAGCGTTATTTGCTGCACGTGATGATAAACCATAAGCGAATTTAAGAATTTCATACGCGAGTTAAAATGCAGCTTTCTCAACGTGTTGCATACCTAATTTTTTGCCGCAACCAAGAATTTCGAAATTATTAAAAGCATCGAGGTATTCATAATTAGCTGCGTTTCTATAGTACGCAGTAAACAAACATACGTTTCGTCGCCATTAAACAGAAGTTTAGAGTAGTCTGTAAATTAAAATGAGTGATTAAAAGCGATGAAGAAAGTAAATTGGATATAATTTGTATTAGAGCTGCATCTAGAGCGCCATTGCATGGCGTGCAGAAAAGGACAACTTTGGTAACCAAAGTAGTTTTAACATAGATATTATTTGGAGCATGAGGCCATGGTAGTGGGGAAAAAAAAAGAAATATCAGTATTGCAAAACGAAGTAATATTTGGTGAGTCATGGGAGTGAGTGCAGTTTAAGGTCCCGTCGACTGCTAGGTCATTTGGGTCGTCATTCTAGGCGGAAGAGGAATAAAGTGCATACAGTTTGCTAATTGTTGGCACTGCTGGCAGAAAAAGAAAAATAGAAACGCGCTGAGGTAAGTGAAAACTGTCTGAAGTATGGGGTAGTTAAATGACCCCACAAAAATAATGTATTAAAACAGAATTTGGCTGTAGGAAGAAAATCAAACAGAGGCGTAAGGTTTTCAAGATGATCTATGAGTCGATATCGCATAAAGAAACATTCTTTCTAAATTGGTCTTGGTATATGGTTTTTGAGAACTACAGAACCGTTCAATGCTTTGAATTTTTTCTGCAAAAGCAGTTAGCATATATTCTTTATTTGTTAATGGTGATATCCCGTTTCCGATGCAGATTGACATGAATTGTTTAAACTTTTAATGAATCCATGAAGGTGTCCAGTTTTTCAGAACTAGTTGGTAGAACGGTACAAACGGAAGACAGAAGTGTGTCATTACTGTTTGCGGTTGTTTTCGTGCTTCCTTTTAAACTTTTCCGATATCAAATTAGCACAACCGGTTCTACACGCCTCTTTGACGTCTGCATCTATTGGCGCGTCGACAAATGCTTCTGCCAGATGAAATTAATGGAAAGCTATTCAGATAGATGCATTTATTATTTTCAGAAGTACAAAAGCAGGCTGCAAGCTTGAATAGCTTTGCAAACACGAAACAAAGCACACGGACTTACCAACTTGCGTAATGTGCGAAAAGTTCATATTTGTAAAGAGCCAATTTATACTAGGCAAGGGCGTTTGAAGCCCCGTATTTGGGCCATCTAGGTAAAAGGATAACACATAGGGCGCCAGCTACTCTTTGTTTACAATATAGGTATACCTAAACGAAAAGCCGCGTCATATTGCAGAAATACCTAATGCGTAACAGCTAAACGGCTTGCCATGTCCATTATCAATTCGCAGTTGCCGTTTGTTGTGATACAGTTCCTTTTATTCACATTAAATCAACCATGACAAGTATTTGCTAAAAACTTGCCTATATACACGATGCGGAAATAGCGTTCAACTTGTTTATTTCAGAAGTCTAGTATGTTGGTCTCCTCTTTGGGAAAAACAAAGCAAAACAAGATAGCTCATTTTAACTGTTACTAAGTGGCACACCCAAATTTACATAGCTAGAAAAACTGAAACAAGATCAAACATTTCGCAAATTACTAGTGCTAACGGATCCCTCCCCCCCCCCCCCTCTCTCTCTCTCTCTCTCTCTCGTAAGCTTTCGTCTATCTTTCATGTGATCCAATTGCATAATTAAGTGCAATGAGAATGAAGAAGTTCTGATGTTTCTTATAGAAAATGTAAGATGTACATTCTATTCCTCAAAACCTTAAATATCTTGGAATAAATTATCTGGCCTTTCATTCTTGAATTATACTGTTAACAGACGCCTCCCTATCTACACAGCCCCTCCCACCTTTTTTCATTTATATCCCGCGTTTAACGTCAAAGGTAATATTGGCGGCCTTTACTTTGGAAGACTGTCCATAGGCAATGATGTTAACTCGTATACAGTGGGGGTTTTGTACATTAGATCTCTCTCGCAGACACACACTTCCAGATTATGGGGAGGATAGAGAAAAAACTGTACTAGAGAAAAATTTCCACTCCCCAGCCGGAAATCGAACTCGGGACCCCTTGCACACCCTTATCGACTGAGTTACGGGCCAGCCCTTTTGGGAGGGAGGGGGTGCAATTTGCATGTCAGTGTCGAATTCATGTTTCGATTGTATTACTTTCGTCACTTACTAGGTAGAAAACTATAAAGGCGATACAGAGAAACAAAAACCAGTTGTTACGTTCATTTACAGCTTTGTCACTGACGAAAATCGCCGAAAATTGGCACCTGTTACAGTATATTAACATTCACGAAAGGCAAACTGGTACATTATACCTACGTTAATTACTTCGCATATTCCTGTCTAGAAATGAAGTTGATAACATTGGAAAGTCGCGGCTGAGAGCAAGGTCGATGAATGGAGAGTTTGCCTCCCTTAGCAGATCCTCGTCAAGCTACCACAAATCGATAATCCGTAATTTTAGCAATAAGTATCGGGTTTATTTCACCTCCTTGTATAGTGGTGGAGGGGTGGAGAAAAAAGGCACTCGCAGGAGTAAATGGTGCATTTTTCAATTCTCTCTTGAACAGCTTTACCATTCAATGATACCCTTAAGCGAAACTTTAGTTCTAAACATATAACCAAGTATATAGCCTAACTCCGTTGGTGCTTTCCGAAACTTACCCGTTTCTCCATCAAGCAGCCACATAAAGTTCTTACGACTAACGTTTTAAACCCCCTAACCTAACCCAAGGGCGCAACAGACCTTTCCGGGCCAACGCCTACCGCCTGGCCACTTCTACCCATCACAGGCGTCTTGAGAGGGGTGCAATACTGGAGCTGGGACAGGGTCAGCGCCCGGTTCCTCCTGGTCGGTTTTGCCATCTTCGCAAACACTCTTTGTGTAAACATGTAATAAATTTTAGTACATGAACGGAAAATCCTGTCATTTGATTATTGTAAGCCTATTGGTTCCAAATTTATTTGTACTTTTAGTTATCAGTAGATATTAAAAAAGATATGTGCAAAGTTGTAATCTGACAATCTGCAGAAGTGTTGCTCTGGCATGTTATATAGAAAAGTTTATGATCGTTATAGGGTATCACTTTCAAAATATATAAACAATTGCACTCGTGGAAACTTTTCATCTTTACACCTTTCCAACAGATTTAACTTGTTAGGAATTACCACATACAGATCATTTTATGCCAAACAAAATTTGAAAAACTAATGAACCTCGAAAAGAGCAAACAAATCTACTCGCTGCTTGCGCTTGCACTAAGGGAGAAGTACTAATTATTGATAAAGCAGAATTTCTTTGTGGCCAGATGATGCATGTAGGACCAAAACTGTAATATGGAATCGCTCCCTAATATGTCACAAAGTTAGCCCTCATGCAGTGGAAAGGAATATATTCTGTCATGTAATATCTACTCTGATCAGATGCAGCTGGTCATTGTTAACAGCAGCCAGCACGTTCTTTTTTTCGATCACATCTCACCTAATTGTGTAATACCGTTCGCTTTTAATAGACTCTCTCCCCGTGGGGCACGCGATGTTAAAGTTCTTTTTGTGCTAAAACTCCTCTTCCATGTAGCTTTGAGGCTACACAATGCGAATACAATCTTGCCAAAACCAAAGAAAATTATTCCGCACGCCCGCGAGTCATCTGCCAACAAATTTTTCCATTCTACAACGCATTCTTCATCCGAACAAAAGCAGCGTTCCAATCAAAATAGTTGGAGGCTAGTCATTTCCATACGGATGACGCCATCCGAGAAACTTATCGATCTCAAATTCTCGCATGTCTCGCCACCATAGTTTCTGATAAAGCTGCAGAAAAGCGTGAAATCGGAACACAAATCAGGACAAACAAGTTCAAAAGATGTCATTATGAAGGCAATAGTGAGCGTAAAATCTTCAAACGCGACAACACTTTTCACGATTATGCCAGCAAACGACCGTTATTCTAGACGGGTTTCTCCCAAAATTTGCTTGGAGCATTAAATGGAGTTACGTCATACTCCCCCATATAGGGCTTTTATCTCATTTCCAAGGGAAATTGGTTTTAACACCGAATTTTACTTCACAGAAATGCACATCAAACACGGTTTCCCAATAAACTCATTGGAAAAATATGTATAAAAATAAGAGTTGTGCATAACCGAATTGCTCTCATTTGCATTGATCCGGCTTTCATTTTTTATTTACTGTGAAGTAATATATTCTATTAGTCGGTGTTGGTATGAGTCAAATTGAATGCTGCTATATTTAGGTAGAGTGATCTGCTACACTTCATAATTTCATTACGTTTGCTGATATTCTCTCTTTTAATAAGGTAAATTGTATTAAACCTGTGCTATATGTGTCGTAGTTCAGGGGCTACTACACTACCGAGGTCGCAGGTTCAAACCGGCACAGGACGATGCATTTTTTTCGGCCGTAGCATTTTCCTCGGAAGGGAAATAAAGTGTAATGTTTACTTGCACGTGAAAAATCCCTGAATAAAAATGACCGGCCATTTCATGTCCTGCTTCTCTCCTTTGGCGCTATCCATAAGTGGTGGGCGAATCTCCTGCCTTCACGCGCACCAGTAGCGGAATCGAAGACTAGAAGTTCACATGGTTGATTACACAAATAACCGTTACGGTGTCCCAACACGCCAATGTCGTCTTCCGTGGTCTAGGAGTGGCATACTAGCCTTTTGCTTCCGAGGTCGCGGGTTCAAACCCGGCTAGGGCGATGAATATTTTTGCATGACTTCCTTCGAAAGGGAAGTGAAATCCTCGCTACCATGTCATAGATTTACGGACGTAAAAGAGGCCTCTGAACAAAATAAGTGATCTTTCAACCAAGTATACCATAGCAGTTAAAGAGCTCCATAAATAAAAAGTAAATTATCAACACGCCAATGACGTCACAGTTAGTGGCATAACTAACTTAATGGCATATGCATCTCGGACTTGAAAATTAAGAGGTAGATACAAAATAATGTATGATATTTTTTATCACTGATGTCGAAAACCCGAGAATAGCACAATTATAAGAGCATTTCTTTACTAGGCACTCTGCTGACAGATTTCAAATAATAATATAATTTTGTTTAAAACAAAATTACACAATCGGGCTGGGCCGGGTGGTACACTATAACCTACTCTAGGGCTCGGGGTTGGCTGAAGCTGGGCCAGGCCGAACCTAACAATGTGGGCCGGTGCAGGCCTCTAATATACATAGATGCATAGATGCAATATATTTCTTACATATATTGCAGAAATTGTTGAGGTGTGAACGCATATTAAATCGCTGCTAAGCATTTGATAAGTTTTAACGCTGTGGCTATACAGCACATTTCTAGCATACGTTATGTTCTTCGCAAAGGTGAACCTAATTCATACCATATGGGGGTAAAATTAAAATGCCACCATACAGTTGCAGGTTTTCAATCGGACCAAGCATGGATGTGCAGCACATACAGTGAGCACCTCGCAAATATTTTGTCCGACATACGGAGCATGAATTGACATAGCACATCCCGTTGCGCAATCGCAGTAGAAGGCTACTGACAAGTAAGAGTGTAAATATATCTTATAGTACATAGAAAGCAATATTCTAGCAGAAAGTGATATTTTCCGTGAATATCTCAGAACAGAGGGAGGTTTGCATAACCTTGAAGCAAAAAGCGTTCCGGTCGGTTCTATCCCCACACCATTCCAACCGCCCGACAGGAAAATAATTTCAAGGTGCGTGTCATTGCTGTCGGACAGCAATTTTTCAAGCATATTTGCCTACCTTTCCTGTTGAAAACAACACGGCTGTGTCCAAATGTAAAACTTTACTCTTCCTACGATTTCTCATGGGACAAAGGGCGAAAGCTGGTATTTGATACAATTAAGCCCTTGTGTTCAATAATAACACAGTAATATTGTTCATATTGTGCTAATTAGACTTTTCGCTGCAGACATTCAAGGCGACCGTGCCATGAAACAGCCACTAGAGCTCTGTCTAGTCGCAAGCTAGAAAAAAATATCATTGGTCAGTTAAAAACAAATGAATCCCCAATGGACAATACTAAGTTCAACTTTCTATCGATAAACTGATCGATAATATGCTTTCCCGTTCTCGTTGCCGTTCCGGTTACCGTTACCGGGTAGTTGTGAACCAACCTTAAAATAGTACACCCTAATGGTGAATTTAAGATCTGCTTATGGTTTACTGAGAAAAAGAGAATCGGTGTTACCATGGTAGTTAAGTTGGTTACAGCAACCAGAGAACGAAAGGTCCGTGGTTCAAATCCCAGCTATGTCATTGAAGATTTCAATCTAATTATAGTCACTTTTCGTGACTAACTGACCTACAGTTGACAAAAATGTCAGTAAGTTACGAAAAGTTTAGCGCTCATTATTAAATAATTGTTTCACTTTTTAAGGTTTTTATATTCCCTATCACAACCGCCAATGTATTCTCTGTCATATGTCGTTAAAATAACATTTTTACACCAATATTGACCATTAGACAGACATTTTAAGAAGAAAATGTAGTATAAATGTCAGTCACACGCGGAATTGTTCTATACCTCTCCAACCTACACACGACTAGTGTGAAAGAACAATTCATTTTCATTAACTACCACTGCTAAGAATGATGCCTTCTAGGAACACTGACTTTTTAGTGTTTTCACAGAAGCATAGATCCACCAAAGCCGAATTCTTGTTAACCACTGCGCTGGTTATGCCGATAATAGACCGATGAATAGCCCTCATTTAATACGCCGAGCCTTCTATGGAAGGATGCTTTAGATTTGTGATGTTACCTTTGAGCCAGCCCACACATCTAGTAACAGAAAAGGTCTATGCTGAAATCCGACGAACCGCTTGGAGTACAGAAATGTTCGAAGCGTGCTGCAGCGGGTTTGCGGTTTTTAATGTTAAAACTTGATGCAAATAAACTAATTCTGTTACTATTTGTCCAAACAACAGTTCTAAGCCCGTTACAGGACTGGCTGCGTAATGGGAATTCACACATTAAAGGAACATAACTGACAGAATGTCTGCATTTAAATTTACAGGGTGTAGTTTAAATGGAGTTACTTTTTGCTTACTGAAACTAACCCCATGGCGCAACTGCCCTATCCGGGACAACGCCTAATTCTAATCAGATTCTAAGCGGAGGTTTTAACCCCTATACTTGCACTGTTATGTTTAAGTAGTTTAAATGCACATGTCAGGGAAAATATTTGCCCTAGAGGTGTGAAATTTGGAACACATAATATAAATCAGTGTTTTTAATGGATTTTTATTATATAGATGTGTCGCTGTTTCTTCGCCAATTTTAATAAAAATTCTAGTATTCCTGAGTTTAATCCGAGAGTTATTAAAAGATCACATCATAACGGAGCCAGAAATAAGTTGTAAAATTTTCACTGTTCTAGGATTTTTTTCCCCTCCCTTTTTCAGTCAGATTCTTCATCTGTACCTCAATTATTACTCTGGTGGCTGCTGTTTGGTAAATACCATTGAGTAGGCTTATATTTATAATAAAAATACCACTTCATAGTATTGGAATGAGCATCAAACGTATTATTTACACACTCAGGGTAGATACTTTCTTTCGGGATGCACTAACATTATATAATTCACTAGGATGTCGCGGGTACAAACCCGGCAGAGAGCGATGGATTTTTTCGGGCGTAAAATTCCTTAGCATGGCTTCCTTCGGAAGGGATGTAAAGCTGGTGGTTCCGTGCAGGTTTGCGATGCGTAAAAGAACCTCAAAACCGACGGGGCCTCTGAGCAAGATAAAGCGGTGTTTCACGTCCAGTGTGTGTGTGTGTGGTGTTTTTTTTTTTTTTTTTTTTTTTTTTTTTTTTTTTTTTTTTTTTGGGGGGGGGGGGTTCAGGGTGCATCAAAGCATATATTTACGGTGAAATCTCGACGTCGAATTTTTGGGTAAAATACAATACTTGCTCTACTTTACGTAGTAGAGAAAGTAAAAATATATGTTTAGCCAATGTTTGTTTTTTTAGGTTAAAACTGGGTAAAAATTGTTAAACTGTATTACGTGTAAGGTGACAGCTTCCTATTATTGTTGCATGCTTAGGAATTGCATTTTGTCTTAACGCTGAACTTGAGCATGCGAAGAAAGACTTAGTTTTAAGGAGACGCGTTTAAGTTGTCCTCGAAGCGAATTCGCTGACAGGCTCTGAGGTCGAGTGTGTAAAGATAAAGTGATTAAGCAGAGCTGCTTATCCGTTTCTCAATCTTGATTTGCAAGTGAAAGCCGGCGAGGAGTCGTGTATCTGCCATGCCAGCTCACAGCCATATGTGTTTAAAGCGTTTGCGGAAGATATTAGAAACATCAAGTTAGTTTTATTTGTAGGTTACTATCTTCTAAAGCCGAAATTTGGTATTTGATAGTCTAGATACTAGCTAACCAAGTTCCAGCCTTCTTTAGCAGCAAATTAGCTTTCTGCGGTTTACTAGATTAACCCAAGTTGTTTAGACTTTAAAACACCTATTTCAGTCATACTTGGTGTGCATACCAAATATCTGGCATTTGGACGGGAGGTTTGGGAGACTAGGGCACAGCGCGTGCAGTTCAGTTGGAAAACACATTACATGTATTACAAAAGTAGACACAAAATTGCAGCTTTCTATCTCAAATACATTTTGATATACGCGTAGCTCAATAAGAAAAAGTACTACATTTCAGAAAATTCAAGTTGAGGCATCAACTCGCTTTCAGAAAGTAACATGTATGTTTCGTAGCTTAATTAGTAAATGTGTTTGTATACCTGTAATACGTAGTGTATAGATGGCGCCGCGGTAACTTGTGAGGCTCGCATTTGGGAGGTCGTGAGTTCGATTCCAGTGGTCGACCCTCCTGACTCATGGAGCTTTCCTGAGTCACCAGGTGGATGGTGGGAAGGATATTTACACATTCTCTAAATTTCCTGACCTTTTATTCCGTGTCATTCCAATCCGGCTTTTCAGCGTTGTCTGTCGGCAGTGTTGCTCGGGTGACGCCTGCGTGGTGTCTGCGCGCTGTAAACACAGTTCTCAGTGCCGAGGTGGCGTTGCTGCCGTCTCTCGTGGGGAGGCACGAACCTGAATGGCAGGTCCGTGCGCGAGATGAACTACCTGTAAATCCGCAGGAACCAGCCCTCGGGGTGTCTCCTGGTAGCTCGCCGGCCACCCGTTGGATACTATCATCTTATCCCTTCTGCCGGGGGTCTGACCTACAAAATCCAAATCAGCATAAGTGCGGAATCCCCTCCGGTATATAATCAATCAATCGCTATATAGTGTGACCATATCTAATTACTATTTCCATTTCTTCACACACTGCCCTCTTAGGATACCAAAGGTTTCTTCTCGAAAGTGGTGTATATTGCCAAGTTACTTGCGCCTAACAGTAAGCCCACTGGGCACAACCAATTGCCTAATGTTTTCTTTCTTTTATAATTATAAATATTTCCCATTGTTTGCATCACATCACACCACACAATTTTGTGTACAATATAGCCTAACTGTATATGGACTTGTCCATGCAGCTGAGCAATTTTCCCTCTGCGGGCGCTAACTCTGCCCTTTATTTAGCTAAAGCATCAGTGAACGAGCGGTACAAGTTGAAACAAGCGATATACAACACTACTAAATATGTATAGTTTAGTAAGTCTTGAAAATTGCACATTTGTGCTCAGTAGATTGAAATTTGAATAGAAAGGTACAGGAACAATGATAATGTTCTGCCATGTTACCTAAACAGAAAATGTTAAACAGAGCTAATTCGGGCATATCTCATAAAGGTTAAATACCGCAGTTTCTAAAAATAAATGAAACGTTTAATGTAATCCATAAGCTCCGACAAAAGGCTTTGAAGTTGAACGTTTAATCCTATTGTGGTGGTACTGACGCGGAAACCTAAAACGTTGCAGCTGTGGTGGCATACATGACTTGGTGCATTTTGAGATTCCATGCGATACAATCGCCAGACCTCGTTTGTGATATCGAACTCAAGTTTAAAACTTTCTCGAATAATATTTTATTCCGATAAGATCAGTCAAAACCGCAGGTTTCAACAAGTTGCTTTACCTACTCCTTACTACGGCAAGTGGAGGAGGTATTGTAGGCTACCCAATTTTATTGTTTAAAATACAAAATGATTATCCGGGCTTGTGGGCCGTGGTCTAGTGAAAATTCTCCTTCCAGACGTTTCGTTCGAAGCTGCGTCGAACTTCCTCAGTGGTGTGACCGTAGTACTCTGCTAGTCTCGGCGACGACTGATTAGGAATATTTCCGAAATGGTTCACACTACAAATAAAGATATTTAGATATAAATTGTGTGTTTTAGCAAGATCTGCATTTTTTGTATAGTAAGATTTGGTCCATCTCTTACGGTTTACCAGTTATGCAAGTCATCCAGAGTAAACGGGACAACATGGGCTATAGCCAGAAAATTCAAAATATACAATACATTTGTCTTACAAATATCTTAAACATATGACATTTTAATCAAAATCGTTAGAGCCATTTTCAAGAAAAAATTTTTGAAAAATTGTCCATGTAAAGATTAGTTTAAGAGTAGGGCTATTTTCTTCAAAATCTTCGTGTCACATCGTTGAAAGACATTGAACTTAAATACCAACTTTGGCTTTTAACCGATTTTTCGTTTTTGAGTTATGCTGTCCACAAACTGACACACGCACACCTTTTTCTTTAAAAAAAAAAAAGTTTTTTTTTTTTATTCAGGGGTTCTCAAAACATACATTTTCGGTGAAATCTCGAGATCGAACTTTTGGGTGGAATACAATACTTCCTACTTTAATATACGTAGTAGAGAAAATAAAAATGTCACTGTGAACAACGTAACTCAGAATCCAATTCCAAACTTGGTATTCAGATTCACAATCCTCGAAGGATGCCACACGATTTTCAAAAGAATTCTCTCACTCCAAACTACTGTTTACTTGGAAAAATGCTCATCCGTTAAGAACATAGCAATATAATATTTATGGTGTTTTGTGTCATAAGCACTCAAATTCTTAGCTACCTGTCCTTACTGTATGTGTTGTGGCGCTAAATCGGCCTATTTTTCCAGCGATTTCATATCTAATTTTCCGTGCTTTCGACGTGAAAAACATTCATTTGTCGGCGACCTTTCCTTGTTTCAGGTGTTTACGCATGATTTTCACCTGTTTCTCTGATAGCAGCCTACCGTAATTGAATTGAAATATGGCACTAATGCTACCCGAAAGCAAAATTATAGGCGAGTTATATTGTTTACCTGAAACGCAGAAAAAATGACAATACCTGCAGAGTAATAACCCATCATTTCGCTAATTCCAGCCATCGTTTGAAGGATCAGCGAGTGTATGTTTACACATCATACAGAGAGAGCTTTCGAGAAATCGATAGCGGTACATGTTCTGCAGTGTACATACATGTTATCCTGTAAACACATGCTTATAT
The DNA here is from genome assembly GCA_030765045.1 of Tenodera sinensis. Taxonomy (NCBI): domain Eukaryota; kingdom Metazoa; phylum Arthropoda; class Insecta; order Mantodea; family Mantidae; genus Tenodera; species Tenodera sinensis. Next base: position 80,357,416 of record CM060970.1, on the reverse strand, counting down.
TCACATATATGCGGATTCTACACCTCCATTCTAATATGAGAGTTTTGCCTGCTCTAATTTTCCCTAAACTTTGCGTTTTGTTGCGACTGACAAATGCAATGTAGTTGTGTTTATTTTTAACTGCATAATTAGGTAATTTTAGTACGCAATTGTTTCATTATGCTTATTGTTGGTATTTCTTTTCGCGTACCACGCAGAATTAAGAATTAATCCATAGATGTATACTGATTGTAGCTTAAACACCTGACTTTCTCTACCCATGACAAATACAAACGTCTGTTTTATGCTACAATGTTTAGATTATTATTCTGTCCATGTTACGTTGTGCACGATACTTTATCTACAAATAATTTCAAATTAAGCAGTGAATACCTAATTGTATAAAACGTGTGGAAATATTTTAGTCATTCTAATGCGAGGACCACCTGCGATGGAAGGCAAAAGAAGAATCGCTAAATTTTTGTAGCGTACTTAGGAAAGCGTAAAAATGGAATATTTCCAAAACGGCTAACGCTATATACGCATAAAATCATCAAATGTATTTTTTTTTTTTTTGGCGGGGGGGGGGGGAGGAATGCTTAGTGAATCTCAAAACGTGTACATCTGATGAAATCTCGGTACCTAATTTTTGGGTGGAATACAATCATTTCTCTCTTACTAGGTGATGGAGAGGGTAAAGATAGTTATTAGCAAAAACTTTCTGCTTGTGACATACAAAACGGCAGTTATGGGGGAAATGTATGAGAAATTTGGCAACGCATGAAAATATTTGCTGATCGTGTGTAAGGATATAATAAATGAGTGGGCTAAAGCAGGCTGGGGAAGAGGGGGACAGGAAGGTAATCTAGTATTTACCCTCTCCACTTACCCCGCCACCAAATGCAGGCCCCCTCTTTTTCTCTTTCTATTTATTTACTATACGTGTTGACACACGTTTTTACAATAAGGTAAGTTTCAAAGAATGCAATGGCGGAACCGAATAGAAATCGTTTTATCTTGTTATGAGACGTGACTCCACCACTGACACAAGGGACAAGGGTCTAAGGGACTTAGATAACAGCGGAGGCGTGATCTGATACCTAACCGGTGTGTAGCATAGTGGACGGGATTAAAACTACGATGTAAGGGAAGTGACACATTGTATCAGTTCTCCCCATCTATGAGCTAAAGTCCCTGCCAGTTGGTTCGAAATATGAAGAAGCACTGGAGTAGCATTCGTACGGAAAATAAGTCAATGGAGTGCAATTAATGAAAATGAAAAACATGCATATAAGAAAGTATTTATTCAATACATTCTTGAAACGTTATTAAAATTTCCCTTCTTCCACAATCAGTATCCACAAATTTGGTACCCCAAGTGGCCTAGCTGTCGACCGGCCCAACTCCATCCTTCCATCCACAAATTTGGAAATAACAGGTATGTAGGTACTCGTTGCTTCATATTTATGCGTGTTAGGAAAGCGTATGTGCACACACATGGCACGTGTTCAAGCCTTTTGTTTAATGTCCGACAGTGAATCAGCAAAGAAGGATATGAACGTCCCCATTTCCATTCTTTGCAACTTTAGGAAAAGAGAGTGGGGAAGGTGTATAAAGAACACGACTTTAGGTGATATTTTATCTCTTAGTTTCTACGATGGATTTGGTATTGGCGTTTGATGAAAGCTGAGACTTAATCAGTATTTTGTCCAGTTCCACTTTTTAAGACAAAACCTCTTGTGCGAACTTGCTCTACCCATTACAATTTCTTAATAAAAGGTAGTGAATAATATTCAAATTCCAGCTTGCTTATGCGTTAAAATGTTCATTGGTCTGTAGCTCATGGTTTCAAACAACTGCATCCGAAGTGAGTCATTAAAAAGGTCTATGTGTTGCAGCCAAGTGAAAAATCCAATGGATCGATCATCCTCCATAGAGGATTAGCACCCCATTTTGTCCCTTGTTTACTTAAGTTTGTATTGGGATTTTCAGACAACAATGCGACGGTTGACACATTGTTGACGGATGTTTCAGGTTGATATCAAACTTAGCCCCTCCGAATTTTAATACCAGATACACCATGTTCATAACTGTAGAAAGGCTTAGTCTTTATAAGTAATAAATACGCAAATCGCATAAACACAAGCTATACCTCCCAATTAGGCCAGTTTTCTGACAGCATATTCTTCCCTTACAAACCGTGCGCACGTCTGCACGGAGTAACTCTTAAGGAAGCATTTCCTTCTCCGACAGCCTTTGATACGACTGTGAAAAGTGTGGCTAAGCGCTTGAAGAGTTCCGAGAACACGCCCAACACATCTGCATGTGAAGCCGTACTCGTCCTTGAAATGTAGAGATCCATCTGTAGCACACAAGTCCGTATAAGGACATCCGCCCGGCTTCACAAGTGGTACCACTTTCAAACCGAATGCCTTCCTTCAGTGGAGATGTCGAATTCCAAATTAAGGGCATTCCTCTGCCCCTTTTCATGCTGTGTGTGGCTCCGAAGAAAAAAGCAGATCCAGCTCACAACGGTACTCGAAGTACGTGCCTGAGCGCGCAGTTCCATTGTTTTGTAAACAGTAATCCGTTATAGCCTAAGAGCAGAGTTTCGTTTTATTTTTACTGGATATTAAAAGTCTTCTTCTTACCTATTTCAGTAAATTATTATGTCAGACAACATCGTAAATTACTGAAACATATTATCTTAAGTAATGCCAGGAGTGATTGTCAATTTATCTAGAGAATTTGACTATCATGAGTTGCATTAATAAGACTCTTTCAAGAATTAAAGGATGGCATATCCTACGAAATGTTATTTAAATGATGCATTGTAATTACTGATCTCTTAAACAGGAACAAGTATAGCATACATCAGTGTCCCTTGACACGGGCTGCAAGATTCTCAATGCTCCAATTTTTTATCAGTAGTTGGAGTACTTGCTGTTAATTTATGATTTTGTTCAGTACAAAATTTGTCAAACTGATTCCAAACCTATTTCCTATTGCATGCAAGGTTCTGAGGTTTCCCTCTTGGAATTATTTCAACATTAAATACTTACCGAAGCGAGAATCAGTCATATTTGACATTTGAATAGTGGCTCTGTAGCGTCAAGCTGTTGTGCATGTGAAGCACAGTGCAGCTAGATTCTCTAAGCTAATCCTGACATAAGAAAAGCAGAGGAGATAAATAAAATTCAGAGGAGGTCTGATAAATAATTTTTTTCGCGAATAAAGGCTGTCATTGGTTGAAATATTAAGAAGTTGTGAATGAATGGTTGATTTCGCCCAAGTCACACACGAGTGGAATAATCTACCTTTATTGTTGAACTTAATAGCTGACATGTATAAACTTAGGCTTTCACGGCCGGCATCCTGAATATTGGCCTTTTAGACCACGGCCTACAAGCCCGGGATAGATAAACGTCGCTCATATTAATAGCTGACAGTTAAAATTTGACTCCTAGGCACAAATTGTTAGCAGAAATATATATTGGAGACCGCCAAATAAAAATGCGACATATGCAACACACATCTATAACATGTTAATATTTTACGAAAAGCAAAGTTACTTCCATAAGTTAGAGGTATATTTTTCCGCTCAAAAATTACTTATGCGGAATAAAATTAAATGTTTCCCTCGAGTTAACTATCGAATGGCTGTTCAGAAGCATCTCGCAACTGCATGAACATTTGACAGGGTACTCAGAGCACTGTTTTACCTTCCAACGACTACCTCATTCAATTTAAAATCATCAACTTTTATCTTGCGGAAAGCTCGACAGAGCATGTCGGAAACCCTTGCAGTAATTCTGAATCAATTAGGTTAAATAACACTCCTCTTATGCATGAATGAATGCAACAAAGCATAGCATACTGGTTAAACCAGCAGCAAATACCATAAGCCACGCTGTCAATATCTAGGCCTCGGTAAAGCCTTCGTATTTGCCATCAAACGCCGGCCATCGAGTAACAAAGACTGTAAATAGCCATGGAGTTTGACAGATACACGCGCTTCTGTGCTGTATATGTACGTTATATCCCTGGGATTCGATCTTTGCTCCATTACACTATCTCAGTATTGCGAAATTGTGAGATGAAAGCTAAATTAACTCTGGAGGCTGAATTTCATGCGCGCACACACTCAACTGGCCGGAAGTTCGAATTTTCAGCATGGTATTCACGGCCGTGCACCGAAATGGAGCAAGTAGGAAGTGGTGTGTGACTATGCTACGAAAATACCTATTAATTCCTGTTTATTGCACCTTCGTTTGGAAAAAGAATTTATTATAGTAAATTAATACACCAAAATATTAGTGTTTTACTCAAAAATCAGGCGACAGTGCGCAATGCCACTTGGAATTAAAGTTCGTCTTACTGCGTCATGAATTTCAAGAATATTCCACTATCCCAAACCACCCTGAACATAGACAATATTTCATTGTGCCTTATATTGTCAGAAGTGGTTCTTAACCATTGTGATTTAAATATTATAGTGACAAAATTACAAAACTCAGTCCAGTTACATTTCTGTCACCTTATTGTCTTCCAAAATTTTATCATAACTAAACTTTTACTTCTCGTAACCTTGCCTCAGTTCTTTCAGTGTCTTTCTTCACTTTCTCTGTCTCTCGCACACTAAATACGACGTTACAATCACTCGACGCTGGTTGAATCTTCTTTACGACGCACACTTACAGCTGACATACTGACGGACTCGTGTGTCACTAAGTCCTCTTCATTCTGAATGCGTTTTTATATGTGTATAACTGGTAAAGAGATTAACAAAAAGTTTCCGCACAACACAATATTGGTTTCCTTAAAATGCATTATTTGTGTCAAAGTTATTCTTTACTTACTAGTTATGTCATGAAAAGAGTAAAATTTCAAACCCAGTATTTTTAGCGACTTTTTTTTAAATAAGATTTGACTATCGCTTGAGCCTCTTATCTCCTTGTAGCTGCAATAAAATGTGTGCTAAAATCATTTTTGCTAACTTTTAACTAACGTGAAGTAGATAGAAAAAATAGCATTCTAAGAATAGTTTGAAGGAGGTAAGAATAAACGATAGTGAATAGACATTACTATGTGAATGTAACATTTCATAATTTTTACAAGCAAAATGCACCTCCCTATTCAAAACAGGTGTGAAGTAACAGTTTCATGAACATTCATCCAAATGTGGTTTTTAAAATTAATGGCTATAATATTGCGACTTTTAAATCCTGATCATTTTATTCTAAATTCCGAAATTCAAGCGTTTGTGACAAAAAGCCTGTGTTAAGCTGAGGGGCGTACGTTGGAAGGTTTGGTGTCACCGATTTTGAACTGCGCGTGCATATTCCTCTATGAACCTTGGTGCAGCTTTACTGTCTTGGGGCGTCATTCTGTTCCACAAAATGTGTTGCTGGGAGCTATTTGTAATGCTTGTTTGGATCAGTAGGTCCCTCACGTAAATAGACTAAAGTGAATTCTTTAATGCTCTCTCTCTCTCTCTCTCTCTCTCTCTCTCTCTCTCTCTCTCTCTCTCTGGGAGGGGGGGGTGCGTTTAAACGCCCAACAGGTTTCGGTTGCTTGCATCCATTCTTATTGCCTTTGTATTCTCGTCTCATTTTATTTATTTTTGTTGCCATCACTTTCGATTTTGTAATTATAATGAAGAGGGCGTTTCTGCACTTGTTTTTTTAGAGATTCGCAAGTGCTGTTGCTGTGGTCTTTGGTTCTTATTAAACGTTAGTCTTTAATCCTTACCAGAGTTGTATGTGTAGGCTTCATTCCCCTCTGGAAGGGTTACAGAGTGCACGCTTAAAAAGATGACATTTTCCACATTTTCCTGTTCGTTTGCAACGTCGCTAAGAATTTTTCCCCATGTATGTGCCGCCTTTAACATCTAAGGTCATAATGGCGACTTTTTACTTATCGAATAAGTTCATTGCTCGATAGGAATGATGTTCACTCGCCTACAGTGATATTAGTGTTCTGGTTGGTATTACATTTTGGTTATTTCATTAAATTCACACACACACACACACACACACACACACACACACACACACACACACACACACACACACACACACACACACACACACACACACACACACACACACACTTAAAGACTAGGGAGGATGGGGAATAATCCTGGCTAAAGAAAAATTCCTTTCCTCCAGCCGGGAATCGAACCCAGGACAACCATGTTTTCTGCCAAATGACAGGTGCCTTTACCGCAAATACAGCATCTTTTCCGTTTTCCTCACCGCCTCCGTATATTATAAACCTCGTATTTCAATGTTATGTGTTATATTCGTCTCCCCCAAACCGTTCTCGCATTTGCAATATCGTGCAGTACATATTATCTAAACAGTTTCTTCTCAGCCAATGTCTCAATTAGTCCCTTTCTCTGTTTTGGTCAGTTTAAGCATTGTTTTTTGCTCACTCTTAAGTGGCTTCATGTGTCGGCTCTCAGCTGAGACGTTCCATTCTTCTCCATATTCAGTATCAAATGCTTCCAATCGTGTTTGCTCATTTCGCGCAACTTTCCATCCTAGACACTACCAGTCACTTCACTTGTTTCTTTAAGGGCGAAGAATACTCATTTTTAGAACTTCCTTTGCTATAGTCATAATTTGTTTAAAATGACTACACCTCAATTTTGGCAAGCGCACTGAACAATTCAGAAGCCGCTAACCGGCATCGAACCTTTGTGGGCCAGCTGCCTGCCGAGGGTAACCGCCAGTGACGCACTCCTGTACAAGTTGCTGGAAATATCGCTCGAGTTCGACATTCCGCTCAGATAAAAGGCATAAGGGGAAAAGTCGAGAAAGCGGGCTAATTAAAACAAAATATTATCCATGAAATTCCGTTTTATTCGAAGATAAATTGTGCCCACTAAATGGATATTATATCCCAGATGTCAGCCGCCCCTAGAAGTCGAAGGACAGTATTTTCAGGGCTTAAAATATGCTTTCTTGTACCCATTTATAAACAGTTAATTATCGGTTGCGAAAATTGGCTCAATACGTTACATCCCGTATATTATCTATCCTTGACTTCGCAGCTGTATCATGTTTTTCAATATTAGTTTCAAAAAATCACAGATGATGCTCACACAAATACGATTGAAAAAACATACATTTAATGTGTTTATATGCTTAAACTTTTATATAGCCTGAAATACCTGAGAGACATAATTTTCTCACCAAACACCACAAAGCTCTTCTCTGAGTAGATGCTGAACAGAGTTGGTATAAAAACAGCTCCCTGTTCTTCGTTATTATATCCTCTCTTCTTCCAGTTGTGGAAAACATAAATGGACAATGAATAGCCTTGCGTTCAAACGTATACAAAGCGCTGTAGACAACTGCTGTAAACATGCCTCTGAAGTTGCGTGAGTGGCCTGCTATTTGTGTTGTGGCATACATCTTTAATAAGGTCCTGATTGATTGTGTGCTAGTGGCTTGAGTTTGGTTGCATTTAATCAGGAATTGCTACTGTGTAGGTGGAGTTACTGTGCGCCTGTATCAAAAGTAGTAATGAACTAGTTGACCTGGGCGGCGCAATTGATTGAGCGGTCTTTTATTCTTTTTTCTGCATGTTCGATCGCCGTTGGAAAGGATGCAAGATACTAAGCGGGCTTAGTTGACCGATGTCAATAGATTACTAGCAGTATAATCCCTGGGGAATGAACTGCGGCACACAGGCGGCTCTGGCCCTTCCTTGCAGTTCCTAGTGCTGTTAAAATATCGGGTTGGTATTATTATCTATAAACCAAGTGGTCTAGGTTAGTGACGAAGATAAATATCAGCACTGCGGCCAGTATTTGGCTATTGTGCGTACCCGACCTTCGGAAGGAAGGGATGAGGTGAATGATTACCAATGGCGTCAGGCCAACGCAGCGAGATACCCAATGTCTCCCAAAGTTCCTTGGACCCCGAGGTACAATCTCTGCACACCGTCGTGCACTGTGTTTGGCCATAACCTAAAGATGAAGAGGAATTGAAACGATACGAAAAGAGGCCAGCACAATAGTGGTATGGTAGAGTCTATCGTTGAACTCGGCTACGACCAGACAAAAATCACACAAAATCGTCGTTAAAATATTCGGTCGCCTTGGAGCTTGAACGGGAGCCATCCAAATGTGTTCCTTAGACGATACAATCGAAACAATTTCGCTCGGTAATTATGGAGTCGAATTTTGGACTGCCTACATTGAGTAATTAAGCGCCAAAGTAACAACCTATATTCTATGCATGTGTCGCTTCGCTAACAATAACAATAATATACTATGGCATTCTGACTGACCTGGCGTGGAGGTTTACGGCAAAAAGCGTGGTACAAGAGAATCAAGAAAGGTCTGGGTTTAACACAAATTATTAATTCTGCTGCGAAAGGTTATTGTTGCAAACCTTTATGAGGATAAAAACGTATGGAAGGAAAATCCGATTCACATAAGTCAAGTTCGTGACCATGACCTCACAAGCATTACATCATTGGATCTCTAGGGCCAAAGTAGGCAGTCCTCGTGGCGTAAATTATTTAAATTCAATTCAGGAATCTCCAAGCCTGATTCTCTGTTACTTGTCTTCAATGAATGTTGTAAATAGTCGCACCCTTGAACAAATCGTTTTCGATGTCTTCAAATGTGGCAATCTGAAGCAAGTTCTCAATTTTGACTGTTGTATTTACGGATGGTATTCAGTGATGGAGCCAAAAACTGCCGTGGTAAAGACGGTACATCTTATCTAAAACACGCTATTGCAGACACACTGGTTAATCTGGTCATAACGTTCAACTCTGCTGCTCAGGCGTGTTTGATCGTGTGATAACGTGCTGCTTTCCTCTCCAACAATCTCTTCTGCAATGTCTAAGAAAACTTGCGCAGCAAAATGCTTCCTTTGGAAGCAACCATAGTTAGGAAATAATTGAAGGTAGCAAATTTGAACCTAAATGCCAATAATCTACTTGTTGCAAATTTCAGATTGCTCCTTCCTCTGAAGAAGATGGTGATGAAAATATCTCCTGATTATAAACTATATTTAATGTTTTTGCTAAGGTTCTGTGGTACTTAAAATCAAATAAAAGGAAGCTGCACTAGATACGTTTATTCCTTACCCTTCAATCTGCACAGTAAGCTTCACTGACATTTTCGACGTTTGTTTCTTTGCAAATCACATAAGGTATGGTGCGTAACATTTAAATACACTTTTGAGTACTCCATATTCGGCAACTGGTACAGAAGTGGATATCTTTTAACGAATCTATAGGAAAGGAGGGTTTTACGGCTAGATTAAAAGTGTTAAAATTTTCATCGCGGACATGACAGAACATTAAACGTAATAAATGTATCGCGCTAATTGTTATATCTGTCTACCTAGCCCTTCATCACGATCATGGTCCTCTTCACTGGGCTGCAACAAAATACACAGGTGCGGATTTAATATTTGATTGCATAAACAGGGACCTCTGGTGCCCAGCAGTAAATAGACGAACATTCAGTAAAGGATAAAGGACGTGAATTGCCCAGTTAACTTCCTCGTGTAAATAGTTATCTTATTCGCACTGTATAACTGCGGGATGTTTCCCTTTTTGTGAGTCTTCGGAAAACATGGTCTATAAATCTGTGTGTACTCTAAGAAGTAGGTTCTTTGCTTTATTACGTGAAGCATGTTAGTGGCAGAAAGAAGCAGTTCTACCGGGTCGTTTGGGGTTCTTATAAACTGGAATTTCCGTTTTACTTGCCATGTTAATATTTGTACTTTTACTCCAGTAAACATTTGTGGACGAGGGAAAGTTTTACTGGCTTAACTTGAGGAAGGTGGAACTATGTTATTTACATTCCCAAACCTAGGAAAATTGAGAAAGCAATTCAGTGTTGTTTCAAAATGTTATATTCAAGAAAGATGCAGTTTTTTTTCATCCCTCTTATTTAACTGCAACATTTTTGAATCAGTGAGTTTGTGAATATTAAGCATTGCAGGTAACGTGCCATCATTTTATTTCTGTCTGTCAGAATTCGCGGAAGAGAATCAGGAAGCTTTAGGGAAACGCCCTGTTTTCCGTGTCATAGATTATTTTTCAACTTTTTTTCATAATGTGTTACGGTATGGAAAGACACGCCCTTCCCCATATTTGTTATAATGCCCTTTTATAGCATTTGGTTCCAATACAGCTTCACCTGAAGGGAATTGCATTTTTTAGAAATACCCACGTTTTTACCAATATTATGTAAGAGCTAACATTGTTGTCCTTTAAATATGTAATGTCACTTGTCAGTGGTTCTTCTGTTTGTCCTTTCAAATCGAGATAATGGTGCTGTAAGATATTGTTATGGAAGGTTAATTTCTTTTATCACTGACTTAATATTTGAAGAAGCCAAGGTTCAAGTTCATTGGCTGTATGAAATAAGAGGGCAGCTATGCTTAATGATTAGGTAAATTTCCTGACAAACTTTTGGAGATTTGAAATTTGGTAGACATGATTCTGAAAGGAGAAAAAAAGTGTCACTTAAAAAAAATGGAGATGCGTTGTCTTGTTTATTTTTCGAAGCTGTGATGTTCTGCTTGCACAAAACCATCAAATATTCAAGGCGCACAATACCTACTTCTCTAAATTGTCTCGTGTTTACTATATGCAGCAAATAAGAGTTAATCGTGATATAAAGACTGCGTGTTTAACACTCATGTATTCACTCTCGGCGTTCATTCAAGAAGCATTCTTTTTTATTTTAATCGTCTTAAAGGTAAAATTGTTCTAATTAATACCCGTTTCTTTCCCCTTCTTCTTGAGGGAATACGATGGGGAATCCCCTATTCATCTTTAGTACTGGAGCTTGGATTTAAAAGAAGACAGCCCTAACTACAGCAGACACAAAATTTAATGGCGGATGGCAGGAAGAGGTGGTCAAAACAATATCCAGTTAAAGGCTTCTCACACGTTGCGGTGTTGTATAAACACGCAGTATAACGCTTTAAAGCCGGAAGTAGGTATCATTTGGGCAACAGGAAAGGGAATTTGAATATGAAGTGGCCAGCTACCAGCCGCCATTAAATGTTCTCTGCCGCAATTCAATCTCAACAAGAACTAATAAGCCCCCATAAAAAGATTTATCCAACTCTGAATAGCCCGGTAAGACTTGTTATTCAAAGATTGAAAAACAAAAGAAAATTGTTCTAAGTAGATAATCAGCCTGTTTTGTTTACTGTGTTCTGAAATGCAACCTTGAAAGTGTCGTCAATAATCACCGAATTTCGTAAATAAATGCTTGCTTCTAACTTGCGAGCGAGACTGTACACTAAATCACGTTTCTGCAAGTAATGGACGAAAAGGTGTTGAAGTGAAGCAAACCATCGCCGCCACACGTGCCGAGGTTGGAATATCCTTCCTGAGGGGTACATCGACAGCGTGGTTTTTTTCGCCATGTTTGCGCGAATGCAGAGTTCGTTAACTTCATCCGCAGCGGACGTTCTGAAAGTGCTGGGGCATTGTAACGTCATCACAAACGAACCGTAACGAAGGCAGAGGTGCATGTCTCGAAGAGAGATTCCATCCTGGTAACAATGTTTCGTGACGCAAGCTTTCCCGAACTCGGGCTGCGAGAGAAAACAAAGGAAGAGTGTCAGGATTTCAAAATTGCCACAGTGGAAGGCAAATGTTTGTGTTGGATGTACCCACACGACGTAGAAAAGAACAAAGAGTTGTATGATATGATACTTGAAGATTTCAACTTCAAAGGTGGAATTCATATTCAGCACTGTTTTAACTTTGTGGCTATTAAATTAAGAGAATATCCCACTGAAAGTTGGTGAAAATCTCAGGAAAATGGACTTAACCTAGTTCTCATCCACAAGGATATTTTAAAGCTATAGTTTCAAATTTTATTCTACCTTTTGATAATGCGCACATTTATGTTGACTATAAGCAACAACTTCACACTGTGCACTTAACATTTATTTCATTTTATAACTGGAGCTTTTGGAATTTTGTTTCTCTACACCTTTTACTGCTTCAAAATGCTCCACACTATGAAGTTCATCCAATTCTTGAAAATTTCTCATGCACCTATTAAAAGGTTAAACAGTTATATCTATAGTTTTTTGGGCACTTGGGGTTTCGGAGTTATAGAGTTTTAAAAGAAAAAGTCTATAAAATGAAATTTTATGAGACTTTATAAAAATGTATTTCCTTTTCAAATATGACATCTATGTGCAGTGGTCAGATAAATGACAGATATTTAAAAGAAATGTGATTTTTAAAATTTCATCACATGGAACATTTGTCATGATGCATTAAAATTAATTGTTTAAAACCATAATGACAAAACTACAGAATATGTGGAAGCAAAATTTAAAACTATTCAGTATTTATGTAAGATAAATTTAAGATTAAATTTTCAGTCAAATTGATTGAAAACCAATTGATTCGACAGCGGATAGATATTGTTTTACTTTCCGATCAGTTAGATATCTAAGAAAGAGAAGATTAATCTAAAAATTTGGCATCAATTTTCAAAACATACACACTTTTGAGGTCCTTGAATTAAGACGTTTGATGTGCTAGAGTTCCATAACTTTCTCTACCCATTACAAATATGCAAGCATACCTTTTGTTATACGTAGTATTACTGTGTTCATTAAAAACTTGATTGATTATTCTATCCATGATGACTTTTAGGTTAGATATCATTCAAAATAAACTGGCAGTTATATAGTTTTATGGAACATACAAAAGCATGTGCCTTCAGATAATGCTCAATTTGAAACATAGAGCGTGAAGTATTTCAGAAACTATTAATGTCAACATAAATTGTATGTTTTACTGAGCTTTACATTTTACTTAAAGTAAATTTCTGTCTATCTCTTGTGGTTCCTTAGTTACGCAAACTTATGACAAATTCGTTTACAGTGAAGAGGACGTAACAGAAAGTTCAAAATTAACATAAGCATGTGACATTTTAATCTAAATAGTTGGAGCAATACTTCCTCTGACTACTAGAGAAAGTATAAAAGGACCTTGGGTTGTTTGCTATATGCATAAATTGGAAATAAACCTCAAGCAAATCCCAAATATCTTCTTTGTTGGTCATCTTTAATGATGCAAGGCAAAGATCTTCACTAAATTTCCTCAGTCCTAAACAACCTAATGTAATGAAATGTTATGTTTCTCTTGCTCTCTCACATCTTTTCCTCTCCAAAATTATTCTAGATGAACATTTCCCTGGCACTAGTGATTTGAGTTGTGCAATAATTGGTTTAAACTTGCAAGCATCCTAGTAGGCATTTGCAAACGGGAAAAAAAAAAAAAAAAAAAAAAAAAAAAAATAATAATAATAATAATAATAATAATAATAATAATAATAATAATAATAATAATTAATTAATTAAAAATTAAAAAATTAAAATAAAGTTAAGATTAGTATTATGAGAGTGCATTGTTTGAGATGATTTAAATCATGTGCCTTAATAAAGGCTTACTATGCAATAATTTAAGTGAAATATATTCTCCCAGATAAGAGCTTTTAAGGCAGAAAAGAATCATTGGCATGTCGTGTCATGAAAGCACTGGTCATAAACAGTCAGCCACTTCTGTCATACTTGAGTTTAGTATACAAACTTAACACAATATCTATTCCACTATTGGTATATAGTGGCATCAGACTGTCTCATTTAATTGATAGTCTTTGTGCTTTGTCATGCAGAACTCCACAACTGGTATACAATATTAATTGAACTGGTGTACTGCTCCTCAATGTGAAAGGGCACAAGGTTCAGATTGGGAAGACAATGTCCACCTGTACTTCTAGGGAAGCACATATAGTGCATTATTATATTAGTAGAGCATGCAATAGTGTTAGAAGTGTGGAAATGGTATAACAGCAAAGTGTAATGTAAATGTTTTCTTTCTTTACAGCAACTCTTCCGAAGTCAGCAGCAGCAACAACAGCAACAGCAGCAAGCTGCAACTCCTCAGCAGATACAACTGCTGCAACAACAACAGTACCTGGCCACACAGCAGCAGCAACAGCTTGGTGAGATTCCTTTGTTTTACCTTCTCTTCTATCATATAGCAGCAGTTGGTATAAAGCATTAATGCTTTGCAGCTTTATTGCATTTGTAAAACATTTGATTTTTGTTCATTTGTTTTTTGCAAATAATGGTGCGTATTTTTAAAATTATTTATACTTACTTGCAAGCATATTTTATTATGCATACAAATCCAGGCTCTGGTCATGACGATAAAGTAGTTTTAATAATAATAATAGTTAGAAGAACATTGATATGCTTGTTTTAAAATGAGACCCTGACCATTCAGAAATCACTGCAACAGCTTATACCATGAAAAATGTAAAACTTAATATTCACTGTGCAGCTGTGTAATACAGTAACTCTTTGTTTCATATCTCAATCAAAAATAATGTGCATGTTTTCCAATAACTCAAGTTGTAAACTTTTACTTTCTTCTTATTTCTCCTTAGAGTTAATAAGCATGATTCTTGGAGGTTTTAAGAATATTGGTGTGGTGGACATTTGCATGATTTTCTTCACCAGTCTTCACTTTCCTATTCTGAACTAAATAGCTCTTGTTATTTTGCACTGTATTAAGACATGATCAGTGAGGCTAGCATATAACAATCTACCATTGCTAGAACTTCGGAAAGAGAAAAATCCATACTTCTAGATATATGTTTGAGAACATGATTTTAATTTTGTGTATTTTAATAAGCCCATTAGTATTGTTTTGTGTTATTTCTTTCCTCACGTTGATATAGATTGCAATGGTTAATAACAAATATTTTTCTAAATTCCCTGCATTTCTAGAAGCATTGAATCAGTAGACATTTTCTGTTGTTTGCTGAAGTATACATTTTTTCCCTAAAGAAGCTGTAGTTACATATAACCAGTAGATTGTAGGAAAATAAACTTAATGCCACTTTGATAATGGTTTTCGTGGCAGCATTTTTTGGATTTACAATAGTTTTGCACAACTTTGCACCAAAAATAGAAGCTGTTACATGTCATATGCTTTCCTATTTGGGTTAAGTTTTACTCAAAATAAGGATATAAATATTAAACAACTGAGCTCCTAAACAATCTAATCCAGTCGATAGATATTGTTGTAAAGGCTGTCCAATTTAATTTTTGGGGGGAATTTCCATTCTTGCATTACATACAAATATTGAACCTGATTCGGAAGCATTGTGCTAATTTAATTTGAGAACAGGTCCATATCAAGAATTTTAATTTGATAATTCTAAACTTGCATGTTAATTAAGATAAGGTCAGGTGCTGGTCAAATGAATACATATTGTAGATACATTAGTGTGTGTATATTTTGGAGCCTCTTGCCTTATGTTTATGATCCATTTTCCCACCGTTTAATTTGATTCTATTCATCATATGATTGAGGGAGCACATTAGAGATTACCAATTACCATTTCATGTGCTATAAATATAATTAACCTAACCATACCCCACTCCCCGTCCTTGCTGTGTATTGTATAAGGCATGCCAATATTGTTGGTTTTGGTTTTTAATTTGAAAATAAAATTTTATTACATTAATCATATTGCACAATGAGACTTTTTATTAGCATATCAGTTATCAATCAGCCACCATTTTGAGGTAATTTTTTTTATTTATGTCATAACTCATTAAAATGTATGTTCCATTTGTTTAATATAGAATTAACCTAAAGAAATTTTGTGGATATTTTAGTTTTTAAGAGCATCATAGCAGAATTGTCTTTTGAGATGGGAGTAATGAGTCATTGACATACTTCTATTCACTTGAAATCAAGAATAGTGTTCCATCCTCTTACTCTGGATTCTCTATCATTTATTTTTACATTTAATTTTTTTTAAATTTTAGTATAAAGTTCCATAAAAGCTTTTGTTATTTGATTGTAATTATTAATTTAGTTCAGGTATTCAGTTAATATAAACATCACATTTACGCCAATAATTCTCCTCACACAAAATGTTCTTAATCTTACCTACTCTTAAATAATTTGTAATCTATACTCAAGGGTACTCAAATCAAGTAATTGCAAACAGAAACATTGCTTTGAAACTGTAGTTAATTTATTACTTCTTTCGTGACTTGCTTTTCCTATTTCCTTAGCTAGCAGATTGAGTTTGTAGTTCAACATGGAAATATTACAGAATAATTGCCAATATTGAAAATAATGTATAGCTAGTAAGAGTTTTAGTCTTAGAGTCATTTTGTGCACACTTTTGATGATGGAATCACTGCATGAGGCAGATTGCATGTCAGAAAATTCCAAATAACCTGCCAATGCTCCAGTCTCCTTTACTAATTCATTACACTGCTACTAACCTAGTTTGATGATAATGCGAGTTCATTTTCTCCCTTATACAGTTTCAAAGGGGCTTTGAAATAAGTGAAAGTAATGATAAATTGTATAGAATCAGGCCTGAACAAAGATCACAGTGCAAAAAAAGTGAAGTGGCAATGTTTCTGTTTTGGCAGGTCTTGCAGCGCCTGCCGCTGCATTCACAAGTGCCCCCTACGTTATCAATGCACAAGAACCATACGTCGGTGCACTCATTACAGGTGAGCGGCCTCGATGATTGGTTGGCTTGACTTTATTTTGCTTACCAACATTGTATTGCTTTATTCAATGAATACTCTTATATGGCATTGGTGCTTTAATAAGAAATAACAATTTTAATACATAGATTCTTAAGCAGAGCATTATAAAAATGTTGATAAACTTAATTATAAACACACTTATTAAATAATATAGCATTAGCATCAACAATGTATAAATGTTCAAACACTATTAACTTATTGACAACAGAAAAATAAATACCTAACTGTATATATTATATTAACTAATGTAAATGCATATATTTTAGTATGTATGCTCTGAAAATGTTTTGTATTAAGCAGCTAATAGTGCAGTTCAAGGAGTCAGAATACAAGGTTTAGAAAATATGTTTATAGGTCTAAAATGGATATAGGTATATTTTTTTCACTTATCTAAACTGTACTTTACTCCCTTCTCTTTATTTTTAAAGAGTTTCTAGTGCAATACATTTGTTATTGCTTTTTTATAACATTTAAAGCAGTAATCTAACGAAAGATAATTAATGTAACATAAGGCTTCTGTGTTATTTGAAAAGTTATATTTTACAGAGCATTATCCTTCAGCTGGCCATCGATAACCTACATTGGTTTAGATCCTATGTTCGCATTAGTGTTCTTTTTAGTGCTGAAAGTATAATTTTTCTCAAAGCATAAAGTTTATACTTTACAATTTGAACAACTGTTTCTTACAGTGTTATCATTTAGCGAGTGATTGCTTAATCTTAATCTTTGTATACTTCACATTCACTAGCTTTATATCAAACAGGCTATGCTATCCTAGTGTCATTTTGTAAATTGATACCTACTTTTTTTTTAAAGATTCATTCTATTTGTGACTCAGGAAAGATCCTTATGCAAAAAGTCCTTGGAAATTGTAATTTAAGACAATTTTGTAACAATTAAAGAAATGCAGAGATTGGCTCAGTCATGAAAAACTATTTTAAAAACAGTTCTCTCTATTCATCAGTGTACGTGATTTAATTGTATAGAGAAAAGCTTTGTGTTGTAGTGGATGTATATAAGAGGAAAAAGGGAATTAGAATCAGTTTGAAATTGTTAATAATGTACTTTAAAGTTACATCGAAATATTGTGAAATTGTTTTAAAAATTCAGTAATATTACACTCATTTTGGTGCAAATCTTAACATAAAATTACTATTTTATTTACGCCAACAAGCTTACTGCTAGTGTTTTTAAACACACAAGCCATGTGTGGGCAATGCTTAAGAGGTTGAATCAGAAACTGAAACATTCAATGCCATAGCCGGGATTTGAACGACGGATCTTCCGCTTTTCGAGCAGCTGTTCTAACTAACCATTAAGCTACCATGGCCAACTTGCCAGTACAACATTAAATAAAATTACTTATTAAAAAAATGTTCATCCTTTTGCAAATGATGTATCTCAGAGAAATTAGCAATTACGTATTTCAGTAGCTAGCAGGTTTCTGCGCACTTTGTGCAAAATTTGAACTCGCAGAATTTTTCATGTCCAGTGGCACGATGTGCTTGTTAAATAAAAATATACCGTGTAATTTTTTTTTTTTTTTTTTTTTTTTAATAATTCAGTGCATTGCTCATACATTTAGCAAATTGTATATGTAATTAAATCCTATATAAGATAGAAGAAAATTCTCATTTGTAACTTAAAAATGCTCTGTCATAGGACCGACAGTTGTTCCACAGTATTATGGTGTGGCAGCTCCATGGGGGGTGTATCCCGCAAATATCCTTCAGCCAGGGGCGGCTGCCGCCGCCGCTGCTGCTGCAGCACAACAAAGGCGACCACTCACTCCATCATCAGCTTCAGAAATGAGCAACTCATCATCAAATCTCACCCAGGTAAAACTACTTTGTTATCTATTAAACTTGCAGGATATACTGGTTTTAGCATCTGGACTCCGTCCAGATTATTTAGCAGTCATATTTGATACACTGTATTGTATAATTTAGACAGACAGCACATGGTCTACATATGCTAGGAATTATCCAGTAGTATTATTCCTTTTTGGTGTAACACAATTTAAAATTTAATAGAACTTTCTCTTATATTTCACAAAATTTGAAAATGTGATTTTTCCGACAGCTTGTGTTAAAGAAAAGAAACAAAACTTTCCAATTACTTTTCAAAATCAATATCTTGGTAATCAATGACTTTACTGCCTCCTGCACTATTAAGTTGGCATCATTTCTCCTCCTTGTTCCACTCTGAAGCAGAAATCACCATTTCCATATGTGTGTCTGTCAGTCCCCATGTCTCTCAAAAACACCTGAGAGAAAAATAAACCATGTTGCAATGAAAGAATAAAGTGCATCTTTTAACTTTACAGTAGTTCTGCGAGCTATAATGACATGGGTGATGCTTCTTCATGGATTTAGTGTCATTTAGCTGGGATGCTAGCACTTGTTCATTATTATACATATACGTAACCTCTTTTGTTATGTGTACTGTCAGTAGTCAGCTTGTTGACTGGTGTATTAGCTCAGCTCTTGCGACTTACTGCTGTCTGTTTCTTTTGTGAATCACAACATATTGTGTAAGGTTATGCTGTTTTACATTGTTATGTCAGTATTTAAATTTCAATGTGCATGGTCTCTTATTGCGATGCTGGCCATGGTGCACAACAAAGGACAGTTTGGGTCAAGCTACCTGACACCACATACCAAGCACGGCCCATATCAAAGGTGCTCAAGGTCAGGCTGCCTCATGCAACAAGAATCAGAGTGGCCAAGACAAAAGGTTTTTTTGAAATGTCTGGCAGCTGGCATATTTGTAGAGGTTCTAGAAAAACTAAAGTAAGAGAAAGGTCCATCATCCTTGCTATGTAAGGAGGCGAGGCGACAAGAGGAGCAGTGGTAGTTACAGACATGAGTCATTGTAGCAGTGAGGTTTTAGTGTCTGTGAGTGTACTGTCATGTTGAAAGGAAGATAGTGAAGCGGTTAATAAATGTTGAGAATTGTTTCAGTTATTTCTTGTGAGAAAAGTGAAAAACAGGATAATTGTGTGTTAAGGACATGAGAAGGAAATATTTGTGAGTTGTAATATTACGAAGGACTGAAGACTGTGTTAACATCAGTAAACGAGAACTGTATATTTGTGCCAGAGTTTTTGGAGTAGAATAAAGTGACAGAAAAGTCACTAGACTTCATTGTGTCACACTGTTGCCAGAAGTGGGATTTGTCATTTGTTACAGTAGACAGAATCAGATGTCACTGCTGCACAGTTCTACTTTACTTTGCTTTTGAAGTCAAGTAAAGTTATAAGCTTGGTCACTAAAAGCTGTTAAATGTTAATTTCAGGTTCAGGGTCAATATCAAGTAATACCAGCGTACTATGACCAAACTGGGTCCATAACTGTGATGGGTAATGTAAGAAGTATTGGTAGTGGCACTCCAATGCGATTGGTTTCACCAGCACCTGTGATAGTCAATGCTACTGGAACTCCCGGTAGACTGCTAGGAAACCAACCACAGCAGATAGCAACACCTCCTGCAGCCTCCATATATAACAGCACACAGCAACCTTCATTGTATAATTCCACAGCATCAAATGGCACCACCATTGGAGGTGAGTACTTGTGCACATTCTTAATGGAAGTACATATTTCTATATATCTTCAGAGCAATGCTGATCATAAAATATGTTTAGAAATAAGTGACTGTTGGTGTTGTATTAGCAATAACATACTACCTTATGCATGTTAGATTTTGTATCCACTTTCTGTGTTTTGCCATGAAAATTACTAAAACGCTTAACATGGCTTGACCTGAAAAGTGCTGTTTCAGTAAAAAAGATAATTTATGTAGGTATTATTATAGGTTTGAACCAATTTCTTCGAAATTTATTCAATAATTAATTTGTCATGTTTGCCTTCCTAAGCAGAATACTTCGTGAAATGCATGACTTATTTGTTCAAACCTGATTTCACACCCATGGATATTCATCTGGTTGTACAAAGTACTTGTATAAATGAAAGGATATGGTTATATATAGAGTGCATTTCTCTATAGTTTCTTGAGTCTACTGGCTCAGAGTCTTTTGGAATCTTTCCTTATGTTAGTTTTCAGTGCTGTTCACGTTTGGCAGTTTGGCATTAAAGGAGGATAACTTAATACTGAGTATAACTACAAATGAAAATGTAAATATGTAAATGCTTTGAATCTAACTTATGACAAACTGTAAATAAAATCATACATGTAAATAATTTTTAGTGCTATTCAAAATAGATATTCCCTGTTTGTATAAGTTATATGCATTTGAGCAAAGCAGGAAAGAAGAAGACACTCTAGAATGTCCTGTTAAAATACAAGATGCTTGTTATTTTCAGTTGGGAAACCCAGTATCACTTCAAACAAAATTCAAACTAAGATACTTGTGTACCTTAATTTTTTCACACATCTGAAGTAAATCCACCACACCTTTTTATGACAAGTGATCATCGCCACCAAGCACAACAGAAAGCAGAACAAAGCATTGTTTTTTTACTTCACTCCACAAATTATCAGGGGCTGATTTTCCCACCCCCTCATCAAGCAAAAATGTAGAAAAAGGGTTCAATGGTAAAGAACTTCCTTTCTTCATGTTAAATAAAGAAAACAGCTCACTGCACACATGAGCTCTCATGCACTTAAGTTTTTACTTCTCCTAGCAGACATTTCTTTTACTCGTCATCTGCTAGACTGCCGGCAATTCAACTAACATAAAAAAACAATGATTAATTCAATTCCAGGTGTGAATAATGGATAAGGAATGATAAATGTTGTATAACGAAACCAATTTTTTGCTAACTTTTGCGCTGCAAAGTAGTGATTAGTGCCTTGTTTCTCTCTCTTCAATATAGCAGCTTTATCTTAAGGTATGATGAGGTTGATTATTTTGATATGCATGTGCTACCAACAATAAGTCATGACAGGCATCACCACGGATATGGGCTCTCCTCTTGCCCATCCAATTCCTGCTAGAGTCTAGACTGAATGTCCAGAATGCTATGAATCCGTACCTGGACAGAGATTACAACATCCATAAAATAGTAGTGTAATAATGTTGCAAACTTGCAACCAGCATTTGCTTTCTTGAACTTGTGTCATCAGGCAAGACATTCATTGAACCTTGAAGAACTATAAGCATGTCTACATTCTTTATTTAATCATGGTGTAAATGAGCAATTTAAAATAGCTATTTATTCCTTTTTTAAGGTAGTGCCATGCACAGAGGAGCCCTCCCCCCAGAACCCTAGTAGTAGAAAGTAAAATGGAAAAGTCAAATGAAAATTATGAACATTTTAATCCTATTTTAATTCATTTTATGCAAGTGAAAGTAAAAACCCATTATAAGTATAGAACAGCATTTTTATTTTACATGTCAAAATTGTTGTTGTTCTACATGTAAGCTCATAAAGTAATTATAAGCATCAATACTAACAGGGTGAAATACAAAATCAGTTCAAATAAAACATAACCTATCTTAATTTTTGAGATCCAAACAAATAGTAACTGCATGGCACTTGAAGTTAGGATATTGATGCCAGGAAGAAATAAATATTAAAGTTTGTCAAATTATAATATTAGTGTTTGTGTGCTTGGTGCATTTTTATAGCCTGAGGTGGAGGTATTGTTGAATACAAAGCCCAATTTTATGAGCAAATCTTTTCTCAGTCTTATGATAATGACTTGATACCAAATAACCTGTCTTCAGTTTTTCAAATTTGTAATTTCCAAGTCAAAAAATGTTGCCAAATAATCATATAACTGGCATGAGCTATGTTTGTGCTAAAAAAAAGACAATATATTTGACTGTTTCTGGCTAAGTTATTGAACCACTGTGCTTCAACATAAAGCCTTTTAAGGATTCTGATGTAATCAATTAAGAAATATGGTAGGTAACAATTATCAAGCTTATAAACAGTGTGCTTAGTGTGCTTCCCCTTTCCTGCATCATTGTTTTGTGTACTGAATGTGCTACTGAAATAACTTAACTCTCTGTTGGTAGCAGAGAATATCAACGAGCCTCTCGTATGTCACCACAGACATACCTAATACTGAATTATTGGCAGTGTTGCAAATAATGTGCACTTCTACTTGTTCACATCATACACTCAAAAGTTGTCATACAATTGACAGAGAGAACAAGAACAGAAAGCAAAGAGCTGTAGGTTTGGTTTGTAATCCCCAGAAAACAGAAACGAGAATAGCAGTATGAAAAGTTGGCATGTATATTTGGATATAGTTTGTTTGTGACTTACCTATATTGTTTTGTTACCTGTTTACAACAATTCAGCCAGGAGAATGCAGGTAAACCACTTTGGAATTTGTGGCAATAAACCTTTTCTAAAAGCCTTGCTGTTACTGTTTGATGCTTCTCTTGCAGAAGTGTTATCCTAATAGGGTCGTGTTAAATTGATTTTCAAGCTTGCAACTATGGAGAGCTAGTGGGAACCTAGGTTCATGGTCTCGTTGAACAAGTGCTACCAGAACACAACTATTCACTAATAGAGTCCAATATGCCATTCATGGGACAGAAAAGTTAAAGCTTGACCAAGTCTCCTATTTGTGTTCCCAGGCTCCAGTAAGCTTCCCATTAATTGTGAATGTTTGCTGTCACCCTCCATGGTCTAGGGTAACACATTAGCCTCTGGTTCCCAAAGTCACAGGTTGAAACCCAGCCAGGGGTAATGGGCTTTTTAGACATAAAAATCCTTAGCAATTCCTTTACAAGTGAAATAAAGTCTGATCCTATGTTGTAAATTTACAACATGTGAAAGAAGCTCAAACCTTACAAAGAAGCCTCTGAGCAAAATGATGCAGTTTTTCATACTCAATATAAGATGGGATGCTGAGCAGTTAAGAGCACCCATAAATAAATGGATAATGGATATTTTCTTTTAAATGCTCATTCACATTGTAAGGCATTTATTTTAACTTTGTCAGTCCAATTCTGGTTTTCTTTTCCAGTTATTGTGAATCAGCCGTAATTCTAGTCTGCTGCCCTAATTCTAGTAATGCTAGAATTGACAACCTTTCAATGGAAAATGCAGAAAAGTGGCCCTTCCTCTATACATTGCTACCAATAGAGAGTTAAAAATTTGTAAAGAATATTTTAAAAATAACATGTGTTGTGTTTGTATAGAGCTTTGGGTTTAACTAGTGCAGTTGTTATATTGTGTGGTGTGTGATATGGATGGGTGTATTTGTGGGTATGTGTGCAGGTTTGCAATCAGCAGCTGCTG
The DNA here is from genome assembly GCA_030765045.1 of Tenodera sinensis. Classification (NCBI taxonomy): domain Eukaryota; kingdom Metazoa; phylum Arthropoda; class Insecta; order Mantodea; family Mantidae; genus Tenodera; species Tenodera sinensis. Next base: position 80,333,607 of record CM060970.1, on the reverse strand, counting down.
CGGCCGCTGCAGGAACTGCAGCAGCAGCAGGCGTAGGTGGTGGGTTTGCATCACTAGCCAACTCACTGGCTGCTGGTTATGGAAACAACAGTTTGGGCACCATTGGTTCCCCGGCACTAGGATCACTAGGATCAGGTATTTTCATTTGGGCATCATAACAAACTTTCTAATATTTATGTAAAAATTACTTTACTCAAGCTCTTTTTCTGTGTCTTTGTAACTGTAATTATTTTTAACAAGCCTCTACTAATTAGATGAAATAACTAACAGACATTAAACCAAAATGTGCAGTCATACAAAGCAAATTCCGTAAAACTATTGTACTAATAAATGAGATATAATTTTGCTTTATCTGCATATCTAGCCTGATTAGAAAATACTTAATGCAGAGTGAAAAGCAATTGGAAGGTCCCTGATTAGTAGAATTAGTCTCAGTAAGTATGGGATATCACTGAGTGAAACAAAGCATTGAAGCACTTTAAATAACAGATACAATGTTACAAACAGTATAGGAATAATATAGTTGTTTAATGATACATATATATGGGAAATTGCCAACTACAGATTACGAATTACCAATACAGTGGAACTTGGATAATTCAAACCTGAAGGGACGAGAAAAAATTTGAATTACCAAAGCTATGTCTAAAATTGACATTGTATATTGATATACATACATCCATCAGGATTTTACGGTTGACTCACTATTCAACTTCTCGAATCACAGCGACTTTTTCTTCAAAAGTTAAAGCCTTGTGCTGGACACACAGTTTACTAAGAGATATAGTGGCATTGATTTGCAACACACTGGACAGTAAGAAGCTCAAGTAACAGCTAAGATGCAGTGTTGTAAACAAGGGGATGTGGGAGCAGGTATAGAAGTTCAAGGCCAGCTGCTAGGGAAGCTATTCCAACCCCCCCCAAACAGCATTCCAACTGCATTTTAACAAGACAACTTCAGAGCAATTACCTCTTTTGCAGAAACACATAGTCAATCATCACATTAAATTTCTGTGTTAAGATTAATTTTTGACTGAATTTTCTGAACAAAAACTTTGAATTAAGGAAAATTAAATTCAAATTTTATGTGAGTTGTTTACATTGTTTTAATACAAAATTCAAGGGACCACGAAAACTCTTCAAGTTAAGGACAATTTCAAATTATAGACACTCGAATTATCCAAATTCCACTGTACCTTTATTTTGGATAATAATAATTATAGCAGGTGGTCATTACAGTTTAGTTTTTTGTAAATAATTTAATGAGTTATAAAATATTATTTATCAATCAGAAAATAACAACTGTCAGATACTTTATGTAAATAGTGCTTTGTAATGTATGCTGTAGTTTTCTCATTCTATTTTTTAATTCTTCGCAATATTGTAGTTAATAAAAAGAAATTAACTAAAGATATTAGAATGAAAATTAAGTGTGAAATCATAAATATTTTTGTATGTGTATGTCTGGCTGTTGTCTAAAATGTTGCTTTTTATATACTAAACGACTCAAATGAGATAAAATAACAACATTGTGATTTTCATAGATAATATTGTACAGCAATTAAACAACAGAAATAATTCAATAGTTTAGGAGCTTATATATTTGATGAGGCACTTCAAAAGGCATTGCTAATGGTTTATTAACATTTTAATCTAAGCTTTTGGCCTTATGCTATTTCATACAGTTAAAATCTGCATGTGCATGAATAAACATTCACCCTTCCTAACAGAGGCAAAGTAACCAGCCAAATAATCAAATAAGAGCTGAATATGCTTTTAGTACATTTATACAGTTAGGCTAGCAGTTTAATTAACATGTTTTGGAAAAATACTACTTTCTCATTTGGAATTCATTAATAAAAGGGAAATACATTTTTATGTGATTCTGGGATCCTTGTATACTTGAAAAGGTCACTATTGTATGTTTTCTCAAAATTGATAATTCATTTGAATTATTTTTTAAACCGGTACCAGTATAGAAAAAGGATGGTGTGCGTAGGTGTGTGTGTGTGTGTGAGGAGTGAACAGTATAACTCAAAAATGAATTGTCGAATAAATACCACATGTGGTATTTAAGCTTGGTATCTTCCAGAGATGCAACACAAAGATTTTTGAAAAATCCCCACACCCTAAGCCATTATTTATATGGAAAAATGTTCAAAAAAAATATTCTCTAAAAGGTATCTCTTAACGATTTTGATTAAACTATCATTTATTTTAGATGTTTAAATGACAGATAAAAGGTACATCTGTGGACAAAAAGTTTGTCATGTCTGGAACACATTCATAAATATGTGCCTACATACAGACAGACATACCTATTTGTTGAAAACTGCTAGTTATTTGTTACTCGTGGAGTTGTACTCTACCATTAAAGTAACCTGGCATTCCAGACCTGCACAGGTGGATGTCATGAATTTTCTGGAGATAATTTGCAAAATCCTTTTCATTTAGAAGGAATTTTGTGAAATGGGTAAAACTGTAAGTGACAGACAAAAACATACTACACAAAAAATTTAGAGCTTTTTAAAATATGATGTATTTCAAATAACTCATTTTTTCAAGAGGGAGGTGAAATATCAGCTGTTGATATCTGTTATGGTTTTAATTTTTCAATCCCTTTTTCATTCTCTCACTTTTTAAGTGCTCTTGGTTCAGTTGGAATTTAAAGACTTGATTCAGTTTCCTCTACTCTGGTTGAACAATAAAACAATGTATAATGAAACTATTTCTGCAAAGGTTCTCTCAGTTAATATGTAGTGGACAAAAAATTAAACTTTTGTAAGAATAGTTCATAGAAGCTTTATAAAAATTCACTATATTGCGCAGAGAAAAAAAAACCATGTGAATGTAATTAATTAGAATTTATATTACTTTCTCTACCACTTACCAATGGTAGGCAGATGTATTGTACTCCACCAAAAATTTGATACCAAGCTTTTTCGTTCAAAATGCAGCCCCTCAAACCCCCAAAAAATCAAATTTAGTAAGAGGAGCATGCGGGTGTATCTCGCATGCACACACCTGTCCCTCTGTCTGCCTGCCTGCCTGTTTGTCTGCCTGTCTGTCTAACAAAAGGCCATAACAAATACTAAATTTGGTATCAGCATCTTCCTCTGTGTTGAAAATATTTCATTATTTATCATTTTCTTAAAAGTTGGGTGCGTTTTTGTTTAAAATACTGTATGTTTGTGTATTTGTATATGTTGAATTTTCAACAAATAACCTACAAAATCCTCATTCTGAATTAATTTTTTATGATTTTGCATGACTGATAAACCCTAAGAAGTAACCAAAAGCTTACTACAGGAAAAGCATATTGCATTAAAAGCACATAATTTGTCATATTTCCTAGCATTAACCATTTAACCATTTGTTATAAGTTTACACTTTCCCAAAAGCTTTATCCAACAGATAAGCTTGCAAGATTGCGTTTCTTCTCTTTATACCCTTCCTTTGTAGTAGTTTATCCCATTACCAGAGCCAAACAGCTGAAGGCTGCTGTAGCGTAACCAAGCACTTACTGCTGAATTTCAAATCATTCCCAGGTAAAACTGTACCATGAATAACTTAAAATTGTATAGGATGATCAATTTTCATATTGTATTATATGATATTACATGAATTTTTTATGGCTAGAGAAAGAAGTGTGAATGTTCGCTTCAGCTTTTTCTAAAAGTTAAAAGGTGTTATAAAAAATAGATTTAGAAAATAATTACTCAAATTAAATTTTAAAAGTAGCTTAGTTTAAAGCTATCTTTCCTATTTTGATATGACTTCAGTTTAAAGGAATAATGTGGCTGATAATTTTTGCTACAGGAGATGGCTGTTATTCCCTCTTTTCCTCATCTTCATCCTCCTGCTCCTCTTCCTCGGGATGTAATTATAAAGTGACTATACCCATGGACACAAGAACATGTCATTGTACAGCAAAGGAAGCTGATGTGACTTCTACAGCTATATTACATGGTGTTGTATAAATTATTTTGCTTAATTGTAGATATAATTGCTTAATCTAACAGAAATTTGGCTATTCTTGAGGTTTTTTTGTTTCTTCTTCCCTCCTATCATGAAAATTCAGTTTGAATAGCACAATTTTTTTAGCATTGCTAATTACTTATAAAGTTATGTTTTTAAGTTTGAAACAATATAAATTTTGATGTATCAAAAACCTGTGAAGCATACAACTCAGTCCATCTCAAAACAGCAGGAAACAGAAAAAATTTACCTCAAATTTTTTAAAACCAGTGATATTTTGTGTGTATGAACGTTGAATTACATGATCCAATAATTCCTATGACATTTCAGACCTGTGTGCAAAGCACTTTTCGTTATAACAAATATTAAAATAATGTAAGCTTTCACGGCCGGTGTCATAAAATACAAAATGATTATCCGGGCTTGTGGGCTGTGGTCTAGTGAAAAATCTCCCAGACATTTCGTTCAACATAACTTCGAATGGAACGTCTGGAAGGAGATTTTCCACTAGACCACGGCTCACAAGCCCGGATAATCATTTTGTATTTTATAATATTAAAATAGATATAATTTCATGCAAAATGTCATATAAATATATGGAAAACAATGTCCTTTGGTATGACAATAGTTATAAATATTGTTGTTGTTAGCTAATGCTGGATTTCTGACAATGAAGTCATTAATCCTCTTGCTCTCCAATATTCTTCACTGATGAACAGGGCACTAGAAGTGGCGGGAATATTTGAAGGTGGTCTCGATCCATTTCCTCTTGCAGATCACATAGAGGACAGAGTGGTGAAGAATATATCCCAATTCTGTTTAAATGTTTTGCCAGACAATCATGTCCTGTAATCAACCTGAAGGTTGCAACTGCTGTTTTTCGAGGATACTCAGGAATCACTGTTTGAATGTTTGGTAGTTCCCATCTTTTATTCTTTGATTTTTCATAGTAATATTTTGCAATAATTTTTTTGAATTCAGAGTTGACTAATCTTTTAGCTGCATAAAATGGTAGATTAACTCTAGATTTTTGTACACTGCTGGTACCCTCTTTTGCAAGAAAATCAGCTTTCTCATTACCACTCAGTCCACAGTGAGCTGATATCCATTGGAAGACTAGGTGTTTTTGAAGTGCTGTTAGATGGGTAAGGATTTTCCAACATTCTATAATTGTTTGGTTTTTTGGTGACAACTTTGAAGTATTGCTGCCCTGGAATCTGAGAGAATTACTGCTTGCTGAAAATGTGAAATTGTGTACAAAAAATTCAAATTCCTTCAATTTCTCCATCAAAGTTTGTAGTTCCATAACTTAAAGATTTGTAATAGGAAAAGAGGTGACATGTGACTCCAGCACCTGCTCCATCTCGGTTTGATAATAATGTTCCATCAGTATAAATATGGAGCCATTTGTGTTCTGGAAATCTAGTATGGATTGTCTCTAATGCCAATAATTTTAGAACACTAGTTGGAGTATCACTTTTCTTAACTTCTTCTGTCAGATGTAAATAATATGTGATGTCTAATGTTTGTGTCAGGTTGACTTTAGACATGAAGTTTTCCTTTGAATTAGGAAGGTATATATTCTTCTTGATGTCTTGAATTTTGGAAAGAAAGCTCTTCGGAGTCTTTAAGTGTATGTGTATGTGTTGAATGGAAGTCTGATCAACTTTTCGTGTTGTGTAAGAGCTGCTTTTTCTGTTTCATATTCAATGGGGTATTGGTTGCTTAGTATTTCCATAGTTGGTATTGGTGTGGTTTTGATAGCACCTGTAATTAGTCTCAGACTTTGGTTTTGAAAGATTTAATTTTTTTTTTTTTTTTTTTTTTTTTTTTTTTTTTTTTTTTTTTTTTTTTTTTTTTTTTTGGTGTGTGTGTGTATTTGCTGTTATAAGAACTTCACTGCAGTAAGTAAATAATGACTTCATATATACATTGTATGTTGTGTTAAGAGTTGCTCTGGAACATCCCCACTTCATTCCTGTTAGACGTTTTAACAGTGAAAGGCACCTTTCTGCTCTTTGTAGTACATTTTCTATTTGTTTGGTCCATGTAAGTTTGGTATCAATATTGTATAGATCAGTAAAGCGTACTATTATAGTCCTATTATTTCCTTTAATCATATATTTTACTTATTTTAATATAATTGAATTTAAATAGGTGCCACCATTTTAAAAACTACGCTAAGTATTAAAATATACTATTCACAATGAAGAATATTTACCCATTAAAATAACTTTGGTACAGTATCAAAAACAGGACATAAAATATAAATATTCCACAAAATTCAAGATTAGCACTGAAGAGGGTTTGAGAGATTTGAGAATTTTAGTGTAGAAACATGCTTCCTGTTACGTATAATAATGATTTTATAACAGCAAATCTACATAAACTTGCCATTTCATTTCTTGGCCTCTGCAAATTTAATCCCAACAGGTCCAGGGATATAGGAGTGCATACTTTGAGTCCTCGGAACTGAGCGAGTGCATGTAAATCTTTGTTGTGCCAAATAGTGTTCCTTTTGCTGATGCCCTTTTGACATCATGGAAAACCTAAAAATGAATGATTAATTAAGAATATTTTTACATATGCTATACACCCACCTAATTTATGCTACTTTCATTTCTTGTGTTTGTTTTTACTCTAAATTAGTATAATTAAATACAACTTTTGAAGTTATTTGCTGGTACTGACTGAATGTAAGCTAAGCACTTCATACATGCCATCAGTACAACTTGGCCACCTTCTGCAACCACCTCACCAGTTGTGACAGGTCTCCCTCCACTTGCCCGTCACCCAGGTGTGTTGGCATACCATCCTGTGCACAATGTGGAAACAACCCCTGAGGTTCCATGACTGTCGACCTCCCCAGTGCTCCTTCTCCGCCTTCTTGCTCCTGGCAGACCAATACGCGACCTCCTCCAGGGTCACCCTGCCGATGTTCAGATGCTCGCTGGGGCTCCAGTACGTTATCCCAGCTGGTCAGACTCTCAGACTCACAGGCCTTCCTGGTTGACATTGACCGTTGACTCATGGCTTCTGAGGGTGTCCATTTTAGTATCACCTCAGCCTCCCTCGCAACAAACACCAACAGATCCATAATACTGTATCCCAAGGTCAATTCCAGCCAAGCCACCTCCTCCATGAGCAAGGTGTCACTATGTCATACGGTTGATCCAGTTTTCTCGTTGGCATATCCTCCACCATATCCGGTTGTATCACGGTCACTGCTGCACTCATGTTCACTCTTACCTGGCACAGCTTCCCCTGTATTCTGCCATCTGCGATAATTTCCTCCATTCTTCCATTCACGGCACTGTGCGTCATCTCATTGGATGGTTCTGACAGTTCCTCCATGTCCCACGCCAAGTGGGTTCTCACATGTTCCTTGCTTGTTCATACACTTCCCAATTGGTCATCCACCATGACATGTCCTGGGTGGCTACCATCCTCTAGGGGATCCTCGGCAACATCCCTGATATACCTCTTTGTCTTCCTCATGACATCATGACATACACTTCCATTCTCTGAGACGGGCACAACTGTTGCCTCGGCCATTAGGTGCTGCCTCCCTAGGTTCGTGCTATCCTGTCCGCCCCTAGCATCCAGTTTCTTGATTCTTTCTTCCAGGGCACCAAGACATTCCCCATCATCCTCCACAATGTCCACGAGTTCTTCTGCGTCTTCCTTCATGCCAACCAGTTCCCCATCAATCTTCGCCATAGCTCCATCTTCACCTCGGACGTCTCTACTTCCATCTCCTCCAGCTCGGATCTCCATGTTTTGCTTTGCTTCCGAAATTCTTCATTCTAGATGTCAAGCTCTTCAATTCAGGTTCCATTTTCACCTCCATCTTCTCCATTCTGAAATTCATTTCTGTCTTCATCTTGTCCAGTCTGGATTTCATGCTCTTGATTTCAGTTAATAATTCTTTCATCATCTCCAACCATGGTGGTGCTTATGTTGCAACTTCTGACAATGATTTAACAAGACAGGATTTGACGAATTCCATTGCCTAACACCAGTGGAACAAAATGGCAAAATCCATATTCCTGTTACTTTTCTAACGCTTTACTGTCTGCTAAATTTTACATGCAGAATCATTGAGAAGCTTTCTGTAACCTAGGAATGATGGCCCGTGCATGGCATACTCACCTTCCTGTTTCCATTCCCAAGCAATTCTGCACTAAGTCCAGACTTACATAGGGAAAACGAAGAGGAATTTAGAAACCAGGCTAAAAGAACACATGAGATGCATCAAATACAAACAGATAGATAAATTTGCAATTGCACACCATTTTAGGACATCCAACCACAACATTACACCAAACATAAAACTTTTAAAAGCTACAAAACACCCTGCAGAGTTGCATAGTTGGGAAAAAATTACTATAATAAAAACAAGATTTGCGATTTGCCTCCACAAAACCCTTTATGGAAGTTTATCAGCTCACTGCTAGATATCTCAACCAACCATGCATCAAACAATATCAACAAGAAACATTTGGTTAATTGTTAAGATAATTTTGAGAATCTGTTTTCCGAAGCTCATTACTATACATTGGCAATGCTAAGCTTCCCCCTCCAACTCATCACAGCTGTGAAACATCAGAGCCGGAGATCCACTGGTTGTACAATACAAAATGGTGAGACAGAATATTGGAAGACCCCAAAAGAAAATCATTTGTGTGAATATTTGTTAAAAGTGTAATTTGTTTTTTGAGGTTGGTATGAGATGTTTAAATGACGAAAACGTGTTAATAATGTTCATTGTTACGAACAACTAAGTTTGTTTAAAGACGTCATAAATATTTCCATATTTAATTTTAATATATATGTATAAATATTAGAATTATATGTGTTCCATAATAAAAGTGAAGGGAGGATGGTTAGGGATCGCTTCCCTAACAAGAAGGAACTATTTGATGTACGCATATGCGGATGTATACGAAAAAGGCAGTATCACGTGAGGTGACGTCAGACTCTTCCCACTAGCGTGTGTATATTCAAGGTGAAAGGACGCGTTGAGGTAACGTGTGAACATTGTAGAACGTTTACCAGACTTTCGTCAAGCATTTGTTCCACTTTTTAAAAAAGTGGAAAGACTTAAATCATTTAAAACGGTGCTAGGAGGATTTATTTTAATGTAAAATATAGAAAAAGTGTTAATAAAATAATACATTGTGGTGAAGAAACATCGTTTGATTTTTCATTCCATCCGTTACCACGACCCGAGATCACAAAGATTTCAAAGGCTCAAAGACCCAACGAAGTTTAACGATAAAAAAACTGCACCAATGGTATAAAGTGTTTAAGAGAGTCTTAGAATGGCAACCAAGACATTACCAAGATGCATTTCATTGCATCACACTACTAATGTAACAATGGGGTTTCTGCAAGGAGTTGAGGCAAAACTATTGATTCATCCACCCTCTAGTCCCAACCGGGCATTATACGATTTCTTGCTGCTTTCTACTGCAAAGAGCTGACTTCGGGGTCACCAGTTCTCTAGCCACAAGGAGGCATTTGTAGTGTTGAAAACTTGAGTGGCATAGGCACTTTTAGAAGTGGTTCCAGAACCTTGCATAACTTCTTATTTACTCATACTACCCCAATACTTATCTAGTGTCCCACATATTAAAAATGTTATAAATGTTGGTGGTATGCTATTGAGGATGTTGTACATTAATTTTGGTACCCACAGTAGATAAGCTTAAATGGGTTACATAAATGTATTATAATTCTTTTAATGTTTGTGTTTAGGAATAGGTCTAGGCAGTACCAGTTCTGGCAGGAGAGACTCCTTCGATAGAAATACATCTGCATTCTCCCCTTCACTTGAATATGGACGTGGAAAATGGCCACAAAACTATGGTGCATTAGGTAAGTTGGGTCTGCACAAATTTCAATTTTGTATATGAGGTTATAAAGTAACATTGATTGTTCTACCTATACACAACTACTACAAATGATCTCAATTTCTTTGTCATATTATTTTAACAAACTATTAACTCAAAGCAGTAAAACCAACCATGAGAGATATTTCAGGGTGTATTTTAAAACTTCAATGCTTTGAAAGCACTATGCAGGAATACTACAATAACAAGTTGCTTCTCATACTGTCATAAATGGCAATATATTTGTGTGTTACTAATTTTGAAAGTGTTAACCTGAAGCATTAATGCATGCAGGCACAGTAACAGCATCTCCTAGCCCACTGGGTCTTCCTTCGGGATCCTTGACGCCCCCACCTACGTTATCGACAGCAATGGGTAGTTCAACAAACCTTCAGTTAGGAGCGTTAATGACGAGTGCCTCTGCAGCAGGAAGCAGGGTTTTATCTGCTGCACCAGGAGCTGAAGCAGCAAAATACAGGAATGGAGGCCTTCCTGGCATCAGTACTAATGGCATGTTCGGTTCAAGCAGCTCTCTCTTCACAAAACTTGGGACTGGCCCAAGAACAACTACAGTTGCAACAAGTCTCGACAAACCCCCAGGCAGAAGTAGATTGTTAGAAGACTTCAGGTATGCTTTTTTAAATAATTTTGAAAATAAATAAAATTAAGAATTGCCTAGTTGTAGATGCAAGAATGAAAGTGATTAATGTATGGATACAACAAGCACAACATGAGAGATACAAACCTAGAGTTCAGTTTTTTGAAGCAAGGTGTACAGCTATGTTATTAACAAATCCGACAGAATCTACTAACATGCTATGTCCACATAGCAACTTGTAGTTGCTACAGCAGTTTTCCTCAATTCCAAGCAGTTAACTCTGCTTGTGCAGGATTAGTTTGGGCCAGATCTTACACTGTTTAAAAATTGCTCAAAATTGAAAATATTGACATATTAAGCACAATAAATCTAATAATTTGAAAAATTGACATTTATTTAATTGTACCAATAAAGACCACCCTTCATACATACATCCTGAAATGTAAGGGCAAAGTAAATAACTAGGATACATATAGGGATAGTAACAGAACGTCTGACTATGGTAGGCATTTGCTTTCCACAGTGATGTCAGGCAAGTGATGTAAATAAAGTTTTGCTTAGAAATTGTGTTTGAAATAGCTTCTGTACCTTCGACAAAGCTTCTCCCAGGTTACAGTTCAGAGATGGTTATTTTCTGACACCCTAATTAAAATTATAATTGCAGTTCATTTTTTGAAATCTTGTTTTCCATAGTAGAGCTTCTCACCATGAGCAAGTTATTGATACAGTGATTTTATTTTCAGAAATAACCGCTTCCCAAGTCTGCAGTTGAGAGATCTAGCTAACCATATTGTGGAATTTTCACAAGACCAACATGGATCAAGATTCATCCAACAGAAGCTGGAGCGTGCAACAGTTTCAGAAAAACAGATGGTCTTCTCAGAAATTATTGCTGCAGCATACAGTCTCATGACTGACGTTTTTGGCAACTATGTCATTCAAAAGTTCTTTGAATTTGGTACTCCAGAGCAAAAAACAACATTGGCACAAAAGGTAAGAAATAAGAGTTCTGTGAGAGTATTACCATGTATGGTGTTAACACATTGACTATGGATGTTAAACTACTTAAACACTTATTCCTCATCTTCCTCACCTTTTAAATTAAAACTTATTCCTCAGCTCCTATTAAAATACTCTTTAAATTTAGTTTGAAGTTTAACAAAATATAAAACTCTTGCATTTCATCAAGCTTTTGAGCAAATTGTTAGATCTTGTAATGTGAAAGACAACTGCAAGTTATAGCTTTCAACAAGGGAGTGACAAAACTACACAGCTTTTGAATGTGCTCCAATGCACTTTTGTTTACATATGGCAGTGCTCTCTGCATCAGTATCAGATTAGTTCCATTCATGCAAGACCTTATGGATACTATTCTAGAAGGACTTGATTCATATGATTGAAGTGTCATAATCTCAAACAAATCTAAATGCAGAGGAACTAAATGTTTCACTGACAGAAAAGTGTTAATTTATAGAATTGGTTACACTATGGGGGAATAATCAAGCGCAGAAAAAAATCTAACGGGCTGCATTTAAGGATAATGATGCAGCCTAGCAGAAAATCTTGAATAATTTAACTGATATGAACTCATTTCTTCTTGCAACTATGGCAATTTTATGCAAGCATGTTTGGTTTAACCTGCATATTAACATAAGCTTTTTCAGATAGGATGGCAGTGTTGGTGATCTTAAATTGGTTGCTCTGCCTGAATGATAATGTAAGCAATGTTGCTAATGCATCATTATAAACAGCTATATGTTGCTATTCACAAGCTGACTGGATAGAGGAAAGACCGGTTTCACTCGGCTTACATTGAGATATACAGGCTGTTCCAAAATTGGACCAACAGACTTTGGGAGCTGATAGATAACTTTTTAAAAACTTTTGGTTAAGGAAAGTTTTTTGCTGCACTGCTTCATTTAAGCACTAGACGAGTTAATTTCATAGATTACTGCCTCCCACCCAGTTCAAGTATTTATGGCAAAATCAATAATGCAAATTAGTTGCACTTGTCTTAGTGAGGCAAAAGATCTTAATCCAAGAAACAAACACAGAACACACAAAAAAAAAAATACAAATATTTCATTGTTTGCGGTTACTCACAGCTTTGAATATTCAAAGTAAATGTTGGAACGTGCACCCATTGCAATTAACACAAAGAGTGCATCAGCATACCCTATTCTGCTGTACTCACCAGCCATTTCTCTGGTTTAAAAGTTTGTCTATCTAATTTTGAATAGTAAAGCTATGATTAACAGTAAACAATGAGAAGTTTGTATTTTGTTTATGTGTTCTGTGTTTGTTTCTTGGATGAAGATTGTGTGCCTTACTAAGATAAATGTAATACTAATTTGCATTTTTGATTTTGCCGTGAATACTGGGTGGGAGGCAGTAATCTATGACATTAACTCATCTAGCACTTAAACGAGGCACTGCAGCAAAAAACTTTTCTTAACAAAAAGTGTTTAAAATAGCCTTATCGATCAGCTCCCAAAGTTTCTCGATCTAATTTCTAACTTTGGAACACCTATATATATTGTGTGTATATATTCTCTATTGTGACTGTAAAGCTCTCAACTTTCTTTTATGGTTCCCATTCCCAATTTATTATGGACCATACTTGAGAACCAGTAAGTACAGTCCATCAAAGTTAGGTTAAATTTGCTGCTTGTTCTTGTATTTGATATTTGCACGTGCAGTACATCATGTTTTGTTTTCTACTCCCAATCCTGGGCAATTATGCATGGAACTTAAATAAAATTTGCCAATTTATGTATTTTTGTGAGTTATTCATATGGAAAGTGGTAACAGATTAATTCCTTTTCCCTTTTAACTTTTTGATTTTCTCAAACGTTGTAGGATCCTTGCAGATTTTGTGTCTGGAAAGACATAGATAATAAAATTTGAGAACAGTAAGTATGCCAGTACTTTTGTATTTGTAAGCCCATGGGACTTTGGCAAATGAAGTTCCATGACTAAATCTCCTTGCCTAGTAAGATAGGCATGCAGGCAAAGGTAATGCAAGCAGTAGCTGTAGTGTCTTAGCTTTTCTAATGTTATGCTTTTTGTGTTATTTTAGGTCAGAGGGCACGTCTTGCCATTAGCCCTTCAAATGTATGGTTGTCGAGTAATTCAAAAGGCACTGGAATCTATCTCACCAGATCAACAACAAGAAATTGTACGAGAGTTAGATGGACATGTTCTCAAATGTGTGAAGGATCAAAATGGAAACCATGTGGTTCAGAAGTGTATTGAATGTGTTGACCCACATGCTTTGCAGTTCATCATTAATGCATTTTCTGGACAGGTAGGTTGAACATAAAAATGGTTCCTTTTATTGATTAAATTCCTGTTGCTGTTTTGGGATCTTCTAATAAGACGTTGAATCAGATCATGTTCAATTTAATTCAAACTCTGACCAGTGCAGACAGCAGATCGTGTTACCCTGATGGTGCCAAGCGCAGTACTTGGTGAAATGTTGGTATCTACAATGCCTTCTAGACCACGGCCTACAAGCCCGGAAGAACTAAACATATCTAATAGCAATCAAATTAGCAAAGAAGTAAATAGAAGAATCATTAATGGAAATAATTTAATCAAGTCTCAACTATTGACTCACAAAATTAAACTAAGAATTTATAAGACTCTAATCAGACCTGTCATAATATATGGCTCTGAGACATGGAAGTCGGTCTGGGTGGCTCAGTTGGTTAGACGCTGGCCTACTGATCCCAAGGTCGCTGGTTCAAACCCAGCCCAGGCCGATGGTTTTTAAGTGTGCTTAAAAACGACAGCTCCATGTCAGTAGATTTACTGGCATGTAAAAGAACTCCTGCGGGACGAAATTCCGGCACACCGGCGACGCTGATGTGATCCTGGCAATTGACAGTGTCGTTAAATAACAAAATTATTTAATAATTTGAGACATGGAATTTGACAGTTAGCGACTGTAACACACTTAGCCTTCAAGAGAAGAATAATACAAAGAATCTATGGTGCTGTTTTGGATAGAGGGGAATGGGGGGTTAGGACTAACAAAGAAGTCAGTGAAATTCTTGAAAATGATATTATGGTGTGATAAAGTCTCAAAGGTTACAATGACTGGGTCATGTTGAGAGGATGGCAGACACAAGGACACCTAAAGTCATATATAAGTCTAGAATCAAATGAAGACGTCGACCTCGAAGACCAAGGAGTCAATGGATAGATGAAGTTGAGGCTGATGTGAAAATTCTGAATGTGTGCCCATGTAGTTTGGAGGTTGGTTGCCCGGGATCAAGAAAGATGGAAAACATGTAGAGGCTGAAGTTCAGCTCTAGCTGAAGTGCATGATGATGATGATGATGATGATGATTATTATTATTATCATCATCATCATCTGTAGTCTGCTTGTACACTCTAGAGCTAAATTTACTCTGATGGCTTCTAGTGTCGCTGATTTGTGGCAAGAATACATTGCTGGACTATGAGGCAGGTTAAAGCTTTTGAATGGTGGTAGAAGGGCGTAAACAGAAAGGTCTTACCATACGTAAGCCATGCGTGGGTTGTATAACACAGCTGCACAAAAATGGATTCCCACCTTATGCCCAGTCTACAAAAATACTAACAATCAATGCAAAGCAACATTGACAACCATATTTCAAATCAATTAAAATATTCATTCACATATCTGTTTTCACAAAAGATGTATTTTTATGTTAAATAAAATTTTGCAGATACACTTCTTAGACCTAGATCAGAATATTAAACTTTGTTTTAGGTATGTACATTAATTAGGGGAAACATCACTCATTTACATAACACATGTGGACCCTAATTATCACGGTCGGTCTGGGTGGCTCAGTTGGTTAGACACTGGCCTACTGTTCCCAAGGTCGCGGGTTCAAATCCGGCCCAGGCCGATGGTTTTTAAGTGTGCTTAAAAACGACAGCTCCATGTCAGTAGATTTACTGGCATGTAAAAGAACTCCTGTGGGACAAAATTCCGGCACACCGGCGACGCTGATGTGATCCTGGCAATTGACAGTGTCGTTAAACAACAAAATATATATATTTTACCTTATTATCACTATATCCATACACATGCCTACTGCCCTATACCAGGAGGTATATAATGACAGTAGACATCCCTCTCTCTTAATGGCCAATAATTTGTTGATTAAAAACTCTTGTGATAATATAAACACAGTGTGATAATGCCCAAATATTGCAAGTGTTAAGAATAATGTTTTAAATACTGTACTATCAGTTATATTTAATGTTATTGTTCTTTTCTCTAGGTATTTGCACTCTCTACACATCCTTATGGATGCAGAGTAATTCAGCGTATATTGGAACATTGCACTCAGGAACAGACTACACCTATTCTGGAAGAGTTGCATCAGCATACTGAACAGTTGATTCAAGACCAGTATGGCAATTATGTGATTCAGCATGTACTAGGTGAGTATTGTGTAATTGTTCAGTCTAAACACTGTCTGTTAGAAAATGTGTCTCTCTTTCTCTCGCTCTCTATTTTTCTGCAAAGTGTGAGGTAGAAATAGAAGTGCTGAACGTAATTTTAAAATACTGTAAAACAATAAATGTGTGTCCACTAATAATGCTGTATTGTTCATTGATCTCTACAATTCCCAGTTGTTTTATGTGGATTTCTACATAGTTTTATCCAAACCATTCTTAAAGTTATATTCAATGCCATCTTTGTATCAAAGATAATATAGGATTTCCATTTAAAAAAATAAAACAAGTTTATATTGAAAATCATATTTGTTTACTTTTTGAATGGCCTATATGATCTACTTTAGTGAGCCCGTCTCCTATCGTCATGCCTGTGAAAGCTGTTTTTCAGTGCCTATTCTTATTTCAGGGATATTTGCTGTGGTAGTATTAGGTGACTCATCATCCTAAATAGTTCTCTAAGATTGCAGAAAGTACTCGCATATAACATTCAAAACCAACTTGCTTTGGTGACTCCAGAAGCTTCTGGTAATTGCCAAGCTGCTTCTGTCATATGCCCTCTCTTTGCTGAACAGTGTATGTGGAAGTAGCCTGCCCGCCTCGATAGCGTGATGGTTAGCGTGTCTGCCTCACGTTCTAGAGGTCGCGAGTTCGAATCTCGCTTAGGGTACGTTATTTGGGTAAGGTTTTTTCCGAGGTTTTCCCTTATCCTGAGAAGACGAATGTCGGGTAACTTAAAGCTCCATGGACCTCGGGCTCATTTGAGCATAATTTCACCCGTTTCATTCACTCACCGTCCGATATGGCGCAATGTTGGAGGACGTTAATTTTAAAAAAAAAAGTGGAAGTAGCCGGTAAGAGTGGGTATGGCATTGCTTTGCCCCTTCCGTTACAATATACAGCTTATAAATTTATCAATTTAAACAATAATTTTAAATATTGAGACATTTTACTTTCATTAAACATCCTCTGAGGGTTAAAATGTAAGACTTGTCCAGCAAATGTAGGACATCTGGTAGCATTACTCAAGAATGTCTCTCCTTGAATAATCAATTATTATTGAATGAAAAGTGCACAATGTGCAAAGAGGAACTTGTATAATTGAATAACTATGCTAGAGCCAGTTTTATTATTGAAGTTTCCCTCATTTTGCAGGATAGTTAATAATAAGTCTTACAGGCACCTGTAAAATAGAAATTTGGCTACTAAAGAAAAATATGAACATAATTATTAACTCTCTTTGCTTATTGTCTTCCTAACTGGTGTTTGGAGGCTGAGAGGATTAAGGGGTATCCCACTGAGTCAGTGTCCCATTTGTGGAGGGAAGGAAGATTTGGAGCACTATTTTTTTAATGCCAAGGAACAGATTTATGGAGAAAAGAATTTTTCAAGCACAAATGGGGGAAGGTGTATTGGAGAACAGCATTAAAGGTGATTTTTAGAAAGAAGGGCAGGAGCTTAGGTCATTTTAATTGGTTAGTAATGCCTTAGATAGCTGTACAGAATTACAGAATGTGTATAGAAGTAATTGTATAACTTCTAGCTGGTTTCCAGTTAGAAACAGCTGCTGGCATCCAGTAGCTGAGATAATTTTTAGAAAATATTAAATTTAGTAGGTTAAGATTGTAAGCAATTATGTTAGGTGGGTAGACGGACTAAGAGCCTGGGCCGAATGCCCGTCATACTCAAGTATTTATTAGTTTAACACAAATATATCATCATATTGTCTTCCTAATAGATTTTATTGTCCAATACTAATAGCTATTCTTCCTTTATTACAGAGCATGGAAAGCCAGAGGATAAATCTCAGATTATTTTATCAGTCCGTGGGAAAGTTCTAGTTTTATCACAGCATAAATTTGCTTCAAATGTAGTGGAGAAATGTGTTACACATGCTACAAGAGCTGAGAGAGCTGTGCTGATTGAGGAAGTGTGCAATTTCAATGATAGGTAAGATTTGCTCTCATGGTTAATCACTTCTGATTAGCCTGTTTTGAACTTAGTAAAAACTTAAGAGCATGCAGTTTATTCTGATTAACCCACAATCATACTGTATTTCTCTGTATACAGGACAATTCTAAATGCAAGATGACACCCCCCTCTGCCTGTTTTCCTGAAATTTATTAATAAATGTTAATGGACCCAGCAATTTTGGTTTGCCAGTGGTTTTGAGTATAGAGTTATTTCATTAAAACCCATTAGAATTCATTGGCTGGATAATATGTTTAGCTTTAGTAATACAGAGATGATTTTCTTTATTAAGAAATCAATAGTATAACAACTGTGCAAATTTTACCAGGCAGGTGGTAGCACTTCTCTCCTCAGCTCTCATTTAGTAGAACTGTGAATAAATCTTTTTCCTAGCTAACAAGTTTTGTTGAATATTCTCAGGATACTTTAGGCCAAGACAAATTAATAAGTTTAGTTTTTATTTAGAAGATTTATTACAAATAACACAATTATCAAAGTGGCTTGCAACTTGTTCCCTTTTGATTAATATACAGAACTATCAATAAATTGAATTTCCATCTTCTCACTGCTAAGACACTCCAGTGAATGTAGTACGCACGTCCTATGCTGTCTCCTGCTCATGTGCCCAAAAATTACTGCAACCCACTCCAAATATGCTCTTCGAAACTTTATGTGAGAGTGTCAAATCTGCTGCAGAACACCTTTTTATATGATACTATTGTGATACTAGTTTTCATGTCCGTATACCCAATCTCTATTAAGATTGGTTGTTGGTTAGCATTCAGTTTTACAAGTCAGGCTTCCTTGGGGAAACCAATGTATTTCTGTCCTCCCCACAATTATTGCATCTTGTTCTATTTCTTGACGTGCAGTCTAATCCCTGGGAAGGCAGTCACTCTTCTTGGAATTTTCCCGCTACCTCTGTCTTATCTGTCTCTGTTAATTGTAATTTAGCCTCTTCCTCTCAGTGAACTTCTTCCCTGCTGCTAGCTCACTTTCTTCACTGATTAAAATGTTCCTTACATATTACTAACATTTTATAATACAAGTTATTTATAGTGTTTGTTTTGTTGGGTGTATGTTCCCCTATAAGATATTAAGCATTATTGTTGTGAATTTGCATGTATGCATACTAAGTAGGCAAATTGGAGGGATAAGCAAGTGCACAGCAACATGTGTGTCAATGGGAATATTTGTAGCACATATTCTCTTTAAAATCTGCTAGCCTTATTAATTACTAAATTGCTTAGTTTATTAAGCAAATCAAAAACACAAGAACCAACTGTTACATTTTGATTCCCCTCAACTAAACCTACAAAGTTAAAAGCTAATTTCTTCATGTCTGCTATTCAAAAACTATATATCATAAGTGAAAGATGACCTGTGGTTTTGAACAGAAATGTTTAGGGGAAGGAAATCCTTTTATCCAGAGAAGCATGATATGTTCTTCTATTGATATTACAGAAGTACATAACAAAATACATGCATTTAAAAGGTAGGTTCTACACATAGCCAAGGGAGAATTTGCTGATTAAAGTTTTTATCAGGAAGGACCAAAGCATTTGATTAACCCTTATCTTAAGATGAATGACAGAAATATTGATTGATTTATTTTTTTATTTACAGCGCCTTACATGTGATGATGAAGGATCAGTATGCAAATTATGTAGTGCAGAAAATGATAGATGTGTCTGAACCAGCACAGCGCAAAGTGTTAATGCACAAGATTCGTCCACATTTAAACTCTCTGCGCAAATACACTTATGGCAAGCACATCATAGCCAAACTAGAAAAGTTCTTTATGAAAACAGCATCTGCAATGGGAGTTGGAGTTGGTGTAGGTGGCCCTGTTGGAGTGGGAGTAGCTGTGGGACCAGATCTTGGACCTATAGGTCCACCCAGCAATGGCGGCTTGTGAGCCCTAGCGCATAACTTTGTGTATAATTAAGGATGAGTTTTGGGTATGTGATGTGCCCTTTACCTCCTTTTCTCTCTCCCACTTTTATCCTTTTTTTCCTCTCCTGGTCCTCTTATTGCTCTCCACAAGGTACAGGTAATGTGTTTTCCTCTTATTTCAGAAGAAAACATTAAATGGCATAGTAAAATAACTATGGCAAAAAGTTTTATTATTTTAATTATTTTAATTGTAGATCATCCATTCTTCATGAAATTCGCTGCAACTTACACTTTCAAATATTTTAATGAAGAAAATGACAAGATTTCACTTTAGCAAATTAAATGTGTTGAGTTTTAAAATTGTTCATTCTCTTTGTAGAAGATAAGTGTCATTTGTCTCTTTTTGTGAAAGTTTGAATTCAACTTAGTTTCACTAGCTAATATTTTATTTAAAAAATAACAGCTATTTAGTATGTGTTTTTAAAGTAGGTGTTTATGCTATGTGAAATAACAGGAAACACTTTATCTTGCCTTCATAAGAAAAAATTCCAGTATGAGTGCATTTAAGGAAACATTGAAAGTGATGTTCAGGATTAGAAGCATGATAGTTGATGTGATTACTTATTTTATTCTTCTTTGCAAAACAGAATGCACATGCTTAATTTGAACGTTTTTCATTGTTCCTTTACATGCACCAAGGGTAATGAAACAGACATTAGTTAATGGCTAGTAAAGATAATACAGTGCTATGATGGAGAGCATAATGTGTCGTAAAGCTCTATCTCACAGTAATTGATGTTTTCTCGCCGAAGAGGGTGAATAATGTACTGGTTGTAAATAGTTCTTAAAAAAAGAGCTGAAGAAATATTGTTGAGAGGTTATTCTTTCCATTTAAAATGCCTCTGCTTTTTTAAAACAAAAAGAAAGAATTGTAAAATAATTGATTAAAGTCTGTAAAGTAGGACTTCGAAATGTGCAAATATATACATAACTCCCCACACCTGTTTTTGTGTGTCGTTCATAGTGAGGGTTTTCACAGACATAATGCTACTAGAATTGAATACAAGTATGGTTGTACATAGGAAGAGTCAAAAAAGAAAAAAAATGTTGAAACCTTTATGTAATCTTTAATTGTATCATATTAATTGGTGATTTCAGAATGCAGATGAAGTAGTACTAATGCTAATTATAAAAAATTATGGAAGAATTTTTTCAACCAACATGGCAGTCTTGTTTTATATGTTTAGAAAAGCAGGTTTTAAGAATAAGAACTTAATTGTAAATTCATTACTGTGTAATTATATTCTGGATACCAAAACAATATATATATTATATATAATGTATATCTTCTTTTCTACATAATGCCAACAAGTGAAGGAAAAAAAGCTTAGTTCAGCATTTAAACAAGAACTAAAGTGTTAAGTGAGCAGATTTCTTTATGACCATTCAGGTTGTAGTTGCAGCCAAGAATATCATCTGAAAATACTAATTACAGGGGCAGTTGTGTAACGTTCAATGGTACCACTGAGAATTTGTATTCTTATTGCTATTAAGAGACTGACTGAAGGAGGACTTGAACTTTTTACAGTTTGTATGGCAACAAAAGCAGGGGATTATAAATTGAACAGTCATTGGGCTTTGTGCAAATTAGTTCGCTGGAAAGTACTGTGGAACATTGGAGCTTTAAAGACGGATCCTGCTGTAGCGTGAAACAAACCATCATCAAATTGTGATAAAACCCTCAGGTAATAGTTGCTAATGGATTTTTAAGAGATACAAAAATGTTTATAACAAAAGTTCCATATACTTGCTGGATGAAAACGACACGCGTGCAACTTGAGAACAAAACATCTGTTGTTATACCATATAAAAGGCTCTATCACTGCTAATGATCATTAACCATTCCTTTTTTTCTGTTCTCCTCCATGAGAAAAATTGTTTAAAAGTGTCACTTCATGAAAAAGTAAATACTGTACATTTAACTAAGATCGTTATGTAAAGAAAATGCAGTTAATACTTTAAAATTATCTTTAGGACAGTTGTTGTACAAAGAAGAAACAAAAAAAAACAATCAAACTTGTACAGTTTTTAAAAGAGAAAAACCATGTAAATGATTCAGATGCATTTTTTTAATAAAAACAGGCAGGGTTTAAATATCGTGTTGTAAACTTCCTTTGCTAAATGCACATACTTAACTTCTTTTTCTTTTTTTAATGAGTACTCAAATGGAATAATACACTTCTGCTCTTAATACATGTCATTTCTTACTCAGATTCATATCTCCATTTTAAATGCTTTGAATAATAGGTTAGAATGTGTTAGAATCGTGACATCTGGCTTTGTTTTGGGTCTTATTCAGTGCAGCCTTATGCTCATTACCATTGTATTAATATGTTAAAGAGTATTTGCTTCTAAAAGTGGGGGACACATATGCAAAATATCTTAAAATGCATAGGGCGGAGAAAATTATTTTTCTTCCTCCTTTGCAGTTATTTTTAATCATAAATATTATGGTAATTTAAGGACCAAAGCAAAGGCACCTCATGACTAATTGAGAGTTGTTTTGCACGCATTATATATATTGTGACATGGCTTCTCCATGTCATTAAGACTCTTTGATTTTCAAGGAGGTTGCCATAGAGACAGTTTTGAGTTGTTGAAGATGAAGAGACAGAAACTAGTATTGTGTGAGAGTTTGGAAGGATTAAGAGACAGAAACGAGTAGTGTGGCTGTACTTGAAGCTTGAGAAAATAAAAAGATTTGGTAAATTTGTTACATTTTAAATTTGTTACATTTGGTGTCAGGAAGTGGGATGGAGGGAGATTCGGAAACCAGGATGATGGCAATGATGAAAGAATTATTTGCCAAAATGGAAACGAGAAACGACAACCTCGCTGCCGAGCTGAAAGAGATGAAGACGGAGCTATCGGCGAAAATTGACGGGCAACTGGCTGGCGTGACGGAAGGCGTGGAAGAACTCGGCGAAAAGGTGGAAGACCTCTGCCAGCACGTGGACGTCGTGGAGGACGACGGGGAACGTCTTGGCGCCCTGGTAGTAAGAGTTGACGAGAGCGTCAAAGTACTGGATGCCAGGGGCAGACGGAATAGCGCGGAGCCGGGGAGGGAGCACCTAGTGGCCGAGGCGACAGTTGCGCCCGTTTCGGATGATATGAGGGAAAACGTGGAACAACTCGGCGAACGGATTGGCGTGACGGAAGACGTGGAACAACTCGGCGAACGGATTGGCGTGACGGAAGACGTAGAACAACTCGGCGAACGGATTGGCGTGACGGAAGACGTGGAACAACTCGGCGAAAAGGTGGAAGACCTCTGCCAGCACGTGGACGTCGTGGAGGACGACGGGGAACGTCTTGGCGCCCTGGTAGTAAGAGTTGACGAGAGCGTCAAAGTACTGGATGCCAGGGGCAGACGGAATAGCGCGGAGCCGGGGAGGGAGCACCTAGTGGCCGAGGCGACAGTTGCGCCCGTTTCGGACGATCAGCAGGGAAGCGCACAAGCAAACGAGCAACACGCGAGAACCGACTTGGCGTGTGACATGGGGGGACCGTCGGGGCCATCCAATCACCTGACGCATAGTGCCGTGAACGGAAGAATGGTGGACATCATCGTGGACGGCAGGATACAGGAGAGGCCGTGCCGAGCACGAGTGAACACGAGTGCAGCGGTGGACGCGACTCGCGCGGATGTGGTGGGGTTTGTTGCCGGACCCATCGGAAGCAAGGTGGCTGCGAAGGTGCGCCAGAGAGGTCGGCGGACATGGTACCCAGTGAGCCGTTTCAAAGTGCGCAGGATGGCCCGTCAACACACCAGGAAGAAGGGCAACTGGACGAGGGACCGTCAAGACCGGCGGTACTGTTGCAGAATTTCGAAGCAGGATGGCATACATCGTCCTACCTGGACCAAGGGACACTATCCAACAGCGATACCTAGGATCGTGCCCCCTGGAGAGCGAGGTCCTACTGGCCCTCAAGGTTTACAAGGATTCCCTGGCCCTCAGGGTCTGGTAGGCTTGCCTGGAATGAAGGGTGAACGTGGATTCCCAGGAATGAAAGGTGAACAGGGCAATCCAGGACCTCCAGGACAAGCTGGTGCACCAGGACCTGAAGGACCTAAGGGTGACTCAGGCTCTCAAGGACAACATGGTCTTCCAGGGCCACCTGGTCCAAATGGACCTCCAGGACCAGCAGGAGAACGGGGTCTTCGAGGAGAAACTGGACCACAGGGTGTAGAAGGGCCACAGGGAGCTAGAGGAAAGCCAGGACCTCCAGGGCCAGAGGGAGGTAAGGGTGATAGAGGAGAAGAAGGTCCAAAGGGTGCAAAAGGACACCGTGGTCTCATTGGTCTACAAGGGTTACCTGGACCTCAGGGACCTCCAGGAGACAAAGGCATGACTGGACCTCCAGGATTGTCGGGAAAAGATGGTGAACCTGGAACTAAAGGTATGCCTGGAAGAGATGGAAACCCAGGACCTCAAGGTATACCAGGACCACCAGGCCCTCGTGGACCACCAGGAGAAGAGGTTCGATGGGTTAATCCACCGGGGCGCAAGGGAGATGCCGCAGTGATAGTGCTGGTCGGGACGACCAGCTCTGAGGAGGGAGCAGTGTGACATGGCTTCTCCATGTCATTAAGACTCTTTGATTTTCAAGGAGGTTGCCATAGAGACAGTTTTGAGTTGTTGAAGATGAAGAGACAGAAACTAGTATTGTGTGAGAGTTTGGAAGGATTAAGAGACAGAAACGAGTAGTGTGGCTGTACTTGAAGCTTGAGAAAATAAAAAGATTTGGTAAATTTGTTACATTTTAAATTTGTTACAATATATACTGGCCAGATGTATCCAAATGCATTAAGCTTTGTCACAGTGCTTTTGATGTTAGCACAAAGCCTCCTTGGTTTTGTTTTCTTTGCCCCTCTCCTCCTACCTATGTATTTGTTTCATCCATTTGTAACAGCCAGATGGACTCACTTTCTTATGCATACACAAATAACACTACACACGAGTTGCTTCATTGCTCAAAGAAAAGTGCATTCATTGTTAACACCCCTTACCGCCCAAATAAATAAAAAACTTGTCTCACATGAAACACAATATGCAGTAAATGTAGTTTTTCACCAGACAAATAACAGTAGATGATTATAGTTATTAATACAAATGTTTAAACCTAAAGCAATGTAAATAAGCTGTCATTAATTCCTTATGATAGAGCATGTTTGTACTGATTTTATCTTTCCTTCCCTTATTCCATGCCACAATCTTTTAATAAATTATTTTTTATGTTAAGGAATTGTTTTGCCCACATGGATAAAGAAAAGTTTAGAAATTGAACTTTCAGATGCTTGAACTTAAACCGTAGGGGAATTAAAACTAGAAAAGCAATTGTGGTTTTGTGTTGGAGCAAGGCCATGCGACAGGAAATCAGCTGGCAGGCAGTTGAAACAAGAAACACATGCTTTGGTTATTCAATGAGTGAGCCAGCAAGCAGGCCAACCAGTGTGCTCCCTACCACAATAGCCAACCCCCATCTAGTTTTGTTTCAATCCTTATGTGAAAGTTCATGATTATCAGTAAGTTTATCTAGCTCAGTTATATTTTGCAGTGCACTATGTCATATTTTTATACTTGACCAACACCTTGTGTTCACAGGTTAGCTATTATATCAGTTTGCAGATAAGTACAAATTATTTCACTTTTGTAAATTACTTCTCTTTCACACTTGTGTGGTTATTTAAAAACAACTAACACTTTTAAATAGCTTCCTTTTTCACTACCATTTGTGGGCTCTCATTTCCAAAGGTTGACTTGTTTATATTGTAAACTAATGTGAAGTAGGGGAAGGAAAAGGAAATGTGAGGCATTATCATGCCTGAAGATCTTTCCCAGCGGAAATATGAATAGAACCTAGATCCTTTTTTCTGTAAGTTCCCCTGTGTAAGTAGTTGATAAGACTAATAGCTCTGGGGGCAAGGAAGTAATTGTAGATGATGTAGATGTATGTTTGGATAACAGTGATTTCTCATGTATGTTGCATTAATAATTATAAATATTGTATGTAAAAAATCAAATTATTTCCTGTCATGTATGTGGTGAGAATGACTATAGATTCATTAATGATGTAAAAAGAAAGTAAGTGAGAAAAGAAAAACTGGAGTGTAGTACAGAATTTTCCATTGCTCCACGTTGCTTGTTTATATCGGGGATTCAGATGTTCATTTTTTGTTCATAAAAATCCACACCTTGATTCAGTAGGTAATTTAAATTTGCAAACTCATTTTTATTGGTGAATAATATGCTTTTAATATTTAGAGCATCATTTTGTCATATGTAGAATATGTCATGTTAATTTCATAATTTTACACTAAATTTTTTAAGTGTTCACACATACTGTGTGTTTTTATTTATTACCAATTTCTTTTTTCTTTTTTTTTTTTTAAATTTTCATATCTGTTTCAGTTCTATTTATTCTGCATTTACTTCTTTTTGCTGATTATTTCTACTCTCTTATTGTACAGTTGTGTAAGTGTTGTTCTCTACTTAAATGATATGCTACATTTTATAGCATGATTTGTGTACATATAATTATGTGTGAATGAGTGTGATGAAGGAATTCCGGAATTCTTTGTCACTGCGTGATATAATTTGATCTTCTTGGAAACAGCAACCATACCACATAAATTACAAGCTAGTGGTAGTTCCTGCAGTGAATTAAGGTGTGGATATTTTTAATATTACTTTGTCAACTCCCCCAGAGTATCCTAATTATTTTTTCATGCTGTATAATATATATAATACAATATCTATTAATAATGTAACAATTGTAGCTGTATTTTTTCATATATTTGCATGTGTTTTCTACAAATAATACTTGTAGCATAATATACATATATACATATATATACATACATATAGCTACTTATACATAAATGGTTTGAAATGGAAATACAATAATTGTGTTTAGATGTAGATTAGTGTTGGATTGTAATATGACCTTATACGGGGTTTATTTGTGGCATATTTGTATCTGACAAAATTTGGTGTTCATTTAGAAATCATTGATCTCGTGGTTAGTAGGCGTTCAGCTTCTCATCACTTGAGAAGGGTAATTTTAAAACCTTTCAAAACCGGTTTTGTCGTATTCATGGGCTGCACCCCTTGTTGTAAGTAAAATTATTCTGAATTTTCGCTTTCAAAGAAGCAGTGAGGAAACTGCATTATTTGTTCAGATATTGAGCGTTCATAAATGATCGATTCTGCTCAAGTGGCATGTGTTAAACGTCTGACAAAATCTGAGAGAAGCGGTAAACATTACACCTCAGAATTAAATGTTTACTGTTGGCATGTTGTCAATCTGGGATCTCTGTGTACATAAAAAGTTGCCGAACACAAACTCCTTGGAGGATATTAAAACAAGTATGTTTATTAAATGAGCATTAGATCACATAATTTTACAAATATCTTCACTCCCTGGAGCATTACCGAGCTTTGATATTTAAAAACATACAGCGCCATACTTCATTAAGAGTACATATAAATGGCACTTTTTTGTTTGTTTTTATAACATCATTGAGAAAATTATAGATATTTATCACATAAGCGTCAATTCATAACATGATGGCTAAATGGAAAAGAATGTAGAGAGACAGTCCTCTTTTCCTCCCTCCCAGTTGTCATTGTAAATAATAGATTTTTTGTTATTGACTTCAGGAAAACACATTTATGAAGAGTGCCCGTATATGGAAACACTGAACATAATGTCCATAGTTTGAAATAGAGTTTTAAAAAATTCTTATTAAAGTTATATATATATATGATTATATAATATTAAGGAAAAAAGTTTTGTCAAGACTGATGTAAAAAGAAACAAAATGAAAAAAAAAGAACAAATTAAATGCATTTGTATAATGTATGTATTTCCATGGTTTGCACAGCTTTGATGTTTATATATTGTAAAAAAAAAGAAAATAACCAAAAAGCTAAAGGCTTAACATGAGAATTAATTAGGCTGTTTTGTATACGTGTATGATGTTCTCTCTTTTCTTGTTCATTCCTATTATTAGAAAAAGTTACTTTAAGTTGTAATGGCGTTTAGTTTTTTCATTCAGGTTCTAGCCTTTGCACTTTTACTGTTACATAGATACATAACCTGTAAGAAATGATTGCTTGCTTGACATCTATAACGTGATGAATGTCAATTTAACAAAGGAGAATTTTGCTTACCTTAGTTTCCATTCTTTATGGATGCATTAGTTTTTATATTATCGTCTTGCCTAGCTTTTCAGTTGAGCTACAAAAAATTTTTAAGTACTGTAATGTATCTAAATGTGTACATATATATATATACAGAAATTTTATACCAGGCATGACAGAAATGCTTTTTCTATTACTCCTTCTCCTTTGCCACTTTTTTATTTAATATCCAGTAGACTTTTCTTGTGAGAAAAGGCTGGAGCAAATCTTGCATAACTTATTCCTGGTTTGTTCTCCTTCATAAGCTGCAAGTATTAATGTTTGTGTAATTTGTTTTTGAGTTCATAATTGATTCCACATCATTTTATTATATGTGTAAGGAAAAAAACCATTAAAAGCAGCATATATAATAGATATTGAAATATTAATCAGCAGAACATGTAGAGAAATATTTTTATTCATGAAAGCATTTTATATTTGAACCAAAACGGTTTACTACCACTTTTCTACCTCTTGGAGTAATGTGCATTTTTACATTGTGCTTGCCTTGACAGGTGTGTCCATCATGCATTTGTACTCTTTAAAATAAAAATATCCATGTCTTGCTCTTTGTGGCATTCCTTATGCCAAAATAAAAGCGCATATTTTAACAGTTGTGTTGCATCTGTAATATCTTGCTGGATGAAAATTGCTTGACCAAACAGATTTTCCGTTTTAGTACATTCATTTTCTTACAAATGCTTAAAAACTGCAAGTTTAAATTTAAGGAAGATTTAATGGTTTTATTAAATGCAATACATTGTTTCTTTTGTGAGTCTTTAACGTAGAATGTTAATCATCCATAAATCATTCCAGACATTTTTATTTTCTCTTTTTTTCTGTGTGTGTGTTTCAGTAAGTAGGGCACAACAAATAAAGTTTAAAATGGTCCACAAATGTTTGAAAATTCTAATTAACTCATTAACATACAATGAATGTCATCCCCTGCATATTAGTGCACATGGAAACTAAGTTGTGGCCCTTTGCAAAAGCAAGCAGCTTTTCTCTTAGGTTTTGTGTTTCAGACAGTCCTCGTAGCAAGCATTGTGAGAGGAGACTTATGAAAGGGAAACATATGATTGTTAAAATGCAATGATTTGACTTGTTTTTTTTCCTTTATGTCTCCAGTTATGAAATGAGTTCTGCATTTATCCTGAAAGAGATCCCTTAAAACATTACAAAACTAAATAAGTTCATGTAGAAAAAATCACCACATATTGAAGTAACTTGTATATGGTTGTACAAATGTAACAATCTACTTGTGAAAGTAATAAACACTTTCTGTAATGATCATATATATAAAAGAAAGAAATGAATCTAGTGTATGATCTTTTGTAGTTGTACATACATAATCCTTTTAACATCACCTAAAAGCATGTTTGAAATTCCATTCTATTTTTCTTTTTTTCATGATCTTGGTACAATGGGTTGAACTACAATTTCTACACTTATACAGAATTTACCATATACTATTTCATAAGTTGTAGAGAAGTATTGCTGCCTTAGCAATATTGTTGAGTAACCTATATTCCCTTCACTGTGGTGTAATAATTATTAAATGTGTGGTTGTGGCTATTTCACATTCCATAGGGTGACAAGTTACTCTCAGAGTTACTGATGCTCAGCAAAGGATAATTTTTGTTCAATTTTTATGTCATGAACACCTCAGGTCATCAGCAACTTTTACAATTCAAACAATTCCTCAACAATGATGTTCCACCAATTTTACAGTGGGGTAGTATTAATGTAATTACATTAAATTCACAGATAATTCTACTCTTTCATTCATACTTCCAGGATAGGAAATAATTGGCAATTTTATGGTGAATAAAAGTTGTCAATGTCAGTATAAAAAGAAGGCTCAAAGTGGTGAAATGAAATATCAAATATTAAAACTAAAAACTAAACCCCTAGCACAACAGCCCATTAAGGGCCAAGGCTTGCCACCTAGCTGCTGCGTCCCCCACCTCTGCCCACTATAGGCGTCATTGGTGGGGTGCAGTACTGTAGGTGGGACATGGTCAGCTCCCTGAGCCCTCCCAGTCAGTTATAAGACCTTCTTGACCTGGGGCCGCTACTTCTCCATCAAGCAGCTCCTCAATTGGCCCTCCCCTAACAAGACTGAGTGCACCCCATGCCAGACCTCCCAGAGGGGATAAAATCCCTGTGCTGGTACCAGGGATCGAACTCGGCGCCAGAGGCAAGTGTGCTATATCAAATATTCCTGTTATAATTTACACTTCAGATGTTAAATGTAACCTGTTCGTTGAAATGGCAAGTGAGTATGGTTTCTAAGTTCCCTGCTGTAATATTGGTTCTTGTATCTGACAAAATATTGAAAGAGCTCTTCACAATTATTACCATTAGAAATTGAAAGATAGGTACAGAGACTGGTTCTCAGGGTCCCATTCCACATTGGGCATGAAAGACTGCTTAATTTTTCTCATAGGCCTTTATCAAGCTTGAGGTTCTTTTACATGCAGTAAATCTATGACACCGAACCACTGGCTTTACTTCCCTTCCAAAGGAAGCCATGCTAAGGATTTTTACACCTGATGAGCACATAGTTGCATTTCTTCCAGCCACACGGAGTTTGAACTCTTGACCTTGACCTCACATCTGGCTTTCTATGTTGCAAAAAGTGAAACATCTTGTTTTATTCCTGAAATAAATCTTTTAATGCCAGTTTTGCAGAAACATCACAATGAAATGTTAATTTCATGTTCAATCGTAAATAAAGGTTCATTTTGCAAGTAAATATGGCAATAAATTATTAATTTCATAGTAAATCATAAACATTCATTTCACGAGTTGCATTAAAATTCATGTTTAATTGCAAGAGTAAATGTTGGTAAGTATATTTACAATCGCAATAGAGTTGATTCTGAAACCTTTTTATTGTGTATTAACATATTTTGTGTCATTGCAATCCACCAAAAAATGTTGTTCCTAGAAATAATCCTAGTCCAGCTGGGAATCAAATCTGGGACCTGTAGATTTGTAGGCTAGCATGCCAACCATCAGACTACAGAGGCAGTCAAATAATTAGGATTTGTTAGATTTCAGTTTCAAGTTATGATTACATAGTAAAGAACCATCACAAAAAGATAATTAAAATAGAATTTCTATATAAGTGCTGAGGCTTTCACGGCCGGCATTATCAACTATGTTAAGTAGATTTTCCGGGTTTGTGGGCCATGGTCAAGTTGGATTACCTTCCTCCGACGTTTCGCTGGAAACTGCGTCCAGCATCTTCAGGGTTAACCTCTGTTATTAGCGGCTGCACAGTGTCCATGGTAACAAATTTTCACGATCGCTCGTTCTCATGAATACCAACATGAGATTATCGATCTCAAAATGCCGGCAAATGGGACGTCTCTGATCATGGTATAAAGGAGAAAGCTTTCCGTGTTTCGGGTTTTCTTCTCCCTCTTATTAGAGCCGGGAGCCAAGTTTTGCTTAGAGAGACAGCATTTGTAAGTAATTCTGAGTTACAAGTAATCTTCCATCTTCCCCTTGATATACGCATAAATCAGGTTCAACCGTATTCCATTTCCAGTATGACAATTGTAATAATATAATTGACCTATTGTGATGTAACATCACTTTTTGGAAGCATCATAGCACATGAGCTGATTTAGAAGTATCTCATGAGACATTTACAGGGTTCAGCCACTTGATTTATTCGTCAATGAAGTTAAATATACAATTAAAGTGAGCTACTATATTCATTTTATTGAATAATTTCAACCTGGGGGCTCCTGTCAAGTGTAGCATCATCTATGTCAAAGTAGATTACAGGACTTCTGAGGACACAGTTTTGGACATTTATCAAACAACCCAGATGTCAGGTAAAATTCCTTTATTACTGTCATACATACATCAGGAATTTGTTAATATAATGTTTTGAGGTATTTGGAACCAGTTTTTATTTTGTCGTTTTTAGTGTCAAGCAGCCCATTCAAATTATAAGAAGTGGACTTTCCAATAATTCTATTACACTGAAGTAACTCTAGATGATGGACAGCGCTTGGACATACTTTGCTGTGGAATTAAATCAAATATTGGTTATTAGTTGGGCTAGTATTTTGATGATTTTCCATCTTCATTTTGGTAAGTATAATTCATTAATCAGTTATATATAAATCTGTTTCAGAGTAAAAGTAGTTGAACTAACCCTATTTATTGGAGCATCTTTTTGCATTTTTCTCTAATTTTGTCTATAGGGCATTTGCCTTTTTTGTTTTCAAGAGCAAAGGAACATTTCCGATCACTACATTTCATTTCTTAGCAAATTACTTGACTTGGTTCTTAGTAGTACCAGATTAAAATTACACATAAGTTTAAGAAAACTAGACAATCCCCTTCTGTGGAATGACAATGAATTTGGCCAGTCACCAATTGTAAGTTACACTTAGCAAGTAGCAGATAGGTGTATTCCTTAGTAGAACACTCATTGTGCTAACGTCTTCTGAATAGCATGTGTCATTTACACAGTAGAAAGTTTTGAGGTGTGGAGTTCATCATGCCTGAAGTAAAGCAAAGTGTGGCGCAGAAGTTAAAGAATTTTGTTTCCCATTATGGTGAAAAAGTTTTCTCCACAGATGGCAATATACTTTCTGTAAGGTTTGTGAAGTAAAAATGGCAGTCGAGAAGAAGTTTACTGTGAACCAACATGCGAAGAGAGAAAAACATATTCAAGGTCTACAACTGCTTGAAGGTAAAAAAGCAGCACACCAAATGTTGCTTGGTGAAGGTTCAGGTTCACTTTTCTTTGAAGAACTGTGAAGCATTCATTTGTGCAGATATTCAATTGAACAAGTTGGATAACCCCAAGTTACCTGCTTTCCTAGAAAAGCATCCTGGAAAGCGTTTACCAGATTCTTCAACTTCAAGAAAGAATTAGTGGATGCTACCAAAGAACAATGAAGGAGATTAGGTAAAAAGTGCCAGGAAAAAAAAATTGGGTATGTGTTCACGAAAGTACAGACTCACTAGGCCATTATGTGACAAATGAAGTGCTAGGCACAATTGAAGATGATTCAGGAGAACAATTCCTAATTAATTGTGATCAATTAGAATAAATTGTTCAACAATCTGCAAAATATTTGACAGGTCTATGGGTTTAATATATCCCAATGGTGTCCAATATGACAGCATACTGTTGCTATTGAGTGATGCTGCACCACACAAGATAAAAAGCTGCTAATTATCTTAAAGGTCGAAGATGGTGCATGTAACATGCCTAGCACACAGAGTTGCTGAGTCAGTTTCCTGAAGTTGATCAGCTAATAGGATGTAGCAAGAGAGTCTTCCTAAAGCACGTCTTGAGTTGAGCATTCAAGTGTGATGTTCCTATGCCTCCATTCCCCAGCTGTGACCAGGTGGTGGACCTGGATAGAAGCATACATCTACTATTGCAAAAGCATGAAGCTTGTGAAAAAAGTCATTGACACATTTGATAGTGGAGATGCGGTCTCTATCAGAGTTGCTCAGGAACTTCCTTCGGATGGAGAACTTGCAGGTAAACCTTTGTACATTAAGTCAAATTTTGGTTTCTAACCTAGTGCTATAACTTGTTTAGAAAAATCTGGAGTTAAGTTACTGGAGCAGAGAGACTTAGTGAAAAATGGCAAGTAACTTAGAAAATGGGAATGTGGGAAGGTCTTAGCAAACAAATTAAGGGTTTGTTACATTGTCTTCAATTGTAGCTGTACTGTTGGGTGGGAACAGTTTCTTTTTTCTGGAGAATTATCAGGAGTCTAGGAAGTAAATGACACAGTTTACTTCAAGTATGCTCCTCTAGTATCAGTGCAAGTGGAAAGTAACTTCTCAATATACAAAACTTTGTTAGCAGATATCAGCAGTCGGTTTCCTTTGAAAGTTTACAAATGCTGTTCATTATGCATTGCATTTCATGACTGATGAAATAAGCACTTAGTATTTTCTCACAAAATAAATCAATTGCTTATAGAATATCCTTTTCAATTTGTTTAACTGCATTAACTAAATTTATTTGCTTAATTGCATTATTTTATATTGTGTAATTTTAAAGTTTCCTTAAACCGATATTAAGATAAAAATTTTCCAGTTTTAAGGGAATTTTTTAAATTTTATAGAGTAATTTTTAAAACTTAGATCATAATTGCATTTTTAGTACTTTATGGGGCATCGAAATCCTAGCCCTAGTTATTAGATACGTTATGATTATGCCTTTTTACTTTCTCTACATAATACGCAGAGATCACATTGTATTCCACCCAAAAAATTTAATACCAATACTTCTACAGAAATAGCTTAGTGTTAAGTTTTTCATTTTATTTATATTTTCTTTTTAACATTCTCCAGTGTAGTATGTCATATCAGACAATAAATTCATGAAATTAGTGAAATGAGCCCAAGGTCCTTAGACCTTGAAAGTTACCTGGCATTCTTAAGAAAAGGGAAATCCTTGGGGGAAAAAATCTTATGTTTAACCCACCCTAAACAGGATTTGAACTCAGGACCTCTTAAATATGAGGCAGACACACCATAGAGAAGAAAATCCCCCTACCCCTAGCTAAACTTTATATGGAAATTCTTTTGAAAATTCTGGTTTTCTTAAAACTGGCCTCAACAATTTTGATTTATCAGATGTTTGAGATATTTTCATGACAAATGACATGTATATCTTAAATTTTCTGGGAATAGCCTCTAAAGTAATCTTCATGCTGAATGCACTTCCATAACTGCTAAATTTAAAGAGGTAGACAAAAAATATTGATCTTGTTAAAGCACAGAGTTTGTCAACTACTCTTTATTGTGCAGTTGAACTGTTTGCAAGATATTCCTTGTTTTTGGTTTGAATTTTTAAAATACTTATATTTTACTCAAATAGGAAGTCATTCATTTTTTATCTCATGGCAAACAGTTCTTAAAATATTTGACTATCGTTTAAGCTTACTGTATTGTCTTATTCTCCTTATACTTACAAGGAAATAAACAATAAGACAATTTCTGCAAATGTTTATCTCCATTAACATGAAGCAGATAGAAGAATAAGCGTTAGAAAGAAGAGTTTGTACATGAGGAGAAAAAGGTTGTGCGAGTGCTACATATTGGACTTTAAATTTGCCTTTCTTACTTACGGGGAGGGGAGAGGGGGGTATTCTGATTGTTAAAATAATATTTAATATTTTGTTAATAATGCTGTCAGTAGTACGGCTCATATAGGCATCTTTGTCCCACAGGGGTTAATATACTGCTAAATCTATCTGGGGCTATTCCTTTTAAGCACACTTAAAATCCATTGGTTTGAACCCACAACCTTCGGATCAGTAAACAATTGTTATAGCACCTATACTCGTGAGGTTAAAGGTCACTGTTCAGCTGGTGGTCTTCAAACTCTTAGGTTTTCTTCCTTGCTAAACTCTAGGACAGACAAGTCATTTGTACATTATTGCCTAGGAGACTGTTCCTGATGAAAAAAGAAGGAAAAAAACAAGAATTGTGTGAGATAACTTACCTGGAAGCTTGTAATAGACTAACTAGAGACTGCTGTATGATGGGGGAAAAAATAAAGATAGGTGCGGAGGGGGGGAGGCTGGAACTGGAAGGTTGTACTAGCCTAGCTAGAGACTGTTGCATGATGGAGGGGGGGGAGAGGGGGCGAAGTAAGGTTAGGTTGAGCTAAGGGACCTGGAAGGCTGCAATAGACTTAAATAGAAACAGCTGTATGTTAGAGAAAAAAAAATACCAGGCTGGGAAAGGTAACCTAGAATAGGCTTACTATTGACGATTGGATGATGGGAAACATAAATATAACATTAAGCTGAAATAGGTTAACTGCATAGAAGGGGTGAAAAAAAAAAAAGGCTGAAAAAATATAGGATAATGCTCTCAAATGGGGTGTGAAGACTGAGATAATGTACAGTTAGAATGTACTAACTCCAGGCTCCTTCTCTTAGAAAAAAACCTGTGTGGAGGATAGATTAAAAGGCAAGCTCCTTTCTCTTGGGGGAATGACTTATTTTAACCACACGTATGGTCTTTGGCATTTAGCCAGATGATTAGGTTTTTAAACAAAATTCACATGCATATCCAACATATGACTCGCACAAGTGACCCCTACAAGGCAGAGTGCCAGATGCATGCACTCTACCTACCAAGGTTGAAGAAAACATGGAAGATTGCCTAACTTCCAGACTTCTTCCCCTTGAAGAAAATAGGCAGGATGGACTAACATGGACCATCTCAAAGAAAATGTGCAAGAAACCTTAAGACTTGATAAGTTAAACATGCTCCTCTCTCTTACAGAAAATATGGAGGATAGCTAATAGGCAGAGATAGTCTAACAGAATGAGATAGGCCAACATAACAGACTTAGAGCAAATATGGATAGGCCAATATGCTGAGACAGGTTTAACATGAAGACTCTCAGAGAAAATATGGAGGATAGGCTAATAGACTGACATAGGCTAACATGCAACATCTTATGGAAAACATGCAGGATACACAAATAGGTTGAGATAGACTACCTTGCAGACTGGGGGAAAGAATGGTGGGTAGGCTAATAGGCTGAGAGGGGCTAACATGCAGATTCTGAGGGAAGCTATGGGGGATAGGGCAATAGACTAAGATAGGGTAACAGGCATGCTCTAAGGGAAAATATGGAGGATAGACTGGCTAATAGGCTGAGATAGATTAATATGCAGACTCTTTGGGAAAACATGGAGAATAGGGTAATAAGCTGAATTTGGCTAACCTGCACACTCCTATGGAAAATATGGAGGATAGGCTGAGATAAGCTAACACGCAGATTCTGAGAGAAAGTATAATAGATAGGCTGATATAGGCTAACATGCAGACTCTGAGGGAAGCTATGACGATGGGCTAATAGGCTAACATGTAGACTGTGAGGGAAGCTATGAGGATAGGCTAATAGGCTGACCTAGGCAAACATGTAGACTGTGAGGGAAGCTATAAGGATAGGCTAACATGTAGACTGTGAGGGAAGCTATGAGGATAGGCAGAGATAGGCTAACATACAGATTCTGAAGGAAACTATAAGAATAGGCTAATAGGCTGAGATAGGCCTACATGCAGACTCTGAGGGAATCTATGTAGGTAGACTGAGATAGACTAACGTGCAGATTCTGAGAGAAGCTACAGGGATAGGCTAAGATAGTATTCTAAAGTAAGAACAAAATTAGAGACTAAACGCTTCACTTATCTTAACAATGTTACTAACATAAGGGAAGATTTTAGTTTCTAATTTTGTTCTTACTTAGAATCTTGTTGCTTCACTGTTAAAAGCTTCAATTTCCTTAATTAGGCTAACATGCAGATTCTGAGGGAAAGTATTGTGTATAGGCTAATAGGCTAACAAGTAGATTCTGAGGGAAAGTATTGTGTATAGGCTAAGATAGGATAACATGTAGATTCTGAGGGAAAGTATTGTGTATAGGCTAATAGGCTAACAAGTAGATTCTGAGGGAAAGTATTGTCTATAGGCTAAGATAGGATAACATGTAGATTCTGAGGGAAAGTATTGTGTATAGGCTAAGATAGCCCAACCTGTAGATTCTGAGGGCAAGTATAGTGGATAGGCTAATAGGCTAACAGGCTAACATGTAGATTCTGAGAGAATTGTGTATAGGATAAGATAGGCTAACATGCAGATTCTGAGGGACAGTATTGTGTATAGGCTAAGATAGGCTAACATGTAGATTCTGAGGGAAAGTATAGTGGATAGGCTAACAGGCTAACATGCAGATTCTGAGGGACAGTATTGTGTATAGGCTAATAGGCTAACATGTAGATTCTGAGGGAAAGTATTGTGTATAGGCTAATAGGCTAACATGTAGATTCTGAGGGAAAGTATTGTGTATAGGCTAATAGGCTAACATGTAGATTCTGAGGGAAAGTATTGTCTATAGGCTAAGATAGGCTAACATGTAGATTCTGAGGGAAAGTATTGTGTATAGGCTAATAGGCTAACATGTAGATTCTGAGGGAAAGTATTGTGTATAGGCTAATAGGCTAAGATAGGCTAACATGTAGATTCTGAGGGAAAGTATTGTCTATAGGCTAATAGGCTGAGATAGGCTAACATGTAGATTCTGAGGGAAAGTATTGTGTATAGGCTAAGATAGGCTAACATGTAGATTCTGAGGGAAAGTATAGTGGATAGGCTAATAGGCTAACATGCTGATTCTGAGGGACAGTATTGTGTATAGGCTAATAGGCTAACATGTAGATTCTGAGGGAAAGTATTGTGTATAGACTAATAGGCTAAGATAGGCTAACATGTAGATTCTGAGGGAAAGTATTGTGTATAGGCTAAGATAGGCTAACATGTAGATTCTGAGGGAAAGTATTGTGTATAGGCTAATAGGCTAACATGTAGATTCTGAGGAAAACTATTGTCTATAGGCTAATAGGCTAAGATAGGCTAACATGTAGATTCTGAGGGACAGTATTGTGTATAGGCTAAGATAGGCTAACAAGTAGATTCTGAGGGAAAGTATTGTGTATAGGCTAATAGGCTAAGATAGGCTAACATGTAGATTCTGAGGGAAAGTGTTGTGTATAGGCTAATAGGCTAACATGTAGATTCTGAGGGAAAGTATTGTCTATAGGCTAATAGGCTAAGATAGGCTAACATGTAGATTCTGAGGGAAAGTATTGTGTATACGCTAAGATGTAGATTCTGAGGGACAGTATTGTGTATAGGCTAATAGGCTAACATGTAGATTCTGAGGGAAAGTATTGTGTATAGGCTAATAGGATAACATGTAGATTCTGAGGGACAGTATTGTGTATAGGCTAGTAGGCTAACATGTAGATTCTGAGGGACAGTATTGTGTATAGGCTAATAGGCTAACATGTAGATTCTGAGGGAAAGTATTGTCTATAGGCTAACATGTAGATTCTGAGGGAAAGTATTGTCTACAGGCTAAGGTAGGCTAACATGTAGATTCTGAGGGACAGTATTTTTTTTTTTTTTTTTTTTTTTTTTTTAAGATTCTTTATTGTTCTACATGTTCCATTACAATATGTAATACTACATGTTGGGTTTGCTTATTATAAATTTAACATTAATAATTACATAGATTTATACAGTTCAATTATTTTTTGTCAGATCAATTGCATTGGCATACTGAATATATTCTTTAAAATAACTTTTAGCAATTTCGACTTTAGTTGGTGGCCATTTTCCTCTTCTTTGAATTATTTTCCTTCTGAATGTTCTTCTTTTTTCTTCGAGATTTTTGCAGTCATAAATTATATGGTCTGTTGTTTGCTCTCCTCCATTACATGAACAACTTGGGTCATCTGTGATGTGGAACCTATAGTAGTATGCTTTAAGTCTTCCAAGTATTGTGTATAGGCTAATAGGCTAACATGTAGATTCTGAGGGACAGTAATTCTGTATAGGCTAATAGGCTAAGATAGGCTAACATGTAGATTCTGAGGGAAAGTATTGTGTATAGGCTAATAGGCTAACATGTAGATTCTGAGGGAAAGTATTGTGTATAGGCTAATAGGCTAACATGCAGATTCTGAGGGAAAGTATTGTGTATAGGCTAATAGGCTAACATGTAGATTCTGAGGGAAAGTATTGTGTATAGGCTAACATGTAGATTCTGAGGGAAAGTATTGTGTATAGGCTAATAGGCTAAGATAG
Source organism: Tenodera sinensis (assembly GCA_030765045.1). Lineage (NCBI taxonomy): Eukaryota > Metazoa > Arthropoda > Insecta > Mantodea > Mantidae > Tenodera > Tenodera sinensis. Next base: position 80,293,899 of record CM060970.1, on the reverse strand, counting down.
GCTAACATGTAGATTCTGAGGGAAAGTATTATCTATAGGCTAAGATAGGCTAAAATGTAGATTCTGAGGGACAGTATTGTGTATAGGCTAAGATAGGCTAACATATAGATTCTGAGGGAAAGTATTGTGTATAGGCTAAGATAGGCTAACATCTAGATTCTGAGGGACAGTATTGTGTATAGGCTAAGATAGGCTAACATGTAGATTCTGAGGGAAAGTATTGTGTATAGGCCAATATGCAGATTCTGAGGGAAAGTATTGTGTATAGGCTAATAGGCTAACATGCAGATTCTGAGGGAAAGTATTGTGTATAGGCTAATAGGTTAAGATAGGCTAACATGTAGATTCTGAGGGAAAATATTGTGTATAGGCTAACATGTAGATTCTGAGGGAAAGTATTGTGTATAGGCTAATAGGCTAACATGCAGATTCTAAGGGAAAGTATTATGTATAGGCTAATAGGCTAACATGCAGATTCTGAGGGAAAGTATTGTGTATAGGCTAATAGGCTAAGATAGGCTAACACGTAGATTCTGAGGGAAAGTATAGTGTATAGGCTAATAGGCTAAGATAGGCTAACATGCAGATTCTGAGGGAAAGTATTGTGTATAGGCTAACATGTAGATTCTGAGGGAAAGTATTGTGTATAGGCTAAGATAGGCTAACATGTAGATTCTGAGGGAAAGTATAGTGTATAGGATAAGATAGGCTAACATGTAGATTCTGAGGAAAAGTATAGTGTATAGGCTAATAGGCTAACATACAGATTCTGAGGGAAAGTATTGTGTATAGGCTAAGATAGGCTAACATGCAGATTCTGAGGGAAAGTATTGTGTATAGGCTAATAGGCTAAGATAGGCTAACATGTAGATTCTGAGGGAAAGTATTGTCTATAGGCTAATAGGCTGAGATAGGCTAACATGTAGATTCTGAGGGAAAGTATTGTGTATAGGCTAATAGGCTAAGATAGGCTAACATGTAGATTCTGAGGGAAAGTATAGTGGATAGGCTAATAGGCTAACATGCTGATTCTGAGGGACAGTATTGTGTATAGGCTAATAGGCTAACATGTAGATTCTGAGGGAAAGTATTGTGTATAGGCTAAGATAGGCTAACATAGGCTAACATGTAGATTCTGAGGGAAAGTATTGTGTATAGGCTAATAGGCTAACATGTAGATTCTGAGGAAAACTATTGTCTATAGGCTAATAGGCTAAGATAGGCTAACATGTAGATTCTGAGGGACAGTATTGTGTATAGGCTAAGATAGGCTAACAAGTAGATTCTGAGGGAAAGTATTGTGTATAGGCTAAGATAGGCTAACATGTAGATTCTGAGGGAAAGTGTTGTGTATAGGCTAATAGGCTAACATGTAGATTCTGAGGGAAAGTATTGTCTATAGGCTAATAGGCTAAGATAGGCTAACATGTAGATTCTGAGGGAAAGTATTGTCTATAGGCTAATAGGCTAAGATAGGCTAACATGTAGATTCTGAGGGAAAGTATTGTGTATAGGCTAAGATGTAGATTCTGAGGGACAGTATTGTGTATAGGCTAATAGGCTAACATGTAGATTCTGAGGGAAAGTATTGTGTATAGGCTAATAGGATAACATGTAGATTCTGAGGGACAGTATTGTGTATAGGCTAGTAGGCTAACATGTAGATTCTGAGGGACAGTATTGTGTATAGGCTAATAGGCTAACATGTAGATTCGGAGGGAAAGTATTGTCTATAGGCTAACATGTAGATTCTGAGGGAAAGTATTGTCTATAGGCTAAGGTAGGTTAACATGTAGATTCTGAGGGACAGTATTTTTTTTTTTTTTTTTTTTTTTTTTTTTTAAGATTCTTTATTGTTCTACATGTTCCATTACAATATGTAATACTACATGTTGGGTTTGCTTATTATAAATTTAACATTAATAATTACATAGATTTATACAGTTCAATTATTTTTTGTCAGATCAATTGCATTGGCATACTGAATATATTCTTTAAAATAACTTTTAGCAATTTCGACTTTAGTTGGTGGCCATTTTCCTCTTCTTTGAATTATTTTCCTTCTGAATGTTCTTCTTTTTTCTTCGAGATTTTTGCAGTCATAAATTATATGGTCTGTTGTTTGCTCTCCTCCATTACATGAACAACTAGGGTCATCTGTGATGTGGAACCTATAGTAGTATGCTTTAAGTCTTCCAAGTATTGTGTATAGGCTAATAGGCTAACATGTAGATTCTGAGGGACAGTAATTCTGTATAGGCTAATAGGCTAAGATAGGCTAACATGTAGATTCTGAGGGAAAGTATTGTGTATAGGCTAATAGGCTAACATGTAGATTCTGAGGGAAAGTATTGTGTATAGGCTAATAGGCTAACATGCAGATTCTGAGGGAAAGTATTGTGTATAGGCTAATAGGCTAACATGTAGATTCTGAGGGAAAGTATTGTGTATAGGCTAACATGTAGATTCTGAGGGAAAGTATTGTGTATAGGCTAATAGGCTAAGATAGGCTAACATGTAGATTCTGAGGGAAAGTATTATCTATAGGCTAAGATAGGCTAAAATGTAGATTCTGAGGGACAGTATTGTGTATAGGCTAAGATAGGCTAACATGTAGATTCTGAGGGAAAGTATTGTGTATAGGCTAAGATAGGCTAACATGTAGATTCTGAGGGACAGTATTGTGTATAGGCTAAGATAGGCTAACATGTAGATTCAGAGGGAAAGTATTGTGTATAGGCCAATATGCAGATTCTGAGGGAAAGTATTGTGTATAGGCTAATAGGCTAACATGCAGATTCTGAGGGAAAGTATTGTGTTTGGCTAATAGGTTAAGATAGGCTAACATGTAGATTCTGAGGGAAAATATTGTGTATAGGCTAACATGTAGATTCTGAGGGAAAGTATTGTGTATAGGCTAATAGGCTAACATGCAGATTCTAAGGGAAAGTATTATGTATAGGCTAATAGGCTAACATGCAGATTCTGAGGGAAAGTATTGTGTATAGGCTAATAGGCTAACACGTAGATTCTGAGGGAAAGTATAGTGTATAGGCTAATAGGCTAAGATAGGCTAACATGCAGATTCTGAGGGAAAGTATTGTGTATAGGCTAACATGTAGATTCTGAGGGAAAGTATTGTGTATAGGCTAAGATAGGCTAACATGTAGATTCTGAGGGAAAGTATAGTGTATAGGATAAGATAGGCTAACATGTAGATTCTGAGGAAAAGTATAGTGTATAGGCTAATAGGCTAACATACAGATTCTGAGGGAAAGTATTGTGTATAGGCTAATAGGCTAAGATAGGCTAACATGCAGATTCTGAGGGAAAGTATTGTGTATAGGCTAATAGGCTAAGATAGGCTAACATGTAGATTCTGAGGGAAAGTATTGTGTATAGGCTAATAGGCTAAGATAGGCTAACATGTAGATTCTGAGGGAAAGTATTGTGTATAGGCTAATAGGTTAAGATAGGCTAACATGTAGATTCTGAGGGACAGTATTGTGTATAGGCTAAGATAGGCTAACATGTAGATTCTGAGGGAAGGTATTGTGTATAGGCTAATAGGCTAAGATAGGCTAACATGTAGATTCTGAGGGAAAGTATAGTGTATAGGCTAATCGGCTAAGATAGGCTAACATGCAGATTCTGAGGGAAAGTATTGTGTATAGGCTAATAGGCTAACATGTAGATTCTGAGGTAAAGTATTGTGTATAGGCTAAGATAGGCTAACATGTAGATTCTGAGGGAAAGTATTGTGAATAGGCTAACGTGCAGATTCTGAGGGAAAGTATTGTGTATAGGCTAATAGGCTAACATGTAGATTCTGAGGGAAAGTATTGTGTATAGGCTAATAGGCTAAGATAGGCTAACATGTAGATTCTGAGGGAAAGTATAGTGTATAGGCTAATCGGCTAAGATAGGCTAACATGCAGATTCTGAGGGAAAGTATTGTGTATAGGCTAATAGGCTAACATGTAGATTCTGAGGGAAAGTATTGTGTATAGGCTAAGATAGGCTAACATGTAGATTCTGAGGGAAAGTATTGTGTATAGGCTAAGATAGGCTAACATGTAGATTCTGAGGGAAAGTATTGTGTATAGGCTAAGATAGGCTAACATGTAGATTCTGAGGGAAAGTATTGTGTATAGGCTAAGATAGGCTAACATGTAGATTCTGAGGGAAAGTATAGTGTATAGGCTAAGATAGGCTAACATGTAGATTCTGAGGGAAAGTATTGTGTATAGGCTAAGATAGGCTAACATGTAGATTCTGAGGGAAAGTATAGTGTATAGGCTAAGATAGGCTAACATGTAGATTCTGAGGGAAAGTATTGTGTATAGGCTAATAGGCTAAGATAGGCTAACATGTAGATTCTGAGGGAAAGTATTGTGTATAGGCTAATATGTTAAGATAGGCTAACATGTAGATTCTGAGGGAAAGTATAGTGTATAGGCTAATAGGCTAAGATAGGCTAACATGTAGATTCTGAGGGACAGTATTGTGTATAGGCTAATAGGCTAAGATAGGCTAACATGTAGATTCTGAGGGAAAGTATAGTGTATAGGCTAAGAGGCTAAGATAGGCTAACATGTAGATTCTGAGGGAAAGTATAGTGTATAGGCTAATAGGCTAAGATAGGCTAACATGCAGATTCTGAGGGAAAGTATTGTGTATAGGCTAATAGGCTAACATGTAGATTCTGAGGGAAAGTATAGTGTATAGGCTAAGATAGGCTAACATGTAGATTCTGAGGGAAAGTATAGTGTATAGGCTAATAGGCTAACATGCAGATTCTGAGGGAAAGTATAGTGTATAGGCTAATAGGCTAAGATAGGCTAACATGCAGATTCTGAGGGAAAGTATTGTGTATAGGCTAATAGGCTAACGTGCAGATTCTGAGGGAAAGTATTGTGTATAGGCTAACAGGCTAACATGCAGATTCTAAGGGAAAGTATTGTGTATAGGCTAATAGGCTAACATGTAGATTCTGAGGGAAAGTATAGTGTATAGGCTAAGATAGGCTAACATGTAGATTCTGAGGGAAAGTATTGTGTATAGGCTAATAGGATAACATGTAGATTCTGAGGGAAAGTATAGTGTATAGGCTAATAGGCTAAGATAGGCTAAGATAGGCTAACATGCAGATTCAGAGGGAAAGTATTGTGTATAGGCTAAGATAGGCTAACATGTAGATTCTGAGGAAAAGTATAGTGTATAGGCTAATAGGCTAACATACAGATTCTGAGGGAAAGTATTGTGTATAGGCTAATAGGCTAAGATAGGCTAACATGCAGATTCTGAGGTAAAGTATTGTGTATAGGCTAATAGGCTAACATGCAGATTCTGAGGGAAAGTATTGTGTATAGGCTAATAGGCTAAGATAGGCTAACATGTAGATTCTGAGGGAAAGTATTGTGTATAGGCTAATAGGCTAAGATAGGCTAACATGTAGATTCTGAGGGAAAGTATTGTGTATAGGCTAATAGGTTAAGATAGGCTAACATGTAGATTCTGAGGGACAGTATTGTGTATAGGCTAAGATAGGCTAACATGTAGATTCTGAGGGAAAGTATTGTGTATAGGCTAAGATAGGCTAACATAGGCTAACATGTAGATTCTGAGGGACAGTATTGAGTATAGGCTAATAGGCTAAGATAGGCTAACATGTAGATTCTGAGGGAAAGTATTGTGTATAGGCTAATATGCAGATTCTGAGGGAAAGTATTGTGTATAGGCTAATAGGCTAACATGTAAATTCTGAGGGAAAGTATAGTGTATAGGCTAACAGGCTAACATGCAGATTCTGTGGGAAAGTATTGTGTATAGGCTAATAGGCTAACATGCAGATTCTGAGGGAAAGTATTGTCTATAGGCTAATAGGCTAACATGTAGATTCTGAGGGAAAGTATTGTGTATAGGCTAATAGGCTAACATGCAGAATCTGAGGGAAAGTATTGTGTGTAGGCTAATAGGCTAAGATAGGCTAACATGCAGATTCTGAGGGAAAGTATTGTGTATAGGCTAATAGGCTAAGATAGGCTAACATGTAGATTCTGAGGGAAAGTATTGTGTATAGGCTAATAGGTTAAGATAGGCTAACATGTAGATTCTGAGGGACAGTATTGTGTATAGCCTAAGATAGGCTAACATGTGGATTCTGAGGGAAAGTATTGTGTATAGGCTAAGATAGGCTAACATAGGCTAACATGTAGATTCTGAGGGACAGTATTGAGTATAGGCTAATAGGCTAAGATAGACTAACATGTAGATTCTGAGGGAAAGTATTGTGTATAGGCTAATAGGCTAACATGTAGATTCTGAGGGAAAGTATTGGGTATAGGCTAATAGGCTAACGTGCAGATTCTGAGGGAAAGTATTGTGTATAGGCTAATAGGCTAACATGTAGATTCTGAGGGAAAGTATAGTGTATAGGCTAATAGGCTAAGATAGGCTAACATGTAGATTCTGAGGGAAAGTATTGTGTATAGGGTAATAGGCTAAGATAGGCTAACATGTAGATTCTGAGGGAAAGTATAGTGTATAGGCTAATCGGCTAAGATAGGCTAACATGCAGATTCTGAGGGAAAGTATTGTGTATAGGCTAATAGGCTAACATGTAGATTCTGAGGGAAAGTATTGTGTATAGGCTAACATGTAGATTCTGAGGGAAAGTATAGTGTATAGGCTAAGATAGGCTAACATGTAGATTCTGAGGGAAAGTATTGTGTATAGGCTAATAGGCTAAGATAGGCTAACATGTAGATTCTGAGGGAAAGTATTGTGTATAGGCTAATATGTTAAGATAGGCTAACATGTAGATTCTGAGGGAAAGTATAGTGTATAGGCTAATAGGCTAAGATAGGCTAACATGTAGATTCTGAGGGACAGTATTGTGTATAGGCTAATAGGCTAAGATAGGCTAACATGTAGATTCTGAGGGAAAGTATTGTGTATAGGCTAATAGGCTAACGTGCAGATTCTGAGGGAAAGTATTGTGTATAAGCTAATAGGCTAACATGTAGATTCTGAGGGAAAGTATAGTGTATAGGCTAATAGGCTAAGATAGGCTAACATGTAGATTCTGAGGGAAAGTATTGTGTATAGGCTAATAGGCTAAGATAGGCTAACATGTAGATTCTGAGGGAAAGTATTGTGTATAGGCTAAGATAGGCTAACATAGGCTAACATGTAGATTCTGAGGGAAAGTATTGTGTATAGGCTAATAGGCTAACATGTAGATTCTGAGGAAAACTATTGTCTATAGGCTAATAGGCTAAGATAGGCTAACATGTAGATTCTGAGGGACAGTATTGTGTATAGGCTAAGATAGGCTAACAAGTAGATTCTGAGGGAAAGTATTGTGTATAGGCTAAGATAGGCTAACATGTAGATTCTGAGGGAAAGTGTTGTGTATAGGCTAATAGGCTAACATGTAGATTCTGAGGGAAAGTATTGTCTATAGGCTAATAGGCTAAGATAGGCTAACATGTAGATTCTGAGGGAAAGTATTGTGTATAGGCTAAGATGTAGATTCTGAGGGACAGTATTGTGTATAGGCTAATAGGCTAACATGTAGATTCTGAGGGAAAGTATTGTGTATAGGCTAATAGGATAACATGTAGATTCTGAGGGACAGTATTGTGTATAGGCTAGTAGGCTAACATGTAGATTCTGAGGGACAGTATTGTGTATAGGCTAATAGGCTAACATGTAGATTCTGAGGGAAAGTATTGTCTATAGGCTAACATGTAGATTCTGAGGGAAAGTATTGTCTATAGGCTAAGGTAGGTTAACATGTAGATTCTGAGGGACAGTATTTTTTTTTTTTTTTTTTTTTAAGATTCTTTATTGTTCTACATGTTCCATTACAATATGTAATACTACATGTTGGGTTTGCTTATTATAAATTTAACATTAATAATTACATAGATTTATACAGTTCAATTATTTTTTGTCAGATCAATTGCATTGGCATACTGAATATATTCTTTAAAATAACTTTTAGCAATTTCGACTTTAGTTGGTGGCCATTTTCCTCTTCTTTGAATTATTTTCCTTCTGAATGTTCTTCTTTTTTCTTCGAGATTTTTGCATTCATAAATTATATGGTCTGTTGTTTGCTCTCCTCCATTACATGAACAACTTGGGTCATCTGTGATGTGGAACCTATAGTAGTATGCTTTAAGTCTTCCAAGTATTGTGAATAGGCTAATAGGCTAACATGTAGATTCTGAGGGACAGTAATTCTGTATAGGCTAATAGGCTAAGATAGGCTAACATGTAGATTCTGAGGGAAAGTATTGTGTATAGGCTAATAGGCTAACATGTAGATTCTGAGGGAAAGTATTGTGTATAGGCTAATAGGCTAACATGCAGATTCTGAGGGAAAGTATTGTGTATAGGCTAATAGGCTAACATGTAGATTCTGAGGGAAAGTATTGTGTATAGGCTAACATGTAGATTCTGAGGGAAAGTATTGTGTATAGGCTAATAGGCTAAGATAGGCTAACATGTAGATTCTGAGGGAAAGTATTATCTATAGGCTAAGATAGGCTAAAATGTAGATTCTGAGGGACAGTATTGTGTATAGGCTAAGATAGGCTAACATGTAGATTCTGAGGGAAAGTATTGTGTATAGGCTAAGATAGGCTAACATGTAGATTCTGAGGGACAGTATTGTGTATAGGCTAAGATAGGCTAACATGTAGATTCAGAGGGAAAGTATTGTGTATAGGCCAATATGCAGATTCTGAGGGAAAGTATTGTGTATAGGCTAATAGGCTAACATGCAGATTCTGAGGGAAAGTATTGTGTTTGGCTAATAGGTTAAGATAGGCTAACATGTAGATTCTGAGGGAAAATATTGTGTATAGGCTAACATGTAGATTCTGAGGGAAAGTATTGTGTATAGGCTAATAGGCTAACATGCAGATTCTAAGGGAAAGTATTATGTATAGGCTAATAGGCTAACATGCAGATTCTGAGGGAAAGTATTGTGTATAGGCTAATAGGCTAACACGTAGATTCTGAGGGAAAGTATAGTGTATAGGCTAATAGGCTAAGATAGGCTAACATGCAGATTCTGAGGGAAAGTATTGTGTATAGGCTAACATGTAGATTCTGAGGGAAAGTATTGTGTATAGGCTAAGATAGGCTAACATGTAGATTCTGAGGGAAAGTATAGTGTATAGGATAAGATAGGCTAACATGTAGATTCTGAGGAAAAGTATAGTGTATAGGCTAATAGGCTAACATACAGATTCTGAGGGAAAGTATTGTGTATAGGCTAATAGGCTAAGATAGGCTAACATGCAGATTCTGAGGGAAAGTATTGTGTATAGGCTAATAGGCTAAGATAGGCTAACATGTAGATTCTGAGGGAAAGTATTGTGTATAGGCTAATAGGCTAAGATAGGCTAACATGTAGATTCTGAGGGAAAGTATTGTGTATAGGCTAATAGGTTAAGATAGGCTAACATGTAGATTCTGAGGGACAGTATTGCGTATAGGCTAAGATAGGCTAACATGTAGATTCTGAGGGAAGGTATTGTGTATAGGCTAATAGGCTAAGATAGGCTAACATGTAGATTCTGAGGGAAAGTATAGTGTATAGGCTAATCGGCTAAGATAGGCTAACATGCAGATTCTGAGGGAAAGTATTGTGTATAGGCTAATAGGCTAACATGTAGATTCTGAGGGAAAGTATTGTGTATAGGCTAAGATAGGCTAACATGTAGATTCTGAGGGAAAGTATTGTGAATAGGCTAACGTTCAGATTCTGAGGGAAAGTATTGTGTATAGGCTAATAGGCTAACATGTAGATTCTGAGGGAAAGTATTGTGTATAGGCTAATAGGCTAAGATAGGCTAACATGTAGATTCTGAGGGAAAGTATAGTGTATAGGCTAATCGGCTAAGATAGGCTAACATGCAGATTCTGAGGGAAAGTATTGTGTATAGGCTAATAGGCTAACATGTAGATTCTGAGGGAAAGTATTGTGTATAGGCTAAGATAGGCTAACATGTAGATTCTGAGGGAAAGTATTGTGTATAGGCTAAGATAGGCTAACATGTAGATTCTGAGGGAAAGTATTGTGTATAGGCTAAGATAGGCTAACATGTAGATTCTGAGGGAAAGTATTGTGTATAGGCTAAGATAGGCTAACATGTAGATTCTGAGGGAAAGTATAGTGTATAGGCTAAGATAGGCTAACATGTAGATTCTGAGGGAAAGTATTGTGTATAGGCTAAGATAGGCTAACATGTAGATTCTGAGGGAAAGTATAGTGTATAGGCTAAGATAGGCTAACATGTAGATTCTGAGGGAAAGTATTGTGTATAGGCTAATAGGCTAAGATAGGCTAACATGTAGATTCTGAGGGAAAGTATTGTGTATAGGCTAATATGTTAAGATAGGCTAACATGTAGATTCTGAGGGAAAGTATAGTGTATAGGCTAATAGGCTAAGATAGGCTAACATGTAGATTCTGAGGGACAGTATTGTGTATAGGCTAATAGGCTAAGATAGGCTAACATGTAGATTCTGAGGGAAAGTATAGTGTATAGGCTAAGATAGGCTAACAGGTAGATTCTGAGGGAAAGTATAGTGTATAGGCTAATAGGCTAAGATAGGCTAACATGCAGATTCTGAGGGAAAGTATTGTGTATAGGCTAATAGGCTAACATGTAGATTCTGAGGGAAAGTATAGTGTATAGGCTAAGATAGGCTAACATGTAGATTCTGAGGGAAAGTATAGTGTATAGGCTAATAGGCTAAGATAGGCTAACATAGGCTAACATGCAGATTCTGAGGGAAAGTATAGTGTATAGGCTAATAGGCTAAGATAGGCTAACATGCAGATTCTGAGGGAAAGTATTGTGTATAGGCTAATAGGCTAACGTGCAGATTCTAAGGGAAAGTATTGTGTATAGGCTAATAGGCTAACATGTAGATTCTGAGGGAAAGTATAGTGTATAGGCTAAGATAGGCTAACATGTAGATTCTGAGGGAAAGTATTGTGTATAGGCTAATAGGATAACATGTAGATTCTGAGGGAAAGTATAGTGTATAGGCTAATAGGCTAAGATAGGCTAAGATAGGCTAACATGCAGATTCAGAGGGAAAGTATTGTGTATAGGCTAAGATAGGCTAACATGTAGATTCTGAGGAAAAGTATAGTGTATAGGCTAATAGGCTAACATACAGATTCTGAGGGAAAGTATTGTGTATAGGCTAATAGGCTAAGATAGGCTAACATGCAGATTCTGAGGGAAAGTATTGTGTATAGGCTAATAGGCTAACATGCAGATTCTGAGGGAAAGTATTGTGTATAGGCTAATAGGCTAAGATAGGCTAACATGTAGATTCTGAGGGAAAGTATTGTGTATAGGCTAATAGGCTAAGATAGGCTAACATGTAGATTCTGAGGGAAAGTATTGTGTATAGGCTAATAGGTTAAGATAGGCTAACATGTAGATTCTGAGGGACAGTATTGTGTATAGGCTAAGATAGGCTAACATGTAGATTCTGAGGGAAAGTATTGTGTATAGGCTAAGATAGGCTAACATAGGCTAACATGTAGATTCTGAGGGACAGTATTGAGTATAGGCTAATAGGCTAAGATAGGCTAACATGTAGATTCTGAGGGAAAGTATTGTGTATAGGCTAATATGCAGATTCTGAGGGAAAGTATTGTGTATAGGCTAATAGGCTAACATGTAAATTCTGAGGGAAAGTATAGTGTATAGGCTAACAGGCTAACATGCAGATTCTGTGGGAAAGTATTGTGTATAGGCTAATAGGCTAACATGCAGATTCTGAGGGAAAGTATTGTCTATAGGCTAATAGGCTAACATGTAGATTCTGAGGGAAAGTATTGTGTATAGGCTAATAGGCTAACATGCAGAATCTGAGGGAAAGTATTGTGTGTAGGCTAATAGGCTAAGATAGGCTAACATGCAGATTCTGAGGGAAAGTATTGTGTATAGGCTAATAGGCTAAGATAGGCTAACATGTAGATTCTGAGGGAAAGTATTGTGTATAGGCTAATAGGTTAAGATAGGCTAACATGTAGATTCTGAGGGACAGTATTGTGTATAGGCTAAGATAGGCTAACATGTGGATTCTGAGGGAAAGTATTGTGTATAGGCTAAGATAGGCTAACATGTAGATTCTGAGGGACAGTATTGAGTATAGGCTAATAGGCTAAGATAGGCTAACATGTAGATTCTGAGGGAAAGTATTGTGTATAGGCTAATAGGCTAACATGTAGATTCTGAGGGAAAGTATTGGGTATAGGCTAATAGGCTAACGTGCAGATTCTGAGGGAAAGTATTGTGTATAGGCTAATAGGCTAACATGTAGATTCTGAGGGAAAGTATAGTGTATAGGCTAATAGGCTAAGATAGGCTAACATGTAGATTCTGAGGGAAAGTATTGTGTATAGGGTGATAGGCTAACATGTAGATTCTGAGGGAAGGTATAGTGTATAGGCTAATCGGCTAAGATAGGCTAACATGCAGATTCTGAGGGAAAGTATTGTGTATAGGCTAATAGGCTAACATGTAGATTCTGAGGGAAAGTATTGTGTATAGGCTAACATGTAGATTCTGAGGGAAAGTATAGTGTATAGGCTAAGATAGGCTAACATGTAGATTCTGAGGGAAAGTATAGTGTATAGGCTAAGATGGGCTAACATGTAGATTCTGAGGGAAAGTATTGTGTATAGGCTAAGATAGGCTAACATGTAGATTCTGAGGGAAAGTATAGTGTATAGGCTAAGATAGGCTAACATGTAGATTCTGAGGGAAAGTATTGTGTATAGGCTAATAGGCTAAGATAGGCTAACATGTAGATTCTGAGGGAAAGTATTGTGTATAGGCTAATATGTTAAGATAGGCTAACATGTAGATTCTGAGGGAAAGTATAGTGTATAGGCTAATAGGCTAAGATAGGCTAACATGTAGATTCTGAGGGACAGTATTGTGTATAGGCTAATAGGCTAAGATAGGCTAACATGTAGATTCTGAGGGAAAGTATAGTGTATAGGCTAAGAGGCTAAGATAGGCTAACATGTAGATTCTGAGGGAAAGTATAGTGTATAGGCTAATAGGCTAAGATAGGCTAACATGCAGATTCTGAGGGAAAGTATTGTGTATAGGCTAATAGGCTAACATGTAGATTCTGAGGGAAAGTATAGTGTATAGGCTAAGATAGGCTAACATGTAGATTCTGAGGGAAAGTATAGTGTATAGGCTAATAGGCTAAGATAGGCTAACATAGGCTAACATGCAGATTCTGAGGGAAAGTATAGTGTATAGGCTAATAGGCTAAGATAGGCTAACATGCAGATTCTGAGGGAAAGTATTGTGTATAGGCTAATAGGCTAACGTGCAGATTCTGAGGGAAAGTATTGTGTATAGGCTAACAGGCTAACATGCAGATTCTAAGGGAAAGTATTGTGTATAGGCTAATAGGCTAACATGTAGATTCTGAGGGAAAGTATAGTGTATAGGCTAAGATAGGCTAACATGTAGATTCTGAGGGAAAGTATTGTGTATAGGCTAATAGGATAACATGTAGATTCTGAGGGAAAGTATAGTGTATAGGCTAATAGGCTAAGATAGGCTAAGATAGGCTAACATGCAGATTCAGAGGGAAAGTATTGTGTATAGGCTAAGATAGGCTAACATGTAGATTCTGAGGAAAAGTATAGTGTATAGGCTAATAGGCTAACATACAGATTCTGAGGGAAAGTATTGTGTATAGGCTAATAGGCTAAGATAGGCTAACATGCAGATTCTGAGGGAAAGTATTGTGTATAGGCTAATAGGCTAACATGCAGATTCTGAGGGAAAGTATTGTGTATAGGCTAATAGGCTAAGATAGGCTAACATGTAGATTCTGAGGGAAAGTATTGTGTATAGGCTAATAGGCTAAGATAGGCTAACATGTAGATTCTGAGGGAAAGTATTGTGTATAGGCTAATAGGTTAAGATAGGCTAACATGTAGATTCTGAGGGACAGTATTGTGTATAGGCTAAGATAGGCTAACATGTAGATTCTGAGGGAAAGTATTGTGTATAGGCTAAGATAGGCTAACATAGGCTAACATGTAGATTCTGAGGGACAGTATTGAGTATAGGCTAATAGGCTAAGATAGGCTAACATGTAGATTCTGAGGGAAAGTATTGTGTATAGGCTAATATGCAGATTCTGAGGGAAAGTATTGTGTATAGGCTAATAGGCTAACATGTAAATTCTGAGGGAAAGTATAGTGTATAGGCTAACAGGCTAACATGCAGATTCTGTGGGAAAGTATTGTGTATAGGCTAATAGGCTAACATGCAGATTCTGAGGGAAAGTATTGTCTATAGGCTAATAGGCTAACATGTAGATTCTGAGGGAAAGTATTGTGTATAGGCTAATAGGCTAACATGCAGAATCTGAGGGAAAGTATTGTGTGTAGGCTAATAGGCTAAGATAGGCTAACATGCAGATTCTGAGGGAAAGTATTGTGTATAGGCTAATAGGCTAAGATAGGCTAACATGTAGATTCTGAGGGAAAGTATTGTGTATAGGCTAATAGGTTAAGATAGGCTAACATGTAGATTCTGAGGGACAGTATTGTGTATAGGCTAAGATAGGCTAACATGTGGATTCTGAGGGAAAGTATTGTGTATAGGCTAAGATAGGCTAACATAGGCTAACATGTAGATTCTGAGGGACAGTATTGAGTATAGGCTAATAGGCTAAGATAGGCTAACATGTAGATTCTGAGGGAAAGTATTGTGTATAGGCTAATAGGCTAACATGTAGATTCTGAGGGAAAGTATTGGGTATAGGCTAATAGGCTAACGTGCAGATTCTGAGGGAAAGTATTGTGTATAGGCTAATAGGCTAACATGTAGATTCTGAGGGAAAGTATAGTGTATAGGCTAATAGGCTAAGATAGGCTAACATGTAGATTCTGAGGGAAAGTATTGTGTATAGGGTAATAGGCTAAGATAGGCTAACATGTAGATTCTGAGGGAAAGTATAGTGTATAGGCTAATCGGCTAAGATAGGCTAACATGCAGATTCTGAGGGAAAGTATTGTGTATAGGCTAATAGGCTAACATGTAGATTCTGAGGGAAAGTATTGTGTATAGGCTAACATGTAGATTCTGAGGGAAAGTATAGTGTATAGGCTAAGATAGGCTAACATGTAGATTCTGAGGGAAAGTATTGTGTATAGGCTAATAGGCTAAGATAGGCTAACATGTAGATTCTGAGGGAAAGTATTGTGTATAGGCTAATATGTTAAGATAGGCTAACATGTAGATTCTGAGGGAAAGTATAGTGTATAGGCTAATAGGCTAAGATAGGCTAACATGTAGATTCTGAGGGACAGTATTGTGTATAGGCTAATAGGCTAAGATAGGCTAACATGCAGATTCTGAGGGAAAGTATTGTGTATAAGCTAATAGGCTAACATGTAGATTCTGAGGGAAAGTATAGTGTATAGGCTAATAGGCTAAGATAGGCTAACATGTAGATTCTGAGGGAAAGTATTGTGTATAGGCTAATAGGCTAAGATAGGCTAACATGTAGATTCTGAGGGAAAGTATAGTGTATAGGCTAATCGGCTAAGATAGGCTAACATGCAGATTCTGAGGGAAAGTATTGTGTATAGGCTAATAGGCTAACATGTAGATTCTGAGGGAAAGTATTGTGTATAGGCTAAGATAGGCTAACATGTAGATTCTGAGGGAAAGTATTGTGTATAGGCTAAGATAGGCTAACATGTAGATTCTGAGGGAAAGTATAGTGTATAGGCTAAGATAGGCTAACATGTAGATTCTGAGGGAAAGTATTGTGTATAGGCTAAGATAGGCTAACATGTAGATTCTGAGAGAAAGTATAGTGTATAGGCTAAGATAGGCTAACATGTAGATTCTGAAGGAAAGTATTGTGTATAGGCTAAGATAGGCTAACATGTAGATTCTGAGGGAAAGTATTGTGTATAGGCTAAGATAGGCTAACATGTAGATTCTGAGGGAAAGTATAGTGTATAGGCTAAGATAGGCTAACATGTAGATTCTGAGGGAAAGTATTGTGTATAGGCTAAGATAGGCTAACATGTAGATTCTGAGGGAAAGTATAGTGTATAGGCTAAGATAGGCTAACATGTAGATTCTGAGGGAAAGTATTGTGTATAGGCTAATAGGCTAAGATAGGCTAACATGTAGATTCTGAGGGAAAGTATTGTGTATAGGCTAATATGTTAAGATAGGCTAACATGTAGATTCTGAGGGAAAGTATAGTGTATAGGCTAATAGGCTAAGATGTAGATTCTGAGGGACAGTATTGTGTATAGGCTAATAGGCTAAGATAGGCTAACATGTAGATTCTGAGGGAAAGTATAGTGTATAGGCTAATAGGCTAAGATAGGCTAACATGTAGATTCTGAGGGAAAGTATAGTGTATAGGCTAAGATAGGCTAACATGTAGATTCTGAGGGAAAGTATAGTGTATAGGCTAATAGGCTAAGATAGGCTAACATGCAGATTCTGAGGGAAAGTATTGTGTATAGGCTAATAGGCTAACATGTAGATTCTGAGGGAAAGTATAGTGTATAGGCTAACAGGCTAACATGTAGATTCTGAGGGACAGTATTGTGTATAGGCTAAGATGTAGATTCTGAGGGAAAGTATAGTGTATAGGCTAATAGGCTAAGATAGGCTAACATAGGCTAACATGCAGATTCTGAGGGAAAGTATAGTGTATAGGCTAATAGGCTAAGATGGGCTAACATGCAGATTCTGAGGGAAAGTATTGTGTATAGGCTAATAGGCTAACGTGCAGATTCTGAGGGAAAGTATTGTGTATAGGCTAACAGGCTAACATGCAGATTCTAAGGGAAAGTATTGTGTATAGGCTAATAGGCTAACATGTAGATTCTGAGGGAAATTATAGTGTATAGGCTAATAGGCTAAGATAGGCTAACATGTAGATTCTGAGGGAAAGTATTGTGTATAGGCTAATAGGCTAAGATAGGCTAACATGTAGATTCTGAGGGAAAGTATTGTGTATAGGCTAATAGGTTAAGATAGGCTAACATGCAGATTCTGAGGGAAAGTATTGTGTATAGGCTAATAGGCTAACATGCAGATTCTGAGGGAAAGTATTGTGTATAGGCTAATAGGCTAAGATAGGCTAACATGTAGATTCTGAGGGAAAGTATTGTGTATAGGCTAATAGGCTAAGATAGGCTAACATGTAGATTCTGAGGGAAAGTATTGTGTATAGGCTAATAGGTTAAGATAGGCTAACATGTAGATTCTGAGGGACAGTATTGTGTATAGGCTAAGATAGGCTAACATGTAGATTCTGAGGGAAAGTATTGTGTATAGGCTAAGATAGGCTAACATAGGCTAACATGTACATTCTGAGGGACAGTATTGAGTATAGGCTAATAGGCTAAGATAGGCTAACATGTAGATTCTGAGGGAAAGTATTGTGTATAGGCTAATATGCAGATTCTGAGGGAAAGTATTGTGTATAGGCTAATAGGCTAACATGTAAATTCTGAGGGAAAGTATAGTGTATAGGCTAACAGGCTAACATGCAGATTCTGAGGGAAAGTATTGTGTATAGGCTAATAGGCTAACATGCAGATTCTGAGGGAAAGTATTGTCTATAGGCTAATAGGCTAACATGTAGATTCTGAGGGAAAGTATTGTGTATAGGCTAATAGGCTAACATGCAGAATCTGTGGGAAAGTATTGTGTGTAGGCTAATAGGCTAAGATAGGCTAACATGCAGATTCTGAGGGAAAGTTTGTGTATAGGCTAATAGGCTAAGATAGGCTAACATGTAGATTCTGAGGGAAAGTATTGTGTATAGGCTAATAGGCTAAGATAGGCTAACATGTAGATTCTGAGGGAAAGTATTGTGTATAGGCTAATAGGTTAAGATAGGCTAACATGTAGATTCTGAGGGACAGTATTGTGTATAGGCTAAGATAGGCTAACATGTGGATTCTGAGGGAAAGTATTGTGTATAGGCTAAGATAGGCTAACATAGGCTAACATGTAGATTCTGAGGGACAGTATTGAGTATAGGCTAATAGGCTAAGATAGGCTAACATGTAGATTCTGAGGGAAAGTATTGTGTATAGGCTAATATGCAGATTCTGAGGGAAAGTATTGTGTATAGGCTAATAGGCTAACATGTAGATTCTGAGGGAAAGTATTGTGTATAGGCTAATAGGCTAACGTGCAGATTCTGAGGGAAAGTATTGTGTATAGGCTAATAGGCTAACATGTAGATTCTGAGGGAAAGTATAGTGTATAGGCTAATAGGCTAAGATAGGCTAACATGTAGATTCTGAGGGAAAGTATTGTGTATAGGGTAATGGGCTAAGATAGGCTAACATGTAGATTCTGAGGGAAAGTATAGTGTATAGGCTAATCGGCTAAGATAGGCTAACATGCAGATTCTGAGGGAAAGTATTGTGTATAGGCTAATAGGCTAACATGTAGATTCTGAGGGAAAGTATTGTGTATAGGCTAAGATAGGCTAACATGTAGATTCTGAGGGAAAGTATAGTGTATAGGCTAAGATAGGCTAACATGTAGATTCTGAGGAAAGTATTGTGTATAGGCTAATAGGCTAAGATAGGCTAACATGTAGATTCTGAGGGAAAGTATTGTGTATAGGCTAATATGTTAAGATAGGCTAACATGTAGATTCTGAGGGAAAGTATAGTGTATAGGCTAATAGGCTAAGATAGGCTAACATGTAGATTCTGAGGGACAGTATTGTGTATAGGCTAATAGGCTAAGATAGGCTAACATGTAGATTCTGAGGGAAAGTATTGTGTATAGGCTAATAGGCTAACGTGCAGATTCTGAGGGAAAGTATTGTGTATAGGCTAATAGGCTAACATGTAGATTCTGAGGGAAAGTATAGTGTATAGGCTAATAGGCTAGGATAGGCTAACATGTAGATTCTGAGGGAAAGTATTGTGTATAGGCTAATAGGCTAAGATAGGCTAACATGTAGATTCTGAGGGAAAGTATAGTGTATAGGCTAATCGGCTAAGATAGGCTAACATGCAGATTCTGAGGGAAAGTATTGTGTATAGGCTAATAGGCTAACATGTAGATTCTGAGGGAAAGTATTGTGTATAGGCTAAGATAGGCTAACATGTAGATTCTGAGGGAAAGTATAGTGTATAGGCTAAGATAGGCTAACATGTAGATTCTGAGGGAAAGTATTGTGTATAGGCTAATAGGCTAAGATAGGCTAACATGTAGATTCTGAGGGAAAGTATTGTGTATAGGCTAATATGTTAAGATAGGCTAACATGTAGATTCTGAGGGAAAGTATAGTGTATAGGCTAATAGGCTAAGATAGGCTAACATGTAGATTCTGAGGGACAGTATTGTGTATAGGCTAATAGGCTAAGATAGGCTAACATGTAGATTCTGAGGGAAAGTATTGTGTATAGGCTAATAGGCTAACGTGCAGATTCTGAGGGAAAGTATTGTGTATAGGCTAATAGGCTAACATGTAGATTCTGAGGGAAAGTATAGTGTATAGGCTAATAGGCTAGGATAGGCTAACATGTAGATTCTGAGGGAAAGTATTGTGTATAGGCTAATAGGCTAAGATAGGCTAACATGTAGATTCTGAGGGAAAGTATAGTGTATAGGCTAATAGGCTAAGATAGGCTAACATGCAGATTCTGAGGGAAAGTATTGTGTATAGGCTAATAGGCTAACATGTAGATTCTGAGGGAAAGTATAGTGTATAGGCTAACAGGCTAACATGTAGATTCTGAGGGACAGTATTGTGTATAGGCTAAGATAGGCTAACATGTAGATTCTGAGGGAAAGTATAGTGTATAGGCTAATAGGCTAAGATAGGCTAACATAGGCTAACATGCAGATTCTGAGGGAAAGTATAGTGTATAGGCTAATAGGCTAAGATGGGCTAACATGCAGATTCTGAGGGAAAGTATTGTGTATAGGCTAATAGGCTAACGTGCAGATTCTGAGGGAAAGTATTGTGTATAGGCTAACAGGCTAACATGCAGATTCTAAGGGAAAGTATTGTGTATAGGCTAATAGGCTAACATGTAGATTCTGAGGGAAAGTATAGTGTATAGGCTAATAGGCTAAGATAGGCTAACATGTAGATTCTGAGGGAAAGTATTGTGTATAGGCTAATAGGATAACATGTAGATTCTGAGGGAAAGTATAGTGTATAGGCTAATAGGCTAAGATAGGCTAACATAGGCTAACATGCAGATTCTGAGGGAAAGTACAGTGTATAGGCTAATAGGCTAAGATAGGCTAACATGCAGATTCAGAGGGAAAGTATTGTGTATAGGCTAATAGGCTAAGATAGGCTAACATGCAGACTCTAATGGAAGCTATGAGGATAGGCTAATAGGCTGAGATAGGCTAACATGTAGATGCTGAGGGAAAATACAGTCGATAGGGTAATAGGTTTACTAGGTGGCTGCTCTCTTAAGGAAAGGGGAAAAAAAAACAGCCTGAAATTGGCTAACTATAAGATTGTATTACAAACATACACTAAGAAAAACGGGAGAATTGGAAGGCAAGTTTAGGCTAATTGTAAGGCTAAACTTAGGAATGTAGCATAGGTTAAGAGTGGTTGAAATAGGATTAAGTGTTGTAAAAAAAAAGAAAGAATTTTATTATTTTTTAGTTCAAGTTTTAACATGAGCTCTTCAGAATACTTCATAAATACAACCCCATTTATAAAATTTAACAAAATTACCAAGAACTAGATCAATACATTTGATTTTCAGTTGTCTGATATACATCTGGGCCTTATCCATACAATTCAAAACTCTGTATTTCAGAGTGAACATGCATTTAAATTTGTTATTAAACTTTTATATATAATTATATTCTACAAACAATTTTCCCATCTTAGCTTATTAATATACAAATACAGCGTGTATTGAAGATGGATAAGCCATATTGTCAACACTTATCCAGCTCCATAATTTTTAAAAGAATAATTTGGGACAAGTGATGTGACTGTGATGGCTCACTGTTATATATTAAATGCTTTTCATAAAACAATATTCAAGCAAACTTAAGCCATGTATTTTTAAGGAGAACAAGGTTTCCTTATTCTTTTGTTTGATTAAGGGAGTGGAGTTAAATTAATCAAATGGCACTCAAATAAAGAACGTTGCCTTAAGACTTAATTTTCTATGTGGAATTTGCAAATTTCACTTCCAGCCTTTTTCTTTCTTCTTTTTTTTCTCTCTTTTCTTCTTTACAATTTTCCATTATTCAGCTTGCCATAGATTCAAATCACAGAGGAATTTCCACACTTATTGGAAAAATACCTCATGAGAATGCAATAATATTCAAGCAGCCAGGACTCAAACTATTGTGTGCATTATGGGAGTAATGCTCTGATCAACTGTGGATAGCCAGTTTAATTTCCTTAATCTATATGCATTCCATGTGAAAGAATAATGCATTAGATGTAACAATCACTATGGAGTATACAGGGTGGAAGGTACTGCTTCGGCCACACATTAACCAGGGATTCTTCATGATGTGTATAATAAATATGTCCAATACAATTTTTGTGAATAAAGAACCGTTTTGCTGTAAAAATAATTTGTGTCAAACATTCGGAGCCATCTAGCATCCTGACAAATGAATATAAATGGTTTATAATTTCACTGTCGCACAAACATTGTGTGAACAATGCTGTAATACCTTTTTATCTTAATCCAAATGAATTTAGTCACAATTTAATGTTAAAGTGTCATGCAAAGTTTAATTTCTATGCAAAATATGGCAATGTCGTGGGCCACGCGAAGCTTACTGGTCGCGTGCTCTCACTAGTTCAGGACTGGGGGCGGTATCGCTTGGATTTTGGTGTGAAGCTTGCTGGGAGAAACAACGTTTAAAGTACAATTGTCTGCAATACGAAGGAATTTACCTTGCAGTCATGAACTCATTAACATAAAGGGAGTACTTAGACATGGTGCTGCTAATTTAAGGGGCAAATTTGCCTTAAGAATAAAAAATAAGTAAAGAGATGCAAAAATAAACAGACAAAATAAAATAAAAATACATAACATTGAGATCATGTAAATAAAGGCAGATGTTTCCAGTCCCGTCATCCCTTATCTAGCGAAATAAGCCTCGCTTAATCTCCAACTATTCTTCTGCTTTCCCCAGTTAAAAAAAAAACTGAACAAAACCAACATAAAATTAATATCATCTCTTGTTAACTGAAATGCGACTCAATATTAAGAACTTTAATTGAGTGATACTATAACCTTAATAAACACCACATAATTGGCATAAACGACATACAGTATTTCTTGTTGTAAAGTGTCTATAAATGCATTTAGACAGGCTTATGGAATTTATTTCAAAATGCTGTCTGGTATTTGTGTTCCATGTTAATAGTACTTGTAAACGTAGCATTATCTTTTAGAGTACATTAACTGTGTTTTAGTCCCGTATTAGATACAAATTTGGTTTGTCATATGTCTAGAGAAACTCCATATTATGTGTACTGTCTTTTAAGGATAGTATCACTGCCATGTTTACTTCTAGAGATCAATTTCATTTTGCTTGTCTTCTTATTTAGGAACCTTCGTGACCACAGCTGTAATTTATGACGAGAGCTTTAGTTTTGTTTCAGCTCGATAATCTACAGAAGAGCACAATTGTTTTAGAGAAATGAAGGGGAAGACTTTTATTTACTTGTTTATTTTAGCTCATGACGGATAATAATGATTATAATAATGATAACAGTAATAATATTAATAGTAATAATGATAATGGTGATGATAAGAACAAGAACAAGAATGTCCACTATTGGGAAAATCTGTATCCCTTTATGTCAGCATTGTTTTACCCTAAAATACTTGGTTTTTATCGATTCATTCTTTTGCTGTCTTAACTATGAAAAACTGCATCTTCATTATTTGAAGAAACAGGTCATTTCAGTTATATTCACACCTTTCAGGCATGACATATCGATTCTAGTCGATTCGCCCGAGATTGTGGCGGCTTCACTGGTACCTAAACAAGTGTTTTGTTTATATCTGATGGCACGCGCAAGTCAGGTTCAGCACAAGTCGCTGGGGTGTGCACTGGGCCAGTGTTTTGTTGATGTTTTAGTGCAGTGCTGACACACACCGGTCGTGTTTTGTTTACAACTGTTGATCGCGAGGCACATGCCAGTCAGGTGTTTTGTTCACATGCGCCACTCGGGTTCAACACAGGTTGCTGGCATGTGCGAATACAGCACAGCGTTGCCATTTATGCTACCGCAACACTTAAATTTTTACAAATCTATGAAACCTACCAAAATGAATCTTAGCATTTTATGTTTCTTACGCCTGCATCTATTAGCCACATTATTCTAGCCGAAGCAGTACCTTCCACCTTGTATACTTAGAACACCACATTTTTCTTTTGATTAGGAAAAAAAATACTTTCAAACGTTAGTGCTCTAGAATGTGTTTACACTATTTTGATTTTTCATGTTACAAAATATATATATATATATATATATATATATATATATATATATATATATATATGTACATATTTTATTAGCTACCTATCCAATATCTTTTCTTTCATAGTTTTCTTTATTACATATGTGCTATAACCAATCAGGAAGTACCTATACATTTCTTCTTCCGCATATATAAAAAGCATCCACCTATACGTTTCTTCTTTTGCAAATGTAAAAAGCACCCAAAACAACCTTGCAGTGTGAATCACTGAAATTGCATTTGGTGGAACGATGTTAACAGAAGTAATAACAAGCAAAGTAAGCAAGAATCTATAATTGACTTCTAAGTAATTTTTATTTTCTCTAGTTACAGTAAGAAGAGAAAGTATTATATTCCACCCAAAAATTCAACACAGAGATTTCACCAGAAAAAGCATTTTTAGAAAAAGATCTGTATGTGTGTGCGTGTCTTTGTATCTATCTGATTGTTAAATGCCAAACTTGGTGTTTAAGTTATCATTCTCCAAGGACGCAACAGAAAGACTCAAGAAAATCCCACCACCCTAACTACTCTTTAAATGGAACAGTTTTCAAAAATGTATGTAGCATATTTTTATGGCAAATTAAATGTATATCTTGAATTTTCTGGGAATAGCTTCATTCTAAATTAATGTTGCATAACTGGTAAACCATAAAAGATAGACAAAATCTTAATATACCAAAAATGTTCTGTTGTTGCTGTTCAATGCCTTGCATCTGGCAATGAGGTTTAGCAGTGTAGCATTTTAATATTTTTGAATAACACTAAGAGAGAAATCCAGTGCAGGATTTCAGGTGATCTTCATCCATGTCAGTATGAAGATGTGGTGCCCACAACAAATAGTCATTACACTGCCAAGTCACCATGGGAAAGTGCTCAATAATTAAATATACTGGAGGTAAAATAGTTCCCCAATCGTATCTCTGGTTGGGGTCAACTGAGTGATTCTAGTCAGAAAACTTCCAATATTCCAAGAATGTGGATCTCGTTAAAGCACGCAATTTGTTAAAAGTTTTTTGTGGAGCTAACCATTTCTGAGATAATTCTTGTTGTTGGTTTGAATTTTCAAATACTTATACATTTCTAAAATAGGAAATATTTTTTTTAATCTCTTGGTCATGCAAAGAGAACAGAATTTCAAAGTCATCACATAGCAACAATTTTACCATTGCTTAAAGTCACCTGTATTTACTTTATACCTACAAATATGTAATACAATAATTTCTACGGCTAATGTTTATTCCATTAACATGAAGTAGACACAATATTAAATGTTTGTAAGGAGAGTTTGTACAGAGAAGATAAAGCCATGTGAGTGCAACACATCAGACTTTTAGTAAACATATCATTAATTTGTAGCTTGTAAACTAAGTTTTATGAAATAGGGCTCCAGACACTCTGTATTGTCTTTGTATTTCTATCACAGACATTAGGTTCAAGAGTGAAACATAATCAGTGTAACTTAAGAGTACAGAGGTTAAGCTCTAAATATGTGAATCACATTTCCAAAGACATAACTATATATACCCTTCCAAAGTGGTACCCTTCAGGTATTTGCCAAGTGCCGTGCTGTGCCTGAAGGCTTTATAACCTACGCTTGAGAAGAAACACTACAAATGGGTAAGACATAGTGTTTCATCAATGTATTATCACAGACTCAGATGCATGACTTATGATAACTATACATGCTACAGAATGTTAAGGCTGATTCACAATATCCTGACCATTACGAGGCACTGGAACATCATTTATTTGCAAGTGACCAACAAATTTTTTTACATGTTTCCAATTCAGCCAGCATAATGCAGGTTAGCCAATGTCCAAATTCTATAAACATTTTCTAAATGCAGATCCATTACAATTTCAGATTCCTCTAGTCGTATCAAGCTGCATACATTAAGGTTGTCTGTTGTTTGTTAATTTCTACAGTTTTTTGCAGTTATTTATAGTTTTTGCTATTGGTTTTGAGACAATAGCCAGTTTTAAGTTGCATATAAACAAACTACAGATTATGCGTTTGCTCAATGGCTCTTAGGGAGTCAGGACACACATTTTTAGGAATTTCTTCCAAATGCAACTGGAGAGCAGCTGTGTCATGGCAGAGCCACCTTAAATAATTTCTACATTGAAGAGTAACATGCACAATATGGGTCTAACATGATGTGCCTGGGAATGAGAACAAGAAAGGTAAGCCGTTACCAAGTCTTCTGTCTCATTCCTGACACAACTTTCCATTAATCATGAATGCTCACATTCTAATACATGTATTCTAACTTTGTTGTTCTCAGTTGTGAATCAGCCTTAATTCTTTATTTCAATGAATCACATTGGCTAAAACACTCCTTTATGGTCCTTGCTCCAGAGCAGTGGCATATATTGTGGGCTATCAAAGCTATCACCGAAATCCATATCAAAAGTAAACTACAAATTAATTAGTAATATTAATAACAAATACTAGCCAGTTTTCTTTATGAAGAATTAGCGCATCGGATGGAATATGTCTCATTCTCTACAATTGAATCCAACATTCCGGTTCAGTCAGTTTGTTCATCTCCTCCAAGAAGAGCACACTGAACCAGGATGCCGGGTTGCAGTTTTAGTCCCTCCTGGAAACCAGCCTTAAAGTTGGAGATCGGCCGGCTCAGAAAAAACAGATTCCAACGGAGTGCTGAACCACCTCCAGATTAGACTTGGTGTTTTCTGCTCGGTCCGTACTAGTGGACAGTACATATACTGGTCCTTTCACTCTTGTTAATCATTCATCATCCTGATGATGAGAGAGATGCACACTCCCGAAACGTTGATAGCTCTTCATCACTACACCTGGCCCAAAGCCTGAGAATGTCTTGAATAATTTTAACATTTCCTTGCACTACTGCAAGCGCAGAAAGGAATTTTTCAGCCTTGAAATGAATAAAATCTTATTTATGGGCAACAGGTCGGAGCAACTTGGCTCTTTTATCGATGGAAAGACATTTGTTTCATTGAGAAGACACGAGAAATTGTTTTCTGATATTGTGGCAAAACAGTTTACCTGTAAAGAAAGATGGCTAGAATGCATGTATATATAAACAGGTATGGTAAAATTGTTCATTTTACTTTTATAATTGTTCTTTAGCTTGTTTAAAGAAAAATTTATTTAAATGCTCTGTTCATGAAATTAACATTTGATCAACAACCCCTTATTCTCCAGATCTTGTGGGCCTAGCTTATTGTTTGTTTGTTTTTAATGCTAACTTTTACTACATACGGCACTGCAGGGAGTGACACCGAGATACTTGAAATGAGATGGCGGAGGAAACTGGAGAACCGGGAGGAAACCCGTCCCATCGCCTGGGATGGAACCTAGATTGCTTTGGTGAGAGGCGAATGATCTAACCACCCAGCCATGGCGCACCATGGTGGACCTAGTGATAGCCCAAGTCACAATCCCAGTATATGCCACTGTTCTAGAGTTATGAATTCATGTTGTCCTTCATATATAGTTACAACTGAAGTGCACCCCAAACAATACTGTATAGCACATTTTTTATTCAGTTTGATGCATAGCAAACACAGAGTGCATATTGTATCACAGGATTGTCTGGAAGCAGCTTCAATTTCACCTTTGCATACAGTCTTATCCTCACAGTTCTTAATCTTAAATTTACAATATCTTTCCTTTCAGTTCCTACCCTCTGCAGAAAGCTATCAGCAAGCTTTTTTAAAATACATCACATATTTACGGAATGTAACACATTCTGTAAAGCAAGAAGTTTCAATCTGTTAGGTTAACTTCATATTTACACTCAATTTCTTTCCTTAACAGCTCATATTCTGCTTCCATCATCCTATGAGTTCTCTGTATAAGGTCATCAAGATCATTAAGTGTTAGACCTTCAGTGGATATGCGTGGTAATGCCTTCATGATCATGTTTCCTGAAAAAAGAAGTTAAAAGAATAAACTTAGATTTTTAATAAATATAGAGAGTGTATCTGCAGTTAGGCAGTGCCATGACCAAGCGGCTAAACCACTCGCCTATCACCTAGGCAGCCCATGTTCAATCCCAGAGACCCGCATGTGGTATTCATGGTAGATGAAGTGGCACCTGGGTGGGTTTTCTCTGGTTTCCCCTACCACCAACTGCTCCATCATCACCTTTCCAACCATCCATTATGCCTGCATTTCATATCATCCTCTGTCTCACTCTAATGCATGGTGCTAGACTGACCACCCACTTCCCGGTCTTCACTCCGTCCAGTCCATAGGTTCCTGTGCTCCTTGACAGGCGTCTGACCCTAGGCACTGGCTTGCTAAGTCCTAGGAAGTGTTGTCCTCCATATGGGAAGGGTATTCAGATGAAGAAGTAACTGCAGTGGGAATATTTTGGATGCCAGTGGTGTGTATTAACTCTTTGACATATTATTTAAATATGTTCACAGCTATCTCAAATGTGATTTAAAATCCCTGTATGCCTTATAAGTAGTATAATAAAATGAGTGGAAAAGATTATTCAATTTAATTGAGTGTGTTGTAAAATTAAAAATTCTATAAAATCAACCAATACCATTTCTTTCCTGAAAGTTTGCCAGCACGGTTCTGGAAGCATTGACTAATTTAGATGGCTAAATATGATTACTAAATGTGGTAGATGTCAAAATAGTTCTCTAAATGAAGACCAATGCCCCAGGACTTACAAGCTAGCACCTGGGGTCATTTCGTTGTTGAGGAGCAGATAAACTCTGAATCAGACAGAGTAGAGATGTTGGGCGATTACCCCAAAGGCTGGAATGAGAGTGAAGATGATATGAAATGAAGACGAAATGGATGAAAAGAAAGGAGCAGTTGGTGGAATGAATAATGGGGGAAACCAGGAAACCCAGGAAAAATACACCTGTATGCTGCTTTGTGAATCACAAAGCCCACACAGTCTCTTGGAATTGAACACAGGCTGCCTTGACAAGAGGCAAGTGCTCTAAGCACTCGACCATGGCGCCACCTGCTCAAGAAATCTCAATATCAAATTTTTTAGTGGAATGCTCTCAGAGTCCTCTAAGAAAGCAATAAGCTAAGAGAAGAGTAATTGTAGATGCTATACAGAAATTAGGTAATGATAGCAAAAGTTTTTGGATGGTGATGCAGAATTGAAGATGATTAACAGTTAAAGCTTAATTGTAAGATATTCACTTAAGCCATTCTTGCATATAAAGGTAATATATATATAAATATTACAGACAAAGATTTTAAAGTATCATTTTTGGCTTTCAAAATCGAAAATTGCCAACATTTTTATCATCGATTTGATGTACAATATTTGTTACAAAATTGGGAGAATGCAAGAGAAAAAAACAGGATCAGTGGAGGAAAGTGACAAGAAGTCTGTTCAATTCGCAGAAATAAAGATATAAAACTTCATTGTTTAGCAGATGCCTGAAAACCAAAATATTTAGAGATATAATATGCAACATGATGGGCAATATTTTAGAACTATGAATTTTGGCATCCCATTTTTTTGAAAAATAAAAAAGTTTCTAAAAGGATTTAAGAAAATAAGCGAGAAATTATGATGGAAGACTCAGTAATGCAGTCAAAGAATTTACTGACACAAATGATGGCTAAAGTAATTAGCTAGAAGGGATTAAAATAAAGCGTTAGAATTACTTAGAAGAATATTGTATAAAAGCTGAAATTAAGGAGCATAGTATACCAAAAAAGTATCTATTATACACCAGCGGCTGACAAGTATCAGACTTATGACGCAGGAGTGGGCAAACACTGACAGAGCACTCTGTGAGGAGAAGACATGAGCAGTGCACATACAGCAGCAGTAAGCACATATATTGCCGTAACTGCTCGTATTATTTTATTTTTTACTAAAAGTGATCTAATTCTGAATGATTCGCAGTCCAATATCAGATGTCAGCTCATGATGAGTTAGAATTTATATTACTTTTGTGAGTAATAAACACATTCAGCAGTGCAACTTTCCAAGAGTTCTGCACAATAGCTACTACATTATGCTTAACAAGCTTGTGTAACATTCTTAGGGCTAGGATTTTGATGCCCTATAAAATACTAAAAAAATGTGCTTTAAAAATGCAATTATGACCTAAAAATCTCAAAAAATGCCCTATAATATTTAAAAAATATCCCTGAAACCGAAAAATTTTATTTTAATACCATCGTCATCATTAACAACAACAGGCTTGTTTTGGTCCCATATAATTTCAATATCAGTTTAAGGGAAATTCAAAACTGCACAAAATAAAATGCAACTAAGCAAAGAACAAGTTTAGTTAATGCAGTTACACAAATTAAAAAGGATATTATATAAGCAATTGATTTATTTTGCTGGAAAACACTAAGTGTTCATTTCATCAGTCCTGAATTGCAATGCACAACAAACATCATTTGTAGATTATTATTTATTTATGCCAACAAACTTACTGTTGGTGTTTTTAAACACACAAGCCATGTGTGGGCAAAGTTTGAGAGGTAGAACTGGAACTTAAAAATTCAATGCCACAACTGGGATTTGAACCACAGACCTTCCGACTGCCAGAATGGCAGTCACAATAGCTTAGTTGGTTAGAGCAGCCGCCCGGTAAGCGGAAGGTCTGTGGTTCAAATCCCAGTTGTGGCATTGAATTTTTAAGTTCCAGTTCTACCTCTCAATCATTTGTAGACTTTGAAAGGAAAATAAATGATTGCTGATTATCTGCTATACAGGTTCCAGCGAAAGAATTGGTCATAATGTAAACAGAAACACATCCACAAACATGATTAAAGTGTACGTTCATTGGCTGATGCCGCATATTACAAGGTATATTGGTTACAAAGTAGTTCGCTCAATACTAACAAAAACTACTGGATCTTCTCTGATTATGTAACAATGGTATGTCTAATGTGTTATTGTACTATGGTGAACTGCAACAAAATAGATCTAAGGTAACTAATAGCACGTAATTTGAAAATGAGCGAAGAACATGCTCAGCTTTGGAAGTGGAAAGGTGAGAATGTTAGTGAATCGTCATGGCTGAACAAGTGCAGTTTGTAAAACATTGCAGAGGGAAGCCTCTAATGAGTGGTGAAAAAGTTACAATTCTCAATGTGTTCACACACTATGTGAGAAATATCCAACTTCAGCTGTCACAGATATTGCTAACCTTACAGCAGTTTTTACAAGTGTGTCTGCATTAAGCATAAACTCCGCATGCAGTGAAAGTTAAAAAAGGGAAGTTAACCATGCCTGGAAAAATCAAGGTAATGTAAAAACCCAGTGCTAGAAATTCAGTGTGACAAATTTGTTAGGAGTATGTTGTTGTTAGCTAATGCTGGATTTGTGACAGTGAAGTCATTAATCCTCTTGCTCTCCAATATTTTTCATTGATGGATGGGGCACTAGAAGTGGCCGGGCATATTTGAAGGTGGTCTCGATCCATTTCCTCTTGCAGATCACATCCCAATTCTGTTTAAATGTTTTTCCAGACAATCATGTCCTGTAATCAACATGAAGGTTGCAACTGCTGTTTTTGGAGGATACTCAGGAATTACTGTTTGAATGCTTGGTAGTTCCCATCTTTTATTCTTTGATTTTTCATATTAATATTTTGCAATAATTTTTTTTTTTATTTAGAGTTAACTAATCTTTTAGCTGCATAAAATGGTAGATTAACTATAGATTTTTATACACTGCTGGTACCCTTTTTTGCAAGAAGATCAGCTTTCTCATTACCACTCAGCCCACAGTGAGCTGGTATCCATTGGAAGACTAGATGTTTTTGAAGTGCTGTTAGATGGGTAAGGATTTTCCAACATTCTATAATTGTTTGGTTTTTTGGTGACAACTTGGAAGTAATTGCTATAGTTGCTGCCCTGGAATCTGAGAGAATAACTGCTTGCTGAAAATGTGAAATTCTGTACAATAGATTTTGTAGGGCCATTGTGCATTGAAAACTGCATAATTTCTTCCTCATGAATGAGCCACCTACATTCAATAAAGTGCTTGTATTTGTCAACGATGACTCCAATCTTCCTATACTCAAGCAAACTTCCTTTCACAAGCTGTTACTTGACATTGGTTTCGAGTTTTGGAAAAGAAATGGCAAGAGTATCATTGCTGACCATGAGGATATCTTGTTATGGAGAAGAGACTACCTCAGGAAAATTTATGCATACAGACGGGAAGGGCAGAAGCTGTATTTTCTAGATGAAACTTGAATAAATGAAGGCCACACAACTTCATACATATGGGTAGACACCACCATAAAAAGCAAAAAGCAGGCATTTCTGTCTGGGCTAAGTACAGGGCTAAAAAACCCTACTGGTAAAGGGAGACGCCTTATACTGCTGCACATTGGAAGTGACAATGGCTTTTTACCGGGAGGTGAATTGGTCATAGAATCTAAAAAGACCGGGAACTATCACAAAGAGATGATAGGTGAAGTTTTCTCTGAATGGTTTAAACTAATAATGCTTTTAGAGGTAGAACTGGAACTTAAAAATTCAATGCCACAGCTGGGATTTGAGCCACAGACCCTCCACAGGTGCTCTAACCATTAAGCTACTGAGACAACCTGCCAGAATGACACTGAATTCTCAAACCAGTTCATATTTTTCCTGGTAAACAATGTTATTACAACCTGTCATTCTGGCAGGTTGTCGCAGTAGCTTAATGGTTAGAGCACCCGCCTGGTAAGTGGAGGGTCTGCGGCTCAAATCCCAGCTGTGGCATTGAATTTTTAAGTTTCAGTTCTACCTCTCAAACATTGCCCACACATGGCTTGTGTGTTTAAAAACACCAACAGTAGGTTTGTTGGCATAAATAAATAATAATGCTTTTACTTAAACTTAACATTGTAATAGTATAAAACTGGATCACATTCCCAGCAGATCGTGGTTAAAGAATGACATCACCTGGATGAAGGGAAAATGCTTATTATTTGACAACAACACGGTTAAAGATGAACAATTGTTGTTATGCTTTTAGTTCAGAGTGCTACACACAATTGTTATCTAATCAATAGCGTGTTTTAAAATATCACACGAAGGATTGGTGGGTTGAAGTAGTGCCATTATTACACCAATCGGAGCAAGAAAGTGGAGGGATACATTTTTAGGCATTGTTTACATCACGACCAATTCTTTCACTGAAACCAGTATAACAAAGCCTTGCATAGTGAGAAGCTCCTTTCCACTTGCATTGATGCTAGAGGAACATACTTAAAGTAAACTATGTCACTTGTTTCCAAGTCTCCTGTTAATTCTTCAAGAGAAAAGTTTCCACCCAAGAGTACAACTGCAAATTATTTACTAAGGAATGAAAAGTAAAGAATGGAAATGGTCCTTTGCTCTTGAAAACAAAAAAACACAAAATATGTCTAAGATGTATTTAAAATGCATAAATATGCAATAAAGCCACCTGAAGTACAATAAAAATGCTCAACATGCAATAAAAATCCTAAAAAATGCCCTACACCACAAAATTAGTGAAAAATGCAAAAAATGTGTCCTAACAAATATGGTTAATTTTAGTTTACTTCTTTTACTCTGAAACAGATTTATATACAACTCATTAATGAATTAGACTTACCAAAATAAAGATGCAGAGTCATGAAAATCCTAGCCCTACTTATTATATATCGTTATAATACTGACATGTTTTTCGTGTTTACGATAGCTAAAGAGAGGACTCCATTAGCATAAATAAATAAATTTTAAGTTTTCCAACAATGGTACCAAATCCTGGTTGTGCTACTGATTCTTAAATTCACACAATTACAAAGCGCAAATGCTGCTTCTGTTCAGTGGAGGGGTAATGCCCGACTCTACCCTGCTCTCCTATTGCAAGCAACTGTACTGAGAGAAGAGAAATCTTACTCCGTGGTGTAAGTCACAGACTAACCTGTCGATCCCTGTTATACACAACACTAACTATTGGGTGTCAAAACTATAAAAACCACAAACTGCTCCATGTTTAATGTAATAAGCAAATAAATAATTCAAGCACTCATATGTTAAAGAAGAGATACAGTAAAATGTGTTTCTATATACAGTATGTGGCAAAACACTGAAATGTTAGTTTAGGGTATCGATGGACAAAAAAAAAAAAAAAAGTTTTCAGATTCTAAGTGTCAATCGTAGAGCTTTGTGTATCTTCCTAAAAGCTGTGTTCACAACGCACATGAAAGAGCTGTATAATGGTCTGTGACTGATAGCACAATGGTTAACATATTAGGTACTGAAAACAAAACACAGAATAATGTTATGGTGGCTGAGAGGTTAAGAAGGCATTGTATCCACTCATAAGTTCCTAGGTCCAAATCATGCATTTCTTGTCAATTTTTTTATGTTTGTTAATTTTAGACTGGATATGTGGAATATAATATTGCATTAATATAACTTAATATAACATTAATGTAACTTTGAACTTATGGGCTTATTTATGCACACAAAAACATAATTATTCTACTAACACTCATGTCAAATAAATAAAAATACAGTTGAACCTGATTTATACGTATATCAAGGGGAAGGGGGCAAGATTACTTATAACTCAGAATTACTTACAACTGAGATTTTGATAATACAGTTTTTTTAAAAAAGCAATACAGTGGGCCTACATGTGTAAAATTTTACGAATAACAAAGATATACATGAAGAAAACATTATTTTGAACTTGGTCCTCCTTTATAGGAATCAGTTAGTTTGGCTTGTTTCACTTTTCTTGTATTAAGTGCATACACCTCATGTTCTTACTGATGACTACGTAGCATGGTATAAGCAATTCCTAAGTCTGAGCAATTTTGGTTTATAGTAAAATGTTACATGCTTGTGCAAAGACACTTGAACAAACCTAGTCATTATTTTCAGTTTATGGCAAATAGCTTTTGTAAAAGAAAAAAATTAAATAAATAAAATGTTTAGATATTTGGCAAATTTTTGCATAAGAATATGTGCAAATAGAAATAAATTTTTATCTTAGCAAATAGTGCTATGACTACAAAAGTAATAGCTGATGTTGTACTCATAATTGTAACAAATAAGAAGCATGCAACATTATAAACCTACTTAAAAAAATATAGTGCCAGGTACGTTTTGAAAATGAGCAACATTTTATATTATTGATAGATAAAATAATTAATAGCTCTATAAGTAACAATC
This sequence comes from Tenodera sinensis, assembly GCA_030765045.1. Taxonomy (NCBI): domain Eukaryota; kingdom Metazoa; phylum Arthropoda; class Insecta; order Mantodea; family Mantidae; genus Tenodera; species Tenodera sinensis. The sequence goes on along the minus strand of CM060970.1, from coordinate 80,259,187 downwards.
ATATAAATGTGAAACTTGCTACACAGCTTACTAGTGGCCTACTTATAGCCTACTCAAAAGTTTGTCAGTAGCTTACATATTACAGAACTTTGAAATGTTAGGCCCTGTGTCTCTTAAATGCCTGCAGCAATGTGGACAAGAAGCCATAGTGTGTCAGGCTTCTTGAATTTGTGCCCAGAGGCCATATTTTGTCCTTCACCCAGCTACAGGGAAATTGGAGCACAGCTCAGCCCACTCATTCTCAATAGGATTCAAATCCGGTGAAAAGGGAGGCCAGTCTACCACTCTGAGAACCAATTTGAAACCTTTTGAAATGTGTAAACAAGATGATTATCCTGTACAAACTCAATAATTCCATCAGGATATCCCATCCTCATAGAAGAAACCAAAATATTGTCAAGAATTACTGTGTACTGTGCACTGTTCAATGTATTGTCAAGCTGGCGCAGCACACCTAGACTCACTTGATGTCCAGCCCCAACACAATACAGATACATGAACATGATGAAATTGTGAAGCCACATATTTTGCATCGTTTCAGGACCCCTTTGGACGATAGACAATTACCTTTCCCTTATGTGAGGAACAAAATGTCACCTTGTATGTCTTTGTGCACACGTTCTGCCATTGTCAAGAGTGGCATAATTCACTGAGAGAGAACTGTGTCTGCCTGATGTGTTGCGCACCACGTGCTTTCATATGAAGCATGTTACTGTTCAGTAGAAGAAACCATTAAAAAAGCATCATAATAACTATCATATTAACTTCACCGAATGTCGTGTATGAAATAAATATATTTAAAATAGCTAGCCACTATGCATTGTTTCAACATCCTTAAGGAATGAAATTTGCTACATGTGAGAAACAAACCTGTGACCCTCACCACAGGAGTAGCCTATGTTTTGCCACAGTGCTACAGTGAACACACATGGAAGGTGGCAAGTTTAGTAATGCCAAAGTCCAAGCTGTATCCTATTTTGTGTTGTTAATATTTGTGGTTAATATTATAGTTTGTAGCTAAAGAAGCTAAAGCTATGTTTGGTTATGATTATTGATCATATGGATTAGTAATATTAAGATTTGGAACTTGTTACAACTTGTTGCTTCTGTTACACAACTGTGTCCATGGATGGTGTAAACAAGGTGCTATACCGAGTAAGACAAATTTGGCGTTCCAGACATGACTTTTTTTTTTTTTATGCTCTAGGGTGTACATACCACACGTTGTTCACATTATTGAACATATTAATGAATAAAGGTTGCTGTAAGAATACAAAAATATTATGTCCTGATCAATGTGTATGGTTCCTGTATAATGATATCAGGCCTCTGGAACCCTAAAAATGAGTTGTTTGTTGATATCGTCAAGGTGAAAATGGCTTTCATCTGAAAACTGAATATTGCTGAAGTAATCCAGATTCTCCTACATTTTAGATAACCGTTGACAACAATATTCCTATTGGGCTTATTCGTTCCTTTCGGTTAGACCAGGCATGGGCAAACTTGACCCAGCATGCCACTGTGTGTCACATTTCCCTCCTCCCCTCTCATTAGCTGTTTACAAGACAAAAGCAGTCGTCAATCCACTGGCAGAACATTCTATACAAAATGCTTTCCATAAAAGTGGGTAGGAGATTTAAGGAAGAATGGGCCCTTAAATATTTTGTAGCATTCAAAGATTGTGCAATGTACTGTGCATTCTGCAAAACAAAATTGTCCCGCATTAGTTTATACAACGCAAAGTGTCACTATGGAGCACACCCTGCTTTGGAAAGTATGTATCCATATTAATTTTATCAAACACTTTACTTTTATTAATATTGACATATAATTATGTAATACTGTTATCTTATTGCTATTTTACACTCATTATGCTCATTTTATACTCATCGAGGTTTCATGAATATTTTTCATATATTTTTTTTTAAGAAATCACAGAACTGAAAAGCTTTTGCAGCCTGTTTATCCAGATCAGATTTGTAGATTTTTTAAAATTAAATGTTCACATTAGATAACTTCAACTATAATATCAAGAACGTAACTATAACTATGCTAAATATTCATTTTTAAGTTTGGTTCAATGTATGGTTCCTGCATAAATTGTGCAATAAATTATTGTAATACATACTGTACTGTAAAATGCTATATGTTGAATTTAAGAAAGATTTAGCGGTGTATCGCACATTGATGTGGTATACCTCACCAGCTATAAACAGCCCCGGAAGATAGCGTTTGACCTTGTTCCCTAATCATTATTACACCTTGTTTAATCTAGTCAATTTTCCTATTGTTTTCAAATAGCATGTGTCATTAAGTTTATCTTGTGTGCTTGAACTGGACTGTTTTTGTGTCTTATCAAATGTTTGGGAGTATCAACACGTTTACAATGATATCAAAGCGAAAGAAGGTTGTGGTTTCATGGATAAAAAGTTGGATGCTATTAATCAAATTGATAAAGGAGAAATATTGAAGAAAATAGCTGATGAAGTTTATAGTCATAAATGGCAAGTCTTCTTAGTATTTAAACATTTTGTTTTGCGTATTACCCATATAATCAGGATTATCCAAATTTTCAATTTTCCGGATTGCCCTTGGTCCCAGTTAGTCCAGATAAATGAGGGGGGTAGTGTTATGGTTTTAGGGTGCACAACTACGGAGGTCATTAGCGCCCAGACAAAACAAAAGCTAGAAACCGTTTATTGTATAACAGTTAAAAACAATTAAAACAGTAAAACGTCACCAACACAGTACCTGGAACACTAAAACCTGAGATAAAGCAAAAGGATAAAATGACAAGTGTTAAAGTAAGTAGCTGCGAGAAGCAAAGATAAAAAAGGCAAGTAAAAAAGTAAAATATGCGAGTTAAACATGTTTGCCCAGTCCACAATCGCAAATAAAATGTAACACTAGCTCTACAGCACATGATGTGTCTCCCAGCACCTCGGCCAGGGTCGCTGACAAACCCAGGGATTCCCACAACGGAGTAAACAACTGGCACTGAATTAGAACATGCCGCACCATCAGGGGCTCATGGCAGTGAGCACAGAGCAGTGCAGCATCCGAAGATAGGAGGTGACGATGACTAAACGAGCAGTGCCCGATATGCAGTCTTGCTAAAATCACTTCCTAGCGACGAGAGACGCACGAGGAAGTCCTCCAGGTGACAGGGAGGGGTTTCACCTCCCTAAGTTTGTTCCCCTGAACATTACTCCATTCACTACGCCACTGTGAAAGGAGTGCACAACGTAAAAATAAGCTAAAATCATCCGAGGGAACACAGGCGCTAAAAAACCTGGGGGCTAAAACTGCCGCCTTAGCAGTGGCATCGGCATGACCATGACCAGGTACCCACTCAAAAGAGATGCAAGCACCAGTACTGGCGAGGGTGTGGTTCGGTCCTGATACACTGCACCAGTGGATGATAATTGTACAGCGTCCGTAGGCTCTGCAGGGCACTCAAGGAATCCGAACAAATAATGAAGCGCTGCATGGGCTGTTGACGTATATATAAGGGGGCTTGATAAATACCAAATAACTCTGCTGTAAAAATCGAGCACTGCGGTAAAAGTCGAAAGCTAAAACTCTGGCGACCGTGGATAAAAGCACATCCTACTCCCCGATCGTCCTTCGAGCCGTCAGTGCAGGATCCAAACTACGCCTGAATATCTAAAAAGGCAGAACGAAGAACGGAATCTGGCATCGACGACTTCGGCAGGGACAACAAACCCAGGTTGACATGGGTCTCGCGGCGAAGCCATGGGGGAAATCTAGTTTCAACTTTCGGCAACGTCGCGGGTAATTCGACGTCCAAAGGCCGAAGCATTGAGCGAAACCCAACACCAGGAGGAAGTAGGGCTAGGGAGCTCGCTAAGTATTGGTGGTCCAAGCTATCATTAAAAAATAAACTAAAAGACGGATGTTCGGCTAGACTAGAGAGTCTGCAAGCATAGCTGCAGAGAAGAAAATCCCGCCGATAGGCCAGCGGAGGTTCAGCAGTTCCGCGCACAGGCTAATAACCGGGCTGGTAGGAAATGCACCAATACTCAACCGTATGCCACGGTGGTGTGTAGGATTAAGCCGATTTAAAACGGATGGTCGAGCTGAAGCGTACACAACACAACCGTAATCTAGCTTCGATCGGACCAGTGAACGATATAATCGTATAACGGTATAATCCCCAGGATGTGCGTTCACACCTTGCTTTTAAGTAGGAAATGTGAGAAGACCAACTAAGTTTTCGGTCAAAAATCAATCCCAAAAATTTCGTCTCGTCTGCGTAAGGGAGTGCATCTGGGCCGAGACGGAGGGAAGGCGGGAGAAACGCCTTCCGACGCCCGAAGTTTTGACAGACAGTCTTCTCGGCGGAGAAATGAAAACCATTTTCGACACTCCAAGTGAACAGTCGGTCCAGACACAATTCGAAACGACGTTGCATGAGAGAAGTCCGCCGAGAACTATAGTAAATGGCGAAGCCATCCACAAATAGCGAAGATGAAACGCCTGACTGGACGCACTCTACAATGGGATTGATTACGCTGAGTACCGAGCCCTGCGGTACTCCGTTCTCTTGACTAAAACACGGGACAAAACTGAGCCCACCCGTACCCGAAACACTATCCTGCATTAACTCCCGAATAAAAAGGGGCAGTCGACCACGAATGCCCCATTTATGGAGGGTACGAAGAATACCGTACCTCCAGCTAGTGTCATAAGCCCTCTCGGGATTAAAAAAGACAGCAACCGTTTGGCATTTGCGCATAAAGCCGTCCATCACGTGCGTGGATAAAGAAATTAAATGGTCGACCGTTGAACGGAAGCGACGAAACTGAACGTTGGACAGCAGGTGTTGAGTTTCAAGCCACCACGTCAGTCGCCCGTTAATCATCCGCTCCATCACTTTGCAGATGCAACTAGTGAGGGAGATTGGACGATAACTGGAAGGTAGATGCCGGTCCTTTCCAGGCTTTAAAAGCGGGACGACGGTGGCTTCTCGCCAAACGGATGGGAAAACAGCAGAGTGCCAGATATGATTAATTAGTCGTAAAAGATACTGCTTGCTGGGCAAAGACAGGTGCTGCAGCATCGAGATGTAAACACCATCCAGCCCAGGAGCGGACTACCTCGAAGAGACCAGGACCCGCTCCAGCTCCGACATAGTGAAGAAGGCATTATAACACTCCCGGTTGTTAGAGTGAAAAGAAAAATCATGTGTCTCAGCTCGTTGCTTGATTGGTAAAAAGTCCAGGTGGTAATGTGATGAACTAGACACCTCTGCAAAAGCGCCTCCAAGGGCATCAGCGACAGCCGTAGGGCAAACTACAGTGCCATTATTGATCTTAAGACCAGGCACCGTAATTCGCGAAACTTTGCCGGCCACGCGACGGAGTTTGTCCCAAACCACCGACGATGGTGTGAAGCAGTTGAAGGATTCCACAAAGCGGTGCCAGGATGTCCTCTTACTAGCGTGTATTATCCGACGAGCACGGGCGCGTGATCGCTTGTAGATGACCAGATTATCGATTATGGCGCTGAAGTACCCGTAGTGCAGCCCGCCGTGCACGAACCGCCGCCCGGCACTCGTCGGTCCACCAAGAAACATTAGTAATGCATATGACAGTAGTAAGGTGATCCACCATCTGGTCAACATCGCTGAACACGCGGTCGTCGAAAACAGCTAAGTGGCAAAAAAGAGGCCAGTTCGCTCTACGTAGCTGCCAAGTGGATACACGTGACGAGGGTACGTAATTGGAAAGCAGGCTGATCACTGAAGAAGGTATCCGAGACGACGTTCCACTCAAAACGATGGGCAAGCTGTGCTGTGCAAACAGATAAGTCCAGATGAGAAGAAGTGCCTGTGAAATCAGAAATAAAAGTATGCTCGCCAGTATTGAGCAGACAGAGATGATTAGGATGGAAAAAATCTGCAAGGTGCTTCCCCCTTATGCAAGCCCTAGAAGATCCCCAAAGAGGGTGATGGGCATTGAAGTCTCCCAACAGCAGTTAGGGAGCTGGGACACTAGATCAGAAAGATCCCCAATGGTGAAGGGGGAAGAAGGCGGGAGATAAACTGAGCATACTGTAGAACAAAAACCAGGTAAACTCACAGTAACGGCTACAGCTTGCAATGTAGTAGTGAGCATAATAGGGTGGTAAAATATGTCGTCGCGGATCAGCAGCATGACACCCCCATCTGCAGGAGTACCAGGCTCCGGTGGTAAATCACATCGCTCCGGAGTAAAACCAGGAAAGATGAAAGCATCCTGCAGGTTAAGTTTGGTTTCCTGCAGGCAAAAAAGACTGGGGGACAGCAAATTAGCTAACAGTTGAAGTTCTGATTTATGCCTGCGCACGCCACGTGTATTCCACTGTAAGATAGACATCCTGTGGAAAAATGGGAGAAGCTTGTCATTGAGTTCATTTAGTCGACGGCTGTCACTTCAATTTGCCCTTCTGATTCCGTGTGGGACTCTGGCTTTGGAACAGAAGGTTCATTCTCCGTAGGCTCCTCGGATGGAAGAGGGTCAGTGTCACCAGAAACCTGAGACAGAGGTACAAACCAATTGCCAGTGGTCACGGGAGGTGGAGAATCCCGCTTCACGCAACTGTGCGCCCTAGTCTCCTGGGATTGAGATCGCCGAGGAGGTGAAGGAGAAGTGGCCTTAAAGGCACACTTTCCACTGGCAGAGCTAGAAGGCTCTTTAAGAAAATCAGAGAATTTCAGGGTGACTTTCAATTTCCGAGTTTCGCTACTTATGGGAAGGATCGTGTAGCTGGTGGAAGTGGAAGCTGGTACTACAATGCGAGGAGCGACGGTTGTGGAGACTATAGGGCAAGTTTGAGTGCCCATATCCCGCTTTGGCACTGGTGTCGAAACAATTGAACTAAAAGTACCAAACTTCAGGAGAGGAGGCTGGCGAGCTAGATGGCATTTGCGGGCTTCAGAGAAGGAGAGATGCTCTTTCACCCACAGCTCTTGAATGGCCTTCTCATCCTGGTATTGTGGACAGTCGCGGGAAGTCACTGGATGACTACCTCGACAGTTCACACAGCTAGGAGCCAATGGACAAGCTCCCTCTTGAGAATCCTTACCACAATAGGCACAAACCACAACCGAAGTCTTACAGGAGGTCTTAGTATGGCCATAGCGTTGGCACTGGAAGCAACGCATAAGCCGTGGAATATAAGGTCGGACCGGAATAACCTCGTAACCTGCCTTGATCTTCTGTGGCAACTCGAGCCGATCAAAAGTGAGAAACAGTGTGTGGGTATCAACCTGCACGCCATCACACTTAGCTCTTACACAGTAAACTTCAGTTACTCCTTCGTCCGACAGATAACCCTGTATCTCCTCCTCTGGCATACCATCCAAAAGCTAGGTGGTAATGACGCCCTTACAGGAGTTCAGGCTTCCGTGCTTCTCAACACGGATGGGATATCTGTGAAGGAGTTTGGTCTTCAATGTCTTCTCAAACTGTTGGGCAGTGTAGCTCTCAACAAATAGTGAACCGGATCGCAGACGGGTGCAGGATTTTACAGGACCGGCAATTTTATCTAGACCTGATTGAATAATGAAAAATGACTGACCATCTTCTATCCGGTGAATAACTAGGTAACGTGCCGATGACGCGTGTACCTCTTTTTCAACTTTCACTTGCTTGCGGCGTTTAGGAGTATTGGTTGCCATAGGAAAAAGGCTAAAAATTTCATTCCCCAGTACTCCCCACCCACCACGGAACCCAACGAGGGGTCATCCCACTGAGATGACAGGGTTACACAGGGGATATAGCGGGCTTGCCGTCCCACTCACCCTGGAGTTTGGTGCACTACCTAGTCCTGGCCGATTTACTAGGGGTGGGTTAGTCCCTAGCCTCCCATTTAGATGAAGCAGTAACCAAAGCAGTGTATTGGAAATGTGCACCCTCCCCGAATTCAGAAAGAAAACTGGACCAAGCTCAGATACGCATCCCTCAACCACCAGGATAAACCTTTCCATCGACATGGGTCTCCACACATAGCCTACACGTGGGTGGGCGATTTGACTGGCTCCCTCATGAAGAGGAGCCCACATTGAGGGAGTCAGTTGGCTCGGGGCCCCAGGTGCACCAAACCCGGACCTACCATAGTAAGTCCCCCTGGGAGCAGATAAATGAGGTTTTACTGTAAATAGGTTATTCCAGCTTTTCAAAACTAAGAATCAGCATTAGTCACTGCTCTGATTTAGGAGTAGCTACATCATGTCACAGTGTCCCGCCCTTCACACATACCTGAGTTTTAATGCATGCCTTACATGTTAATAAATAAGTACGTCTAGCCTTTCAAAACTGCCACTGCTGCTATAGAGAGGTAGTTACGTTGCATCACAGTACCCACTCCAGTTCCTTCCCTACTGATTCTGATATGCATTTGCCCATACCTTGGTTAGATGCTGAGCACCTTTAATCCAGTATGCAAATCCACCCAGTTCTTTGACCATCTGCTGAGCGGACCTATTGCTCAAACCAAATTTCAATTATGTTCATCTTACACTATGCTTTGCCAACCCCCACATCCCTTATCAGCAAATATCAATGTTAATGCTGAATGCATGAATCCAATACATCATATGCACACTTTGCTTCCTTAATGAATAAAGTTAACACCTGTTGGAGAAGTGGACCCTAACTATTGTTTGTGAGGAAGGCTATTGGATGGCCTGTTTCCACTTTTGTTGACATAGGAATTATCCAGTATGATGGAACATGCCAACAACAGCTAACACTCCTCTGTTATATTGTGCCTCCTTATTAAATCTCTTCTCGTGCGGTTTTTTTAAAATGAAGCAAACTCAATCCATTCTGACATCTTACTTCATATGACCAGGGTGCTCCATGATGAACATCTCTTCTATTGTGCAAGTCATAATAAAATTGCAGAGGGCAACAAAAAAACTAAATTCATTGTGTTGAACCATTTTACGAGTATACAATAAATAACTACATTAATGGTATGGATACTTGGCAAGCAAATTATCAATAATTTCAGTGCTTCTTTTGCCACATACTGTAGAATGCATTAAAGATAGTGGTAAGGTGCCACAGCAGATGGTAGAAGTGCTAGAACCAAACACCTAGATCACTGATGTTTTACTTACCTTGTCCAAAAATTTTCTTTTCATGGTCAATGAAGTAATAGGGAGAGAAAAGCACTGGTATGATAGGTACTTGGCAACCAATGGCAATTCGGAATGCACCTTTCTTGAAGGGCAGCAGTTTTTCCCATTTGCTATTACGTGTTCCTTCTGGAAATATCCACAGTTTTACCTGTAAGGTTAAACAAAACAATAAATTTTCTCCTTAAGTTAGCAAACATGCATTAGAATTATACAGGGTTCTTCATTTAAAAGCTAACAGGCACGCAGCATTTTGCCAATATGCGATTGGGTGTGCCACAGCTGGCTTTGTTCCTACATAAATTCTAAATGTTGTTGTTAGCTAATGCTGGATTTCTGACAAGGAAGTCATTAATCCTCTTGCTCTCCAATATTTTTCACTGATGATATTGAAGAGAGCAATAGCAGTAATAGTAACCGTTTTTTAGAGAGCACCATATTTTTATGTTTTGGCGGTCACATCGCTCTCTCACAACCCCCAGAATGTCTGGAGGACCACACCTGTTGTTGGTTTACGGGTCTCACCGACCTGATCGGGAGACTTATCAAAATAAATTCACCGACCATATCCTCTGATTACCAATCAGAGGACATATTACATGCCATGACAGGTCAGCATGTTAGGGGTTAAGGAAATTCTAAATGTAAAGCATGTAATTCTTACCTTATAGAAGATGCTGGAAATGTCCACCATCAGCTAAACAAGCATTATATGAGCAGAACACATTGTTGTTGTTGTTTGTTGTTTTCTAGTGCCTTGCATCTGGCAATGAAGCCATTAGCATTCGTGCTTTCCAATACTTTTGAACTGTAGTTTCTTCTGATCTTAATGCTTCACAGGTCTTCAAGTGTTCTTCATTCATTTCTGCTGGATCGTTACACAGGACACATATTGGTGAGGCTGAGATACCTATTCTGTAGAGATGACTTGCTAAGCAGTCATGATTTGTCAATAGTCGGAAGGCGTGGCTTTCATGTAACTGTTTTCTTAACGGGCACCAGTTTTACAATGTGGCAGTTACATCACCCGACTTAAACCCCCATTTTCCAAGGGGGACCACACCTATCGTTGGTCAACGGATCCATCGGACCTAGCCGGGAGGACTAAATAGATGATATTTAGATCCACCGACCTTCCCCTCATGTGCCTCTGAGGGACGCTGTTGTGCTGTGATAGGCCAGCACATATGTAAATGACATTTCCTCCATTTTAGATGAAACAGTTATACCGCTGTGATTCGGTCCCCAGAGCCTCATCTGTTAAAAGCAGGGTGCACCACGGGCAGGATGAGGATGGGAATTGGGTAGGAGAGGCTATAGGAGGCGCATCACTACCCCTTACTACCCCGCAGAACACATTGTGATTCACACAATTAAATTGGGCCACTGTAATGTTTCCAGTTTTATTTCTAATATTTTGTTTTAGTTCTTTCAATGTATGAGAATTTGTCTCAAACTTTGTCCTTCAGGTTTACCCCAAAAGTAAAAATCACACACTCTTGGATCAGGGGAGCGAGAGGGCCATACACCAGCACTGATCACTATCTTCAAACACTTCCCTAATTCTATTCATGGACTCACTCTTCTGCTGTACGAGTAGTAGCAGAATCTTGAAACCTCACAATGATTTCTCTTCTGTTAGTTCATGATAAAACAGGGCCAAAATGTCATTTCGGTACCTCTCTGCATTTACAGTCTGCTCATAAAATATTGAACCAATCATGCATCTAGCGCTAACAGCACACCAAATTCCAACTCTCCAATCATAATCAGGGATTTCTTGAACCCGATGTGGATTTTCAGAGGCCCAGTACGACTGTTATGAGCGTTGACACAACCACTGAGGTGAAACCACGCCTCATTGGAAAAGAACGGAAGCTGTGAATCAATTAAACCGTCATTCACTGATGAAAGAAACCATTCACAATAATATATTCATGATAGTGGGTCATCTTGTTTTAAAGCATGGACACTTATATACATACGGTTTGCTCTATGAGCAGAAGACTCTGAAATTCCCACCTCTTGTGCTAATTTTGGGATGGATTTGGTTGGTGAACATTCAAAACATGTGCCTATTTTGTCTAACTTTTTCTCTGTTAAAGCTATACATTTATGCTTTTGTTTTCTGTTTGCCACAGAACCAATGGCTTTGAATTTATTCACAATCTTGTGAATTGTAAATCTGGAATGAGGAACCTCACCTGGGAACGTTTAAATATATGCTGTGTGAACATAGCTAGGCGACTCCCATTTATAATAATTTTTACACACGAAAGACATAAGGTAAGAGTGTTATATATGCTTTACACACAGAGTTTATGTAGGAGCAAACACAGCTGTCGCACACCCAATCACGCACAGATGAAATGCCGTGCACCCGTTAGTTTTAAATGAAGAACCCTGTAGCTATCACAGTTAGGATCTAACACTGCATATAAACATTACTTTCGCTACTCGATTTTCTTACAATAGAGCATCTTTTTAATACAGATGAACCCTCATTATTTATTTGCGCATTTTGTTGTAAGTAGGCTAAAGTGAGTCAGTTGCTATGTAATGGGCTTTGAAGCAGTTCACTTTGATGAAAATTAAAATTAAAAAAATGATAAAAAAAAAGAGAGTGAACAGTGATTTGCAGTTGAGAAGTAAAAAGTACTTGAAAATTCAGTCTAATAACAAAAAATATTTTGAAAATGGTTAATGGCAAAATATTTTATTGAACGTAAATTATATTCTTTAATCTTTAATGAGATCCACTGTTTTGTGCAATATGATTTCTTTTTCTCTCTCTCTCTCTCTCAGGATGCACTAATTAGAGAAAAGTCATTTTGCAAAAAGACCTTGCAACATTACTAAGATAAGTGAAGTTTTTAGTTTCTAATTTGTTCTTACTTTAGAATCTTGTTGTTTCACTGTTAATAGCTTCATTTTCCTTAATTATATTATGGTTTTCACAGACTCACACATGGATTTTTTTTTATAAATATACCAGCGGAAATAGCATTTGCAAGCATGAGTAGTACAGGCAGTAACACTAACTGCCAAGCAATAACAAAGCAATCTTTCTATAAGTTATCAAAACATAACAGGTATGATGACATAGTCTATAAAGGAGTTATTTTTATTTTCCCTTTAATTTCTATGTTCTTAAGAGAAAATTTATCTTTAGAAGCATCTTTGATATTACTTGTTGAAAACAGTAAGTTTTCTTAATTCTATTAAACACACTGACTTTCATACTTCCAAACTCTTTGGAGATAGCAAATGATTTTAGTTAAAGCACAATTTCCCAACCTAGCCGGGAATCAAACATGGCACTCCTCGATTGAGAAATCTGAAAACTAACTACAGCTAACATAGACAGTCTGCAATTTATTTTGTTTGACTATAAAATAAAGATGTTCTATTATTTCAGAAGTGCCTTGCTCTCCACAGGATCCACTCTTAGGTGCAGCAAGGTGGTTACAAAATTAGAGATATCAGACAGAGAGAGAGAGAAAGGAAACTGAATAATTAAAAATAACCAGTTCTGAATTATGAACCATTTTAAATGTACCAACAAATATTAATTTTTTGATATACATTTTTTATCTTAGCTAAATGCTGTGCTTGAAACAAGAATAACACCCTATATGCCTGCCAGCCTGAGAAGGAAACCTGATGTAACCAAAAAAAGCATGCAAAATATTGGTCTAAAACTGTATTAGTACACCCTGAGTAGAGTATACGCACCAGCTGGCAACACGTGCTTCTGATCTGAACCACCTGAACGGCATAAATGCACATCAGCTGTGTTTATTTCTGAACAATCACATTGTCCTCTTTTCATTAATACTGCTATTTTGATGACACACACAGTAATTTTACATTTATTATATTGTAACCTATGACCAAAATACACCTTGAAATAATTAGGTGTTAGTACACTGGAATATTAAAGAACAACATATTTTAACATAAGAGGTGGAACCAGGACTGAAAAATTCTATGCCATAGCCGGGATTTGAACCATGGATCTTCCGCTTATCGAGTGGCTGCTCTAACCACTAGGCTACCATGGCCAACTTGCCAGTATGACATTAAATTCCCCAACTGATTCGTACTTTCCCGGTTAGACCACAAGGGAATCTTGCATCAAAGATAAATACTCCAAGGGCAACTCACAATCGTAAGTACTTTATGTCCCCGGTTTAAGTAACCTTTAGATGGTAATTATTATTTATTTATGCCAACAAACATAATGGGCAATATGTTGCCCACACATGGCTTGTGTGTTTAAAAACACCAGTTACTATTTACAGCACTACTTACTTTTTGAGATTTCATGAGCTCTGCAGCATAATTGAGCTGTTCATGTGCTTTCTCTGAATTCCCTCTGTCTATGTACACAACTCCAGCAAGCCAAGCAGCCAGTCCAAAAGGCCACACATAAAACACTTCCTTCTTTGCTACTGTTGCACACTTGTTCATCACAGGCCAAATATTGAACATTCCTGTCAACAAACATTTTCTCACATTATTTTGAATGCACTACAATAACAGACTTCATAGATAAAATTTTAAAAATAAATAAAAATTACAACATGCATTTAACTTTCTCCGTTTGTACCACATATTGTCAGATATGTTTCTCATATTATTAATTTGGAGGTTTATCACCACCTTTACCTTGCCTTCATCTTTATGGCTAGAGATCACAGAATTTTGCAGTAACAATAAAAGTAACAAGCAATTTGTTAACTGAAAAGAAAAGTATCTTTATTTGTAAATGTTGCAACAACAGTAAAAATTGCATTTTTTTTTTTTTGTATATTAATGTTTTCCAACATAATGTCATATCAGACAGTGAAATGATTCTCAAATGAGCCCGAGGTCCACAGAGCTTAAACTTGCCTGACATTTGTCTTCTCAGAATAAACCTTAGAAAAAAAACCTTATCTGGGTAACTCATGCTAACCAAGATTTGAACTCGCAACCTCTTGGATGTGAGGTAGACATGCTAACACCACACTACAGAGGCAGGCTAATATTTTTATTAATTTTGTATTTAATTTTATATTTTTATTTGATTGCAATACTTTATTTGTTGTATATATTTATATACATTTTTGAGATTCTCTGAATCCAAATAAAGCATTTTTAGTGTGTGGGGGAGATAGAGAAAAAGGGAAATACTGCACAACTCAAAAACAGAAGTTAGATGAATACTAACTTTGGTGTTTAAGTTCAGTGACTTCCATGCAGTTTCAAAAAAGAGCCCTCTCATTTGAAGCTACCCTTCACAGGAGCAATTTTTGTTAATTTCCTCAAAATTGCCTATAACAAGTTCTATTTAAGATTTGGTTCCTCAGAGTACAATTTTTGGACTAACTTAACTATCCTAACCACTAATAATATTGAAAATGATCACGATCAATGGTGATGATGACGACGACGATGGTGATGGTGATGAGGATAACAATGATAAAGATAATGACGACGATGATGATGCCATATCCATAAAGAGCAAACTGAACTGATTTCAACATTCTTGAATGCAAGTAAGCATTTGTAATATCTTAAAACTTGAGGTGCCTACCCAAAATGTCCAACATTGACTGATGATTGGATATAATCACTGCTCCATTATCTTCTGCTAAGACTTCTCCTCCCCTTAGCTCCCATGAAATACGCAGCAGTTTTGTTTGGTGCATCAATACATATGCAATACGCCTGAAACAAAACACCATAAAATAAACAATGAAAAAGTACCTTGTTAATGTCATATGGGTCTGCCTTCTGTGATGACAAACACTGGCATTTGCCAATTGACACACGGGAGTATCTCCCCTCATCCTCCCATCGACGACGATGAACTCTATTCAAAACATGTGGCTGGAAGTACTAGATCACAGAAAACCAACTTGGCCCCATTTTTGCCCAAGTAGACCCGCTCGGTGACCGCCACAGAACACTACTTAACCATCATGGTGGCAGCCGGTTTACGATGTATGGACTGTGTGTATGGCGCATATCGACAGCATACGCAGAAGACAGCTTCACCCAATAGCCGAGCCCGAGCCGAACTCTTACCCAGTTTGTATACCCACCAATAAGCATTAAAAGACGGAGTGAATGTGACATATCAGATTGGTTGTTTCTTGCATATATGTATGTCATAGGAGAACCACCAAGTGCTATGCCCTAGTGTCCTGTTTTGATTCCGCGAGGCATTTGAATGTATTATGCGACGAGAACATAATTGCAATGAAACGAGCGGTAGCGAGTTTCATAAATTCACAGGAGTATCTTAAGTAATTGCCATTATACTCAAGTTTCATACAATTATTTACGCTCGACCATTGTTTAAGTTTAAAACATTTATAAATCGTTTTTAATAGCCTGGACTGCGTATCATCAACACTGGTGTCCGACATTTTAATCATGTATTTGTTATTCGATTATACATACGAGAATCGATAGTTGCCCCTTCAACAACCAGCAATACATTTTCTAAAAATGTGGTTATAACCATGAATTGTCCATAGATTTTTTTCACACACGTTTCTTGACTTTTGTTGCATTAAGTTATTCGTGACATCATGTACCTTTCGGAAATTTCTGACGGTGTAAATTGCATGCCACTTTCACTCTTGTCTGACATTTTTAATTGTTTTGAACTCCAACTATACCTTCTGCGGGCTAACTTGGCTCAAGGATCATAAAAGTGTCAAGTCGCTTCCGCTAGCAAGTTAGGGGTAGGGTAAAAAACATTTTGAGGTCACAAACGCCGAAAGTTCGCCTCCCAGTTTTGTCTTGTGCTGTGTTCAGTGTCGGGCTACTTCAGTGTGAGCGCCGATGATGGAGCTATTTCTACTTGTTTACAGTCCACAACTGATTGGATGGAGGGGATCGAGCCTCTCCAAGCGAGTACTTGCTTCTCTTTTCAGCATATCTCTTTCTCTTTCTTTAGACTCGAGACAAGATAAACCGCATAGGGTATAGTGAGCATTCAACTGAACAAACGAGAATCGAAATTACGCTTTCGGCAACGTACTGATTGCTACGTGCGGATCTTCTGATTGGTGGATAGCAGTATCGTTAAGAACAGGTACACCTTTGAATTGGTGGATAGCAGTATCATTATGAACAGGTACACCTTTGAATTGGTGGATAGCAGTGTCGTTATGAACAGGTGCACCTTTGAATTGGTGGATAGCAGTATCATTATGAACAGGTGCACTTTGAATTGGTGGATAACAGTGTCGTTATGAACAGGTGCACCTTTGAATTGGTGGATAACAGTGTCGTTATGAACAGGTGCACTTTGAATTGGTGGATAACAGTGTCGTTATGAACAGGTGCACTTTGAATTGGTGGATAACAGTGTCGTTATGAACAGGCGCACCTTTGAATTGGTGGATAACAGTGTCGTTATGAACAGGTGCACCTTTGAATTGGTGGATAACAGTGTCGTTATGAACAGGTGGGCATAATGAGGTCCATTACAGTGGCGTATACGCGCTGCATTATGACATGGTCGAGCATAAAGAAATTATGTGCTGTTGTCGTAAGCTAACACAAATTATATTAAAATTGCCGATAAAATTGCAAAGTGCATATAACACAGTTGCGGGAGGATTTATCTAAGGCCGTTGGAAATAGGAATATTAATTACGAAGTGTAAAAACTGTGATATTCCACTTATTCTACCCATTGCAAATTTCCATCATGCCTTAATTGCATTAACAAGTGACTCTTCTATCCACGTCAGATTATTCACTATACATTTTAGTCTAGAAATTATTTAAATTTTAAGAAAATTACTTAAGAAGATACACGTTCAAATACTTATCGGAAACAAAGAGGAATAAATTCATGTTATATTCATGGTGTGTAACGTAACCCCGTGGCACAACAGCCCATCCGGACCGAGGCCTACCGCCCGACCGCTGCGTCCTCCACCTCTGCCCAACACAGACTTCATGAGTGGGGTGCAGTACTGGAGGTGGGACGTGATTAGCACCCCGATCCCTCCCGGTCGGTTATGCGGTCTTCTCGACTAGGGCCGTTACTTTTCAATCAAGGAACTTCTCAATTGGCCCCTCGGGGACCTAACGTACCAGACCTCCCAGCGGGGGAAAATCTGCACGCCGGTACCGGGGATCTAACCCGGGTCCTCCGCGCCAGAGGCAGGCGGTTATCACTGCACTACGGAGGCGGCCATCCTTGGTATGTAGTAGAATAAATTACAAATTCAAATTAATCAAGGCTTCAGCATTGAAGCCTTGATTAATAACGCTCGCCGCGAAAGCTTCAAATCTTACAGCGGAGAGGATTCCACACTGAACCTTACGCACAGGTTATTATATGTCAGACCCCAGGGAGGAAAGGATGAGATGGGAGCGCTCTGCGGGTTGTGTCGGAACCAGGACTAGGACCACAAGCCAGCGTGATGGTCCCTATCGTGAAACTACACATGGAATATGACTTGTTTATCATCACCAAGGATTTTGATTAAATGAAATTAAAATATTATATTTTTAATGTATTGATATGAAGAATTAGCTGTGTAACTTGCAGTTTCTGTGAATGGCCTTAGTGTTTACGGATATATCCTTCCGGTTTTCCAGTAGGTATTTTTAAGCTACTGTTCTGAAATGTTTCTTTTCTTTTTCATTAACCCGTGTAAACAGCATTCAAAATATGAAGCACAACATAAATACAGCGGGCTTCTAGCGGAATGCTGGTATAAAGATACAACTAAATATATATTA
The DNA here is from genome assembly GCA_030765045.1 of Tenodera sinensis. Classification (NCBI taxonomy): domain Eukaryota; kingdom Metazoa; phylum Arthropoda; class Insecta; order Mantodea; family Mantidae; genus Tenodera; species Tenodera sinensis. The sequence goes on along the minus strand of CM060970.1, from coordinate 80,241,280 downwards.
AAATAATTTCGGAAAACATTCATCATAAATAACAAAAAGTAATAAAACAAGCGCTCTACGGATAATTTGTGGAATACCTGTGAATATGAAAGTAAATTATAATGGGTGGAGGGGCTCTAATGACCTAGCTGTCGACGGGCCCTTAAACCCTACTCACTCACTCCCCCATAATGGGTGGAGGGATTCTTACCATTGTAACATCAGATTTTAACTATCGCTTGCTCAGAAGTGACAAATTTTTAAAGTATCAATCTTCTCTCTTTAAATTTCTTCCTTTGAGGATTGTGTTTTACAATTACTTTTAGCTGATCGCCTTAAAGATTAGGAAAAACTAGCATGTAGTTCTTGTAGAATATTAGTAGGTGCGTATTTTATTTTCTTATACTTAACTTTTAGATTCTCTTACTTTTATTTTCTCATTTCTGTTGATATTAACTCTTCGTCATTCGTTATTAGTTTATTTTTAAACTACAGAACTCCGTGAAATTTTTAATAGACGAATGACCAAACTGCATGTAATACCATTTTATTACTACAATTGGCAATACCTATTTATTTATGTAATGTAATTTGAGATAATAAATGCAATTCGAGAAAACTGCTTACCTTCATCCGAATTTTCCAGTAAAATGTATATACTAATTAATTTCATCTTCAACAATTGAAGGTTTCATTGGAAGAGGCAGCTATGCCACTTCAACGATGGAGGAAGAAAAATAGACTTTTGTGGTGTGTATCATGCTACAAAATATTTGAATTACAAACGTGTCATTACTAGTTCGATTCAAAACAAACATATGCATCTAAATAGTAATCAAAGGTCTGCATTAATCTACATAACATTGTTATACATTACTTCACTCAGACATGAATATTTGAAAGTATACCTAATTTGAAATGTCTCCAACTTCCATGACACAATATTTTGTCGAGACTGACTTGAAGTTCTTAACACTGATGCACTAACGGAAGGGTCGTAATATGGATATACATATTTTTGGTTTCGCAGAAGCTTTAGGGCTCCATTAGGGTACAGCATAGGAATTTCTCGGAGACAACGTGTAATATATGTATGGTCAACTACTGACCATGCCGTGTTCTTGTGTAGACGTTCTAGTAAGTTCTTAAAAGTTATAATAATGGGCCAGTCTTCTAAGACCGTGATATGTACGAGAACGAGGGTTGATCAGAAGTTAGGGTTACAAAGCCTGAAACATTTACATTTTATTTCATACCACCAATACAACTAACTGATAGGACATACATTAGGAGGTTATTTTTCGACATAGTGTCATATCGGTTTAGGCACTTGTCGCTTCATGGGATGAATTTGAATATTTCGTCCTGGTAAAAATCCTGTCTTTGCATGTTCAATCATGTTGCGAAGTGTTTCACCTCCTTGTCTGAAGGGAATGGTTGAGATGAAAGTCACCTGAGGCGTGGTCTAGTCTTTAGGGAGGGTGGTTGATGATACCCCGACAAAACTGCTTCAACAGCGCGGTGACGTGTTCTCTGTACCGGCCGCAAACTTTCGACACCATTCTGACCAGACACTACAATGTCGCCATAAATCTCTACCACCTGTCAGTGAATTTCAGCCAGAACCGATCACTTTAATCCTGTCAACAAGACCATCAGTATTGGTGGCCTCGCAAGTGGCACCCCTAGCTGACGGAGTGGGCGCTGCCCCAGTGGACGGCAAACACCGCTCACGTGGCTCATCCCGTGCTAGGAAGACTGCAAGATCCAAGCCCATGGACACAAAAGCTTGTGTAAACTTTAATTATCCCTACTATACTGCACAGATAGTCGCACTAAGCGGCTGTGTGTTGTGCAGATATAACTCCGTGCAGGTGAACCTGTACGACCTGCTCTAGAATGCTGGAATGCTGAGTTTCAAACGCGGTTAGATGTTTTGGCCGCAGAAATTGAATAACGGAGTGGATTTCTTCGCGAGACGAGTTTTCCAAACAAGTTGCTATTTGTGTTTATCAACAACTAGTGCTGTAGTTGGCAGGTGGCTGAAACTCTGCATAGTTGCCAACTGCATGCATTAGAATTACCTACACACTACTAATTTCTCTATGACGGACGAAACTTTAGGAATACCAGCCTTGTAACCTTAGTTTCTGACCATCCCTCGTGTATTAAAAAATTAAACATTATAATACAATCGCTAGTTTCTAGGTTGGTATAAGTGAACTGCAAGGACAGTGCTCCAGATTTTCTCAAATTATTCTCAGTATTGGCTCTACCATATTTGTAATCCAAATAGATGATGCCAGATAGCAGGAACTATCTTAACTACTAAAAACACAGTTTTTCATGTCTTTTTGGTACAAATATCTCTTGCACTGGATTTTTCAATTGCTCTTCAAAAACAGTCTGGGTATCCTGAAGATTTAAACCATTAAATAAATATACAATAAAGAAGTGTACTTCAGTTATAATCAAACTTACCTGGAGTTTTTAACATTGCATGGACTAATGCAGAAGAATGGAATCGAAACTAAACCGACGAGTGACGTCAGGCCGATGTATATAACGTATCGCGAATAATAGTACCAAGGTCCCTTGCGGTTCCATAACGGGAGGATAAAAACCAACAATATCACGGTTATTAGAATCAGCGCCCAGTATGGTACCAGCATCTCTTGAACTCCTTAAAAGCCAGTGCCTGCAACAAAAAGGTAAGCGTTGATGTTCACAGTTTGTATTAACTTTTGTTACTTATTGTAGCAGTACTCTACAATGAAATGTAATTTTTGTGATGATGCTAGGATTCCATGCTACATATGCAATAATACTGTCCATTGTTTTGCATGTCAATTGTTTTGGCCAAAAGAATGACGTTTCTGTTATCTTCCACATTCTGCAATGTCCCTTATTCAACATGAAACTTTTAATAACAAACCAAGAGTATATTGCGTATTATACTCGCACTATTCAGCAACAGTAACGAATAAAGAGCAAACATGCTTAGATTTTTCATCCTTGCCATCCTCTAATTGTTTACATAGAGCCTATTTCCCTTTCATCCTGGAAAGGGAAATTGCCAGTTTATACGACGGAGCATTGGCAGGCACAGAGCACTCCTGTGAGTGCAGGAAATGTAACTGGTAGGGCTTAATCCTTAACGGGATGAGGGTTGTAGACTGGCGGCTGTAACTAAGGTAGGAGATGAAAAAGGAGATAGCGAGATGCTCCTCGACGGCTGCTAGTCAGGATGCAATTGTCCTTCGGCAGCACTGGTGTATGAAGTTTTCCAAAATATTGTTTGTTTTGGGATTACAATTGACATTTTATTTTCCAAGCACCTCCTGTGGATTGTACAGAGGTATTTTTAGATATGGCGCATGATCTTACTAGTATCTGCACGAGTGACGTCATACAAATTGATGGTGGGCATCAGCGTCGACAGATTTTTTTTTCAGAGGAGGGAGTCGCATGTTGGAAGTTTGCAATTAAACAATGTTAATTCATTGTTCTTCTACAAAAAACTATAAAAGATGAGTTATAGTATTTGTTGCGAATAAGCGTATTAATTTATGCTAAATAAAAACTTCTTTACATCAACATTAAAGCAATAGCCTAATAGTAATTGGTTGCATATTACATTTATTAATTTCCAGGGGACCCCTTGGCCCCCCTTCGCGACGCCCATGATGGTGGGGCTAACGTCTCTGTTTCCTTGAAAGAAACAAGACACTGCTGATAATGCGAGCGCGCATTGCGCTAGGTCATGTATTGTTCCCGATGTTTACTGCACGGAAGTCGGAGAAATACTAACCTGATTCCCCTGTGGTTTTATAAATACAGAAGTGAACTCGACCATAAATCACTACGGAGCTATCGGCCATTCGCCACGTCTGAAAATAGCTCTATACAGGAGTTCAACTTTCTTAGTGGAATTGCTCCTGTGAATGCCCGAATGCCACACGGGAAACTTGGTGACGCCTCAAGACCGAACAAGGGGCTGCGATGGCGAGGCATAATCGTAACATATACGATGCACAGACGCACAAAAATGCTATGGAAGGACGCTTTCTTTGTGTACTTTGTACTTTGTGTACTTTGGCACCCTTAGCAGTGAACGGACACGGTTCACAAATGTGAAGAATGCTGCCCCGAGGTGAGGGGACTGGGAAGTTCATTTCCTCGCGTTGACATTTTGTTTACTGCTGCCAACCGTAGCGAAATTCAGCTGCACCAAACGGAATCGAGTTCTCTTTATTTGCTTCCGTTGACACTATGTTTACTACCGCGTAATTATTGTAATCCCCTCATGCAGCTCTGATATGTGAAGGTGTTTTCATGGAGAGCACAAGTGTTAATATAGCACACTGCTGTTAGCAATCTTCTCGTCTGCGGACTGTATGTTAGCTCCATATGAAGTGTCGGTCTGGATGGCTCAGTTGGTTAGACTGATCCCAAGGTCGCGGGTTCAAATCCGGACCAGACCGATGGTTTTTAAGTGTTTAATAACGACAGCTCCATGTCAGTAGATTTACTGGCATGTAAAAGAACTCCTGCGCTGTTGTTATCCTAGCAATTGACAGTCTCGTTAAACAACAAAATATTACAAAATTATTCCATATGAAGTATGTTCCAGCGTTAGGATATTTCATAATTCATGAATACAACAGTGAGAATACGAATTTCAATTGTAAAGTAAATGAACTAAGTTGATATCTTATACATGTTGTTTTGATATATAATTTATAAATTAAAAGACTTTACCTAGTCAAGCTGCTCAAGAAATAAAAGTTTTGAGGTCCATTAGTCTATTAATTTGTGAAGAAGACAATATTAAAATGTAAACGAAGCACTCAGTTATGACGGCAGAAATTCTATAATTTTTACTGTGGTAATAAACAGGCGCAGTTAATTTGCTCAGTATTACTAAACTTTAGCCTCTCAGAACCTTAAAAATCCTTGTTGGCAATAGGACAACATTGATAAACTTTGGCCAAAAGAGTACAAGCTTCTTACGCAGACAACGTAATGATGATCGCTGAATTTGCATGTGGATCAGAACTCTGAGATTCTGTTATTGACATTTACAGAATACTTATGTGATGAAACAAAATGTCCTCGAATTATAGGAAAAATTGGTTCTGTATTTTCGGTGTGTTTCGCTTTTATTAAAGGGACACTCCACTATAAATTGTAATTTATTCTGATAATCATTTTGCAACCATATTTTGAGAGCATGTTAGTAGCTATAGAATATATGTTCTAGACCACTTTCAAGGTCATTCAAGATGGCCGCTATACATGGTATATGTTCTAGACCACTTTCAAGGTCATTCAAGATGGCCGCTATACATGGTATATGTTCTAGACCACTTTCAAGGTCATAGGGGGGTGGGGGAGGGGTGGGGGTGGTAATCTCAAGTCATTCAAGATGGCCGCTATACATGGTATATTTTCACGACCAAATTCAAGGTCATAGGAGGGGTGGGGGACTCCAGTATGACGGTTGGTGCGGGGAGGGGATGTCTAGAGTATATAAGAGTCTCGTCTCATTGTCTGAAGTATTAGTTGCGAGGTGGAATCTTACTAGGGGCTTAGTAGGATAACAATATTGTTGTGTGCGGAATGGCTGACTTTTGGAGTGAATGCGGAGAGGAAGCGTATCACTATACATACTACCACAAGGAGTCATGTAATGGGCTTATGCATTCAATTGTATGTAGCATGCCTTCGTATCACGACCAGATGTCTTATAGAGATGTATGCACAGAAAACTGCCGCATATACAGAAGAAGATACTTGTAAGTATATATCTTTTTTTAATTATATTTAGAAATATTCTTAACATGTCTTTAAGGAAATGTTTAATGTAATACTTGTATATATTTTTCAGAGAAGGTGAAGATCCGAGCATCGGAGGGGTAGATGAAGTAGACGCAGTTGTTTCTAGCCATGCTGCAGAATGCCATTCAGAGTTTTGTAACGGTTACACTCATGCAACCCTATGCGACAAGCCCGAGGTTCATGACCAAATGTCATCATACTTTTTGTGTAACGAAAACTGTGGTATATATCAACTCAGGCAGAGAAACTTAAAGTGAGTATCATTACAGAAAAAAAAAAAAAAAAAAAATTAAATATACTTATAGGCGAGTTGATGTTTAATGTGTAATGATGAAAACATTATTCGTGTTCACAGAATACGCATGACAACACCCAATCCTAGAGAAGGTGAAGATCCGAGCATCGGAGGGGTAGATGAAGTAGATGCAGGCATCGCAGATAGTGACACCCTTCCAATAGACAATCTGTTGCAGGCGACTCCTGAGCATTCGCCCAGGAAACAACCAGAAGTCGGGAAAAAATTGTTGTAAGTAATCAACCTTATTAGTTAAATAATCTTTACTGCAGAAACTATTCACCAGCTTTAACGCTATCTCTTGTATTTCTTTCAGGACTTCTCCTTTGCATTTACCAAGACCTAAAATTTCTAACAAAGTCAATATGGAAATGTTTCAGATCCCTCAAAACATTGAAGAAGAAGAATACCTTTGCTGATCTCCAGAGAAGGCTCAAGCTCTTGGAAGATCGTATGACACGACTCGACAACTCAAAGTCAGATGGAAGCACCACCAGTAACACTCGTGCTCCAAGACGTCTCCATCTCAAGAAACCATAACGTAAATATAGGATTGTTTCATGAAATTCCATCGGTCTTCATAAAAACAACATTCAGTAACGAATTTGTGTACATGTCATTGCTAGACTGGGGTATTATTCAACAAAATCTCTACATTTTCGAAACTTTCCTCAAATTGAAGAAGTGTCCGCCCAGTGCTTATGTTGAAAATGTAGTATACTCGTATAATCTAATTGCAACTATGGAAAATGAGAGTATAATTCTTTTGAATACAATTTTTAATAATGGGAAAATACTTTTAAATTACAGTGAAATATCTGAAGTGAAAAGACTTGAAGCCTATATTGATAAACATTTGTGCAACCTCTCCAATGCAAATACGGGCATATACGTAGGGACAAGGAGTTGGAGGAGGAAGATGATTGAAGTGTATGAAAAAAATAAATAAATGATTATCTGCTTATAACATGTTTTATTCATTAAGAAACACCTTACATTCCTTATATTCCTAATAAAAATACAATATTAGTTTGCAGCATTTCAAAATAGAGACTGCATCACATGAGTGAGGGGCTTGTAAGTAAATACTTTGTCATGTATTATTAGACAATACAACGAGGTCTGTGCAGGAATATTTGCACTTGTTTGAATTTCAAGTCTAATGTTGACAGCTCCATTTACAATCTCCTCAGGCTGATGTGAGCAGTCAATGATAAATATTGGGGCATATTTAAGAAAATCCTTTCTTTTCAATAAGGGGTAATTGTCTTTAGCGTAATAAGAGTTTTGGAACTTGGCATACATTTCATATAATGCTGCAAATCTTGAGTTTCCAAAGTCCAAGTTCATATCGTGATAGGGATAACATTCACTATTGAGGTAAAGTCTCAAATTTGTTATGTTGCAATGATCAAACATGGAGCAGTCCTTAGTTGCATTATTCAGTCTTGAAGTCTGTGCTCCGATAATGACAAATCTTGGTTTCTCTGGTTTCGATGTTGTTGCAACGTTCCATGTAAAGGATCTAGTTTGCGGTACAGCAGGCTGAGTATGAAGATCCATAGTTCGAAAGGCAATATGTAGCGGCCTGTCCGACTTGACAATCTTGAGTATCTCCACTTTTTTAGCATCCGAAAGGCGTATTACAGGCATCCTCCACTCAATGCGAATAAGATTAACAGACGCATCCGCTTCTCCGACAGATGCCACAATACAGTTCTTAGAGTCCTTGGAACGAATGAGTACCAGTTCAAACTTGCTATTGAGAATGAGATCCTTGTGGTCATCTGCAAACCCCAGAAGCATTGACAGCGGTACTATAGCGTTGAATGCTCCACTCTCAGAATGTACAATATCCACATCTTTGCCTGGATAGCACCATCCAGCATTTATCAAGCGGCTTGATTCCATTGGGTTGAGGGCAGCATAGTTGCGAATAGTTGATGAAATCCCTGGATTTCTTGTTCTATCTATAGTCGTTCCATTCATGTCCAATCGAATCTCATCAAACATGAATGCCATTGCATTATTAGTGAGCTTTGCTGTAGTAGCTGATGCATTAGGTTTAGTAATAGTTCCCTCAATGTAGAGATAACTCCGGCTAGGTAGAGTATACAAATCTTCAGCTTGACAGGGTATTCTAATCTCATCGTTAGCGTCCAGAGCAGATGTATTATAGGGTAGAAACACATGCTCCTCTTCTTTAGCAATCTTGTCCTCAAATGCAGGCGTTTCAGTCACATTGAAGATATCCATTACAGAAGTCTGAAGCCTAACTGCTCGAGGAACTTGCGATTGCTTGGTGTTAACGCCTTGAGGGTCAAATGCAGAGTATGTTGAGCATGGCGAATCCTAGACTTCTTATATCCTGGGTAGTCTCTTCTCCTTCTGCTAAAATCGATTCCCATTCCGCCGAATGTGGAGTCTTATGCTTATATCTTCGTTTCTAAAGTTTATTGTATGACCGTTCTGGTCGACTATTCGAAGTGTGATTTGGTCAATAATGTCGGTGTCTATTATAGGCAGGTAAATGGGATTTGAAGGTTCTTGCGAAATATGATATCCAGGTGGGACGGAAGGGAAAAACTCATAGATAGAGTGTCCGCTTTTACCATCAATGAAAGATCCTGTTGCAATACTGCACTCAATTCGTATGATGCTCACCTTAAATATGTTTACTAGAAAATCTGATTCAGCCAGCTGATTAGCAGGGATAACTCTCTTTTCATCAAATCCTAAAAGAGATCCGATTGTACGCTCCTTAGAAAAATCTAAAGGGAATGGGCATTTAATTTCAGTCTTCATAGTATTATTGTTAGGCCGAATAAAGAAGTCATTTTCGTCTAATTCAAGCCTGCCTTTGATGTAATTGTTAATGTCTGCAATTTCATATGTTCCGTGTGGAATATATATGATCTTAACCTCTTCATTATCAATGTAATGAAGTTGATTATTGCTGTGATCAATGTTGGGGATTGAATAGAAGGTTTCAAAATTTAATAGGGCAATCTCATAATATCCTTTTGGATCAAGCCTGAGCGGCGGATTTAGATATGTGGCAAGAACAGATTCATTGCCGCTAACAGCAATAGTGTAGCTCATTGTGCTAGAAATTGCAAGCACAAGTGTCCACAGATCACTGAGCTAAAACTCTGAAATCTCCGGGTATTATACATTATCTTAACGCCTTCGAGGTACCTTTCTATTTCTTTTGGTGGCTTTAAGTTTCCAAAGCTATCAAAATAAAACGCAATGTCACCATCCTTCTTTACACCAACCCAATGTGTGCCTTCATTCTCTGAAGAATCCAGATTAACAATAATTCTCTCTCTGTAATGAGGTTTTAAAGGAAGACTGTCGATCATATATACGCCTCTAAAATTGGGAATATTTAAACGTCGTGCATACAATGCAAGATCAATGTTGCTCAAGGCTTTTTCCGGGACAAGTATAATCCTCTGCCCGAGTTTTTTGAAGACCTATTCTTTCTACCGGTGTTTTTTGGCTTTAGACCGCTTCCTCTAACATTCTTCTTGTCCTTTAAGTTTTGTATTATTTTAGAAGCAACTGCTAAAGACGCTGACAGGGGAAGGTTTGGTAAGAAACCTCCACTTCTCTTTTTATTCCTCTTCCTCTTTGCCTGCCGAAGACCTTTTCCTTTTGCTTCCATCTCTCTGTTATGTCGCAACATTTCTGCGTGATGTTTATCCGCAGCTTTTTTCTTATTCACTGCAGATGCAATTTGCGCTGCACCTCCAGCTGCAGCACCTAAGGCAGCGATAATTGGTATGAGGGGTAGAAATCCTCCATGCTTCTTCTTCCTGGATCCGGCACCAACAGCCGCCTTACCCTTCATAATCGATGTTACCAGTCTTGCAGCCAACTTTTCGCCTAATGTAGCATCCGATGACTGAACTCTTTTCCAAGCCTCTTCTGCCAAGATCTTATCTGCTATGTTTCTGGAAGCAGTATCGTTATGCTCAGCGTAGGCTAAATCGTGACGCATACAAGCATTGTCTAAAGGATTGATTCCTGGGTCTCCTCTCTTTAGACGCTTTTCTAGCTTTGTCCCGGGTCCGCAATACCTGTAACCGGGTAAATGTGCTTCAAACGGCAGGCGATTTATGAGAGAGTTAATTATTCCTGAACCTCTAGGTGTCTTAATCCTCTTAGCTCTCATTGTATACTAATAGATTTTAATGCTAGTCTTCCCTTTTATACTTCCAATCCTTTTCCAGGGGAATTCGAAAATAATAGTGTTTTCCATATATACATTAAACATTCCATTTTTACATTTAGTTGTTAAGATGGAACTCGTGAAGCAAGATTGTTCTCTGCCTATTCAGGTGTTAGACTTTGAAAGTGATTTTAGACAGGATCGCCACGGAAAGCTATTTCCTGGTAATGTAAGAGCTCTTATCCTAGGGAGCTCCAGCGCCGGAAAAACCAATGTATTATTGAATATGCTGCTTCATGAGAATGGCTTACGTTTTGAAAACTTGTATATTTATTCCAAGTCCCTATATCAACCAAAGTATCAATATCTGATCCGACTTCTTAAAAGCATTGATGGAATAGAAGTGAACACCTATGAAGACGGAGATAGTGTATTGCATCCAAGTGATGTTAAAGAAAACTCAATCTTTGTATTCGATGACGTCATAACTGAAAAGCAGGACAAGATAGCCTCCTTTTACAGCATGGGGAGACATCGCAATGTTGACTCTATATATCTAGCTCAGTCTTATGCAAAAGTACCGAAACATCTCATCCGTGATAATACGAACATGATTATCCTCTTCAGGCAAGATAATTTAAACCTCAAGCATATATATGACGATTATGTGAACACTGACATGTCTTACATTGAATTCAAAGAATTGTGCAAAAATGTCTGGGAGAGTACCTCAGAAGGAAGACCATTTGTATTGCTAGTTCCCGAATTCCCTATCAATGAGGGACGATATAGGAATGGTTTTGATGTATATATTAAAGTACTAAAGAAAGAAAATGATCATTTGTAGTTCGAGATGAGCATTGATCGGTTCGGGTCACACAGGAGTGCGCCACTTAAAAGATCGTTTCATCAATTCATTATAGCCAGAGATGGAAAAGGAAACTACCAATTCCGCAACAAGAGATTGTGCATTGTTCAGGACCCTGAGGAAGATAACGATGCGACCACTAAGCGATATGTTGATTCGCTTGCGGCTTCTACTGAAAATCGATTGCAAGAGTTCACCGAAAAAGCGGCACATCAACGCATGGGTGAACTTCAAAATACGCTTAGGAATCATATCCAGAAATCCCTAGACAAGCAGCATGATAATCTCATGAGCTACTTAGACAAAAATACTCTTAAACGAGATAATGCAAACAATATTATACTGGATACAATAAGAATGAAGACATTACTTCCGCCCCAGGAGGATCATGATGTGGCGAATAAGAAGTATGTAATAGACTACATCAACTCAAGAACACCTACAATCGATTCAAATGGGAACGTTTCCTTTCAACAAAGAAGATTAAGAGAAATAGCAGATCCTATCGAAGACAGCGATGCAGCAACCAAAAAGTTTGTTAAACACTTTTTTGGGAGGAAACAAAATGAAGCACAGCAAGATTTAAATACCAGACTACAAACTATTGGAAATGACATAACCGAAATAATGGGAAAACACACAGAAAATATAGCAAATCGACAGACTTCGATGGATAAACACCTTACAGCAACCATGAATAATTTTAATACTCTTAAAGCACAGGTTCACGTCATAAATGCTATACTAGAGCAAATGAAAGGGCAGCTCATTATTACATTACAAACGAAACCTTACAGGAGTCCTTCGTTAAGGTATATGTTAACATCAGGACTCGAATACTACAAGGCACCTGTAAACGGAAATGTGATTTCTTGTTCCATGATATCATCGCCGCAAGCGCATACAAGATCAGGGACAATGTTTGCAATAAACGATCGATTAGTAGAAAGTTACCCTGCTCCGATTAAGATGGGTGATATACTAACCTTCACTTCTCCAGTTAATCGAGCAAAAGATGGACATATTCTAAATATTGAATTGAAAATATCATATGATCTGTCACTCTCCGAATAAAAAAAACCCTATATATTGATATGAAAACCTGTTTTATTGTCATTTTAAGATGGACAGCGAGAGTATAAGACTTAAAGAATCTGCAGCCAAGCATGCTAGGGCTATAAGAGAAAAGCTACGTGTACTAAAAGGACAACAGTTTGAGACCCAGAGAGTAATGAGTGAAGCTCTTCAACCAGTAACAGAACCACTACACGATATCCTGGAAATACAGAAGAAAAAGAATACTAACAAAACTTTAGACAGAAAGGAAATTCAGAAAAAGGATTATGACACTAATGATCAGAAGAATGAGAAAATTTTAAGCTACCTACATAAAGTTCGAAAGAATGATAAGAGCGAAATAGATACTGTATACGGGGTAAGATACGAAGATGGAAGCTATATGCTAGGGAACAAGATTATCGACTTCATTAACGATAAAGTTCGAGTAGGAGAAGAAATGTATGATGTCACACCTGGTTTGAGTGACCTCCTCTTCAAAAAGATACCTGAAATGCATGACTATACAGAAGAGGATCTTGTTACATACAGCAAAATACTGAAAGCATCGCAGGTTCATCGTCGAAACTACAGCAGGAATGGTCAGCTGAGATCAGGCAATTCATACAAGTATAAAAAGGTTATACAACCTTTATTGAAGAACCACAAGGGATTAGGGTTGCAGTGGAAAGAACATCAACCTGACACGAAGCAAGACTACATCTACTGGAACGACCCCAATGATCTAGTGAATCGTCTAAGACTTCTTGTTGCATCCAGAGACGCTGGAAACAACAACCACACTCAAGAAATTGAAGAGATTATTCAAGAGTTGAAATCAGCGAGAATCATAGCATGACAACTGTGAAGCAAAATATAGCAAGGGAGCTTCATGCCCCTGCCCGAAGAAACTTCTTACGTCGAAAGATTGTGAGCAAAGGATTCGATGATTTAGTGCAGATTGACTTGGTTGAGATGATACCTCATGCAAGAATCAACAGGAATTTCAAATACATCCTTGTTGCAATCAACTTCTATTCTAAAATGGCATATACACGTGCATTAAAGGATAAGACAGGTCCGCAAGTTGCGAAGGCTATGGAAGATATACTACAAGACATGGATACGCCTCCCCGCAATATACAGAGTGATAATGGAAAGGAATTTTATAACAAACACTTTAAGCGTTTAATGGGCAAGTATAATATCAATCACTATAGCACTTATAGCAATGTGAAGGCTGCAGCTGTTGAACGTTTAATAAGAACCTTAAAGAACATAATGTACCGAGAGTTTTTATCGCAAGGGTCATACAAGTGGATTGATCTTTTACCCAGAATCACCGCAAAGTACAATGATACTTACCACTCAACCATCAGGATGAAGCCTAGTGAAGTTACGAGCAACGATCTTCTTCTGACTATTTACAACTACAAGTATCCTCAAAAAGAGAAGATGAGTGCAAGGAAGTTTAGTGTAGGTGATTATGTGAGGATATCTAAGAATAAGGGGCATTTTGAGAAAGGGTTTGAAACTAACTGGAGTGTTGAAATCTTCCAAGTTGGTCAAGTGAAGAGAACCAATCCTACTACATACATACTAAAGGATAAGGACGGTGAGGAGATAAAGGGAGCATTCTATGGACATGAACTTCATTCTACACTGTATCCTAACACCTATTTGGTGGAGAAGATTGTGAGGCGTCAAGGAAAGAGGGTTCTTGTTAAATGGTATGGATTCCCTGAGAGTCAATGGATTGAGAGGAAGGATTTGTTGTAGTGATGATAATAATCGTGAAATAAAGTCTTTCATTTCCAATATGAATATCTGTTTTATTGCCTAAACATAATTTCCCTTTACCTAACTTACAACATAATAACATAATAATAAATAAAATATTCACAAATAATGTAATAGTAACATACATACAAACAAAATGAACAATAATAACATACAATAAAATATATACAATAATAAATAAAATATTCACAGATAATATAATTATGATGGTTATGTGGCAGTCAGGGAAGTCGGGATTAATTATTAAGACCTAAGAGAATAATGACCCCATGCGAGAGTTGCATGAGAGCCATCAATCATCTTACGTTTGGTATCTCCTCCATGCAATGCAATTTTGTTAATTTCAACAGTCGAAACTTTATGTTTGGTGCTTCTGAAGCAAATTTGTTTAGTCAAAAATGTTTTGTTTAAATCTTTAAGACATTCGAAATATTTGTCAAAGCTGATTGCACGCATTCCACCTTTGGTAATCCCCTTTGCCTTCATGACTGTATGATGGTCATATCTATAACTGTATAGTTTTGCTCTAAGACCAACATACTCAGTCATCACCCTTCCGCCCAACTCATCCTTGAACAACCCAATCTTTTTCTTGTTGGCCTGCTTTATGCAATATATATTGTCATGGTTATAATTTGAAGTATCGAAATAATGGGGATGCGTTTTCATGAACTGGTATATATCAGAACTAGTTTCGAAAATGAATGAATCTGTATCCATGTAATTTAAGATAAGATCATTCAGCTGGGGTTTCATTACTTTGTAAAAAAAATCATACATTATAAATTTTGAAAGGTCTAGAATTGCCTGCCCAATGTAGATTGGCTTGTTCATGAGGATCTCCTCTCGAGCCAACTCTATGCCAACTAAGTTTTCACTGAAAATTATGCTGCGTACGTATGTTGGACGAGCCGTTAATTTCCGTGCTTGCTTCCAGGTAGGTACAATACGAAAATCACGGTATTTGCGCACATTTTCAATGAACTTACCGTACACAGCGTTGTTCATTTTCTTCCAAAGCGCTTGACCAAACTTAGAAGTTTCCCTGGCTCGCTTCTCGGCATTAAGGTTAATGTAAACCTTAAGCCATTCAGATTGGTCATAGGCTACCACCCGATGAATATGTCTCAATAACAGCCCCAGATCTAAGCACTGCTGCAAGGTTTTATAATGCAAGACATATTTGCTTTTATTCTCTAGACTTGCAATCAGTTTCTTGTATTGGCTGCCGGGTGGTATCTCGCTCTGGGGACAGAGAGGAAGATCATTATGAGCATCGTGGAGATGGTCAGGATACTCTAAATCCACCTCTAACACGTATCCTGTCTTGGAGTCCTCTGGGATCGTCGCAAAGTCGATGGTGTCAATTTCTTCCCTTTCAAGCCATCTGAGATTGCCATAGGGGATCATTTCCATCATGGCCTTCCCGTATAAATTATTGATGTCAACATATGATAGAAAGTTCGTCTTCTGGTCAGGATTGTAGCCTGTCATGTATTGGTGGTTGGCTTTGGAGTACCGCTTTGATACTGTGCAAAGCCCGCCACGAATACCTTTTTCGAAAAATTCTATCATACTGACATCATTTATCAAGTCAAGCTTGACTTGGGTGGTCTTAAGCATGGCATCGAAGGCTAGCGACGGTAGGGTGTAGTACCAGGCAGGGTCCAAATGATACATATCTAGCGACAAGTCTCTAAATTTCTCAAATACATCTGCTAAAAGCAGCGTATCCGTCTTTAGATAAAGGTCACTATATTCCCCGAGATTCTTTATGTCGAAGGTCTTCCATACCTTAAGTGCATGGGCATACTCCTCTTCCGAAATATCATCGAAAAGCTCGATCGGAGGCAGCTCCTCCTCTTGGAGCTTCTCGACAGCATCAAGATAAGTATAGGGGAATATACCCTTGCACTTCATGAGAGCTAGGTGTTCTGGTCTCGAATACTCGACATTAGTGACCTTGAAGTCATCATCGCTTAACATATCTGCCAAGCTGGATAACTTGTCATCGAGAAACTTGTAGCTGTCGAGGAACCTGAATTGAATGCCCTTGTACCATTTGCTGAATGCCAGATAACGTTCAGAAGATTGTGCTATACATGAGATATTCCCATTGTCATAAGCCATGTGTCTAATCAAGAAGTGACTATCATAATTGCTTAAGCAATGAAAAAAAATTGGAATAAAATTCGGCAATTTTCTATTCAAATTGCAAGCATTATGCGCACAGCCCAAATAATGACCAGAAATATGTGAATGGTCCCTCACTCTAATATCATCTATAGCAAAATCTTTCAGGCATATGTGACAGTGATCAGCATTGAGGAAATCCAGCTCGTCCTCTGGTGACATATGCATCGGAACTATATGCCCGTATATTTCAATAACTTCGTCAGCGATCCGTCTAAGTTCGCTGAAGAAGTCATTGAGAGCATTGTCACCTCTGAAGAGCTTGAACCTCGACAAGGTCTGATCATGCCTGCATATAACCTTCAGCGCTATCGATATCGCTTCATGTTCCTGTATGGTTCGGGTCCAGCTCGCTGCGTCTGAGGGCTCACATGAGTGGACCTTCCTCAAAACAGACTCGATATCCGCATATATAACAAAAGGTACAGGAGCAGACTTTGAAAATGCATTAAATGTGAGAACCTCTCCCTGCATAGGCATTTTGAGGACCTGACATTTATTGCACTTCAGTTTATGCAATCTCAAGGCATCTTCGTTGGGACACCTTGTCATGCATGCCTCGCATAGCCACATTTTTTTGGTAGACTTAGTTATCTGACTTCTAACAAGCCTCGATATGCTGGTGATGAGGCAGTAATGAGACTTGTCACCCTCTTCAATCATCAGTATGTTAACCGGGCTAGCCTTCCTCTCGGATGGCTTGCGAATAGACTCCACTGAGTTGTCGGCATTTAGAGCAAATACAGCTATAGATACTTCGGGGTTTTGGCTCTCAAAATGTTCAATTTGTTCTAATGCGAACGGAAATGTTATTCCATCATAATTGAAGACTTTGAGAAGCAAATCTCCGGGGTATGATGAAGGACGATCTGAATGCCTCTTTGCGGGGTATCTTGAAGCCAACATGCACCAAGCGAAACAGAAATCATCATTGTTTTTAATATTGACTACTGCTTTCTTCCTCTTGATGCATGCTGGCAACTCAACATACCCTGAAGCACAAAGGGGATTGTACTCTGCGGCACTATTTACCAGCGAGTGGATTGCGAACAGTGTCTTTGAACTTGCTTGACCTTCAAAACAGGCTAGATTTTCTAAAATTTCGTTTCTCATTGCATGAAAGACTACATCAACGTTCGATGATCGCTGGATCTCCTTCGTCTTGGAATTAAAAAATATTGATTCCACTTTTTCATTTTCGGGGGTCTGAATTAAGTATGAGACGTTCATAGAACAACTCATTTTTAATCCAGACATGCTCTTCTTTAGCGTGGATTCAATTTCTTTAAGAACAAGTCCCTTGCATGCATTAAGGAACTCCATAGGGTCCATTATTCCAGCCGTATTTTCAATTTTACTGTTGAAAATACGACCTTTGAATGCGGAATCTATCACCTTACATTCTAGGTCATTATAATCATTCCGACATACCCTTTTTGCCGGTGATGGTGCAGATGAGGTTGAGGGGTCCATCATAACTGAGCTGTCCGCCGCTGTGTCGGTTGAAGCCACCCCCTGGTTCACAGCTATCATTTCAGGATCATGACTGTAGCTGAATGAGCTAATAGGATATTCCCTGAGGGTCTGCTCTCCTGTGCTGCGAATCCTTTTAGTGTCATGAGATCTCTTGTAGCCTCGCCCCAAAGACTCTTCTCCTTGAGGCTCCAGGTCTTCCTGAAGCTGCATAGGTTCATGACCTGTAACAAAATAAGCATTAGAAACAATCATTAAAACATATTTAAAAATAACACAGTTAATTCACATCACTGTTATGCATGGCAGCAAGTTTCTTTTCATAGATAGCATGTTAATGTCATCATTGAATATTATAGGTAATAGTTAAAACCGATTTGTTTGATCTGCACGAAAAAGTGATTTTTAACACAAAAAGAAAAACAATAATAATAAATTGAGAAACTTACACTCAAATGATTGAAGTAGCTCTAGGAGAGCTGTTTTGTAGCCACAGTTCTCACACAAGCAAAGACCCTCTGTTGATATATCCCTCCAGCTACCCTGCTGTGATACCTCATCTTCAAAACCAGGGGGAGGCGGGATGATGTAGTCCTGAACAGGAGAATCATTTTGTGATGTTGATGGTGATGGTTCTGGGGGCCCTGTTAGCTCCTGTTCAGGAGCAATCCCACGGCGGGTACGCCCAGCCAGCGTTAGTTTGTTCCCTTCCTTGAAGGTTCTCATCCTCTCTGAAATAATAATTTAAAATGTATAAACTGTTTAGATGTACAATTGTGTATTTTTTAATCTTTAAACAGGGTTCATGATTCTCGAATAAGTTTCATATGTATGGTGTTTCACCTTTATAGGTAAAGAATTACATTTTAGAATAAGAGTTGATACATTTTCATGGATTATATACATGAATGAATAATATTGCATAGGTACAGTATTTCTTAAGTTCTTTAAAATAATTATTAAAATTCCATTGTTAATTCATTATTTTTAAAAATATTGTTAACATCAACAATAATATTGCCGATACAGTAGTAGTATAAGATTTGAAAAAATTAGACTTACCTTAATAACTCAGCAAAACTGTTGATGAATGTACTCGAAGTTTAATTCTCTATTGTAGATCGCTGGCGGTCTCTGCAAGAGCAACTGACTTAAAGGCTGTAGGTGCGCTATTTATATACGTTTCCAGGATCATCCCTCCCCTCCCCTCCTCTCCCCTCCTCTCCCTCTGCATGCAGAGAGCCGATAAGTCACCCCTTGCCCCAAATAGATTCAAAAGATGACTGTGTACAGAAAAAATGTCGTGTGAACAACTTTTTCATTGAACAAATATATAAACTTTTATGTTGTAATAGCTCAAATACACTGTGTTGCCCCCTGATATATCGTTTTGATATATAAATAAAACACAATTATGAAACCCTTAAGTAATGTAAAAGAAACAATTCCACTTAACATGGCGCTTTTAAATATCCATCCTTTTGTTCAACAAATGTCTCATGAAAAATACTTTAGCAAGTTAAATAAAATAACTTGACGCCGAGAGCATCTTGAATACTTTAGCAAGTGTTTTAAATTTTCTGGCTATGGTCCTGTAGTCGTATTTGCTGTCGACGGGTTTTTGCATAACAGGTAAACGTGCTGGGATATACCAAATCTTACTATACTGTAATGAAAATCTCATTAAAATATACAATTTATGACTAAATAAATGTTCTTGTAGTGAACCATTTCAGAGATATTCCTTGTTATGTGTGTGAGTTTCGGAAAACTTAGAACTTTCGTGAAATGAATCATCGTTGTTCATTTTTTATATGTTGAGTGTGCATAGAGAACGGAATCTCAAAGCTTTAAAAGATTTGACTATCGCGCAAAGCCTACTGTATTCTAATAATTATTCTCCTTGTATCGACATGGAAATAATAAAATACAAATACAAAAACAATAACAAGAATACAAATGCTTATGACCACTTACACAAAGAAGACAAAGGAATAAGAGTTTGTATGAACAGTTAATGAGTATAGAAAGCTATGTGTACCTAACACTAGATTTCTCCCCTAATGTAGCAACATGCGGAGGGTTATTATCTCCTCCCCAACTGTAAGAATCTAGATTACGTTATCGCTTGCTCGCATGTAGCGAAAGAAATGACATCTCTAATATGTCTGTCTGTTAACTCACTGATGGGAAAATATATATTTAAATAACACGTAAAGCAGAATTACTGGATATTTAGTTTTATTACAGAGAATATATACATGATTTTCTTTCCTTTCCGGAATTCTTTCTTATTTGTTCTCCCAGTTGGTTGTATGCATGTGCAGGTGTGTGTATGTATATGTGTGTGTGTATGTGAAACTGTACTCTAATATCCCCATTGCACCTAAAAGAAAATAAGCAATAAGATAATTTGTGCAATGTTTATCACAGCTAACACGCAAAAGTTATATAGCAATGACAGTTTGTATGAACAGTGATTGAGTAGAGAATGCCATGTGAGCGTAGAACGCTCCAGATATATTTTTCCCACCGTTAGCCAGTGTTAAACCCCCCCTTCGCTATCTGTGAGCAATTGAAACTTACACCCGCATCCTGTATTGTTAAAAAGAATCCTGACTTTGACTCATTAAATCGACAGACAAATCTCCCCTCTTGGACTGCAGCGAGATTCAACCCTAATGTAACCTAAATCGACAGACAAAGCCTCCCCTCATGGCTTGGAGCGAGTTTCCCCCTATCACATCCGGTTACATTAGGGTGAAAAATATGACAATACATTCATATGATTTTCTTTGCTGGTGTGTGAGATATTCATTCAATGTTTATTTCTCTGTGTACTTCATCTTAATCGATATAAGCATATTTAGAAATTACCTTATTACTAAGTTCTTGTATATACAAGTAAATATTAGAATACAGTACCCTAGGAACTTGGTTCGAATCCTAATGGCTGTCCATTTAATTATCTCAGGAACTACAAGTGTCTAGGGTTAAAATAAAACTTATATGTTACTGCGCGTTACATGTAATTATTTTTGTGCATACTAGAGCTCAAATGCGTTCCTGTTTATGTATATGCAAATCTGTGTGTGCGGTCGTGTTTGTGTGTGTGTGTGTGAGAGTGCGTGTGTATGTGTGTGTGTGTGTGTGTATGTGTGTGTGTCAGTGTGTAAATCTGTTTGCGCAGGTGTCGCTGTATAGATAAGTGTACATTTTAAAAAAGTTTGTTATAAGCGACTACGTGATACAAGGTTAGTTTTTTTAAATATATATATATATTAGTAAGAAAATGCATGCGTCAAGATTATCTTGTTTCGTTTTTATTTAAAAGAATCCTGACTTTGACTCATTAAATCGACAGACAAATCTCCCCTCTTGGACTGCAGCGAGATTCCCCCTATCTCATCCGGTTACATTAGGGTGAAAAATATGACAATACATTCATATGATTTTCTTTGCTGGTGTGTGAGATATTCATTCAATGTTTATTTCTCTGTGTACTTCATCTTAATCGAATCATCTCCACATCTGTTTATAACCCTCTACAATTTTAGTCCTTTTTTGTTTTGTTTTCGGTGAGACTTATAACTATGCTCTTATCCCGCGCCACCCCTTTCCCGCCCCCTTGCTCTCTGCTATATATATAGATATATTCTAAGCTCTGCCTCATATCCAATTCATAATGGAACACCATCAGACAAGTGTCTTCGTTGAGTCATTACTACAAGAAGATATAATGCTTCAAGAAAGACTTCAGCGTCTGCTTGGCGACTCTTTTTTCACAAACTTTGCTGCACGACTAGGTGAGGCCAACAATAACAACGACTCCATTTCGCAGGCAACCACCCTGCCCTGGCCTGACAACACACATGGGGCACCTTTGTCACGCACACCGTCTCTGCCGTCAGAGCTCCTGGACCAGGAGAATATCGCAGAGGAACCGGATGTGAATTTGCTCGTTGGGGATGTTCCCGACACATTCATATCTGATCGCTGGATACCGTCCTCCAGTCGAGCTCCTCTTCGCCCCAGGAACCAACACAACACATCTGCATCACATACTTCACAGAGACGACAACAATTCGTGAGTTCGCGCCGCCGCCAACAACAACAACAACAACAACAACGGCAACGAGATCTTCGGAATAGTATACATATTCCTTGTCTAGATCTCGACTTCACTCTTCCTTGTCTTGACGTGTGGTAAACCTTCTTAATGATATATACTGTTTCATCTTTTTTTATTTAAAATAAACTTATCAAACTATGATTGTTTTATTTTTAATGTGAAGCTAACATTCCTATTTCCTCATTTCCTAGATACATCCATTCATAGTTAGATTAGGATAGGCTATACTCTAGACCGAAGGCGGTTCCTAAGCGGTCATCTTGAATGACTTGAGATTACCACCCCCTCAACCTTCAACCGTCATACTGGAGTCCCCCACCCCTCCTATGACCTTGAATTTGGTCGTGAAAATATACCATGTATAGCGGCCATCTTGAATGACTTGAGATTACCACCCCCTCAACCTTCAACCGTCACACTGGAGCCCCCACCCCTCCTATGACCTTGAATTTGGTCGTGAAAATATACCATGTATAGCGGCCATCTTGAATGACTTGAGATTACCACCCCCACCCCTCCCCCACCCCCCTATGACCTTGAAAGTGGTCTAGAACATATACCATGTATAGCGGCCATCTTGAATGACCTTGAAAGTGGTCTAGAACATATATTCTATAGCTACTCATGTTTACCAGGAGCAACAAATTCCAAATTTTGAAATTCTTAGTGTTACTTGACTTTTTATTTTCGATTTTTTCCCCTATTTTTACTTTCTATGTCACGTACAATTGTACGCAGTAGGTAGAGAAAGCATTGCACTCTACCAAAAAAATTCGATACCGAGATGTCACCAGAAATACATGTTTAGAGGTCCCCTGGATAAAAAGCCCTTGTGTGTATGTGTGTTGAAAATTAAAATTATTTTGTTGTTTAACGACGCTCTCAAATGCCAGGATCACATCAGCGTCACCGGTGTGTCGGAATTTCGTCCCGCAGGAGTTCTTTTACATACCAGTAAATCTACTGACATGGAGCTGTCGTTAGATTGAATATTATTGGGTAGACTCTGTAGTCCTCTTTATTCTGGACGACTTTTGCATAATTGGTAAACCGTAAGAAATGCACCAAATCTTACTGCACAAGAAATGCAGATCTCGTTAAAACACAATTTATGTTGAATATATTCTTATTTGTTGAGTGAACCATTTCCGAATTATTCCTTGTTATGTGTTTGAATTTTCCAATAATTAATACCTTTCTCAAATGGGACGTTATTTGGTTTTTTTTTTTAATTACTTGGCCGTACAAACAGAACGGAATTTCAAAGCCACCACATAGCGGCCAGTTCTTTAAAAATTTGACTATCGCTTAAGTCTACTATATTCAACTATTTCCATTGTACCTAGGAAGGAAATACGTATGTAAAACACCATTTATATAAGCGTTTATTTCGATTAACATGGAGTAGATAGAGGAATAAGCTTTTAAGAATAGTTTGCACATGAACGAGTATACTACTTACCTTTTTAGCTCAGTTTTCACTTGTTAATTATTTTAGCACACCTTTTTAGATGCGATTAAAATGTTTAACTTTTAGCATTGTTTTAACTTTCCGGTTTTAAATTTTAGTTCTATGTGTTAAACGGTGGTGAGTTTTCCTCCCCCCCCCCCCCCCCCATTTTGACTTGGGGCCCTAATGACCTAGCGGTTGACGGGCGCTTAAACCCTACTCACTCACTTTTACCTAGGCGGATATGAACTTTTAGGATATTTTTACTTGAGATGTTATTTCGTTTTTTATCTTTTAAAGATTTTATCAGTTTTCGGTTTTAGAAAGTTACGTTTTTACCAATTTTTTAACCTTTAGCTTTTTTAGCTCTTGTTTTTAAATCTTTTAACATTTTTGGTTATTTTAATTTTCACTTTTTAGCTTTTTAGGGTGAGGTTTTCTTGTTCGCTTGTTTTATTTTTGGACTTCGGGCCCTAATGACCTAGTTGTCGACGGGCCCTTAAACAAAACTCACTCACTCACTGAACGAGTATAGAAAATCATGTGAGTGCACGCATCAAATTCTTAGAAGTGTTTTCAAGCCCATGTTTTATAAGATCTTAATATTTCAGCTTCCTCTTTTTTGTTACTTTCACAAGACAGAGAAGAAATTAAGACATTTTTTTTTTCATTTATATTATGGAATACTTCCTTTAGTCGGTATCAAAATGTGTTTTAAAATTTTTAAAGTTTTTATTTATTTTTTTCTACAATAATTAATGAAAAGTTAATAAACCAAACTAGCAGCTTGCGGCTATTTCGTAAATACTTGCAACAAAGGCTACATCCAGAAAGGTTAATCTTTGTTAAGTACATGTACTGATAATTTTGGCTGATGTCCGTTCTATGATGAATAGCATTCTTAAACTTAAGAGTTTCCTGAAGTCCCTTCCCTTGTATTCAGAAGACAAAACCAGTGGGTACAGCGTTTTAAGGATAAGGTAGACACAACACTAGAAGAAAAAACTGCTCCGTCAATGTGACATCCATGACAAAGTCCGTAAACTCAACCGTGTGAATCACCAACGAATTTAACTAAACTCGATCTAAAGTTCATAGGTAGGATTTAGAACCTGTGTTCAATGCATTGACCACCATCATTGGTCGGTTTCAGAACTCAGTTCCTAACTAAAATGCTGAACTTTTATATTCACACCACCGTTCAAATCGTCATCATGAGTAAGCAAATGATACTCTCAAAGCAGGCGAGTATGTACAAAGCGAAAAATGTATTTTGAAATAATGTCAGATTTGCTTAGATATTGAACCAGGTAGCCATTCCCAAAGGCTGTAAAGATTTCGAAATCCGTTTCATGCCTATTTGATATCCTTATTTATCTTTTCTGTTTTATATTTGATTTTCATGTTTTCGGCCATTTGAATGCAATCAAAATATCTTTTATAAGACAGGTATGATCTATAAATACGAAAACTCTGCTGTTTTGACAATAAAATTAATAATTACTGCTTTAAGAGCGTAATCTAGAGCAGTGTTGGAAAGAAATGTTCGTTTCTGAGAAAAGAAAAGGGGGAAAAATCATGTGTTGCACTCGCGTGACTTTCTTTATTTTTGTGCTAATCATTCTTACAATCTCTTATTCCTCTATCTTCTTCGTGTTCGTTGAGATAAACACTTGTACAAATTATCTTATTGCTTATTTCCTTGTAGGTGGAAGGGGAACAGTAGAATACAGTAGGCTTTGTGCGATAGTCAAATCTTTTAAAGCTTTGAGATCCCGTTCTCTTTGCATGGTTAACATAAAAAATGAATAGCCATGTTCCATTTGACAGAAGTGTATGTTCTCTAAAACGTACACAAATAATGAAGAATATCTCCGAAATGGTTCACTCTAAAAAAAAGTATGTGTACATAAATTGTGTGTTTTAGTAAGATCTACATTTTTGTATAGTAAGATTTGGTGTATCTCTTACGGTTTAGCAGTTATGTAAAAGTCATACAGAGTAAATAAGACCACATGGGCTATAGCCAGAAAATTCAAGATATACATTTCATTTGTCATAAAACCATCTCAACATTTTAGTCAAAATCGTGAGAGCCATTTTCAAGAAAATCAAAATTTTTGAAAAGTTTTCCATGTAAAGGGAGTTTAGGGTGGAGCAATTTTCTTCAAAATCAAAAATGTCGGAAATGTTCCTATTTTCTTTCCATAATGTGTAAAAACAAGTTCACGCTGTTCCAACCAACGTCAGTCACATAGGGTTGTTTAGGCAACTGTGATAACTAGTGTACAGACGGTTCAGGGTTTTCAAGCGCTATAAACAGAACTTGCGAGCAAAACGTACGAACTTATCAGACAACACACGTGTTTGTAGCAAATATGAGAAACACAAACGACAGACCCTGCTATGATAGTCACATATAAATGTAACATCGGAAATAAAGTTTCCACTAAAACGCCATGAGTACTAATAATGTGAAATAGCGTTTGTTTTTCCTATATGTACTATGCATCCATATCTATACTGATGTTACAAAGGGGAAAAAAGTTTCATGTGAGTATTTTAGTGCAGGACAATCCCGTAAATCGTTCAACCAATTTTGATAACATTTTCAGTACTGAAAAGCACCGTTCTTCTCTGTTCTCTCTTCAGTTTTGTGTTTCTGGAGTGCCGAAATTTACGGCGAATTGTCGTTTCTGAGTTAAGCTACACAAGTGCTTTTTCTAAATTTGTTAATTCACTTGGCTTCAAAACGTGTATTTCCGGTATCGAACTTTTGGGTGAAATGCAATAGTTCCCCAGTAGTACAGCTACGTAGTAGGGAAAGAAAAGACAGCCTTTCCATTTGGTTTTCGAAAGTAAAATTTAACATTTTAAATTTGTAGGTGAAGTTAAATTGATTTCCACACGTGAGCAGATTACTTTTTCGACATTATTCTTTATACAGATGGCCTCATGCGTAAAGTAGATTTTTCAACCTGAGTAAATGGAGCTACTTGAAAATCGTGGATTTGTTTACGCGGTATATAGAGTGGTACTATCTTTGTTGTAAAATACCTAAAAGAGGAATAAATTCGCAAAAACTGGAAGAATATGGCACCAAAGGCAGTTAAACTGTGTCATCATGAAGGATCTACCTCCCAAAACGTTTCGGCTCTGCATCTGGTGCAGAAGACCTGGATTACGTGAATAACCACATGAATAAAGTCTAGAAAAGCCAAAGCCTCTAAAATGACAGTGTGCTGTTTTTCAGGCATTATTTGCGCACGTGGACAAAGGTCTCTTCAGCTGTTCGAGGACAACGTTTGTCATTTGTTATGTCTACAAATACTCGTAACTTTCTCCTACACATGACGAGGCTTAGAGTCAAAAGAGAAACATTCAAGGCGGCATGTATTCTTAATGTTTACCTCGTTTTTAACAACACTTGTTATACTGTCTACACAAATGAGAAGATTCATTTCCTTCACATTATAGGCTATGCAGTGCTTACTAGGGAGCTTTAAAACAGAGGAGCAGCCAGGATTTGATTTTCGAAGGGGTTTAATATACAGTTGCCTTCTTTGCTTCAAAATGTGTTAGCGTATTTGCTCTCCATAAGCACTAAACAACTAATGAACAGCTTCATATTCAGAGTCAAATTTTGCATTGGTATATGAGTTTCAGATCAGGATTTAAATTAGAAAACAAGATAATGTTGCAAAACTGCACAAATCAAAATTTACATTGTGCAACATATAACTTCATGCAATATTCTGGTAGCAGAAAAGTCTGTGAATTATATTATTATGAAGGTTAGCAGTGGCGTAAATAACGGCCCCGCAACCCCTCGGTGCGGGGGGCCCGATCTTTAGGGGCCCCTAGACTGCCTTTGATAGCTTCCTAAAACAGGACTTTTTATATTCAATTCAACAATGGAAAATCGCTAGGAAGAAGCGCTAAAACAGATGCAGATCACTGATGACATGGCAACAGAAGTGTACCATGTAAGCATTTCTTATCTTTTCTTGCTTAAAAGTATGAAGCTTACCTCCAAGTGCGTATGTTCTCAAAAGCATTCACAATTATATGGAGAAATTCATTAAAGCACGGTATTTTATTCAATACGGCTGTTATAAAACAGAGCAAACTATTTAGTAAGTACGAGTATACTCAATTCACTCTTACGTTTATCCACGTCAAAACAAACCCATGTGACCACTGTACTGCAGGTACAACAGTAGCAATGCATGCAGGAAAGTAGTCCCATACCAGTAATCTGAATTTTAGAATGAATTTATCCTTAAATGATATAATATTCTGTACAAATACCTGAGAGGTTAATTAACGCTGATGTAAACTGATAAACAGGGCTACAAGTCCCAACATGCAACTCGTGTGAGTTACCTGACATTTGAGTATTGTTTACAGTCAGCAGTTTCTATCTAGGATCATGGCGGAGGGCGGCAGTGAATTTACTCTTGTGTCTTCGTCAACTTATGTAACACATAACACAAGACAAACCATTCACTAGTGGTGAAAAAACAATAATGTTGAACGTATATTATAAGTTATGTGAGAAATATCCAACTCTTACCATCAAAGAAGTAGTGAAATTAACTTCCGAGTTCACCGGTGTTTCGAGTACCAGTATAAACAGTGTTCATAAAGAAAAAACTGAAACGCGAAACGTGGTTATATCCGAAAAAAAAAATGTTTGAAATACGCCATGCAAGAATGTGACGATTTGGTTAAAAATGCAATTCGTATAACAGTGCACAATTTCTTTTTTAAAACTGAGCCACCAACAATTGACAAAGTGCTACAACAGGTTTATTTTGTTGTAACTATCAATCTTATCGCCTTTAACCACTAGTTACATGTTAGTCACTCTGTAAGTTGACGGAATAAGCGATTGGTTCCTTCCTATTATGTACAGCATGCACTCACCACATGGTTGTGTTGTGACAGTATTTCTGGCGCGAATAGCGGAAGGATACATTATAACTGTGCACTGGCCACTTGGATTTAGTTTTGCGTGGATCAACCTTAGAGTGAATACAGAGTAGTACCTGTGTGAAAATATAGTCGAATTGCTAATAACGGATAATTTTAGAATTTGGTCATAAGGTATAAACATAAATCAATGTGTTTTTATAAGCAGTTGTTCAGTGTTATTGCTTCTGAATGATGTCTGAGGCACCACAAATAGAAGTTTGCTTGGGTTAATACCCGAGTTACCAGAATATTGACAGGCAACGATGTTGTCCCACCTACATGCATTATGCGTTTAGCGAGTGTATATTGTTTATTTAAGAAATATAACCATTAGTGTTGGTAATCAGGGAATGAGTGAGTGAGTTTTGTTTAAGGGCCCATCGACAACTAGGTCATTAGGGCCCTAAGTCCAAAAATAAAACAAGCGAACAATAAAACCTCCCGTGAAAGTTAAAATAACTAAAAAATGTTAAAATATCTAAAACCGAGAGCTAAAACAGTTAAAAGTTAAAAAACTGGTAAAAACATAACTTTCTAAAACCGAAAGCTGATAAAATCTTCAAAAGGTAAAAAACGAAATAACATCCAAAGTAAAAACAACTAAGAGTCAATATCCGCCAAGATAAAAGTACCTTACACCTGCTTGCAAAAATCAATCTTTGCAACAAACCGCAGTGCTGTATTAACAGCTACTGTGTCGTTGCCTAAAACAGAGCACAGTGTAAGGCCCAGGCCAACGGACTGGCGCTCACGAACGTATCGTGGACAATCAAGAAGGACATGTGCGACGGAGATTGGAATGTTGCACGTCGTACAGACAGGCTCCGGATCACCACGCAAAAGATGTCCATGCGTGGCTCGAGTGTGCCCTATCCTCAGGCGGGTTAAAATCACCTCCTCACGCCTGGAATCCTGCAGCATCAGGGAGTGTTATGAGTTCATCATTAGATGAGTTTGTTTCACTTTCATGCTATTCTATGTGAGTAAATATCTCTCCACTTTTAAACTTTGTTAGTATGTAGGGCCCCAAAACTTTAGCTACGCCACTGTAGGTTAGATACATATAAAGAATGATTTTATAATTACCTATTTGTGTTGCTGTTGATATTAAAACACTGTTTTAAACTATTAAGTTGTCGTGTTTGTTGTATTATACTACAGCTTACCTGATGATACGCCAAACATTTCTTTTTCGTGTTCTTGCACACGCAAATAATGGAATTTCTCCAGAATACTGCGTTTTGCACCACTTATATAACGTTTTCCATTTTTCCATGTGTTTATCTGGTATGTCTATTTTAGAATCAAAATCAATTTTTGTTTCTTTTGATATCGATTTTTAGTTTCACTTGTACCAGGACTTCGTTCCCCTTTTTTTCTTAAAATAAATTTATTCTCGTTTCTTAAAAAGCACGTTTGACAAGAATGAGTGTACCACACAGACCAGATCAGAAACGAGCTCCACTAGTTGGGAGGAAAAGCGTTTATTTCTAAGGCAGATAGTTGCGGCTTGTTGAAAGCGTAATACTCTCCAGTTATGTTTCTGCCCTTCTGGTCGAAGCCTATGAACCCCAAAATATGAGAATCCTGGAAAACCATATCCAAGACTTTTCCTGCAGATTGAACGATTTTACCTTAAGTTCACCTGTTTTCACCACTGTTTGGACTGCTCCTTCGTTTCTGGCATGTACTGATGAATCTAGTTTACGTAATAAACGTAACCCCGTGGCACAACACCACATCCGGGTCAAGGCTTGCCGCACGACGTTGTATCTCCCATCTCTGCCCACCACAGGCGTCATGCTTGGGATGCAGTACTTGATATGAGACGTGGTCAGAACGGTCCCGGCCGGTTATACTGTCTTCTCGACCAGCAGCTCCTCAAATAACCTAACGAGACTGAGTGCACCCGGACCAAGTCTCCCAGCGGAAGAAAATCTGCACGCCGGTACCAGGATTCAAACCCAGGTCCGATAAGCAGCAGTGCTACCACTGCGCTAAGGAGACGACCCCTGTTATGGAATGTCGGAGAAATACGTTGAAATCACGTTTAAACAAGTCTAAACACTATTGAGTAAGCAGTCCAAAAATGGAAACAATCCTTTAATCTCGAATCTAACTCATATAATGTTTATGTTGGTTATACTCTTCAAAACGAAATATTTAATCACAAGTTGTACTTCAACTTTATCCATTTTCTAAAAATGGTAACACTTTTGTTGTTTACACAATCGTAGTCACAAACAAATGACTACACTGAGGCGTCTGAAACTTTACAGCGTGCCATCTAAGGCATGACATTTAACTGCCACAGTAATTTATCTATCTTCACATCTCTGACTACTTTTAAAATGTTCCTCATGTTTCAGAAATAGATAGTGTCGCTGAAATGCTGTTTAGCATTTGTGTATATTTTAAACAACCAGCTGTAATACCATTTAGAGTACTTCACGAGCTAATTAAGGAATATTCAATACTCCTACGTGTGTGTGCGTGTGTGCGTGTGTGTGTGTGGGTGTGCGCGTGTGCGTGTGTGTGTGTGTGTGTGTGTGTGTGTGTGTGTGTGTGTGTGTGTGTGTGTGTGTGTGTGTGTGTGTGTGAAACTTACGATATTGTACAACTGAGAGAGTGAGAGGAAGGAGTGGGAGAGAGAACAACGTAACTCAGAAACGAAAATTCGTACATATCAAATTCATAAGCAGTCAGAAATGCCAGGCGAAGGTTTTCAAGAAAATTGCACCCAAAAACGAAGGGAAACTCGTTGCTTTTTATTTTCTCAAAAATAGTTCCAACGATTTTGATTAAAAATTAATCTATTACATATAACTTAATACGACAAATCAAGTGTGTATTTTGAATATTCTGTAATAAGACTATGAAGTCCTCTTCATTCTGAACGAAGTTTGTACAATTTTGTAAAGCAATATTTTATGTGGCACATTTATACTTTCTAAAGTACGAATATTATTTGACAAACATGCTTGAAGTGAGTGAGTGAGTGAGTGAGTGAGTGAGTGAGTGAGTGAGTGAGTGAGTGAGTGAGTGAGTGAGTGAGTGAGTGAGTGAGTGAGTGAGTGGTGTTCAAGGGCTCGTCGACAGCTAGGTCATTTGGGCCCCAAACATGCTTGAAGGGGCGATTCTTCCTTTGTCGCCCCATTACAGCAACTTGTTGCCTCGCGAAAACATTTGAATGTAGTTTTTACTGAATGTAATAAGTTGATTCCTAGGTAAAAATATATTGTGAATAACTTAATGTGATAGAAGAACCAATTTTTATATGAATATTAAAATTCTAACGGGGATTTGGGCATTAATCATGGGGTACAGAAAGTTGCATTAGCATTAGATTTCCTCATTTTACTTTCTTTTCCTTGCTTTTGCTGAAACGCCTCGGGAAATGCGGCTATCGCATACTGTGAGTTATTTGCACACCGAGCCCTCGTCCTTCATGACCCCAGTTTACTATCTCCCTCGTTTATCACATACAGTGGGTGCAAAAAGTGATCGTACACATGGACATTACATTACAATACCAGAAGGAATAGCACTGGAATATTGGGATGAATATGTAAATACCTTAATCATGTTCAGTAATGCATATGTTGTATTTGGTCATACTTTATATCACAAAACATAAACAAATTAATTAATAATCGCCCCTTAATACAAACAAATGTTATTATTTCTCACAAAAATGATCATACACCTATAATTTAGTAACATTTTTATAAACGAATACCATCATTCAAAATTTTGTAGGTTTTTCTTTTGTTTTTATAACTGCCTCCAGTCTTCGTGGCATTGATTCTACTAACTCCATTGCTGTATTTGGTTCAATTAAGTCCCATTCTATCCAAAATGCCTAAGGTGTGGTTTATCATTTTATTTTACCAAAGCGAGTTAATTGTGTATTTCGATTTTCATTTCAGTAGTTTAATTTGCGAAATGAATGCATTTTCACTGACATGAGAAACAGATACTCTAAGGAATTGATTGAATCTGAATTACAGGTGGTTGTATTCATTGTGTTAGTAAAAAAATCTTCCCTTCTTTCGTAAACAAAACCTGGCAACCCTATCTTAGAAGGATGTAAGAACAGTGTCACTCCCGCCACCGAAATCAAACACTTATTTGAAAGATATATCGACTTTTTTATGCTGTTTACCTAAAAATGGCCTGAATCAGCGATTTGTATTCTGCTCAAGAATTCTCTAACGACATATCACCGGAAACACACTTTTGTGGTTCACTAAGCCCAAAAAGATATTTATAGAAAAACTAGCTGCACCCTGCCACGTTTCGCTGTGGCACATTACGGTTGCATGGATGAGAAATGAGGAATAAAACAAAGCATACGTTTCAAAAAACTTTAATTTTGCAATACTTGTGGGTATACAATATTTTTTGTTTTTCCGTTGTTTGCATAGATATAAAGGCTATCTGGTTTGCCGACACGGGAACACCCAACATACAATCGAATTGTAATCTTTTAAATTTAAATGGTGTATCGGTCGGGATCATGGGAATTCGAGGAATGAGGACATCTTCGCCTTTGAAAGGCCCAGTTAATACCGTTGCTTCCACTACGTTGTTCTTAACTGCGATCCTCGTGCCGTTACACAGTTTTGGCTGATCAACGTTACACAATATAATTGGCACACCTATTTTCAATTTTAATGTGTGTGTTGGCACTCCTGGCAGATCAAGAGAGTTCAAAAACTCCGATGGGTAATTAACTACTTTATCTGCTTCCACAATGATGTCTATCGATTTATATATAATTCCCTCACTTTGAATGCTGTATTGTGCAAAATTATTAAGTTAATAGACATCTTTATTCTTCACGGCAAGGACAGCTCATTCACTGATCCAGTCGTGATTCCTATAATTAATTTTAATATTAGGAAATACTTTTTCGATAAGTTCTTCTTTCGATGTTCCTAAATTACAAAAATTATTAGGAAATGATATTCGTCTCGTCTCATCTATTAGCAGCTGTCCGTTTACTATGTCTAGTAACTGTCTTGAGAATACCTCGACTGATTTATCGTTTTGAAGCTGGACACGCATATGCATGAAGATGGCAAAATAATTAGCTTTCCAACGTTGGTTGTATTACCTTCATTCACAACACCTTCTCGCAAATGAATGTATTCTTCGGAGCGAAGTTTGGTCTGATTCAATCTAAACGTTCCGTTCCATTTTTTACGTACACATCAACAATATACTGGTGGAACAACTGACGGTATTTCAAAATATAATTGTCCTCGCACCTCCGAATCATTAAGCGGTATGCGTAAAAGTTCATTGCGCTGCATTTTTTATCGATTTCTGCACAATTAACTGGATTAACCATTTTTACATTGAAATGATATCCATCGGCACCATCCCAGAAGATAGCGATGGAGAACAATGTCTCTAGGTTGGAACTGATCTCCGAACATGACAATTGCTACTTCGTTTATAGTTGGAGCATTGTATCTCCGGACATGTTCTCCAACGGGTGTTTTGTCTCCGTGAATGGTGTCATATCAATTGCTATTTTAAACAAACGCACCAAATTGTTCCTTTCGTGAAGGAGCTCCTGCAGTTTCGAAATGATTGATCTTTTTAGCGAAGTATGTATTCCATAACGTGCATCGACTTCATCTTTATCATCACCGGTAAAGTACATTTGAAGGATTGCATGGTCACTATCTTTGAATGGGAGCAGTGAGCCAGCTTTGTGATATATTTCTCCTTTGATTTTAAAAGTTGGCACGAATTGAGCAGTCAAAATTTCCGCACCAAATGATGACATTTGAAAGCAAGAGTTATATTTCCTGATGTTCAATAGGAAGTGTTTCGATTCAGCGGTAGATCCAGCAAGTAAAGTTTTCAATGACTCTGGTGGTGCTTCAAGGTGAGGCAATTTGATTTTTCTGCCAGCGCAACACATCTCTTTCGTTTCATTATTAAACTTTAGAGCTTGACAGTAGGTACAGACATGACTCTTCTGTCCAATGACAACATGTTGACTTAACTATAATCATCAGTTGGATTGTACCGGAATGCAAGACAATGGTATTGTAGATTCAGTTCTGCTGTTCTTTGGGTACGTGTTCCAGCTATCCTCACCCTTTCGCGTTCATTTCCTTGTTAACGAACCAAATCTGTTGCTGCAGAACGCGACCGCTGTACTTGCAATCGTGCATCCAGTGGCGGCTATTCAAGTGAAGCAGGTGAAGAGCTTTTCACCTGGATATAGCAGTATTCTATTTTTGTTAATGTTGGCATTATTACTGCCATTCTAACAGTTTAGTCACAAATTTCAAGTGCTAGCAGCTGTAGCAGGGTCAGTGACCAACCCTTTTGTTTGGAACTTACACCCAGGCAGCCGGCAGGGAAAATTGGTGGGAACGCGCCCTCTGATCGGTTGCAAGGACAAGTGCAGCAGTCAGGATTACGGAAGAAACTGCTGCACTAAACAGCTTGGTTGCCATGGCAACATGACGTCACGAAACGATGAACTACGGGGAAATAACACGGGCATGCACATGTTTCGGGCAAACAAGAAATATTTTCACTTGGGTAGAGGCACAGAACACGGTAGAGGGGATGGTTTCTGTTTTCGCGCGCTTAGAAGATAGTATTCTGTTACCTCGAGGAGCCCTTAAAAGAGAGGATAAGAAAATAAGGAAGACTTATAACATTAAATTCAAAAGCTCTTGGCTCGATAACTATTTTTGGTTATGCAGTAGCCGTAGTTTGCAGTCATTATTCTGTTGGCCTTGTTTACTTTTTAGCAACAAAAGTAACGTGTGGGACAAAGAGGGATTCACAGATTTCATTAATATAACCCGTTCCCTTCACAAGCATAATGATTCGGGGGGACATTTAAAATGTAAATTACAACTAAACGCTTTTGAAGAAAAAAACAGAAACAGAACAGCGGATGCTCTTCAAAAAAACAGCAGACTTTTTCATGTGCGTTTTAATGGAAACGTGACATTAAATAGGCTTTTCTTGCAGTTGATCATTAAAGCAACATTGTATTTAGGTAAACAAGAGCTTGCATTCAGAGGTCATGATGAGAGTGCGCTTTCGCTAAGTCGGGGAAATTTGAAGGAGCTTGTGTACTGAAAGTCCATTAGAAATCCAAAACCACTATAATAAAATTAGAAGTATACTCAGCGGTGATTCTAAATCTATACAAAATGAAGTGATTTGATGTATTTCGGAATACTTACAGACCTGAAATTAATGTCTCAGATTTTTACTTTCTCTACTGGTAAGTAGGGGAAGTATTGTATTCCACCCAAAAATTCGATGTCGAGATTTCACCGGAAATACATGTTTTGAGGCCCCCTGAATCCAAAAAAAGCATTTTTAGAAAAAGGTCCGTGTGTGTGTGTGTGTCAGTCTGTCAGTCTGTTAGTCTGTGGACAGCATAACTCAAAAACGAAAAGTCGGTTAAAAACCAAAGTTGGAATTTAAGTTTAATGTCTTTCAAGGATGCGACACGAAGATTTTGAAGAAAATAGCCCCACCCTAAACTACCTTTTACATGGAAACTTTTTCGAAAATTTTGATTTTCTTGAAAATGGCTCTAACGATTTTGATTAAAATGTCGTATGTTTGAGATATTTTTATGACAAATGAAATGTATATCTTGAATTTTCTGGCTATAGCCCCTGTAGTCGTATTTACTCTGGACGACTTTTGCATAACTGGTAAACCGTTAGAGATAGACCAAATTATACTATACAAAAAATGTAGATCTTGCTAAAATACACAATTTATGTGTCAATAAATTTTCTTGTAGGGTGAACCATTTCGGAGATATTCCTTCTTATGTGCGTGAGTTTCGGAAAACTTAGAACTTTCGTGAAATGGATCATCGTTGTTCATTTTTTTTATATGTTAAGTGTGCAAAGATAACAGAATCTCAAACATTTTACTACCGCACAAAGCCTACTGTATTCTAACATTCACCTTGCACCTACAAGGAAATAAGCAATAAGATAATTTGTACAAATGTTTATCTCAACTAACACGAAGAAGATATAGGAATAAGAGTTTGTAAGAATGGTTAGTACAAGAGTAGAGAAAGTCATGTGAGTGCAACACATCAGATTTTTTTCTGTTGAAGTTGATGATACTACAGATATTTGTCAACAGTCTCAGTGCTCTATCATTGTAAGATATGTTGTTTGTAGTGTTTAACGCCCGCTTTTACTACTACGGCACCGCAGGCGGTGACACTGATGATACATGGAATGAAGATGGAGCACCGGTGGAATGAGATGGCGGGGGAAATCGGAGCACCCGGAGAAAACCCGCCCTGACGCCGTTTCGTCCGCCACGAATACCACATGCGGATCCCTGGGATAGAACCCGGGCCGCCTAGGTGGTAGGTGAGCGCGCTAACCGCTCGGCCACGGCGCCGCCATTTTAAGATACGGAACACAGAGAGCACATTGGTTGAACGATTTTTCGGATTTCATGATGTGAGTGCTGACAGGTCCGCAGAAACATTGTTCCTTTTGCTGCATGGTGTTCTTAAAGAATTTAATTATGAACGTAAATTAGTCGCACAATGTTACGATGGAGCGAGTGTTATGTCAGGACATTTGAATGGACTTCAAAAAAGAATCAAGAACAATGCTCCTCAGCCAGTTTTTGTACATTGTTTGGCTCACCGTTTAAATTTGATTTTAAAACAAAGCTGTAGGTATATATTTACATCCGCCATGTTTATTTCTCTCGCTTACTACGCGAACTGTCATATGTACTGGACCAAAATGAATCATAGTGTGACAGACACTGTTTCTTTTGTGTACAGCTCCATTGAATACAAAAAGTTTGGTAAAAAATGTTGGACCGTAGTACACCGCTTTGCACTATATATTCAGCATGCTTAAGTGAACTTCTTCACCTATTTTGTAAGGCACGAGCCGCCAATGCGTGCATCCTCAAGCCTGGCTGCTCGTCTTTCTTGAAACAGTTAAATAATAATTACTACAAAAAAATCTCATGCAAAACAAAACCTCTACTTACGACTTGGTGAACGGCGCAGCTCAATCACTACACGATCACGCAAAAGCACATTGATTAAGGTAAATATTTAAGTCAAATTGCACAATAATCTGAATGCAACGCTAGGGATTTTTTTTTTTTTTTTTTTTTTTTTTTTTTGTTAAAGATCATTATTGTTAACAACGCCATCTATTGGTAAGTAGCGGCAATGACCGTTGAAAAAGCTGTTTTCTTGCGGTCGTAGGTATGTTACTGACGCAAGAAATAGACAAAAACAATCTTTGAAGCGGGTTGTACATCGTGTCAAAATTTGAGCTAAATCGATGCAGAGCTTTTTGAGTTTTTGAAGCGTACACAAACCAACACAATATATATAGATGTCCATGTATGAGCATCTATATCTGGACGTAATCAGCATAGCCAAAAAATGAAAATTCGGATAAATATGAAATTTTATCTCGCGACAGACACTTTAAATATGTCATGAAGTTTTACAAGAAGCCCCCTCCCCTACTCTTCACATGGAAACTGTTTTATCGGTTTTCATTTTCTCAAAAGTGGCCCTAAATAGCATGGATTTTCTGTGAATTGCTTATGAAGTCCTCTTCCTGCTGCCGACTAAATATTGTATGTCTTTGCATAACTGGAAAACCATTAGACTAGACAAAAACTTACTAAAAATGTATATCTGATAAAAACACACAATTTATGTAAAATTCTTTTCGTAGAGATAGCCATTTATCATTTATTCAGTAGTTCATGATCTTTGTTGCATGTCTTTCGCAAGTACGTACCTGACGGACACACTTGAACATTTGCGATTCTTATTTTTTTTTTTTTTCTCTTTCCATTGCTAGATTATGTTTTTACCTTGACTAAGTATTTGAATGCTTTTGCAACATTCTATATGCAATTAAGCACTTATTGATGAAATAAACATATTGTGCCTTTCACGTATCAGAAAGTTGATTGGTCAGTAATATATATTAGCCCTCTATTGCCCGAATTATTTTGCTACATATGCCGTTCTTCCTCTAATTCGAAACCGGTTTAGATTAGGAGGTCTGGGAGGCCTTCAGCCTGCTGGCTCGGATCGTTAAGGCAACACGTAGTGCACTGGCCATGCACTCAAAGCCTGAGGTCGTGAGTTCGAGTCTCGGCAACCGCAGTCAAATGTGCCTGTGGTAAAGGACGGGGAGGGCCCACGTAAAATAATCGGTGTGATGGCACGCGTGGATGATGACGGGGTATCATTTGACTGCGGTTGCATGGATTTTGCTTCTTTTCTTTAAAAAAAAAACACTACAATATAAATTGTAAAAAAAAATACTTTTTTACAATTCAAACCGTCTCAAATATGTATTTTTAATTGGTGACAGACAGTATAACAAGAATATAGCAGAAAAAAAAAGTTAAAACTAGTACAAATAGGAAAAAAAGCTTATGTATCTTACAAGACACACCGGGCATTAAAGGGTTAGACAGCCAACTCGTACATGAATACTCGGTTTTATGTATATGAGTGTGCAGACTTTAACGACTTCTTGACGTTAAGCTGAAACATAAGTTCATCTACCATTTTTTTCTATGGTGCATGAAATAAATGAAAAATAAAATTGGTCGAATGTTTGCTTGTCAATATGTCACCATTCCTTTATCGCTTACTTCTGCAATTAGCATAGAGAGGTAGAGCTCTAAAGAATGAGTTATTAATGTGTTTTTATTTGTTGCAAAAGTGAGCCGTTTAGCCACAAGATGATATTAAATCGTTGTATTCCAGCGAGTCTACTGGAATAAATTCATGAACATCAGCTTGGCAAATTGGCGTATGTGTAGAGTGAAAGGTCAGGAATGTTGATGGTAAAAACTACCTGCCTGAATAATTTTCAGAAACCTTGAGATAAAACCACTCCTCCCCTCTTTAGTTGGAGTAACTGATAAACGCACGGACATGTGGCGAAAGTTTTCCAGGCTGGCCTAGTTTGGGCTTTGGCTCGTTGTAGGTTTGAATACGTGCATAGCAGCGGAAGTCGCATTTGTAAACTAAATATTCAGCTATTTAGTCCAACTCTATTGTCAGACTGTACAGATAATGTATTCAATAATGTTGGATTCTCCTTCACATTTCACGATAGATAAATTTGTAATTGGACTTTTTTATCCGTCAAATTTTAATCTACCATCACTTGAAATCGGCGCTCATATCCCTAGCATTATGTATATAAGGACGTTGGGTGTAGAAAAACAACGCGCAGAAAATTGTAGAGAAAAAAGGCAGTACCAAAATAAACATTTTGAGGATAGAAACAAGGAGTTGCAGATGTTTTAAAGATTACAGTTATAGAATGCGCAAAAATTTGATGTCAATAATTCAACATTTTTAAGATGTGTTGTTCAATACGGTACGAGCATTGGTGTCTCATTGTGTACCAGTATACTGATTGGCGGAGACAATACCTACACACTTATCAGGGTTGCCAACATTTAAAAGTAAAATTATCGTACCAGCCACTCAAAATTATAGATTTGGATTCAACATTATCGTACATCATAAACCAAATGCTACAACAATAAAAATATCAGTATAACACTTCTCAAAATGTAACAGTAATGATGTTTATGGCATCCACTTGCAAGATTGATGACCTCAACCAGTATTACAACTCATGTTTCTCGCACCATTCATCTTCCTCAACCGTTGCAGCATTATACAAATTTGTTGTTAAGATAAACCTTAACATCTTCTCGATGACTTGCAGATTTTCGGATCTACCATATTCTTTCATAAGCTGAGACGACAAAATAAGTTCATTTACCGTATCTAGTGCCAATCTGTTTCTAACTTTGGTTTTTATTAAACACAATTTAGAAAAAAAAATCTTTTACAAGAAGTGTTTCTGAGAGGCAACGAAATCACTGATAATACAACCTCTGCCAGTTCTTTGAAATCAGTATTCCCACCAAGGTGACATGTGCTTAACTGTCAAGTTCAGGCATGCTCTTTATTTCACACGGAGTATCACTTATTCCGAGTTTTCTCCATTGATCATCAATTTTCTGAACAGCGTCATCTTCATTGAGATTACCAGATCTGGGCACACTGGCAATAAGAGGATAAAGGGTAGAAGGCTTAGTAGGATATGAAATGGTTGCCTTACTTAGAGGGTTGGAGACAGGCCATGAGGGCAAGAGGTATCGCCATGTGTAATTAGTTTCATTTCGCTGGCGTGACAAACCAGTGAAAATGATATTTCACCGGTATCGGACTATCGTACATTCAAATTATCGTACACCTCCATAATTATCGTACGGGTTGGCACCATGTGTAAAAACATTACAATTATGTATGCCCCCATAATTATCGTACGAGTTGGCAACCCTGACACTTATGTGAAATATATTTCAATTTGACTGGCAAATGAAGGTGTTTCCTGAAGTCAGATTTCAACATTATTGTTCATGCAGTGTTTCTATTATACTGCATTAGCAACCTCATGTTCCTAACCTCAAATTGCTTAGCTTGGGACTGCCTTTCTACTCTACAATTTTTTGCATCTTATTTTGCCACATCCTGTATGTGGATCCCATGGGCGGAGAAAGTCATGTTCACATACGATTGTTCTCTATACTTCTCTCTCTCTCTGTTTTTTTTTTTTTTTTTTTTGTTTTTTTTTTTAAGCTTAAGATCTTACAAACTCATAGGAAACTTCGAACGGTGAATGTTAGATAGAAATGAACTTCTGACGTTGTAAGTTAGTTCGGGTATCTAAAACGCTAAATTGAATCGATATTCATCATAAACACAGGAAAACCACCAAAATGAATGGTTCAGCTAGGTGGTTTTGTGGTAAGCAAGAGCAAAATCATATCCACAGCAGCAATTCACATTGAAATAATATGGGCTTCGAGTAAGATAGCTTATGAACCTTTGAATTAAAAATATTATTGCGCAGCATTCACTGTAAACGTCAAGAACTTTTTTCAGTTATGAAGACAAAGGCCAATGATATTTCTGATATATTTATTTAAACATATATTAATAGAAATCAAATTCAGTCCAGTTGTTTACTGAAGTCAGATAGTTATGACTATGACAAGGTTCGGAGGGAATGGGGACTTTGTATCCCGATCTATAGAAGGTCGTTTGTGCCTATGCCCCTGAAGGGGCGCTCCCCGGAGGGAGGATGAGAAGGAGAGAGGATACTAAGGGTGATCGGACATGAGGAGATACGACAGCAGAGTGCAGGATGTCTAACAACTACAGATTGAAACTCACCGGTGGCAACTCATACAGCCGGCTCTCCTCCCCCCTGTGGACTTATACTCTGAGAGGCCCGGGAACCGGAGACTTTCCCCGATCCGGAGGAGGAGGGTTTATTCGAATGAATATGAAATTTTCCTTTTGATACTTTTAATACACATCACATGAAGATTCAATACCCCGTCACAAACGAACTTATATATGGAAACATTTTCGTTCATTTATATTCTCTCTAAAATCACCAATGATTTTGAATAAATGAATAAGTTGGGTAAAGTTGGAAAGTTTAAATCTCCCAAGGATGGGATACTATTTTCAAGAAAATCCCTCCCACTCCAGACAACGCTTTACACATATTTCTGTTTTGTTATTATTTTTTCAAAAACTGCTCTAATGATAAGTATGGATTAAAATAAAATGTTTATGATATTTGCAAGATTAATGAAATACATCTATGGATTTTTCCCTGA
This sequence comes from Tenodera sinensis, assembly GCA_030765045.1. Lineage (NCBI taxonomy): Eukaryota > Metazoa > Arthropoda > Insecta > Mantodea > Mantidae > Tenodera > Tenodera sinensis. Next base: position 80,199,290 of record CM060970.1, on the reverse strand, counting down.
ATAGGCTCTGTAATCCTGTTATCAGTGACTTAATTTTCTACAACGGGTAATTGTAAGAAATGGGTAAAAACTTACTACAGGAAAATGTATGTATTGAATTAAAATACACATTTTTCGTAGCTTAAGCCGTTTTTGAAATATTCTACGTTGCATGTTTACACCTTTCCCAAGTCATCTGACGGACACGGCAGAAAGTTTACAGCAGCTATGTCCAACCTTGTCTCTTTGGAGACGCTTACGTAATTAGCACCGGTTTCCCACTCCACTTTTTCAGTCGGAGAGTGAATCAGCTCTTGCTCTTCAGTAGAAACATAACCAGTCAGTATCCAGTGACGGACACAAACAGGCCATTCCATGACAGTTTCTAAGTCATAACTTGCATTTTCTGGGAATGTCCTCAAAAGATCTCTGGGTAACTTTTGCATAAATGGACAAAGTCTCACTAAATAAAAAATGTGGATCTGGTTAAAACGCACAATTGATGTTAAATACGTTCTTGTTTTCCTTTTTTTTTTTTTTTTTTTTTTTTTTTTTTGAGCCATTTCCGAGATACTCTTTATTATTTCTGTGAATTTGTCAATTCTTATACTTTTCTCAAATAGGAATGTTATTCGTTTTTTATCTCTTGGCCTTACAAAGAGAAGGGGATTTCAAAGACATCGCATAGTAACCAGCTCTTAAAGCCTGCTGTAGTCCCATATTTCCCTTGTACCTACAAGAAAATTAGCAATTAGATAATTTCTGAAAAATGCTTATATCGATTAAAATGAAGTAGATAGAAAAATAAGCATTTGCAAGAGTAGTGAGTATAGCTCTACATATAGGCATTTACGAACAGAGTTTCTCCAAACTGAAAAGTCTGTATCGCAATAGATTACGCGACGATCACTTGGTGGATCTTCTAAGGCTATCATTTCGACTTTGTCGCTAAGTGTTGATTGACTTCTTAAAAGTAAGTCAGTAATGAACAGATGTTTATCGCATAAGGTTTAAAGGTGCTTTCGTAAATCACATGCAGCGTACATAACCAAACCGCCACTGCAACACAATGCACGTCCGAATGTTAAAGATTGGCAATGTCCACATCAAGTTGAAGGAGGTAAATCCAACTTTCGCAAACGTTGGACATCCCTGGTCTACAGGATATCCCTATGTTGACAAACATTTCTCAAATTAATCCCGAACCATGCCCGTACCCCTGGATTTGTCATTTATATGAAAATCTCGTGAGGAGTGGATAAAGGTTTTCTTATTTTAATGGTTCTGTTATTGGCATACCTTTAGTATTTAATTTTAAGAGTTACATTGTTTCCTGGTTGTTGAATTGCGTCACTTATTTGCTCAAGAGTCTTAAATGAATACAACTAAAAAGCTAGCCGATCAGATTGTCTGATAAAATATGTCGCACGTGCATCTAGATGAAGTAAGTTCATGACGTTTTCATAGATATGAGAGCAGATAAAAGGTATCTTGGTCAACACCAATGTGGCAGACGCGTGGGCGAGTGGACCCAGCTAATTCTTATCACAGCTGTCTTCTAAGCAAAGTCATGAAGTGGGCTACAGCGTGACGTTTATGAGGAAGTGTCATCAACAGCGCCCGCAATTCTGATGACATGTTTAAATTTTACTTGCTCCATCATACAGAAGTCCTTGTCTTGGATCCCAACTTACGAACATGCATTTTATCGGGTATATTTGGTTCGTTTTACACCAATTTCTACTTTAGGACTTCCCAAATGGATTTTAACTCATTGTTTAGTCATTTTCGTGCATTCACATTGAATTTATAAACAGTTTTATATTATTCATATTTTATATAAGGTTAAGATCTCAACGTAAGATATTTGATGTAAATAACAGTAACTTTGTAAATTCTTTACCTTCTTTTTTGAAAAAAAAAATCACATTTCTATTTAATGGGAAGAGTTGTTTGTGAATGAAGGGGAGCAGGTATCCTTAAAATTAAGAATTCATGTCCCAAACTAGAGATGAAACAGGCGAGGTTTCCCTTTTTATTTTCTGTACTACGTATAATAAGTAGGGGAAGCATTATATTGCATCCAAGAATTCAATGTTGAGATTTCACCGGAAATATATGTTTTGAGGCCCCCTTAATCCAAAAGAGAATTTTTAGAAAAAGGCTGTGTGTGTGTGTTTGTGTGTGTGTGTGTGTGTGTGTGTGTGTGTGTGTGTGTGTGTGTGTGTGTGTGTGTGTGTGTGTGTGTGTCTGTCCGTCAGTCTGTGGACAGCATAACTCAAAAGCGAAAAGTCGGTTAGATACCAAATTTGGTATTTAAGTTTAATATCTTTCAAGGATGCGACACAAAGATTTTGAAGAAAATTTCTCAACCCTAAACTACTCTTTACGTTAAAAATGTTTCGAAAATTTTGATTTTCTCAAAAATGGCTTGATTAAAATGCCATATGTTTATGCCTTTTTATGGCCCAAAAAAAAAAAAATTGTACATATATTTTGAATTTTCTGTCTATGCCCACGTAATTCTATTCGCTGTTGATGACTTTTGCACAATTGCTAAATCGAAAGAGATAGACCAAATCTTTCTATACAAAAATAGAAGTCTCGCTAAAATTCAATTTAGGTTTAAATGTATTTTATGTGGAGTGAATAAGAGTAGAGAAAGTCATGTGAGTGCAATACATACTTTTTTGTGTCTGTGCCATAGAGTATGCAGTGTGATATAAATCGACCCCCTCAAAGTTGCAGCTTGTTAGCAAGTCTGTTACAGAACCGGCTTTTCCAAATATTCATTTCCGGAAAAGACAAGTCCTGACTACGCATTGGTCACCAGCCATGGATATCTGATGAAGAAAACAAAGATCCCTGCCCGAAATTTGGAGCTCAAGAAATATCTACAGCACATCTTATCCTTGAATTCCCCACCTTAGTGAATCACAGAAGTGTCTTAAATTTCAGTAGTGACCTGTGCTCTATATTTAAAACGGCCGAAGGATGCAGAGCAATTATTAAGTTACTGGAGGTATCACAATTGCTATCTGCTATTTAATATTAGTTTCTTTGTATATTGTTAAACCCAATTATTGATACCACAATAATTATTTATTTAATGTACATTTTCTGTATTATACTACTGTCAAAGTTCAATTGTTCTGTTTAAGACCTCTACTGTACTGAGCTATGTGTATTTTGTCTACAATATAATTGTATCTGTTATGTATATATTACTGTGGTCGCTAGAGATCTTGTTGTTATACAGCGACCTTAAATAAACCAAAAAAGATGCTTCACTGTTCCAAAATGCTTTGTTTTCGCGTTATTAATCTATAAATGTTGCTAAGGAAAGGTGACGTTCAATGACTCTCCAGGTACAATCCAAGAAGTTCATTTATCCATGTACTCAATCTTAGAAGATCACTCATTTTATCTCACGTAGATGGCGATTTGTTACCATAGATTTGTTTACATTTGTCATTTGTTTACATGTAGTGAGTTACAACTCGGCGTATAATCACAGTTCCACATTCTTTCCGATACGCCTCATGGCTTTGCCAAGTAGTAATAGTAATTTGGTGTATAGTCAGTGATAAAATACAAATAGATGATCTCTCGCACCTGCCGATATATGAGACCTTGCTGTCCTGAAAACACGATTGCATTTGAGTAGAGTGTACATACACAGTTTCTCAGGGTTTGTGGGATAAGCTCGCGTAAACAGCAGGGCAGTTCTTTATTCTTTCCGATGCGCCTCATGTCTTTGGCAGGTAGTAACTAAAAGTGTACCTATCAGTCTGTCTTTGTTTCAATTGTTTACATGCTTCACCGTCAGAAAGTGCTCGACAGAGTGCGACGAGTTCCGGCGTGTCTAGATGCACGAGGAGAACACTCCGAGTACCTGATATAAGTTTGTGTTGAACACTTTCTAATAAACTGGCATGCCAAAAATATAGATTGTGTGACTTTAAAGTTCTTTCATAAATAACACCTTGAATTTTAATAAATTGAAAACGGAGGATTTTGGGACACATGTTTAGATGAACTTTTTTCTTGTTTCAGTGTAAGGAATCCACCTACAAACTTTGTTAGCGTATCTTTGAATCATTCTGTATAATCAGGTTGCTATTATTCTTGTCTTCGTGTCGTGAATTGTAAGTCTTCATTCGCTGCTTTAAAAACAATTTTCTTACTTTTCTTTTTCGATCCTTCAAACAAGAACAACAATCTGGAATACACTATGTATCTCTGTGTACGTTATAGAGAAAAATCTGATGTGTTACACTCACATGACTTTCTATACTCTTGTACTAACCATTCTTACGAACTCTTATTCCTACATCTTCTTCGTGTTAGTTAAGATAAACATTTCTACAAATTATCTTATTGTTTATTTCCTTGTAGGTGCAACGGGAACTTAGAATACAGTCGGCTTTTTGCGATAGTCAAATGTTTTAAAGGTTTGAGATTCTGTTGATATTGCACACTTAACATATAAAAAAATGAACAACGATGATCCATTTCACGGAAGTTCTAAGTTTTCCGAAACTCACACACATAACAAGGAACATCTCCGAAATGGTTCACCCTACAAGAAAATTTATTGAGACATAAATTGTGTATTTTAGCAAGGTCTACATTTTTTGTAGAGTATAATTTGGTCTATCTCTAACGGTTTACTAGTTATGCAAAAGTAGTCCAGAGAAAATACGACTACAGGGGCTATAACCGGAAAATTCAAGATATACATTTCATTTGTCATAAAAATATCTCAAATATATGACATTTTAACCAAAACCGTTAGAGCCATTTTCAAGAAAATCAAAACTTTCGAAATATTTTCCACGTAAAGGGTAGTTTAGGGTGGGGCTATTTTCTTCAAAATCTTCGTGTCGCATCCTTGAAAGACATTAAACTTAAATACCAACTTTGGTTTTTAACCAACTTTTCGTTTTTGAGTTATGCTGTCCACAGACTGACAGACTGACAGACTGACACACAGACTGACAGACTAACAGACTGACACACAGACACACACACGGACCTTTTTCTAAAAATGCTTTTTTTTTATTCAGAGGGTCTCAAAACACATATTTCCGGTGAAATCTCGACATCGAATTTTTGGGTGGAATACAATATCTACTTCCCCTACTTACCAGTAGAGAAAGTAAAAATGAACGATGATCCATTTCATGGAAGTTCTACGTTTTCCGAAACTCACACACATAACAAGGAATATCTCCGAAATGGTTCACCCTACAAGAAAATTTATTTAGATACAAATTGTGTATTTTAGCAAGATCTACATTTTTTGTATAGTATGATTTGGTCTATCTTTAACGGTTTACCAGTTATGCAAAAGTCGTCCAAAGTAAATACGACTGCAGGGACTATAGCCAGAAAATTCAAGATATACATTTCATTTTTCATAAAAACATTTCAAATATATGACATTTTAATCAAAATCGTTAGAGCCATTTTCAAGAAAATCAAAATTTTCCTAAAAGTTTCCATGTAAAGGGTAGTTTAGAGTGGGGCTATTTACTTCAAAATCTTCGT